>CM062061.1:15482500-16732500 GCA_030954485.1 Citrullus mucosospermus | reverse complement strand
GCTGAGGTCTGAGAGAACTCTGCTGTCACTTATGGAGTTCTTCCAAGAATCAACAACCTTTTCTCATCTCGCAGAGCTGCCCTTTTATAGATGATGCGTTCTCAATTAATGGCAAATCTGCTTGATTGGCGGTGAGATTGATACTATGCGTCCATCTCGCCTGATTGCGTGATTCTCGGGTCAATTAAGATCCACCACTTTGGCCACAAATCATGTTTGTCAATCATCTGTCAATCTCTCAAGATTCTGATTTGATTTTCAACGCCTTGCATTAATGGTCGTCTATGCGTCCATGAATAGTTTGGCCGATGTCAACGCGGCGTAGGTTGCTAACGCGTAGTTATGCGTTGAGTTGTTGTTAACGCATCGTCTGGTTCCTGCGTTAAGGAGTCATCATCGCATCGTTTGCATTCCTTTGTCAAAATATGCGTTTTAGGTTCAAAAAGTGGTAAAATCATTTATCTTCATAAAAATACATTAGTATAACGTAAAGGAAGATTTCTTAATAAAAATTAACATAACTTACCGCATGCTTCTCTATTTATTCTCTATTTATCTAAGAAAAAGGCTATCATAATTTGTATTTCTACAAGTTATCAATTGATGAACAGTTGATGAGCATATTAAGAAAAAGGCGGGATTTTCGGTCTGATCGAGAGCAATTGAGGAACGTAATTCAGTGTGAATTGAAACTACTCCGTCTGCCAGCATGCTAACATATTCAATGAATGCATCACTGGACGCAAGATTGACTGTTACAGATATGTTTGCACTGTCTCTCAGTCAAGATCAAGTTGGGCTTCTTGCTGCGGTGGTTGCATTGGTGGTTGAGGCGGGTTTGGCTGAGGGTGAGAGGTTGATGGAGTTTCATCAAACGCAGGGGATGATGGACGCATAGTTTGACGTATCAGCCACCTTTGCTTTTCCTTTGGTCTTAGCGGGAATTTCATCCACAGTTCTCTTCTTGCTCTCAGCCACTTCAACTTGTGTTTCAGTCACCTTCTCCTTCCCTTTGCGTTTCTCATTATGCGTGCTTGGGAGTTTGGTGACTGACACCTCTTTTTCTTTCTTCTTCTTCTTCTACAAGGTGCTAACACCTTGTTCCTCTCTCGCATCCTCCCCGATGCATTCCTTCCTGGTAGGCGAGTGATGCCTACTTCTCTTCTTCTTTTTCTTCTTCTCTTCCCCCTCTTCTTGGGCTTTTATTCTAGCAGCTAGCTCCTCATCCTCTTCAATTTGTAGCTCTTTCTCAAGCTCCTCGGCTGCTTTTTCTATTCTTTCTTCTTCCCTCATTTCCTCTTCAAATGCCAATGCGGCTTCTTCTATTTGAGGATCAGGAAGGCCTTGCGTCTCCCCTTCTTCTTGAGGCCGCACTTCCTTGCGCGCCTTCTTGCCTGACAATGCGTCTTTGGTAATTTTCTCAGTTCTTTTTCTTAGGGCCCTGAGCTCTTTCCTCAACTTGGCCCTCTTCTTTTTCATATTCTCTGCCAGCCTATCAAAGGATGTTGTCGCAATTGGGGACTCAGGACCGTCTCCTTGCTCTGTGGTTTTCGGCTCTTCATCCTCGGCAGATTCTTGTGATACCCTTCATTTCTTCCTCAATAGGGGTACCACTTCCTCTTCCTCTTCTCTTCTTCTCTTGGCCTCTGCGGCCATCACAACTTTTCTGATCGGTCTTTCATTGGAGTTCAGGGTCATCTCCTCAGGACTGATAGACGTAGGGACAGACCCTTGCGTTTCACGTGGCTCGCCTACGACCTCCTTGCTGTAGGCGGCTTCTCCTTCCTTATCTCCCCCACTCTTTTCACCCTCCCGAGTCTCTTTCAGCTGACTCTGGACCTCTTTTATCGGCGAGGGTGATTCCCTTCTTGCATCTGAGACGGTTGCGTCCATAGGGTCACGCAATCCGCTCAGGATTTCGGCTATCCACTCGTCTGAGGAATGTGCAGAGTTCACTTCCCCTACTGTGACTGTCACACCCCCTCCCGGATTATCCTCCATAACCCAGAAAGAGATGTGAAGACACCAATTACTGACCACCCTGTCACGTAACCCACTGTCAACCTCACCGTCCAATATACTCTTGACAAACCTCGACTTCGATCGGCAATGGGAACTGTCATGCTACATGAAAATGGAAAACATTTAAAAGAATGAGCTAACGGCTTAGTGAATAACAGTTTTTAGAAATAATATAATTTAACTTTAAACTGATCACACTCGCATAACGTATCACTTTCAAACACAATAGTTTATATTTTCATACATCATTGTGAAAACATGCTTGACCGTCTCAGAAGAATAAGTACTCAAAATCTCATGCTTATAAAATACTTTTTCCTTAGTTGAGGCGGAGCAATGCTCAACGCGACTCAACGTCGATTTCCCTAGCTGTGTGGAGTAATCTCAACACATCAGCATCATGTAAATATACCCCTATGTGCACATAGGTTACCCATATGCCTTCTACGAGTCTCTAAGCATTGGGTACCTTTATATTCCAGGCCGTCCATAATGCCTTCTACGAGTCCCTGGGCATTGGGGTCCCATTTAATAAAACGGCTACCCTTTGGCCTTCTCCATGTCCCTGAGCCTCGGGTGCCCTTTCAAGCTTAATACAATACAATATTTGTAAACGTTATACCAGTAACTCATGAGTTTACCGTTTCGAAATCTTATCTCATCAGCATGCTAAGTTCGATTCTATCTTCTAATTTAACAACGCATGCTTTACATTTAAGTATACTTCCAAGTCTTTCTTAAAATCATATAATACCATGCTTTTCAAAGAAGTCATGAAATCAAATATCAATCATCCACCATGCGTTTATGACTCATAGCAAGTACCCAATATTTTCAAAGTTCTCTACTAAAATGCATACTCATGTCTTTACAAATCACATAATCATATACTTTATATATATATAAAACGCATGCATTATTTCTTTAAAAACCATAAAATCATATTCATAGAGAACTCATTTATGTTTTGTAAAACGTAGGTGTTACTCACCTATACTTGCCAAAGAATTCTTCTTCTATCCTTTCCTCTATTTCCTCTTCCTGAGCTTTCTGGATGCATTGTTTTATCTCTGGAACGCAAGGCTCCATTTCGTCTGTTAGCTTGGTTGAACGCAACCCTGCCCTTTCAACGCAAGGCTGATTATTTCTCTCAAATGCATCCCGACTCTTTTTGTTTCCCTTTTGGATGCGTTGCCCTCTCTTGCACGCAAGGTCCATCATGGACGCATCATCTAACTTGGATGTCGCGTTCACCTTGGACATCATGTTTGTCCTCAACGCATGGCCAACCTCTTTTAACACAAAACAACTTCTTTTCCTGAATTAACTAAGTTGTCAAATACCTTCTTTCTTGGCCGCATACTTCTACTATGGACGTCCTTGCTGCCTTCTTCTTCTCTTTTCTCTCCAGATTTCTCCTTTGAGAGTCATCAGTCCCTTCTTTTCTCTCAAAGTTCTATTTATAAGGAGCTTGCCATCCACCTTTTCCTCTCCTTTTGCTACTTGTTTGCCACAGGTCACGCTGCATGCTTAGTTAACCATGCATTAGCCCAGGTGTCACCTTGCATGAACACTTAACATACCTTTAACACCTCCTACTGATAAGGTGTCAAATCTACCCAAAGCCACCTGGCCTTTATAAGTTTATCTTATACGTCCAACATTTTCCAATAGATTTCCTTTCGTTCAACACAACGCCCTCATGCGTTTGTTAATTCCCCTTTAAAGTTTGAGCTTCTCTACTCACTCTTCTAGCTCTCTGCCAACTATACTATTCTTTGACGCATAAAGATAACTTCTGCCTTCAACGCATAGGGACCTCAACGCATGACAACCTTACCAACGCATGATATTGGTAAGCCAAGTACGTTCCTTTCCCCGCCAATGCGGCGACTTCTTCAGCTTACACCACCATTCATGATTTCACCCTTAACGCATAACCGTACTATTATAAACCAGTGTTTACATATGCCATTAGGCGTTAATAACAAACGTGCAGTACTATGCATTTATACCTCATCGCATCATACCATGCGTCCAACTCTCATATTCATAACGAATAATTCCTTCTCCAGTTCTTCCTCTATGCGTTGTCCTAATTCATTTACCCTCATCCTGGGTCCATTACCATCTTTCTATTCTTGGACATTCCTTGATTATTCCCAAGGTTACTCTTTTAACCCTATCCTTACACTTTATACTATTTCTCTTAAGATAGATTAGCATGCGTCCACTACATGCTCCAGTTTTATGTTTACTTTACCACCTTTTCCAACACTTGTGAACATTCCTTGTTATAAGTCTATGCGTTACTCAATTTGCTGTAGTATTCTATCTTTCCGAGACTTAAATCTCTTTCAACACTTCACAGCATAACTTCATTCCTTCCTTGTTTAAGCATCATACCATCGTCAATGCATATTTCTCTTATACGTTCCACTTCTTTTCCTTCTCGGTTTACTTCCATGCGTCCACCCTTTCCATGCGTTACTTAGCCCTGACCATGCGTCCAACATGGTCTTTTTCCCCTTTTATTCATAAATTCTTCAACGCATTGTTTATAGAAAAGTAGGGTGTGACAGTGGCAGCCACTTCTTCAACTTCTTCTCTTCCCATCTCTTCCGTCCCTCTCGTGCTGGGTGGACGCATAGGGGCAAGGGCTGGTTGACCTCCCCGTCATCCTCCCTACCCTTTGCCTCCCTTTCCTCCTGAGCTATTCTCTCCAAAATATCGCCGAATACGTCTCTTTCTTCTCTTCGGCGTACTTCACTGCTTCCGTGCAATGTGCTGGCTTCATCGCGAACCGTTTTAGGGACCCAGTTTCTCTGCCTCGGAGTTTTCCGTGCTTAACCGTTGGCTTCGACGTTGAAATTTGCGGCGGAAAACTCCCTCATGTTCTTCATTCTGGGCCTAGAGATGCAAGATTTGACCCAACTTTTGGATTTTGGAGTAGGTATTGGGTTGATTTGGCTCAAGGGACGGATATTTAGAACTTCCACACAGTCGTCGGAGTCAGTGTCGACTACTGGTGGACGGGTTGGGGGTCTGGCGAATGGTCAGAAAAAGGGTCAGAAAAATGGATATATAGGCGGTCTTTGGGCAGTAGCCCTGATTCTTGACGCCGAAAAGGTTGGGATAAAAGGTGGGTTGGCATTTGGAGGTCTTGGTCGGACCGAAGAAGCGAAAGGCCTCACAGGTCTGGAAGGATTAAATGTAGGTGGAGAGAAGAATGGAGATCGAGGGTTGAGAAATACCTCGGGAGCTGGTGTCGGTGATGATGAAGATCTTGGGGAAACGTCGCTAGCGAGGTGTTCTTGGTTTTGTGGATTTGAATGGCTAGACATATGAGGCTCTGTGTAGAACACAAATCGCCTGAGGTTATAGAGGTGAAAGTTTCGAAAATGGAAAATGGGAAATCGAATCGCGTTTTGATAACTTGTAGAAATACAAGTTATTATAGGAATTTTCATAGATAAATAGAGTTTAAATAAGAGAAGCATGCGGTAGTTAATGATAAATTCCATTAATAAATCTTCCTTTGCGTTATACTCTTGAATTTTGATGAAGATATTTATTTTACCACTTGTTAAGCCTAAAACGCATGTTTTCACGCAGGAATGCAAGCAATGCGTTGATGACTTCTTAACGCAGGACGATACGTTAGCAATTTGTTCATCATGGACGCATGATCTGAACGGAACGCAAACTACCTGACGACGCGTTAACAATACTTCAACGCATGACTACGCGTTAGCAACTTACGCTGTGTTGACATCAATCAAACTATGCATGGACGCATAGACAACCGTTACGGCAAGGCGCTGAGGATCAGATCAGAATCTTGACAGATTGACAGATGATTGACAGACATGATTTGCGGCTCAAGTGGTGGATCTTAATTGGCCCGAGAATCACGCAATCAGGCGAGATGGACGCAATGTCAATCTCGCCACCAATCAAGTAGATCTGCCATTAACTGCAATTTCATCATCTATAAAAGGGAAGCTCTGCGAGAGGAGAAAGATTGTTGATTCTCGGAAGGACTCCATAAGTGACAGCAGAGTTCTCTCAGACTTCAACCGGAGACAAATAGCTCGAGAGAGAAGAGTCTTCCTTTCCGCCGCACCACTTCACAGCAAATCATCACGCTTCCACCCGGGCGACTCAAGACATTGACGCCTTGCCTTGCTTTCTTTCTTACTTTTCTTACTTGAATTTTAGATTTGTATCAAGAAATTGACTTATCAAAATTTGTATCTCATTTTCATCAATACAATTATCTTCCATGTCTATTCACTCTTCTCATCTGTTCACTTTATATTTTCAAGCCATGAGTAACTAATCACTCGAGGGTCTAGGGTTGTGTTAGCATCTGACTAGGGACCGCAGTGTAACTATTCTAACTTGTCACTTGCGAGCTTAATCCGATGCTTATATCCATCTGACAAATCGATATAAGTAGTAATAATCAGACTGCTTGAGAGGGTAAGTGATTGTGGAACTCAATTGACAAGGGCCAAGTAGTGTTACCTTATTACGGGGACAACCTTGGTTCTTAACACTCTCCTATGCGTTATAGACATATAACACATAGCGGCTGACAACCGGGAGAAGAGTCGCTAGTATGAATAGGGTACTACTGTGCGTTTCTGATGTTAGATGTTAACCAACCCGAACCCTTTTCTTTATCCATTCATACACATCTTAGCTGAACTTGTTGTGTCGCATGCTTTCCATATTCCACAACTGTTAGTCTAGTGTACAAACATCTGCTTTCCCTTAGATTAGAAACACAACTTTCTCAAAATTGTTGGTTACCTCTGTAACGCATACAATCTAATTAAAACTAAATCAATATAATCCCTGAGTTCAACCTCGGACTCACCGAGAACACATATTACTTTAATTATACTTGGGTAGAGGAATAGGAAAACTTGACAAAACCAACGCATAATAATAGAACGCATTGCATGATCAACGCATGTCATGTTAAACGCATAACCATATACTTTAGTACCTTGCGTTAGGTTAATTCACACAATAATAGAACTAAACACGTTTATAACGGGTCGATTTAGCCGTCGGTAATAAATGCAGATACGCGATATCCGGAATCCCACTGATCAAGGCAAATTTTATTGAGCCGCACACTCATCAAGTGTGATGGGCGGCTACTTAACGCACATAGAGCACTTGAGTGTTGTAGCACTTGCGTGTTTTTCTGGGAAAAACGCGTAGACTGAGAAGACATGTGCGTTTCACCTATTGCTCTATCTAAAACGCAATGACCTAATTTAAACGCATAGCTGATGAACGCCTGGTTCTCAGGTTAGATTGTGCGTTGTAAGTTAAGTATTATGCGTTTGACAAAATATGTACGGCTCTAACCTTACCTCTAACCTTAACTCGATAAACACAGAAATCGTTTGTCGATGAACGCATAGTTTACTTATGCGTTGGACTTATGCATGAATAATAGAGTATGTGATAAGCACTTGAAAAGTGCTTATTATTCTCTCAAATTAAGGGAGTTTTATATTAGATTTCACTTGTTTGCTAGTGATTTTCAGGTTAAAACGAGGAAAATTAGAAAAAACGACTGAAAGATCAAAATCGAGCAAGAATATGGAGAAAAAGTGCTGAAAAACGCATCCTTGCTTGAAACGCATGATGCGCCGCGGCGCTAAAGGCAGCGTTGCCGCGGCGCTGAGGCTGAAACGCATCAGCATGGACGCAGAGCAGCAACGCGGCGCTGGGAAGGCGCTGCTTTGACGCATACTTGGTGAACACAGCGTCGCGGCGCTAGGACGGCGCTGCCGCGGCGCTAAAACCCGAGAGCAACTTAATTTTGGTCGCAACGCTAGCGCCGCGGCGCCAGCGTTAATTTAAACGCAAGTTTTGTATTTTAGGTTAAATTTTGGGCTGCCAAACTCTATAAATTTAGGGGTTTTTAGCAGCCAAAAAAGGGGAGAAATATCAAGAAGATCAAGAAAGTTGCAGAACAAAAAAAAGATCCAAAAAGGTGAGAATTAAGCTAGAGTTCCAAGAGTGAGTTAGCCGCAAGGAAGAGGAAAAGAGTTCGAGATAGTTTTGGTGCCCTTCGAAGTCCGACGGGAGAGCCAAGGAGTTCCAATCCTCAAATAAAATTGATTCAATTCTAGAATAGCTAAGTAACTTAAACCTTCCCAATTGGATCTCTAGTGGAAACGATACTCGGACTTAATCGTTTTATATTATAACTTGACCCGTACACTTGCGGTAAACACACAAAGTGGCACATCAGTGTGCGGTGAAATCAAATTGTTTATATTAAAAACTCAACGGCTACTTTCATGCTTATCTCATTTACATTATTAAACTGAAATTAAAGAAATAAATAAATGCTAAAAACAAAATATAAACAGAAGAAAGAAAGCAAAATACAATAAAATAAAAAATAAATACTAGAACAAGTTCAAATGAAAATAAAGCAAGGGTAAAAGAAAGCGTCCCTGGAAGAAGTAGACGTTCAGCAATGCAGGGACCTTTCGACGCAAGCTCGTTATTACACTCGCGTAGGTCAATGGAGGTTTTGTCAATTTCGAACTTTCCAACGTGGTAGGGTTTTACCCTCTGTCCATTGACCTTGAAGGAAGTGGTTCCGTCTTTGTTTGTCAGCATGACCGCACCATGCGGGAACACTTCCTTGACTATGAATGGACCCAACCAGCGAGACTTCAGCTTACTTGGAAATAAACGCAACCTTGAGTTAAATAACAGGACCTTCTGGCCGACGTATAGAGTTTTCTTACTAATGTTTTTGTCGTGCCATTTCTTGGTCCTTTCTTTATACAGCTTTGCGTTTTCGTAAGCTGAATGTCTCCACTCCAGGAGTTCGTTTAATTGAAGCTTTCTAGCTTCGCCGTTCGCGTCCTTGTCTAGAATGAGCTTCTTCATGGCCCAGATGGCCTTGTGTTCCAGCTCAAGCGGGAGATGGCATGCTTTCCCAAACACCAACGCATAGGGTGAAATGCCTATAGGTGTTTTGAATGCCCTTCTGTATGCCCATAGAGCTTCATCTAATCTCTCCGTCAAATCTTTCCTTGATGTGCTCACGACTTTTTCCAGTATGGACTTGATCTCTCGGTTTGTTATTTCAGCTTGGCCGTTTGTCTGTGGGTGATAAGCAGTTGCTACCTTGTGCGAGACATTAAATTTAGTCAGTAAATTAGTGATTATGTGATTTATAAAATGTGTACCTTCATCACTAATTATCGCCCTTGGTGTCCCAAATCGAGAGAAGATTTGTTTCTTTAAGAACTTGGACACTGTGTTTGCGTCATTCTTTGCACAGGCTGCTGCTTCTACCCATTTTGATACGTAGTCGACCGCTACTAGAATATATTGATTGCCGCAAGAAGGAGGAAATGGTCCCATGAAGTCGATTCCCCATACATCAAACAACTCAACTTCCAGCATTGAATTCAGAGGTTGGAAATGTTGCCTGTTCTCTGACAACGATCGCAAGCCACCGTGAAAGCCCCGCATCTATTTTTGTGAGAACGCAAGGTAAGAAGGGGCCGAGACGCAAGGAAAGAAGGGGCCGAGAGATGGGGAAATGTGTAAAAGTAGTTGGCTGGCTTGCATTTAGAGTGGGAAAATGACTAAGTGTAAGCTATGTGTTGATGGCAACCTGTTGTGGAGGAAACAATTTTGGTGTAAACGCAAAGGTGAGGGAAGTTTATCATGCGCTGAAGTTGTGACGCGTTGAAGACATAAGGCGTGGAGGATCACTTGGTACCGAGGATCATTATGCGTCAAACGCATTGAAGGCAGTGTGCCGTTGGAAGTAAAGGCCACGAGGAGTTTGGGAGCTGATCTGCGGAGAGGCTATTATGCAGTGAACGCTACCATGCGTCGAAGGCAGGTATGAAGTTGGACAAAGAGTGTTGGCCGAGAGAAAGTTATGCGTATGCTAACTATTTGGCAGGAGAGTTTGAAAAGAAGTATCATCAGAGGTCGTGTGCATTGCTGAAGCTGAGCATAGGAGGTATGCGTTGAACGGATTATAGTATAGAGTTGAAATGGAGGACAAGTCGGTGGTATATATATATAAGTGGACTGAGAATTCAATTATTTTGCTTTCATTTCAGAGCTCGAGTTGGGTCCATATTAAGGCGAAACATCGGAGGGAGGTAGAAGAAGATGTTCATGCTGATCTGAAGCAGAAATCTCATTGAATTCGTGGAAGAAACTTGGGTTTGACAGAGGTTTCGGTTGCTGTGATATCTTCGGAGTGATGCTCGGTTTTGGAGGAAGAACAAATTGAAGAGATGAAGGTTAGGGCTGAAACTTTGAGGTTAGTGAGTTAACTCGATTTCTAGCAGGTTTCATGAAGAATCTTGAGCTGAAATTGTTTAATTGTGTGTCAATGATTAGAGGTAACTTGGAGTTGCCGAAGGGTATATCCTAAAAACGGAGAGGATGTTCTTCGTGAAATTTGGAGGTAAAATGAAGGACCTGTATTTTAACAAGTTTGTAGAAGGAAGAAAGTACTAAAATTGATTGAAACGAAATGTTTAGCAGGTTGAAGAAGGAAGAAGAAAGGAAGAAGGAAACGGTTCTGCAGCAGCGGAAGTATCGCTGAGTGAGCGAGAGACTGGGCAGCGAAGCAAGTAACGCTGCAATGCAAAGATAGGCTTTGCGTCTCACAATTCTCGCTAGAGTATCGCTGGGTATCGCTCCTCAAGGTAGTCTCGCTGGTTTTAATCAACGCAGTAACGCTAGTACAGTTTTAGTATCAACTGAGTAACGCTGGTAGTTTACAATTTTCTAAGAGTAACGTTACTATTGTATGATAAAGGAAAAGGGAGATTATGGAAACTAAACTTGAGGATTATGTGTTTTCAGGCCAAGAAGAGCTCGGGGAGGCTTATAACCCACTTAGAGCCGGGACCAATTGTGAGTGACTGTTTGTTATATCTTGTGTTTAACATTAGTATGCTTATAGATGAGGAAATGTGATACATTGTATTGTGCTTTAAGAATATGATGTGTTAGTGATCTAAAAGAGTATTAATACTAATGGCTAAATGTAATAGTGGCTGAGGGACCTTATGGTGAAAGCTAGATGTGAGTAAGTGAGGAATCAAGTGCTGAGGGATTTGAGAAAGCACTTGATCAACAGTAGGGAATGGATTACAATGCTCAAGGACTATGAGTGAAGGCATGTAGTAATCCATCACACACTAGCTCGTGCCGAGGGATCATGAGTGAAGGCACTTGAGCATAGATAGAATTCATTACCTGTGCTGAGGGATTTCATGTGAAGGCACATGGTACTGTAATTATAAATGAGTAAGTGCTGAGGGACGGGAAGTGAAAGCACTAAATAGATGCAAGTTGGTGAGACATGAGAATCTGATAGTTATATGTGTATTGTGAAAAGAGAATCTTGATAATTCGTTGGGATGTGTTATATGATAGTTACCAACTCACAAACTGGATTATAGTTGTTATGAATAGTTTAGTAGATTTAGTCACTCACTGAGCCTTCTGCTCATCCAGTTTGTTGTTGTTGTTTGTTGTTTCAGGTAGCGAGCGTGTCCGGGACGCCTAGCCTAAAGAAGAATCTCGTCTGGGCCTATCTGGAAGCAAACCTCTGGGATAGTTGTAAATATTTAGATTGTTCATAAATCTTGTAATAAACATATTTCATGAGGATAGAAAGGGGGACGTGTTGTACTTTATATGTGTATATACAGACATGTTGTTTGAAAGATTGCACGTTCTTCTGATGAGATAATGGAAATGTTGTTTTGTTTTGCTATTTTTATGGTGTTTATTTTATAGAGTTTTATGTAAGGTAAATAGGATCATGCTCAATCCTAGGTATGGAGTGTATCTGGGATGGGGTGTGACACACTGCATATGCCCTTGCGTCTTTGAATAATGTGGGCCAGAAATACCCACTTTGCAACACCTTTGAAGCTGTTCGCTGCCCTCCAAAGTATCCTCCGTAAGGTGCTTCATGACAACTTCTCAAAAAACTATGCGTTTCATATTCTGGAACGCATCGACGCAGGATATGGTCAAGGCCAAGTCTGTAGAGATATGGCTCATCCCAGCAGTAGAACTTACTTTCATGTTGGAGCTTTTTCTTTCGTTGAGCATTAAATTCTTCAGGCCATTGGTTGCAGACCATGTAATTTACTATGTCTGCATACCACGGTTCTTGACTCTCTGCGTTCTTAACATGCTCGTCTGGGAATCGTTCCTCTATATCACTCCAGCTTTCCTGGACCTCTTTATTTTCCAACCGAGATAGGTGGCCCACAACCTGATTCTCGGTTCCCTTTCTGTCTTTAATCTCCAAGTCAAATTCTTGTAACAGCAGGACCCAGCGGATGAGTCTAAGCTTTGCGTCCTTTTTTGCCATCAGATATTTGATAGCAGAATGATCACTATATGTAACACCCCCACCCAAGATATTATATATACTTCTATATCTATACCCAGGAGTGAGTGTTATCTAATCTGTATTCTATTATACATTGTTGTAAATGCATTAGTATATCACAACTAGACAATGAAATGCTCGGCCTTACAACATTATAACAAAATTTCTTAATAAGATCGCATCTTAAGTAAGTTTTTAAAGACTAGGTTTAGAGTTTACAAATATGTCTGGTGAACTTACATATGCCACTCAAACTAAGTGCAACTTGTACTAAGGGATAAGGTTTACAGATTTCCAAATTACAAAATTCTATTTTGGCACAGACGGATCTTGATGGTAGGCTAGGCACCCCGAACACGCTTGCTACCTTGAAAAGAAACATCAAAGAAACAAAATCTATGAGCTACATTGCTCAGTGAGTGACTACTAAAATATAAATTCAATAACATTATAACTACAATCTTTGAAATGAACTGCTTAATCATGCCTTATGTCACGCTTCATAACCTTATAGATGACTGTAACCTGTAAAACACTATCGGTACATAAATGATTTTCTTTTCATTAAACCTTTGTTGAGGTGGAGCGAACTCAACGCACTCAACGTCAATAAGCCTTAGATGTGTGGAGTAATCTCAACACATCAGCGTCAAATCCCTTCTATTTTGCTCATAAATCTATTTGATCTCGGGCTGCCCGTGTACCTTTCCATGTCCTTCGGTACCAGGGTCCCAGGAAATTACTTACTCACCGTCTTTAAATCCTTAGGTGAGAGTTTCATATAATTTAATTGCTAGGGCTGCCCATATGCCTTCATCTAACCTTCAGCATTGGGTCCCATTCGACTCTTTCTCTAACACAGAAGCACATATAATACATTTAACATAAATTAGCTGTAATCATGATATCTCAGAATTCTTGAACATTTATCTAATAACTATCTTAATAAAACTTAGAACGTTATCTGTTATGTCTCAAATTTAATCTCATATCTAACAAGATAAGTGCTGGTTCATATACAAAAGCACATTTCAACTCCTCTTTAAAGATAGCATTAGACATATAGGAAATGATACTGAATTTAAGCTTATCTCAAGTCATAAAGTCACTCATGACTTATTCCGAGCTCCGAGCGGGTTATACGCTTTCCTTAGCTCTTCTTGACCTGTAAACATACCTTTTTCATGTTAGACATTTCCATCATTCCTCCTTATATTCTTTATGTTTACTTAGATATCTTAAATATAGGTTTTTATCACTAATTTTTCTTCCGTTTACCGTTTCCTATAATGAGCGAGATTTTAGACTAACTGCTTTTAACCATGAGGCATCAGCGATACTCAGCCTCATTAGATTAGCGATATTACCTTAATCAGCGATACTAAGCAAGAGTCAGCGAGAGTTGTGAGACGCAAGGCCCCTTGCGTTACTAGCGACACTTGTCTCGCTGATAACCCTCCAATTCTTAACGATACTTCCTTCCTAGCGACCCCCGATGGTTATCGTTCTTCTTCTTCCTTCTCTAACCTGTTCTCAAACTGCTAAACATCGAATTCCAGCCAAAGAATTAGATCTATCATTCCTCTACAAACTTATAAAGAAGTGAACTTCCTAACTTACCATTAGATTTCCAACTCTACCACTTCTTCACTAAGAAAACCATCTTTGAATAACTTCAATTGCTTCGTATCAACTAACAGTTTTCACAGTAGCACAATTCCGAATGTTTCTTCCTTTAAAACTTCGCGGCAGCTTCAACTTCCCAGCTTGCTCTTCTTCAAAGCACCATATGATATCTAAACCTTTATCAACCGTCAAGCCTCTGGTTTCAGTTCCAATTTCACCATGGAAATGGTCTGGTTCCTATTTAACTCCGGCTTAAACAGTTTCTTTGATCTCTCCTTGTCGTTCTTCTGTGAAAAAGAGTAAATCGGGATTTGAACTATGTCTAAAAGTGTTGATTGAGTCGGCGTACTTACTTATATATATATACATACCACCGACTCACCAATACGACCATCACCTCCTTACATAGGTTGGCCGACTCAACCTTTCGTGCAAAGCTTCAGCAACGCATAGCTTACACTTGTTTTGCAATTGTTCAACGCCCAGTCATCGCATAGCTACTTAACGCATAACTCTCTCGGCTCTTCTTTTAAGGTACCAATACATACCAACCTTCAACGCATAGTGACTTTCAACACCTTGTGGCCCTTAACGCTGCATGGCCGTCAACGCCTAGTGACCTTCAGCAAAATCTCAACGCATAGCTCCACTAACGCATGGCCAACACTTGGCCACTTCTGCTCCATATTGTTTAGGCCATTTTTTTAATTACTGACCATTTCATAGTTTCTTCTCAACTTGCCAAATGTCCGATAGGCTCGCCGCATTTTCTCTACCGCATAATACCATACGTTGCCTCAATTACATGCTGTCAAGTGATTCTACCATGCGCCCAACTTCACTTCTCAACTATTCAAGATTCGTTCAACTCAACCTTTCTATCAAATCCTTCTAATTCCAATTCCCTCAACAGCCCATGTAAACTAACACTCGAACACAACCATTCTTGTCCTACTTCTTTCCTTAATAAGCTCTTCCACGAAATAATCTTAGAAAGAGGGTGTGACACTATAGATGGTCACCTTTGACCCTATCAAATATGCTCTGAATTTGTCAACTGCAAAGACTATGGTTAACATTTCTTTCTCAGTAGTAGTGTAGTTCTCCTGAGATGCATTCAATGTTTTACTAAAATAATAGATGGGGTGCATTATTTTCTCTTTTCTTTGCCCCAATACAGCCCACTACGTGGTTGCTTGCGTCGCACATTAGTTCAAATGGGAGAGACCAGTCTGGTGCAACTAAAATTGGTGCTGAAATTAGAGCTTGCCTTAGTGACTCAAACGCATTTAGGCATTTGCCGTTGAAATTGAATTCCCTGTTGGGTTCTAGCAGCTCGCTTAGTGGTTTTGCTACTTGTGAGAATCCTTTGATGAATCTTCTATAGAAGCCTGCATGGCCTAGGAAACTTCGCAAAGTCTTTACATTTGTGGGGCTGGGAGTTTTGCTATCGCATCTATCTTTGCTTGATCCACTTCCAATCCAACCTTGGTGATCTTATGTCCCAACACAATACCCTCAGTGACCATAAAATGACATTTTTCCCAGTTGAGGACTAGGTTTGTGTCTTCGCATCGCTTTAACACTCTTTCTAGGTTGGTAAAGTGAAAAGCACTTGAAAAGTGCTTATTATTCTCTCAAATTAAGGGAGTTTTATATTAGATTTCACTTGTTTGCTAGTGATTTTAAGGATAAAACGAGGAAAATTAGAAGAAACAACTAAAAGATCAAAACCGAGCAAGAATATGGCGAAAAAGTGCTGAAAAACGCATCCTTGCTTGAAACGCATGATGCGCCATGGCGCTGAGACAGAAACGCATCAGCATCGACGTAGAGTAGCAACGCGGCACTGGGAAGGCGCTACTTCGACGCATACTTGGTGAACGCAAGACAGCGTCGCGGCGCTAAAACCCGAGAGCAACTTAATTTTAGTCGCAACGCTAGCGTCGCGGCGCTATGCGTTAGCGCCGCGGCGCCAGCGTTAATTTAAACGCAAGTTTTGTATTTTAGGTAAAATTTTGGGCGGCCAAACTCTAGAAAGTTAGGGGTTTTCAGCAGCCAAAAAGGGAGGAGAAATATTAAGGAGATCAAGAAGATCAAGAAAGTTGCAGAACAAGAGAACGATCCGAAAAGGTGAGAATTAAGCTAGAGTTCCAAGAGTGGTTAGCCGCAAGGAAGAGGAAAAGAGTTCGAGATAGTTTTGGTGCCCTTCAAAGTCCAACGCGAGAGCCAAGGAGTTCGTGACGGTGCTGCCTCAATCAAGAACCTCTTTTCAGTAGAGTTTCCCTATTCTTTACACTCTTTCTTTGATTCTTTTTTATCAATATGTTGCTTTACGCTATGAGTGGCTAAACTCTTTAGTTTTAGGGTTTTTGATGAATTGTTTGTGAACTCATGATAATTTTGTAGACTCATGGTTTTGTTCAAATAAATATGCTTTTCATTGTTATTGTGTTTAATTCTTGAAGGTTGGCCACCTTCACATGTTAGATTAGATGTATGATCGAGAGATTATATATTTAGTTTGATCTATAACAATGAAACGTTGTTAATCTATCACGAGAGTAGTTAGGTTGCCAATGAAAGTTGCTAAACACTAGTTTTAATGCCATGTAATTGTGTATTGGTTTTAAGAGATTAACAATCAATCAAGTTGCATGAGAAAGAGTTGTCTTTGAGAGAAGATAACTTGGAATAAGAATTACAATAAAATCCATGAAATCTATAATTTTGCATGATGAAATAAACAAGGATTTGAATCCCTAGAACTCTCTTTGACTCTTGCAATTCTCCCTTTGATATTTTCTTTGCTTGATTTTTAGTTTTCCCTAACTCATTAAATTGAATTTCGATCCTCAAATAAAATTGATTCAATTCTAGAATAGCTAAGTAACTTGAACCTTCCCAATTAGATCTCCAGTGGAACGATACTCGGACTTAACCGTTTCATATTATAACTTGACCCGTACACTTGCGGTTAACGCTAAAAGTGTCCATCAAGTTTTTGGCACCGTTGCTGGGGATCCAAAGAACGGTTTTTGTTATTTAATATTCATTAGAATTGATAGATCTTAATTTGAGGTGTATATTATTTGATTGTTTATTTATTTTATTTTTTTATTTTTTTATTTTTTTTATTTGGTTGGTCTATGCCTCGAGATAATACTAATATTCTCCCTCTTGATTCCGAGATTGAAAGGATGTGTAGAAGAAATCTAAGGGCTCAACTTAATCAAGGCAATTCGGGACTACTTCCAACCGACATTACTGGCAAATCAACCTGGAATTATGAATGTACCCATCAATGTCAACAATTTTGAGTTGAAACCGGGATTGATCCAAATGGCTAGAGAGCTAGCCTTTAGAGGAAGAACCAATGAAGATCCTCACAAGCACTTACGATCCTTCTTGGAGATATGCGGGACGGTAAAGATGAATGGCGTTTTTAATGATGCTATTAAACTAAGACTTTTTCCTTTCTCTTTGCAGGACCGTGCTAAGGATTGGTTGGAAACCATACCTCCGGATAGCATCACAACATGGGAGATCTTAACTCAAGCTTTCTTGAACAAATATTTTCCACCGGCTAAATCTCAAAGACTAAGGACGGAGATTGGAACATTCCGCCAACTTGAGGATGAACAATTATATGAGGCTTGGGAAAGGTATAAGGATCTCTTGAGAAGATGCCCTCAACATGGGTACCCGGATTGGTTGCAAATTCAACTCTTTTACAATGGATTGGCAAGCTCAACCAAATCCATCTTAGATGCAACCGCCGGAGGGTCAATTTTTTAAAAGAATGCACAAGAGGCCTATACCATACTAGAAGACTTGGCCACTACATCGTACAATTGGCCATGTGAACGGTCTTCTCCAATTGTCCCAAAAGCTATCGGACGATATGAGATGGACGAGGTAAGTTCTCTAAAAGCTCAATTGGCTTCTCTTACTAATGCTTTATCTAAATTTTCTCAAGGAAGCCAAGTACAAGCAAGTTCATCATCCATAGCTTCACTTGCGGCCATGGCAAGCCAACAAGAGCCAAGTGAGTTGGAGGTAGCCAATTATGTAGATAGAGGACAATACCGAGGTCAACAATTTCCAACTCACTATCATCCCAACTTGAGGAATCATGAGAATTTTTCATATGCTAACAACAAGAATGTGTTGCAAGCACCTTAAGGATTCAATGGAGCAGGGAATACAAAGACATCATCACTAGAGGACATAATGCTTGACTTTGTCAAAGAGTCAAGATCAAGGACAACCACATTGGAGAATTCGGTCCAAGCAATTGCAAGCACCGTTCAAAGCCAAGGTAAGGCACTTCAAAACTTAGAGGTTCAACTTAGTCAAATGGCAACTTCCCTCCAAACAATGCAAAAGGGTAAGTTCCCTAGTTGTCCCGAGATAAACCCAAGGGAGGAGTGCAAGGCCGTGACTTTGAGGAGTGGGAAAAAGCTATCCACTCCCTTGATCAATGATGAAGATGATGAAGCCATCATAGAGGATGTTCAACAAAAAGAGAGTGCATCTAAGGAAAAGGAGAAATCAAAGTCCAACATAGGGAGTACTTCTAACTCTACTTCTTTTATTCCTAATACTTTACCTTTTCCTCAAAGATTTCAAAAGAAAAAGATTGATGCTCAATTTTCAAAATTCTTAGACATATTCAAAAAGTTAGAAGTTAACCTTCCTTTTGCAGAGGCATTAGAACAAATGCCCAAGTATGCCAAATTCATGAAGGATGTATTGTCTAAGAAGAAAATGTATGGAGATTATGAAGTAGTTGCACTAACCGAAGAATGTAGTACGACACTACAAAGGAAATTGCCTCAAAAACTAAAGGATCCAGGGAGTTTCTCTATCCCTTGTCATTTAGGCAACAATAAAGTTACTAAAGCACTTTGTGATCTTGGAGCTTCTATTAATTTAATGCCTTTATCCATGTTTAGGAAGCTCAATGGAGGAGAGGTGCAACCAACTACCATATCTTTGCTTTTGGCCGATCGATCATTTGTTCATCCCTAAGGCATTGTGGAGGACGTCTTGGTCAAGGTAGACAAGTTTATCTTCCCAGCGGACTTTGTGATATTAGACATGGAGGAAGATGCCGAAGTCCCCATAATCCTTGGGAGACCATTCTTGGCCACCGGAAGGGCCCTCATCGATGTACAAGAAGGAAAGCTTACATTCCACCTTAACAATGAGGAGGTACATTTGACATCTATAAAACCCTTAAGCATCCGGATGTAGAAAGGTATGAGCATCATGAGCCAAGTACAAAGGTAACATCGCCTCTCTCTTCAACTAAAAACTCTATGCATGATGAGTCCCCTTTGAATGGTAAGACTAATGACATGCTTGATGTTAAAGTAGAAAATTCTATAAAGCATGTTTCTAGTTGTGATATCTCTCCAAGTTCTTCATACATGCCTCCCAAACCTATAATGAATTATGAACAAATTATGGAGAAGCATGTTAAAAATGAAGTGATGAGTCCGTTAAAATCTAAGCATGATGATTCTTTAATAAGTCTTGACCACATTAGAAACGATGATGTTCAACTTGATAATGATTTAGTGACTAACTCACTAAATGCTAATGAATATTTTTGTGAGTGTCAATGTGGGCGAATACTAAAAGTTGTAGGTGATCCAAAGCATGAAAGGAAGAAACCACCTTGGGATCCACCGTGATTTGTGAGCCCCGTCTAGCTAGAAGACGTTAAACCAAGCGCTTATTGGGAGGCAACCCAATTTTATTGCTTTCTTTACTTTTTTTTATTTTATAAATCTTGGAGTCACTCATATGCTTTATCTCTCAGGAACGTGGTTTATCACACAAAGTACTCTTTACACCAAGCTTGTTTGGTGGCTTCCCGCTTGCTCCCAGGCTTGCTCTTTCTTTGTTAGATGCTCTTATGCATTGGGGACAATGCATGATTCTAAGTTTGGGGTGGGAGGTGTCTTTTGTACTTTTGTGTGTTTTCTTATCCTGCTATGCATGTTAGTGAAGGTTTTAATGATCATATGCATGTCAATTTTTGAAACAATTTTTGAAAAAATTTTTTTTTTTTTATCCTGCTATGCATGTTAGTGAAGGTTTTAATGATCATATGCATGTCAATTTTTGAAACAATTTTTGAATTTTTTTTTTTAAATTTTGGAGCTTTTAAAGTTAATGGGAATGTTGTTATGGTTGTGTGCCTTGATTTTGATTACCCATGATGAGATTCGAATTTGCATGATAGATGACTTATTGTGGAAATAGAATAGCACTATCCTGAGTTAAATTCATTGAAGTCCCTCTTAAAATCTCTCATATTCTTGAGCACGTAGCCACTTTTATTTAGAATCTTTAACTGAAAAAAGGATTAAGTTGGGTGTATTTGGTTGTCACTTCGAAAGGCCCCACCGGTGAGAGAGTGGAAATGCATGATAGCTTGTAATCTTAGACTAAGAAAAAAGAAAAGAGTATACATGCCTTGAGAAAAGAAAGAGTGTACACAAAATATAGGAGCTTTATTTGTCTATCTTTTTAAATGTTAAACTTGTAATGAGTATGCATGGATAGGGGTAAAAAGAGCTGCCTTTGCTGTGATCAGTAAGAACGCCTGGGAATTGACTAGGTACGAGTCCCTATAGTGGATGTGTGAAAGCTAGTGCCTCTAGGTAAAAGAATGCAAGTTTAGGGCCCATGAAAAAAATATATATGATTGAAAGGCACCTTACTGGACATATTACTCACTTGAATGCATGAAAGCTTGAAGATTAGTGCATGAGCTAGATTAAGAGGAAAACTAAAGAAACTCTCTTAAGTCCTAATTTGAGTTCTAGTATTTTAAATTGAAGGAGGCTTGCACACACACACATGGGAGATAGCAAGATTTGGCCTTGAATAATTATAACAATATAGATATGCTTGCATGTTTCTACTTAAGCTCTGAATGCTATTCTCTGAGGCATGAGTCAATTGCACACTTCTTCATCTAAAACTCCCTATTATTTGATTTTATTCTTTGCTCGGGACTAGCAAATCTCTAAGTTTGGGGTGTTGATAAGCACTCGAAAAGTGCTTTATATTCTCTCAAATTAAGGGAGTTTTATATTGGATTTCACTTGTTTGCTAGTGATTTTCAGGTTAAAACGAGGAAAATTAGAAGAAACGACAAAAAGATCAAAACCGAGCAAGAATACGGCGAAAAAGAGCTGAAAAACTCAAAAAGACAAATTTCGGGATGCGCCGCGGCGCTGAAGCATAAACGCAACAATCTGGACGCATAATAGCGACGCGGCGCTAAGGCAGCTCTGCCGCGGCGCTGAAGTATAAACGCATCAGCATGGACGCAGAGTAGCATCGCAGCGCCGAGATGACGCTGCTTCGACGCATCCTTGGTGAACGCATGATAGCGTCGCGGCGCTAAGACGACGCTGCCGCGGCGCTAAAACCCGAGAGCAACTTATTTTTGGTCGCAACCCTAGCGCCGCGGCGCCAGTCTTAATTAAACAAAAGTTTTGTATTTTATGTTAAATTTTTGGCGGCCAAACTCTATAAATTTGGGGGTTTTCAGCAGTCCAAAGAGGGGAGAAATATCAAGAAAAGCAAGAAAGTTGCAGACTGAAAGAAAGATCCAAAAAGGTGAGAATTAAACGCGAGTTCAAAGAGTGAGTTAGCCGCAAGGAAAAGGAAAAGAGTTCGAGATAGTCTTGGTGCCTTTCGAAGTCCGACGTGAGAGCCAAGGAGTTCATGACGGTGCTGCCTCAATCAAGAACCTCTTTTCAGTAGAGTTTCCCTATTCTTTACACTCTTCCTTTGATTATTTTTGCTCAAACATGTTGCTTCAAGCTATGAGTGGCTAAACTCTTTAGTTTTAGGGTTTTGATGAATTGTTTGTGAATTCATGTTAATTTTGTAGACTCATAGTTTTGTTTAAATAAATTATGCTTTTCATTGTTATTGTGTTTAATTCTTGAGGATTGGCCATCTTCACATGCTAGGTTAGATATATGATTGAGAGATTATATGTTTAATTTGACCTATAACAATGAATTGTTGTTAATCTATCACGAGAGTAGTTAGGTTGCCAATGAAAGTTGCTAAAGACTAGTTTTAATGCCATGTAATTGTGTATTGGTTTTAAGAGATTAACAATCAATCAAGTTGCATGAGAAAGAGTTGTCTTTAAGAGAAGATAACTTGGAATTAAGTTTCTAGACTTAGGCATAAGAATTACAATAAAATCCATGAAATCTATAATTTGCATGATGTTAATAAACAAGGATTCGAAGCCCTAGAACTCTCTTTGACTCTTGCAATTCTCCCTTTGATATTTTCTTTGCTTGATTTTTCTTTTTCCCAAATTGAAATATTGAATTTCAATCTTCAAATAAAATTGATTCAATTCTAGAATAGCTAAGTAACTTGACCTTCCCGATTGGATCTCTAGTGGAAACGATATTCGGACTTAACCGTTTTATATTATAACTTGACCCGTACACTTGCGGTAAACACTAAAAGTGCGCATCACTGATCACCCTCCAATTCTTAACGATACTCCCTTCCTAGCGACCCCCGATGGTTATCGTTCTTCTTCTTCCTTCTCTAACCTGTTCTCAAACTGCTAAACATCGAATTCCAGCCAAAGAGTCAGACCTATCATTCCTCTACAAACTTATGAAGAAGTGAACTTCCTAACTTACCACGAGATTTCCAACTCTACCACTTCTTCACTAAGAAAACCATCTTTGAATAACTTCAATTGCTTCGTATCAACTAACAGCTTTCACAGTAGCACAATTCCAAATACTTCTTCCTTTAAAACTTCGTGACAGCTTCAACTTCCCAGCTTGCTCTTCTTCAAAGCACCATATGATATCTAAACCTTCATCAACCGTCAAGCCTCTGGTTTCAGTTCCAATTTCACCATGGAAATGGTCTGGTTCCTACTTAACTCCGGCTTAAACAGTTTCTTCGATCTCTCCTCGTCGTTCTTCTGTGAAAAAGAGTAAATCGGGATTTGAACTATGTCTAAAAGTGTTGATTGAGTCGGCGTACTTACATATATATATACCTACCACCGACTCACAAATACGGCCATCACCTCCTTACTTAGGTTGGCCGACTCAACCTTCCGTGAAAAACTTCAGCAACTCATAGCTTACTCTTGTTCTACAATTGTTCAGCGCCCAGTCGTCGCATAGTTACTTAACGCATGATTCTCTCGACCCTTCTTCTAAGGTACCAATACATACCAACCTTCAACGCATAGCGACTTCCAACACTTCGTGGCCCTCAACGCCGCATGGCCGTCAACGCCTAGTGACCTTCAGCAATTTCTCAACGCATAGCTCTACTAACGCATGGCCAACACTTAGCCACTTCTGCTCCATATTGTTTAGGCCATTGCTTTTAACTACTGCCCATTTCATAGTTCCTTCTCAACTTGCCAACTTCCAATGTCCGATAGACTTGCCGTTTTTCCCTACAGCATTACCATACGTTGCCTCAATTGCATGCAGTCAAGTGATTCTGCCATGCGTCCAACATGGTTTTTTTTTTTCACAAAGCATGCGTCCAACTCCACTTACTTCTCAACTATTCTTATCCTACTTTCCTTAATAAACTCTTCCACGAAATAATCTTAGGAAGAGGGTGTGACATTTCAACACCAAAACGAGTAGACTTCCGTCCAAAATCCACAAGAACACCCTGTTCTACCTCCCCTTGTAGTTCTTCTGAAAAATGGAACTGACTTAAGCTCTCGAAGTGTCTAAAAATGATTAAACATTTATTTCACTTACTATATATACTGCCGACTTAACCCTCAAAAGCAGGCTGGCGCGCAGGGTTCTCATTCTTACTTCAACGCAAAGCACCCGTAACACAACCTACTCTAACGCTTTCAACAATCATCCACACTCAACGCATGGCGCCCTCAACGCCTTCTACCTTCGACGCATAAGACAATCATCCACACTCAATGCATGGCTGATAAGCACTTGAAAAGTGCTTATTATTCTCTCAAATTTAGGGAGTTTTATATTAGATTTCACTTGTTTGCTAGTGATTTTCAAGTTAAAACGAGGAAAATTAGAAGAAACGACTAAAAGATCAAAACCGAGCAAGAATATGGTAAAAAAAAAGCTGAAAAATGCATCCTTGTTGAAACGCAGCGCTGCCGCGGCGCTTAAGCAAAAACGCATCAGCATGGACGCAGAGTAGCAACGCGGCGCTGGAAAGGCGCTGCCTCGACGCATCCTTGATGAACGCAAGACAGCGTCGCGGCGCTAAAACCCGAGAGCAACTTATTTTTGGTCACAACCCTAGCGCCGCGGCGCTATGCGACAGCGCCGCGGCACCAGCGTTAATTAAACGAAAAGTTTTGTATTTTAGGTTAAATTTTAGGTGGCCAAACTCTATAAATAGAGGGGTTTTCAGCAGCCAAAGAGGAGGAGAGAAATCAAGAAAATCAAGAAAAGTTGCAGAACAAAAGAAAGATCCAAAAAAAAGGTGAGAATTAACCTAGAACTCTCTTTGACTCTTGCAATTCTTCCTTTGATATTTTCTTTGCTTGATTTTTCTTTTTCCCAAAAACAAAATTTGAATTCCAATCCTCAAATAAAATTGATTCAATTCTAGAATAGCTAAGTAACTTGACCTTCCCAATTGGATCTCTAGTGGAAACGATACTCGGACTTAACCGTTTTATATTATAACTTGACCCGTACACTTGCGGTAAACACACAAAGTGGCACATCAATGGCATCCTCAATGCCTCCTACCTTCGACGTATACGACAATCATCCACACTTAACGCATGGTGTCCTCAACGCCTCCTACCTTTAACGCTTACCAACTCAATCATCCAGTCTTCGACGCATAGGGACCATAACGTATGGCAACCTTACCGACGCATGGTAAGTCAAGTACGTTCCTTCCCCTTGCCAATGATCAACTTGTCCTCCAACGCAGTGACTGCTTCAGTTCACAACAACCCTTCCTGATTTCACCTTCAACGCATGGCCACTTAAAAGAAAAATGCTAGCTCTTCTCTTCTTTCATCAACTCATAGTGTTGGCCAACACTTAGCCAAAATTTTTGCTCTTTCACTCTCGACTACTTTTCTTTTAACTATGCATAGCCACAATTTCACTTGCCTCCTCCCAACACCTAGTATTATAAGTCAGTGCTTACAATGCTCATCAGTCATACTTTGTAATTTCTTCACCGCATTGAATTTCTAATTATCTCTTTGTGTTTCCCCTTGTTTTAAATTCATTCTGAGTACATTTAATTATTCCCAACTTTTATCTTTACGTTGAAAAGTTAGTCACTATGATGATAATCATACTTATACCCTTTGGCCACTCTTAAGTTAGATTACTTTCAATGCATCTGCATACTATTCCTTAGAAACGCAAACCTACTTTGCATGCATGCAAGTTGCCAATTCAAACCTCTTTTACGAAATTTTTCAACATAATCTTTTTTTACAATTTAAGCAATGAGGACCTTGCTACTCTCAAGTTTGGGGATGGAAGAGGTTTGAACTGTCAAAGATAAAAATATGAGGAACTTATTTCCAAAAAAAAAATAATAATAATAATAAACCCAAAACTCCGCTGACAAGATTAATATATTTATCTTGTTAAGAGTTTAGCTAAAAATTACACCTGCTCGTAGTTGGCTGCCTCCATGCACCCCATAGCTAGTGTGTCAAAATGAGAGTGGGTAATCATAATCAGCGACGTATAGATAAATAACAAACTTCAATGTCTAGTGATGAAACCGAACTTAGATAAGAGTTTAGCCTAGAAAGGCACTTGCTCGTATTTGGCTGCCTCCATGCACCCCATAGTTGGTATGTTAAAACGAAGGTGGGCAACTCTACTCGACGCATTGTAACCTAATATATAAATAATAAAACAAATGAAAGAAAAAGGAACTTTATATCTTCATCTTTTCAGACTCAGTGTTAAAAGAAGAAACAAAAATTTTGTGAATAGTGAGTAAAGAATTTTGAAAAGAAAGCTTGCTGCATACAAATTAGACATGTTTCAAAGAAAAGAATATAGAGGTTGAAAAGTAATGTAACTAACGGGTAGCTGATTGAGTATAGCATTCTGAGAGACTAGTCAATGCGTTGAGGAAATTCTTGGGCTGAATGAAGTTTCTTAGATAGAAGTTATGCTTGAGGACAAGCATCTCTCTAAGTTTGGGGGTGTGATAACTTGTAGAAATACAAATATTACAGCCTTTCTCTTAGAAAAATAGAGATTAAATAGAGAATCATGCGGTAGTTTGTGTTGAATTCTATTGATAAATCTTCCTATGCGTTCTACTCTTGTTAATTGATGAAGATAATTGTTTTGAATATTTCTAAGCCTAAAACACATGTTTTAACGCAGGAACGCAAGCAACCTGTGGATGCGCTGACAACCGCTCAACGCAGGATGATGCGTTAGTAACATATGGATGCATCAACATAAGTGAACGCATAACCTGGTGATCCTCACTATGCCACTCAAAATAAGTACAATTTCTACATAGGGATGGGGTTTACAAGTTCCCAAGTACAAAATTCTAATTTGGCTTAGACGAGTCTTGATGGTAGGCTAAGCACCCCGAACACGCTCGCTACCTGGAAAGAAAACATCAGATAAAAAAGAATCTATGAGCTACAATGCTCAGTGAGTGACTATCTAAAGTATAAACTCAATAAAGCATAACTACAATCACTAGTATAATCTATTTGGTCATGCACTGTAAATTTGTACATAACTATAATCACGCAAGTGAATATCTTTTCATTGAACCTTTGTTGAGGCGGAGCGAACTCAACGCACCCAACGTTAATAAACCTTAGCTGTGTGGAGTAATCTCAACACATCAGCGTGAAATGCCTTCTATTGTGTTTATATGTCTGTCTGATCTCGGGCTGCCCTTATACCTTCTCATGTCCTTTGGTACTAGGGTCCCAGGGAATACTCAATCACCTTCTCTATATCCTTTGGTGAGAGTTTCATATAAATACTAGGGCTACCTATATGCCTTCACATGTCCTTCAACATTGGGTCCCAATCAAATCTTTCTAGTGCACTGACATGCACATCACATTTATCATAAATTAACAATAATCATGATATCTCAGAGTTCTCAGAGCATTCATCTAGCAACTAGCTTGGTAAAACTTAGGAATATTTACTAATACATTTTCAAGCTCTTTCTTACATATAAGATATGTACTAGTTTCATACATAGGAGTACACTTCAAATCATGCTTCATAAATATTACTAAGCATATAGAAATTGATAATCAAGTTGGCTTATCTCAAACCATAATGTCACTCACAACTTATTATGGGCTCCAAGTGGGTTATACGCTTTCCCTAGCTTCTCTTGACCTGTAAACACATCTTTTTCGTGTTAAACATTTTTAATATTCCTCTTTATATTCAATATATTTGCTTAAACATCCCAAACATGGGTTTTCATTACTAGTCCCTCTCTTGTTTACAACTTTTCATAATGAGTGAGATCCACAAGTATCAGCGAGATTATTCGGGTAAACTACTTATAACCATGCTGCACCAGCGATACCCTGCTTCGCGAGACTAGCGATATTCCCTTAAGAAGCCACACTCATCGAGATTCAACGAGAGTTGTGAGACACAAAGCCCTTTGCGTTACCAGCGGCACTCGTCTCGCTGTTCACTCTCCAGCTCTTTAGCGATACCTCTGTCCTAGCAACCCCCGATGGCCAGCGCTTTCTTCTTTCCTTTCTAACTCGTTCTTTAATCTGCTAAACATCTAATTCCAGCCAAAATTAGAACTTTTTCTCTTCTACAAACTTGTAAAGAAGTGAGCTTTCTAACTTACCTCAAGATTTCAAACCCTAACTCTTCTTCGCTTGAGAACTATTCTCAAATAACTCCAGCTGCTTTGGATCATCTAGCAGCTCATGTAGTAGCTCAACTCCGATTACTTCTTCCTAGAATTTAACATACTCTTGCTCAAATTTGGCTTAAACATCCTTCATAGAAGTTGCTAAGAATTAACTTACTAACCTTAAAATTTTTGCGCTAGCTCCAACTTCCTCAGCTCACTCTTCTTCAAATACCGAATGATGTCCAGATTTACCATGTCACACCCCATCTCGGATTACCTACCTATCCTGAAAGGGAATGTGAAGACAATAAACATCACCCCTCTTGTGACGCATATTGTCCCATCTTACATAACTTCCTGTGCACACATTTTATACATATACATTCATAGAACTCAATCATACTACACAAGATCATAATACAACAAACCTTTCTCTACAGAGTACATTTTTATCACATAACATAATTAAACTTCCATAAATCCACCATACATTTGTACAAAACCACATTACGATCCCCACTCTTTACACAACTAGATCTACATGCCACCTACATAAGGTTATATACAATGTACAACTCTCAGACGTGACTGAATTTCGAGAATCGAGACTTAGGCAGGGTGAGTTGAAGTAGGCTAAGCACCGGGAACGTTCTTGCTACCTGGGGGGAAGAAAAAGAAACATTGAAAACATAAGCTAACAGCTCAGTGAGTGATCAATCTTTGTAAAACGGACTTACTGAAAACAGACATGTTACATATAAACAGATAAACAAGGATTTAACATATTATTCAACTAAAGCATACTTTCCACAAATCCATCAATCTCATAAATCCAATTTCAAATCATATATGATTGTTTTCCAAAAGAAGTGAAACAGTAAACGGTTTGGTTTTCAAACTTTTCCCTTAGTTGAGGCGGAGCAATGCTCAACGCACTCAATGTCGAAATCATCCCTGGCTCAATGCGGAGCAAACTCGACGCACCAACCAGACCAACCTCTATGTGCACATAGGAATATGATGGGTTGCCCAAGTACCTTCTCCATGTCCTTCAGTACTGGGTCCCGGGGAAACTCACGTGCCTTCTCAAGTCCTTGAGCATTGAGCCTCCTCTAAAACATTTTAGAACCCTTTCACATGAATAGTTCATATGGAAATCCTTTCATAGAAGATCATACAGATCTTTATTCAATAACCTTTCATAAAAGAAAATGCTTTCTATCAACTTTAGAAAACATATAACTTGCCTTGTAAGTAATACAATCAAACAATATGCATTTTAAACAGTTCATCGCAAAATCATATTCCATAAGAACATTTTTAATAAAAATCGAATTGAAGAATAAAGTAGTCACTCACAACTCTTCCTAGGCCTTGCGTGGGTTATACACCTTCCCTATCTCTTCCTGGCCTGAAATAGACATTTTACCTTGTGTTACTTTGTCTTTCACTTGATCATTAAATATGCATAAATTCTAATTGTTATTTATCATTGAATCTCCCTCTTTTTCCAAAACAAACATCATAAGCGAGATTCCTAGCAGTACTAACCAACAAAATATGTTACTAGCGATACCAGGTTGAGCGACACTAGAGTTACCTTACCTTAGTAGCGACACCCAGCGATATCTAGCGAGTTTTGTGAGACGGAAGACTCCTTTGCGTCTCAGCGACACTCGTTTCGCTATCCGTACTTAGACAGCGCACTGATACTTGGTTCTTAGCGGCACCCTGCAACTGTGATTTCTTCCTTTCCTCTTGTTCCTATTTCTATCTATTAAAAGTCATAAATTCAGATGGATTTAGAACTTCTTCCCTTCTACAAACATATAGAGAATTGAGTTTCACAGCTTACCTCAAAATTTCAAGGCTTAACTCTTCTTCGTTCTATAGTTATTCCAAAATCACTTCATGCTGCTCCAGATTGCTTAACAATCCCGTAAGCTCTGCTTTTACCTAAAGATTCACATGATTAACTTCAATTTCAGCTTTACCATCCTTCACAAGACTTGTTAGGAATTATGTTAACTTACTGACCTCCAAATTCCAGCTCTAAACTCGGCTTCCTCTATTCGTTCTACTCCAAATATCAACCACTGTTCAGTCTGTGCGACTAAAATCAATCTTCTGTTCCAGCTCTGTTTTCAACACCAAAACGAGTAGAATTTCGCCCAAAATCTCCAAGAACACCTTCCTCTACCTTCTCTTGTTGTTTGTCTGAAAAATGGAACCGACTTAAGCTCTCGAAAATGTCTTAAAATGATTAAACATTTAATTAATTCAACTATATATACTACCGACTTAACCTTCACAAACACCAAGATTTATGTTGCCGACTTACCCCTCACCCGTAGGCTGGCGCGGGGTTCTCACTTCGACGCGAGGCGCTTATGTTAAAATTCTCCTCCAACGCCTTCAGCAACTAGCCACACCCAACGCATGGCGTCGTCCTCAACGCCTCCTATTTTTGACGCATACATCTCAGTCATACACCACTATCTTCGTCGCGTCAAGACCACTCTGTCTTCGACGCGGAGCGACTTCAACGCATGTCTGTCTTCAACGCATCGACTTCAGCGCATGGCTGTCCTCAACGCAGAGTGACTTCAGCGCATGGGTCAAGCACATTTCTTCCCCTGCCAATAATCACTTATCCTTCGACGCGGGCAGCTACTTCAGCTCACAACCCTTCGTGAGTCAATCAACAACGCATGGTCTTGGCCAACACTTAGCCAAAATTTTACTTTCCAAAGATTTTGCTCTCATTCTCGGCTACTTCTCCCCTTGCAACGCATAGCCACAATCTCATTGCCTCACCTCAACACTTGGTATCACAAGTCAATGCTTACATACCGTTAACAACAAGCTTCTGGTTCCAGCTTCAAGTTCACCATGGAAATGATTTGGTTCCTACTTAACTTCGACATAAACACCTTCTTCCACCTCTCCTCGTTGTTCGTCTGCGAAATGGGGTCAATCTAGGTTCGAAATACGTCTAAAGTGTTTAATTATTCGGTGTACTTACTTATATATATACACCACCGACTCACCTGCACAGCCATCACCTTCCTACTTAGGTTGGCAAACGCAGCCTTCCGCGCATAGCTTCAGCAACGCATAGCCTCAACTTGTTGTGTTACAATTGCCCAACGCCCCATTGTCGGATAGCCGACTAACGCATGATCCTTTCAGCCACTTCTTCTATGCACCAACGCATACCAACCTTCAGCGCATAGTAGCTTCCAACGCATAGTGGCGTTCAACGCCTCGTGGCCTTCAACGTGATAACTTGTAGAAATACAAGTTATGATAGTCTTTTTCTTAGATAAATAGAGATTAAATAGAGAAGCATGCGGTAAGATATGTTGATTTTTATTAAGAAATCTTCCTTTACGTTATACTAATGTATTTTTATGAAGATAAATGATTTTACCACTTTTTTATCCTAAAACGCATGTTTTGACAAAGGAATGCAAACGATGCGTTGATGACTTCTTAACGCAGGAACCAAACGATGCGTTAACAACAACTCAATGCATAACTACGTGTTAACAACCTACGACGCGTTGACATCAGCCAAACTACTCATGGACGCATAGACGACCATTAATGCAAGGCGCTGAGAATCAAATCAGAATCTTGAGAGATTGTCGGATGATTGATGAACATGATTTGTGGCTAAAGTGGTGGATCTTAATTGACCCGAGATGTCACACCCCCTCCGAGATTACCCACCTAATCTAAGGGGGAGTGTGAAGACAATAAACATCACCCCTCTTGTGACGCATATTGTCCTAACTTTACATTCCTTTCCTGTACATACATTTACTCATATACAAACATAGAACATAGTCATACATCACGTGCTTATAACTTGATACAATTCCCTGCATAGGGTACACCTTTAGTGCATAGCGTAAGTTCATATTCATATCCATAATACAATATACACGACTTTACTAACAGTCCCCATTCAAAACTACATGTTCTACATGCCATTTATATAAACATATGCACGTACAACTCTCAGACTTGACTGTATCTTGATAACTCGAGACTTAGGCAGGGTGAGCTGTAATAGGTTAAGCACCGGGAATGTCCTTGCTACCTGGGGAGAGAAAAGGAAAACATTGCAAAATATAAGCTAACAGCCTAGTGAGTGACAATCTTTGTAAAACGGCATTCATATGAAATAGGCATGTTTCATATAAATGAATAAATAAGAGTTTAACATTTGTTCAAACGTAACATACTTTTCATGAAATCCATCATTCTCATAAATCAATACTAAAATCATACAAAAGTGTTTCCAAGGAATTTATCAATATCAACTAGTTTTCAAACTTTTCCCTTAGTTGAGGCGGAGCAATGCTTCTACGCACTCAACGTCGAAAATCACCTTAGTTGGGGTGGAGCAAGGCTCAACACCCCCAACGTCGAAATCATCCCTGGCTTCAAGCAAAGCAAGCTCGATGCATTAGCCAGCTTAACCACTATGTGCACATAGGAATATGGCGAGTTGCCCAAGTACCTTCTACGAGTCCTTCAGTACTGGGTCCCGGGGAAACTCACATGTCTTCTCATGTCCTTCAGCATTGAGCCTCCTCTAAAACATTTTAGAAACAAGCATTATACGTGAATAGATCCCATGGAAATCTTTCATAAAAATCAAATATATTACGATAAACAACATTTCAAACCATGCCATTCAACACCCTATAGAAACGGATAAAATATGCCTTGTGAACAATATCATCAAACATCATGCTTTTCAAGTAAACAGTTTATCTCAAAGCCATATCTCATAAGAAAAATCAAACTAAACATTTTCAATAAATTTCGTTTCAAAGAAAGAAAAGTGTCACTCACAACTCTTTCTAGGCTTTACGTGGGTTATATACTTTTCCTATTTCTTCTTGGCCTGCAAAGGAGATATACCTTGCGTTAATCAACATTAATTCCCTTTCCTTTTCTCTACTATCTTATAACGAGAACCTCAGCGATACCCGCCAAGTGATACTGTTACTAGTGATACCTGATAGAACAGCACCAGCGTTACATACCTTAGCAGCGATACTTAGCGTTATCTAGCGAGATATGTGAGACGGAAGGTTCCTTTGCGTCTCAGCAATACCCGTCTCGCTACAAATTCCTAAACAGCGCGTCGATACTTGATTTTCCAACGACACTCTGCATAGTAATTCCTTCCTTTCTTCTCGTTCTTACTTTAACCTATTAAAAGCCACATTTCCATATGGATTCAGGTTTCTTCTCTTCTACAAACTTATAGGAAATCACGTTCTAAAGCTTACCTCAAAATTTCAGGGTGTAGCTCCTTCTCATTCTCGCGATATTCCGAAGTTACTTCCTGCTGTTCCGGATTGCGAGATAGTCTTGTAATCACTGATTTCCTAAGGATTCACATAGTAAATCTTCAATTTCAGCATCGCCATCCTTTACAAAAGTTGTTAGGAATTGCGTTAACTTACTAACCTTAAATTTTCAGCTCTGAACTCAGCTTCTTCCTCGCGTTCTGTTCCGAATAACAGTCACTGCTCAATCAAACCAAGTAGCTTCAGTCATTCCCCTGTTCCAGCTTCGTTTTCAGCATCAATATGAATCAAACTTCGTTCAAAATCCTCAAGAACACCTTCCTTTATCTTCTTTTGAAGTTTATCTGAAGAATAGAACCGACTTAAGCTCTCGAAATGTCCTTAAAATGATTAAACATTTAATTAATCCAGCTATTTATACTACCGACTTAACCTTCTCATACACCAGAACTTAGCCTGCTAACTTACTTTCATCTGCAGTCTAGCGCAGGGTTCTCAGCTTGACGCACGGCACTCAAATTAACTTCTCTTCCAACGCATGGGAATTTTGAACGCATATCTTTCCATCTTGCACTTCTATTTTCATTGCGTCCAGACCATCCTGTCTTCAGCACAGGTGCTTCCAGCGCATATCTGTCTTCGACGCATCGACTTCAACACAATACTGTCCTCAGTGCAGAGTGACTTGAACGCATGGTTCAAGTGTGCTTCTTCCCCCATCAGGACTACTTATCTATCAACGCGGGTAGCTACTTCAGCTCACTGAATTAACCACAAATGCATGGACTTAGTCAATACTCAGTCAAAATTTTACTTTCCTCTTGCCCTCGGCCACTTATCCCTTTGAGACGCGTAGCCACAACGCATGGCTACACCTCAATGCTTGGCATCGCAAATCAGTGCTTACACGAGAATCACGCAATCAGGCGAGATGGACGCATGGTATCAATCTCGCCACCAATCAAGCAGATTTGCCATTAATTGCGGACACATCCTCTATAAAAGGGCAGCTCTGCGAGATGAGAAAGGGTTGTTGATTCTCGAAAGAACTCCATAAGTGACAGCAGAGTTCTCTCAGATTTCAGCCGGAGACGAATAGCTCGAGAGAGAAGAGTCTTTCCTCCGCCGAACCACTTCACAGCAGAACATCACGCTTTCATCCGGGCGACTCAAGACATTGACGCCTTCCCTGCTTTCTTGCTTATTGTTTGTATCTTAATTTTAGATTTGTGTCAAGACATTGAACTTATCGAAAATTGTATCCCATTTCATCAATATAACTATCTTCCATGTCTACTCATTTCTCTAAACTTTCCGCTTTTTACTTTCAAACCATGAGTAACTAATCACTCAAGGGTCTAGGGTTGCGTTAGCATTTAACTAGGAACCATAGTGCAACTATTTCATCTTGTCAATTGCAATCTTAATTCGATGCTTATGTCCATCTGACAAATCGATATAAGTAGTAATAATCAAACTGCTCAAGAGGGTAAGTGATTGTGGAACTCAATTGACAAGGGCCAAGTAGTGTTACCTGTCTATGGGGATAACCTTGGTTCTTAACACTCTCCTATGCGTTATAGACATATAACTCATAGCAGCTGACAACCGGGAGAAAAGTCGCAAGTATGAACAGAATACTACTATGCGCTTCCAACGTTAGATGTTAATCAACCCGAACCCTTTCTTTATCCATTCATTCACATCTTTAGTTGAATTTGCTGTGTCGCATGCTTTCCATCTTCCACATTTTAACATAGTGTACATACAATCGCTTTCCTTAGATTAGAAACAAACTCATTCTCAACTATTTCTTGGTTACCACTGCAACGCATGAAATCCACATAAATAATAAATCAATATAATCTCTGTGTTCGACCTTGGACTCACCGAGAAAACCTATTCCTTTGCATCTTGGGTAAAGGATTGGAAAACTTGACAAGATCACCAACGCATAGTAATAGGACGCATAGCATGTTCAATGCATGATATGTTGAACGTATAATCACATTATTTAGCACCTTGCGTTAGTGCAAATTTACACATACAATTACTCCACAACAGAATTGGTATGTGAAGTTGTGTGCGTTGAGCGTCCACAAGCAGATCTGCCATTAACTCTATAAAAGGGCAGCTCTGCGAGAGGAGAAAGGTTGTTGATTCTCAGAAGGACTCCATAAGTGACAGCAGAGTTCTCTCAGACTTCAACCGGAGACAAATAGCTCGAGAGAGAAGAGTCTTCCTTTCCGCCGCACCACTTCACAGCAAATCATCACGCTTCCACCCGGGCGACTCAAGACATTGACGCCTTGCCTTGCTTTCTTTCTTACTTTTCTTACTTGAATTTTAGATTTGTATCAAGAAATTGACTTATCAAAATTTGTATCTCATTTTCATCAATACAATTATCTTCCATGTCTATCCACTCTTCTCATCTGTTCACTTTATATTTTCAAGCCATGAGTAACTAATCACTCGAGGGTCTAGGGTTGCGTTAGCATCTGACTAGGGACCGCAGTGTAACTATTCTAACTTGTCACTTGCGAGCTTAATCCGATGCTTATATCCATCTGACAAATCGATATAAGTAGTAATAATCAGACTGCTCGAGAGGGTAAGTGATTGTGGAACTCAATTGACAAGGGCCAAGTAGTGTTACCTGATTACGGGGACAACCTTGGTTCTTAACACTCTCCTATGCGTTATAGACATATAACGCATAGCGGTTGACAACCGGGAGAAGAGTCGCTAGTATGAATAGGGTACTACTGTGCGTTTCCATCGCTAGTATGAATAGGGTACTACTGTGCGTTTCCATCGCTGACCGCACCATGCGGGAACACTTCCTTGATTATGAATGGACCCGACCATCGAGACTTCAGCTTACCTAGGAACAAACGCAACCTTGAATTAAATAACAGGACCTTCTGGCCAACGTATAGAATTCTTTTACTAATGTTCTTGTCGTGCCATTTCATGGTCCTTTCTTTGTACAGCTTTGCATTTTCATAAGCTGAGTGCCTCCACTCCAGAAGTTCATTTGGTTGAAGTTTTCTGGCTTCTCCACTTGCCTCCTGGTCTAAATTGAGCTTCTTCATGGCCTAGATGGCCTTGTGTTCCAGCTCAAGTGGGAGATGGCATGCTTTACCAAACACCAACGCATTGAGTGACATGCCTATCGATGTTTTGAATGCCGTTCTGTAGGCCCATAGAGCTTCATCTAATCTCTCTGTCCAATCTTTCCTTGATGTGCTCACGACCTTTTCCAGTATGGACTTGATCTCCCTGTTTGTTATTTCAGCTTGGTCGTTTGTCTGTGGGTGATAGGCAGTTGCTACCCTGTGCGAGACATTAAACTTAGTCAGTAAATTAGTGATTATGCGATTTATAAAATGCGTACCTTCATCACTAATTATCGCCCTTGGTGTCCCAAATCGAGAGAAGATTTGTTTCTTTAAGAACTTGGACACTGCGTTTGCGTCATTCCTTGCACAGGCTGCTGCTTCTACCCACTTTGATACGTAGTCGACCGCTACTAAAATGTATTGATTGCCGCAAGAAGGAGGGAATGGTCCCATGAAGTCGATTCCCCATACGTCGAACAACTCAACTTCTAACATTGAATTCAGAGGCATCTCATTCCGATTGGAAATGTTGCCTGTTCTCTGACAACGATCACAAGCTACCGCATATGCCCTTGCGTCTTTGAATAATGTGGGCCAGAAATACCCACTTTCCAGCACCTTTGCAGCTGTTCTCTGCCCTCCAAAGTTTCCTCCATAAGGTGCTTCATGACAGCTTCTCAGAATGCTATGCATTTCATATTCTGGAACGCATCGACCCATTATGTGATCAGGGCAAAGTCTGTATAGATATGGCTCATCCCAGCAGTAGAACTTACTTTCATGTCGGAGCTTTTTCTTTTGTTGAGCGTTCAATTCTTCAGGCCATTGGTTGCAAACCAGATAGTTGACTATGTCTGCGTACCACGGTTCCTGACTCTCTGCGTTCATTACATGCTCGTCTGGGAATCGTTCCTCTATATCACTCCAACTCTCCTGGACCTCTTTATTTTCCAACCGAGATAGGTGGTCCGCAACCTGATTCTCGGTTCCCTTTCTATCTTTAATCTCCAAATCGAATTCTTGCAACAGTAAGACCCAACGGATAAGTCTAGGCTTTGCGTCCTTTTTCGCCATCAAATACTTGATCGCAGAATGATCACTATAGATGGTCACCTTTGACCCTATCAAGTATGCTCTAAATTTGTCAACCGCAAAGACTATGGCTAACATTTCCTTCTCAGTAGTAGTGTAGTTCTCGTGAGATGAATTCAGTGTTTACTAGCATAATAGATCGGGTGCATAATTTTCTCTTTTCTCTGCCCCAGTACTGCTCCCACCGCATGGTTACTTGCGTCCCACATTAATTCAACGGGAGAGACCAGTCTGGTGCAACTAAAATAGGTGCTGAAATCAGAGCTTGCCTTAGAGATTCAAATGCGTTTAAGCATTTACCGTCGAAATTGAATTCCCTGTTGACTTCCAGCAACTCGCTCAGTGGTTTTGCTACTTGTGAGAATCCCTTAATGAATCTTCTATAAAAGCCCGCATGGCCTAGGAAACTTCGCAAAGTCTTAACATTTGTGGGGGCTGGGAGTTTTGTTATCACATCTATCTTTGCCTGATCCACTTCCAATCTAACCTTTGAGATTTTATGCCCCAACACAATACCCTCAGTCACCATAAAGTGGCATTTTTCCCAGTTGAGGACTAGATTTGTGTCTTCGCATCGCTTTAGCACCTGTTCTAGGTTGGTCAAGCATTCATCATAAGATTTCCCAAATACTGAGAAGTCGTCCATAAACACCTCTACTGACTGTTCCAAATAATCAGAGAATATTGCCATCATGCACCTTTGGAACGTCCCTAGTGCGTTACATAGCCCGAATGGCATGCGTCTGAAGGCAAAGGTCCCATATGGACATGTGAACGTTGTCTTCTCTTGATCTTCCGGAGCTATCATGATCTGGTTATAGCCGAAATATCCGTCCAGGAAGCAGAAAAATTCATTACCTTCCAGCCTATCTAGCATCTGGTCAATGAATGGCAGTGGAAAGTGGTCCTTCTTTGTTGCCGCATTCAGCTTGAGGTAGTCCATACAGATGCGCCAGCCAGTGACCGTTCTTGTTGGTATTAGTTCATTTTTGCTATTCATGATCACTGTCATCCCCCCTTTCTTTGGTACACACTGAACTGGGCTCACCCAACTGCTGTCGGAGATTGGATAAATGACCCCTGCGTCGAGCCATTTGATGATCTCTTTCTTCACAACCTCCTTCATTGCGGGGTTGAGCTTACGCTGCCTCTCAACTGAACCATCCTTACCCTCTTCCAACTGAATTTTGTGCATGCAGTACGAAGGGCTTATTCCTCTGATATCCGCTAAGGTCCATCCTATGGCTTTGATATGGTTTTTCAGGATATCCAGCAAAGCCTTCTCACATTCTGTCGTCAACGCAGAGGATATGATGACCGGTAGCGTGCTTTCTTCCCCCAAATATGCATACTTCAGATGCGTTGGCAGCGTCTTAAGCTCAAGGGTTGGTGGCTCTTCTAAGGACGGCTTTGTTTTCTCTGTTATTCTGTTGCCTAAGTCCAAGCGTTCAAAGCTCACGTTGGAGATTATATTTATTTCCGCCTCTCTTCCTTTATCCAGTTCATCTAGCAGTGTTTCGTTTTCCGCACATGCGTCGATGATGCTTGCCTTTTCTTCAGTTATCTCTTCGATCATCTGGCAAAAATGAAAATCATCAGGATATTTCAACGCATTAAACACATTAAATTTTACCTGCTGGTCATCCATTCGAATAGTTAACTCCCCTTCCTGGACGTCAATCAGGGCGCGTCCAGTAGCTAAGAAAGGTCTTCCTAGGATGATGGGCACCTCTCTATCGGCTTCATAATCCAAAATTATGAAGTCAGCCGGGAAGATAAATTTGTCCACCTTCACAAGAACATCCTCGATTTTCCCCTCTGGATGCTTAATGGAACGGTCAGCGAGCTGAAGTGTGACTGTAGTTGGCCGTGCTTCCCCTATACCCAACTTCTTGAATATAGACAGTGGCATTAAATTGATGCTGGCCCCTAAGTCGCATAGTGCCTGACCTACTTCAATTCCTCCTTTAGAACAGGGCAATGTGAAACTTCCTGGATCTTTCATTTTAGAGGGTATATTGCTTTTAAACAATGCACTGCATTCTCGCGTCAATGCGACAGTCTCAAACTCTCTGAGCCTCCTTTTCTTAGATAATATGTCTTTCAGAAATTTGACATAACTCGGCATTTGTTCCAGGGCTTCCACCAACGGAATGTTGATGTGAAGTTGTTTGAGAACGTCCAGGAATTTCCTGAATTGACCCTCGTCATTCTTCTTCTTTAGGCGTTGAGGAAAGGGCGGACACATAAGGGGATTGGTATTCTGAGATACCGACGCAGGGTTTGCCTGCGTTGCTTTTTCTCTCCCCCTTCCATTTTCTTGTTCTTTAGAGGTTGTGGTTGTGTATGAAGATTGCGGTTCATGGATAGATGTTGCGGGAGTTTGTAATGGAGTAATTTGAGGCTGCAGATTTCCTTGCATCCTCTGCTCTTGCGGTGCAGTGGGAAGAACCTTCCCACTCCTCAATGTCACAGCTTGACATTGTTCCTTACCGTTACCTCGGGGGCTTCAGTATTACTAGGCAATGCTCCTTGGGGTCTGGTATTGCGCTCACTTGCCATTTGCCCCACTTGAAGTTCCAGATTTCTAATTGCAATGGCATGGCTTTTTATTTCTCCCATCTGATTTTGGAGCATCGCTTCAAGCGACTTACGCGTTTCTTCATTTTGAGTAATCGTTTGACGCATAAGTGCTTCAAGGGATGATGATGATGAATTTGCTAACTGATTTCTTTGCGCTTGATGCCCTTGAACACCTTGGTTGTACACGGGATTATTATTTCTCTGCGATTGTTGTGCAGCACCCTACGTCTGTGATTGGTTTCCTCCCCATCCAAAGTTAGGATGGTTTCTCCAACCCGGATTATAAGTCTTAGAATACGGGTTGTTCTGAACATAGCAGACAGACTATGGGTTGTAGGGACACATATCATACAAGTGACCCTCACCGTATTGCACACAGCTTACAGACGCTGTCGCATTTACCGTGTTCATTGCATCCATTGATGCAACCGTTCCTCCTTGGTTGTTCAACGCAATGGTTTGCAGCAAGGATGTCATGTTGGCAATCTGAGCTGAAAGGTTACTAGTCGCATCCGTTTCAATCATTCCAGCTTGCGATCGTCTTTTATCCATATACCTGGATCCATATCCATCATCCACCCATTCATCAGTATTCCTCAAAATTCTGTCGAGGATCTCTTTGGCCTGCGTGTAAGTTTTGTCCATCAAACCTCCTGCTGCAGAGGCGTCAGCCACTGATTTTGATGTTTTGTTCAGTCCTCCATAGAAAATCTCCATCTGTACACAATCAGGGATACCGTTGTGGAGACAATTTCTTACCAGCCTTTTAAACCGGGCCCATGCTTCACTAAGCGTTTCCGAGTCCTTTTGCTCGAAGGTGACAATGTCTCGTCGCCTCTTTGCACTTACCGTCGAAGGAAAGTATTTCTGCATGAACTTTTCAACCATCTTACCCCACGTTGTAATCTCACCAGGTTCAAATGAGTATGCCCACTGTCTTGCCTCATCTCTGAGAGAAAATGGGAATAGCGTCAGTCGGATGCTATCTTGCGGTACTCCAGCCATCGGAAATGCACTACAGATTTCCAAGAAACTCTTCAGGTGTGCATGTGGATCTTCACCCGTTGCAACCCCAAACTGCCCTGCGGCTTGTAGCATTTGCAACATCACTGGCTTCATTTCGAACCTTCCATTACCCTCGAAGTTTGGTTGTAAAATTACCGGTGTGAAATTATATAAATTTGGCGACGCATACTCCCTCATCGGGCGATTTCTATCATGCGCCAAGAGAATCGGGTTTGTATCATAATTTGCGTGCTCTTGCGCATTTGCGTTCGGCCTGACCTCAGCTTGAGGAGCTTGAGGTTGATTGTTTTGAGCATCCATGGTCTCTTCAGTAGACTGATTGCTCCTTCTTTGCTTATTCTGTCTTATCCTTCTTCTGAAGGTCCTCTCAATCTCAGGGTCAATATCAAATGTCGGGTTATCCCCTTCACTCATATACTATTAGAAGCCTCTGACAGAAGAGAAGCTTGCTATACTCCGTCGATTGAGGGATTCTGCAACACAATAATCCAAAGAAAATAATTAAATCAATGAATAATCCCCGGCAACGGCGCCAAAAACTTGTTGGGGAAATATTGTTGTGTGAACTAACCTAACGCAAAGTGCTAAAGTATATGATTATGCATTCAACATGTCAAGATGTGATCATGCAATGCGTTCTATTATTATGCGTTGGTCTTGTCAAGTTTTCCTATTCCTCTACCCAAGTATAAGTAAAGTAATAGGTTATCTCGGTGAGTCCGAGGTTGAACACAGGGATTATATTGATTTGGTCTTAATTGGATTGTATGCGTTACAGAGGTAACCAACAATTGTGTGAAATTGTGTTTCTAATCTAGAGAAAGCAGATGTTTGTACACTAGACTAACTGTTGTGGAATATGGGAAGCATGCGACACAGCAAGTTCAGCTAAGATGTGTGTGAATGGATAAAGAAAAGGGATCGGGTTGATTAACATCTAACATCGGAAACGAACAGTAGTACACTATTCATACTTGCGACTCTTTTCCCGGTTGTCAGCCGCTATGTGTTATATGTCTATAACGCATAGGAAAGTGTTAAGAACCAAGGTTGTCCCCGGATGGAAGCGTGATGATTTGCTGTGAAGTGATGCGGCGGAAAGGAAGACTCTTCTCTCTCGAGCTATTTGTCTCCGGTTGAAGTCTGAGAGAACTCTGCTGTCACTTATGGAGTCCTTTCGAGAATCAACAACCTTTCTCCTCTCGCAGAGCTGCCCTTTTATAGAGTTAATGGCAGATCTGCTTGATTGGTGGCGAGATTGACACTGCGTCCATCTCGCCTGATTGCGTGATTCTCGGGCCAATTAAGATCCACCACTTAAGCCGCTAATCATGTCTGCCAATCATTCGTCAATCTCTCAAGATTCCGATCTGATTCGTAGCGCCTTGCCGTAACGGTTGTCTATGCGTCCATGCATAGTTTGGTTGATGTCAACGCAACATAGGTTGCTAACGCGTAGTTATGCGTTGGGCTGTCGTTAACACCATCTGGTTCCTGCGTTAAGGGGTCATCAACGCATCGCTTGCATTCCTGCATGAAAACATGCGTTTTAGGCTTAACAAGTGGTAAAATCAATATCTTCATCAAAATTCAAGAGTATAATGCAAAGGAAGATTTATTAATGGAATTTATCATTAACTACCGCATGCTTCTCTTATTTAAACTCTATTTATCTATGAAAAAGGCTATAATAACTTGTATTTCTACAAGTTATCAGGCTGCTAGCTTATAGCGTTTTTATACCTGTGGGTGAAACATCCCACTTAGCCCCTGGCTTCGCCAATACCCGGATTGCGTCCTCCATTAACTCCGTTGGAGTTGATTCTATAATCTTATTTCCTTCCGCATCCGGGTTGTCCCTCAACTCATATATAGCGTTGATTTCCCTTGCGTTGAATGGGACTTCAGTTTCATCCACCACCACCACGTCTTCCTCTTTGTCTATGCGTCCGTTATAAAAATCTCGGACTACATCAGGTTGGATCCAAGAGGTGCTGGAACAGAAGTTTCTCCAGCCGTGGTGGTCAATTATTTCGGTGATGTATGGCGGCACTGGGGCTTCTTCAGGGAAAAATCCCACCTCAATCATCAAGTCAGGGAACGCCCTGCGTCTCCCTTTTCCTTCCTTCTGTTGTGGCGACGTATCAGCCACCTTCTTTTTTCCTTTGGCCTTAGCTGGAATCTCATTCACAGTTCTTTTCTTGCTCTCGGCCACTTTAGTTGGTGCTTTAGTCACCTTCTCTTTTCCTTTGCGTTTCTCATTATGCGTGCTTGGGAGTTTGGTGACTGACACCTCCTTTTCTTTCCTCTTCTTCTTCTCCAAGGTGCTAACACCTTGTTCTTCCCTCGCATCCTCCCCGATGCGTTCCTTCCTACTTTTCTTTTTCTTTTTCTTCTTGCCCTCCCCTTCCTCTTGGGCTCTTATTCTAGCAGCCAGCTCTTCATCTTCTTCAATTTGTAGCTCTCTTTCAAGCTCCTCGGCTGCTTGTTCTATTCTTTCTTCTTCCCTCATTTCCTCTTCAAATGCCAATGCAGCTTCTTCTATTTGAGGATCAGGAAGGCCTTGCGTCTCCCCTACTTCTTGAGGCTGCACTTCCCTGCGCGCCTTCTTGCGGGACAATGCGTCCTTGGCAATTTTCTCCACTCCTTGGCTTAGGGCCCTGAGCTCTTTTCTCAACTTGGCCCTCTTCTTCTTCTCTTTCTCTGCCAGCCTATCAAAGGATGTGGCCGCAATTGGGGACTCAAGTCTGTCTCCTTGCTCTGTGGTATTCGGCTCTTCATCCTTGGCAGATTTTTCTGATACCCTTCGTTTCTTCCTCAATAGGGGTACCACTTCCTCTTCCTCTTCTCTTTTTCTCTTGGCCTCTGCGGCCATCACAACTTTTCTGATTGGCCCTTCATTGGAGTCTAAGGTCATTTCCTCAGGACCGATAGACGCATGGACAGACCCTTGCGTTTCACGTGGCTCGCCTACGTCCTCCTTGTTGTAGGCTGCCTCTCCTTCCTTATCTCCTCCACTCTGTTCACCCTCTCGAGTCTCCTTCAACTGACTCTGGACCTCTTTTACCGGCGAGGGTGATTCCCTTCTGGCGTCTGAGACGGTTGCGTCCATAGGGTCACGCAGTCCGCTCAAAATTTCGGCTATCCACTCGTCTGGGGATTTTGCGGAGTTTACTTCCCCCACTGTGACAGCCACCTCTTCTTCTTCTCCTCTTCCCGTTTCTTCCGTCCTTCTCGTGCTGGGTGGACGTGTTAGAGGCAAGGGCTGGTTGACCTCCCCGTCATCCTCCCTACCCTTTGCATCCCTTTCCTCTTGAGCTATCCGCTCCAAAATGTCGCCGAATACATCTCTTTCTTCTCTTCGGCGTACCTCATTGCTTCCGTGCAATGTGTTGGCTTCATCGCGAACCGTTCCAGGAACCGATTGCTCTGCCTCGAAATATTTCGTGCTTAACTGTTGGCTTCCGACATTGAAGTTCGCAGGGAAAATTCCCTCATGTTTTTCATTCTGGGCCGTGAGATGCAAGATTTGACCCGGCTTTTTGGTTTTGGGGTAGGTATTGGGTTGATTTGGCTCAAGGGGCGGATGTTTAAAATTTCCACACAGTCATCGGCGTCGTCGACTACTGGTGGACGGGTTTAGGGCTCTGGCGAATGGCTGGAAGAATGGATATATGGGTGGTCTTTGGGCAGTCGCCCTGATTCTGGATGCAGAAAAGTTAGGGATAAACGGTGGGTTAGGGTTTGGAGATCTTGGTCTGACCGGAGAACCAAAAGGCCTCACAGGTCTGGAAGGATGAAATGTTGGTCGGGAGAAAAATGGAGATCGAGGGTTAAGAAATGCCTTGGGGACTGGTGTCGAAGATGAAGAAGGTTTGGGGGAAATGTTGCCGGAGAGGTGTTCTTGTGGGTTAGACTGGTTAGACATATGAGTTTTGCTAGACACAAATCGCCGGAGGTTTAAGAGAGATGAAAGGTTTCGAAAATGGAAAATGGGAAATCGGATCGTGTTTATAAAGGGCTAATTTAACCGTCGGTAATTAATGCGGATACGCGATCTCCAGAATCCCACTGATCAAGGCAAATTTTATTGAGTCGCACACCCATCAAGTGTGATGGGCGGCTAATTAACGCACACAGAGCACTTGAGTGTTTTGGCACTTGAGTGTTTTTCTGGGAAAGACGCGTAGGTTGAGAAGACATCTACGTTTCACCTAGTGCTCTACCTAAACGTAGTGAACTAATGATAAACGCATACTGATGAACGCCTGGTTCTCAGGTTAGATTATGCGTTGTAAAAAGTTAAGTATTATGCGTTTGACAAAATATGTACGGCTCTAACCTTTCCTCTAACCTTAATTTGATAAACACAGAAATCGTTTATTGATGAACGCATAGTTTACTTATACGTTGGACGCATGCATGAATAATAGATTATGCGGTGAAATCAAATTGTTCAAAAACTCAACTCCTACTTTCATGCTTATCTCATTTACATTATTGAACTGAACTTAAAGAAATTAATACATGCTAAAAACAAAATACAAACAGAAGCAAGAAAGCAAACTACATTAAAATAAAATTAAATACTATAACAAATTCAAATGAAAATATCGCAAGGGTAAAAGAAAGCGTCCTTGGAAAAGTAGACATTTGGCAACGTAGGGACCTTTTGATGCAAGGTCAGTTATTACACTTGCGAGCCTTTATCGCGATCAGGGTTTAACGCAGAGGTGAAAATGAAGTACATTATGACCTCCCTCAAGCGTGCACAGTTGAGATGCGTTGGTCTGGTTTGTAGCTCATGCGTTGAAGGCTCTTTTAATAGCGGCTCGATCTTTGCCGCGAATCTGTTGCTCCATTCTGATTTCTCTAATTGTCGATCAGAGAATAAATTAATTTCATCATCTTCACCATCTTCACCGTCCTTAAGGATTTCATTTCTCAATGCCGCGTTCACAGTTTTTGTCTTTTCATTGATATCTGCGTTCATTTGGCAAAATTGAAAATGATCAGTATCGTTCGATGCGATAATCACATTAAATTTTACCTGATCACCTACGCGGGGCGTTGAGATTTCTTCTTGGACGTCAATCAGGACGCGTCCAGAAGTGGTAGCTTCATATATAGACACAGGTTTTGCCTGCGTTGCTTTTTCTCTCCGCTCTATATTTTCCTCATCCTCTGATTCGGTGGATGACGATGGATGCTGAACAATATGCGTGGTATTCTCCATTGGTTGACTTGTTGGAACATTTAAGGATTGCAAGTTTCCTTGCGTCCCCTCATTATGCGCTGTGAGATTGATTTTCCCACTTAACAATGTCTCACCTTGACATTGTTCTTCTAAGTTCCCTCGTGGAACTTCAGTTGTACTTAGCAATGCTTCTTGCTTTTCATTTTCGAGCTCCACTGCAATTTGATTCATTTGAATTTCTAAATTGCGAATTGCAGTGGCTTGGTTTTGGAGCATCGCTTCGTACAACTGGCGTGTTGCTTCAATTTTACTGTTTTCTTCTCGTAAAAGAGATTCCATGGGAGACAATGAGGATGATTCGTCCACCTGCGGATCCCTCGAATACTGATGAAACTGGCCTTGATTCCATTGGTTGAAACCAGGAGGGTTGCCTCTCTGCGGCTGCTGCTCAATCCTCTGCGTTTGTTGTTGATTCCCACCCCATCCAAAGTTAAGGTGGTTCCTCCAACCCGAATTGTACGTCTCCACGTAGGGGTTGTTTTGAACACTCCAAATAGACTGGAGGTTGTAGGGACACATGTCATACAAGTGCCCCCCACCACACAACGGGCAGTCTACAGATGCTGTCGAGTTCATCGCGTGCACTGTGTTCATTGAAGCTGTTGTGAATTATATTGTATGTGTGAATTAGCCTAACGCAAAGTGTTAAAAGATGTGTTTATGCATTCAACATGTCATGCTCTGATCATGCTATGCGTTCTACCACTAGGCGTTGGTGGTCTTGTCAAGTTTTCCTATTCTTTTACCCAAGTATAAGCAAAGTAATAGGTGTTCTCGGTGAGTCCGAGGTCGAACACAGGGATTATATTGATTTAGTTTTTAATTGGATTTCATGCGTTACAGCGGTAACCAATAATTGTTTGAAAGTTGTGTTTCTAATATAAAGAAAGCGATTGTTTATACACTAGACTAACAATTGTGGAATATGGAAAGCATGCGACACAGCAAGTTCAGCTAAAGATGTGTGTGAATGGATAAAGAAAAGGGTTCGGGTTGAATAACATCTAACGTCGGAAACACACAGTAGTATCCTATTCATGCTTGTGACTCTTCTGCCGGTTGTCAGCCGCTATGCGTTATATGTTTATAACGCATAGGAGAGTGTTAAGAACCAAGGTTATCCCCGTAGACAGGTAACACTACTTGGCCCTTGTCAATTGAGTTCCACAATCACTTACCCTCTCGAGTAGTCTGATTATTACTACTTATATCGATTTGTCAGATGGACATAAGCATCGGATTAAGCTCGCAATTGACAAGTTAAAATAGTTACACTGTGTTTCCTAGTTAGATGCTAACGCAACCCTAGACCCTTGAGTGATTAGTTACTCATGGTTTGAAAGTATAAAGTAGACAGTTGAGAAAAGTGAGTAGACATGGAAGACAATTCTATTGATGAAATAAGACACAATTTTCGATCCGTTCAATTCCTTGATACAAATCTAAAATTAAGATAGAACAATGAGAAAGAAAGCAGGGAAGGCGTCAATGTCTTGAGTCGCCTGGATGGAAGCGTGATGATCTGCTGTGAAGTGGTGCGGCGGATGGAAGACTCTTCTCTCTCGAGCTATTTGTCTCCGGCTGAAGTCTGAGAGAACTCTACTGTCACTTATGGAGTTCTTCCGAGAATCAACAACCTTTCTCATCTCGCAGAGCTGCCCTTTTATAGATGATGAAATCGCAGTTAATGGTAGATCTGCTTGATTGGTGGCGAGATTGATACTGCGTCCATCTCGCCTGATTGCGTGATTCTCTGGCCAATTAAGATCCACCACTTAAGCCACAAATCATGTCTGTCAATCATCCGTAAATCTCTCAAGATTCCGATCTGATTCTCAGCGCCTTGCCGTAACGGTTGTCTACGCGTCCATGCATAGTTTGGCCGATGTCAACGCGTCGTAGGTTGCTAACTCGTAGTTATGCGTTGAGTTGTTGTTAACGCGTCGTCAGGTTGTTTGCGTTCCGTTCAGATCATGCGTCCATGTAGAACAGATTGTTAACGTGTCGTCCTACGTTAAGAAGTCATCAACGCATCGTCTGCATTCCTGCGACAAAACATGCGTTTTAGGGCTCAAAAAGTGGTAAAATCATTATCTTCATAAAAATACAAGAGTATAACGCAAAGGAAGATTTATTAATGGAATTTAACATAAACTACCGCATGCTTCTCTATTTAAACTCTATTTATCTATGAAAAAGGTTATAATAACTTGTATTTCTACAAGTTATCACATTTCATCAATATAATTATCTTTCATGTCTACTCATTTCTCTAAACTTTCCGCTTTTTACTTTCAAATCATGAGTAACTAATCACTCAAGGGTCTAGGGTTGCGTTAGCATCTAGCTAGGAACCATAGTGTAACTATTTCATCTTGTCAATTGCGATCTTAATCTGATGCTTATGTCCATCTGACAAATCGATATAAGTAGTAATAATCAAACTGCTCGAGAGGGTAAGTGATTGTGGAACTCAATTGACAAGGGCCAAGTACTGTTACCTGTCTACGGGGATAACCTTGGTTCTTAACACTCTCCTATGCGTTATAGACATATAACGCTTAGCGGCTAACAACCGGGAGAAGAGTCGCAAGTATGAATAGAATACTACTATGCGCTTCCAACGTTAGATGTTAATCAACCTGAACCCTTTCTTTATCCATTCATTCACATCTTTAGTTGAATTTTCTGTGTCGCATGCTTTCCATCTTTCACAATTTTAGTCTAGTGTACAAACAATCGCTTTCCGTAGATTAAAAACAACTCTCTCAACTATTTCTTGGTTACCCCTGCAACGCATGAACTCCAACTAAATACTGAATCAATATAATCCTTGTGTTCGACCTCGGACTCACCGAAAAAACCTACTCCTTTGCTTATACTTGGGTAAAGGATAGGAAAACTTGACAAGATCACCAATGCTTAGTAATAGGACGCATAACATGTTCAAAGCACGATATGTTGAATGCATAATCACATCATTTAGCACCTTGCGTTAGTACAATTTACACATACAATAATAGCACAACAGCATTCCTGCGTCCAAACATGCGTTTTAGGCTCAAAAAGTGGTAAAATCATTATCTTCATAAAAATACTAGAATATAACGCAAAGGAAGATTTATTAGTCAAAATCAACATCACTTGTCACATGCTTCTCTATTTAATCTCTATTTATCTAAGAAAAAGGCTATCATAACTTGTATTTCTACAAGTTATCACACCCCCAAACTTAGATAAATGCTTGTCCTCAAGCATAACTTCTATCTAAGAAACTTCAATTATCCTAAACATTTTCTCAACGCATTGACTAGTCTCTCAGAATGCTATACTCAATCAGCTACCAGTTAGTTATATTATTTCTCTACCTCTATATTCTTTTCTTTAGGACGGGTCTAATTTGTATGCGGCAAGCTTTCTTTTCAAAACTCTTTATTCACAAAATTTTTGTTTCTTCTTTTAACACTGAGTCTGAAAAGATGAAGATATAAAGTTCCTTTTTCTTTCATTGGTTTTATTATTTGGTTATTAAGCATGCGTCGAGTAGGGTTACCTACCTTCGTTTTGACATACCAACGATGGGCATGGAGGCAGCCAACTACGAGCAAGTGCCCTTCTCGACTAAACTCTTATCTAAGTTCGGTTTCCTCACTAGACATTGGAGTTTGTTATTTATCTATGCGTCGCTGATTACGATTACCCACGTTCGTTTTAACACACCAACTATGGGGTGCATGGAGGCGGCCAACTACGAGCAGTTTTCAGCTAAACTCTTAACAGGATAAATATATTAGTCTTGCCAGCGGAGTTTTGCGTTTAAAAAGGACCAAATTTTTTTTTTTTTTTTTTTTTTAGTATGATTGAAATAAGTTCCTCATATTTTTATCTTTGACAGTTCAAACCTCTTCCACCCCCAAACTTGAGAGTAGCAAGGTTCTCATTACTTAAATTGTAAACAAAGACTAAGTTGCAAAATTTTGTAAAAGAGGTTTGAATTGGTTGCTTGCATACATTCAAAGTAGGTTTGCGTTTCTAAGGAATAGTATGTACACGTGTTGAAAGTAATCTAACTTAAAGAGTGTACAAAAAATGTAAGCATGATTATCATCACAGTGACCAACTTTTCAACGCAAAGATAAAAGTTAGGAATAATGGAATGTACTTAAAATGAATTTACAAAAAGGGACAACGCAAAAAGGAAGTTAGAAATTCCATGCGGTGAAGAAATTTTTCATTCTATTAATTGAATGTTCCACAACGCATACAATGAATATGAAGATGCTTGCAAGAAAAGCCACAACTCTTGACTACACCCCTAAATTTTAACCATCAGACTTGTCTTCATCAGGTCTGCGTTGCTGCTCAAGCGCAGGGCGCTGCGGTACTAGGAAGACAAGCGGCTGTTGTAGGCGTTCCGGAATGTTAGGGGGCGGGATTTTCGGTCGAATCGAGAGCAGTTGATGAACGTAATTCAGTGTAAATTGAAACTGCCCCGTCTGCCAGCGTGCTAACATATTCAAGGAATGCATCACTGGACGCAAAATCGATTGTTGCAGATATGTTTGCACTGTCTCTCACTCGAGATCAAGTTGGGCTTCTTGCTGTTGTGGTTGCGTTCGTGGTTGAGGCCGGTTTGGTTGAGGGCGAGGAGTTGATGGAGTTTCGTCAAACGCAGGGGATGATGGAAGCGTAGAAGTCGCGCCAAAATCCCCATAGTGTGAGTCATCAACTCTTATTGAGGAGATTGGGGAGGAGGGTTTTGCGGAAGGTTGAGGCTTAGATGGTTTTGGGCGATGCGTTTTAGGAGGAGGTGGAGGTGGCTTAGGGCAATGCGTCTTAGGAGGAGGTGGAGGTGGAGTTGGTTCTCTTCTAGTTGTTGGAAGTGGGGGTGAAGAGCTTGAGGTTGGGGAAGGTCTAATGGTGGCATCAGGACTTGCCACAGCCTTGCGTTTCAGCTTGGATGGCTTCCCCTTCTTCTGCGTTTGCGGCTTCGGAGGCGGAATGGGTTGATGAGGTCTTTTGGTGGCATCAACAGGCTCTGGCAAATGTTGTGATCCCCTCATCAACCGGCGCAGGGTCTTATGGGCGATTACGCCACTGACTTCAATCATCTTGTCTACGTCTAACACTTCCGTTGGCCCCCGATGGAAGCATTGGCGTACAGATTCATGATAAGAGTGGGGAAAAAGAGTTGGCCTCTTGGCTTGTTAAATACCCCCTTTATCTGCGCCGCGATTATTCGTCCAACATCAAGGGGGATGCGACGCATAATGCAGTAAGTTGCCATCACCCGATCCCTTGACACTGTTTTGTCATGCGTTGTAGGGATCAGCCACTTCTTCACTAGGTACACCTACAGGTTCGCCTCTTGTTTTAGGCTACTAGCAGATAGCGTTTTGATACCTGTGGGTGAAACGTCCTACTTAGCCCCGGGCTTCGCCAATACTCGGATTGCGTCTTCCATTAACTCCGGTGGAGTTGATTCTATGATTTTATTTCCTTCCGCATCCGAGTTGTCCCTCAACTGATATATTGCGTTTATTTCCCTTGCATTGAACGGGACTTCAGTTTCTTCCACCACCACCACGTCTTCCTCTTCATCTATCCGGGGGTTTTCAGCAGCAAAAAAAAAGGGAGGAGAAATATCAAGAAAATCAAGAAAGTTGCAGAACAAAAGAAAGATCCAAAAAGGTGAGAATTAAGCTAGAGTTCCAAGAGTGAGTTAGCCGCAAGGAAGAGGAAAAGAGTTCGAGATAGTTTTGGTGCCCTTCGAATTCCGACGCGAGAGCCAAGGAGTTCGTGACGGTGCTACCTCAATCAAGAACCTCTTTTCAGTAGAGTTTCCCTATTCTTTACACTCTTTCTTTGATTAGTTTTGCTCAATATGTTGCTTCACGCTATGAGTGGCTAAACTCTTTAGTTTTATGGTTTTTGATGAATTGTTTGTGAATTCATGATAACTTTGTAGACTCATGGTTTTGTTCAAATAAATATGTTTTTCATTGTTATTGTGTTTAATTCTTGAAGATTGGCCACCTTCACATGTTAGGTTAGATGTATGATCGAGAGATTATATGTTTAATTTGATCTATAAAAATGAATCCTTGTTAATCTATCACGAGAGTAGTTAGGTTGACAATGAAAGTTGCTAAAGACTAGTTTTAATGCCATGTAATTTTGTATTGGTTTTAAGAGATTAACTATCAATCAAGTTGCATGAGAAAGAGTTGTCTTTGAGAGAAGATAACTTGGAATTAAGTTTCTAGACTTAGGCATAAGAATTAAATCCATGAAATCTATAATTTTGCATGATGAAACAAACAAGGATTCGAAACTCTAGAACTCTCTCTTTGACTCTTGCAATTCTCCCTTTGATACTTTCTTGGCTTGATTTTTCTTGTTCCCAAAATTGAAATATTGAATTTCAATCCTCAAATAAAATTGATTCAACTCTAGAATAGCTAAATAACTTAAACCTTCCCAATTGGATCTCTAGTGGAAACGATACTCGGACTTAATCGTTTTATATTATAACTTGACCCGTACACTTGCGGTTAACACACAAAAGTGGCACATCAGTTCTACTCTGAATATCAATCACTGCTCAAACTGTGCGACTTCAGTCATTCCTCTGTTTCAGCTTCGTTGTCAACATCAATATGAGTCGAATCTCGCCCAAAATCCGCAAGAACACCTTCCTCAATCTTCTTCTGAAGTTTTTCTGAAATATGGAACCGACTTAAGCTCTCGAAATGTCTTAAAAATGATTAAACATTTAATTAAATCCATGAAATCTATAATTTTGCATGATGAAACAAACAAGGATTCGAAACTCTAGAACTCTCTTTAACTCTTGCAATTCTCCCTTTGATACTTTCTTGGCTTGATTTTTCTTGTTCCCAAAATTGAAATATTGAATTTCAATCCTCAAATAAAATTGATTCAACTCTAGAATAGCTAAATAACTTAAACCTTCCCAATTGGATCTCTAGTGGAAACGATACTCGAACTTAACCGTTTTATATTATAACTTGACCCGTACACTTGCGGTTAACACACAAAAGTGGCACATCAGTTCTACTCTGAATATCAATCACTGCTCAAACTATGCGACTTCAGTCATTCCTCTATTTCAGCTTCGTTGTCAACATCAATATGAGTCGAATTTCGCCCAAAATCCGCAAGAACACCTTCCTCAATCTTCTTCTGAAGTTTTTTTGAAATATGGAACCAACTTAAGCTCTCGAAATGTCTTAAAAATGATTAAACATTTAATTAATCCAGCTATATATACTATCGACCTAGCCTTTACAACCACTAGGACTTATGTTGCCGACTTACCCTTCACCTGCGGACTAGCGCAAGGTTCTTATCTCAACGCGAGGTATTCATGTTAACTTCTCCTCCAACGCCTCCAGCAACTGACCACACCTAACGCATGGTGTCGTCCTCAACGCCTCCTATTTTGACGCATACATTTCCGTCATACAATACTACTTTCGTTGCGTCAAGACCATCCTGTCTTCGACGCAGGGTGACTCCAACCCATGTCTGTCTTCGACGCATCGACTTCAGTGCAATACTGTCCTCAACGCAGAGTGACTTAAACGCATGGTTCAAGCACATTTCCTCCCCCGCCAGAATTACTTATCCTTCAACGCGGGTAGCTACTTCAGCTCACTAACCTCCATGAATCAACCACAACGCATGGACTTGGCCAACACTTAGCCAAAATTTTACTTTCCAAAAATTCTTGCTCTCGCTCACGATCACTTCTCCCTTTGAAACGCATAGCCACAAATGCATGGCCGCACCCCAACGCTTGGTAACGCAAATCGGTTCTTACATCACAGGTCTGGTGTGATGAAATATTGGTGGAGAGAAAAATGGAGATCGAGGGTTCAGAAATACCTCGGGGGCTGGTGTAGATGATGACGAAGGTGGAGTTGAGTGCTAGGTGTTGTTAGAAGATCTTGGGGAAACGTTGCTGGCGAGGTGTTCTTGATTTTGTGGATTTGAATGGCTAGACATAGAAGGTTCTACGTAGAACACAAATCGCCGGAGGTTATAGAGGTGAAAGGTTTCGAAAATGGAAAATGGGAAATCGGATCGCGTTTATAAAGGGCTGATTGAGCCGTCGGTAATAAATACGGATACACGATATCCGGAATCCCACTATCAAGGCAGATTTTATTGAGCCGCACACCCATCAAGTGTGATGGGCGGCTACTTAACGCACATAGAGCACTTGAGTGTTTTTGGGAAAGGCGCATAGACTCAAAAGACATGCGTTTCACCTATTGCTCTATCTAAAACGCAGTGAATTATTGATGAACACATAACTGATGAACGCATGGTTCTCAGGTTAGATTATGCGTTGTAATTTAAGTATTATTCGTTTGACAAAATATGTACGGCTCTAACCTTACCCCTAACCTTAACTCAATAAACACAGAAATCGTTTATCGCTGAACGCATGGTTCAATGATGCGTTGAAATCAAATAGTTTACATTAAAGCTCGACGCCTAGTTTCATGCTTATCTCATTTACACTACTAAACTGAAATTAAAGAAATAAATAAATGCTAAAACAAAATACAAACAGAAGGAAGCAAGCAAAATACAATGAAATAAAAATAAATACTAGAACAAGTTCGAATGAAAATAAAGCAAGGGTAAAAGAAAGCGTCCTTGAAAAGAAAAGGCATTTGGCAACGTAGGGACCTTTCGACGCAAGCTCAGTTATTACACTTGCGTGAATCATTGGAGCCTTTATCGCGATCAGGGTTCAACGCAGAGGCGACAATGAAGTACATTATGACCTCCCTCAAGCGTGCATAATTGGGATGCGTTGGTCTGGTTTGTAGCTCATGCGTTGAAGGCTCTTTTAATAACGGCTTGATCTTTGCCACGGATCTGTTGCTCCGGTCTGATTTCTCAATTATACCATCAGAAAGTAATTGGATTTCATCATTTTCACCATCTTCACCGTCCTTGAGGATTTCATTTCTCAACGCTGCGTTAACTGGCCTTGTCTTCTCACTAATATCCGCGTTCATCTGACAAGATTGAAAATGATCAGGATCATTCAATGAGTTAACTTCATTACATTTTACCTGATCACCCACGCGGGGCGTTGAGATTTCTTCTTGGACGTCAATCAAGACGCGTCCAGAAGTAATATCTTCATATACAGACGCAGGTTCTACCTGCGTTGCTTTTTCTCTCTGCTCTATATTTTCCTCTTCTTCTAATTCGGTGGATGATGATGGATGATGGACATTATGCATGGTATTCTCCATTGGTTGACTTGTTGGAACGTCTAAGGGTTGCAAGTTTCCTTGTGTCCCCTCATTATGCACTGTGGGATTGATTTTCCCACTTAACAATGTCTCACCTTGACATTGTTCTTCTAAGTTCCCTCTTGGAACTTCGGTCGTACTTAGCAATGCTCCTTGCTTTTCATTTTCGAGCGCCTCTACAATTTGAATCATATAAACTTCTAAATCGGGATTTGCAGCGATTTGGCTTTGGAACATCGCATTGCATGTAGATAGACATTCTCATAAAAAAGATTTCAAGGAATAAAATGAGGATGATGCGTCCACTTGCGGATCTCTCGAATACTGATGATACTGGTCTTGATTCCATTGGTCAAAACCAGGAGGATTCAAGACTAGTGTTTGCAGCATGGATGTCATATTGTCGAGCTGCACTGCCATGCTAGTGGTCGCATCAGTTTCTAACATTCTAGCTTGCGTTTGCCTTCTATTGGTGGAGCGAAATTCACATCCGTCGTCCACCCACTCATTAATGTTCCATGGAGTTCTGTCGAAAATATCTTTGACATATGAGTAAGTCATCTCCAATATTCCTCCTGCTTAAGCAGGCAATTTTCTCACTTGCCGTGTGAATTAGGTCCAAGCAATTGACCCTTCTTCAATTCTACCTTGTCCTTCGGGTGAAGGTCCTTTCAATCTCTGGGTCAATATTGAGCTATGGATTGCTCCCGTCACTCAGATACTGTTAGAAGCTTCTGGCAGAGTAGAAACTTACCATACTCCGTCGACTGAGGAATCCTACAACACAATAGTCCAAATAAAATAATTAAATCAATGCAATAATCCACGGCAACGGCGCCAAAAACTTGTTGTGGAGTAATTGTATGTGTAAATTTGCACTAAAGCAAGGAGCTAAATAATGTGATTATACGTTCAACATATTATGCTTTGAACATGCTATGCGTCCTATTACTATGCGTTGGTGATCTTGTCAAGTTTTCCTATCCTTTACCCAAGATAAGCAAAGGAATAGGTTTTCTCAGTGAGTCCGAGGTCGAACACAGGAATTATATTGATTTATTATTTATGTGAATTTCATGCGTTGCAGTGGTAACCAAGAAATAGTTGAGAATGAGTTTGTTTCTAATCTAAGGAAAACGATTGTATGTACACTATATTAAAATGTGGAAGATGGAAAGCATGCGACACAGCAAATTCAACTAAAGATGTGAATGAATGGATAAAGAAAGGGTTCGGGTTGATTAACATCTAACGTCGGAAGCGCATAGTAGTATTCTATTCATACTTGCGACTCTTCTCCCGGTTGTCAGCCGCTATGCATTATATGTCTATAACGCATAGGAGAGTGTTAAGAACCAAGGTTATCCCTATAGACAGGTAACACTACTTGGCCCTTGTCAATTGAGTTCCACATTCACTTACCCTCTCGAGCAGTTTGATTATTACTACTTATATCGATTTGTCAGATGGACATAAGCATCGGATTAAGATTGCAATTGACAAGATGAAATAGTTACAGTATGGTTCCTAGTTAGATGCTAATGCAACCCTAGACCCTTGAGTGATTAGTTACTCATGGTTTGAAAGTCAAAAGCGGAAAGTTTAGAGAAATGAGTAGACATGGAAGATAGTTATATTGATGAAATGGGATACAATTTTCGATAAGTTCAATGTCTTGACACAAATCTAAAATTAAGATAGAAACAATAAGAAAGAAAGCAGGGAAGGCGTCAATGTCTTGAGTCGCCCGGATGGAAGCGTGATGTTCTGCTATGAAGTGGTCCGGCGGAGGGAAGACTCTTCTCTCTCGAGCTATTCGTCTCCGGCTGAAGTCTGAGAGAACTCTGCTGTCACTTATGGAGTTCTTCTGAGAATCAACAACCCTTTCTCATCTTCGCAGAGCTGCCCTTTTATAGAGGATGCGTCCACAATTAATGGCCAAATTTGCTTGATTGGCGGCGAGATTGATACCATGCGTCCATCTCGCCTGATTGCGTGATTCTCGGGTCAATTAAGATCCACCACTTTACCCACAAATCATGTTCGTCAATCATCCGTCAATCTCTCAAGATTCTGATTTGATTCTCAGCGCCTTGCATTAATGGTCGTCTATGCGTCCATGAGTAGTTCGGCCGATGTCAACGCGTCGTAGGTTGCTAACGCGTAGTTATGCGTTAAGAAGTCATCAACGCATCGTCTGCATTCCTGCGTCAAAACATGCGTTTTAGGCTCAAAAAGTGGGAAAATCATTATCTTCATAAAAATACTAGAATAAAACGCAAAGGAAGATTTATTAGTCAAAATCAACATCACTTGTCACATGCTTCTCTATTTAATCTATATTTATCTAAGAAAAAGGCTATCATAACTTGTATTTCTACAAGTTATCAAATTCTCATCACATTCACATCCGATTTCTTCCACACTTCTTCCCTCGATATTGTAATCCCTCAAGTGCCTTCACATATTGCCCCTCAGCATTGAGTTTTATCATAACAGAGTTCCCATGTGTCTTCACACTTAATTCTCTCAGCACTGGGTTCCCTATCAATCCACTACTCAAGTGTCTTCACCTGTGATCCCTCAGCACTGAGCTATCACATACATTGGATTTCTGCATGTCTTCACATATTGTCCCTGAGCATTGAAATCCACATCAACCAACTATTCAAGTGCCTTCCCACATGGTCCCTAAGCACTGAATATCATATACAATCTTTAATCCTTACAGCACAACACAAAATCAATCCTTAACTACTCCATATGACAGATTTCACATACCCATTATTATTAAAACAGGTTAAGTAAGTTTGTGGAATTAACAAGAAATCACTCACAACTTGTCTTAGCTCCGAGTGGATTATACACCTTCCCGAGCTCTTCTTGGCCTGTAAATACACATTTCCCATGTTATGTTCTCCTTGAACTTCCTTCCCATGATCAATAAATAAGCATAATCAAATTCTACTCTTGCTCCTTTAACCAAACTCCTTTTTCCCAAAATTTCATAATTAGCGTGACTCTATGTCCCTAGCAAGACTACCAGCGAAAAACACTCAGCCAGACACTGCACTAACGATACTAAAATACACGAGACTAACGAGATTACCTGAAGAGCGATACCCAGCGAGACTCAGCGTGATCTGTGAGACGCAAAACCCTTTGCGTTACTAGCGATACTCGCTTTGTTACAAAGTCTTCAGCTCTTCAGCGATACTATGGTTTGGGTGACACCTAACAGCCACCGTTTTCTTCTTTCCCTTCTGACTCTTTCTTTAACCTGCTAAACATCGCATTCCAGCAAAAATTAGAACTTCTTTTCCTCTACGAACTTGTAAAGAAACAAGTCCTTTTACCTTAGAGTCTTGTGATGGAAACCCTCTTCGTTTGAGATATGTCCTCAAACAACCCCAAATTGCTCCTAATCGTTCTACAGTTCATCTCTGATCTTTTCTACCTTGAGTTTAACACACATTTACTCAAATTCAGCTCAAGTATCCTTCATGAAAATTGCTAGAAGTCGAGTTAACTTACTAACCTCAGAATTTCGACCCTAGCCACCGCTTCCCCAGTTCGTTCTTCCGCCAACACTGATCGATACTCAGATTAAGTAACACTAGTTGAATTCTCCGTTCCAGCTCAAGTTTCCTTCACGAAAACGACGAGAATTCCACCCCAAACCAACATAAACACCTTCTTCTACCTCTCACCTTGTTTAGCTTCAAAATGGAATCAACTCGAGCTCTGAAATGTGATCAAAATAGTTGAATACTCAGTCCACTTATATATATACCATCGACTTAAACTCCACTTTGTCTCTATATATTGTCTATCTTTTTAAATGTTAAACTTGTAATGAGTATGCATGGATAGGGGTAAAAAGAGTTGCATTTGCTGTGATCAGTAAGGACACCTGGGAATTGACTAGGTACGAGTCCCTACAGTGAATGTGTGAAAGCTAGTGCCTCTAGGTAAAAGAATGCAAGTTCGGGCCCATGAAAAAAATATATGATTGAAAGGCACCTTAGTGGACATATTACTCACTTGAAATGTATGAAAGCTTGAAGATTGGTGCATGAGCTAAAGTAGGGGGAAAACTAAAGAAACTCTCTTAAGTCCTAATTTGAGTTCTAGTATTTTAAATTGAAGGAGGCTTGCACATACACACATGGGAGATAGCAAGATTTGGCCTTGAATGATTATAACAATATAGATATGCTTGCATGTTTCTACTTAAACTCTAAATGCTATTCTCTAAGACATGAGTCAATTGCACACTCTTCATCTAAACTCCTTATTATTTGATTTTATTCTTTGCTCGGGACTAGCAAATCTCTAAGTTTGGGGTGTTGATAAGCACTTGAAAAGTGCTTTCTATTCTCTCAAATTAAGGGAGTTTATATTAGATTTCACTTGTTTGCTAGTGATTTTCAGGTGAAAACGAGGAAAATTAGAAGAAACGACTAAAAGATCAAAACCGAGCAAGAATACGGCGAAAAAGAGTTGAAAAACCAAAAAGGGCAAATTTTTGGGATAGCACCGCGGCGCTGAAACATCAACGCATGGTTCTGGACGCAGAGTAGCATTGCGGCGCCAAGATGGCACTGCCTCGACGCATCCTTGCTGAAACGCATTCTCGCGCTGCGACGCTTAGACGATGCTACCGCGGCGCTGAAACCCGAGAGCAATATGTTTGAAACGCATTTTAGCGCTGCGACGCTTGGACGGCGCTGCCGCGGTGCTAAAACCTGAGAGCAAACTTCTTCTGGATGCAGCCCTAGCGCCGCAGCGCCAGCTTTCCTTAATTGAAAAATCTATATTTTTTGAAAATTTTGGGTGGCCAAACTCTATAAATTTGGGGGTTTCCAGTAGTCCAATTCATCAAGAAAAATCAAGGCAAAGCAAAGAAGTTGCAGACCTAAAGATATACAAAAATGAGAGAATTAAGTGAGGGTTCAAAGAGTGAGTTAGTTGCAAGGAAGAGGAAAAGAGTTCGAGATAGTCTTGGTGCCCTTCGACGTCCGACGTGAGAGCCAAGGAGATCGAGACAGTGCTACTTCAATCAAAAGCCTCTTTTCAGTAGAGTTTCCCTTTCTTTACACTCTTTCTTTGTTTATTTTCTTAACATGTTGCTTCAAGCTATGAGTGGCTAAACTCTTTAGTTTTAGGGTTTTGATGAATTGTTTATGAATTCATGTTAATTTTGTAGACTCATGGTTTTGTTGGAATGATTATGCTTTTCATTATTATTGTGTTTAATTCTTGTGGATTGGCCATCTTCACATGTTAGGTTAGATGTATGATTGAGAGATTGTATGTTTAACTTGATCCATAACAATGAATTATTGTTAATCTATCACGAGAGTAGTTAGGTTGATAATAAAAGTTGCTAAAGACTATTTTTAATGCCATGTAATTTTGTGTTGGTTTTAAGAGATTAATAATCAATCAAGTTGCATGAGAAAGGGTTGTTTTTGAGAAAAAATAACTTGGAATTGAGTTTCTAAACTTAGGCATGTGAATTACAATAAAATCCATGAAATCTATAATATTGCATGATGAAATAAACAAGGATTCATTACCCTAGAACACTCTTTGACTCATGTGTTTCTCCCTTTGATATCTTCCTTATTTGATTTTTATTTTTCCATAACTTATAATATTCAATTTCAATCCTCAAATAAAATTGATTCAATTCTAGAATAGCTAAGTAACTCAAACCTTCCCAATTGGATCTCCAGTGGAACGATATTCGGACTTAACCGTTTTATATTATAACTTGACCCTACAGTTGCGGTTAACAATAATTGTACTCATCAATAGCCTTGGTTTTGTATGTTACAATTTCCCAACGCCCCATCGCCGGATACCTGACGAACGCAATGTTCTCTCGACCATTCTTCTATGCACCAACGCATACCCACTTTCAAGGCATGGTAGCATTCATCGCATAGTGACCTTCGACGCAGAGTGGCTCTCAATGCTTCGTGGCCTTCAACGCTTCGTGACCTTCAATGCGTTCATCGCATAGTAACCTTCGACGCAGAGTGGCTCTCAACGCCTCGTGGCCTTCAACACCTAATAGCCTTCCTTCACCTCTGCGTCCATGCCAAAACTACTTCCATCAACGCATAGTGCCACCAACGCATGGCCAATACTTAGCCATTTTTGCCCCCACACAACTCAACCAACTTTTCCACCAAACGCCCATCTCTTAGTCTCTTCTTAACTTGCCTTCTCACAAGGTCAAGTACAGGGCTTACACTGTTCACTCTCCAGCTCTTTAGCAATACCTCTGTCCTAGTGACCCCAGATGGCTAGCGCTTTCTTCTTTCCTTTCTAACTCGTTCTTTAATCTGCTAAACATCGAATTCCAGCAAAAATTAGAACTTTCTCTCTTCTAAAAACTTGTAAAGAAGTGAGCTTTCTAACTTACCTCAGATTTCAAACCCTAACTCTTCTTCGCTTAAGAACTATTCTCAAATAACTCTAGCTGCTTTGGATCATCTAACAGCTCATGTAGTAGCTCAGCTCCGATTACTTATTCCTAGAATTTAACATACTTTTGCTCAAATTTGGCTTAAACATCCTTCATAGAAGTTGCTAAGAATTAACTTACTAACCTTAAAATTTTTGCCCTAGCTCCAACTTCCTCAGCTCACTCTTCTTCAAATACCAAATGATGTCTAGATTTACCGTTAACAATCAAGCTTCTGGTTCCAGCTTCAAGTTCACCATGGAAATGATTTGGTTCCTACTTAACTTCGACATGAAAACCTTCTTCCACCTCGCCTCGTTGTTTGTCTGCGAAATGGGGTCAATCTAGGTTCGAAATACGTCTAAAGTGTTTAATTATTCGGTGTACTTACTTATATATATATTCCACCAACTCACCAGCACAGCCATCACCTTCCTACTTAGGTTGGCCAACGCAACCTTCCGCGCATAGCCTCAGCAACGCATAGCCTCAACTTGCTGTGTTACAATTGCCCAACGCCCCATTGCCGGATAGCCGACTAACGCATGATCCTCTCAGCCACTTCTTCTATGCACCAACGCATACCAACCTTCAGCGCATAGTAGCTTCCAACGCATAGTGGCGTTCAACGCCTAGTGGCCTTCGGCGCATAGTGCCCTTCGACGCCTCGGTCATACTCTCAACGCGTAGCCCCACCAACGCATGGCCAACACTTAGCCACTTTTGCTCCCATACAGCTCGACCAACTTTCTCTATCCAAATGTCAGGTAAGGGATTACAGCGTTTCTCTACCGCGTACTTCATGGCGTCAAAGTGTCAAACGCACACTACTATGCGTTTGTTCCTTACCGCATAATACCATGCGTCTGCCTTAACCACATACTAACATGCCTTTCTTTTATGCGTTTGCACTCTGCGTTTACCGTAATTTCGTTTTGCATCCATGACCTTCCTTCTATCCTTGAGGTTTCCTTAATTATTCCTTTATGCACTCTTGTGCTGTATTCCAAGGTCATGTTTCCAATCTCTTCCTTATGTGAGCTATTTCTTCAACGATAAATCCTATCGTAAATCCATCTCCAACCTCCTTCCTTTAGGCTTACTTCTCAACCTACTAACTTATCCAAGTCAAAATCTTCCTTAATAGGTGATAACTTGTAGAAATACAAGTTATGATAGCCTTTTTCTTAGATAAATAGAGATTAAATAGAGAAGCATGCGGCAGTTTATGTTGATTTTGATTAAGAAATCTTCCTTTGCGTTATACACTTGTATTTTTATGAAGATAATGATTTTACCACTTTTTTAGCCTAAAACGCATGTCTTAACGCAGGACGACACGTTAGCAATCTGTTCTTCATCGACGCATGATCTGAACGGAACATGAACAACCTGACGATGCGTTAACAATTACTCAATGCAAGACTATGCGTTAGCAACCTACACGCGTTGACAACAGCCAAACTATCCATGGACGCATAAACAACCATCAACGCAAGGCAGCGGACAATCAGATCAGAATCTTGAGAGATTGTCGGATGATTGACGAACATGATCTGTGTCTAAAGTGGTGGATCTTAATTGACCCGAGAAATACATGCGTTTTTCTTAAAAAACTTTTAGTATGCTGGTTACTTTGTAATACCCTATCTCCAAAAACCTAGGTATTCAAAATGGCTTGTAAGGATAAAAGGATAAAAGTATGTGGATTAACGGAACTTTCAAAAAAGAAAAGTTAAGTTTGTCGAATTGCTGTATTATGGTCAAGAAATTCTGTGCGTTGAGATGAATGCTATTAGGAAAAGAGTAGATGTCTCACCAAGGGTGAGAATGAAGGACTAAAGGTATAGTTGGGAATTGGTTGAAGTTAGATGTATTTTGGAAATCAGGTTGACGCATAGATGGTTAAGCTCTGACGCATGGTATTTAATATTGAGGATTTGAAAAGGGACACAAGAATTAGGAGGAAGAGGAAAACGCACGGTTGATAACTTGTAGAAACACAAGTTATGATAGCCTTTTTCTTAAATAAATAGAGATTAAATAGAGAAGCATGCGACAAGTAATGATAATTTTTAGTGAGAAATCTTCCTTTGCGTTATACTCTTGTATTTCTAGGAAGATAAATGATTTTACCACCTTTTGAGCCTAAAACGCATGTTTTGACGCAGGAATGCAGACGATGCGTTGATGACTTCTTAACGCAGGATGACGCGTTAGCAATCTGTTCTCCGTGGACGCATGATCTGAACGGAACGCGAACGACTCGATGCTGCGTTAACAACTCAATGCATAACTACGCGTTAGCAACCAACGACGCGTTGACATCGGCCAAACTATTCATGGACGCATAGACGACCATTAATGCAAGGCGCTGAGAATCAAATAAGAATCTTGAGAGATTGACGAATGATTGACGAACGTGATTTGTGGCTAAAGTGGTGGATCTTAATTGACCCGAGAATCACGCAATCAGGTGAGATGGACGCATGACATCAATCTCGCCGCTAATAAAAAAAGATTTGCCATTAATTGCGAACGCATCATCTATAAAAGGGCAGCTCTGCGAGATGAGAAATGGTTGTTGATTCTCGGAAGAACTCCATAAGTGACAGTAGAGTTCTTTCAGATTTCGACCGGAGACGAATAGCTCGAGAGAGAAGAGTCTTCCCTCTACCGGACCACTTCACAACAGAACCTCACACTTCCATCCGAGCGACTCAAGACATTGACACCTTCCTTTCTTTCTTTCTTAGTTTTTCTTCTTGATTTTAGATTTGTGTCAAGACATTGAGCTTATCTAAAGTTGTATTCCGTTTCATCAATATAATTATCTTCCATGAGTAACTAATCACTCAAAGTTCTAGGGTTGCGTTAGCATCTAACTAAGAACCATAGTGTAACTATTTCATCTTGTCAATTGCAATCTTAATCCGATGCTTATGTCCATCTGACAAATCGATATAAGTAGTAATAATCAAACTGCTCGAGAGGGTAAGTGATTGTGGAACTCAATTGGCAAGGGCCAAGAAGTGTTACCTGTCTATGGGGATAACCTTGGTTCTTAACACTCTCCTATGCGTTATAGACATATAACGCATAGCGGCTGACAACCGGGAGAAGAGTCGCAAGTATGAATAGAATACTACTATGCTCTTCCGATGTTAGATGTTAATCAACCCGAACCCTTTCTTTATCCATTCACTCGCATCTTTAGTTGAATTTGCTGTGTCGCATGCTTTCCATCTCTCACATTTTAGTCTAGTATACAAACAATCGCTTTCCTTAGATTAAAAACAAACATCTCAACTATTTCTTGGTTACCACTGCAGCGCATGAAATCCAGATAAATACTAAATCAATATAATCCCTGTGTTCGACCTCGGACTCACCGAGAAAACCTATTCCTTTGCTTATACTTGGGTAAAGGATAGGAAAACTTGACAAGATTACCAACGCATAGTAGTAAGACGCATAGCATGTTCAAAGCATGATATGTTAAATGCATAAGCACCTTTCGTTAGTACAATTTACACATACAATTACCCCACAACAACGGTTTACACTTAATCTTGGAAATTGTTAAGCTATGAAAATGGTTTTGGAAGGTGGTAAGCTAAATAGGGTGATGTAACAAACGTTGACGAAGTAAAGTTGGTTAGAACCACCGGATGCGGGGAAAGTACCTTGCGTTGGAAAAGTTAGCGTGCGTCGGAGAAATGGCTATTTAAGGAAAGTAATGTGTTAAGCGTTGTTTAGAGCAATAGTGAACGGAAGTGAAGGAACAAGAGCTATGAGTATTAACCATGGCTATGCGTTGGTAAGCCTAGCATGGGAAGTTATTGTAAAAAGAAGAAAGTAGACTCTGTTAGTAAGTTGGAAGAGTTGTTATATGATGATAGGGCTACTATGCATAGAAAGGTGTCATAATGCATTGGAAGAGAAGATGGAACTTGATCAAGAGAAGTTGTACTTAACCTACCATACATTGATAAGAATACCTTGAATAGGAAAATAGTTATATGCGATAGGCCGCAGTTAAGCGTCAAAAGTTGCTATAAGATGTTATGCATTGAATGATTATTATATGCTAGTAAGGACGTTAGTGTTGGTAAGAAGTCTTACTATGCGTTGAGGAAGTTTATGCGTTGAAGAAGGCTATCAGCTATGCGTTGGGGAGTTTACGCGTTGAGGGCGGCTATTAGCTATGCATCGAGGAGCTTATGTGTTGAAGGTGGCTACCATTGATTGTTAAAGTTATATGCTGAGGAGTTAACTTCATGATAAATGGAAATGTAACCTCGACCTCGGGTAAACGCATAGGAAGAAGTTAAGGAAGGAAAAGGTTAAAGGAATAACCTTGGGATATAACTCAAGGACACATAGATGGATAATTAAGAAACCTTCAAGGAAGATGGTCATGGACACAGGATGAAGTAAAGGTAAATGCAAGAGGACAAACGCATAGAGGAAGAACTTGAGTTGGATGTGGGTGTCAAGAGTAAACCACATTGTCAGAAGGGTGATTGTACAAGAGAAGGATTTGTAGCTGAGAATGGATATAAGGAAAGAGAGTTGGACGCATGATAGTATGCGGTTAAGGCAGACGCATGGTATTATATGATAAGCTGAAACGCATAGTAGTATACTTTGATTTGAACTCCTAGTTGAATGTGGTGGAGAAATGGGGTTAAAGGTAGTAAAGCTGAGAGTAAGGAAAGGGAGTAAAGAAGCTAAAATCTGGAAGAGGATTATATGAACGCGTAGGAACATAAGGTTGAATGAATAGTTGTATATTGGATTATGATGGATGCATAAGATAAGCTTATAAAGGCCAGGTGGCTTTATACAGATTTGACACCTTATCAGTAGGAGGTGTTGAAGGCATGTTAAGTGTTTCATGCAAGGTGACACTTGGATTAATGCATGGTTAGTCAGGCATGCAGCGTGACATGTGGCAAACAAGTGGCAAAAAGAGAGGGGAAGTAGGATGGCAAGCCTTCTATAAATAGGACCCTGAGGGAAGAGTAACGACTGATGATTTTGAAGTAAGAATTCTTGAGAGATAGGGAAGAAAGAAGGTATTCTTGACAACTTAGACATCCGATGTTAAAGAAGTTGTCTTGCGTCGAAGAGGGGTCAGCCTTGTGTTTAAGACGAACTCAACGTTCAAGGTGAACGCCGCGATCGAAGATAAGCGATGCGTTTAAGTTAGACCTTGCGTCCAAGAGAGGTCGACGCATCCGAAAGAAGTAAGAAGAGTTAGGCTGCACCTTGCATTAATCATCAACCTTGCATTTAAGGGCAGGGTTGCGTCCAACCGAACTGTCAGAGGAACGTCAGTCTTTCAGAGTTAGAACACTACATCCAACTGAACTACCAGAGAGTGGAAACAGCTACCTTGCAGGCTAGAAGCTCAAGCCTTGCGTTCAAGGAGCTCGGGAAAGCAGGGATTTGAAGGGAAAAAAGGAAATTTCTTAGGTGATTTGTGAGTGACTCTTTCCTTCCTTTGAAAACGAACTATATTGAAAATGTTCTTATGTGATATGGCTTTGAGATGATTGTTTTCTTGAAAAGCATGATGTTTGACTATATTGTTCGAAAGGCATGTTTTATTTGATTGCTATACAATGTTGAAAGGCATGTTGCGAGATGTTGTTTATCAAGAAATATTCTGTTTTCTATGAAAGGTTTCATATGAACTAATTATGTAAACTGGCTTCTAAAATGTTTTAGAGGAGGCTCAGTGCTGATTGACTTGAGAAGGCACATGAGTTTCCCAGGGACCCAGTACTGAGGGACATATTAAAGCTGGAAATTGAATTTAGCATGCTGATGATGTGAGATTTGGAAACGGTTAATTTATGAGTTATTAATAGTTTCCAAAATATGTATGGTGTTTTATAAAACTTTGAAAAGGGACCCCAATGCTCAGGGACTCGTAGAAGGCATTGTGGGCGGCCCGAATTTAGGTACCTAATGCTCAAGGACTCGTAGAAGGCAAATGGGTAGCCTGGATATAGAAATGTGACCCCAATGCTCAGGGACTCGTAGAAGGCAATGAGGGCGGCCAGAATTCTAGTACCGATGTGCACATAGAGGTATATACGACGCTGATGTGTTGAGATTACTCCATACAACTAAGGAAAATCGACGTTGAAGAGCGTTGAGCATTGCTCCGCCTCAACTAGGGAAAAAGTATTTTGAAATGAGTGAAATTTTTGAGTATTTACTCTAAAACAGATATGCATGTTTTAACAATAGTATTTGAGTATATTTTAATATGATTTGAAGTGTTATATTTTATGCAAGTTTGACCAGTTTATAGTTAATGTCACACCCTACTTTTTAAGAAAACAATGCGTTGAAGAATTCATGGAGCAAAGAGGTAAACGACCATGTTGGACGCATGGTCAGGGCTAGGTAGCGCATGGTAAGGGTGGACGCATGGAAGTAAACCGAGAATGGATAGAAGTGAAGCGAATAAGCAAGAAAGAAATAAACTTAAGCTGTGAAGTGTTGCAGGAGATTTAAGTCTAGGAAAGATAAAATATTATCGCAAATTGAGTAACGCAATAGGACAACGCATAGAGGAAGAACTGGAGAAGGATTTATTCATTATGAATATGAGAGTTGGACGCATGGTATGATGCGATGAAGTATCAACGCATAGTACTGCACGTTTGTCATTAACGCCTAGTGGCATATGTAAACATTGGTTTATAATAGTGTGGTTATGCGTTAAAGGTGAAATCACAGAGAGTGGTGTGAGCTGAAGCAGTCGCCGCGTTGGCGGAGGAAGAAACGTACTCGACTTACCATGCATTGGTAAGGTTGTTATGCGTTGAGGTCCCTGCGCGGTGAAAACAAAATTATCTCTATGCGTCAAAGAGTAGTATAGTTGGCTGAGGGATTTCTGAGTAGTGAAACTCAAACTTTAAAGGAAACTTAATGAACGCATGAAGGCGTTGTGTTGAATAAATGGTTATCTGTTGGAGATGTTGGACGCATAAGATAAGTTTATAAGGCCAGGTGGCTATGGGTAGATTTGACACCTTATCAGTAGGAGGTGTTAAAAGTATGTTAAGTGTTCCATGCAAGGTGACACTTGGGATAATGCATGGTTAATTAAGCATGCAACATGACATGTGGCAAACAAGTGGCAAAAGGAGAGGAAAAGGTGGATGGCAAGCTCACTATAAATAGAACATTGAGGGAAAAGGAACGATTGATGACTCCCGAAGAAGAATTTTGGAGAGAAAAGAGAAGAAGGCAACAAGGACGTCTGTGGTAGGAGTATGCAACCAAGAGAGAAGATTAGGTGACACGCTCATGATGGACCTTGTGTCCAAGAGAGGGCGACGCATCCGAAAGGAAAGTAAGAAGAGTCAGGATGCATTTGGTGAAAATAATCAGCTTTACATTATCAATTGCGTTGAAGGGTAGGGATACGTTCAACCGAGCTGACAGAGGAAAGTGGAGTCTTGCGTCCATAGTTAGAATGTTGTGTCTAGGAAGCTCGGGAAGAGGAACTAGAGAAGAGGAAAAGAAGTATTCTGTGGCAAGTATAGGTGAGTAACACCTGCGTTTTACAAAATGTAAATGAGATTTTTATGAATATGATTTTATGGGTTTCTAATGGAATAATGAATGCGTTTTCATATATATAAAGTATATGATTATGTGATTTATAGAGACATGAGCATGCGTCTTAGAGACAAGAGCATGTGTTTTTACTTGAGAACTCTGTGAAAGTTGGGTACTTGCTATAAATTATAAAACGCATGATGAATGATTGATATATTTGTTTTCATAACTTCTATAGAAAGCAAGGTATTATATGATTTCAAGGAAGGTCTGAAAGTAAACCTAATGAAAAGCATGTGGATTTATATTAAATGTGAAATTGAACTTAGCATGCTGATGAGATGAGATTTCGTAACGAAACTCATGAATTATTAATATAACGTTTATAAATATGTTTTGTGATATATTAAACTTGAAAAGGCACCCGAGGCTCAAGGACATGGAGAAGGCCAAAGGGGTAGCCGTTCTAATATAAAGTATCCAATGCTCAGGGACTCGTAGAAGGCATATGGGTAACCCTGATATAGAAATGGGACCCCAATGCTCAGGGACTCGTACAAGGCATTGAAGGCAGCCCGAGTTTAAATACCTATGTGCACATAGAGGTATACACGATGCTGATGTGTTGAGATTACTCCACACAGCTAAGGAAAATCGACGTTGAGTAGTGCTCCGCCTCAACTAAGGAAAAAGTATCTTATTAACATGAGATTTTGAGTATTTATTCTTCTGAAACGATCAAGCATGTTTTCACGGTGATGTATGAATATAAACTAATGTGTTTGGAAGTGATACGTTTTATACGAATTTGACCTTTTTTAGAGTTGATTTATATTATTTCCAGAAACTGTTACTCACTGAGCCGTTAGCTCATTCTTTTAAATGTTTTTCATTTTCAAGTAGCATAACAGTTCTCGTTGCCGATCGAAGTCGAGGTTTGTCAAGAGAATAACAGACGTTGAGGTTGACAGTGGGTTACGTGACAGGGTGGTCAGTAACTGCTGTCTTCACATCTCTTTTCGAGTTATGGAGGAATAATCCGGGAGGGGGTGTGACAGTTAAAGTATTATGTTTTCAGAAAAACCGTTACTCACTGAGCTGTTAGCTCACTCTTTTTATATGTTTTCCATTTTAAGGTAGCATGACAGTTCCTGTTGTCGATCGAAGTCGAGGTCTGTCAAGAGTGCCTTAATGATATTACTGTCTTAGGAAGGATTTGTATGTAAGTGAGGTGAATTTGATAGTAGGTTATGTGAAAGGGTAGTCGGTAACTGCTGTCCTCACACTCCGTCTCGTGCTACGGGAGGGTAGTTCGGGGTGGGGTGTGACATCACAACAGAACCTCACGCTTCCATTCCGGCGACTCAAGACATTGACGCCTTTCCTGCTTTCTATCTCTTTTCCTAGCTTGATTTTAGATTTGTGTCAAGACATTAAGCTGTCTAAAATTGTATTTCGTTCATTAATCTACAATTCTTCCATGTCTATCCATTTCTCTACACTTTTCGCTTATTGCTTTGAATCCATGTGTAACTAATCTTTCAAGGGTGACGGGTTGCATTAGCATCTAATAAGAACCATAGTGTAACTATCGCATCTTGTCAATTGCAATCTTAATCCAGTGCTTATGTCAATCTAGCTAATCGATCTAAGTAGTAATAATCAGACTACTCGAGAGGGTAAGTGATTGTGGAACTCAATTGACAAGGCCAAGAAGTGTTACCTGTCTATGGGAATAACGTTGGTACTTAACACTCTCCTATGCATTATAGACATATAACACATAGCGGCTGACAACCGGGAGAAGAGTCGCAAATATGAATAGAATATCACCATGCGTTTCTAATTTTAGATGTTAACCAACCCGAACCCTGTTTTTACCCATGCATATAACTCATTAGTTGAATTTGCTCTATTGCATACCTTACCATTTACCACATTTTAGTTTAGTGTACATGTTGTAAGCCCCATACTTGACATTGTGAGAAGGTAAGTTAAGAAGAGATTATGAGATGGGCATTAAGTAGAGAAAGTTGGTCGAGTTGTGTAGGAGCAAAAAAAAAGGCTAAGTGTTGGCCATGCGTTGGTGGGGCTATGCGTTGAGAGTATGTCTGAGGTTTGACGAAACCACTGGTAGCTATGCGTTGAAGAATGTAGTTCGGCATGGACACAGATGTGAAGGAAGGTCACGAGGCATTGAAGGCCACTATGCGTTGAAAGCCACTATGCGTTGAACGCTACCATGCGTTGAAGGTTCGCGCATAGAAGAGTGGCCAAGAAGGGCTATGTGTTAAAGGGTGGTATGCATTGGTGCATAGAAGAGTGGCCAAGAAGACCATGTGTTTGTTGGCTATCCGGCGATGGGGCGTTGAGCAATTAGTAGCACAGTAAGTTGAGGCTATGCGTTGCTGAAGCCATGCGCGGAAGGTTTGCGTTGGCCAACCTACGTAGGAAGGGGCAGTGCTGGTGAGTCGGTGGACTATATTTGTATATAAGTGAGTGCACCGAATGATAAAACACTTTGGACATATTTTCGAATTCATATTGAACCCATTTCGCAAGAGAGGTGGAAGAAGGTGTTGATATTGAATTTAAGTAGAATCCAAATCATTTCCATGGTGAAATTGAAGCTGGAACCAAAAGCTTGATGGTTGTCGATAAAATTGGACATCATTCGGTATTTGAGGAAGAGTGAGCTGAGGAAGTTGAAGCTAAGGCTGAAATTTTAAGGTTAGTAAGCTAATTCAACTCTTAGCAACTTATATGAAGGATGTTTAAGCTGAATTTGACCAAAAATATGTTAAATTTTAGGAGGAAGTAATCAAAGTTGAACTGCTAGATGATTCTAAGCAGTTGGAGTTATTTGAGAATAGTTCTCAAACGAGGAATAGTTATGATGTGAAATTTTGAGGTAAGTTAGAAGGCTCATTTCTTTACAAGTTTGTAGAAGAAAGGAAGTTCTGAATTTAGCTGGAATGCAATGTTTAGCAGGTTGAAGATAGAGTTAGAAAGGAAAGAAGAAAGCAGTAGCCATCAGTTGTCGCTAAGACAGCGGTGTCGCCGAAAGAGCTAGAGACTGGGCAGCGAAGCAAGTGTCGCTAGGTAACGCAAGGGCTTTGCGTCTCACAACTCTCGCTGAAGTCTCGCTGGGTGTCGCTCCTCAGGTAATCTCGTTAGTCTCGTTCATTCTGGTATCGCTATTGCAGTGTCCTTTTGGGTGTTTTTCGCTGGTAATCTCGCTAAGGACATAGAGTAACACTACTTATGAAATTTTGGGAAAAAGGAGTCTTGTTAATGGAGCGAGAATAGAGTCTGATTATGCATACTTAATGATTATGGAAAGGAAGTTCAAGGAGAACTTAACGTGAGAAATGTGTATTTACAGGCCAAGAAGACCTCGGGAAGGCATATTATCCGCTTAGATCCAAGACAAGTAGTGAGTGACTTCTTGTTTAATATAAAAAATTCACTTAGCATGTTTTAATCGTAATGGGTGAGTGAAATCTGTCATATGGTGTAGTTATTGAATGATTATGTTGTGCTTTAAAGATTAAAGAATGTATATGATATTCAGTGCTGAGGGACCACGTGTGAAGGCACTTGACTAGTTGGTTGATATGGATTCCAATGCTCAGGGACCTTGTGTGAAGGCATGCGGAAATCCAATATATGTGATAGCTCAGTGCTAAGGGATCATAAATGAAGGCACTTGAGCAGTGGATTGATAGGGAACCCAGTGCTGAGGGATCATGTGTGAAGGCACATGGAAACTCTGATATGGTAAAACTCAGTGCTGAGGGACAATACGTGAAGGCACTTTGAGGGATTATAATACCGAGGGACGGAGTGTGGAAGTAATCGAATATGGATGTGATGGGAATTGATACACGTAGAGTGCATTGAGCTTCGCTCCGCCACAGCTGGGAAAGGATAGTTGTACTATTAGTGTTCTATAGCATGAGTTAACTTTGAAATTTCTGATTATATAGATATGTGGTGGTTTTGATGTTTCATGCCAATTCAAGTAGCGTAATAATAATTGGAGAAATTCCATCACTCACTGGGCTTTAGGCTCACAGGTTTCTTTTGTTTGTTTGATTGTTTCAGGTAGCAAGCGTGTCCGGGATGCCTAGCCTACAGGGAGATCCTCGTCTGGGTTATTTTGGACCAGTCCTCTGGGATAGTTGTAAATACACAGTTTATGTACATGTTTTATTTTGTCATACATGGTCCTTGGGATGTAATGGGATTTGTTTCTGAAATGTATATAGAGAACACTTATCTTGATGAGTTATATTATTCTATAAGTTTATATGGCATATAGATAAATTTAAATGATCTGTAGTTGATTATTAGGGAGTTACATTAGAGAACAGGTGTATGCTGGTTCACACTCACTCCTAGAGTAGTAAGGGAATTTGGGAAAGGGTGTGACACATGTTATCGCTTTCTTTAGTTAGACGCATCCTTCTCAACTATTTTTGGTTACCACCTCCAACTCAAATAATCCAATTAATTATAAAATCAGCATAGTCCCTGTCACACCTTACTTTTAAAAACCGATGCGTTGAAGAGCCTATAAAGAAAAGAAGTAAAAGACCATATTGGACGCATGGTCAGGACTAAGGTAACACATGGTAAGGGTGGACGCATGGAAGTAAACCGAGAAAGGAAAGAAGTGAAACACATAGGAGAAGATGTAAGCATTGACGATGGTAAGATGCATAAGCAAGAAAGGAATAAAGTTATGTCGTGAAGTGTTGGAAGAGATCTAAGTCTCGGAAAGGTAGAATACTATAGCAAACTGAATAACGCATAGACTATTAGCAAGGGATGTTCTCGAGTGTTGGATAAAGTGGAAGGTTGAGAAGTAAGCTTAAAGACTGGAGCAAGAGGTGGACGCATACTAATTTATCATTAGAGAAATATTTTAGTACAAGGAAAAGGTTAAATGTGTCACACCCCTTCCCAGATAACCCTTTTCCCTAGGAGTGAGTGTGAACCTGCATACTTTCTACCTCTATACTATAACATAAATCATATCCCGATCTTTAAGTTTTAACTAAATGCTAGCTTAATCTCAAGATATAAACACTTCTGCTAAAAAGTCATGCAATAAAATAACAACTTATCAACATGTGTTCTATACATATACTACAAATCGATCCTCTCAACATTCCCAAGGAACATGTACACCAACAAAACATGAACGTAAGCTGTGTATTTACAACTATCCCAGAGTTCTGCTCCAAAGTAGGCCCAGACGAGAAACTTCTGTAGGCTAGGCGTCCCGGACACGCTCGCTACCTGAAACAAAAATCAAACAAACATATTGTGTGAGCCTAAAGCCCAGTGAGTGACTGAATTCATTCAAGTATTACTAACATTCATGAGTTAATGTAAACCATAGTGACCACCACAAACCATATATCAGGAATCTCTAGGTCACTTATGCTATAGATCACAAACAGTATCATCATCCACACAATTTCATTACAATTATCCATCCCTAGCTGTGACGAAGCAAAACTTAACGCACTCAACCTCTAGTATAAACTCTCATTTCTTTTCACATACAATTGCCTTCACATTATCTCCCTCAGCATTTCAAACTCTCAAGTGCCTTCACATTTCGTCCCTCAACACTGAGTTTAACTGTGTCAATATTACCATGTGCCTTCACACGAGGTCCCTCATGAAGGATTAATGAGCATGCAGCAGAAGTTAATTTTATCAATTTTCACTCTAAGATGCTCAATTTAGAGGATTAAACATGCAATTAAGAAGAAAAACAAAAGTTTCAAGAATACTTACCCTTGAAGCTCCAAATTCTCCTTCAATTCTTGATGAATTTCAGCACCACTTGGTTGTAGACCACCACAAGAGTCTTCTCTACTATTCTCTAGGCTTAGATTGGATGGTGGGATCCAAATTTGTGGTGAATTTGAGAAAGAATGAAGGTTGGGAAGAAGATGAACAATGGATAGAATTTTGCAAAATTAACCCTTAATTTCACAAAATTCTTAACCATTTTTATGTCAAAATCATCTTTATTTATTAAAGAATAACATGCAATCCAATTGCATCAAAATTTGACAACACAAAATGGTTAATTTGTTGGTTAATTGTGAAGAAGACAACCAAGCTCCTAGCTTAGTTAGTGTGAAAATTCAATCTTAAAAAATCAATTTTAAAATCAATTTTCAATGAATTTCCAAAATTGAATTAAAATTGATTTTTAATTTCAAAAAGATAATTAAATAATTTAATATTTAATTAATTAAATATTATTATTTTAATATTAAATAATAAAATAATATTATTTTTCCCACTTGTCCCAATTTTTCTAAAAAAAACCGATATGAATCCCTATTCATATGATTAATATTTAAATATTATAATTAACTCTATTTGTACGTTTAATTCGTAATTAAACGTCGATATATCTTATATATCTAACTTTCATTCCTTAAGCCAAGATTTGAACGATTCAAACTTATTCACCACATTATCTAAGATTTTAGGTCCATTTATGAGCTTGTAGAGGGACCTAATGGACCTACAGATCATGAGCTCCAACGATCCGAGATTAACCGGCCAAACTCTTTAACCTAGTTACCAACATTCGTTAACTAACGGGACACTCCACTAAAGCCCGTAGTTGCACTCTCCTCACTGTAGATATATTTGTGTCCATTTGATATAACCGTCATCGATAAGTCAATCTTTCACAGGTTGTTCATAACTTCAGCTAGGTCAAATACCGATTTACCTCTGAGTTACATCTTTTCTCCTTAAGTACCATTGTCCCTCTAATGAACAATTAATTTAGGATCTAATCACTAAATCCATTCCCTCTCGGGCTAGTGAGAGGATGGGGCCCCTTATTCAAGTCCTGGGAACAACACTTAAGAGAACAACCTCTCTTCTATCCCTAAGTTGGGTAGGAGTGAATTCCGTCTTGCAAATTCTATGTTCCCAACTATCTACCCGGTCTTATCCCTAAAATAGGAGGAATGTTGAGCAGCGCTATTGAGCTTACTCTTACCTATGTAGATCAAGGGATAATTCTGAATAAATAGGAGTTCATAGATAGCTCAAGATTCAGATCAAGTTATCTAGGTCATCGATAAGTGAAATTAATCAGTGTTAATCGTAAACGGTGTTAATACGTAACAGTAATTATTTCAGGGTCAGTCTTACACAATCTCATTACGTAGAATACCCCCGCTCACATGTCTCTACATGATCAAATCAGAATCACTTCATTTATGACACTTTACAATATTTGTAACAATCATGAAGCGAGCCGTATTCAATAGTGTCTCTAGGAAGAGGTACCCAACCTAATCCATGTACTATAGACTATTGAGGCTACTTACTCGAACATGATCCTGTTTATGTCTCCACATAAAGTCCAAGTACTCATGATAGTAGCCAAGGGTTCGTAGTTTAATTGGATTTAGAGTTGATAAATAATTAATTTACTTGAATAACTTCATATGTACTAAAAATCACCTATTTACAAAAACTACGAGTTTTAGGACATACAACCCAACAAACTCCCACTTGGACTAAAACTCCTAGTGGGTTGCAACAAAGTTGAGTACAGTAAGAGAAATCTAAATACAATAAACTAGGGCATCCCATACCCACAATTTCTCCCACATGCCCTATTTATTCTACTCGTAATCCTAAACTCTTCAGGTGGCCCTCAAAAACAGTAGCCGGGAGGGCCTTTGTAAATGGATCAGCAATGTTGTGCTCAGATGCTATTTGTCTCACAATAATGTCTCCTCTCTACACAATTTCTCTGATGAGATGGTATTTGCGCTCAATATGCTTTCCGCGCTTATGGCTTCTTGGTTCTTTGGAGTTCGCTACTGCCCCACTATTAGCACAATGTAAAGTGATTAGTAGATGCATGTCTGGAACAATTTCCAGATTGTTGAGGAACTTCCTAAGCCATACTGCTTCTTTGGCTGCCTCGCATGCAGCAACATATTTCGCTTCAATTGTGGAGTCGGCAATGCAACTCTGCTTAATACTTCTCCACACTACTGCTCCTCCGTTAAGAGTGAATACAGATCCCGAAGTAGATCTCCTTGAGTCTATATCGGTTTGAAAATCAGAATCAGTGTATTCGGTAAGGATCAAATCCTTATTTCCATACACAAACACGTAGTTCCTCGTTCTCCTTAGATACTTGAGGATATTCTTAACGGCAATCCAATGTGCAAACCCGAGATTGGACTGATACCTACTGACACTTCCTACTGCAAAACATATGTCTGGTCGTGTACATAGCATTGCATATATCAGAATCCCGACAGCTGATGTGTAGGGAACTCGTCTCATATCCTCAACCTCTTGAGGTGTTTTAGGACATTGTTCCTTTGACAAATGTATTCCATACCTGAAAGGTAGAAGACCTCTCTTGGAATCTTGCATCTTAAACCTAGGCAACACTTTGTCTATATAAGATGCTTGAGACATAGCTAGCGTTCTATTCTTACGGTTCCAAACTATTTGGATCCCGAGAACATACTGAGCTTCTTGATAAGCACTTTTCAAGTGCTTATTATTCTCTCAAATTAAGGGAGTTTTATATTAGATTTCACTTGTTTGCTAGTGATTTTCAGGTTAAAACGAGGAAAATTAGAAGAAACGACTAAAAGATCAAAACCGAGCAAGAATATGGTGAAAAAGAGCTGAAAAACGCATCCTTGTTGAAACGCATGATGCGCCACGGCGCTGAAGTAGAAACGCATCAGCATGGACGCAGAGTAGCAACGCGGCGCTGGGAAGGCGCTGCCTCGATGCATCCTTGATGAACGCAAGACAGCGTCGCGGCGCTGCCACTGCGCTAAAACCTGAGAGCAACTTATTTTTGGCCGCAACCTTAGCGCTGCGGCGTTGACGCACGAAAATTTTGTATTTTAGGTCAAATTTTGGGCGGCCAAACTCTATAAATTTAGGGGTTTTCAGCAGCCAAAAGAAGAGGGGAGATATATCAAGAAGATCAAGAAAGTTGCAGAACAGAAAAAAGATCCAAAAAGGTGAGAATTAAGTTAGACTTCCAAGAGTGAGTTAGCTGCAAGGAAGAGGAAAAGAGTTCGAGATAGTTTTGGTGCCCTTCGAAGTCCGACGCGAGAGCCAAGGAGTTCGTGACGGTGCTGCCTCAATCACTTCTCCCATATCTTTCATTTGAAATTGAGTTGCTAGCCAATTCTTAATGTCAGTAAGATATCCTACATTATTCCCAATAAGTAAGATATCATCTACATATAGAACAAGAAATGCTACAGTGGAATTGATGATCCTTTTATATATACAAGGTTCATCAACGTTTTGTTCAAAGCCATAAGATTTGACTGCAGTATCAAATCTCATATTCCAGGATCTGGATGCTTGTTTTAATCCATAATTGGATCTATTCAGCTTGCAAACTTTTTGCTCCTGACCTTGTTCTATGAACCCTTCTGGTTGGACCATGTAGATGTTCTCTTCAAGATTGCCATTTAGGAAGGCAGTCTTGACATCCATTTGCCAAATTTCATAATTATAAAAAGTGGCAATGGATAAGAGTATCCTTATTGATTTTATCATAGCAACAGGTGAACAGCTTTCTTCATAATCTACCCCCTCTACCTGGATATAACCCTTTGCTACTAATCGGGCTTTATAGGTCTGTACCTTCCCCATATGGTCTCGTTTACGTTTGTAAATCCATTTACAATCGATAGGTCTTAGCTCATCAGGTTGATCTATAAGTTCCCAGACTGAATTGAAGTACATACACTCCATTTCGAGGTTCATGGCTTTGATCCACTGATCTCGATCAACATCATTCATTGCCTGTTTATAGGTCAATGGATCCTCTAAGCCATCATCAGGTATGGTGACTTCGGTTTCAGCTAAACCTAAATAGCGGTCGGGCTGTCTAACAACCCTCCCACTACGTCGAGTCTCTCTCAACTCTTGAGATGGACGTGACAAACTAGATATGCTTGGTCTATTAACAACTCTTGTTGATTGTCCAGTTTGATCAGCAATTTTTTATGATCTATCTGTAGCATCTTTTGAAATCTCTTCCAATACTAGTTTACTACGTGGTTTATGATCACGTATGTGGTCTTCCTCTAGGAATGTGGCATTTGTTGATACAATTACCTTTTTATCTTGAGGATCATAAAATAGACCACCTCTCGTTTCTTTAGGGTATCTTATAAATAGGCATAATTTTGAACGATGTTCCAATTTTTTAGGATTTTGCACCAAGACATGTGCTGGGCAACCCTAGATCCGAAAGTGACGTAAACTAGCTTTATGCCCTATCCATAACTCATAGGGTGTTTCTGAAACACTCTTAGAAGGAACATTATTCAAAATATAAACCGCGGTCTCCACTGCGAATCCCCAAAACGAGTTAGGCAACGATGCGTAACTCATCATCGAACGAACCATGTCCAACAAGGTTCTGTTTCTCCTTTCAGATACTTCGTTCTGCTGTGGCGTACTAGGTGTAGCGAGTTGAGACTTAATTCCATGTTCTATCATATAGTCCTGGAATTTTAAGTCCATATATTCTCCACCTCGATCAGATCGAAGTGTTTTAATAGTTTTACCTAATTGGTTCTCAACCTCGATCTTAAATTCCTTGAACTTTTCAAGGGTTTCAGATTTATGATGCATTAGGTAAATATAACCGTACCTTGAATAATCATCGATAAAGTTTATGAAATATTCATACCCTCCTCGAGCCCTTACATTCATTGGTCCACAAAGGTCCGAATGCACAAGTTCTAAGGGTTCTTTGGCTCGAAGATCTTTTCCAGAAAAAGATCTCTTTGTCATTTCTCCCTCGAGACAAGACTCACATGGTGGTAGAGAGTTATCTTCTAACTTGTTTAGAAGTCCGCTCTTAACCAATCTCTCAATTCTATTGAGATTAATGTGGCCAAGTCTTAAGTGCCAAAGATAGGTACTTTGAGAAACATGTCGTCGTTTTGTTTGAGTTTCGGCTGTTTTAAATATTTCAGTATTGTAAATAGCCTTAACTCTAGTTGGTTTTAACATATATAAATTATTATTTAAGTTTGCAGAACAAATTTGTACATCTCTTTTAGTAATGAACGCTTCATTAATTTCAAAAGAAACTTTGTACATACGTTCAATCAAACAAGAAATAGATATTAAATTCCTCTTGCAAGAGGGTACATACAGAACACTTTCTAAGTATATATATCTATTTCCAAAAAACAACTTTACATCTCCCACTGCCAAAGCTGAGATGAGGTCTCCTGATCCAACCCGAAGAGTTATCTCACCATATTCTAGTTGTTTCCATGAACCAGTTTCCTGAAAAGAAGAACAAACATGATTAGTGGCCCCTGAATCCAATATCCAAGTAGAATCATTATTCTCCACTATACATGTTTCTAGAACCATTAAATCGTATTTACCTTGATTCTCTTTTCCAGCCTTCTTATCGGCAAGGTACTTTGGGCAGTTTCTTTTCCAGTGCCCATCACCGCTACAATAGAAACATTTTCCTTTCTCTACAACGGACTTTTTTCCTTTTGGAGTAGTAGTAGGAGGTGTTTTCCCTTTCCCTTTTCCTTTCTTCTTCTGAATACCTTTATTCTTTGGGACAGATTTATTTCCAGAGGTAGAGCTCTTTTGGAATCTCCTTTTTGAGGTAGTAGCAACATTTGCCTCTGCCTCAGAACCCTTATTTTTCAATAAGGACTGGTAAATCTGTAACTCATTAAGAAGGGTGGTAAGATTATAATCTATTTTGTTCATCATGGCGTTAGTTATGAACTAGAAACAACTCTTCGGAAGAGACTCCATGATGAATCCTACTTGGCTCTTCTCGTTCATGACAGCCCCGTTTACTTCCGCGATGTTGAAGTGGACCATCATGTCCAGAACATGTTCCCTAACATTCGTTCCTTCTTTCATCCGACAATTGTAAACATATTTGATAGCATCATGCATAGCTGAGGAGGACGGTTGTCTAAACAGAGCTTGCAGTGAGTCCATGATCTTCTTAGCAGTGACCATTTTTTCATGCTTTTTGGATAGTATCTTTGATATACTTGCCAAAATATAGACTTTGGCTTTTTCATTAGCTTTGGTCCATCTGTCATGAACGTCCGGAACAGTTCGGTTCGCATTTTGAGCAGGGACTGAAGGACATTCCTCTGTTAAAACAAACCTCAAATCGTCGATAACTAGTATAGTGTTTAAATGAGATTTCCAAGTTCCATAGTTATCGCCGTTAAGTTTTTCCGAAGCTAATAGTTCAACTATAGATGTATTCATTGCTGGAAAAAAAAAATGAACAAGTTTAATTAGTGAATGTACTCTAAATTTTAATCCAATTTATTTAGCAAGTAATAATGTACCCATATTTCATTATTTTATTTTGCAACGATACTTCTGTGAGTCAGAATGGACCCTACCGAAGGGTAATCGACCACTCCTTCACTGAATCAAGATACTCTTGACTAAATACTAATACCAAAATAACTCTTATTCTTATAGTATTTAGTTACCGTTTCTTTGGTCAAGAACTTTACTAACACTTAGTAAGTCTTGTAAGTGTATACCCTCCATTTTTTAATCACAAAGATCAGAATCAAACAAACCCTCGAAGGAGAAACAATTGCTTGAAAACGAACCTATGTAACTGTATCCATTTCAGGAGTTCACAGAGTTCTGAATCCCATGTTAGAAACCCTCCGAAGAGATATGCGCCTATAAACGCCAAGCAGGTGCAACATAGAAATCTCACGGTGTGACCTAATTGAAGAGACCATAGGACATGTTGACACACACCCTTCACCCACTTACTATGAACTACTTCCCCTATTCACCTTGCTATTGACCCATGCAAACACTTTCCGAAGGGAGGTTGCCCAAATAGCAACTCGAAGCCGAGCATGGGATCTCATGTTGTGAACTCATAGGGACATGAGAGCTAATGATAACGTATCGTATACATTATTAATCTCCCACTGAAGTGTTGTAATTTTAATTGGGTATTTACTTGGTTATATTTCGGCTAAATATATACAACCTAAGTCTAGGTGAACAATTCAAGTATAACGTTTATACTGGTTTGTTTTAACCTATGATGTTTAAGTGATTTAAGCCAATTTAACTCACCTTACACCGCTCTCGCATGCTCATAAAATCGGGTTAACTCAACTCAGACGTCAATTCTATCCCCAAGTAGGAGGTGTTCCGTAAACCGTCAACTTAAATACCTCCAACCTTAGACAGGATTTTGTTGGGTGAGTTTTGTAAACACAATTTTACAAGATATCGACCTAATTTTAATTATTAAAAGAGGTTGATTTGAGTTGCACCAGTTTTACCCTAGGTGAGCATGCAATTATCTTTGTTATAGATTTTAAAATTCTAATTTATTTTATAACAATTATAAAATAAACAATTCAAAATATCATAACATATATATACATTTCATCAATTAATATAACTAATTTATATTAATGCTCATGAAATTAAAATAATCATGCATACTATATATTATAACATTTATAACATAAATAAAATGCATGAAACATGCTTATCCTATGGTGGGGATTTAAATCTATATGGCATACTATATGCATAAATAAATTTAAATTAATTAAACATACGTTCATAATGCATAAATAATTAAAACACACAAAATTGGACTAGTTTTGGCATTTTTTACAAGCAAAAAACTAAATTATTACAATAATAATTTAAAAAACTGCTCGAACAAGTCCTGAACACTTCGAACCAGCTTGAACCGGCTTGAAACACCTCGAACACGGGCTGAACTGGCTAAAAAAAGATGAACCGGCTGAAAAAGGGATGAATCGGTCAAACTTTGACTAAACCAGTCAAACTTTGACTGAACCGGTCAAACTTTGTCTGGTCAACTTCATCACCTTCAATTTGGCACGGGAGGAAGAACCAGAAGAGAGAGAAAAAAAAACTGCTGCTTCTCTGTTTTCCTTCTTCATGAACACTTCTCGGTTTTCTTCGAAAATTGGCCAAATTACAACTCGATAAAACGCGGAAAAATTACAGACTCTTCCTGACTCATTAACGAGCAAAACACCCAGATTAATTACAATAATTGACCACAAATTGAAGGGTAAAAAAAAATGCCAAAACCAGAAAAACCAATTTAGCTCCCATAAACATTCAACTCATGTATTAAACCTCACCAAAGCAAATTGAGTGAAATTAATTAGCTCTGATACCAATTGAAGGATTAATGAGCATGCAGCAGAAGTTAATTTGATCAATTTTCACTCTAAGATGCTCAATTTAGAGGATTAAACATGCAATTAAGAAGAAAAACAAAAGTTTCAAGAATACTTACCCTTGAAGCTCCAAATTCTCCTTCAATTCTTGATGAATTTCAGCACCACTTGATTGTAGACCACCACAAGAGTCTTCTCTTGTCACACCCCATCCCAAATTCACACTACACCTAGGATTGAGCGTGATACTGTTCTTCATCAAATACATAATGAAAATAGATACCAGATGAATCTCAAAATTAAAAACAATGCTTCTATAGAAATACTAGGAAAAGACACAATCTCCCAACAAGCATTTTCTGCATGTATATATATAAGACAACACATCTCCCCTTATCTCATAAGAAACATGCACATTACAAGACATATGCATAGACTAAGTATTTACAACTATCCCAGAGGTTTGCTTCCAGATAGGCCCAGACGAGATTCTCCTGTAGGCTAGGCGTCTCGGACACGCTCGCTACCTGAAACGACAATAACAACAAACTGAATGAGCAAAAAGCCCAGTGAGTGACTAAACCTATTCACTATCACTAACAAATATGAGCTAGCTTATCCATTAGTAACCATTACATATCACATATCAGAGAGTTACTAAGGTTCTCCTTTCAATTTACACGAATAAATGTCAAATTCTCATGTCACACAGTTCTGCAACTATCTAGTGCCTTCACATTCTGTCCCTCAGCACTTAATCGATTATGTTTACATTACCATGTGCCTTCAAATGTAGTTCCTCAGCACTGGTAACCAATTCTATCTTCGCTCAAGTGCCTTCACTCATGGTCCCTCAGCACGAGCTAATATATGATGGGTTACTACATGCTTTCACTCATAGCCCCTCAGCATTGTAATCCAATTCTTATAGCTATTCAAGTGCTTTCACAAAGTCTCTCAGCACTTAACTTCATGCTCACTTACATATAGGCTTTCACCTTAAGGTCCCTCAGCCACTACTATATTTAAACATTAGCATTAGTACCCTTTTAACTTGCTAACACATCACATTCATAATGAATACTACAAAGGATCACATTTCCTTATCAAATAAGCATACTAAATTTATCACAAGATATAACAAATGGTCACTCACGATTGGTCTCGGCGCTAAGTGGATTATAAGCCTCCCCGAGCTCTTCCTGGCCTGAAAACACATATTCCTCATGTTTAGTTTTCATAATCTCCCTTTTCCTTTAACACACAATAATAGCGTTATTCTTTAGACAATTAAAAGCTGCCAGCGATATTCATCACATACTACTGTACTAGTGACACTGAGTTGGATGTAACCAGCCAGACTACCTGAGGAGCGACACCCAGCGATACTCTAGCGAGAATCGTGAGACGCAAAGCCTCTCTTGCGTTACAGCGATACTTGCTTCGCTGCCCTGTCTCTCACTCTCTCAGCGATACTACCGCTGCAGCAGAACCGTTTTCTTCTTCCTTTCCTCTTCCTTCTTCAACCTGCTAAACATTACGTTTTGGTCAATTTCAGAACTTTCTTCCTTCTACAAACTTGTTAAGGTGTAAGTCCTTCATCTTACCTCCAGATTTCATGAAGAACATCCTCTTCGTTTAGGATATATCCTTCAACAACTTTCGAGTTACCCCTAATCGTTCGGTAATTCAGCTCTAATCTCTTCTTCCCGAGTTTGACACACATTTATACAATTTCAGCTCAAGCATCCTTCATGAAACTTGCTAAAAATCTAGTTAACATACTAACCTCAAAAGTTTCAGCCCTAACCACCGTTTCTTCAATTTGTTCTTCCTCCAAACCGAGCGTCACTCTGAGGGAGTAACACCAGCTGAGTCCTCTGCCCAACTCAAGTTTCTTCCACGGTTACGATGAGATTTCCACTCCAAATCAGCATGAACATCTTCTTCTACCTCCTTCCGATGTTTAGCTTTAGAATGAACCCAACTCGAGCTCTGAAATGTAATCAAAACAATTGAATTCTCGATCCACTTATATATATACCACCGACTTATTCTCCATTTCAACACTATACTATAATCTGTTCAACGCATACCTTCTGTGTTCAGCTTCAGCAACACACACAGCCTCTGATGATGTTTCTTTTCAAAACTCTCCCGCCAAATGGTTAGCAAATGCGTTACTCTCTCTCGGCCAACCTTTTTTTTTTTGTCCAACGCATACCCACTTTCGACGCATGGTAGCGTTCACCGCATAATGGCCTCATCGCAAATCGGTTCTCAACTCCTCATGGCCATTAACTTCCAACACCATGCTGCCTACAATGCGTTTGCCGCAAAATAAACTTCGGTACGAGGTGGTTCTTCACGCCTTATGTCCTCAACGCGTCATGGCTTAAATGCCTAACAGTCTCCCTCACCTTTGCGTTTACGCCAAAACTGTTTCCATCAAAGCATGTTGCCACCAACGCATAGTTGATACTTAGTCATTTTTCGCCCCGATCATAGTCTAGCCAACTACTCCTACCCAAACATCCATCTCTTGGTGTTGTGAAAATATTGTATTGTAAATTAACCTAACGCAAAGTGCTAAAGTATATGATTATGCGTTCAACATGTCAAGATTTGATCATGCAATGCGTTCTATTATTATGCGTTGGTCTTGTCAAGTTTTCCTATTCCTCTACCCAAGTATAAGTAAAGTAATAGGTTTTCTCGGTGAGTCCAAGGTCGAACACAGGGATTATATTGATTTAGTTTTAATTGGATTGCATGCGTTACAGAGGTAACCAACAATTGTTTGAATTTGTGTTTCTAATCTAGAGAAAGCAGATGTTTGTACACTAGACTAACAGTTGTTGAATATGGGAAGCAATGCGACACAGCAAGTTCAGCTAAGATGTGTGTGAATGGATAAAGAAAAGGGTTCGGGTTGATTAACATCTAACATCGGAAACGCACAGTAGTACTCTATTCATACTTGCGACTCTTCTCCCGGTTGTCAGCCGCTATGCGTTATATGTCTATAACGCATAGGAAAGTGTTAAGAACCAAGGTTGTCCCCGTAGACAGGTAACACTACTTGGCCCTTGTCAATTGAGTTCCACAATCACTTACCCTCTCGAGCAGTCTGATTATTACTACTTATATCGAGCTATTTGTCTCCGGTTGAAGTCTGAGAGAACTCTGCTGTCACTTATGGAGTCCTTCCGAGAATCAACAACCTTTCTCCTCTCGCAGAGCTGCCCTTTTATAGAGTTAATGGCAGATCTGCTTGGTTGGTGGTGAGATTGACACTGCGTCCATCTCGCCTGATTGCGTGATTCTCGGGCCAATTAAGATCCACCACTTAAGCCGCAAATCATGTCTGCCAATCATCCGTCAATCTCTCAAGATTCTGATCTGATTCGCAACGCCTTGCCGTAACGGTTGTCTATGCGTCCATGCATAGTTTGGTTGATGTCAACGCAACATAGGTTGCTAACGCGTAGTTATGCGTTGGGCTGTCGTTAACACATCGTCATGTTCCTGCGTTAAGGGGTCATCAACGCATCGCTTGCATTCCTGCATGAAAACATGCGTTTTAGGCTTAACAATTGGTAAAATCAATATCTTCATCAAAATTCAAGAGTATAACACAAAGAAAGATTTATTAATGGAATTTATCATCAACTACCGCATGCTTCTCTTATTTAAACTCTATTTATCTATGAAAAAGGCTATAATAACTTGTATTTCTACAAGTTATCACACCCCCAAACTTAGATAAATGCTTGTCCTCAAGCATAACTTCTATCTAAGAAACTTCAATTAACCTAAGCATTTTCTCAACGCATTGACTAGTCTCTCAGAATGGTATACTCAATCAGCTACCCGTTAGTTATATTATTTCTCTACCTCTTTATTCTTTTCTTTAGGACGGGTCTAATTTGTATGCAGCAAGCTTTCTTTTCAAAACTCTTTAACTCATTATTCACAAAATTTTTGTTTCTTCCTTTAACACTGAGTATGAAAAGATGAAGATATAAAGTTCCTTTTTCTTTCATTGGTTTTATTGTATGGTTATTAAGTTTGCGTCTAGTAGGGTTACCCACCTTCGTTTTGACATACCAACGATGGGGTGCATGAAGGCAGCCAACTACGAGCAAGTGCCCTTCTCGACTAAACTCTTATCTAAGCTCGGTTTCCTCACTAGACATTGGAGTTTGTTATTTATTTATGCATCGTTGATTACGATTACCCACCTTCGTTTTGACACACCAACTATGGGGTGCATGGAGGTGGCCAACTACGAGCAGGTGTCGTTTTCAGCTAAACTCTTAACAAGATAAATATATTAGTCTTGCCAGCGGAGTTTTGCGTTTTAAAGAATAAATTCTTTTTTTTTTTTTTAAATGATTGAACTAAGTTCCTCATATTTTTATCTTTGACAGTTCAGACCTCTTCCATCCGAAACTTGAGAGTAGCAAGGTCCTCATTGCTTAAATTGTAAACAAAGACTAAGTTGCAAATTGGCTGCTTGCATGCATTCAAAGTAGGTTTGCGTTTCTAAGGAATAGTATGCAGACGCATTCTAAGTAATCTAACTTAAAGAGTGTATAAAAAGTGTAAGCATGATTATCATCACAGGGACCAACTTTTCAACGCAAAGATAGAAGTTTAGACTAATTAAATGTACTTAGAATAAATTTATAACAAGAGACACACAAAGAGGAAATTAAAGATCCATGCGATGAAGAAAATATTCATTCTATTAATATGATTTTCACAAACGCATACAATTGAATGTGAAGATAAAAAAAAATTTTGCAAGAAAATTACAAGTCTTGACTGCACCCCTAAACTTTTCAAACATCAGGCTCGTCTTCATCAGGTCTACGTTGCTGCTCAGACGCAGGACGTTGCGGCACTGGGAAGACAAGAGGCTGTTGGAGGCGTTCTGGAATATCAGGGGGCGGGATTTTCGGACGGATGGAGAACAGTTGGTGAACATAATTCAGGGTGAATTGGAACTGCTCCGTCTGCCGGCGTGCTAACATATTTAATGAATGCATCACAGGACGCAATATCGCTTGCTGCAAGTATGTTTGCACTGTCTCCCATTCAAGGTCAAGTGGGCCTTCTTGCTGTTGAGGTTGCGTTGGTGGGGTAGGCGGGTTTGGCTGAAGCGGGGGAGGCTGAGGTGGGGGATTGGGTGGAGTTTCGTCAAACGCAGGGGATGATGGACGCATAAAAGTTGCGCCAAAATCCTCAGAGTGTGAGTCATCAACTCTTATTGGGGCAGAGGGTTTTGTGGAAGGTCGGGGTTTTGGATGTTTAGGGTGATGCGTTTTCTTAGGAGGAGGAGGTGGCTTAGGGCAATGCGTCTCAGGAGGAGGTGGAGGTGGAGTTGGTTCCCTTCTGGTTGTTGGAAGTGGGGGTGAAGGACTTGAGGTTGGGGAAGGTCGAATGGTGGCATCAGGACTTGCCACGCCCTTCTACTTGGACGGCTTCCCCTTCTTCTGCGGTTGCGGCTTTGGAGGCGGAACTGGTTGATGAGGTCTTTTGGTGGCCTTGGTAGGCTCTGGCAGATATTGCGATCCTCTCATCAACCGACGCAGAGTCTTGTTGGCTATTACGCCATTAACTTCAATCATCTTCTCTGCGTCTAACACTTCTGTTGGCCCTCCGATGGAAGCATTGCCGTATAAGTTCATGATAAGAGCGGGGAAAAAGAGTTGGCCCCTTGGCTTGCTGAACACCCCTCTTATCTGTGTGGCAATTATGCGTCCGACATCAAGGTTGATGCGACGCATAATGCAGTATGCTGCCATCACCCGATCCCTTGACACTGTCTTGTCATGCGTTGTAGGGATCAGCCGCTTCTTCACCAAATACACCCATAGGTTTGCCTGTGGAGTTAGGCTGCTTGCAGAAAGCGTCTTTATACCTGTGGGTGAAACATCCCACTTGGCCCCTGGCTTCGCCATTACCCGGAGTGCGTCCTCCATTAACTCCGTTGGAGTTGATTCTATAATCTTATTTCCTTCCGCATCCGGGTTGTCCCTCAACTCATATATACCGTTGATTTCCCTTGCGTTGAATGGGACTTCAATTTCATCCACCACCACCACGTCCTCCTCCTCGTCTATGCGTCCGTTATAGAAATCTCGGACTACGTCAGGTTGGACCCAAGGAGTGCTGGTACAGAAGTTTCTCCAACCGTGGTGGTCAACTATTTTGGTGATGTATGGCGGCACTGGGGCTTTTTCAGGGAAAAATCCCACCTCAATCATCAGGTCAAGGAACACCCTGCGTCTCCCTTTTCCTTCCTTCTGTTGTGGCGACGCATCAGCCACTTTCTTTTTTCCTTTGGCCTTAGCTGGAATCTCATTTACAGTTCTCTTTTTGCTCTCGGCCACTTTGACTGGTGTTTCAGTCACCTTTTCCTTCCTTTTGCGTTTCTTAGTATGCGTGCTTGGGAGGTTGGTGACTGATACCTCCTTTTCTTTCCTCTTCTTCTTCTCCAAGGTGCTCACACCTTGTTCTTCCCTCGCATCCTCCCCGATGCGTTCCTTCCTACTTTTCTTTTTCTTTTTCTTCATGCCCTCCCCTTCCTCTTGGGCGACTATTCTAGCAGCCAGCTCCGCATCTTCTTCAATTTGTAGCTCTCTTTCAAGCTCTTCGGCTGCTTTTTCTAGTCTTTCTTCTTCATCATTTCCTCTTCAAATGCCAATGCGGCTGCTTCTAGTTGAGGATCAGGAAGATCTTGCGTCTCCCCAACTTCTTGAGGCCGCACTTCCTTGCGCGCCTTCCTGCGAGACAATGCGTCTTTCGCAATTTGTTCCACTCTTTTTCTTAGGGCCTTGAGCTCCTTTCTCAACTTGGCCTTCTTCTTCCTCTCTTTCTCTGCCAGCCTATCGAAGGATGTGGCCGCAACTGGAGACTCAGGTCTGTCTCCTTGGTCTGTGCTTTTCGGCTCTTCATCCTCGGCAATCTCCAGTGATACCCTTCGTTTCTTCCTCAGTAGGGGTACCACTTCTTCTTCCTCCTCTCTTCTTCTCTTGGCATCTGCGGCCATCACAACTTTTCTTATTGGTCCTTCATTGGAGTCCAATGTCATCTCCTCAGAACTGATCGACGCAGGGACAGACCCTTGCGTTTCACGTGGCTCGCCTACGTCCTCCTTGCTGTAGGCAGCCTCTCCTTCCTTATGTCCCCCACTATGCTCACCCTCCCGAGTCTCCTTCAGCTGACTCTGGACCTCCTTTACCGGCGAGGGTGATTCCCCTCGTGCATCTGAGATGGTTGCGTCCATCAGATCACGCAGCCGGCTCAGAATTTGAGCTATCCACTCGTCTGGGGATTTCGCTGAGTTCACTTCCCCGACGGTGACAGCCACCTTTTCTTCTTCTCCTCTTCCCATTTCCTCCGTCCCTCTAGTGCTTGGTGGATGGGATAGGTGCAAGGGTTGGTTGACCTCCCCATCTTCTTGACCCTTTGCCTCCCGCTCTTCTTGAGCTATCCTTTCCAAGATGTCGCCGAAAACATCCCTCTCTTCCCTTCGGCGCACCTCACTGCTACCGTGAAGTGTACTGGCTTCATCGCGCACCGTTCCAGGAACAGGTTGCTCAGCCTCGGAGTTATCTGCGCTTACCCTCTGGCTTTCGACATTGTAGTTTGCGGCAGAGAATTCCTTCATGTTCTTCATCCTGGGTCGGGAAATGCAGGACTTGACTCGACTTTTGGGTTTTGGGGTAGGGATTGGGTTGATTTGGCTCAAAGGACGGATGTTTAGAATTTCCACACAGTCGTCGGAGTCGTCGACTACTGGTGGACGGGTAGGGGTTCTGGCGAATGGCCGGAAAAATGGGTAGATGGGTGGTCTCTGGGCAATCGCCCGGATTCTAGACGCGGAGAAGTTAGGGATAAACGGTGGGTTGGGGTTTGGATTTCTTGGTCTGACCGGAGAAGCAAAAGGCCTCACAGGTCGAGAAGGATAAAATGTAGGTGGAGAGAAGAATGGAAATCGAGGGTTTGGTGTAGATGATGAAGAAGGTCTTGGCAAACTGTTTCCGGCGAGGTTTTCTTGATTTTCTGGGTTGAGCTGGTTACATAAGATTGTAGCGAGAATACAGATCGCCGGAGGTTTAAGAGAGATGAAAGGTTTCAAAAATGGAAAATAGAAAATCGAATCGCGTTTATAAAGGCTTAATTTAGCCGTCGGTAATTAATGAGGATACGCGATATCGAAATCCCACTGATCAAGGCAAATTTCTTTGAGCCGCACACCCATCATGTGTAATGGGCGGCTAATTGACGCACACAGAGCACTTGAGTGTTTTTGGCACTTGAGTGTTTTTCTAGGAAAGATGCGTAGTCTGAGAAGACATCTGCGTTTCACCTAGTGCTCTTGTCTAAAAGCAGTAAACTAATGATAAACGCATACTGATGAACGCCTGGTTCTCAGGTTAGATTATGCGTTGTAAGTTAAGTATGATGCGTTTGACAAAATATGTACGGCTCTAACCTTTCCTCTAACCTTAATTCGATAAACACAAGAATCGTTTATCGATGAACGCATAATTTAAAAAAAAAAATAAGTTGGATGCATGCATGAATAATAGATTATGCGGTGAAATCAAATTGTTCAAAAATTCGGCTCCTACTTTCATGCTTATCTCCTTTTCATTTATAAACTGAACTTAAAAAAAATCAATACATGCTAAAAACAAAATTCAAACAGGAACAAGAAAGCAAAATAACATAAAATTAAATAGTATAATAAATTCAAATAAAATAAAGCAAGGGTAAAAGAAAGCGTCCCTGAAAATGTAGACATTTGACAACGCAAGGACCTTTCGACGCAAGCTCAGTCATTACACTCGCGTAGGTCAATGGAAGTCTTGTTAATTTCGAACTCTCCAATGTGGTAGGGCTTTACCCTTTGTCCATTGACCTTGAAGGATGTTGTTCCATTTTCATTTGTCAGCATGACCGCACCATGCGGGAACACTTCCTTGATTATGAATGGACCCGACCATCGAGACTTCAGCTTACCTGGGAACAAACACAACCTTGAATTAAATAACAGGACCTTCTGGCCAACGTATAGAATTTTCTTACTAATGTTCTTGTCGTGCCATTTCTTGGTCCTTTCTTTGTACAGCTTTGCGTTTTCATAAGCTGAGTGCCTCCACTCCAGGAGTTCATTTAGTTGAAGCTTTCTGGCTTCTCCGCTTGCCTCCTGGTCTAAATTGAGCTTCTTCATGGCCCAGATGGCCTTGTGTTCCAGCTTAAGTGAGAGATGGCATGCTTTACCAAACACCAACGCATAGGGTGACATGCCTATCGGTGTTTTGAATGCCGTTCTGTAGGCCCATAGAGCTTCATCTAATCTCTCTGTCCAATTTTTCCTTGATGTGCTCATGACCTTTTCCAGTATGGACTTGATCTCCCTGTTTGTTATTTCAGCTTGGTCGTTTGTCTGTGGGTCGGCAGTTGCTACCCTGTGCGAGACATTAAACTTAGTCAGTAAATTAGTGATTATGCGATTTATAAAATGCGTACCTTCATCACTAATTATCGCCCTTGGTGTCCCAAATCGAGAGAAGATTTGTTTCTTTAAGAACTTGGACACTGCGTTTGCGTCATTCCTTGCACAGGCTGCTACTTCTACCCACTTTGATACGTAGTCGACCGCTACTAAAATGTATTGATTGCCGTAAGAAGGAGGGAATGGTCCCATGAAGTCGATTCCCCATACGTCGAACAACTCAACTTCTAACATTGAATTCAGAGGCATCTCATTCCGGTTGGAAATGTTGCCTGTTCTCTGACAACGATCGCAAGCTACCGGTCATCATTTCCTCTGCGTTGACGACAGAATGTGAAAAGGCTTCGCTGGATATCCTGAAAAACCATATTAAAGCCATAGGATGGACCTTAATCAGGCGAGATTGACATTGCGTCCATCTCGCCACCAATCAAGCAGATCTGCCAATCATCCATTAATCTCTCAAGATTCCGATCTGATTCGCAGCGCCTTGCCGTAACGGTTGTGTATGCGTCCATGCATAGTTTGGTTGATGTCAACGCAACATAGGTTGCTAACGCGTAGTTATGCGTTGGGCTGTCGTTAACGCATCGTCTGGTTCCTGCGTTAAGGGGTCATCAACGCATCGCTTGCATTCCTGCGTGAAAACATGCGTTTTAAGCTTAACAAGTGGTAAAATCAATATCTTCATCAAAATTCAAGAGTATAACGCAAAGGAAGATTTATTAATGGAATTTATCATCAACTACCGCATGCTTCTCTTATTTAAACTTTATTTATCTATGAAAAAGGTTATAATAACTTGTATTTCTACAAGTTATCACTTGGCCCCTTCTTACCTTGCGTTCTCACAAGATTAAGTACGGGGCTTACAAAAAAATTCTGAGATATCATGATTATAGTTAATTTATGTTAAAGGTATTATACGTGCCTATGCACTAGAGAGAATTGAATGGGACCCAATGCTGAAGGATAGGTGAAGGCATATGGGCAGCTCTAGTATTTAATTGATATGAAACTCTCGCCTAAGGATTTAAAGATGGTGAGTGAGTAATTCCCTGGGACCCTGGTACCGAAGGACATGAGAAGGTACACGGGCAGCCCGAGATCAGTTAGATTTATGAGCATAATAGAAGGGATTTGACACTGATGTGTTGAGATTACTCCACACAGCTAAGGCTTATTGACGTTGGGTGCGTTGAGTTCGCTCCGCCTCAACAAAGGTTTAATGAAAAGAAAATTATTTATGTACTGATAGTAAATTACAGGTTATAGTTATTTACAAGTTTATGTAGCGTGATATAAGGCATGATTAAGCAATTCATACTAAAGATTGTAGTTATAATTTTATTGAGTTTATATTTTTAGTAGTCACTCACTGAGCAAAGTAGCTCATGGATTTTGTTTCTTTGATGTTTATTTTCCAGGTAGCAAGCGTGTTCGGGGTGCCTAGCCTACCATCAAGATCCGTCTTTGCCAAAATAGAATTTTGTAATTTGGAAGTCTGTAACCCCATCCCTTAGTAGAAGTTGAACTTGTTTTGAGTGGCATATGTGAGTTTCACCGGGCATATTTGTAAACTCTAAACATGGTTTTTTTTAAAAACTTACTTATGATGCGATCTTATTAAGAACTTTTGTATAACTGTTGTAAGATTGAGTATTTCACTGGCTAGTTAAGGTATAAAAATGCATTTACAATAGGGTATAATAGAATACAGATTAGGTAACACTCACGCCTAGGTAAAGATATAGAAGTAAATATATTATCTAGGGTGGGGATGTTACAATAGTTACACTATGGTTCCTAGTTAGATGCTAACGCAACCCTAGACCCTTGAGTGATTAGTTACTCATGGTTTGAAAGTGAAAAGCAGAAAGTTTAGAGAAATGAGTAGACATGGAAAATAATTTATATTGATGAAATGGGATGAAATTTTCGATAAGTTCAATGTCTTGATACAAATCTAAAATTAAGATAGAATAATAAGAAAGAAAGCAGGGAAGGCGTCAATGTCTTGAGCCGCCCGGATGGAAGCGTGAGGTTCTGCTGTGAAGTGGTCCGGTGGAGGGAAGACTCTTCTCTCTCGAGCTATTCGTCTCCGGTTGAAGTCTGAGAGAACTCTGCTGTCACTTATGGAGTTCTTCCGAGAATCAACAACCTTTTCTCCTCTCGCAGAGCTGCCCTTTTATAGATGATGCGTTCGCAATTAATGGCAAATCTGCTTGATTGGCGGCGAGATTGATATTATGCGTCTATCTCGCTTGATTGCGTGATTCTCGGGTCAATTAAGATCCACCACTTTGGCCACAAATCATGTACGTCAATCATCCGTCAATCTCTCAAGATTCTGATTTGATTCTCAGCGCCTTGCATTAATGGTCGTCTATGCGTCTATGAATAGTTTGGTCGATGTCAACGCTGTCACACCCCCTCCCAGATTATCCTCCATAACCCGAAAAGAGATGTGAAGACAGCAGTTACTACTACCCTGTCACGTAACCCACTGTCAGCCTCACCAATCCACATGCTCTTGACAAATCTCGACTTCGATCGGCAACGGGAATTGTCATGCTACCTGAAAATGGAAAACATTTAAAAGAATCAGCTAACGGCTCAGTGAGTAATAGTTTCTGGAAATAATATAATTTAACTCTAAAACCAGTCACGTTCGCATAACATATCACTTTCAAACACATTAGTTTATATATTCATACATCACTACGGAAACTTGCTTATAAAATACTTTTCCCTTAGTTGAGGCGGAGCAATGCTCAATGCGACTCAACGTCGTTTTCCCTAGTTGTGTGGAGTAATCTCAACATATCAGCGTCATGTATATATATATACCCCTATGAGCACATAGGTTACCCATATGCCTTCTACGAGTCCCTGAGCATTGGGTACCTTTATATTCCACGCCGCCCATAATGCCTTCTACGAGTCCTTGAGCATTGAGGTCCCATTTTAATAGAACGCCTACCCTTTGGCCTTCTCCATGTCCCTGAGCCTCAGGTGCCCTTTCAAGTTTAATATAACACAAAACATATTTGTAAACGGTATATCAGTAACTCATCAGTTAACCGTTTCGAAATCTTATTTCATCAGCCTGCTAAGTTCAATTTCACCTTCTAATATAAAACTGCATGATTTTCATCAGGTATACTTTCAAATCTTTCTTGAAATCATAACAATACCATGCTTTTCAGAAAAGTTATGAAAACAAGTGTTAATCATTCATCATACGTTTTATAACTCATAACAAATACCCAACATTCTCAAAGTTCTCAAGTAGAACACATGCTCTTGTCTCTAAGACGCATGCTTGTGTCTCTATAAGTTACATAATCATATTCTGTATATATGTATATATGAAAACCCACACATTATTTCACTAGAAACCCATAAAATCATGTTCATAAAATCTCATTTATATTTTGTAAAACGCAGGCGTTACTCACCTGTACTTGCTATAGAATACTTCTTTTCCTTTTTCTCTAGTTCCTCTTCTCGAGTTTCCTGAACGCAACGTTCTAACCATGGAACGCAAAAACTCCATTTTCCTATGACCGCTCGGTTGAACGCATCCCTATCCTTCAACGCAAGGTTGGTAACGCAAAGTTGATTATTTCTGCCAAGTGCATCCCGACTCTTCTTACTTCCCTTTCGGATGCGTCGCCCTCTCTTGGATGCAAGGTCCTTCATGGACGTGTCATCTAATCTGTGAACGCCGCGTTTACTTTGGACATTATGTTTGTCCTCAACGCACAGCCGACCCTTTTTAACTCCAGACAACTTCTTTACATAAAATAACAAAGTTGTCCAATACCTTCTTTCTTGGCCGCATAATCCTACCACAGACGTCCTTGTTGCCTTCTCTTTTCTCTCCAAAATTCTTCTTTTGGGAGTCATCAGTCACTCCGCTTCCCTCAAAATTCTATTTATAGGTAGCTTGCCATCCAACTTCTCCTCTCCTTATGCCACTTGTTTGCCACATGTCAAGGTGAATGCTTAACTAACCATGCATTAGTCCAAGTGTCACTTTGCATGAAACACTTTACATACCTTCAACACCTCCTACTTTAAGGTGTTAAATCTATACATAGCCACCTGGCCTTATTAACTTATCTTATGCGTCCAACATTTCCAACAGATAACCATTTATGCAACACAACGCCCTCTTGCGTTCATTAAGTTTCCTTTAAAGTTTGAGCTTTACTACTCAGAAAACTCTAAGCCAACTATACTACTTTTTGACGCATTGAGATAATTCTGTCTTTAATGCGTAGGGACCTCAACGCATAACAACCTTACCAACGCATGGTAAGCCAAGTACGTTTCTTCCTCCGCCAACGCAACGACTATTTCAGTTCACAACCCTTCGTGATCACCCTCAACGCATAGCCACATTGTAATAAACCAGTGCGTACACAATACTATTAGTCGTTAATGACAAACGCCATATACTGTCTGTATCCCATCGTGTCATACCATCCGTCCAACTCCTTTCTTATGTTCATAACAATTCTTTCTCAAGCTCTTTCCATTCTCGATTTTCTTCCATGCATCCACCCTTTCCATGCGTTACCTAGCCCTGACCATGCGTCCAACATGGTCTTTTACCTCTTTCCTTCATAAATTCTTCGACGCATCACTTCTTTTAAAAAGTAGGGTGTGGCAAATGCGGCGTAGGTTGCTAACGCGTAGTTATGCGTTGAGTTGTTGTTAACGCATCGTCTAGTTCCTGCGTTAAGGAGTCATCAACGCATCGCTTACATTCCTGTGTCAAAATATGAGTTTTAGGCTCAAAAAGTGGTAAAATCATTTATCTTCATAAAAATACATTTGTATAACGTAAAGGAAGATTTCTTAATAAAAATTAACATAACTTACCGCATGCTTCTCTATTTAATCTCTATTTAACTAAGAAAAAGGCTGTCATAACTTGTATTTCTACAAGTTATCACTAATTGTCTTGCAATTCAGCTTCAATCTCTTCTACCTGGAGTTTAACACATATTTACTCAAATTCAGCTCGAGTATCCTTCATGAAGATTGCTAGAAATCGAGTTAACTTACTAACCTCAAAATTTCGACCCTAGCCACAGCTTCCTCAGTTCGTTCTTCCCCCAAAACTGAACATTACTCAGATTAAGTAACACTAGCTGGGTTCTCTGTTCCAGCTCAAATTTCCTCCACAAAAACGACGAGAATTCCACCCCAAACCAACATAAACACCTTCTTCCACCTCCCTCCGTTGTTTATCTTCGAAATGGGATCAACTCTAATTTAGAAATGTGATCAAAATAATTGAATACTCAGTCCACTTATATATATATTATCACACCCCCTCCCGGATTATCCTCCATAACCCGAAAAGAGATGTGAAGACAGCAGTTACCGACTACCCTGTCACGTAACCCACTGTCAACCTCACCATCCACATGCTCTCGACAAACCTCGACTTCGATCGGCAACGGGAACTGTCATGCTACTTGAAAATGGAAAATATTTAAAAGAATGAGCTAACGGCTCAGTGAGTAACGAATTTCTGATAACAATATATTTTAATTGGAAAACTAGTCAAACTCGCATAAAACATATCACTTCAAAACATATTAAATTATACTCAAACATCATTGCGAAAACATGTTTGACCGTTTCAGAATAAATACGCAAAATTCTCATTCTTATAAAATATTTTTTCCTTAGTTGAGGCGGAGCAATGCTCAACGCTACTCAACGTCGATTTTCCCTAGCTGTGTGGAGTAATCTCAACACATCAGCGTCGTATATACCTCTATGTGCACATAGATACTAGAACTCGGGCTGCCCTCAATGCCTTCTACGAGTCCCTGAGCATTGGGGTCCCACTTCTATATCCAGGTTACCCATATGCCTTCTATGAGTCCCTGAGCATTGGGTACCTTTTTAATCCGGCCCGCCCACAATGCCTTCTACGTGTCCCTGAGCATTGGGGTCCCATTTTGATAAAACGGCTATCCTTTGGCCTTCTCCAAGTCCCTGAGCCTCGGGTGCCTTTTCAAATTTCATATATCACAAAACATATTTTGTAAATGTTATATCAATAACTCATGAATTTACCGTTTCCAAATCTCATCTCATCAGCATGCTAAATTCAATTTCAAATTTTAATATAAAACTGCATGTTTTTCATAAAGTTTACTTTTAAATCTTTCTTAAAATCATATAATCCCATGCTTTTCAGAGAAGTCATGAAATTAAATATCAATCATTCAACATGCGTTTTATAGCTCATAGCAAGTACCCAACATTCCCAAAGTTCTCTAGTAAAACGCATACTCATGTCTCTATAAATTACATAATTGTATACTTTTTATATATTTAAAAACGCATGCATTATTTCTTTCGAAACCCATAGAATTATATTCATTAAGAACTCATTTATATTTTGTAAAACGCAGGTGTTACTCACCTGTATTTGCCACAGAATACTTCTTTTTCCTTTCCTCTGTTTCCTCTTCCAAGCTTTCTGGACGCAGCGTTCTACCTCTGGAACGCAAGGCTCCATTTTCCTCTTTCAGCTTAGTTGAACGCATCCCTGCCCTTCAACGCAAGGTTGGTAATGCAAGGCTGGTAATTTCCACAAAGTGCATCTCGACTCTTCTTACTTCTCCTTTAGATGCGTCGCCCTCTCTTGGACGCAAGGTCCATCATGAACGCATCATCTAACTTTGGACGTCGTGTTCACCTTGGACATTATGTTGTCCTCAACACATAGCCGACCCTTTCTAACACCAGACAACTTCTTTACATAAAATAACTAAGTTGTCAAATACCTTCTTTCTATTGGGTTGTATGTCCTAAAACTCGTAGTTTTTGTAAATAGGTGATTTTTAGTACATATGAAGTTCTTCAAGTGAATTAATTATTTATCAACTCTAAATCCAATTAAACTACGAACCCTTTGCTACTATCATGAGTACTTGGACTTTATGTGGAGACATAAACAGGATCAAGTTCGAGTAAGTAGCCTCAATAGTCTATAGTACATGGATTAGGTTGGGTACCTCTTCCTGAAGACACTATTGAATACGACCCGCTTCATGATTGTTACAAATATTGTAAAGTGTCATAAATGAAGTGATTCTGATTTGATCATGTAGAGACATGTGAGCGGGGGTATTCTACATAATGAGATTGTGTAAGACTGACCCTGAAATAATTACTGTTACGTATTAACACCGTTTACGATTAACACTGATTAATTTCACTTATCGATGACCTAGATAACTTGATCTGAATCTTGAGCTATCTATGAACTTTTATTTATTCAGAATTATCCCTTGATCTACATAGGTAAGAGTAAGCTCAATAGCGCTGCTCAACATTCCTCCTATTTCAGGGATAAGACTGGGTAGATAGTTGGGAACATAGAATTTGCAAAACGGAATTCACTCCTACCCAACTTAGGGATAGAAGAGAGGTTGTTCTCTTAAGTGTTATTCCCAGGACTTGAACAAGGGACCCCATCCTCTCACTGGCCCGAGATGGAATGGATTTAGTGATTGGATCCTAAATTAATTGTTCATTAGAGGGACAATGGTACTTAAGGAGAAAAAATGTAACTCAGAGGTAAATCGGTATTTGACCTAGCTGAAGTTATGAACAACCTGTGAAGGATTGACTTATCGATGACGGTTATATCAAATGGACACAAATATATCTGCAGTGAGGAGAGTGCAACTATGGGCTTTAGTGGAGTGTCCCGTTAGTTAACGAATGTTGGTTAACTAGGTTAAAGAGTTTGGCCGGTTAATCTCGGATTGTTGGAGCTCATGATCTGTAGGTCCATTAGGTCCCTCTACTGGCTCATAAATGGACTAAAATCTTAGATAATGTGGTGAATAAGTTTGAATCGTTCAAATCTTGGCTTAAGGAATGAAAGTTAGATATATACGATATATCGGCGTTTAATTACGAATTAAACATACAAATAGAGTTAATTATAATATTTAAATATAATTTAAATATTAATCATATGAATAGGGATTCATATCAGTTTTTTTTAGAAAAATCGGGACAAGTGGGAAAAATAATATTATTTTATTATTTAATATTAAAATAATAATATTTAATTAATTAAATATTAAATTATTTTTTATTTAATTATTTAATTATCTTTTTGAAATTAAAAATCAATTTTAATTCAATTTTGGAAATTCATTGAAAATTGATTTTAAAATTGATTTTTGAAGATTGGATTTTCCCACTAACTAAGCTAGGAGCTTGGTTGTCTTCTTCACAATTAACCAACAAATTAACCATTTTGTATTGTCAAATTTTGATGCAATTGGATTGCATGTTATTCTTTAATAAATAGAGATGATTTTGACATAAAAAAGTGTGAAGAATTTTGTGAAATTAAGGGTTAATTTTGCAAAATTCTATCCATTGTTCATCTTCTTCCCAACCTTCATTCTTTCTCAAATTCACCACAAATTTGGATCCCACCATCCAATCTAAGCCTAGAGAATAGTAGAGAAGACTCTTGTGGTGGTCTACAACCAAGTGGTGCTAAAATTTATCAAGATTTGAAGGAGAATTTGGAGCTTCAAGGGTAAGTGTTCTTGAAACTTTGGTTTTTCTTCTTAATTGCATGTTTAATCCTCTAAATTGAGCATCTTAGAGTGAAAATTGATCAAATTAACTTCTGCTGCATGCTCATTAATCCTACACTTTCTTGGCCGCATACTCCTTCCACGGACGCCCTTGTTGCCTTCTTTCTTCTCTTCTCTCCAGAATTCTTCTTTGAGAGTCATCCGTCACTCCTTTTCCCTCAAAGTTCTATTTATAGGGAGCTTGCCATCCACCTTTTCCTCTCCTTTTGCCACTTGTTTGCCACATGTCACGCTGCATGCTTAATTAACCATGCATTAGTCCAAGTGTCACATTGCATGAAACACTTAACATGCCTTTAACACCTCCTACTAATAAGGTGTCAAATCTATACATAGCCACCTGGCCTTATAAACTTATCTTATGCGTCCAACATTTTCCCACAGACAATCATTCATTCAACACAATGCCCTCATGCGTTCGTTGAGTTTCTCTAAAAGTTTGAGCTTCACTACTTACTTTTCTAACTCTCAGCCAACTGTACTACTCTTCGATGCATAGAGATAACTCTGTCTTTAACGCATAGAGATCTCAACGCATGATAACCTTACCGACGCATGGTAAGCTAAATACGTTCCTTCCCCCGCCAACGCGGCGACTGCTTCAGCTCACACTACCATTCGTGATTTCACCTTTAACGCATAACCTCATTATTATAAACCAGTACTTACATATGCCACTAGGCGTCAATGACAAACGTACAATACTATGCGTTTATACCTCATTGCATCATACCATGCGTCCAACTCTCATATTCTTAATGAGTAAATCCTTCTCCAGTTCTTCCTCTATGTGTTGTCCTATTGCATTACTCAATTTGCTATAGTATTCTATCTTTCCGAGACTTAAATCTCTTTCAACACTTCACAACATAACTTCATTCCTTCCTTGCTTAAACATCTTACCATTGCGAATGCATATTTCTCTTATGCGTTCAACTTCTTTCCCTTCTCGGTTTACTTCCATGCGTCCACCCTTACCATGCGCTACCTAGCCCTGACCATGCGTCCAACATGGTCTTTTACCACTTTTCTTCATAAATTCTTCAACGCATCGCTTCTTAAAAAGTAGGGTGTGACATATATACCACCGACTTAATCTCCACTTCCTCCCTATTAATTAATCTAATCAACGCATACCTTCTGTGCTTGGTTTCAGCAACGCATAGCCTCGGCTTTGTGTGTTAAAATTTCCGAACGCCCCATCGTTGGATAGCCGACGAACGCATGGTCCTCTCGGCCATACTTCTATGCACCAATGCATACCCACTTTCAACGCATGGTAGTGTTCAACGCATAGTGACCTTCGACGCAGAGTGGCTTTCAATGCTTCGTGACCTTCAGCACCTCGTGGCCTTCAATGCCTCGTGGCCTTCAACGCCTAATGGCCTTCCTTCACCTCTGCGTCCACGCCGGAACTACTTCATCAACGCATAGTGCCACCAACGCATGGCCAATACTTAGCCATTATTGCTTCCACACATCTCAGCCAACTTTTCTTACTAAACGCCCAACTCTTAGCCTCTTCTTAACTTGCCTTCTCACTAGGTCAGGTACGGGGCTTACAAAATGAATAACCTTGGATTACAAGTACAAGAACGCATAGAAGGATAATCAAGAAATCCTTACAGATAGGAGGAAGATCATGGACGCATGATAGTATGTGGTTCAGGCTAACGCATGGCCTTATGTAGTAAGGCACAAACGCATAGTAGTGTGCGTTTGAGACATTGACGCCTAGTAGTATGCGGTGGAGAAATGAGTTCAAAGGAAATATGGCCAAGAGTAAGGGAAGAAAGTAATGAAGTTAAAACCTAAAAGGGAAATTCAATGAACGCATGGGGACATTGTGTTGGTTGAATAGTTTGTATGTTGGAATATGTTGGACGAATAAGATAAGCTTATAAAGGCTAGGTGGCTTCATATAGACTTGACACCTTATCACTAGAAGGTGTTAGAAGGCGTGTAAAGTGTTTCATGCAAGGTGACGCTTGGATTAATGCATGGTTGGTTAAGCATGCAGTGTGACATGTGGCAAACAAGTGGCAAAAAGAGAGGAGAAGTAGGATGGCAAGCCTTCTATAAATAGGACCTTGAGGGAAAAGAAGCAATTGATGATTCTAAAGGGAGAATTCTTGAGAGAACGGGGAGAAAGAAGGCAGAAAGGAGGAATCCTTGCGTCCATAGTAGGAGTCTGCGGCCAAGAGAGAAGGTATTTTTGACAACTTAGCTATCTTGTGTTAAAGAAGTTGTCTTGCGTTGAAGGAGGATCAACCTTGCGTTTAAGACGAGCTCAACGTTCAAGGTGAGCACCGCGTCCAAAGATAGGCAATGCGTTCAAGTTGGACCTTGCGTCCAAGAGAGGTCGACGCATCTAAAAGAGAAGTAAGAAGAGTAAGGCTGCACCTTGCATTAGTCATCAGCCCTGCGTTCAAGGGCAGGGTTGCGTCCAACCGAGCTGACAGAGGAAAATAAGCCTTGCGTTCTAAAGTTAGAATGCTGCGTCCAAGAAGCTTGGGAAAGAGAAAATAGCTGGAAGAAGGAGGAACTATTCTTGAGCAAATATATTGTGAGTAACATCTGCGTTTTCAAAATAAAAATATGTTCTCTATACTTAATATCGTTGGTTAATGAATATGTTTTCATGAGTTTTCAATGAATGGTGCATGCGTTTTATTTGAAAAGCATTTGAATATGTTGGATATTTGTTATAAGTTTATAAACGCATGGTGATTTATACTATGTGATTTCATGACTTTACTGAAAAGCATGGTGTATGATGTTATATATATTCATGAAAGATTTGGAAATAAACTTGTTTGAAAGGCATGCTGTTTGATATTAAAGTTTTGGAATTGAGTTTAGCATGCTGGTTGGTATTATATTTGAAAACGGTTAACATACGAGTTATTGATATAATGATTCCAAATTATATATTATGTTTTATAAAACTTTGAAAAGACACCTGAGGCTCAGGGACTTGGAGAAGGCCAAAGGGTAACTGGGATATAGAAAAGGTACCCAATGATGAGGGACTCGTAGAAGGCAGATGGGTAACCTGGATATAAATATAGAAAAAGACACCCAATGCTGAGGGACTTGTAGAAGACAAATGGGTAGCCTAGATATAGAAATGGGACCCCAATGCTCAGGGACTTGGAGAAGGCATTGTGGGCGGCCTGGATTCTAGTACCTATGTGCACATAGAGGAATATATGATAACTTGTAGAAATACAAGTTATGGTAGCCTTTTTCTTAGAAAAATAGAGATTAAATAGAGAATCATGCGGCAGTTTATGATGAATTTCATTAATAAATTTTCCTTTGCGTTATACTCCTGCATTTTTATGAAGATAGTAATTTTACCACTTTTTGAGCCTCAAACGCATGTTTTAACGCAGGAATGCAAATGATGCGTTGACAACTTCTTAATGCAGGATTATGCATTAGCAATCTGTTCTTCATGGACGCATGATCTGAATGGAACGCAAACAACCTGAAGATGTGTTAACAACCACTCAACGCAAGACTATGCGTTAGCAACTTATGACGCGTTGACATCAACCCAACTCTCCATGAACGCATAATAACTAAAGACGCAAGGCGCGGAGAATCAGATCAGAATCTTGAGAGATTGTCGGAAGATTGACATATATGATCTGTGGCTAAAGTGGTGGATCTAAATTGACCCGAGAATTACGCAATTAGGCGAGATGGACGCATGATATCAATTTCGGCGCCAATCAAGCAGATTTGCCATTGATTGCGAATGCAACATCTATAAAAGGGCAAGCCTGCAAGATGAGAAAGGGTTGTTGATTCTCAGAAGAATTCCTAAGTGACAGCAGTGTTCTCTCCAGACCTCAACCGAAGACGAATAGCTCGAGAGAGAAGAGTCTTCCCTCCGCCTGACCACTTCACAGACGAACCATACGCTTCTATTCAGGAGACTCAAGACATTGACTCCTTGATAACTTGTAGAAATACAAGTTATGATAGCCTTTTTCCTAGATAAATAGAGATTAAATAGAGAAGTATGTGACAAGTTATGTTCATTTTTATTAAGAAATCCTCCTTTGCGTTATACTCTTGTATTTTTAGGAAGATAAATGATTTTACCACTTTTTGAGCCTAAAACGCATGTTTTGACGCAGGAATGCAAACGATGCGTTGATGACTTCTTAACGCAGGACGACGCATTAGCAATCTGTTCTTCGTGGACGCATGATCTGAACGGAACGCAAACAACCTGACGATGCGTTAATTGTCACACCCCTTTCCAGATTACCCACCTAACCTAAAAGGGAATGTGAAGACAATAAACATCACCCCTCTTGTGACGCATATTGTCCCATCTTACATTCCTTCTTGTGCATACATTTACTCATTTACCTACATAGAACTTAGTCATACTACACATGCTTAAAACTTGACATGATTCCCTGCATAGAGTACACTTTTATTACATAGCATAATTTCACTTCCATATTCGTCATACAATGTACAAAACTCCACCAACAATCCCCACTCAAATCTACATGAACTACATGCAATTTACATAAAACAAACATATGCAACATACAACTCTCAGACTTGACTGTATTTTGAGAACTCGAGACTTAGGCAGGGTGAGCTGAAGTAGGCTAAGCACCGGGAACGTCCTTGCTACCTGGGGGAGAAAAGGAAAACATTGGAAAACATAAGCTAACAGCCCAGTGAGTGACAAATCTTTGTAAAATGAACATTCATTGAAAACAGGCATGTTATGTATAACGAATAAGTAAGAGTTTATCATTTTGTTCAAATTAAACATGCTTTCCATAAAATCCATTAATCTCATAAATCAAATCTTAAATCATAAAGGAGCGTTTTCCAAGGAGTTTATCAAGATCAGTTTAGTTTTTCAACTCTTCCCTTAGTTGAGGCGGAGCAATGCTTCTACGCACTCAACGTCGAAATTCACCTTAGTTGGGGTGGAGTAAAGCTCAACACTCCCAACGTCGAAATCGTCCCTGGCTCAATGCGGAGCAAACTCGACGCACCAGCCAAATCAACCTCTATGTGCACATAGGAATATGACGGGTTGCCCAAGTACCTTCTCATGTCCTTCAGTACTGGGTCCCGGGGAAACTCACGTGCCTTCTCGTGTCCTTGAGCACTAAGCCTCCTCTAAAACGCTTTAGAATTTCATTCACATAATAGTTCATTTGAAAATCCTCTCATAGAAATCACACAAAACTTTATTCAATAACATTTCATAAAAGAGAAATGCTTTCTATCAACTTTGGAAAACGCATAACATGCTTCGTAAATAATGCAACCAAACATTATGCATTCTAAACAGTTCATCGCAAAAATCATATTTCATAAGAACATTTTTAATAAAATAGAATTGAAGAGTAAAGTAGTCACTCACAACTCTTTCTAGGCTTTACGTGGGTTATACACTCTTCCTATTTCTTCTTGGCCTGCAAGAGATATGTACGTTGCGCTATTTAACATTAAATCTTCTTTTTTTTCTGAATTAACTTATAAGCGAGAATCCTAGCGATACCAACCAACAAGAGCTGTTACTAGCGATACTTGATGGAGCGACACTAGCGTTACCTTACCTTAGCAGCGATACTCAGCGTTATCTAGCGAGATCTGTGAGATGGAATGCTCCTTTGCGTCTCAGCGACACCCGTCTCGCTATCAGTGTAAGCACTGATTTGCGTTGCCAAGCATTGAGGTGTAGCCATGCGTTTGTGGCTATGCGTCTCAAAGGGAGAAGTGGTCGTGAACGAGAGCAAGAAATTTTGGAAAGCAAAATTTTGGCTAAGTGTTGGCGAAGTCCGTGCGTTGTGGTTGATTCATAGAGGTTAGTGAGCTGAAGTAGCTACCTGTGTTGATGGATAAGTAATCCTGACGGGGGAAGAAATACACTTGAACCATGTGTTCAAGTCACTCTGCGTTGAGGACAGTTGTGCGTTGAAGTTGATGCGTCGAAGACTGATATGTGTTGGAGTCACCCTGTGCTGAAGACAACTTGGTCTGGACGCGACGAAAGTAGTAGTGCAAGATGGAAAGATATGCGTTCAAAATAGGAGGCGTGTGGGGACGCCCACCATGCGTTGGAAGAGAAGTTAACTTGAGTGCCGTGCGTTGAGAGGAGAATCCTGCGTTAGTCTGCAGATGAAAGGTAAGTCAGCAGCATAAGTTCTGGGTATGAGAAGGTTAAGTCGGTAGTATATATAGCTGGATTAATTAAATGTTTAATCATTTTAAAGACATTCGAGACCTTAAGTCGGTTCTATTCTTCAGATAAACTCCAGAAGAAGATTGAGGAAGGTGTTCTTGAGAATTTTGGACGAAGTTCGACTCATATTGATGTTGAAAACGAAGCTGGAACAGGGGAATGACTGAAGTCACTTGGTTTGGTTGAGCAGTGACTGATATTCGGAGTAGAACGTGAGGAAGAAGCCGAGTTCAGAGCTGAAAATTTAAGGTTAGTAAGTTGACATAATTCCTAACAACGTTTGTAAAGGATGGTGATGCCGAAATTGAAGATTCACTATGTGAATCCTTAGGAAACCAGAGTTTGCAAGATCATCTCGCAATCCGGAACAGCAGGAGGTAATTCCGGAATATCGTAAGAACGAGGAGGAGCTACACCCTGAAATTTTAAGGTAAGCTATAGAACTTGATTTCCTATAAGTTTGTAAAAGAGAAGAAGCCTTGAATCCGTATGGAAATGTGGCTTTTAATAGGTTGAAGTAAGAACGAGAAGAAAGGAAGGAATTGCAGTGCAGAGTGCCGTTGGAAAATCAAGTATCGGCACACTGTCTGGGAACCGATAGCAAGACGGGTATCGTTGAGACGCAAAGAAACCTTCCGTCTCACAGATATCGCTAGATAACGCTGAGTATCGCTGCTAAGGTAGGTAACGCTGGTGCTGTTCCATCAAGTATCGCTAGTAACAGTCTTTATCGGCGGGTATCGTTGGGATTTTCACTTGTTAATCAGTAGAGTAAAGGAAGAAAAATAATGTTAGTTAACGCAAGGTGTACTTCTTTTGCAGGCCAAGAAGAAATAGGAAAACTGTATAATCCATGTAAAGCCTAGAAAGAGTAGTGAGTGACTATTTTATTCTTCAATTCTATTTATTTGAAAATGTTCTTATGAAGTATGATTTCAATGAACTGTTTAATATGAATAATGTTGATTGCATTTCTAAAAAGGCATGTTACAAATTTCTAAAGTTGATAGAAAACATTTATGTGAAATGTTATTGAATAAAGTTTTGTATGATTTCTATGAAAGGATTTTCATATGAACTATTATATGAACGAAATTCTAAAATGTTTTAGAGGAGGCTCAGTGCTCAAGGACACGAGAAGGCACGTGAGTTTCCCCGGGACCCAGTACTGAAGGACATGAGAAGGTACTTGGGCAACCCGTCATATTCCTATGTGCACATAGAGGTTGATTTGGCTGATGCGTCGAGTATGCTCCGCATTGAGCCAGGGATGTTTTCGACGTTGAGTGCGTAGAAGCATTGCTCCGCCTCAACTAAGGGAAAAGTTTGAAAAACTAGTTGATATTGATAAATTCCTTGGAAAACTCTTTTGTATGATTTTAGTATTCATTTATGAGAATGATGGATTTCATGAAAAGCATGTTACATTTGAACAAATGTTAAACTCTTATTTATTTGTTATACGTAACATGCCTGTTTTAAATGAATGCCATTTTACAAAGATTGTCACTCACTAGGCTGTTAGCTTATGTTTTCAAATGTTTTCCTTTTCTCTCCCCAGGTAGCAAGGACGTTCCCGGTGCTTAGCCTACTTCAGCTCACCCTGCCTAAGTCTCGAGTTATCAAGATACAGTCAAGTCTGAGAGTCGTACGTTGCATATGTTTATGTAAACGGCATGTAGAACATATAGTTTTGAGTGGGGATTGTTGGTAGAGTTGTGTATATTGTATTATGGATTTGGAAGTGAAATTATGCTATGTAATAAAAGCATACCCTTTACAGGGAATTGTATTAAATTATAGCATGTGTAGCATGACTGAGTTTTATGTATGTATATGAGTAAATGTATGCACAGGAAGGAAAGGTAAGAAGGGACAATATGCGTCACAAGAGGGGTGATGTTTATTGTCTTCACATTTCCTTTCAGGATAGGTAGGTAATCCGGGAGGGGGTGTGACAATCAGCACCCAGACAGTGTGCCGATACTTGATTTTCAGCGGCACTCTGCACTGTAATTCCTTCCTTTCTTCTTGTTCTTACTTCAATCTATCCAAAGTCACAATTCCATACGGATTCAGGACTTCTTCTCTTCTACAAACTTATAGGAAATTAAGTTCTATAGCTTACTTCAAAGTTTCATGGCTTAACTCCTCCTTGCTCTCACGGTATTCCAGAATCACCTCCTGCTATTCCGGATTTTTTAATAATCCTGTAAACTCTTCTTTTCCTAAGGATTCACATAGTAAATCTTCAATTTCAGCATTACCATCCTTCACAAAAGTTGTTAAGAATTATGTTAACTTACTAACCTCAAATTTTCAGCTCTAAACTCGGCTTCCTCTACACGTTCCACTTTGATTAACAGTCACTGCTCAAACCATGTGACTTCAGTCATTCCTCTGTTCCAGCTTCGTTTTCAACATCAACATGAGTCAAATTTCGTCCAACATCCGCAACAACACCTTCTTCAATCTTCTTCTTAAGTTTGTCTGAAATATGGAACCGACTTAAGCAATCGAAATGTCTTAAAAATGATTAAACATTTAATTAATCTAGCTATATATACTACTGACTTAGCCTTTACAAATACTAGGACTTATGTTGCCGACTTACCCTTCACCCGCAGAATAGTGCAGGGTTCTTATCTCAATGCGAGGCACTCAAGTTAACTTCTCTTCCAACGCCTCCAGCAACTGACCACACCCAACGCATGGTGTCGTCCTCAATGCCTCCCATTTTTGACGCATACATTTCCGTCATACAATACTACTTTCGTCGCGTCAAGTCTATTCTGTCTTCGACGCAGGGTGACTCCAACACATGTCTATCTTCGACGCATCGACTTCAGCGCATAATTGTCCTCAACGAAGAGTGACTTAAACGCATGGTTCAAGCACATTTCTCCCCCGCCAGAATTACTTATCCTTCAACGCGGGTAGCTACTTCAGCTCACTAACCTCCGTGAATCAACCACAACGCATGGACTTGTCCAACACTTAACCAAGATTTTACTTTCCAAAAATTCTTACTCTCGCTCCCGGCCACTTCTTCCTTTGAAACGCATAGCCACAAATGCATGGCCGCACCCCAACGCTTGGTAACGCAAATCAGTGCTTACATTAACAACAACTCAACGCATGACTATTGTCTATAACGCATAGCGGCTGACAACCGGGAGAAGAGTTGCAAGTATGAATAGAATACTACTAAGCGCTTCCGATGTTAGATGTTAATCAACCCAAAACCTTTCTTTATCCATTCATTCACATCTTTAGTTGAATTTGCTATGTCGCATGCTTTCCATCTTTCACAATTTTAGTCTAGTGTACAAACAACCGCTTTCCGTAGATTAAAAACAACTCTCTCAACTATTTCTTGGTTACCACTGCAACGCATGAACTCCAACTAAATACTGAATCAATATAATCCCTGTGTTCGACCTCGGACTCACCGAGAAAACCTATTCCTTTGCTTATACTTGGGTAAAGGATAGGAAAACTTGACAAGATTACCAACGCATAGTAGTAAGACACATAGCATGTTCAAAGCATGATATGTTGAATGCATAATCACATCATTTAGCACCTTGCGTTAGGACAATTTAGACATACAATTACCCCTCAACAAGTTTTTGGCACCGTTGCCGGGGAATATTGCATTGATTTAATTATTTTATGTGGACTACTGTGTTGTAGGATTCCTCAATCGAAGGAGTATAGTAAGTTTCTCCTCTGCTAGAAGCTTCTAACAGTATCTGAGTGACGGGAGCAATCCATAGCTCGATATTGACCCAGAGATTGAGAGGACCTTCACCCGAAGGACAAGGTAGAATTGAAGAAGGGCCAATTGCTTGGACCTAATTCACACGGCAAGTGAGGAAATTGCCTGCTTAAGCAGGAGGAATATTGGAGATGACTTACTCATATGCCGAAGATATTTTCGACAGAACTCCATGGAACACTAATGAGTGGGTGGATGACGGATGTGAATTTCCTCCACCAATAGAAGGCAAACGCAAGCTGGAATGTTTGAAACTGATGCGACCACTAGCATGGCAGTGCAGCTCGACAATATGACATCCATGCTGCAAACACTAGTCTTGAATCCTCCTGGTTTTGACCAATGGAATCAAGACCAGTATCATCAGTATTCGAGAGATCCACAAGCGGACGCATCATCCTCATTTTATTCCTTGGAATCTCTTTTACGAGAATGTCTATCTACACGCAATGCGATGTTCCAAAGCCAAATCGCTTCAAATCCCGATTTAGAAGTTTATATGATTCAAATTGCAGAGACGCTCGAAAATGAAAAGCAAGGAGCATTGCTAAGTACAAACGAAGTTCCAAGAGGGAACTTAGAAGAACAATGTCAAGGTGAGACATTGTTAAGTGGGAAAATCAATCCCACATTGCATAATGAGGGGACACAAGGAAACTTGCAACCCCTAAACGCTTCAACAAGTCAACCGATGGAGAGTACCATGCATATTGTTCAGCATCCATCGTCATCCACCGAATTAGAGGATGAGGAAAATATAGAGCGGAGAGAAAAAGCAACGCAGGCAGAACCTGCGTTTGTATATGAAGATACTACTTCTGGACGTGTCCTGATTGACGTCCAAGAAGAAATCTCAACGCCCCGCGCGGGTGATCAGGTAAACGCGGCGTTGAGAAATGAAATCCTCAAGGACAGTGAATATGGTGAAAATGATGAAATCAAATTACTCTCCGATGGTATAATTGAGAAATCAGACCGGAGCAATGGATCCGCGGCAAAGATTAAACCGTTATTAAAAGAGCCTCCAACGCATGAGCTACAAACCAGACCAACGCATCCCAATTATGCACGCTTGAGGGAGGTCATAATGTACTTCATTGTCGCCTTTGCGTTGAACCCTGATCGTGATAAAGGCTCCAATGATTCACGCAAGTGTAATAACTGAGCTTGCGTCGAAAGGTCCCTACGGTTCTGAACGCCTACTTTTTCAGGGACGCTTTCTTTTACCCTTGCTTTATTTTCATTCGAAAATTGTTCTAGTATTTATTTTTATTTTTTTTATTGAATTTTGCTTTCTATCTTCTGTTTGTATTTTGTTTTTAGCATTTATTTATTTCTTTAATTTCAGTTTAGTAGTATAAATGAGATAAGCATGAAACTAGGCGTCGAGCTTTAATGTAAATTATTTGATTTCAACGCATCATTAAACTATGCGTTCATCGATAAAAGATTTATGTGTTTATCGAGTTAAGGTTAGGGGTAAGGTTAGAGCCGTACATATTTTTTCAAACGCATAATACATAGATTACAACGCATAATCTAACCTGAGAACCATGTGTTCATCAGTTATGCGTTTATCAATAATTCAATGCATTTTAGATAGGGCAATAGGTGAAACGCAGATTTTTTTTGAGTCTACGCGTTGTTCCCAGAAAAACACTCAAGTGCTAAAACACTCAAGTGCTCTATGTGCGTTAAGTAGCCGCCCATCACACTTGATGGGTGTGTGGCTCAATAAAATCTGCCTTGATCAGTGGGATTCCGGATATCGCATATCCGCATTTATTACCGACGGCTTAATCAGCCCTTTATAAACGCGATTCGATTTCCCATTTTCCATTTTCGAAACCTTTCACCTCTATAACCTCCGGCGATTTGTGTTTTACATAGAACCTTCTATGTCTAGCCATTCAAATCCACAAAATCAAGAACACCTTGCCAGCAACGTTTCCCTAAGATCTTCTCACAACACCCAACATTCAACTCCACCTTCGTCGTCATCTACACCAGCTCCCAAGGTATTTCTTAACCCTCGATCTCCATTTTTCTCTCCACCAACATTTCATCATACCAGACCTGTGAGGCCTTTCGCTTCTCTGGTTCCACTAAGACCTCCAAATCCTAGCCCACCATTTATCCCAACCTTTTCGGCGTCGCGAATCAGGGCTACTGCCCAAAGACCGCCTATAAACCCATTTTTCAGACCATTTTTCCGACCATTCACCAGACCCTCAACCCGTCCACCAGTAGTCGACGTTGACTCCGACGACTATGTGGAAGTTCTAAATATCCGCCCCTTGAGCCGAATCGACCTAGTACCTACTTCGAAACCCAAAAGCCGAGTCAAATCGTGCATCTCCAGAATAAAGAATATGAGGGAGTTTTCTGCCGCAAACTTCAATGTCGGAAGCCAACGATTAAGTACGGAAAACTCCAAGGCAGAGCAACCGGGTCTTGGAACGGTTCGCGATGAAGCCAGCACACTGCATAGAAGCAGTGAAGTACGCTGAAGAGAAGAACGAGAAGTATTCGGCGATATTTTGGAGCGAATAGCTTAGGAGGAAAGGGAAGCAAAGGGTAGGGAGGATGACGGGGAGGTCAACTAGCCTTGCCCCTATCACGTCCACCTAGCATGAGAGGGACTGAAGAGATGGGAAGAGAAGAAGTTGAAGAAGTGGCTATCACAGTAGGGGAAGTGAACTCTGCACGTTCCCTAGACGCATGGATAGCCGAAATCCTGAGCGGATTGCGTGACCCAATGGACGCAACCGTCTCAGACGCAAGACGGGAATCACCCTCGCCGATAAAAGAGGTTTAGAGTCAGTTGAAAGAGACTCGGGAGGGTGAAAAGAATGGGGGAGACAAGGAAGGAGAAGCCGCCTACAGCAAAAAGATCGTAGGTGAGCCACATGAAACGCAAGGGTCTGTCCCTGCGTCTATCAGTCCTGAGGAGATGACCCTGGACTCCAATGAAGGACCGATCAGAAAGGTTGTGATGGCCGCGGAGGCCAAGAGAAGAAGTGAAGAGGAAGAGGAAATGGTACTCCTGTTGAGGAAGAAACGAAGGGTATCACAAGAAACTGCCGAGGATGAAGAGCCTAAAAGTGCAGAGCAAGGAGACGGTCCTGAGTCCCCAATTGCGGCAACATCCTTTGATAGGCTGGCAGAGAAGATGAAGAAGAAGAGGCCCAAGTTGAGAAAAGAGCTCAGGGCCTTAAGAAAAGGAGCTGAGAAGATTTCCAAGGACGCATTGTCCAACAAGAAGGCGCACAAGGAAGTGCGGCCTCAAGAAGAAGGGAGACGCAAGGCCTTCCTGATCCTCAAATAGAAGAAGCCGCAATGGCATTTGAAGAGGAAATGAGGGAAGAAGAAAGAATAGAAAAGGCAGCCAAGGAGCTTGAGAGAGAGCTGCAAATAGAAGAGGATGAGAAGCTGGCTGCTAGAATAAAAGCCCAAGAAGTGGGGGAGAGCAAGAAGAAAAAGAAGAAGAGAAGTAGGCATCACTCGCCTACAAGGAAGGAACGCATCGGGGAGGATGCGAGAGAGGAACAAGGTGTTAGCACCTTGAAGAAGAAGAAGAAGAAAGAAAAAGAGGTGTCAGTCACCAAACTCCCAAGCACGCATAAGGAGAAACGCAAAGGGAAGGAGAAGGTGACTGAGGCACCAGCTGAAGTGGCCAAGAGCAAAAAGAAAACAGTGGATGAAATCCCTGCTAAGGCCAAAGGAAAAGCTAAGGTGGCTGATGCGTCGCCACAAAGAAGGAAGGAAAAGGGAGACGCAGGGCGTTCCCTGATTTGATGATAGAGGTGGGATTTTTCCCTGAAGAAGCCCCATTGCCACCATACATCACTGAAATTATCGACCACCACGGCTGGAGAAACTTCTGTTCCAGCATCTTTTGGGTCAGACCTGACGTAGTCCGCAGTTTTTATAACGGACGCATAGGTGAAGAGGAAGATGTGGTGGTGGTAGAAGAAACTGAAGTCCCGTTCAACGCAAGGGAAATAAATGCAATATATCAGTTGAGGGACAACTCGGATGCGGAAGGAAATAAAATAATAGAATCAACTCCACCGGAGTTAATGGAAGACGCAATCCGAGTATTGGCGAAGCCCGGGGCTAAGTGGGACATTTCACCCACAGGTATCAAAACGCTATCTGCTAGTAGCCTAAGACCAGAGGCGAACCTGTGGGTATACTTGGTGAAGAAGCGGCTGATCCCTACAACGCATGACAAAACAGTATCAAGGGATCGGGTGATGGCAGCTTATTGCATTATGCGTCACATCACCCTTGATGTTTGATGCATAATCGCGGCACAGATAAGAGGGGTGTTCAACAAGCCAAGAGGTCAACTCTTTTTCCCCACTCTTATCATGAATCTGTACGCCAATGCTTCCATCGGAGCGCCGACGGAAGTGTTAGACGCAGAGAAGATGATTGAAGTCAATGGCGTAATCGCCCATAAGACTCTGCGTCGGTTGATGAGAGGATCACAACATCTGCCAGAGCCTGCTAAGGCCACCAAAAGACCTCATCAACCCATTCCGCCTCCGAAGCCGCCAACGCAGAAGAAGGGGAAGGCATCCAAACCGAAACCCAAAGCCGTGGCAAGTCCTGATGCCACCATTAGACCTTCCCCAACCTCAAGCGCTTCACCCCCACTTCCAACGACTAGAAGAGAACCAACTCCACCTCCACCTCCACCTCCTCCTGAGACGCATCGCCCTAAGCCACCTCCACCTCCTCCTAAAACGCATCGCCCAAAACCTTCTAAACCTCAACTTCCGCAAAACCCTCCTCCCCAATCTCCTCAATAAGAGTTGATGACTCACACTATGGGGATTTTGGCGCGATTTCTATGCGTCCATCATCCCCTGCGTTTGATGAAACTCCATACTCCTCGCCCTCAGCCAAACCTGCCTCAACCACCAACGCAACCAAAGCAGTAAGAAGCCCAACTTGATCTTGAGTGGGAGACAGTGCAAACATATCTGCAACAATCGATTTTGCGTCCAGTGATGCATTCCTTGAATATGTTAGCACGCCGGCAGACGGAGCAGTTTTAATTCCCACTGAATTACGTTCATCAACTGCTCTCGATTCGACTGGAAATCCCGCCCCCTAACATTCCGAAACACCTACAATAGTCGCTTGTCTTCCCAGTACTGCAGCGCCCTGCGCCTAAGCAGCAACGCAGACCTGATGAAGACAAGTCTGATGATTAAAATTTAGGGGTGTAGTCAAGAGTTGTAGCTTTTCTTGCATGTATTTTCATATTCATTGTATGCGTTGGTGATAATGAAATTAATAGAACATTTCTTCATCGCATGGAATTTCTAACTTCCTCTTTGCGTTGTCCCTAGCTGTAAATTCATTTTAAGTACATTCCATTATTCCTAACTTTTATCTCTGCGTTGAAAAGTTGGTCACTATGATGATAATCATGCTTACTGTTGCGGTGTAATTGTATGCGTAAATTGTCCTAACGCAAAGTGCTAAATGATATGTTTATGCGTTCAACATGTCATGCTTTGAACATGCTATGCGTTCTATTACTATGCGTTGGTGGTCTTATCAAGTTTTCCTATCCTCTACCCAAGTATAAGCAAAGGAATAGGTGTTCTCGGTGAGTTCGAGGTCGAAAACAAGGATGATATTGATTCAGTTTTTAGTTGTATTTCATGCGTTACAGTGGTAACTAATAAATATTTGAGAGAGTTGTTTTTAATCTAAAGAAAGCGATTGTTTGTACACTAGACTAAAAATTGTGAAAGATGGAAAGCATGCGACACAACAAGTTCAGCTAAAGATGTGTGTGAATGGATAAAGAAAGGGTTCGGGTTGATTAACATTTAACATCGAAAACGCACAGTAGTATTCTATTCATACTTGCGACTCTTCTCCCGGTTGTCAGCCGTTATGCGTTATATGTCTATAACGCATAGGAGAGTGTTAAGAACCAAGGTTATCCCCATAGACAGGTAACACTACTTGGCCCTTGTCAATTGAGTTCCACAATCACTTACCCTCTCGAGCAATTTGATTATTACTACTTATATCGATTTGTTAGATAGACATAAGCATCGGATTAAGCTCGCAATTGACAAGATAAAATAGTTACACTGTGGTTCCTAGTTAGATGGTAACATAACCCTAGACCCTTGAGTGATTAGTTACTCATGGTTTGAAAGTACAAAGCAGAAAGTTTAGAGAAATGAATAGACATGGAAGATAAGTATATTGATGAAATGAGATACAATTTTCGATAATTCAATGCCTTGATACAAATCTAAAATTAAGATAGAATAATAAGAAAGAAAGTAGGGAAAGGCATCAATGTCATGAGTCGCTCGGATGGAAGAGTGAGGCTCTGCTGTGAAGTGGTCCGACGGAGGGAAGACTCTTCTCTCTCGAGCTATTCGTCTCCGGCTGAGGTCTAAAAGAACTTTGCTGTCACTTATGGAGTTCTTCCGAGAATCAACAACATATCTCATCTCGCAGAGCTGCCCTTTTATAGATGATGCGTTCACAATTAATGGCAAATCTGCTTGATTGGCGGCGAGATTGATACTATGCATCCATCTCGCCTGATTGCGTGATTCTCGGGTCAATTAAGATCCACCACTTTGGCCACAAATCATGTTCGTCAATCATCCGTCAATCTCTCAAGATTCTGATTTGATTCTCAGCGGCTTGCATTAATGGTCGTCTATGCGTCCATGAATAGTTTGGCTGATGTCAACGCGGCGTAGGTTGCTAACGCGTAGTTATGCGTTGAGTTGTTGTTAACGCATCGTCTGGTTCCTGCGTTAAGGAGTCATCAACGGATCGCTTGCATTCCTGTGTCAAAATATGCGTTTTAGGCTCAAAAAGTGGTAAAATCATTTATCTTCATAAAAAAATACATTACTAAAACGTAAAGGAAGATTTCTTAATAAAAATTAACATAACTTACCGCATGCTTCTCTATTTAATCTCTATTTATCTAAGAAAAAGGTATCATAACTTGTATTTCTACAAGTTATCACTTACACTTTTTGTACACTCTTTAAGTTAGATTACTTTCAATGCGTCTGCATACTATTCCTTAGAAACGCAAACCTACTTTGAATGTATGCAAGCAGCCAATTCAAACCTCTTTTACAAAATTTTGCAACTTAATCTTTGTTTACAATTTAAGCAATGAGGACCTTGCTACTTTCAAGTTTGGGGGTGGTAGAGTTTTGAACTGTTAAAGATTAAAATATGAGGAACTTATTTCAATAATGTTAAAAAAAAAAAAAATCTTTTTAAACGCAAAACTCCGCTGGCAAGACTAATATATTTATCTTGTTAAGAGTTTAGTTGAAAACGACACCTGCTCGTAGTTGGCCGCCTCCATGCACCCCATAGTTGGTGTGTCAAAATGAAGGTGGGTAATCGTAATCACCGACGCATAGATAAATAACAAACTCCAATGTCTAGTGAGGAAACCGAACTTAGATAAGAGTTTAGTCGAGAAGGGCACTTGCTTGTAGTTGGCTGCCTCCATGCACCCCATCGTTGGTATGTCAGAATGAAGGTGGGTAACCCTACTCGACACATACTTAATAACTAAATAATAAAACCAATGAAAGAAAAATAAACTTTATATATTCATCTTTTCAGACTTAGTGTTAAAAGAAGAAACAAAAATTTTGTGAATAATGAGTTTAAGAATTTTGAAAAGAAAGCTTTCCGCATACAAATTAGACCCGTCCTAAAGAAAAGAATATAGAGGTAGAGAAATAATATAACTAACGGGTAGCTAATTGAGTATAGCATTCTGAGAGACTAGTCAATGCGTTGAGAAAATGTTTAGGATAATTGAAGTTTCTTAGATAGAAGTTATGTCACACCCCAACCTAGATTTACTCTATACCTAGGAAGGAGTATGATCCTATTCCCAACATAAGACTCTATAATATAAACACCATAAAAGAATAGCAAATCATACAACAATCCCATTATCTCATCAGAAGAACGTGTAAACTTTTAACTAACATGTCTGTATATACACATAGTAAGTACAACACGTCCCCCTTTTCACTACACTCTCATGAAAGATGTTTAATACATGACATATGAACAATCTAAATATTTACAACTATCCCAGAGGTTCGCTTCCAGATAGGCCCAGACGAGATTCTTTAGTAGGCTAGGCGTCCCGGACACGCTCGCTACCTGTAACAACAAACAACAACAAACTGGATGAGCAAAAGGCTCAGTGAGTGACTAAATCTACTAAAACTAATCATGACAACTTAAATCCAGTTTGTAAGATAGTAACCATTGCATAACACATCCCAATGAATTATCAAGATTCACTTTTCACTATGCATGTATAACTATCAATTCTCTTGTTTCACAAGTATTCATCTATTTAGTGCTTTCACTTTCCGTCCCTCAGCACTTACTCATTGACAATTACAATACCATGTGCCTTCACATGAAATCCCTCGGCACAGGTAACAAACTCTATCTATGCTCAAGTGCCTTCACACAGAATCCCTCGGCACGAGCTAGTTGTGATGGGTTACTACATCCCTTTACTTACAGTCCCTAAGCATTGTAGTCCATTCTCTACTGTTATTCAAGTGCCTTCTCAAATCCCTCGGCACTTACTTTCACGCTTACTCATATGTAGCTTTCACCATAAGGTCCTTCGGCCACTTATGTGCTTAGACATTTGTAATAATATTCTCTTAAATCACTAACACATCACACACATAAGGTATACTACCATTAATCACGTTTCCTCATCAATATACGTACTAAGTTTAACACAAGATATAACAAACAGTCACTCACAATCGGTCCCGGCTCTAAGTGGGTTATAAGCCTCCCCGAGCTCTTCTTGGCCTGAAAATACATAATCCTCAAGTTTAGTTTCCATAATCTCCCTTTTTCCTTTAGCATACAATAGCATCGTTATTCTATAGAAAATGGTAAGTTACCAGCGTTACTCAAAAGCTACTTAAACTGTACTAGCGACACTGCGTTGATTAAAACCAGCGAGACTACCTTAAGGAGCGATACCCAGCGATACTCTAGCGAGAATTGTGAGACGCAAGCCTATCTTTGCGTTGCAGCGTTACTTTCCCTACTGTTCAGTCTCTCGCTCACTCAGCGATACTTTCGTTGTGACAGAATCGTTTCCTTCTTCCTTTCTTCTTCCTTCTTCAACCTCAAAATTTCATGAAGCACATCTTCCCCGTTTAGGACATATCCTTCGACAACTCCGAGTTACCTCTAATCATTCGACAGTTCAACTCCCGTCTCTTCTTCCTGAGTTTGACACACAATTAAACAATTTCAGCTCAAGCGTCCTTCATGAAACCTGCTAGAAATCGAGTTATCTTACTAACCTCAAAGTTTCAGCCCTAACCTTCGTCTCTTCAATTTGTTCTTCCTCCAAAACCGAGCATCACTCTGAAAAGACCACAGCAGCCGAAACCTCTGTTAAACCCAAGTTTCTCCCACAAATTCAATGGGATTTCTGCTTCAGATCAGCATGAACATCTTCTTCTACCTCCCTTCAATGTTTCGCCTTAATATGGACCCAACTCGAGCTCTGAAATGCAAGCAGAACAATTGAATTCTCAGTCCACTTATATATATACCAACGACTTGTACTCCATTCCAATTCTATACTATAATCCGTTCGACGCATACCTCCTAGGCTCAGCTTCATCAACGCACACGGCCTCTAATGATATTTCATTTCAAACTCTCCCGCCAAATAGTTAACGTACGCATTACCTTCTCTCAGCCAACACTCCTTGTCCAACGCATGCTCGCCTTCGACGCATGGTAGCGTTCACCGCATAACAGCCTCACCGCAGATCAGCTCCCAAACTACCCGTGGCCTTTACTTCTAATCGGCACATTGCCTTCAATGCGTTTGACGCATAATGATCCTCGATACCAAGTGATCCTCCACGCCTTATGTCCTCAACGCGTCTCAACTTTAGCGCATGATAAGCTTCCCCCACCTTTGCGTTTACACCAAAATTATTTCCTCCACAACAGATTGCCATCAACGCATATCTTACACTTAGCCATTCTCCCACTCCAAATGCAAGCCAGCCAACTACTTTTACACATTCACCCATCTCTCGGCCCCTTCTTACTTTGCGTTCTCATAAAAATAGATGCGGGGTGATGTGCCACTTTGTGTGTTAACCGCAAGTGTACGGGTCAAGTTATAATATAAAACGGTTAAGTTCGAGTATCGTTTCCACTAGAGATCCAATTGGGAAGGTTTAAGTTATTTAGCTATTCTAGAATTGAATCAAATTTATTTGAGGATTGGAATTCAACTTTTGTTTTTGGGAAAAAGAAAAATCAAGCAAGAAAATATCAAAGGGAGAATTGCAAGAGTCAAAAAGAGTTCTAGGGTTTCAAATCATTGTTTGTTTCATCATGCAAAATTATGGATTTCATGGATTTAATTCTTATGCCTAAGTCTAGAAACTTAATTCCAAGTTATCTTCTCTCAAAGACAACTCTTTCTCATGCAACTTGATTGATAGTTAATCTCTTAAGACCAATACAAAATTACATGGCATTAAAACTAGTCTTTAGCAACTTTCATTGTAAACCTAACTACTCTCGTGATAGATTAACAACGATTCATTGTTATAGATCAAATCAAACATATAATCTCTCGATTCGTACATCTAATCTAACATGTGAAGGTGGCCAATCTTCAAGAATTAAACACAATAACTATGAAAAGCACATTTATTTGAACAAAACCATGAGTTTACAAAATTATCATGAGTTTACAAACAATTCATCAAAAACCCTAAAACCAAAGAGTTTAGCCACTCATAGCGTAAAGCAACATATTGATCAAAAAGAATCAAAGAAAGAGTGTAAAGAATAGGGAAACTCTACTGAAAAGAGGTTCGTGATTGAGGCAGCACCGTCACGAACTCCTTGGCTCTCTTGTCGGACTTCGAAGGGCACCAAAACTATCTCGAACTCTTTTCCTCTTCCTTGCGGCTAACTCACTCTTGGAACTCTAGCTTAATTCTCACCTTTCCGGATCGTTCTCTTGTTCTTCAACTTTCTTGATCTTCTTGATATTTCTCCCCTTTTTTTGGCTGCTGAAAACCCCTAAATTTATAGAGTTTGGCCGCCCAAAATTTAACCTAAAATACAAAACTTGCGTTTAAATTAACGCTGGCGCCGCGGCGCTGACGCATAGCGCCGCAGCGCTAGGGTTGCGGCCAAAATTAAGTTGCTCTAAGATCGGTTTCCTCACTAGACATTGGAGTTTGTTATTTATCTATGCGTCACTGATTAAGATACATGTATTAGTCTTGTCAGAGGAGTTTTGCGTTAAAAAGAATTTTTCTTTTGAATAAAAAAATAAGTTCCTCATATTTTTATCTTTGACAGTTCAAACCTCTTGATAAGCACTTGAAAAGTGCTTATTATTCTCTCAAATTAAGGGAGTTTTATATTAGATTTCACTTGTTTGCTAGTGATTTTCAGGTTAAAACGAGGAAAATTAGAAGAAACGACTAAAAGATCAAAACCGAGCAAGAATATGGTGAAAAAGAGCTGAAAAACGCATCCTTGTTGAAACGCATGATGCGCCGCGGCGCTGAAGCAGAAACGCATCAGCATGGACGCAGAGTAGCAACGCGGCGCTGGGAAGACGCTGCCTCGACGCATCCTTGAAGAACGCAAGACAGCGTCGTGGCGCTGGGACGGCGCTATCGCGGCGCTAAAACCCGAGAGCAACTTATTTTTGGTCGCAACCCTAGCGCCGCGGCGCTATGCGTCAGCGCCGCGGCGCCAGTGTTAATTAAACGAAAAGTTTTGTATTTTAGGTTAAATTTTAGGCGGCCAAACTCTATAAATTTAGGGGTTTTCAGCAGCCAAAGGAGGGGGAGAATTATCAAGAAGATCAAGAAAGTTGCAGAACAAAAGAAAGATCCAAAAAGTGAGAATTAAGCTAGAGTTCCAAGAGTGAGTTAGCCGCAAGGAATAGGAAAAGAGTTTGAGATAGTTTTGATGCCCTTCGAAATCCGACGCGAGAGCCAAGGAGTTCGTGACAGTGCTGCCTCAATCAAGAACCTCTTTTCAGTAGAGTTTCCCCATTTATTACACTCTTTCTTTGATTCTTTTTGCAATATGTTGCTTTATGTTATGAGTGGCTAAACTCTTTAGCTTTAGGGTTTTTGATGAATTGTTTGTGAATTCATGATAACTTTGTAGACTCATGGTTTTGTTCAATTAAATATGCTTTTCATTGTTATTGTGTTTAATTCTTGAAGATTGGCCACCTTCACATGTTAGGTTAGATGTATGATCGAGAGATTATATGTTTAATTTGATCTATAACAATGAATCGTTGTTAATCTATCACGCGAGTAGTTAGGTTGATAATGAAAGTTGCTAAAGACTAGTTTTAATGCCATGTGATTTTGTATTGGTTTTAAGAGATTAACTATCAATCAAGTTGCATGAGAAAGAGTTGTCTTTGAGAGAAGATAACTTGGAATTAAGTTTCTAGACTTAGGCATAAGAATTAAATCCATGAAATCTATAATTTTGCATGATGAAACAAACAAGGATTCGAAACCCTAGAACTCTCTTTGACTCTTGCAATTCTCCCTTTGATACTTTCTTGGCTTGATTTTTCTTGTTCCAAAAATTGAAATATTGAATTTCAATCCTCAAATAAAATTGATTCAACTCTAGAATAGCTAAATAACTTAAACCTTCCCAATTGGATCTCTAGTGGAAACGATACTCGGACTTAACCGTTTTATATTATAACTTGACCCGTACACTTGCGGTTAACACACAAAAGTGGCACATCAAGTTTTTGGCGCCGTTGCCGGGGATCCAAAAGAACGGTTTTTGTTATTTAATATTCATTAGAATTGATATATCTTAATTTGAGGTGTATATTATTTGATTGTTTATTTATTTAGTTTATTTTATATAATTGTTTTTTTATTATTTATTTTATTTATTTTGTTAGTCTATGCCTCGAGATAATACTAACCTCCTCCCTCTTGATCCCGAGATTGAAAGGACGTGTAGAAGAAATTTAAGGGCTCAACTTAATCAAACTACGGAGATGGCGGAGGAGGTACCTAAGGCAATTAGAGACTACTTTCAACCTACGTTACCGGCAAGTCAACCGGAATAATGAATGTGCCTATCAATGTCAACAATTTTGAGTTGAAACCGGGGTTGATCGAAATGGCTAGAGAGCTAGCCTTTAGAGGAAGAACCAATGAAGATCCTCACAAGCACTTGCGATCTTTCTTGGAGATATGCGGAACGGTAAAGATGAATGGTGTTTCTAACGATGCTATTAAACTATGACTTTTTCCTTTCTCTTTGCAGGACCGTGCTAAGGATTGGTTGGAAACCATACCTCCGGATAGCATTACAATATGGGAGATCTTAGCTCAAGCTTTCTTGAACAAATATTTTCTACCGGCTAAATCTCAAAGACTAAGGACGGAGATTGGAACATTCTGCCAACTCGAGGATGAACAATTATATGAGGCTTGGGAAAGGTATAAGGATCTCTTGAGAAGATGCCCTCAACATGGGTATCCGGATTGGTTGCAAATTCAACTTTTCTACAATGGATTCGCAAGCTCCACCAAATCCATCTTAGATGCAACCGCCGGAGGGTCAATTTTTTCAAAGAATGCTCAAGAGGCCTATACCATATTAGAAGACTTGGCCAATACATCTTACAATTGGCCATGTGAACGGTCTTCTCCAAACATCCCAAGAGCCGCCGGATTATATGAAGTGGATGAGGTAAATTCTCTCAAAGCTCAAATGGCTTCCCTTACTAATGCTCTTTCTAAATTAACTGCAGGAGGCCAAGCTCAAACAAATCCACCATCTATAGCTTCTCTTGCTGCTTTGGCATCGGAAATGGGCGTTCATGGAGATAATGAGACGGCTAACTATGTTGATAGAGGACACTATAGGAGTCACGAACATTAACAACTTCCAACTCCCTACCATCCTAGTTTGAGGAATCATGAAAATTTTTCTTATGCTAACAAAAGAAATGTTTTGCAAGGTTCTTCTGATTTATCCAATGTAGGTCCATCCCACACTGAAAAGAAGTCCAACTTAGAAGATTTGATGATAGAGTTCATAAAAGAATCAAGAGGAAGGACAACCGCATTGGAAAGCACAATACAAAGTCATGGTAAGGCCATTCAAAACATCGAGGTACAAATAAGCCAAATCGCCACTTCCCTTCAAACAATGCAAAAGGGAAAATTTCCTAGTTGTCCCGAGAGAGCCAGCTAAGTGGATTGTTGACATCCGCTCATCACTTACTACTATGCGTTTGTGATCTATCAAGTTTTCCTATCCTTTACCCAAGTATAAGCAAAGACATAGGTTTTCTCGGTGGGTCCGAGGTCGAACACAGAGACTATGCTGATTCTATAATTAATTGGATTATTAGAGTTGGAGTGGTTAGAAAAAATATTCAAGATGGGATGCATTTAACTAAAGAAAGCGATAACATACACTAGACTAAAAATGTGGTAGATGGTAAGGTATGCGACACAGCAAAGTCAGCTAAGTGGATTAAATGAAAGGATAAAAACAGGGTTCGGGTTGGTTAACATTTAAAATCAGAAACGCATGATGATAGTCTATTCATACTTGCGACTCTTCTCTCGGTTGTCAGCCGCTATGCATATGTCTATAACGCATAGGAGAGTGTTAAGTACCAAGGTTATTCCTATAGACAGGTCACACTTCTTGGCCTTGTCAATTGAGTTCCACAATCACTTACCCTCTCGAGCAGTCTGATTATTACTACTTATATCGATTAGCTATGGACATAAGCATGGATTAAGATTGTAATTGACAAGATGCAATAGTTACACTATGGTTCTTATTTAGATGCTAACGCAACCCGTGACCCTTGAAAGATTAGGTAGAGAAATGAATAGACATGGAAGAATTGTACATTAATGAATGAAATACAATTTTAGACAGCTTGATGTCTTGACACAAATCTAAAATCAAGCTAGAAAAAGAGATAGGAAGCAGGAAAGGCGTCAATGTCTTGAGTCGTTGGAATGGAAGTGTGAGGTTCAGTTGTAAAGTGGTCAGGCGGAGGGAAGACTCTTTTCTCTTGAGCTATTCGTCTTCGGTTGTCTTCTGGAGAGAACTCTGCTGTCACTTAAGAATTCTTCCGAGAATCAACAACCTTTTTTCATCTTGCAGGTTTGCCCTCTTATAGATGCTGCATTCATAATCAGTGGCAAATTTGCGTGATTGGAGGAAATTGATGTCGTGCGTCTATCTCGCCTAATTGCGTAATTATCGGTTCAATTTAGATCTACCACTTTAGCCACAGATCATGCATATCAATCTTCTGACAATCTCTCAAGATTATGATCTGATTTTTCGTTGCCTTGTGTTTCTAGTCATTATGCGTCCATGGTGAATTTTGGTTTATGTGTTCACTCATGTCGACGCATCCATATGTTCTAACGCATCATCCTGCGTTGAGCGGATGTCAACGAGTCACAGGTTGCCAACGCATAGTCCTGCGTTAAGAAGTTGCCAACGCATCTATAAGTTGCTTGCGTTCCTACGTTAAAACATGCGTTTTAGGCTAAAAAAGTTATAAAATAATTATCTTCATCAATTTACAAGAGTAGAACACATGGAAAGATTTATCACTAGAATTTGACTAATACTACCGCATAATTCTCTATTTAATCTCTATTTTTTAAGAGAAATGCTGTAATAACTTGTATTTCTACAAGTTATCAAAACGCATAAGGTAGAATCAAGGGGAGATGCTACTATAATTTAAGGTAAATGCATGACTTCCATTAAGGAAGATTTTGAATTGGATAAGTTAGAAGGTTGAGAAGTAAGCCTAAAGGAAGGAGGCTGAAGATGGATATATGCTTGGATTTATCGTTGAGAAAATGGTTAAACATAAGGAAGAGGTTGGAAGCATAACCTTGGATTACAACACAAGAACGCATAGAGGGATAATCAAGGAATCCTCAAGGATAGGAGGAAGGTCATGGACGCAGAACAAAGTAAAGGTAAACGCAAAGAGTACAAAGGCATAAAGGAAGGTCTTGAGTTGGATTTGGTTATCAAGGGTAAACCACATCATCGGATGTGTGATCACACAAGAGAAGGACTTGTAGCTAAGACTTGACATAAGGGAAGAAAGTTGGACGCATGGTATTATGTGGTAAGGTACAAACACATAGTAGTGTGCGTTTGAGACATCGACGCCTAGTAATATACGGTGGAGAAATGGGGTCAATGGTAGTATGGTCGAGAGTAAGGAAAGGGAGTAAAAAGCAAAAACCTGGAAGAGGATTATATGAACATATAGGGAACACTATGTTAAAGGAATAGTTTGTATAATTGGAGTAAGTTGGACACATAAGATGAGTTGATAAAGGTTGCATGGGTTCATTTGGACTTAACACCTCATAAGGAGGAGGTGTCAAGATTTCATGTTGGATATGTCATGCAGCGTGATAGGTGGCAAACAAGTGGCAAAAAGAGGAGATGTGAGATGGAAAACACTCTATTCCAAAGCTATAAATTGGACCTTGAGGGAAGAGGAGCAAGAGGAAGGATCAAAAAGTCGGAGTTTCTGAGAGGAAGCAAGAGAAAGTTGATAACTTGTAGAAATACAAGTTATTATAGTCTTTTTCTTAGAAAAATAGAGATTAAATAGAGAAGCATGCGGTAGTTTATGCTAAATTCTACTAATAAATCTTCCTATGCGTTCTACTCTTGTATTTTTATGAAGATAATTATTTTACCACTTTTTGAGCCTAAAACGCCTGTTTTAACGTAGGAATGCAAATGATGCGTTGACAACTTCTTAACGCAGGACTATGCGTTCGCAATCTGTTCTTCATGGACGCATGATCTGAACAGAACGCGAACAACCTGAAGATGCATTAACAACTACTCAACGCAAGACTATGCGTTAGCAACCTATGACGCGTTGACATCAGCCAAATTATCCATGGATGCATAACGACCATCAACGCAAGGCAGCGGAAAATCAGATCAGAATCTTGAGAGATTGTCAGAAGATTGACATACATAATCTGTGGCTAAAGTGGTGGATCTAAATTGACCCGAGAATTATGCAATTAGGCGAGATAGACACATGATATCAATTTCGCCGCCAATCAAGCAGATTTGTCATTGATTACGAACGCAGCATCTATAAAAGGGCGGTCCTTCAAGATGAGAAAGGGTTGTTGAAAACAATAGCATTGAACAACCAAGGTGGAGCTGTCACACCCCCTCCCGAATTATCCTCCATAACACAAGAAGAGATGTGAAGACAGCAGTTATCGACTGCCCTGTCATGTAACCCACTGTCAATCTCACCACCCACATGCTCTTGACAAACCTCGACTTCGATTGGCAACGGGAACTGTCATGCTACCTAAAAAATGAAAAACATATGAAAGCATGAGCTAACAGCTTAGTGAGTAACAGTTTCTGAAAAACATTATACTTTAAGTGTAAAACTGATTGAACTCGTATGAAATATCATACTGAAAATCAGTATATAACATGATCAATTCTTTGTTATATCATGTATAAATATCTGTTTGGAATAAATAATATAAATCTCATTCATTTCAAATAGTTTTTCCTTAGTTGAGGTGGAGAAGTGCTCAATGCTCTCAACGTCGATTTTCCTTAGCTGTGTGGAGTAATCTCAACACATCAACGTCGTATATATATATATTCTTCTATGTGCACATAGATATTATTACTCGGGCTGCCCATATGCCTTCCTTTTATCCTTGAGCATTGGGTCCCATTTCTATTTTCCGGTTACCCATTTGCCTTCATCTAGTCCTTGAGCATTGGGTACCTTTTATAACTCGAGCTACCCACAATGCCTTCTACGAGTCCTTGAGCATTGGGGTCCTTTTTCAAAGCTTTATAAAACACCATGCTTTTTAGAAAAACCATGAATATAAGTTTCAATCAATCACCATGCGTTACCCAACATTCTTAAATTTACTATACGTTACTCACCATTTTCAAAGTTACCATGCATTACCCAGCATTCTCAAGTTTTCAAGTAAAACACATGCTTCTCAACTGGCTCATATTCTTTTATATATATAAACGCATGCTCTTAGTTTTATAAACAACATGTTCATATGCTTCATATATGAAAACGCATGCATTGTTTCATTAGAAACCCATAAAATTAAATTCATAAAGAACTCATTTATATTTTGTAAAACGCAGGTGTTACTCACCTGTACTTGCCAAAGAATACTTCTTCTTCCTTTCCTCTATTTCCTCTTCCCGAGCTTCTTGGACGCAGCGTTCTAATCTCAGAAATGCAAAGCTCCATTTCTCTCTGTCAGCTTGGTTGAACGCAACCCTACCCTTCAATGCAAGGTTGATTACTTCAGCAAAGTGCATCCCACCTCTTCTTACTTCTCTTTCGGATGCGTCACCCTCACTTGGACGCAAGGTCCAACTTGAACGCATCACCCAACTTTGGACGCCACGTTCACCTTGGACATTATGTTTGTTCTCAACGCAAGGTCGACCCCTTTTAACGCAATACAACTTCTTTTCATAAATTAGCTAGGTTGTCAAATACCTTCTTTCTTGGCCGCATACTCCTACAACGGACGTCCTTGCTGCTTTTTTCTCTTTCTCTCCAGATTTCTTCTCTGAGAGTCATCAGTCGGTCCTTTTCCCTCAAAGTTCTATTTATAGGGAGCTTGTCATCCAACTTTTCCTCTCCTCTTGCCACTTGTTTGCCACATGTCACGCTGCATGCTTAATTAACCATGCATTAGTCCAAATGTCACCTTGCATGAAACACTTGATATGCCTTCAACACCTACTGATAAGGTGTCAAATCCATACGAAGCCACCTGGCCTCTATAAGCTTATCTTATGCGTCCAACATTTCCAATGAATAACTTTTATTCAACACAACGCCCTTATGCGTTCGTTCAGTTTCCTTTAAGATTTGAGCTTCATTACTCACTTTTCTAACTCTCAGCCAACAATACTACTCTTCGACGCATAGAGATAACTTTGTCTTCAACGCATAGGGACCTCAACGCATAACAACCTTTCCAACACAAGGTACTTTTCCCACGCAATGGTTCTACTCCACTTTACATCATCGACGCATGGTACTTCACCTCATTTAACTTGCCATCATTAATACCTAATCTCATAGCTTGGTAACTCCTCAATATTAAATACCATGCATTAGAGCTTAACCATCTACGCGTTAACCTGATTTCCAAAATACATCTAACTTCAACCAATTCCCAACTATACCTTTAGTCCTTCATTCTCACCCTTGGCGAGACATCCATCCTTTTCTTAATATCATTCATCTCAAAGCATAGAATTTCTTGGCCATTATTCAATAATTCCACAAACTTAACTTTTTCATCTAAAAAGTCCCGTTAATCCACATCTTTTATCCTTTTATCCTTACTAGCCATTTTGAATACCTAGGTTTTTGGAGATAGGGTATTACAGGAGCAATTGCTGCAATGGACGCAATGAATGCGGTGAATCCAACAACATCTGTAAGCTGTGTGCAATGCGGCAAGGGACACTTGTATGATATGTGTCCTTACAACCCACAATCCGTTTGCTATGTTCAGAACTATCACACCCCCTCCCAGATACCCTTCTCCTCTAGGAGTAAGCGCGAACCTGCATACCTTGTACCTCTATACTATAACATAAATCATTTCCAGATCTTTAAGACTTAACTATATGCCAGCTTAATCTCAAGATATAAACACTTTTGCTAAAAAGTCATGCAATAAAATTACAACTTATCAAACAAGTGTTCTATACATATACTACAAATCGATCCTCACAACACCCCCAAGGAACATGTACATCAACAAAACATGAGCATAAACTGTAAGCCCCGTACTTAATCTTGTGAGAACGCAAGGTAAAAAGGGGCCGAGAGATGGACGATTGGGTAGGAGTAGTTGGCTGGACTGTGATTGGGGCGGAAAAATGACTAAGAATCAGCTATGCGTTGGTGGCAACATGCTTTGATGGAAACAGTTTTGGCGTAAACGCAAAGGTGAGGGAAGACTGTTAGGCGTTGAAGCCACGACACGATGAGGACATAAGGCGTGGAGAACCACCTTGTACCGAAGATTATCTTGCGACAAACACATTAAAGGCAGCGGGGCATTGGAAGTTAATGGCCACGAGGAGTTGAGAGCTGATTTGCGTTGAGGCCATTATGCGGTGAACGCTACCATGCGTCGAAAGTGAGTACACGTTGGATAAAGAAGGTTGGCCGAGAGAGAGTAATGCGTTTGTTAACCATCTGGCGGGAGAATTTTGAAAAGTAACACCATCGGAGGCTGTGTGTTGCCGAAGCTAAATATAGAAGGTATGCATTGAACAGATTGTAGAGTAGTGTAGTGTTGAAATGGAGATTAAGTCGGTGGTATATATATAAGTGGATTGAGAATTCAATTGTTCTAATTGCATTTCAGAGCTCGAGTTGGGTTCATTCTAAAGCTAGACATCGGAAGGAGGTAGAAGAAGATGTTCATGCTGATTTGGAGTGGAAATCTCATCGTAACCGTGGAAGAAACTTGAGTTGGGCAGAGGACTCAGCTGGTGTTACTTCCTCAGAGTGATGCTCGGTTTTGGAGGAAGAACAAACTGAAGAAACGGTGGTTAGGGCCGGAACTTTTGAGGTTAGTAAGTTAACTCGATTTTTAGCAAGTTTTATGAAGGATGCTTGAGCTGAAATTGTATTAATGTGTGTCAAACTCAGATAGAAGAGATTAACGCTGAATTTTCCGGACAATTAGGGGTAACTCGAGGTTGTTGAAGGATATACCCTAAACGAAGAGGATGCTCTTCATAAAATTTGGAGGTAAGATGAAGAACTTACACCTTAACAAGTTTGTAGAAGGAGGTAAGTTCTGGAATTGATCAAAATGTGATGTTTAGCAGGTTGAAGAAGGAAGAAGAAAGGAAGAAGGAAGTGGTTCTGTTATAGCAGTAGTATCGCTGAGAGAGCGAGAGACAAGGCAGCGAAGCAAGTATCGCTGTAACGCAAGAGGTGCTTTGCGTCTCACGATTCTCGCTAGAATATCGCTGGGTGTTGCTCCTCAGGTAGTCTCACTAGTTACATCCAACTCAGTGTCGCTAGTTGATAACTTGTAGAAATACAAGTTATTATAGCCTTTTTCATAGATAAATAGAGTTTAAATAAGAGAAGCATGCGGTAGTTGATGATAAATTCCATTAATAAATCTTCCTTTGTGTTATACTCTTGAATTTTGATGAAGATATTGATTTTACCACTTGTTAAGCCTAAAACGCATGTTTTCACGCAGGAATGCAAGCGATGCGTCGATGACCCCTTAACGCAGGAACCAGACGATGCGTTAACGACAGCCCAACGCACAACTACGCATTAGCAACCTATGTTGCGTTGACATCAACCAAACTATGCATGGACGCATAGACAACCGTTACGGCAAGGCGCTGCGAATCAGATCGAAATCTTGAGAGATTGACGGATGATTGGCAGACATGATTTGCGGCTTAAGTGGTGGATCTTAATTTGCCTGAGAATCACGCAATCAGGTGAGATGGACGCAGTGTCAATCTCACCACCAATCAAGCAAATATGCCATTAACTCTATAAAAGGGCAGCTCTGCGAGAGGAGAAAGGTTGTTGATTCTCGGAAGGACTCCATAAGTGACAGCAGAGTTCTCTCAGACTTCAACCGGAGACAAATAGCTCGAGAGAGAAGAGTCTTCCTTTCCGCCGCACCACTTCACAGCAAATCATCACGCTTCCATCCGGGCGACTCAAGACATTGACGCCTTGCCTTGCTTTCTTTCTTACTTTTCTTACTTGAATTTTAGATTTGTATCAAGAAATTGACTTATCAAAATTTGTATCTCATTTTCATCAATACAATTATCTTCCATGTCTATTCACTCTTTTCATCTGTTCACTTTATATTTTCAAGCCATGAGTAACTAATCACTCGGGGGTCTAGGGTTGCGTTAGCATCTAACTAGGGACTGCAGTGTAACTATTCTAACTTGTCAATTGCAAGCTTAATTTGATGCTTATATCCATCTGACAAATCGATATAAGTAGTAATAATCAGACTGCTCGAGAGGGTAAGTGATTGTGGAACTCAATTGACAAGGACCAAGTAGTGTTACCTGTCGATGGGGACAACCTTGGTTCTTAACACTCTCCTATGCGTTATAGACATATAACGCATAGCAGCTGACAACCGGGAGAAGAGTCGCAAGTATGAATAGAGTACTATTGTGCGTTTCCAATGTTAGATGCTAATCAACCCGAACCCTTTTCTTTATCCATTCATACACATCTTAGCTGAACTTGCTGTGTCACATGCTTTCCATATTCCACAACTGTTAGTCTAGTGTACAAACATCTGCTTTCTCTAGATTAGAAATACAATTTCACATAATTGTTGGTTACCTCTGTAACGCATACAATCCAATTAAAACCAAATCAATATATTCCCTGTGTTCGACCTCGAGCTCACTGAGAAAACCTATTACTTTACTTATACTTGGGTAAAGGAATAGGAAAACTTGACAAGACCAACGCATAATAATAGAACGCATTGCATGATCAAATCTTGACATGTTGAATGCATAATCATATACTTTAGCACCTTGCGTTAGGTTAATTCACACAATAATATTTCCACAACACTAGTACAGTAGTATGTGATGAATCTCGCTGGCAGCTTTTAATTGTCTAAAGAATAATGCTATTAATGTGTGTTAAAGGAAAAGGAAGATTATGAAAACTAAACATGAGGAAAATGTATTTTCAGGCCAGGAAGAGCTCGGGGAGGCTTATAATCCACTTAGAGCCGAGACAAACCGTGAGTGACCTTTTATTATATCTTGTGATTAACTTAGTATACTTATTTGATGAGGAAATGTGATCCTTTGCAGTATCCATTGTGAATGGGATATGTTAGCAAGTTAAAAGGGTATTAATGCTAATGTCTAAATATAATAATGGCTGAGGGACCTTATGGTGAAAGCCTATATATAAGTGAGCATGAAGTTAAGTGCTGAGGGACTTCGTGTGAAAGCACTTGAATAGCTATGAGGAATGGATTACAATGCTGAGGGACCATGAGTGAAGGCACTTGAGCGAAGATAGAATTGGTTACCCGTGCTGAGGGACTTCATGTGAAGGCACATGGTAATGTAAACATAATCGAATAAGTGCTGAGGGACAGAATCTGAAGGCACTAGATAGTTACAAATCTGTGTGACATGAGGATTTGACATTTATGTGTAATTTGGAAGGAGAACCTTAGTAACTCTCTGAGATGTGATACGTAGTGGTTACTAATGGATAAGCTAGCTCATATTTGTTAGTGATAGTTGAATAGATTTAGTCACTCACTGGGCTTTTTGCTCATTCAGTTTGTTGTTGTTTGTCGTTTCAGGTAGCGAGCGTGTTCGGGACGCCTAGCCTACAGAAGAATCTCGTCTGGGCCTATCTGGAAGCAAACCTCTGGGATAGTTGTAAATATTTAGTCTGTACATATGTCTTGTAATGTGCATGTTTCCTAGAAGTGAAGGGGAGATGTGTTGTATTTTATATATATATGCAGAAAATACTTGTTGAGAGATTGTATGTTTCCCTAATATTTCAATAGAAATGTTGTTTTGAATTGAGATTCATCTGGTATCTATTTTTCAATATGTTTTTAAGGAGAACAGTATCACGCTCAATCCTAGGTGTAGAGTGCATCTGGGATGGGGTGTGCTCCAAGGTAGGCCCAGACGAGAATCTTCTATAGGCTAGGCGTCCTGGACACGCTCGCTACCTGAAACAACAATTAAACAAGCAAATTGAGTGAGCCTAAAGCCCAGTGAGTGACTGAATTTATTCAAACATTATTAAAATTCTTGAGTTAATGTAGACCATAGAACTACCACCAGCCATATAACAGGAATTTCTAAGTCACCCATGCTATAGAACACAAACAGTACCATTAACCGTACAATTGCAATACAATTATCCTTCCCTAGCTGTGGCGGAGCAAAGATCACCGCACTCAACCTCCAGTACAAACTCTCATTTCTTTTCACATACAAATGCCTTCACATTTCGTCCCTCGGCATTTCAAACCCTTAAGTGCCTTCACATTTTGTCCCTTAGCACTGAGTTTAACTGTGTCGAAATTTCCATGTGCCTTCACACGAGGTCCCTCAGCACTGGTTTCCCTACTAAATCACTGCTCAAGTGCCTTCACTCATGATCCCTCAGCACGAGCTAACATATGATGGATTTCCACATGCCTTCACTCAAGGTCCCTCAACACTGGAATCCGTTTCATCCAACTACTCTAGTGCTTCACACGTGGTCCCTCAGCACCGAGTACCATATAAGATATTCCCATAGGCCTTCATACAAGGTCCCTCGGCAATGGTTACATTTAGGTAGTATGTCTAGTTCCCTTTTAAACTTAACAACACAACATAGATTCTCAATAGCTACACCATACAATAATTTCTACTCACCCATTACCAAGTAACCATGCTAAGAGTAACCATTAGATATAGTAGGAAGTCACTCACAACTTGTCTCGGCTCTGAGTGGCTCATATGCCTTCTCGAGCTCTTCCTTGCCTGAAAATACACATTTTTCACGTTAAGTTTTCCTTAGACTTTCTTTCTATACTCATTAAGTATACATAATTAAACTCTATACTCGTTTCATCACCGAACTCTCTTTTTCCCCAAAACATTCACAAATAGTGATACTCTACATCTCTGGCGAGATTACCAGCGAAACCACACTATAGGACACTGCACTAGCAATACCGGATTGAACGAGACTAGCGAGATTACCTGAGGAGCGACACCCAGCGAGACTTCAGCGAGAGTTGTGAGACGCAAAGCCCCTTTTATGTTACCAGCGACACTCGCTTCGCTGCTCAGTCTCCCGCTCTTTCAGCGATACTACTATCGTAGCGACAAAGTTTTTCTTCTTTCTTTCTACTTCTTTCTTTAACTTGCTAAACATCGCATTCTAGCCAAATTCAGAACTTCCTTTCTTCTTCAAACTTGTAAAGACATAAGTGATAAGCACTTGAAAAGTGCTTTCTATTCTCTCAAATTAAGGGAGTTTATATTAGATTTAACTTGTTTGCTAGTGATTTTTAGGTTAAAACGAGGAAAATTAGAAGAAACGACTAAAAGATCAAAACCGAGCAAGAATACAGCGAAAAAGAGCTGAAAAACTCAAAAGGACAAATTTTGGGATAGCGCCGCGGCGCTGAAACATAAACGCATAGCTCTGGACGCATAGTAGCATCTCGGCGCCGAGATGGCACTTCCTCGATGCATCCTTGTTGAACGCATGACAGCGTCGCGGCAGTTGGACGGCGCTACCGCGGCGCAAATGCCCGAGAACAATATTTCTGAACGCATCACAGCGTCGCGGCGCTTGGACGATGCTGCCGCGGCGCTAAAACCCGAGAGCAACAATTTTGGATGCAGCCTTAGCGCCGCGGTGCTATGGAACAGCGTCGCGGCTCCAGCTTTCCTTAAATGAAAAATTTGTATTTTTAGTAAATTTTTGGGCGGCCAAACTCTATAAATTTGGGGGTTTCTAGCAGCCCAAATCATCAAAAACAGAAGATCCAGGAAAATCAAAGCAAAGCAAGGAAGTTACAGACCTAAAGAGGCACAAAAAGGAGAGAATTAAGTGAGAGTTCAAATAGTGAGTTAGTTGCAAGGAAGAGGAAAAGAGTTCGAGATAGTCGTGGTGCCCTTCGAATTCCGACGTGAGAGCCAAGAAGATCGTGATGGTGCTACCTCAATCAAGAGCCTCTTTTCAATACAGTTTCACTTTTTTTACACTCTTTCTTTGTTTATTTTGCTTAAACATGTTGCTTCAAGCTATGATTGGCTAAACTCTTTAGTTTTAGGGCTTTGATGATTTGTTTATAAATTTATGTTGATTTTGTAGACTTTCATGGTTTTGTTGGAATGATTATGCTTTTCATTGTTATTGTGTTTAACTCTTGTGGATTGGCCATCTTCACATGTTAGGTTAGATGTATGATTGAGAGATTGTATGTTTAACTTGATTTATAACAATGAATTGTTGTTAATTTATCACGAGAGTAGTTAGGTTGACAATAAAAGTTGCTAAAGACTATTTTTAATCCCATGTAATTTTGTATTGGTTTTAAGAGATTAATAATCAATCGAGTTGCATGAGAAAGAGTTGTTTTTGAGAGAAAATAACTTGGAATTAAGTTTCTAGACTTAGGTATATGAATTACAATAAAATCCATGAAATCTATAATATTGCATGATGAAATAAACAAGGATTCATTACCCTAGAACTCTCTTTGACTCTTGTATTTCTCACTTTAATACTTTCCTTATTTGATTTATATTTTCCATAACTTATAATATTCAATTTCAATCCTCAAATAAAATTGATTCAACTCTAGAATAGCTAAGTAACTTAAACCTTCCCAATTGGATCTCCAGTGGAACGATATTCGGACTTAACCGTCTTATATTATAACTTGACCCGTACACTTGCGGTTAACACTCAAAGTGCGCATCAAGTTTTTAGCGAAACCACACTATAGGACATTGCACTAGCGATACCGGATTGAATGAGACTAGCAAGATTACCTGAGCAGCGACACTCAGTGAGACTTTAGTGAGAGTTGTGAGACGCAAAGCCCCTTTTACGTTACCAACAACACTCGCTTCGCTATTCAGTCTCCCGCTCTTTCAGCGATACTACTGTCGTAGCGACACAGTTTTTCTTCTTTCTTTCTACTTCTTTCTTTAATCTGCTAAACATCGCATTCTAGCCAAATTCAGAACTTCCTTTCTTCTACAAACTTGTAAAGACATAAGTCTTTTATCTTACCTCGAAGTCTCATAAGGAAAGTCCTTTCGTTTGAGAGATATTCTCAAACAACCCCAAATTGCTCCTAATCGTCTTGCAATTCAGCTTCGATATCTTCTACCTGAAGTTTAACACACATTTACTCAAATTCGGCTCGAGTATCCTTCATGAAAATTGCTAGAAATTGAGTTAACTTACTAACCTCAAAGTTTCGACCCTAGCCAGAGCTTCCACAGTTCGTTCTTCCCCCAACACTGAACGATACTCAGATTAAGTAACACCAGCTGAATTCTTCGTTCCAGCTCAAATTTCCTCCACGAAAACGACGAGAATTCCACCCCAAACCAACATAAACACCTTCTTCTATACCACCGAGGTCTGAAATGTGATCAAAATAATTGAATACTCAGTCCACTTATATATATACCACCGACTTAATCTCCATTTCATCTCTATATATTGATCTAATCAACGCATACCTTCTGTGCTTGGCTTCAGCAACGCATAGCCTCGGTTTTGTGTGTTACAATTTCCCAATGCCCCATCGCCGGATAGCCGACGAACGCATAGTCCTCTCGGCCATTCTTCTATGCACCAACGCATACCCAGTTTCAACGCATGGTAGCGTTCAACGCATAGTGGCCTTCGACGCCTCGTGGCCTTCAACGCCTAATGGCCTTCCTTCACATCTGCGTCCATGCCAAACTACTTTCATCAATGCATAGTGCCACCAACGCATGGCCAATACTTAGCCATTTTTGCTTCCACACAACTCGGCCAACTTTTCCTACTTAACGCCCATCTCTTAGTCTCTTCTTAACTTGCATTCTCACAAGGTCAAGTACGGGGCTTACAAGAACAACCCCTATTTTTTTTTTATCTCGACGCATAGAACTCCTCAGACTTTAATTTCTCTTAATCCCCATTCTCTTTCCAGGATTTTCTCATACATTCTTAACATCACTAATAAATCACCAAATTATTCACAATCAATACATCTAGTTGTATGCGTTCATATTTACTTGTGGATCCTTTAAGTCTTCCTTTACACTCCTCGGGTAGCTTACGAAGTTTCGGTGTCTGCTTGCCTACCTCGTCTGTCCGTTAATCACAATTCTCAATATTTCAATCTTTCCTTTTTGATTAACTGTTTAAACTTTCCTATTTCCAAAATCTTTCGCTCTGATACCAATTTGTCACACCCCCTCCCGGATTATCCTCCATAACCCGAAAGAAGATGTGAAGTCAGTAACCTTGACTCCTCTATAAGGTTCACTGACCAACCATTCCTTTTACCAAAGACGGCCCAGACGAGGTTCGACATAGGCATAGCATCCCGAACTCGCTTGCTACCTGGAAAAAAATTAGAAAACATGGGAATATGTGAGCTAAAGCCCTGTGAGTGACAAGTTTTGTAAAACTATCCTTTATTCGAAAACAGGCATGTTACAGTAAAAGGCATTAAAAGAAGGATTCAATAGGAACAGATTTTCCACAATTCTTTGTCATTCACCGTAAACCCGTTCTAAATCCATAGAATCGTTTTCCAGGATATTTAAAGAGAAAACCATTTGGTTTTTCAATCTTTTCCCTTAGTTGAGGCGGAGCAAAGCTCAACGCTCTCAACGTCGAAAACATCCTTAGTTGGGGTGGAGCAGGGCTCAACACTCCCAACGTTGAAATCATCCCTGGCTTCAAGCAGAGCAAGCTCGATGCACTAGCCAGCTTAACCTTTATGTGCACATAAGAATATGACGGGTTGCCCGTGTACCTTCTCATGTCCTTGAGTACGGGGTCCCGGGGAAACTCACGAGCCTTCTCAAAGAGATAAGCACTGAGCCTCCTCTTAAACATTTTATCATCAGTTTGAGTAAATCATTCACCTAAAACCTTCATAGAAAACAGGAAGTTTCTTGATAAACCGTTTCTTATAACATGCCTTTCCATATAATAAACAATCTGATAAAACATACTTTTTAAACATTAAAATCAAACATCATGCGTTTCATGAGATCAATTATCACAAAACCATGTCACATAAAAATATTTTCAACAAAGTTCAGTTTTGAAAGAAGAAGAGTCACTCACAATTTCTTAAGATATTTCCTCTTTTCCTTCCAATCCTTGTTTTCCCGAGCTCCTTGAACGCAAGGGTTTGGTCTTCTACCCCGCAAACTATTTCTGGTAACAAGTTGGACGCAAGCCTGCCCTTAAACGCAAGGTGCAGACTAACTCTTCTTACTCTTTCGGATGCGTCGACCTTCCTTGAACGCAAGGTCTAATTTGAAAGCATCGTGGCGTTCACCCCTTTATGTTGAATTCGTGTAAAACGCAAGGCTTACCCTTCTCGACGCAAGCCAACTTCTTAACACCAGATGACTTAGGTGTCAAGGTTGTCTTCCTCTTTGGCCGCAGACTTCCTCTTACAGACGCAAGGTTTTCTTCTTTCAGTTCTCCTTCTTTCTTTCTCTCAAGAATTATTATCACCGAATCATCAGTCATTACTTTTCCCCTCAAGGTCCTATTTATAGAGAACTTATCATTCTACTTCTCCTCTTTTGCTGCCACTTGTTTGCCACATGTCATGTTGCATGCTTAATCAATCATGCATTAGTCCAAGTGTCACCTTGCATGAGATGATTATCATGCTTTCTAACACCTCCTACTTAACGAGGTGTCCCAATCATGTGTAACCACCTGCCATATAGGCTTACCTTATGCGTCCGTTATGTTCCAATATACAACTACCCAATCATTCCTGTGTTCCTATGCGTTTATAGACCTTTATTTCCATTTCTCTACCACATTCAATTAGGTATACAAATTTTAAACGCATGCTACTATATGTTTCAGCTTACCATAAAATATCATATATCAACCTTAATCGCATACTATCTGCGTTCAACCTTCTTTTCTTATATTCATTCACAGCTACAAATCCCTCTTTTGTACAATTACACCCTTCTGACCATGTGGTTTACTCTTAACTACCACATTCAACTCAAGTTCTTTCTTTATGCATTTATCCTCTTGCATTCATCTTTACATCATTCCGCGTTCATGACCTTCCTTCAAGTCCCTTGATTTTACCCTCTATGCGTTCTCGAATCATATACCAAGGTTATTCCTTTAACCATTTCCTGCTTTAACTTTTCCTATGCATTTACCCGAGATCTTGATAACATTTTTCATTTATTATAACGTTAAGCTCTTCCACGTATAACTTATTAACCAATGGTAGTCACCTTCGACTCATAAACCCCTTGTCGCATAGCTAATAGTCCTTAACACAAAACTCCTCAATGCATAGCTAATGGTTCCTCACCTCATAACTTCCTCATCGCATAGTAAGACCTTACTAATCACTGAAGTCCTACTAGCATATAATAATCCTTTAACGTTTATCTTCTCAATTATTAACTATTTAGAATTTCAGTTTCCTCAACGCGTCGCTTTGCCATCACATAGAAATTCTTCAATGCATAGAAATTTCCCAATGTAATAACCTTCAACGCTTAACGGCCTCTTCCGCACATGCTATACCATATTCAGTGACTTCTTGATTAACCCAATGAACCTTTATAGCACATAGCAAACTCCCAACACCTAGCCGTTGCTCATCGCATAGTTTTTCAATCCATCGCTAACCTTCAACGCAAAGTTACAGCTTATCTCACGGTTTACCAACGCACAGTCATGATCAATACTTAATAGTTCGTTCCTTTTTCTTCTGTACTATTGCTTCATAACGCCTAATGCATTACTTTCCTTCACTTCACTTTCTGACGCGTTGCCAACCTTTTCAACGCAAAGTACTTTTCCCACGCGATGGTTCTACTCCATTTTACATCATCGACGCATGGTACTTCACCTTATTTAACTTGCCATTATTAACATTTAATCTCGTAACTTGGTAATTCAATATTAACTATTACATGCATTATACTTATCCATCCATGCGTCAGCCTGATTTCAAGAGTTATGTCTACCCGCTTCTTAATACCATTCATTTCATCGCACAGAATTTATTGGTCATAATTTAGTAGTTACACAATCTTAACTTCTCGTTTACATGTTCCGTTAATCCACACTCTTTATCCTTTTATATAAATACTTAGGTTTTCAGGGACAGGGTGTTACAATGCCACTGTCAATATTCAAGAAGTTGGGTATAGGGGAAGCACGACCCACTACAGTCACACTTCAGCTTGCGGACCGCTCCATCAAGCATCCCAAGGGCAAAATTGAGGATATTCTTGTGAAGGTGGACAAATTCATCTTCCCAGCTGACTTCATAATCCTGGATTATGAAGCTGACAGAGAAGTGCCAAAAACTTGTTGTGCAGACAGATTGTGAAATTAAATTGTATTAATGCAATGCGCAAGTTAAGCTACTATTATGCTTTTCTGTTGTTGACAGACCTTAAGTCCCCGGCAACGGTGCCAAAAACTTGTTGTGCAGCAGATTGTGAAATGAAATTATATTAACGCAATGCGCAAGTTAAGCTACTATTATGCGTTTTACATACTATGCGTTGAACACACTATGCGTCTTACTATGCTTAATGCTATGCGTTTAAGGTCTGTCAAGTTTTCCTATCCTTTACCCAAGTATAAGCAAGGAGTAGGTTTTCTCGATGAGTCCGAGGTCGAACACAAATACTATGTGATTCTTTAATTGAATGGATTATATGCGTTGTGACATCCAACTTTTAACAACCGATGCATTGAAAAGTCTGAAGGAAAGGAATAAAAGACCATGTTGGACGCATGGTCAAGACTGAGGTAACGCATAGTAAAGGTGGATGCATAGGAAGTACCCGAGAACTTGAAGGGAAAGAAGTAAGACGCATAGACTTCTATCATAGGATGTTTTCAAGTGTTGGAAAGTAGAAGGTTGTGAAGTAAACATAAAAAACTGGAGCATGTGGTGAACGCATGCTAATCTATCTTAAGAGAAATAGTTTAAGTGCAAGAAAAAGGTTAAAAGAATAACCTTGGGAATAATCAAGGAATGTCCAAGGATAGGAAGATGGTCGTGGACGCAGGATGAAGGTAAACGCAATAGGACCAACGCATAAAGGAAGAGTTTGAGAAGGAATTGTTGTTATGGGCATAAGGAAGGAGTTGGACGCATGGTATGATTCGATGAGGTACAAACGCATAGTATTGCGCATTTGTCATTAATGCCTCGTGGCATTGTGTAAGCACTGGTTTATAATAGTGCGGCTATACGTTGAAGGTGATCACGAATGGTTGTTGTCACACCTTACTTTTAAGAAACCGATGCATTGAAGAGTCTATGAAGAAAAGAGGTAAAAGACCATGTTGGACGAGTCAGGACTAGGTAACGCATGGTAAGGGTGGACGCATGGAAGTAAACCGAGAAGGGAAAGAAGTGAAACGCATAAGCAAGAAAGGAATAAAGTTATGTTGTGAAGTGTTGAAAGTGATTTAAGTCTCGGAAAGATAGAATACTATAGCAAATTGAGTAACGTATAGACTTATTGCAAGGAATGTTCACAAGTGTTGGAGAAGGTTGTGAAGTAAACATAAAAACCGGTGCATGTGGTGGACGCATGCTAATCTATCTTTAAGAGAAATAGTTTAAGTGCAAGGAAAAGGTTAAAAGAATAACCTTGGGAATAATCAAGGAATGTCCAAGGATAGAAAGATGGTCATTGGACGCAAGATGAAAGTGAACACAACAGGACCAACGCATAGAAGAAGAGCTTGAGAAGGATTTGTTGTCATTGACGCCTAGTGGCATTGAGTAAGCACTGGTTTATAATAGTGCAGCTATGCGTTGAAGGTGATCTCGAATGGTTGTTGTGAGCTGAAGTAGTCGCCGCGTTGGCGGGGGGAAGATACGTACTTGGCTTACCATGCGTTGGTAAGATTGTTATGCGTTGAGGTCCCTATGCGTTGAAGACAGAGTTATCTCTATGCGTCAAAGACAGTAGTGTAGTTGGCTGAGAGTTAGAAAAGTGAGTAGTGAAGCTCAAACCTTAAAGGAAAACTCAACGAACGCATGAGAGCGTTGTGTTGAATGAATGGTTGTCTATTGGAAAATGTTGGACGCATAAGATAAGTTTATAAAAGCCAGGTGGCTTTGTGTAGATTTGACACCTTATCAGTAGGAGGTGTTAAAGGCATGTTAAGTGTTTCATGCAAGATGACACTTGGACTAATGCATGGTTAATTAAGCATGCAGCGTGACATGTGGCAAACAAGTGGCAAAAAGAGAGGAGAAGTTGGATGGCAAGCTCCCTATAAATAGAACTTTGAGGGAAAAGGAGCGACTGATGACTTTGGAAGAAAAATTCTGGAGAGAAAAGGGAAGAAGAAGGCAGAAAGGAAGAAACCTTGCGTCCGTAGTAGGAGTCTGCAGCCAAGAAAGAAGGTATTGTGACAACTTAGCTATTTTATGTAAAAGAGGTTGTCTTGCATCGAAAAGGGGTCGGCCTTGCATTGCGGACAAACATGATGTCCAAGATGAACGCGGTGTCCAAAGTAGGTGATGCGTTCAAGTTGAACCTTGCGTCCAAGTGAGGGCGACGCATCCGAAAGAGAAGTAAGAAGAGTTGGGATGCACTTTGCGGAAGTAATCAACCTTGCGTTGAAGGGCAGGGGTTGCGTTACCAACCTTATGTTGAAGGGCAGGGTTGCATTCAACCGAGCTGACAGAGGAAAATGGAGCCTTGCATTCCAGAGTTAGAACGCTGCGTCCAAGAAGCTCGGGAAGAGGAAATAGAGGAAAGGAAGAAGAAGTATTCTTTGGCAAGTACAGGTGAGTAACATCTGCGTTTTACAAAATATAAATGAGTTCTTAATGAATATGATTTTATAGTTTTCTAATGAAATAATGTATGCGTTTTCTTATATAAAGCACATGAATATGCGGTTTATAGAGAGATAAGGGCATGCGTTTTACTTTAAAAATTGAGAATGCTGGGTACTTGCTATGAGTTATAAAACGCTTGGTGAATGATTGATACTTATTTTCATGACTTTTCTGAAAAGCATGGTATTATGTGATTTCAAGAAAGATTTGAAAATAAACTTTATGAAAAGCATGTTGTTTTAAATTAAAACTGGAAATTGAATTTAGCATGCTGATGAGGTGAGATTTGGAAACGGTAAATTCATGAGTTATTTATATAATGTTTCCAAAGTATGTATTGTGTTATATTAAACTTGAAGAGGCACCTGAGGCTCAAGGACTATAAGAAGGCAAAAAGGTAGCCGTTATATCGAAGTGGGACCCCAATGCTCAGGGACTCGTAGAAGGCATATGGGTAACCTAGATATAGAAATGAGACCTCAATGCTCAGGGACTCGTAGAAGGCATTGAGGGCTGCCCGAATTCTAGTACCTATGTGCACATAGAGGTATATACGACGCTGATGTGTTGAGATTACTCCACACAGCTGAGGAAAATCGATGTTGAGGAGCGTTGAGCATTGCTCCGCCTCAACTAAGGAAAAAGTATTTTATAAGAATGAGATTTTTGAGTATTTATTCTGAAACGGACAAGCATGTTTTCACAATGGTATTTGAGTATAATCTAATATGACTTGAAGTGTTATGTTTTATGCGAGTTCGACCAGTTTTACAGTAAAAAAATATTGTTTTCAGAAAACCGTTACTCACTGAGCTGTTAGCTCACCTTTTTTAAATGTTTTCCATTTTCAGGTAGCATGACAGTTCCCGTTGCCGATCGAAGTCGAGGTTTGTCAAGAGCATGTGGATGGTGAGGTTGACAGTGGGTTACGTGACAGGGTAGTCGGTAACTGCTATCCTCACACTCCGTCTCGGGCTACGGGAGGGTAGTTCAGGATGGGGTGTGACAGTTGTTGTGACCTTAAGTAGTCGCCGTGTTGGCAGGGGAAGAAACATACTTGGCTTACCATGCGTTGGTAAGGTTGTTATGCATTGAGGTCACTATGCGTTGAAGACAGAGTTATCTCTATGCGTCAAAGACAGTAGTGTAGTTGGCTGAGAGTTAGAAAAGTGAGTAGTGAAGCTCAAACCTTAAAGGAAAACTCAACGAGAGGGCGTTGTGTTGAATGAATGGTTGTCTATTGGAAAATGTTGGATGCATAAGATAAGTTTATAAAGGCCAGGTGGCTTCATATAGACTTGACACCTTAAAAGTAGGAGGTGTTAAAAAGGCATGTTAAGTGTTTCATGCAAGGTGACACTTGGACTAATGCATGGTTAGTTAGATATGCAGCGTGACATGTGGCAATCAAGTGACAAAAAGAGAGGAGAAGTAGGATGGCAAGCCCTCTATAAATAAGACCCTGAGGGAAGAGTAACGACTGATGATACTGAAGTAAAAATCCTTGAGAGAAAGAGGAGAACGAAGGCAGAAAGAAGGAACCCCTTGCGTCTGTAAAAGAAGGTCTGCGGTCAAGAAAGTAGACATTCTTGACAACTTAGTCATCTGGTGTAAAAGAAATTGTCTTGCGTCGAAGAGGGGTCGGCCTTGTGTTCAAGGTGAACACCGCGTTCGAAGATAGGCAATGCGTTCAAGTTAGACCTTGTGTCCAAGAAAGGTCGACGCATCCGAAAGAGTAGAAGAGTTAGACTGCACCTTGTGGTTGTCATCAACCTTGCGTTGAAGGGTAGGGTTTGCGGTAGTTACCAACCTTACATTGAAGGGCAGGGTTGCGTTCAACCGAGCTGACAGAGGAAAATGGAGCCTTGCGTACCAGAGTTAGAACGCTACGTCCAACTGAGCTACCAGAGAGTGAAAACAGTTACCTTGCGGGCTAGAAGCTCAAGCCTTGCGTTCAAAGAGCTCGAGAAAGCAGGATTTCAAGGGAAAAGAGGAAATTTCTTAAGTAATTTGTGAGTGACACCTTTCTTCTTCAAATCAGTTTTATTGAAAATGTTTTTATAAGATATGGCTTTGTGATGAATTATTTTGAAACGCATGATGTTTGTCCATATTGTTCAAAAAGGCATGTTTTATCTGATTGCTTTATGATATTGAAAGGCATGTTGCGAGATGTTATTTATCAAGAAAGATATTGTTTTCTATGAAAGGTTTTAGATGAACTATTTATGTAAACTGATTGATAAAATGTTTAAGAGGAGGCTCAGTGCTGATGAACTCGATAAGGCACATGAATTTCCCCGGGACCCAGTACTGAGGGACATGAGAAGGTACTTGGGCAACCTGCCATATTTTTATGTGCACATAGAGGTTGATTTGGCTGGTGCGTCGAGTTTTGCTCCACATCGAGCCAGGGATAATTTCGACGTTGGGTGTGTTGAGTCTTGTTCCACCCCAACTAAGGTTGTTTTCGACGTTGAGAGCGTTGAGTCTTGCTCCGCCTGAACTAAGGGAAAAGGATTGAAAAACCAAACGGTTTTCTGTTTAATCATTCTGGAAAACGATTCCATATGTTTTGGAACGGTTTTACGAGATTGATAAAGTTTTGTGGAAAATATGTTTCTGTTCAATAATTGTGTTAAATCCTTGTTTTATATGTGCAAATGTAACATGCCTGTTTTCAAATAAAGCTCGTTTACAAAACTTGTCACTCACGGGGCTTTAGCTCACGTTTTCTATTTTTTTTCTAATTTTCCAGGTAGCGAGCGAGTTCGGGATGCTTTGCCTACTCAAGAACCTCGTCTGGGCTGTCTTTGGTGAAAATGGTTGGACAGTGAACCTTACAGAGGAGTCAAGGTTACTGTCTTCACATCTCCTCTCGGGCTATGGAGGGTAATCCGGGAGGGGGTGTGACATGCGTTGTAGTGGTAACCAAAAATATTTGAGAAAGAGGTTTGTTTTCGTCTAACTAAGAAAGCGATAACATGTACACTAAACTAAAATGTGGAAGATGGAATGGCATGTGATAACTTGTAGAAATACAAGTTATCATAGCTTTTTTCTTAGATAAATAGAGATTAAATAGAGAAGCATGCGACAGTTTATGTTGATTTTTATTAATAAATCTTCCTTTGCGTTATACTCTTGTATTTTTATGAAGATAATGATTTTACCACTTTTTGAGCCTAAAACGCATGTTTTAACGTAGGAATGCAAACGACGTGTTGACGACTTCTTAACGCAGGACTACGTGTTAGCAATCTGTTCTTCATGGACGCATGATCTGAACGAAACGCGAACAACCTGTAGAGGCGTTAACAACTACTCAACGCAAGACTATGCGTTAGCGACTCATGATGTGTTGACAATGGCCAAACTATCCATGGACGCATAAACAACCATCAACGCAAGACAGCGGACAATCAAATCAGAATCTTGAGAGGTTGTCGAATGATTGACGAACATAATCTGTGGCTAAAGTGGTGGATCTTAATTGACTCGAGAATCAAGCAATTAGGCGAGATGGACGCATGATATCAATCTCGCCGCCAATCAAGCAGATTTGCCATTGATTGCGAACGCATCATTTATAAAAGGGCAGCTCTTCAAGATGAGAAAGGGTTGTTGATTTTCGGAAGAATTCCATAAATGACAGCAGAGTTCTCTCTAGACCTCAACCAGAGACGAATAGCTCGAGAGAGAAGAGTCTTCCCTCCGCCTGACCACTTCACAGCAGAACCTCACGCTTCCATCCAGGCGACTCAAGACATTGACGCCTTTCCTGCTTTCCATCTTAGTTTTTTCTATCTTGATTTTAGATTTGTGTCAAGACTTTGAGCTTATCTAAAGTTGTATTCCGTTCATCAATATATATTTCTTCCATGTCTACTCATTTCTCTATACTTTCTGCTTTTTACTTTCAATCCATGAGTAACTAATCTTTCAAGGGTCTAGGGTTGCGTTAGCATCTAACTAAGAACCATAGTGTAACTATTTCATCTTGTCAATTGCAAACTTAATCCGATGCTTATGTCCATCTAGCTAATCGATATAAGTAGTAATAATCAAACTGCTCGAGAGGGTAAGTGATTGTGGAATTCAATTGACAAGGGCCAAGAAGTGTTACCTGTCTATAGGAATAACCTTGGTTCTTAACACTCTCCTATGCGTTATAGACATATAACGCATAGCGGCTGACAACTAGGAGAAGAGTCGCAAGTATGAATAGACTACCACCATGCGTTTCCGATGTTAGATGTTAACCAACCCGAACCCTATTTTTATCCATTCATTCAAATCATTAGCTGACTTTGCTGTGTCGCATGCGTTTCCATCTTCCACATTTTAGTATAGTCTACATACTATCGCTTTCTTTAGATTAGACACAAACCTCCAAATTATTTCTTGGTTACCACTGCAACACATGAAATCCACATAAATATTGAATCAACATAATCCCTGTGTTCGACCTCGGACTCACCGAAAAAACCTACTCCTTTGCTGTGTTCGACCTCGGACTCACCGAAAAAACCTACTCCTTTGCTTATACTTGGGTAAAGGAGAGGAAAACTTGACAGATCACTAATGCATAGCATTTAAGCATAAGTAAGATGCATGGTATGTTCAACGCATAGCATGTGAAATGCATAATCATAGCTTACTTGCACCTTGCGTTTGTACATTTTCATTTCTACAATTCATACACAACAAGTTTTTGGCGCAGTTGCCGGGGACTTGAGATCTGTTTGTTTAACAACAGCATGCGACACAGCAAAGTCAGCTAGGTGAATTAAATGAATGGATAAAAACAGGGTTCGGGTTGGTTAACATCTAAAGTTGGAAACGCATGGTGATAGTCTATTCATACTTGCAACTCTTCTCCCGGTTGTCAGCCGCTATGCGTTACATTATATGTCTATAACACATAGGAGAGTGTTGAGTACCAAGGTTATTCCTATAGACATGTAACACTTCTTGGCCTTGTCAATTGAGTTCCACAATCACTTACCCTCTCGAGCAGTCTGATTATGACTACTTATAATGATTAGCTAGATGGACATAAGCATCGGATTCAGATTGCAATTGACAAGATGCAATAGTTACACTATGGTTCTTATTTAGATGCTAACGCAACCCTTGACGCTTGAAAGATTAGTTACTCATGGATTCAAAGTAAAAAGCAGAAAGTGTAGAGAAATGAGTAGACATGGAAGAATTGTAGATTAATGAACGGAATACAACTTTAGATAGCTCAATGTCTTGACACAAATCTAAAATCAAGCTAGAAAAACAAGATAGAAAACAGGAAAAGGCGTCAATGTCTTGAGTTGCCAGAATGGAAACGTGAGGTTCTGCTGTGAAGTTGTCAGGTGGAGGGAAGACTTTTCTCTCTCGAGCTATTCATCTCCGGTTGTGTTCTGGAGAGAACTTTGCTGTCACTTAGGAATTCTTCTGAGAATCAACAACGCTTTCTCATCTTGCAGGACTGCCCTTTTATAGATGTTGCATTCGTAATTAGTGGCAAATCTGTGTGATTGGAGGAAATTGATGTCGTGCGTCTATCTCGCCTAATTGTGTGATTATTGGCTCAATTTAGATCCACCACATTAGCCCCAGATCATGCATGTCAATCTTCTGACAATCTCTCAAGATTCTGATCTGATTTTTCGCTGCCTTGCATTTATGGTTGTTATGATTAAACAGTGTCCACAATGATTCTCGAGAGACTAACAACCTACAGAAATTCCAAAACGAAATTTTTATAAGGAAATAGTAAGTTGAAAAGCTCTACTCTTAGCATGAAGAATAACAAGCAAGTAGTCGGGTAATTAGAAATGATGATCGGAAGTTCTTGAGTTCAAGTGTCCATGCGTTGGTGGAGTGAAATAAGAAGTTCTAAGAGTGAGCATGGGTAATGACTGAAAATAGGAAAGAGATTGCGTAGCCAAGTATAAGCATAAGGGATGAAGTGTTGGCTTGTTGAAGCATGCATTCAAAAGTTAAGCAAGTGTAAATGTTCAAGAACTATGTGATGAGGTTGTTTAATCAGCAAACATGCGTTGGTTGAAATCGATAAAAGGTATGCGTTGAAGATTAAAAGACTTATACTTGAATTCAGTAATTCTGAAATGATTTATAAGTAAAAGAACTAGACTACCAGATTTGGAAGTGTGATCTGAGGAAAATGAAATTTCACCAAAGGATTGGAGAAAGAGGAATTGGACACGCACTTGGTATAGGGGGAACCAAAACACATAGGCATGCTAAGGAGACGTATAAGAATCCATGAAAGAAAGGAATGGTTAAGTAAATTAAGTATTGAAAGGAAAACTATAACCCCGAAGTAATCAGGAAAAGAAGGGAAAGTAGGAGCATTGACTATCAGTGTAGCGCAGCGGAAACGTGGTGAAGTCATAACTTACAGAAAATGCATAGTATTGTTTAAATTGAAAGTACTATACGTTTATGAAGGCTAATATGCGTTGATGAAACAAGGAGTTAATCGGAGCTAAGTATAAAAGAAAATGAGGTGGCTGGGAAGGTATGCGTTTTCGAAGGTAAGCGTGAGTTAAAGTTTAAAGCTTTGAAAGGTTTTTGAATAAGAAGCTATGCGTTGGTGGTGATTGAGGAAGAAGCGTTGAACTGAATTATGCGACTGAAGTGTGTTGTTGTAAACGCATGATGCGACGCGTCCAAGTTAGCAACCGAACTATGCGCTCAGGTTTATAATCAAGAACGTGATAGCGGACTACGCGTTCAAGTAAAACGTAAAGGATAGGCGCATAGTATTGAAACTATAACTAGATGGAAATTACAATAGTTTTCGGAAAAGTGTTTCTTATAAAATTATTTTCCTTGTTCATATAGTGGTTTCTATTAGGGAAACATAATGCATTTAAGTAAGGTTAAAAAGTGTCCAAGGGGGACAAAATTATCTGAGGAATTGGATTGGTTTTAATTGGGATTACTGCAAGCTAATTTATTTATTTTGTGTATAGTTCATCATGTCAGACAGGGAAAACAAAGGGAAAACGGAAACACTTGGCAAACAGATGCCCAGTTTGAGGAAAAGGACATCCGGGGGAAATGTTTAGTAAAGAAAGATACTTTGCGTATGGGGTGAAAGAACATCACCGGAAGCAATGCATTGCATCTATGGACTTTTGCAGCCAAGCTGAGGAGATGAAAAGAGAGATTCCCTGTAAGAAATGTGGAAGAGGACATAGCGAAAATTATGATGGAAGGGAAGATGTTTGTTATATGTGTGAGCAACCGGGGCATTAATGCAAAGATTGTCCGCAGAACAAGGGAGCTCAAGTAATTAAGAAGAAGAAAAGAATGGAAAGAAGTATTTTAGTTATTATAGTTAAAGGTACTGTTTAAGTAAGAATTGTATAAACAACGTATATGAATAAGAAGTATTTTCCATTTTCATATCTTATTATACTGCCTAAATTTTGATGACTAAATTTTTCTAAGGTGAGTGGATTTGTCACACGTTACTTTTAAAAATCAATGCGTTGAAGAGCCTATAAAGAAAAGAAGTAAAAGACCATGTTGGATGTATGGTCAGGACTAAGGTAACGCATGGTCAAGCTGAACGCATGGAAGTAACCCGAGAGCTTGAAGGAAAAGAAGTGAAACGCATAGGAGGTAATTATGAAGAAGATGTAAGCATTGGGGATGGTAAGATGAATAAGCAAGAAAAGAAATGAAGTTATGTCGTGAAGTGTCTCGGAAAGGAAGACTACTATAGCAAATTGAGTAACGCATAGATTATTAGCAAGGGATGTTTTCGAGTGTTGGATAAAGTGGGAGGTTGAGAAGTAAGCTTAAAGACTGGAGTAAGAGGTGGACGCATACTAATCTATCATCAAAAAAATATTTTTACAAGGAAAAAGTTAAATGAATAACCTTGGATTACAAGCACAAGAACGCATAGAGGGGTAATCAAGGAATCTTCAAGGATAGGAGAAAGATCATGGACGCATGATAGTATGCAGTTCAGGCTGACGCATGGTATTATCCAGTAAGACAAACGCATAGTAGTGTGCGTTTGAGACATTGACGCCTAGTAGTATGTGGTGGAAAAACGAGTTCAAGGGAAGTATGGCCGAGAATAGGGAAGTAAATAATGAAGTTCAAACCTTAAAGGAACTCAATGAACGCATGGGGGCGTTGTGTTGAATGAATAGTTGTTTATTGGAAAATGTTGGACGCATAAGATAAGCTTATAAAGGCTAGATGACTTCATATAGACTTGACACCTTAAAAGTAGGAGGTGTTAAAAAGGCATGTTAAGTGTTTCATGCAAGGTGACGCTTGGATAAATGCATGGTTAATTAAGCATGCAGCGTGACATGTGGCAAACAAGTGGCAAAAGGAGAGGAGAAGTTGGATGGCAAGCTCTCTATAAATAGAACCTTGAGGGAAAAGAAGCGACTGATGACTTTGAAGGAAGAATTCTGGAGAGAAAGGAAAGAAAGAAGGCAGAAATGAGGAATCCTTGCGTCCGTAGAGGAGTCTGCGGCCTGACAACTTAGCTATTTCATGTTAAAGAAGTTGTCTTGCGTCGAAAGGAGGTCGGCCTTGCGGTGAAAACAAACACTACTGTTGTATGTATTTGTATGTGTGTAAATTAGCCTAACGCAAAGTGCTAAAGGATGTGTTTATGCGTTCAAGATGTCATGTTTTGATCATGCTATGCGTTCTATCACTAGGCGTTGGTGGTCTTGTCAAGTTTTCCTATTCTTTTGCCCAAGTATAAGCAAAGTAATAGGTGTTCTCGGTGAGTCCGAGGTCGAACACAGGGATTATATTGATTTAGTTTTTAATTGGATTTTATGCGTTACAGCGGTAACCAATATATATTTGAAAGTTGATAAGCACTTGAAAAGTGCTTTATATTCTCTCAAATTAAGGGAGTTTTATGTTAGATTTCACTTGTTTGCTAGTGATTTTCAGGTTAAAACGAGGAAAATTAGAAGAAACAACTAAAAGATCAAAACCGAGCAAGAATACGGCGAAAAAGAGCTGAAAAACTCAAAAGAACAAATTTTGGGGTAGCGATGCGGCGCTGACACGGTGCTGCCGCGGCGCTGAAGCATAAACGCATCCTTGTTGAACGCATGACAGCATCGCGACGCTGAGACGGCGCTGCCGTGGCGCTGAAGCATAAACGCAACAATCTGGACGCATAATTTTGACGCGGCGCTAAGGCAGCGCTGCCGCGACGCTGAAGTATAAACGCATCAGCATGGACGCAGAGTAGCATCGCAGCGCCGAGATGGCGCTGCCTCGACGCATCCTTGGTGAAAGCATGACAGCGTCGCGGCCCTAAGACAGCGCTGCCACGGCGCTAAAACCCGAGAGCAACATAATTTTTGTCGCAACCCTAGCGCCGCGGTGCTATGGGACAGTGTCGCGGTGCCAGCGTTACTTAAATGAAAATTTTTTATTTTAGGTTAAATTTTTGGCGGTTAAACTCTATAAATTTGGGGGTTTTCAGCAGTGAAAAGGGGAGAAAATCAAGAAAAAGCAAGAAAGTTGCAGACCTAAAAAGAGATACAAAAAGGAGAGAATTAAGCGAGAGTTCAAAGAGTGAGTTAGTTGCAAGGGAGAGGAAAAGAGTTCGAGATAGTCTTGGTACCCTTTGAAGTCCGACGTGAGAGCCAAGGAGTTCGTGACGGTGCTGCCTTAATCAAGAACCTCTTTTCAGTAGAGTTTCCTTTTTCTGTACACTCTTCCTTTGATTATTTTTGCTCAAATATGTTGCTTCAAGCTATGAGTGGCTAAACTCTTTAGTTTTAGGGTATTTGATGAATTGTTTGTGAATTCATGTTAATTTTGTAGACTCATGGTTTTATTTGAATAATATTGCTTTTCATTGTTATTGTGTTTAATTCTTGTGGATTGGCTATCTTCACATGTTAGGTTAGATGTATGATTGAGAGATTGTATGTTTAACTTGATCTATAACAATGAATTATTGTTAATCTATCACGAGAGTAGTTAGGTTTACAATAAAAGTTGCTAAAGATTATTCTTAATGCCATGTAATTTTGTATTGGTTTTAAGAGATTAATAATCAATCTAGTTGCATGAGAAAAGGTTGTTTTTGAGAGAAAATAACTTGGAATTAAGTTTCTAGACTTAGGCATATGAATTACAATAAAATCCATGAAATCTATAATATTGCATGATGAAATAAACAAGGATTCATTACCCTAGAACTCTCTTTGACTCTTGTGTTTCTCCCTTTGATACTTTCCTTGTTTGATTTTTCTTTTTCCCAAATTTGAAATATTGAATTTCAATCCTCAAATAAAATTGACTCAATTCTAGAATAGCTAAGTAATTTTAACCTTCCCAATTGGATCTCCAGTGGAACGTTACTCGGACTTAACCGTTTTATATTATAACTTGACCCGTACACTTGCGGTTAACACTCAAAGTGCGCATCAAAAATTGTGTTTCTAATCTAAAGAAAGCGATTGTTTGTACACTAGACTAACAATTGTGGAATATGGAAAGCATGCGACACAGCAAGTTCAGCTAAAGATGTGTGTGAATGGATAAAGAAAAGGGTTCGGGTTGATTAACATCTAACGTCGGAAACGCACAATTGTATTCTATTCATACTTGCGACTCTTCTCCCAGTTGTCAGCCGCTATGCGTTATATGTCTATAACACATAGGAGAGTGTTAAGAACCAAGGTTATCCCCATAAACAGGTAACACTACTTGGTCCTTGTCAATTGAGTTCCACAATCACTTACCCTCTCGAGCAGTCTGATTATTACTACTTATATCGATTTGTGAGATGGACATAAGCATCGGATTAAGCTCGCAATTGACAAGATAAAATAGTTACACTGTGGTTCCTAGTTAGATGCTAACGCAACCCTAGTCCCCTGAGTGATTAGTTACTCATGGTTTGAAAGTAAAAAGCGGACAGTGGAGAAAAGTGAGTAGACATGGAAGACAATTATATTGATGAAGATGAGATGCAATTTTTGATAAGTTCAATTCCTTGATACAAATCTAAAATTAAGATAGAAAATGAGAAAGAAAGTAGGGAAAGGCGTCAATGTCTTGAGTCGCTCGGATGGAAGCGTGAGGCTATGCTGTGAAGTGGTGTGGCGGAGGGGAGACTCTTCTCTCTCGAGCTATTTGTCTCCGGTTGAAATCTGAGAGAACTCTGCTGTCACTTATGGAGTTCTTCCGAGAATCAACAACCTTTCTCATCTCGCAGAGCTGCTCTTTTATAGATGACGAAATCGCAGTAAATGACAAATCTGCTTGATTGGTGGCGAGATTGATACTGCGTTCATCTCGCCTGATTGCGTGATTCTCTAGCCAATCATGTTCATTAATCATCCGTTTCTCTTAAGATTCCGATCTGATTCTCAGCGCCTTGCCATAACGGTTGTCTACGCGTCCATGCATAGTTTGGCCGATGTCAACACGTCGTAGGTTGCTAATGCGTAGTTATGCGTTGAGTTGTTAACACGTCGTCAAGTTGTTTGCGTTCCGTTCAGATCATGCGTCCATGAAGAATAGATTGCTAACGCGTCGTCTTGCGTTAAGAAGTCATCAACGCATCGTCTGCATTCCTGAGTGAAAACATGCGTTTTAGGCTCAAAAAGTGGTAAAATCATTATCTTCATAAAAATACAAGAGTATAACGCAAAGGAAGATTTATTAATGGAATTTAACATAAACTACCGCATGCTTCTCTATTTAAACTCTATTTATCTATGAAAAAGGTTATAATAACTTGTATTTCTATAAGTTATCACACCCCCAAACTTAGATAAATGCTTGTCCTCAAGTATAACTTCTATCTAAGAAATATCAATTATCTAAACATTTTCTCAACGCATTGACTAGTCTTTCAGAATGCTATACTCAATCAGCTACCCGTTAGTTATATTATTTCTCTACCTCTATATTCTTTTCTTTAGGGCAGGTCTAATTTGTATGCGGCAAGCTTTCTTTCCAAAACTCTTTAACTCATTATTCACAAAATTTTTGTTTCTTCTTTTAACACTGAGTCTGAAAAGATGAAGATACAAAGTTCCTTTTTCTTTCATTGGTTTATTATATGGTTATTAAGCATGCGTCAAGTAGGGTTACCCACCTTCGTTCTGACATACTAACAATGGGGTGCATGGAGGCAGCCAACTACGAGCAAGTGCTCTTCTCGACTAAACTCTTATCTAAGCTCGGTTTTCTCACTAGACATTGGAGTTTGTTATTTATCTATGCATCGCTGATTACGATTACCCACCTTCGTTTTGACACACCAACTATGGGGTGCATGGAGGTGGCCAACTACGAGCAGGTGTCGTTTTCAGCTAAACTCTTAACAAGATAAATATATTAGTCTTGCCAGCGGAGTTTTGCGTATCAAAGAATAAAATTTTTATTTTTATATATATATTTTTTTATTTATATATTTTTTTAATTTTTTTTTTTTTACATGATTGAAATAAGTTCCTCATATTTTTATCTTTGACAGTTCAAACCTCTTTCACCCCCAAACTTGAGAGTAGCAAGGTCCTCATTGCTTAAATCATAAAAGAGGATTAAGTTGCAAACTTTTGTAAAAGAGGTTTGAATTGGTTGCTTGCATACATTCAAAGTAGGTTTGCGTTTCTAAAGAATAGTATGCAGACGCATTGAAAGTAATCTAACTTAAAGAGTGTACGAAAAGTGTAAGCATGATTATCATCACAGGGACCAACTTTTCAATGCAAAGATAAAAGTTGAGACTAATTAAATGTACTTAGAATAAATTTACAACAAGAGACAACGCAAATAGGAAGTTAAAGATCCATGCGATGAAGAAATGTTCATTCTATTAATTTGATTTTCACCAACGCATACAATTGAATGTGAAGATACAAAATTGCAAGAAAATTACAACTCTTGACTACACCCCTAAATTTTTTAACCATCAGTCTCGTCTTCATTAGGTCTGCGTTGCTGCTCAGGTGCAGGGCGCTGCAGTACTGGGAAGACAAGGGGCTGTTGGAGGCGTTCTGGAATATCAGGGGGCGGGATTTTCGATCGGATTGAGAGCAATTGATGAACGTAATTTAATGTGAATTGGAACTGCTCCGTCTGCCGACGTGCTAACATATTCAATGAGTGCATCACAGGACGCAAGATCGATTGCTGCAGATATGTTTGCACTGTCTCCCACTCGAGGTCAAGTTCGCCTTCTTGCGGTTGTGGTTGCGTTGGTGGGGTAGGCGGGTTTGGCTGAGGTGGGGTAGGCGGGTTTGGCTGAGGTGGGGGAGTGGATGGAGTTTCGTCAAACGCAGAGGATGATGGACGCATAAAAGTCGCGCCAAGATCCCCAAAGTGTGAGTCATCAACTCTTATTGGGGCGGAGGGTTTTGTGGAAGGTCGAGGTTTTGGATGTTTGGGGCGATGCGTTTTATGAGGAGGTGGAGGTGGCTTAGGGCGATGCGTCTCAGCGGGAGGTGGAGGTGGAGTTGGTTCCCTTCTGGTTGTTGGAAGTGGGGGTGAAGGGCTTGAGGTTGGGGAAGGTCGAATGGTGGCATCAGGACTTGCCACGCCCTTCAACTTGGACGGCTTCCCCTTCTTCTGCGGTTGCGGCTTTGGAGGCGGAATGGGTTGATGAGGTCTTTTGGTGGCCTTGGCAGGCTTTAGCAGATATTGTGATCTTCTCATCAACCGACGCAGAGTTTTGTGGGCGATTACGCCACTAACTTCAATCATCTTCTCTGCGTCTAACACTTCCGCTGGCCCTTTGATGGAAGCATTGGCGTATAAGTTCATGATAAGAGTGGGGAAAAAGAGTTGGCCCCTTGGCTTGCTGAACAACCCTCTTATCTGCGCTGCAATTATGCGTCCAACATCAAGGGTGATGCGACACATAATGCAATATGCTGCCATCACCCGATCCCTTGATACTGTCTTGTCATGCGTTGTAGGGATCAGTCGCTTCTTCACTAAATACACCCACAGGTTTGCCTCTGGTCTTAGGCTGCTAGCGGATAGCGTTTTTATACCTGTGGGTGAAACATCCCACTTAGCCCCTAGCTTCGCCAATACCCGGATTGTGTCCTCCATTAACTCCGTTGGAGTTGATTCTATGATCTCTTTTCCTTCCGCATCCGGGTTGTCCCTCAACTCATATATTGCATTGATTTCCCTTGCGTTGAATGGGACTTCAGTTTCATCCACCACCACCACGTCTTCCTCTTCGTCTATGCGTCCATTAGAGAAATTTCGAACTACGTCAGGTTGGATCCAAGAGGTGCTGGAACAGAAGTTTCTCCAGCCGTGGTGTTCAATTATTTCGGTGATGTATGGCGGCACTGTGGCTTCTTCAGGGAAAAATCCCACCTCAATCATCAAGTTAGGGAACGCCCTGCGTCTCCCTTTTCCTTCCTTCTGTTGTGGCGACGCATCAACCACCTTCTCTTTTCCTTTGGCCTTAGCTGGAATCTCATTCACAGTTCTCTTCTTTCTCTCGGCCACTTTAGCTGGTGCTTCAGTCACCTTCTCCTTCCCTTTGCGTTTCTCATTATGCGTGCTTGGGAGTTTGGTGACTCACACCTCCTTTTCTTTCCTCTTCTTCTTCTCCAAGGTGCTAACACCTTGTTCTTCCCTCGCATCCTCCCCGATAAGTTCCTTCCTACTTTTCTTTTTCTTTTTCTTCTTGCCCTCCCCTTCCTCTTGGCTCTTATTCTAGCAGCCAGCTCTTCATCTTCTTCAATTTGTAGCTCTCTTTCAATCTCCTCGGCTGCTTTTTCTATTCTTTCTTCTTCCATCATTTCCTCTTCAAATGCCAATGCGGCTTCTTCTAATTGAGGATCAGGAAGGCCTTGCGTCTCCCCTACTTCTTGAGGCCGCACTTCCTTGCGCGCCTTCTTGCGGGACAATGCGTCCTTGGCAATTTTCTCAACTCCTTGTCTTAGGGCCCTGAGCTCTTTTCTCAACTTGGCCCTCTTCTTCTTCTCTTTCTCTGCCAGCCTATCAAAGGATGTGGCCGCAATTGGGGACTCAGGTCTGTCTCCTTGCTCTGTGCTTTTGGGCTCTTCATCCTCGGCAGTTTCTGGTGATACCCTTCGTTTCTTCTTCAACAGGGGTACCACTTCCTCTTCCTCATCTCTTTTTCTCTTGGCCTCTGCGACCATCACAATTTTTCTTATTGTTCCTTCATTGGAGTCCAGTGTCATCTCCTCAGGACTAATAGACGCAGGGATAGAGCCTTGCGTTTCACGTGGCTCGCCTACGTCCTCCTTGCTGTAGGCTGCCTCTCCTTCCTTATCTCCTCCACTCTGTTCACCCTCCCGAGTCTCCTTCAACTGACTTTGGACCTTTTTTACCAGCGAGGGTGATTCCCTTCTGGCGTCTGAGATGGTTGCGTCCATCGGGTCACGCAGTCCGCTTAGAATTTCGGCTATCCACTCGTCTTGGGATTTTGCGGAGTTCACTTCCTCGACTGTGACAGCCACCTCCTCTACTTCTTCTCTTCCCATTTCTTCCGTCCCTCTCGTGCTGGGTGGACGTGATAGAGGTAAGGGCTGGTTGACCTCCCCGTCATCCTCCCTACCCTTCGCCTCCCTTTCCTCTTAAGCTATCCGCTCCAAAATGTCACCGAATACATCTCTTTCTTCTCTTCGGTGTACCTCACTGCTTCCGTGCAGTGTGCTGGCTTCATTGCGAACCGTTCCAGGAACTGGTTGCTCCGCCTTGGAGTTTTCCGTGCTTAACCATTGGCTTCCGACATTGAAGTTCGCGGCGGAAAACTCCCTCATGCTTTTCATTTTGGGCCGTGAGATGCAAGATTTGACTCGGCTTTTGGGTTTTGGGGTAGGTATTGGGTTGATTTGGCTCAAGGGGCAGATGTTAAAAACTTCCACACAGTCGTCGGAGTCATCGACTACTGGTGGACGGGTTGGGGCTCTGGCGAATGGCCAGAAGAATGGGTATATGGGTGGTCTTTGGGCAGTTGCCCTGATTCTAGATGCAGAGAAGTTAGGGATAAATTGTGGGTTAGGATTTGGAAATCTAGGTCGGACCGGAGAAGCGAAAGGCCTCACAGGTCTGGAAGGATGAAATGTTGGTCGAGAGAAAAATGGAAATCGGGGACTGGTGTAGATGATGAAGAAGGTCTTGGAGAAATGTTGCCGGCGAGGTGTTCTTGATTTTGTGGGTTTGACTGGTTAGACATATGAGTTCTGCTAGAACACAAATCGCCGGAGGTTTAAGAGAGATGAAAGGTTTCGAAAATGGAAAATGGGAAATCGGATCGCGTTTATAAAGGGCTAATTTAGCCGTCGGTACTAAATGCGGATTCGCGATATCCGGAATCCCACTGATCAAGGCAAATTTTATTGAGCCGCACACCCATCAAGTGTGATGGGCGGCTAATTAACGCACACAGAGTACTTGAGTGTTTTGGCACTTGAGTGTTTTTCTAGGAAAGACGCGTAGATTGAGAAGACATCTACGTTTCACCTAGTGCTCTATCTAAACGCAGTGAGCTAATGATAAACGCATACTGATGAAGGCCTGGTTCTTAGGTTAGATTATGCGTTGTAAGTTAAGTATTATGCGTTTGACATAATATGTACGACTCTAACCTTATCTCTAACCTTAACTCGATAAACACAGAAATCGTTTATCGATGAACACATAGTTTACTTATGCGTTGGACGCATGCATGAATAATAGATTATGCAATGAAATCAGATTGTTCAAAAACTCAACTCCTACTTTTAGGGCTCAACGCATGAGCTGCAAACCAGACTAACGCATCCCAACTATGCATGCTTGAGGGAGGTCATAATGTACTTCATTGTCGCCTCTGCGTTGAACCCCGACCGCGATAAAGGCTCGCAAGTGTAATAACTGAGCTTGCGTCGAAAGGTCCCTGCGTTGCCAAATGCCTACATTACTAGGGATGCTTTCTTTTACCCTTGCTTTATTTTATTTAAATTTGTTATAGTATTTAATTTCATGTTATTATATTGTGCTTTATTACTTTCATTTGTATTATTGTTTTTAGCATATATTGATTTTTTTTATTTATTCAGTTTAAAGATGTAAATGAGATAAGCATGAAAGTAGGAGTCAAATTTGTGAATGATCTTTTATTCATGCATGCATCCAACGCATAAAGAAAACTATGCGTCAATCGATAAACGGTTTTTGTGTTTATCGAACTAAGGTTAGAGGAAAGGTAGAGTCGTACATATTTTGGAAAATGCATCACATTTAACTTACAACGCATAAACTGACCTGAGAACCAAGCGTTCCTCAGTATGCGTTTATCATTAGTTTTCTGTGTTTTAGAAGAGCACTAGGAGAAACGCAGATGTCTTCTCAGACTACGCGTCTTCCCTAGAAAAACACTCAAGTGCCAAAAACACTCAAGTGCTCTGTGTGCGTCACAAAGCCGCCCATTACACGTGATGGGTGTGCGGCTCAAGGAAAGTTGCCTTGATCAGTGGGATTTTGATATCGCGTATCCACATTAATTACCGACGGTTAAATTAAGCCTTTATAAGCGCGATCCGATTTCCCATTTTCCATTTATGAAACCTTTCTTCTCCCTTAAACCTCTGGCGATTTGTATTCTCGCTGAATTCTTATGTCTAACCAGACCAACCTAGAAAATCCAGAAAACTTCGCCATAATCAGTTCCCCAAGACCATCTTCATCTCGATTTCCATTCTTTTCTCCACCTCCATATTACCCTTCTAGACCTGTGAGGCCTTTTGCTTCACCGGTCAGACCAAGAAATCCAAACCCACCGTTTATCCCTAACTTCTCCGCGTTTAGAATCAGGGCAACTGCCCAGCGACCACCCATCTACCCATTTTTCTGGCCATTCGCTAGAACCCCTACCCGTCCACCAGTAGTCGACGACTCCGACGACTGTGTGGAAGTCCTCAATATCCAACTCTTGAGCCGAATCGACCCAATCCCTACCTCAAAACCCAAAATCCGGGTCAAGTCCTGCATTTCCCGGCCAAGGATGAAGAATATGAAGGAATTCTCTGCCGCAAACTACAATGTCGAAAGCCAGAGGGTAAGCGCAGAGAACTCTGAGGCTGAGCAACCTGTTCCTGGAACGGTGCGCGATGAGGCCAATGCACTGCACGGTAGCAGTGAGGTGCGTCGAAGGGAAGAGAGGGATGTTTTCGGCGACATCTTAAAAAGAATAGCTCAAGAGGAGCGGGAGGCAAAAGGTCAAGAGGAAGGGGAGGTAAACCAACCCTTGCCCCTATCCCGTCCACCAAGCACTAGAGGGACGAGGGAGATGGGAAGAATAGAAGAAGAAGAGGTGGCTGTCACTGTCGGGGAAGTGAACTCAGCAAAATCCCCAAATGAGTGGATAGCCCAGATTCTGAGCGGGCTGCAAGACCCAAGGGATGCATCCGTCTCAGACGCACGAAGGGAATCACCCTCGCCGATAAAGGAGGTCCAGAGTCAGTTGAAGGAAACTCGGGAGGGTGAATACAGTGGGAAAGATAAGGAGGGAGAGGCTGCCTACAGAAAGGAGGAAGTAGGCGAGCAAAGAGAAACGCAAGGGTCTGTCCCTGCGTCGATGAGTCCTGAGGAGATGACATTGGACTCCAATGAAGAACCGATAGGAAATGTTGTGATGGCCGCAGAAGCCAAGAGAAAAAGAGTTGAAGAAGAGGAGGAGGTACCCCTAATGGGGAAGAAACGAAGGGTATCATCGGGGATTGCCGAGGATGAAGAGCCGAAAAATACAGACCAAGGAGACAGACCTGAGTCTCCAGTTTCGGCCACATCCTTGGATCGGCTGGCAGAGAAAGAGAGGAAGAAGAGGACCAAGTTGAGAAAGGAGCTCAGGGCCCTGAGAAAAGGAGTGGAGAAAATAGCCAAAGACGCATTGGCTAGAACAAAGGGGCGCAAGGAAGTGCGGCCACAAGAAGGCGGAGAGACGCAAGACCTTCCTGATCCTCGAATAGAAGCTGCCGCATTGGCATTTGTAGAGGAAATGGAAGAAGAAGAAAGAATAGAAAAAGCAGTCGAAGAGCTTGAAAGAGAGCTGCAAATTGAAGAAGATGCAGAGCTGGCTGCTCGATTAAACGCCCAGGAGGAAGGGGAGGGCAAGAAGAAAAAGAAGAAGAAAAGTAGGAAGGAACGCATCGGGGAGGATGCGGGGGAAGAACAAGGTGTAAGCACCTTGGAGAAGAAGAAGAGGAAAGAAAAGGAGGTGGCGGTCACCAAACTCCCAAGCACACATAATGAGAAACGCAAGGGAAAGGAAAAGGTGACCGAAGAACAAATCAAAATGGCCGAGAGCAAGAAGAGAACCGTAAATGCGATTCCAACTAAGGCCAAAGGAAAAGAGAAAGTGGTCGATGCGTCGCCACAACAAAAGGAAGGAAAAGGGAGATGCAGAGCGTTCCCTGACCTGATGATCAAGGTGGGATTTTTTCCTGAAGACGCCCCAGTGTCGCCATACATCACCGAAATAATTAACCACCACGACTGGAGAAACTTCTGTACCAGCACTCCTTGGATCCAACCTGAAGTAGTCCGAGATTTCTATAACGGACGCATAGATGAGGAGGAAGACGTGGTGGTGGTGGATGAAATTGAAGTCCCATTCAACGCAAGGGAAATCAACAAAATATATGAGTTGAGGGACAACCCGGAGGCGGAAGGAAATAAGATCATAGAATCAACTCCAACGGAGTTATTGGAGGACGCACTCCGGGTAATGGCGAAGCCAGGGGCAAAGTGGGATGTTTCACCCACAGGTATAAAGACGCTTTCAGCAAGCAGCCTAACTCCAGAGGCAAACCTGTGGGTGTATTTGGTGAAGAAGTGGCTAATCCCGACAACGCATGACAAGACAGTGTCAAGGGATCGAGTGATGGCAGCATACTGCATTATGCGTCGCATCACCCTTGATGTTGGACGCATAATTGCGGCGCAGATAAGAGGGGTGTTCAGCAAGCCCAGGGGCCAACTCTTTTTCCCCTCTCTTATCTTGAATTTATACGCCAATGCTTCCATCGGAGGGTCAACGGAAATGTTAGACGCAGACAAGATGATTGTAGTTAATGGCGTAATCGCCAACAAGACTCTGCGTCGGTTGATTAGAGGATCGCAATATCTGCCAGAGCCTACCAAGGCCACCAAAAGACCTCATCAACCCATTCCACCTCCAAAGCCGCAACCGCAGAAGAAGGGGAAGCCGTCCAAATTGAAGGGCGTGGCAAGTCCTGATGCCACCATCCAACCTTCCCCAACCTCAAGCCCTTCACCCCCACTTCCAAAAACCAGAAGGGAACCAACTCCACCTCCACCTCCTCCTGAGACGCATCGCCCTAAACCACCTCCACCTCCTCAGAAAATGCATCGCCCCAAACATCCAAAACCCCGACCTTCCACAAAACCCTCTGCCCCAATAAGAGTTGATGACTCACACTTAGAGGATTTTGGCGCGACCTTTATGCGTCCATCATCCCCTGCGTTTGACGAAACTCCACCCACTCCCCCACCTCAACCAAACCCGCCCACCCCACCAATGCAACCACAAACGCCAGAAGGCCAACTTGACCTTGAGTGGGAAATAGTGCAAACATATCTGCAGCAAGCGATCTTGCATCCTGTGATGCACTCATTAAATATGTTAGCACGCCGGCAGACGGAGCAGTTCTAATTCACCTTAAATTACGTTCACCAACTGCTCTCAATCCGACCGGAAATCCCGCCCCCTGATATTCCAGAACGCCTCCAACAGCCTCTTGTCTTCCCAGTGCCACAGCGCCCTGCATCTGAGCAGCAACGCAGACTTGATGAAGACGAGCCTGATGGTTGAAAAGTTTAGCGGTGTAGTCAAGACTTGTATTTTTCTTGCAAATTTTGTATCTTTACATTCAATTGTATGCGTTGGTGAAATTCACATTAATAGAATGAATATTTTCTTCATCGCATGGATCTTTAATTTCCTCTTTGCGTTGTCCCTTGTTATAAATTTATTCTAAGTACATTTAATTAGTCTTAACTTTTATCTTTGCGTTGAAAAGTTGGTCCCTGTGATGATAATCATGCTTACACTTTTTGTAAACTCTTTAAGTTAGATTACTTTCAATGCGTCTGCATACTATTCCTTAGAAACGCAAACCTACTTTGAATGTATGCAAGCAGCCAATTCAAACCTCTTTTACAAAATTTTGCAACTTAGTCTTTGTTCACAATTTAAGCAATGAGGACCTTGCTACTCTCAAGTTTGGGGGTGGAAGAGGTTTGAACTGTCAAAGATATGAATATGAGGAACTTAGTTCAATCATATAAAAAAAAAAAATTCAATTCTTTGAAACGCAAAACTCCGCTGGCAAGACTAACATATTTATCTTGTTAAGAGTTTAGCTGAAAACGACACCTGCTCGTAGTTGGCCACCTCCATGCACCCCATAGTTGGTGTTTCAAAACGATGGTGGGTAATTGTATTCAGCGATGCATAGTTAAATAACAAACTCCAATGTCTAGATAGGAAACCGAACTTAGATAAGAGTTTAGTCGAGAAGGGCACTTGCTCGTAGTTGGCTGCCTTCATGCACCCCATCGTTGGTATGTCAGAACGAAGGTGGGTAACCCTACTCGACGCATACTTAATAAACATATAATAAAACCAATGAAAGAAAAAGGAACTTTATATCTTCATCTTTCAGACTCAATGTTCAAAAGAAGAAACAAAAATTTTGTGAATAATGAGTTTAAGAATTTTGAAAAGAAAGCTTGCCGCATACAAATTAGACCCGTCCTAAAGAAAAGAATATAGAGGTAGAGTAATAATATAACTAACGGGTAGCTGATTGAGTATAGCATTCTAAGAGACTAGTTAATGCATTGATAAAATGTTTAGAATGATTGAAGTTTCTTAGATAGAAGTTATGCTTGAGGACAAGCATTTATCTAAGTTTGGGGGTGTGATAACTTATAGAAATACAAGTTATTATAGCCTTTTTCATAGATAAATAGAGTTTAAATAAGAGAAGCATGCGGTAGTTAATGATAAGTTCCATTAATAAATCTTCCTTTGTGTTATACTCTTGCATTTTGATGAAGATATTTATTTTACCACTTGTTAAGTCTAAAACGCATGTTTTCATGCAGAAATGCAAGCAATGCGTTTCTTAACGCAGGACGATACATTAGCAATTTGTTCTTCATGGACGCATGATCTGAACGGAACGCAAACTACCTGACGACGCGTTAACAACACTTCAACGCATGACTACGCGTTAGCAACTTACGCTGCGTTGACATCAATTAAACTTTGAATGGACGCATAAACAACCGTTACGGCAAGGCGCTGAGGATCAGACAGAATCTTGAGAGATTGACGGATGATTGATAAACATGATTTGCGGCTAAAGTGGTGGATCTTAATTGGCCCGAGAATCACGCAATCAGGCGAGATGGACGCAATGTCAATCTTGCCACCAATCAAGCAGATCTGCCATTAACTGCGATTTCATCATCTATAAAAGGGCAGCTCTGCGAGAGGAGAAAGGTTGTTGATTCTCGGAAGGACTCCATAAATGACAACAGAGTTCTCTCAGACTTCAACCGGAGACAAATAGCTCGAGAGAGAAGAGTCTTCCTTTCTGCCACACCACTTCACAGCAAATCATCACGCTTCCACCCGGGCGACTCAAGACATTGACGCCTTGCCTTGCTTTCTTTCTTACTTTTCTTACTTGAATTTTAGATTTGTATCAAGAAATTGACTTATCAAAATTTGTATCTCATTTTCATCAATACAATTATCTTCCATGTCTATTCACTCTTCTCATCTGTTCACTTTATATTTTCAAGCCATGAGTAACTAATCACTCGGGGGTCTAGGGTTGCGTTAGCATCTGACTAGGGACCGCAGTGTAACTATCCTAACTTGTCACTTGCGAGCTTAATCCGATGCTTATATCCATCTGACAAATCGATATAAGTAGTAATAATCAGACTGCTCGAGAGGGTAAGTGATTATGGAACTCAATTGACAAGGGCCAAGTAGTGTTACCTGGTTACGGGGACAACCTTGGTTCTTAACACTCTCCTATGCATTATAGACATATAACGCATAGCGGCTGACAACCGGGAGAAGAGTCGCTAGTATGAATAGGGTATTACTGTGCGTTTCCGATGTTAGATGTTAACCAACCCGGACCCTTTTCTTTATCCATTCATACACATCTTAACTGAACTTGCTGTGTCGCATGCTTTCCATATTCCACAACTGTTAGTCTAGTGTACAAACATCTGCTTTCCCTTAGATTAGAAACACAACTTTCTCAAAATTGTTGGTTACCTCTGTAACGCATACAATCCAATTAAAACTAAATCAATATAATCCCTGTGTTCGACCTCGGACTCACCGAGAACACCTATTACTTTACTTATACTTGGGTAGAGGAATAGGAAAACTTGACAAAACTAACACATAATAATAGAACGCATTGCATGATCAACGCATGCCATGTTAAACGCATAACCATATACTTTAGTACCTTGCGTTAGGTTAATTCACACAATAATATTTCCACAACAGTCAGTAAATTAGTGATGATGCGATTTATAAAATGTGTACCTTCATCACTAATTATCGCCCTTGGTGTCCCGAATCGAGAGAAGATTTGTTTCTTTAAAAACTTGGACACTGTGTTCACGTCATTCTTTGCACAGGCTGCTGCTTCTACCCACTTGGATACGTAGTCGACCGCTACTAAGATATATTGATTGCCGCAAGAAGGAGAAAATGGTCCCATGAAGTCGATTCCCCATACGTCGAACAACTCAACTTCCAACATTGAATTCAGAGGCATCCCATTTCGGTTGGAAATGTTGCCTGTTCTCTGACAACGATCGCAAGCTACCGCCTATGTCCTTGCGTCTTTAAATAATGTCGGCCAGAAATACCCACTTTGCAGCACCTTTGCAACTGTTCTCTGCCCTCCAAACTATCCTCTGTAAGGTGCTTCATGACAGCTTCTCAAAATATTATGCGTTTCATATTCTGGAACGCATCGACGCAAGATATGGTCAGGGCCAAGTCTATATAGATATGGCTCATTGGCTTCTTGTTGATTCATAGCAAAGATTTTTCCTTGCTGTGTTGATCGTCCCGTAGCTCCCTTCTGCCTTGTTCCACTAGTCCCCTCGTCAACATTTCTAGCAGCTCTTTGTGGCTGACCCACCACATGTGAGGCAGTTCTCTGCTCAGGTTTATCTTCTTGCATCATTTGAGGGCATTCTCGTTTAAAATGACCAGTCTGTCCACAGTTATAACATGCATTGGCCCTACACTGTCCCCAATGATACTTCCCGTAGGTGGGACACAGTGGTTTTTGTGTGGAACTAGCTGTGGACTCACCAAGTTGTCCACTTCGAGAACCTTCTACTGACTGTGCTGGACCACCAATGGTCCTTGCCCCCGTATACCTCCACTAGTACTGGTCTTAAAAGTAGTCTGTCCGCTCGATTTAGTTTTGAAGTTTCCTCCTTTAAACACGCCAGGTACAAATCTCCTTCCTGACTGTCCCAGAGTAACGCCAGAAGAGTGGACTACACGTCCACTTTTAGATGAATCACGCTCCATCTTCTTCTCCATCAAACTCCTTTCTACCCGCATAGCTGCCTCCACTAGTCTAGAAAAATCCATCCATTCAACACTGGCGGTTACTGGAGTTCGTATTTCCTCCCGTAACCCTTCTTCAAACCTCTTACATCAATCAGTCTCATCTGCAATAATCGTCGTGGCATATTTAGACAGTTCTGTATATTTCTTTTCATATTCTGCCACTGTCATAGATCCCTGTATCAACCTCAAAAACTCATTCCGCTTAGCATCTCGGAATGATCTTGGACAATATTTTTCTTGGAAGACCTTTTTGAACTCATTCCAGTCTATTCCTTCTGTGTCTCCTCTTCTGCTTTCTACAATCTTCCACCAATCTTCTGCCCCTTTTTGGAGCAAGAATACTGCCAACTCCACTTTTCTGTCTTCGGGGCATCTCATTACACGATAGCGTTTCTCGAGCAAATTTAGCCATGCTTCTGCCTGAACAAGGTCCACGGTGCCCTCAAAAGTAGTAGCACCTAAAGCCTTTAATCTTTCAATACTGTATTTCTTTTCTGGATCGGATTCCACTGATCCGATACTTGCAGCCAATCTCTGGGCAATTCTAGTAAATAGTTGTTCCTCGACATTGACCTCAGCTTGAGGATGACTAGATTCACCCTCAGACATATCTCCATGGTTCCCAGTAGCTTCAGGAGTTCCGGCTACTGCTTGCCTAGCTCGCTTGCCTCGAGGCGGCATGTTTCCTATAGGACAATACGACATTATCATTACTAACAAGATATATGTTCCTACACTACAATGCATGATCCTATTCCCAAGATTCTTTCGCTCTGATACCAACTTGTCACACCCCCTCCCGGATTACCTACCTATCTTGAAAGAGAATGTAAAGACAATAAACATCACCCCTCTTGTGACGCATATTGTCCCATCTTACATAACTTCCTGTGCACACATTTCATACATAAACATTCATAGAACTCAGCCCTATTACACATGATCATAATATAACAATCCTTCCTGTACAAAGTACACTTTTATCATATAACATAATTAAACTTCCATAGATCCACCATACATTTTTACAAAACCACATTACGATCCTCACTCTTTATACAACTTGATCTACATGTGTAAGCACTGAATTGTGTTGCCAAGCGTTGAGATGCGGCCATGCGTTTGTGGCTATGCGTCTCAAAGGAAGAAGTGGCCGAGAGCGAGAGTAAGAATTTTTGGAAAGTAAAATTTTGGCTAAGTATTGACTAAGTCCATGCGTTTGTGGTTGATTCACGGAGGTTAGTGAGCTGAGGTAGCTACCCGCATTGAAGGATAAGGAATTCTAGCGGGGGAAGAAACGTGCTTGAACTATGTGCTAAAGTCACTCTACGCTGAGGACAGTCATGCGCTGAATTCACTCTGCGCTGAGGACAGCCATGCGCTGAAGCCGATGCGTTGAAGACAGACATGAGTTGAAGTCGCTCCGCGTCGAAGACAGAGTGGTCTTGATGCGACGGAGATAGCGGTGTATGACTGAGTTGTACGCGTCAAAAGTAGGAGGCGTTGAGGACGACGCCATGCGTTGGGTGAGGTTAGTTGCTGAAGGCGCTGGAGGAGAATTTTAACATGAGCGCCTCGTGTCGAAGTGTGAACCCCGTGTCAGCCTGCGGGTGCTGGGGTAAGTCGGCAACATTAATCTTGGTGTTTGTGAAGGCTAAGTCGGTACTATATATAGTTGGATTAATTAAATGTCTAATCATTTTAAGGACATTTCGAGAGCTTAAGTTTGTTCTATCCTTCAGATAAACTTCAGAAAAAGATTGAGGAAGCTGTTCTTGAGGATTTTGGACAAAGTTCGACTCATATTGAAGCTGAAAACGAAGCTAGAACAGAGGAATAACTGAAGTCACATCGTTTGAGCAGTGACTGATAATCGAAGTAGAACGGGAAGAGGAAGCTGAGTGTAAAGCTAAAAATTTAAGGTTAGTAAGTTGACGTAATTCCTAACAACTTTTGTAAAGGATGGTGATGTTGAAATTAAAGATTTACTATGTGAATCCTTAGGAAACTAGAGTTTACAAGATTATCTCGCAATCCGGAACAGCAGGAGGTAACTCCGGAATATCGCGAGAATGAGGAGGAGCTACACCCTTAAATTTTAAGGTAAGCTATAGAACGTGATTTCCTATGAGGTTGTAGAAGAGAAGAAGTCCTAAATCCGTATGGAAATGTGACTTTTAATAGGTTGAAGTAAAAACGAGAAGGAAGGAAGGAATTACAGTGCAGAGTGCCGTTGGAAAATCAAGTATCGGCACACTGTCTGGGAACTGGTAGCGAGACAGGTATCGCTGAGACGCAAAGGAACCTTCCATCTCACAGATCTCGCTAGATAACGTTGAGTATCGCTGCTAAGGTATGTAACGCTGGTGCTATTCCATCGAGTATCGCTAGTAACAGTCTTTATCGGTGGGTATCGCTGGGATTCTCGTTTATAAGTCAGTAGAGAAAAGGAAGGTGATTTGATGTTGATTAACGCAAGGCATACTTCTTTTGCAGGCCAAGAAGAAATAGGAAAAGTGTATAACCCACGTAAAGCCTAGGAAGAGTGTGAGTGACTATTTTCTTCTTCAATTCTATTTTATTGAAAATGTTCTTATGAAGCATGATTTTCAATGAACTGTTTACTGTGAAAAATGTTGATTGCACTTCTTAAAGGCATGTTACATATTTCTAGAGTTGATAGAAAGCAATTATGTGAAATGTTATTGAACAAAGTTTTGTATGATTTCTATAAAAGGATTTTCATTTGAACTATTATGTGAACGAAATTCTAAAATGTTTTAGAGGAGGCTCAGTGCTCAAGGACACGAGAAGGCACGTGAGTTTCCCCGGGACCCAGTACTCAAGGACATGAGAAGGTACATGGGCAACCCGTTATATTCTTATATGCACATAGAGGTTGATTTGGCTGATGCGTCGAGTTTGCTCCGCATTGAGCCAGGGATGTTTTCGACGTTGGAAGTGTTGAGCTTTGCTCCACCCCAACTAAGGTGATTTTTGACGTTGAGTGCGTAGAAGCATTGCTCCGCCTCAACTAAGGGAAAAGTTTGAAAAACTAAATTGATATTGATAAATTCCTTGGAAAACATTCTTGTATGATTTAAGAATTGATTTATGAGATTAATGGATTTTATGGAAAGCATGTTTAGTTTGAATACATGTTAAACTCTTGCTTATACGTTATACGCAACATGCCTGTTTTAAATGAATGCTCGTTTTACAAAGATTTGTCACTCACTAGGCTGTTAGCTTATGTTTTCCAATGTTTTCCTTTTCTCTCCCCAGGTAGCAAGGATGTTCCCGGTGCTTAGCCTACTTCAGCTCACCCTGCCTAAGTCTCGAGTTCTCAAGATACAATCAAGTTTGAGAGTTGTACGTTGCATATGTTTTATGTAAATGGCATGTAGATCATGTAGTTTTGAGTGGAGATTGTTGGTGGAGTTGTGTACATTGTATTATGAATATGGAAGTGAAATTATGCTATGTAATAAAAGCGTACCCTATACAGGGAATTGTATCAAATTATGGCATGTGTAGTATGATTGAGTTCTATGTATGTATATGAGTAAATGTATGCGCCGGAGGGAAGGTAAGAAGGGACAATATGCGTCACAAGAGCGGGGATGTTTATTGTCTTCACATTCCCTTTCAGGATAGGTAGGTAATCCGGGAGGGGGTGTGACAACATGCCACCTACATAAGGTTATATACAACGTACAACTCTCAAACGTGACTAAATTTCGAGAACTCGAGACTTAGGCAGGGTGAGCTGAAGTAGGCTAAGCACCGGGAACGTCCTTGGTACCTGGGGGAGAAAAAGAAAACATTGGAAAACATAAGCTAACAGCCCAGTGAGTGACAAATCTTTGTAAAACGAACATTCATTGAAAACAGGCATGTTATGTATAACGAATAAGTAAGAGTTTATCATTTTGTTCAAATTAAACATGCTTTCCATAAAATCCATTAATCTCATAAATCAAATCTTAAATCATAAAGGAGCGTTTTCCGAGGAGTTTATCAATATCCGTTTAGTTTTTCAACTCTTCCCTTAGTTGAGGCGGAGCAATGCTTCTACGCACTTAACGTCGAAAATCACCTTAGTTGGGGTGGAGCAAGCTCAACACTCCCAACATCGAAATCTTCCCTGGCTCAATGCGGAGCAAACTCGACGCACCAGCCAAATCAACCTCTATGTGTACATAGGAATATGACGGGTTGCCCAAGTACCTTCTCATGTCCTTCAGTACTGGGTCCCTGGGAAACTCACGTGCCTTCTCGTGTCCTTGAGCACTGAGCCTCCTCTAAAACGTTTTAGAATTTCATTCACATAATAGTTCATATGAAAATGCTTTCATAGAAATCACACAAAACTTTATTCAATAATATTTCCTAAAAGAGAATGCTTTCTATCAACTTTAGAAAACGTATAACATGCCTCGTAAATAATGCAACCAAACATTATCCATTTTAAACAGTTCATCGCAAAAATCATATTCCATAAGAACATTTTTAATAAAATAGAATTGAAGAGTAAAGTAGTCATTCACTACTCTTTCTAGGCTTTACGTGGGTTATACACTCTTCCTATTTCTTCTTGGCCTGCAAGAGATATGTACTTTGCGTTATTTAACATTAAATCTTCTTCCTTTTCTGAATTAACTTTATAAGCGAGAATCCTAGCGATACCAACCAACAAGAGTTGTTACTAGCGATACTTGATGGAGCGACACTAGCGTTACCTTACCTTAGCAGCGATACTCAGCGTTATCTAGCGAGATCTGTGAGACGGAATGCTCCTTTGCGTCTCAGCAACACCCGTCTCGCTATCAGCACCCAGACAGTGTGCCGATACTTGATTTTCAGTGGCACTCTGCACTGTAATTCCTTCCTTTCTTCTTGTTCTTACTTCAATCTATCCAAAGTCACAATTCCATACGGATTTAGAACTTCTTCTCTTCTATAAACTTATAGAAAATTAAGTTCTATAGCTTACCTCAAAGTTTCAAGGCTTAACTCCTCCTCGCTCTCACGGTATTCTGGAATCACCTCCTGCTGTTCCGGATTTCGTAATAATCTTGTAAACTCTGCTTTTCCTAAGGATTCACATAGTAAATCTTCAATTTCAGCATTACCATCCTTCACAAAAGTTGTTAGGAATTATGTTAACTTACTAACCTCAAATTTTCAGCTCTAAACTCGGCCTCCTCTACACGTTCTACTTTGATTATCAGTCACTGCTCAAACCATGTGACTTCAGTCATTCCTCTGTTCCAGCTTCGTTTTCAACATCAACATGAGTCAAATTTCGTCCAACATCCGCAAGAATACCTTCTTCAATCTTCTTCTGAAGTTTGTCTGAAATATGGAACCGACTTAAGCTCTCGAAATGTCTTAAAAATGATTAAACATTTAATTAATCCAGCTATATATACTACTGACTTAGCCTTTACAAACACTAGGACTTATGCTGCCGACTTACCCTTCACCCGCAGACTAGCGCAGGGTTCTTATCTCAACGCGAGGCACTCAAGTTAACTTCTCTTCCAACGCCTCCAACAACTGACCACACCCAACGCATGGTGTCGTCCTCAACGCCTCCTATTTTTGACGCATACATTTCCGTCATACAATACTACTTTTGTCACGTCAAGTCCATTCTGTCTTCGACGCAGGGTGACTCCAACACAAGTCTGTCTTCGACGCATCGACTTCAGCGCATACTTGTCCTCAACGCAGAGTGACTTAAACGCATGGTTCAAGCACATTTCCTCCCCGCCAGAATTACTTATCCTTCAACGCGGGTAGCTACTTCAGCTCACTAACCTCCGTGAATCAACCACAACGCATGGACTTGTCCAACACTTAACCAAGATTTTACTTTCCAAAAATTCTTACTCTCGCTCCCGGCCACTTCTTCCTTTGAAACGCATAGCCACAAACGCATGGCCGCACCCCAACGCTTGGTAACGCAAATCAGTGCTTACAACTCCTTACCCCCTTTTTAAGAATTTTGTTCCTTACCGTTACCACGAGGGGCTTCAGTATTACTAGGCAATGCTCCTTGGGGTCTGGTATTGCGCTCACTTGCCATTTGTCCCACTTGTATTTCTAAATTTCGAATTGCAATGGCATGGCTTTTTATTTCACCCATTTGGTTTTGGAGCATCGCTTCCAACGACTTACGTGTTTCTTCATTTTGAGTGATAGTTTGACGCATAAATGCTTCAAGGGATGATGATGATGAATTTGCTGACTGATTTCGTTGTGCTGGATGCCCTTGAACACCTTGGTTGTACACGAGGTTATTGTTTCTCTGCGGTTGTTGCCCAGTTCCCTGCGTCTGTGACTGGTTTCCTCCCCATCCAAAGTTAGGATGGTTTCTCCAACTCGGATTATAAGTCTTGGAATACGGGTTGTTCTGAACATAGCAGACAGACTGTGGGTTGTAGGGACACATATCGTATAAGTGGCCCTCACCGCATTGCACACAGCTTACAGATGCTATTGCAATCACCGTGTTCATTGCATCCATTGATGCTACCGCACAGCTTTCAAAACCCCAATTGGTACTTCCTCGTATAGGTTGGTGTTTGGAAAGGCTTGTCACTTACCGGTAGAGCTCGAGCATAGAGCTTATTGGGCCATCAAGAAGCTGAAGATGGATTTCAAGAAAGTTGGTGAGAAACGCCTTTTAGAACTCAATGAGATGGAGGAGTTCCGTGCTCAAGCTTATGAGAATGCCAAACTTTACAAAGAGCGCACTGCGAGATGGCATGACAAGAAGATCACATCACGAACCTTCCTTCCAGGACAAAGAGTATTACTTTTTAACTCACGTTTACGCTTGTTTCCAGGAAAGCTTAGGACATGATGGTCAAGACCCTTTATCATTGCTAAGGTATCCCCACACGGAGCCGTGGAACTACAAGGTAACAATGGAATAACCTTCTAAGTGAATGGTCAACGATTAAAGCACTACATCGGTGATGAAGAACGTGGACTTGAGAACCTGACTTTCGTTGCATGATCCAGTAGTCCCGTCTAGCTAGAAGACGTTAAACCAAGCGCTTATTGGGAGGCAACCCAATTTTATTGCTTTCTTTATTTTTTTTTATATTCTTATTTTATTTTCAATAAATCTTGGAGTCACTCATATGCTTTATCTCTCAGGAATGTGGTTTATCACACAAGTACTCCTTACACCAAGCCTGTTTGGTGGCTTCCCGCTTGCTCCCAAGCTTGCTCTTTCCTTGAGATGTTCTTATGCATTGGGGACAATGCATGATTCTAAGTTTGGGGTGGGAGGTGTCTTTTGTACTTTTGTGTGTTTTCTTATCCTGCTATGCATGTTAGTGAAGGTTTTAATGATCATATGCATGTCAATTTTTTTGAAACAATTTTTGAAAAAAATTTTTTGAAAATTTTGGAGCTTTCAAAGTTAATGGGAATGTTGTTTATGGTTGTGTGCCTTAATGTTGATTGCCCATGATGAGATTCAAATTTGCATGATAGATGACTTATTGTGGAAATAGAATAGCACTATCTTGAGTTAAATTCATTTAAGTCCCTCTTAAAATCTCTCATATTCTTGAGCACGTAGCCACTTCTATTTAGAATCTTTAATTGAAAAAAGGATTAAGTTGGGTGTATTTAGTTGTCACTTCGAAAGGTCCCACCGGTGAGAGAGTGGAAATGCATGATAGCTTGTAATCTTAGACTAAGGAAAAAGAAAAGAGTATACATGCCTTGAGAAAAGAAAGAGTGTACACAAAATATATGAGCTTTATTTGTCTATCTTTTTAAATATTAAACTTGTAATGAGTATGCATGGATAGGGGTAAAAAGAGTTGCCTTTGCTGTGATCAGTAAGGACGCCTGGGAATTGACTAGGTACGAGTCCCTACAGTGGATGTGTGAAAGCTAGTGCCTCTAGGTAAAAGAATGCAAGTTTAGGGCCCATGAAAAAATATGTGATTGACAGGCACCTTAGTGGACATATTACTCACTTGAATGCATGAAAGCTTGAAGATTGGTGCATGAGCTAGAGTAGGGGGAAAACTAAAGAAACTCTCTTAAGTCCTAATTTGAGTTCTAGTATTTTAAATTGAAGGAGGCTTGCACACACACACATGGGAGATAGCAAGATTTGGCCTTGAATAATTATAACAATATAGATATGCTTGCATGTTTCTACTTAAGCTCTAAATGCTATTCTCTCAGACATGAGTCAGTTGCACACTTCTTCATCTAAAACTCCCTATTATTTGATTTTATTCTTTGCTCAGGACTAGCAAATCTCCAAGTTTGAGGTGTTGATAAGCACTTGAAAAGTGCTTATTATTCTATCAAATTAAGGGAGTTTTATATTAGACTTAACTTGTTTGCTAGTGATTTTCAGGTTAAAACAAGGAAAATTAGAAGAAACGACTGAAAGATCAAAACCGAGCAAGAATATGGAGAAAAAGTGCTAAAAAACACATCCTTGCTTGAAACGCATGATGCGCCGCGGCGCTAAGGCAGCGCTGAGCCAGAAACGCATCAGCATGGACGCAGAGCAGCAACGCGTCGCTGGGAAGGCGCTGCTTCGACGCATACTTGGTGAAAGCAAGACAGCGTCGCGGCGCTGGGACGGCGCTGCCGCGACGCTAAAACCCGAGAGCAACTTAATTTTGGTCGCAACGCTAGCGCCGCGACACTATGGGTCAGCGCCGCGGCGCCAGTGTTAATTTAAACGCAAGTTTTGTATTTTAGGTTAAATTTTTGGCGGCCAAACTCTATAAATTGAGGGTTTTTCAGCAGCCAAGGGAGGAGAATTATCAAGAAGATCAAGAAAGTTGCAGAACAAAAGAAAGATCCAAAAAGGTGAGAATTAAGCTAGAGTTCGAAGAGTGAGTTAGCCGCAAGGAAGAAGAAAAGAGTTCGAGATAGTTTTGGTGCCCTTCGAAGTCCGACGCAAGAGCCAAGGAGTTCGTGACAGTGCTGCCTCAATCAAGAACCTCTTTTCAGTAGAGTTTCCCTATTCTTTACACTCTTTCTTTGATTCTTTTTGCAATATGTTGCTTTACGCTATGAGTGGCTAAACTCTTTAGCTTTAGGGTTTTTGATGAATTGTTTGTGAATTCATGATAACTTTGTAGACTCATGGTTTTGTTCAATTAAATATGCTTTTCATTGTTATTGTGTTTAATTCTTGAAGATTGGCCACCTTCACATGTTAAGTTAGATGTATGATCGAGAGATTATATGTTTAATTTGATCTATAACAATGAATCGTTGTTAATCTATCACGAGAGTAGTTAGGTTGATAATGAAAGTTGCTAAAGACTAGTTTTAATGCCATGTGATTTTGTATTGGTTTTAAGAGATTAACTATCAATCAAGTTGCATGAGAAAGAGTTGTCTTTGAGAGAAGATAACTTGGAATTAAGTTTCTAGACTTAGGCATAAGAATTAAATCCATGAAATCTATAATTTTGCATGATGAAACAAACAAGGATTCGAAACCCTAGAACTCTCTTTGACTCTTGCAATTCTCCCTTTGATACTTTCTTGGCTTGATTTTTCTTGTTCCCAAAATTGAAATATTGAATTTCAATCCTCAAATAAAATTGATTCAACTCTAGAATAGCTAAATAACTTAAACCTTCCCAATTGGATCTCTAGTGGAAACGATACTCAGACTTAACCGTTTTATATTATAACTTGACCTATATACTTGCGGTTAACACACAAAAGTGCTACATCACCCACAGACAAACGACCAAGCTGAAATAACAAACAGGGAGATCAAGTCCATACTGGAAAAGGTCATGAGCACATCAAGGAAAGATTGGACAGAGAGATTAGATGAAGCTCTATGGGCCTACAGAACGGCATTCAAAACACCGATAGGCATGTCACCCTATGCGTTGGTGTTAGGTAAAGCATGCCATCTCCCACTTGAGCTGGAACACAAGGCCATCTGGGCCATGAAGAAACTCAATTTAGACCAGGAGGCAAGCGGAGAAGCCAGAAAGCTTCAACTAAATGAACTCCTGGAGTGGAGGCACTCAGCTTATGAAAACGCAAAGCTGTACAAAGAAAGCACCAAGAAATAGCACGACAAGAACATTAGTAAGAAAATTCTATACGTTGGCCAGAAGGTCCTGTTATTTAATTCAAGGTTGCGTTTGTTTCCAGGTAAGCTGAAGTCTCGATGGTCGGGTCCATTCATAATCAAGGAAGTGTTCCCGCATGGTGCGGTCATGCTGACAAATGAAAATGGAACCACATCCTTCAAGGTCAATGGACAAAGGGTAAAGCCCTACCACATTGGAGAGTTTGAAATTAACAAGACTTCCATTGACCTACGCGAGTGTAATGACTGAGCTTGCGTCGAAAGGTCCCTACATTGTCAAATGTCTACATTTCCAGGGATGCTTTCTTTTACCCTTGCTTTATTTTATTTGAATTTGTTATAGTATTTAATTTTATGTTATTTTGCTTTCTTGTTTCTGTTTGAATTTTGTTTTTAGCATATAGTGATTTTTTTTTAAGTTCAGTTTATAAATGAAAAGGAGATAAGCATGAAAGTAAGAGCCGAATTTTTGAACAATTTGATTTCACCGCATAATCTATTATTCACGCATGCGTCCAACTTATTTTTTTAAATTATGCGTTCATCGATAAACGATTTCTGTGTTTATCGAATTAAGGTTAGAGGAAAGGTTAGAGCCATACATATTTTGTCAAAGGCATCATACTTAACTTACAACGCATAATCTAACCTGAGAACCAGGCGTTCATCAGTATGCGTTTATCATTAGTTTACTGCGTTTAGACAAGAGCACTAGGTGAAACGCAGATGTCTTCTCAGACTACGCATCTTTCCTAGAAAAACACTCAAGTGCCAAAAACACTCAAGTGCTCTGTGTGCGTCAATTAGCCGCCCATTACACGTGACGGGTGTGCGGCTCAAGGAAATTTGCCTTGATCAGTGAGATTTCGATATCGCGTATCCGCATTAATTACCGACGGCTAAATTAAGCCTTTATAAATGCGATTCAATTTTTCATTTTCCATTTTCGAAACCTTTCATCTCTCTTAAACCTCCAGCGATCTGTATTCTCGCTGCAATCTTATGTCTAACCAGCTCAACCCAGAAAATCAAGAAAACCTCGCCGGAACCAGTTCCCCAAGACCTTATTCATCATCTACACCCAACCCTCGATTTCCATTCTTCTCTCCACCTACATTTTATCCTTCCCGACCTGTGAGGCCTTTTGCTTCTCCGGTCAGACCAAGAAATCCAAACCCCAACCCACCGTTTATCCCTAACTTCTCCGCGTCTAGAATCCGGGCGACTGCCCAGAGACCACCCATCTACCCATTTTTCCGGCCATTCGCCAGAACCCCTACCCGTCCACAAGTAGTCGACGACTCCGACGACTGTGTGGAAGTTCTAAACATCCGTCCTTTGAGCCAAATCAACCCAATCCCTACCCCATAAACCAAAAGAAGAGTCAAGTCCTGCATTTCCGGACCCAGGATGAAGAACATGAAGGAATTCTCTGCCGCAAACTACAATGCGGAAGCCAACGGTTAAGCGCGGAGAACTCCGAGGCTGAGAAACCTGTTCCTGGAATGGTGCGCGATGAAGCCAGTACACTACACGGTAGCAGTGAGGTGCGCTGCAGGGAAGAGAGGGATGTTTTCGGCAACATCTTGGAGAGGATAGCTCAAGAAGAGCGGGAGGCAAAGGGTCAAGAAGACGGGGAGGTCAACCAACCCTTGCCCCTATCCCGTCCACCAAGCACTAGAGGGACGGAGGAGATGGGAAGAGGAGATGAAGAAGAGGTGGCTGTCACTGTCGGGGAAGTGAACTTAGCGAAATCCCCAGACGAGTGGATAGCACAAATTCTAAGTGGGCTGCGTGATCCGATGGACGCAACCATCTCAGATGCACGAAGGGAATCACCCTCGCCGGTAAAGGAGGTCCAGAGTCAACTGAAGGAGACTCGGGAGGGTGAATACAGTGGGGGAGATAAGGAAGGAGAGGCTGCCTACAGCAAGGAGGACGTAGGCGAGCAAAGAGAAACGCAAGGGTCTGTCCCTGCATCGATGAGTCCTGAGGAGATGACATTGGACTCCAATGAAGGACCAATAGGAAAAGTTGTAATGGTCGTAGAGGCCAAGAGGAAAAGAGTTGAAGAAGAGGAGGAGGTACCCCTACTGAGGAAGAAACGAAGGGTATCACCGGAGATTGCCGAGGATGAAGAGCTGAAAAGCACAGACCAAGGAGATAGACCTGAGTCTCCAGTTGCGGGCACATCCTTCAATAGGCTGGCAGAGAAAGAGAGGAAGAAGAGGGCCAAGTTGAGAAAGGAGCTCAGGGCCCTAAGAAAAGGAGTGGAACAAATTGCGAAAGACGCATTGTCTCGCAGGGAGGCGTGCAGGGAAGTGCGGCCTCAAGAAGTCGGGGAGACGCAAGACCTTCCTGATCCTCAACTAGAAGCAGCCGCATTGGCATTTGAAGAGGAAATGATGGAAGAAGAAAGACTAGAAAAAGCAACCGAATAGCTTGAAAGAGAGCTACAAATTGAAGAAGATGCAGAGCTGGCTGCTAGAATAATCGCCCAAGAGGAAAGGGAGGGCAAGAAGAAAAAGAAAAAGAAAAGTAGGAAGGAACGCATCGGGGAGGATGCGAGGGAATAACAAGGTGTGAGCACCTTGGAGAAGAAGAAGAGGAAAGAAAAGGAGGTGTCAGTTACCAACCTCCCAAGCACGCATACTGAGAAACGCAAAGGGAAGGAAAAGGTGACTGAGGCACCAGTCAAAGTGGACGAGAGCAAAAAGAGAACTGTAAATGAGATTCCAACTAAGGCCAAAGGAAAAAAGAAAGTGGCTAATGTGTCGCCACAACAGAAGGAAGGAAAAGGGAGACGCAGGGCGTTCCCTGACCTGATGATTGAGGTGGGATTTTTCCTTGAAGAAGCCCCAGTGTCGCCATACATCACCGAAATAGTTGACCACCATGGCTAGAGAAACTTCTGTACCAGCACTCCTTGGGTCCAACCTTACGTAGTCCGAGATTTCTATAACGAACGCATAGACGAGGAGGAGGACGTGGTGGTGGTGGATGAAATTGAAGTCCCATTCAACGCAAGGGAAATCAGTGATATATATGAGTTGAGGGACAACCCGGATGCGGAAGGAAATAAGATTATCGAATCAACTCCAACAGAGTTAATGGAGGACGCACTCCGGGTAATGGCGAAGCCAGGGGCTAAGTGGGATGTTTCACCCACAAGTATAAAGACGCTTTTAGCAAGCAGCCTAACTCCAGAGGAAAACCTGTGGGTGTATTTGGTGAAGAAGCGGCTGATCCCTACAACGCATGACAAGACAGTGTCAAAGGATCGAGTGATGGCAGCATACTGCATTATGCGTCGCATCAACCTTGATGTTGGACGCATAATTGCCGCACAGATAAGAGGGGTGTTCAGAAAGCCAAGGGGCCAACTCTTTTTCCCCGCTCTTATCATGAACTTATACGGCAATGCTTCCATCGGAGGGCCAACGGAAGTGTTAGACGCAGAGAAGATGATTGAAGTTAATGGCGTAATTGCCAACAAGACTCTGCGTCGGTTGATGAGAGGATCGCAATATCTGCTAGAGCCTACCAAGGCCACCAAAAGACCTCAGCAACCAGTTCCGCCTCCAAAGCCGCAACCGCAGAAGAAGGGGAAGCCGTCTAAGTTGAAGGGCGTGGCAAGTCCTGATGCCACCATTCGACCTTCCCCAACCTCAAGTCCTTCACCCCCACTTCCAATAACCAGAAGGGAACCAACTCCACCTCCACCTCCTCCTGAGACGCATCGCCCTAAGCCACCTCCTCCTGAGACGCATCGCCCTAAGCCACCTCCTCCTCCTAAGAAAACGCATGCCCCAAACATCCAAAACCCCGACCTTCCACAAAACCCTCTATCCCAATAAGAGTTGGTGACTCACACTTAGAGGATTTTGGCGCGACTTTTATGCATCCATCATGCCCTGCGTTTGACGAAACTCCACCCACTCCCCTGCCTCAACCAAACCCACCTACTCCACCTCGGCCAAACTTGCCTACCCCACCAACGCAACCTCAACAGCAAGAAGGCCCACTTGACCTTGAATGGGAGACAGTGCAAACATACTTGCAGCAAGCGATATTGCGTCCTGTGATGCATTCATTAAATATGTTAGCACGCCGGCAGACGGAGCAGTTCCAATTCACCCTGAATTATGTTCAACAACTGTTCTCCATCCGACCGAAAATCCCGCCCCCTGATATTCCAGAACGCCTCCAACAGCCTCTTGTCTTCCCAGTGTCGCAACGTCCTGCGTCTGAGCAGCAACGCAGACCTGATGAAGACGAGCCTGATGGTTGAAAAGTTTAGGGGTGTAGTCAAGACTTGTAATTTTCTTGCAAATTTTGTATCTTCACATTCAATTGTATGTGTTGGTGAAAATCATATTAATAGAATGAATATTTTCTTCATCGCATGGATCTTTAATTTCCTCTTTGCGTTGTCCCTTGTTCTAAATTTATTCTAAGTACATTTAATTAGTCTAAACTTCTATCTTTCCGTTGAAAAGTTGGTCCCTGTGATGATAATCATGCTTACACTTTTTGTACACTCTTTAAGTTAGATTACTTTCAATGCGTCTGCATACTATTCCTTAAAAACGCAAACCTACTTTGAATGTATGCAAGCAGCCAATTCAAACCTCTTTTACAACATTTTGCAACTTAGTCTTTGTTTACAATTAAAGCAATGAGGACCTTGCTACTTTCAAGTTTGGGGGTGAAAGAGGTTTGAACTGTCAAAGATAAAAATACGAGGAACTTAGTTCAATTATTTAAAAAAAAAATTATTCTTTAAAACGCAAAACTCCGCTGCAAGACTAATATATTTATCTTGTTAAGAGTTTAGCTGAAAACGACACCTGCTCGTAGTTGGCCACCTCCATCCACCCCATAGTTGGTGTGTCAAAACAAAGGTGGGTAATCGTATTCAGTGACGCATAGATAAATAACAAACTCCAATGTCTAGTGAGGAAACCGAGCTTAGATAAGAGTTTAGTCGAGAAGGGCACTTGCTCGTAGTTGGCTGCCTTCATGCACCCCATAGTTGGTATGTCAGAACGAAGGTGGGTAACCCTACTCGACGCATACTTGATAAACATATCATAAAACCAATGAAAGAAAAAGGAACTTTATATCTTCATCTTTTCAGACTCAATGTTCAAAAGAAGAAACAAAAATTTTGTGAATAATGAGTTAAAGAGTTTTGAAAAGAAAGCTTGCCGCATACAAATTAGACCCGTCCTAAAGAAAAGAATAAAGAGGTAGAGTAATAATATAACTAATGGGTAGCTGATTGAGTATAGCATTCTGAGAGACTAGTCAATGCGTTGAGAAAATGCTTAGGTTAATTGAAGTTTCTTAGATAGAAGTTATGCTTGAGGACAAGCATTTATCTAAGATTGGGGGTGTGATAACTTGTAGAAATACAAGTTATTATAGCCTTTTTCATAGATAAATAGAGTTTAAATAAGAGAAGCATGCGGTAGTTGATGATAAATTCCATTAATAAATCTTCCTTTGCGTTATACTCTTGAATTTTGATGAAGATATTTATTTTACCACTTGTTAAGCCTAAAACGCATGTTTTCACGCAGGAATGCAAGTGATGTGTTGATGACCCCTTAACGCAGGAACCAGACGATGCGTTAACGACAGCCCAACGCATAACTACGCGTTAGCAACCTATGTTGCGTTGACATCAACCAAACTATGCATGGACGCATAGACAACCGTTACGGCAAGGCGCTGCGAATCAGATCGGAATCTTGAGAGATTGACGGATGATTGGCAGACATGATTTGCGGCTTAAGTGGTGGATCTTAATTTGCCCGAGAATCACGCAATCAGGCGAGATGGACGCAGTGTCAATTTCGCCACCAATCAAGCAGATCTGCCATTAACTGCGATTTCATCATCTATAAAAGGGCAGCTCTGCGAGAGGAGAAAGGTTGTTGATTCTCGGAAGGACTCCATAAGTGACAGCAGAGTTCTCTCAGACTTCAGCCGAAGACAAATAGCTTGAGAGAGAAGAGTCTTCCTTTCCGCTGCATCACTTCACAGCAAATCATCACGATTCCATCCGGGCGACTCAAGACATTGACGCCTTACCCTACTTTCTTTCTTACTGTTCTTACTTGAATTTTAGATTTGTATCAAGAAATTGACTTATCGAAATTTGTATCTCATTTTCATCAATACAATTATATTCCATGTCTATTCACTTTTCTCATCTGTCCACTTTATACTTTCAGGCCATGAGTAACTAATCACTCGAGGGTCTAGGGTTGCGTTAGCATCTAACTAGGGACCACAGTGTAACTATTCTAACTTGTCAATTGCGAGCTTAATCTGATGCTTATATCCATCTGACAAATCGATATAAGTAGTAATAATCAGACTGCTCGAGAGGGTAGGTGATTGTGGAACTCAATTGACAAGGGCCAAGTAGTGTTACCTGTCTACGGGGATAACCTTGGTTCTTAACACATTCCTATGCGTTATAATATAACGCATAGCGGCTGACAACCGGGAGAAGAGTCGCAAGTATGAATAGAGTAATATTGTGCGTTTCTGATGTTAGATGTTAATCAACCCGAACCCTTTTCTTTATCCATTCATACACATCTTAGCTGAACTTGCTGTGTCGCATTGCTTCCCATATTCCACAACTGTTAGTCTAGTGTACAAACATCTGCTTTCTCTGGATTAGAAACACAAATTCAAACAATTGTTGGTTACCTCTGTAACGCATGCAATCCAATTAAAACCAAATCAATATAATCCCTGTGTTCGACCTTGGACTCACTGAGAAAACCTATTACTTTACTTATACTGGGTAGAGGAATAGGAAAACTTGACAAGACCAACGCATAATAATAGAACGCATTGCATGATCACATCTTGACATGTTGAACGCATAATCATATACTTTAGCACCTTGCGTTAGGTTAGTTCACACAACAATATCATCACAACAGTTGCCGGGGATTATTTCATTGATTTAATTATTTTATTTGGATTATTGTGTTGTAGGATTCGTCAGTCGAAAGAGTATAGTAAGTTTCTCCTCTGCCAGAAGCTCTAACAGTATCTAAGTGACGGGAGCAATCCATAGCTTAATATTGACCCAGAGATTGAGAGGACCTTCACCCGAAGGACAAGATAGAATTGAAGAAGGGCCAATTGGTTGGACCTAATTCACACGGCAAGTGAGGAAATTGCCTGCATAAGCAGGAGAAATATTGGAGATGACTTACTCATATGCCGAAGATGTTTTCGACAGAACTTCATGGAATACCAATGAGTGGGTGGACGACGGGTATGAATTTCGCTCCACCAATAAAAGGCAAATGCAAGCTGGAATGCTTGAAACTGATGCGACCACTAGCATGGCAGTGCAGCTCGACAATATAATATCCATGCTGCAAATACTAGTCTTGAAAAATCAAGGTAGATCAATTGCTGCGATGAACGCAGTGCACGCGATGAATCAGACAACATCTGTAGACTGCCCGCAGTGTGGTGCGGGGCACTTGTATGACATGTGTCCCTACAACCTCCAGTCTATCTGTAGTGTTCAAAACAACCCCTACGGTGAGACGTACAATTCGGGTTGGAGGAACCACCTTGACTTCTGATGGGGTGGGAATCAGCAACAACTGTAGAGGGCTGAGCTGCAACCGCAGTGTCACACCCCCACCCTAGATATTATATATACTTCTATCTTTACCTAGGAGTGAGTGTTACCTAATCTGTATTCTGTTAACCCTGTTATATATGCATTTCTATATCATAACTAGCTGGTGAAATGTTTAGCCTTTACAACAGTTATGCAAAATTTTCTTGATAAGATAGCATCATAAGTAGATTTAAAAGACTATGTTTAGAGTTTACAAATATGCCTGGTGAACCTCACAAATGCCACTCAAAATATGTTCAACTACTACAAAGGGATGGGGTTTACAAGTTCCCAATTACAAAAAAAAAAAAAAATCTAATTTGGCTCAGACGAATCTTGATGGTAGGCTAGGCACCCCGAACATGCTTGCTACCTTGAAAGAAAACATCAGAGAAACAAAAATCTATGAGCTACAATGCTTAGTAAGTGACTAACTGAAATATAAGCTTAATAAAAATATTACATTCTTTGGTATAAATTGCTCGATCATGCCTCATATCACGCTTCATAAACTTGTAAATGACTATAACTTGTAAATCACTATCATTACGTAAATGGTTGTCTTTTCATTAAACTTTTGTTGAGGCGGAGCAAACTCAACACACCCAACGTCAATAAGCCTTAGCTGTGTGGAGTAATCTCAACACATCAGCGTCAAATACCTTTTATTATGCTTATAAATTTGTCTGATCTCGGGCTGCCCGTGTACCTTCTCATGTCCTTCGTTACCAGGGTCCCAGGGAAATACTCACTCACCGTCTATAAATCCTTAGGTGAGAGTTTCATATAAATTAAATACTAGGGCTGCCCATATGCCTTCACATGTCCTTCAGCATTGGGTCCCCGATAGGATCTTTCTAGAGTACTAACTTGCACATGCACATTACAATCATAATATCTCAGACTTTATAAAATACTAGGGCTGCCCATATGCCTTCACCTGTCCTTCAGCATTGGGTCCCATTCGAATCTTTCTTGTGCATAGGCATGCATAATACATTTGTCATAAATTAACTATAATTATGATATCTCAAACTGCTTTGAACATTCATCTAGCAACTAGCTTGGTAAAACTTAGAAACTTATCTGATACATTATCAAGCTCTATCTCACATATAAGATATGTGCTAGTTTCATATACAAAAGTACACTTCAACTCATGCTTTAAAGATATTATTAAACATATAGAAAATAGTACTGAAGTTAAGCTTATCTCAAATCATAAAGTCACTCACGACTTATTTCGGGCTCCGAGCAGGTTATACGCTTTCCCTAGCTCCTCTTGACCTGTAAACATACCTTTTTCGTGTTAGCCATTTCTAACATTCCTCTTTATATTCTTCATTTGCTTAAATATCTTAAATATGGGTTTTCATCACTAGTCCTTCTCTTGTTTACAACTTACAATAATGAGCGAGATTTTTAGACTAAACTACTCCTAACCATGCGGCATCAGCGATACCCAGCTTCGCGAGACTAGCGATATTACCTTAATAAGAGATACTCAGCGAGAGTCAGCGAGAGTTGTGAGACGCAAGGCCCCTTTGCGTTACCAGCGACACTTGTCTCGCTGATCACCCTCCAATTCTTTAGCGATACTCCTATCCTAGCGACCCCGATGGTTAGTGCTCTTTTTCTTTCTTCTCTAACCTGTTCTCAAACTGCTAAACATCGAAATCCAGCTAAAATCAGATCTTTCTTTCTTCTACAAACTTGTAAAGAAGTGAGCTTTCTAACTTACCTCGAGATTTCAAACCCTATCTTTTCTTTGTTGGGGAAATTATCCTTGAATAACTCCAACTGCTTCGAATTAGCTAACAGCTATTACAGTATCACAACTCCGAATGTTTCTTCCTAAAATTTAACGTACTCTTGTTCAAATTTGGCTTAAACGTCCTTTACAGAAGTTGCTAAGGATTAACTCACTCACCTTTAAAACTTCGCTGTAGCTTCGACTTCCCAGCTCACTCTTCTTCAAACACCATATGATGTCTAGATTATCGTCAACCGTCAAGCTTCTGGTTCCAGCTTCAATTTCGCCATGAGAATGATCTGGTTCCTACTTAACTCCAACATAAACAGTTTCTTCGACCTCTCCTCGTTGTTCTTCTGTGAAAGGGGTAAATCTGGGTTCGAAATATGTCTAAAAGTGTTGATTGAGTCAGCGTACTTACTTATATATATATATCACCGACTCACCAGTACGGCCATCACCTCCTTACTTAGGTTGGCCGATGCAACCTTCTGTGCAAAGCTTCAGCAACGCATAGCTTACACTTGCTGTTTTTACAATTGTTCAACGCGCAGTCGCCGGATAGCCAATTAACGCATGATCCTCTCGGCCACTCTTCTAATGTACCAATACATACCAACCTTCAACGCATAGTGACTTCCAAGCCTTGTGGCCTTCAACGCCTCATGGCCGTCAACGCCTAGTAGCCTTCAACATATTCTCAACGCATAGCTCCACTAATGCATGGCCAACACTTAGCCACTTTTGCTCCATACTATTTAGCCCACTTTTCTAACCACTGCCCATTTCATAATTTCTTCTCAACTTGCCAACTTCCCAAATGTCAGGTAGGGCTTACTGCGTTTCTCTACCGCATACTACCCGGCCTTGACGTCTCAAATGCATACTTCTATGCGTTTGTTTCTTACCGCATAATACCATACGTCTGCCTTAATTACATGCCGTCAATCGTTTCTACCATGCGCCAACATGGTTTTCCACTAAGTATGCGTCCAACTTCACTTACCTCTCAACTATTCTTTTAACCCTGCCCATCACTTGAGGAGGTTTCCTTTCTTCCAGAGGTCTTACTTCTAAGCTTAAAATCATGGTTGCGTTCTCCTGATCTGTTTATCCTACACAATATAATTCTCAACTTCAAGAATTACTTTGATTTCAAGATTCAGAATTCGTTCAACGCAACCTTTCTATCAGATCCTTCTAATTTAAATTTCATCTACGGCATATATAAACTAACACTTGAGCACAACCGCTCTTATCCTACTTCTTTCCTTTATAGGCTCTTCCACGAAATAGTCTTAGAAAGAGTGTGTGACACGCAAAGAGGCAACCCTCCTGGTTTCAACCAATGAAATCAAGGCCAGTATCATCAGTTTTCGAGGGATCCGCAAGCGGACGAATCATCCTCATTGTCTTCCCTAGAATCTCTTTTACGAGAAGAAAACAGTAAAATTGAAGCAACGTGCCAGTTGTACGAAGCCATGCTTCAAAGCCAAGCCACTGCAATTCATAATTTAGAAGTTCAAATGAATCAAATTGCAGAGGAGCGAAAAAATGAAACGCAAGGAACATTGCTAAGTACGACCGAAGTTCCAAGAGGGAACTTAGAAGAACAATGTCACGACGAGACATTGTTAAGTGGGAAAATTAATCCCACAGCGCATAATGAGGGGACGCAAGTAAACTTGCAACCCCTAAACGCTCCAACAAGTCAACCGATGGAGAGTACTGTACATAATGTCCATCATCCATCATCTTCTACCGAATCGCAAGAAGAGGAGTATATAGAGCGGAGAGAAAAAGCAACGCAGGCAGAACCTGCGTCTGTGTATGAAGATACCACTTCTGGACGCGTCCTAATTGACGTCCAAGAAGAAATCTCAACACCCCGCGCGGGTGATCAGGTAAAATTTAATCTAGTTAACGCGTTGAACGATCCTGATCATTTCCAATCTTGTCAGGCGAACGCGGCGTTGAGAAATGAAATCCTCCAGGACGGTGAAGATGAAAAGGATGATGAAATTAATTTATTCTCCGATCGACAATTAGAGAAATCAGAGCGAAGCAACAGATCCGCGGCAAAGATCGAGCCGCTATTGAAAGAGCCTTCAATGCAAGAGCTAGAAACCAGACCAACGCATCCCAAGTACGCGCACTTGAGGGAGGTCATAATGCACTTCATTGTCTCCTCTGCGTTGAACCCTGAACGCAACAAAGGCTCTAATGACCCACGCAAGCGTAATAACTGAGTTTGCGTCGAAAGGTCCCTATGATTCTGAACGCCTACTTTTCCAAGGACACTTTCTTTTACTCTTGCCTTCTTTCTTTCTTTTTCGCGCGTGTTTTCATATCTAGTTTATTTTATTTTATTTTATCTTATTCTATTTTGCTTTCTTTCTTCTGTTTGTATTTTGTTTTTAGCATTTATTTCTTTTTCTTTAATTTCAGTTTTAGTAGTGTAAATTAGAGCATGAAACTAGGCGTCGAGCTTTACTGTAAACTCTTTGATTTCAACGCATCGTGGAACTATGCGTTCAGCGATAAACGATTTCTGTGTTTTTCAAGTTGAAATTAGGAGATGTAATTTTTTTTCAAACGCATAATACTTAAAACGTCCAGTGCATACTTTGAACTAAAAACCATGTGTTCAATTGTATATTCTGTATGCGATAATTGTATGCGTTCACTACTGCTTCGCCGCATGGAATTTCTAATTACCTCTTTACATGGTTCCTTGCGGTAAATTTATTCTAAGTTCATGTATAATTATTCCGAACTTTTATCTTTGTGTTGAAAAATTAGTCACGATGAGGATAATCATGCTTACACTTTTTGTACACTCTTTAAGTTAGATTACTTTCAACGCGTCTGCATACTATTCCTTAGAAACGCAAACCTACTTTGAATGTATGCAAGCGGCCAATTCAAACCTCTTTTACAAAATTTTGCAACTGAATCTTTGTTTACAATTTAAGCAATGAGGACCTTGCTACTCTCAAGTTTAGGGGTGGAAGAAGTTTGAACTGTCAAAGATAAAAATATGAGGAACTTATTTCAAACATACTCAAAAAAAAAAAAAAAATTATTCTTTTAAACGCAAAACTCCATTGGCAAGACTAATATAATTATCTTGTTAAGAGTTTAGTTGAAAACGACACCTGCTCGTAGTTGGCCGCTGATAACTTGTAGAAATACAAGTTATGATAGCCTTTTTCTTAGATAAATAGAGATTAAATAGAGAAGCATGCGGTAAGATATGTTGATTTTTATTAAGAAATCTTCCTTTACGTTATACTAATGTATTTTTATGAAGATAAATGATTTTACCACTTTTTGAGCCTAAAACACATGTTTTGACACAGGAATGCAAACGATGCGTTGATGACTTCTTAACGCAGGAACCAGACGATGTGTTAACAACAACTCAATGCATAACTACGCGTTAGCAACCTACGACGCGTTGACATCGGCCAAACTATTCATGGACGCATAGACGACCATTAATGCAAGGTGCTGAGAATCAAATCAGAATCTTGAGAGATTGACAGATGATTGACGAACATAATTTGTGGCTAAAGTGGTGGATCTTAATTGACTCGAGAATCACGCAATCAGGCGAGATGGACGCATAGTATCAATCTCGCCGCCAATCAAGCAAATTTGCCATTAATTGTGGACGCATCATCTATAAAAGGGTAGCTCTGCGAGATGAGAAATGGTTGTTGATTCTTGGAAGAACTCCATAAGTGACAACTGAGTTCTCTCAGACTTCAGCCGGAGACGAATAGCTCGAGAGAGAAGAGTCTTCCCTCCGCCGGACCACTTCACAGCAGAACATCACGCTTCCATAAGGGCGACTCAAGACATTGACGCCTTTCCTGCTTTCTTTCTTATTGTTTCTATCTTAATTTTAGATTTGTGTCAAGACATTGAACTTATCGAAAATTATATCTCATTTCATCAATATAATTATTTTCCATGTTTACTCATTTCTCTAAACTTTCCGCTTTTTACTTTCAAACCATGAGTAACTAATCACTCAAGGGTCTAGGGTTGCGTTAGCATCTAACTAGGAGCCATAGTGTAACTATTTCATCTTGTCAATTGCGATCTTAATCCGATGCTTATGTCCATCTGACAAATCGATAAAAGTAGTAATAATCAAACTACTCGAGAGGGTAAGTGATTGTGGAACTCAATTGACAAGGGTCAAGAAGTGTTACCTGTCTACAGGGATAACCTTGTTTCTTAACACTCTCCTATGCGTTATAGATCTATAACGCATAGCGGCTGACAACCGGGAGAAGAGCCGCAAGTATGAATAGAATACTACTATGCGCTTCTGATGTTAGATGTTAATCAACCTGAACCCTTTCTTTATCCATTCATTCACATCTTTAGTTGAATTTATTGTGTCGCATGCTTTCCATCTTTCACAATTTTAGTCTAGTGTACTAACAATCGCTTTCCGTAGATTAAAAACAACTCTCTCAACTATTTCTTGGTTACCACTGCAACGCATGAACTCCAACTAAATACTCAATCAATATAATCCCTGTGTTCGAGCTCGGACTCACCGAGAAAACCTACTCCTTTGCTTATACTTGGGTAAAGGATAGGAAAACTTGACATCATCACCAACGCATAGTAATAGAACGCATAGTATTTTCAAAGCATGATATGTTGAACGCATAATCACATCATTTAGCACCTTGCGTTAGTACAATTTACACATAAAATAATAGCACAACAAGTTTTTGGCGCCGTTGCTAGGGATTATCGCATTGATTTAATTATTTTATTTGGATTATTGTGTTGCAGGATTCCTCAGTTGACGGAGTATAGCAAGCTTCTCTTCTGTCAGAAGTTTCTAACAGTATATGAGTGAAGGGTACAACCCAACATTTGATATTGACCCAGAGATTGAGAGGACCTTCAGAAGAAGGATAAGATAGAATAAACAAAGAAGGAGCAATCAAACTATAGAAGAAGATATGGACGCTCAAAATAATCAACCTCAAGCTGGGGTTAGGCAGAACGCAAATGCGCAAGAGCATGGAAACAACGATACAAACCCAATTCTCTTGGCGCATGATAGGAATCACCCAATGAGAGAGTATGCGTCTCCAAATCTATACAATTTCGCACCGGGAATTTTACAACCAACCTTTGAAGGTAATGGAAGGTTTGAAATGAAACTAGTAATGTTGTAGATGTTGCAAGCCGCAGGGCAATTTGGTGGTGCAACAGGTGAAGACCCACATGCACACGTGAAAAGTTTCTTAGAAATATGTAGCGCATTCCCCATGGCCGGAGTACCGCAAGACAGCATCAGACTGATGCTATTCCCATTTTCTCTCAGAGATGATGCAAGACAATGTGCATATTCATTTGAACCTGGTGAGATTACAACTTGGGGCAAAATGGTTGAAAAATTTATGCAAAAATACTTTCCTCCGACGGTGAGTGCAAAGAGGCGATGAGACATTGTCACCTTCGAGCAAAAGGACTCGGAGACCCTCAGTGAAGCATGGACCCGATTTAAAAGGCTTGTAAGGAATTGTGCCCACAATGGCATCCCTGATTGTGTGCAGATGGAGATTTTCTATGGAGGATTAAATAAAACATCACAATCAGTGGCTGACGCCTCTGCAGCAGGAGGATTAATGGACAAGACCTATACGCAAGCCAAGGAGATTCTCGACAGAATTTCGAGGAACACCGATGAATGGGTGGATGATGGGTATGGATCTCAATACATGGATAAGAGACGAATGCAAGCTGGAATGATTGAAACTGATGCGACCAATAATCTTTCAGCTCAAATCGCCAATATGACATCCTTTCCGCAAACAATCGCGTTGAACAACCAAGGTGGAGCAGCTGCGTCAATGGACGCAATGAACACGGTGAATGCAACAGCATCTGTAAGCTGTGTGCAATGCGGTGAGGGCCACTTGTACGATATCTGTCCCTACAACCCACAATCTGTCTGCTATGTTCAGAACAACCCGTACTCTAAGACTTATAATTCGGGTTGGAGAAACCACCCTAACTTTGGATGGGGAGGAACCCAATCACAGACGCAGGGAACTGGGCAACAGCCGCAGAGAAACAACAACCCTATTTACAACCAAGGTGTTCAAGGGCATCAAGCACAAAGAAATCAGTCAGCAAACGCATCATCATCATCCCTTGAAGCCTTAATGCGACAAACTATCAGCCAAAACGAAGAAACACATAAGTCGTTGGAAGCGATGCTCCAAAGCCAAATGGGTGAAATAAAAAGCCACGCCATTGCAATCCGTAATTTAGAAATTTAAGTGGGACAAATGGCAAGCGAGTGCACTACCAGACCCCAAGGAGCATTGCCCAGTAATACCGAAGCCCCACAAGGTAATGGTAAAGAACAATGTCAAGCTGTGACATTGAGGAATGGGAAAGTTCTTCCCACTGAAACGCAAGACCAGAGGATGCAAGGAAATCTGCAGCCTCACATCACTTCACAACTAACTCCAATAACACCTACTATTGAACTGCAACCATCATCAACCACCACAGCCTCTCAAGAACAAGAAAATGGGAAGGGGAGAGAAAAAGCAACGCAGGCAAACCCTGCGTCGGTATCTGAAAATATCACTCCCCCTATGCGTCCGCCCTTTCCTCAGCGCCTAAAGAAGAAAAATGATGAGGGCCAATTTAGAAAATTCCTGGATGTTCTCAAACAACTTCACATCAACATTCCGTTGGTGAAAGCTCTTGAGCAAATGCCAAGTTATGTCAAATTCCTGAAAGACATACTTGATAAGCACTTGAAAAGTGCTTTCTATTCTCTAAAATTAAGGGAGTTTATATTAGATTTCACTTGTTTGCTAGTGATTTTCAGGTGAAAACGAGGAAAATTAGAAGAAACGACTAAAATATCAAAATCGAGCAAGAATACGGCGAAAAATAGTTGAAAAACCAAAAAGGGCAAATTTTTGGGATAGCGCTGCGGCGCTGAAACATCAACGCATGGTTCTGGACGCAGAGTAGCATTGCGGCGCCAAGATGGCACTGCCTCGACGCATTCTTGCTGAAACGCATTCTCGCGCTGCGACGCTTAGACGGCGCTGCCGCGGCGCTGAAACCCGAGAGCAATATTTCTGAAATGCATTTTAGCGCTGCGACACATGGACGGCGCTGCCGCGGCGTTAAAACCCGAGAGCAAACTTCTTCCGGATGCAGCCCTAGTGCCGCGGCGCCAGCTTTCCTTAATTGAAAAATCTGTATTTTTGGAAAATTTTGGGCGGCGAAACTCTATAAATTTGGGGGTTTCCAGCAGTCCAATTCATCAAGAAAAATCAAGGCAAAGCAAAGAAGTTGCAGACCTAAAGATATACAAAAAGGAGAGAATTAAGTGAGGGTTCAAAGAGTGAGTTAATTGCAAGGAAGAGGAAAAGAGTTCGAGATAGTCTTGGTGCCCTTCGACGTCCAACGTGAGAGCCAAGGAGATCGAGACGGTGCTACTTCAATCAAGAGCCTCTTTTCAATAGAGTTTCCCTTTCTTTACACTCTTTCTTTGTTTATTTTCTTAACATGTTGCTTCAAGCTATGAGTGGCTAAACTCTTTAGTTTTAGGGTTTTGATGAATTGTTTATGAATTCATGTTAATTTTGTAGACTCATGGTTTTGTTGGAATGATTATGCTTTTCATTGTTATTGTGTTTAATTCTTGTGGATTGGCCATCTTCACATGTTAGGTTAGATGTATGATTGAGAGATTGTATGTTTAACTTGATCCATAACAATGAATTATTGTTAATCTATCACGAGAGTAGTTAGGTTGATAATAAAAGTTGCTAAAGACTATTTTTAATGCCATGTAATTTTGTGTTGGTTTTAAGAGATTAATAATCAATCAAGTTGCATGAGAAAGGGTTGTTTTTTAGAGAAAATAACTTGGAATTAAGTTTATAGACTTAGGCATATGAATTACAATAAAATCCATGAAATCTATAATATTGCATGATGAAATAAACAAGCATTCATTACCCTAGAACTCTCTTTGACTCTTGTGTTTCTCCCTTTGATATCTTCCTTATTTGATTTGTATTTTTCCATAACTTATAATATTCAATTTCAATCCTCAAATAAAATTGATTCAATTCTAGAATAGCTAAGTAACTCAAACCTTCCCAATTGGATCTCCAGTGGAACGATATTCGGACTTATCCGTTTTATATTATAACTTGAACCGTACACTTGTGGTTAATACTAAAAGTGCTCATCAATACTATCCAAGAAGAGAAGACTTGGAGAGTTTGAGACAGTAGCATTAACGCGGGAATGCAGTGTGTTGTTCAAAAGCAATATACCCGCCAAAATGAAAGATCTAGGGAGTTTTACATTACCTTGTTCTACAGGGGGAATGGACGTAGGTCAGGCATTATGCGATTTAGGGGCCAGCATAAACTTAATGCCAGTGTCTATATTCAAGAAGTTGGGTATAGGGGAAGCGCGGCCCACCACAGTCACACTTCAGCTCGCTGACCGCTCCATTAAGCATCCCGAAGGAAAAATTGAGGATGTTCTGGTGAAGGTAGACAAATTCATCTTCCCAGCTGACTTCATAATTGTCACACCCCAACCCAGATTTACTCTATACCTAGGAAGGAGCATGATCCTATTCCCAACATAAGACTCTATAATATAAACACCATAAAAGAATAGCAAATCATACAACAATCCCATTATCTCATCAGAAGAACGTGTAAACTTTTAACTAACATGTCTGTATATACACATAGTAAGTACAACACGTCCCCTTTTTCACTACACTCTCATGGAAGATGTTTAATACATGACATATGAACAATCTAAATATTTACAACTATCCCAGAGGTTCGCTTCCAGATAGACCCAGACGAGATTCTTCAGTAGGCTAGGCGTCCCGGACACGCTCGCTACCTGAAACAACAAACAACAACAAACTGGATGAGCAAAAGGCTCAGTGAGTGACTAAATCTACTAAAACTAATCATGACAACTTAAATCCAGTTTGTAAGATAGTAACCATTGCATAACACATCCCAATGAATTATCAAGATTCACTTTCCACTATGCATGTATAACTATCAATTCTCCTGTTTTACAAGTATTCATCTATTTAGTGCTTTCACTTTCCGTCCCTCAGCACTTACTCATTTACAATTACAATACCATGTGCTTTCACATGAAATCCCTCGGCACAGGTAACAAACTCTATCTATGCTCAAGTGCCTTCACACAGAATCCCTCGGCACGAGCTAGTTGTGATGGGTTACTACATGCCTTCACTTACAGTCCCTGAGCATTGTAGTCCATTCTCTACTGTTATTCAAGTGCCTTCTCAAATCCCTCAGCACTTACTTTCACGCTTACTCACATGTAGCTTTCACCATAAGGTCCCTCGGCCACTTATGTGCTTAGACATTTGTAATAATATTCTCTTAAATCACTAACACATCACACACATAAGGTATACTACCCATTAATCATGTTTCCTCATCAATATACGTACTAAGTTTAACACAAGATATAACAAACAGTCACTCACAATCGGTCCCGGCTCTAAGTGGGTTATAAGCCTCCTCGAGCTCTTCTTGGCCTGAAAATACATAATCCTCAAGTTTAGTTTCCATAATCTCCTTTTTTCCTTTAGCATACAATAGCATCGTTATTCTATAGAAAATGGTAAGTTACCAGCGTTACTCAAAAGCTACTTAAACTGTACTAGTGACACTGCGTTGATTAAAACCAGCGAGACTACCTTGAGGAGCGATACCCAGCGATACTCTAGCGAGAATTGTGAGACGCAAGCCTATCTTTGCGTTGCAGCGTTACTTTCCCTGCTGCTCAGTCTCTCGCTCACTCAGCGATACTTTCGCTGTGACAGAACCGTTTCCTTCTTCCTTTCTTCTTCCTTCTTCAACCTCAAAATTTAGCACATCTTCCTCGTTTAGGACATATCCTGCGACAACTCCGAGTTACCTCTAATCATTCGATAGTTCAACTCCCGTCTCTTCTTCCTGAGTTTGACACACAATTAAACAATTTCAGCTCAAGCGTCCTTCATGAAACCTGCTAGAAATCGAGTTATCTTACTAACCTCAAAGTTTCAGCCCTAACCTTCATCTCTTCAATTTGTTCTTCCTCCAAAACCGAGCATCACTCTGAAAAGACCACAGCAGCTGAAACCTCTGTCAAACCCAAGTTTCTCCCACAAATTCAATGAGATTTCTGCTTCAAATCAGCATGAACATCTTCTTCTACCTCCCTTCGATGTTTCGCCTTAATATGGACCCAACTCGAGCTCTGAAATGCAAGCAAAACAACTGAATTCTCAGTCCACTTATATATATACCACCGACTTGTACTCCATTTCAATTCTATACTATAATCCGTTCGACGCATACCTCCTACGCTCAGCTTCATCAACGCACACGGCCTCTAATGATATTTCATTTCAAACTCTCCCGCCAAATAGTTAACGTACGCATTACCTTCTCTCAGCCAACACTCCTTGTCCAACGCATGCTCGCCTTCGACGCATGGTAGCGTTCACCGCATAACAGCCTCACCGCAGATCAGCTCCCAAACTCCCCGTTAAAATATCCTGATGATTTTCATTCTTGCTAGATGATCGAAGATATAATTGAAGAAAAGGCAAGCATCATAGACGCATGGGCAGAAGACGAAACTATGCTGGATTAAATGGATGAAGGAAGAGAAGTGGAAATAGGTGTAATCTCTAATCCAAGCTTTGAACGCTTAGACTTAAGCAACCGATCCACGGAGAAAACAAAGTCGTCCCTAGAAGAGCCGCCAACCCTTGAGCTAAAAACATTGCCCACGCATTTAAAGTATGCATATTTGGAGGAAGAGAGCACGCTACCGGTCATCATATCTTCTGCGTTGACTACAGATTGTGAAAAGGCTTTGCTGGAGATATTGAAAAATCATATCAAAGCCATTGGATGGACCCTAGCGGACATTAGAGGAATAAGCCCTTCATACTGCATGCACAAAATTCGGTTGGAAGAAGGTAAGGATGGCTCAGTTGAAAGGCAAAGCAGGCTTAACCCTGTGATGAAGGAGGTTGTAAAGAAAGAGTGTAAGCCTCGTACTTAGTCTTGTGAGGAAGCAAGGAAAGAAGGGACCAAGAGATGGACGCTTGGGTAGGAGTAGTTGGTAGGAATGTGATTGGGGGCGGAAAAAAAATGACTAAGTACCAGCTATGCGTTGGTGGCAACGCGCCTCGATGGAAGCAGTTTGGCGTGGACGCAAAGGTGAGGGAAGACCGATAGGCGTTGTGGCCACGACGCGTTGAGGTCACAAGGCGTGGAGAGCCACCTTGCACTGAAGGTTATCTTGCAACAAACGCATTGAAGGGTGTAAGGTGTTGGAAGTTGAAGGCCACAAGGTGGTGGGAGCCAACTTGCTATGAGACCATTATGCGGTGAACACTACCATGCATCGAAAGTGGGTATGCGTTGGACAAAGAGGGTTGGCCGAGTGAGTGTAATGCGTTTGTTAACCATCTGGCGGGAGAGTTTTGAGAAGTAAACCATCAGAGGCTGTGTGTTGCTGAAGCTAAACATAGAAGGTATGCGTTGAATAGATTGTAGTATAGTGTTGAAATGGAGATTAAGTCGGTGGTATATATATAAGTGGATTGAGAATTCAATCATTTTGATTACATTCCAGAGCTCGAGTTGGGTTCAGTTCGAAGCTAGACATCGGAAGGAGGTAGAAGAAGACGTTCATGTCGATTTGGAGTGGAAATTCCATCATAACCGCGAAAGAAACTTGAGCTGGGCAGAGGACTCAGCTGGTGTTACTCTTTAAGGGTAACGTTTGGTTTTGGAGGAAGAACGAACTGAAGAACCGTGATTAGGGCCAGAACTTCTGAGGTTAGTAAGTTAACTCGATTTTTAGCAAGTTTCACGAAGGGTGCTTGAGCTGAAATTGTATAAATGTGTGACAAACTCCAGATATTGAGATTTGGAAGGAAAGGAAAATTAAGTCCAAGATATATTGGACCTTATGAGATTCTGGAACGCATAGGACCTTCAGCTTACCGATTAGCCTTACCTATGGAATTGTCCAAAATACACGATGTGTTCCATGTCTCTCTATTGAGGAAGTATATTCCCGATCCTACGCATGATTTAGAAACTCAACCTATTCAGGTAAATGAAGACTTATCCTATGAAGAAGAGCCTGTGCAAATTCTTGACCGCATAGAATAAGTGTTAAGAACAAAAACGATACAGCTTGTGAAGGTCTTATGAAGAAACCATCAAGTTGAAGAGGCAACATGGGAAAGTGAAGAGCAAATGAAAATCAAATACCCTCACCTCTTCTTACCGTAATACTACTTGAATTTTGAGGACGAAATTCTTAAAAAGGGGGTAAGGAATTGTAAGCACTGATTTTCGTTGTCAAGCGTTGAGGTGTAGCCATGCGTTTGTGGCTATGCGTCTCAAAGGGAGAAGCGATCGTGAGCGAGAGCAAGAAATTTTGTAAAGTAAAATTTTGGCTAAGTGTTAGCGAAGTCCATGCATTGTGGTTGATTCACGAAGGTTAGTGAGTTGAGGTAGCTACCCGCGTTGAAGGATAAGTAATTCTGGCGGGGGAAGAAACGTGCTTGAACCATGCGCTAAAGTCACTCTGCGTTGAGGACAGTCATGCGCTGAATTCACTCTGCGCTGAGGACAGCCATGCGCTGAAGCTGATGCGTTGAAGACAGACTTGAGTTGAAGTCGCTCCGCGTCGAAGACAGAGTAGCCTTGACGCGACGAAGATAGTGGTTTATGACTGAGTTGTATGCGTCAGAAGTAGAAGGCGTTGAGGACGACGCCATGCGTCGAGTGAGGTTAGTTGCTGAAGGCGCTGGAGGAGAATTTTAACATGAGCGCCTCGCATCGAAGTGTGAACCCCGCGCTAGCCTGCGGGTGAGGGGTAAGTCGGCAACATTAATCTTGGTGTTTGTGAAGGCTAAGTCGGTAATATATATAGTTGGATTAATTAAATGTTTAATCATTTTTAAGACATTTCGAGAACTTAAGTCGGTTCCATATTCCAAACAAACTTCAGAAGAAGATTAAGGAAGGTGTTCTTGAGGGTTTTGGACGAAATTCGACTCATATTGATGCTGAAAACGAAGCTGGAACAGAGGAATGACTGAAGTCACTTGGTTTGGTTGAGCAGTGCCTGATAATCGGAGTAGAACGTGAAGAGGAAGCCGAGTTAAGAGCTGAAAATTTGAGGTTAGTAAGTGGACATAATTCCTAACAACTTTTGTAAAGGATGGTGATGCCGAAACTGAAGATTTACTATGTGAATCCTTAGGAAAAACAGAGTTTACAAGATTATCCCGCACTCCGGAACAGCAGGAGGTGATTCCAGAATACCTTGAGAACGAGGAGGAGTTAAGCCTTGAAACTTTAAGGTAAGCTATAGAACTTAATTTCCTATAAGTTTGTAGAAGAAAGAAAGTCCTGAATCAGTATGGAAATGTGACTTGCAATAGATTGAAGTAAGAACAAGTAGAAAGGAAGGAATAACGGAGCAGACTGCCGCTGAGTAGCAAGTATCGGCACACTGTCTAGGTGTTGATAGCGAGACGGGTATCGCTAAAACGCAAAAGAGCCTTCCGTCTCACAAATCTCGCTAGATAACGCTAAGTATCGCTGCTAAGGTAAGTAACGCTAGTGTTGTTCCATCGAGTATCGTTAGTAACAGTCCTTATCGGCTGGTATCGCTGGGATTCTCACTTATAAGTTAGTAAAGAAAAAGGAAGAAAATTTATGTTAATTAACGCAAGGTACATGTCTTCTGCAGGCCAAGAAGAAATAGGAAAAGTGTATAACCCACGTAAAGCCTAGAAAGAGTTGTGAGTGACTATTTTATTCTTCAATCCTATTTTATTGAAAATGTTTTTATGAAGCATGATTTTCAATTAATTGTTAAATATGAAAAATGTTGATTGCACTTCTCAAAAGGGCATGTTACATATTTCTAAAGTTGATAGAAAGCTTTTATGTGAAATGTTATTGAATAAGGTTTTGTATGATTTCTATGAAAGGATTTTCATATGAACTATTATGTGAACGAAATTCTAAAACGTTTTAGAGGAGACTCAGTGCTCAAGGACACGAGAAGGCACGTGAGTTTCCCCGGGACCCAGTACTCAAGGACATGAGAAGGTACATGGGCAACCCGTCATATTCCTATGTGGACATAGAGGTTGATTTGGCTGGTGCGTCGAGTTTGCTCCGCATTGAGACAGGGACGTTTTCGACGTTGGGAGTGTTAAGCTTTGCTTCACCCCAACTAAGGTGATTTTCGACGTTGAGCGCGTAGAAGCATTGCTCCGCCTCAACTAAGGAAAAAGTTTGAAAAACTAAATTGATATTGATAAATTCTTTGGAAAACACTCTTGTATGATTTATGAATTGATTTATGAGATTAATGGATTTTATTGAAAGCATGTTTAGTTGAACAAATGTTAAACTCTTGCTTATACGTTATACGCAACATGCCTATTTTCAATGAATGCTCGTTTTAGAAAGATCTGTCACTCACTAGGCTGTTAGCTTATGTTTTCCAATGTTTTCCTTTTCTCTCCCCAAGTAGCAAGGACGTTCCCGGTGCTTAGCCTACTTCAGCTCACCCTGCCTAAGCCTCGAGTTCTTAAGATACAGTCCAGTTTGAGAGTTGTACGTTGCATATGTTTATGTAAATGGCACGTAGATTATGTAGTTTTGAGTGGGGAGTGTTGGTGAAAGTTGAGAACACTGAATGATGAATATTAAAGTGAAGTTATACTATGTAATTAAAGCGTACCCCACACAGGGAATTGTATCAAATTAATAGCATGCGTAGTATGACTGAGTTCTATGTATGTATATGAGTAAATGTATGCACAGGAAGGAAGGTAAGAAGAGACAATATGCGTCACAAGAGAGGTGATGTCTATTGTCTTCACATTCCCTTTCAGGATAGGTAGGTAATCCGGGAGGGGGTGTGACAGATAGAACACCGAACACGGATGTAGGCTCTTTAACATGGGCAGATTTTAAGAAGTCGTTCCAGGAGAAGTATTATCCTAAATCCTTTTGTGACGAGAAAAGGAAGGAATTCTTAAATTTAGTACAAGGAAGTATGACTGTGGCAGAATATGAGAAGAAATTTACAGAGTTTGCCAAATATGCATTGGCATTGATAACAGAAGAAGCTGATAAATGTAAGCGTTTCGAAGAAGGACTGCGTAGTGAAATCCGAACCCCAGTGACAGCTAGTACAGAGTGGACGGACTTTGTAAAATTAGTAGAAGCAGCCATGAGGGTAGAAAAGAGTATAGCAGGAGCAGGAGTTGAAGGAGGTGGAAATAAGACTGGGCAGACTTATAGTTCGTCACGAGTACAGACTCAGCAGAGTGAAGGACGCCGTTTTACACTAGGAATCTCTAGTAGGGGCAAGTTTAAAGCCCGCTCTAGTGGTTCGTACTTTCCAGGGGGATCACAGAGAGGAAACCCACAGAGAGGACGAGGGAGGTTTCCTTAGACATCTATACCTTCGGGACGATCACAGTATAGTCAACCTAGTGAATCTGTGGCCAGTTCAGCACAGAAACCGTATTGTACTTCTTGTGATAACTCCCATTGGGGACAGTTTTATGTAGGATCTGATGTTTGTTATAATTGTGGACAACCAGGACATTTTAAAAGAGACTGTCCTCAACCAAAGAAAGGAAGGGAAGCAGAGCAGAGGACAGTAGTGTAGTCAGGGAATCAGTCTAGACAAGAAATAGGTATTGGAGAAGGGACCAGTGGAGGTCGACAGAGGAGTAACACAGGTAGACCAAGACAACAGGGGCAGGTGTTTACTGTGACACGGCAGGAGGCCGAGGCGACACCGGATGTAGTTACGGGTATGCTTACTATTTGCTCTAATACTGCACATGTGTTAATAGATTCAGGAGCTACCCACTCATTTGTGTCTTGTAAATTTGCTGCATACATGAATAAAGAATTAGAACCTTTTTCTGAAGCTTTACTAGTATGTACCCCTACTGGGGAAACCATTGTTATAGAACATGCTTATTTCGAGTGTGAAATTGTGATCGATGGTGTGATATGGTTGACTGATTTATTACCTCTAGTATTATTGGAGTTTGATGTAATTCTTGGCATGGACTTTTTATCAAAGTATCATGCAAAAGTTGATTACTTTAAGAAGAAGGTGTGGTTGACAAAGCCTGATGGGGTTGATGTAGTATTTAAGGGAAGGAGACGAATTCTTCCTACTTGTGTAATCTCTGCAGTAAAAGCCAGAAATTTATTGAGTAAAGGTTGTGAAGCATATTTAGCTTATGTGACAGAAGCAAAGACAGAGAAACTAAAACCAGAGGATGTACCAGTAGTGCAGGAATTCCTTGATGTTTTTCCAGAGGAACTATCGGGTTTACCACCTGATAGGGAGGTGGAATTCACCATTGATTTAGTTCCTAGAACAACCCCTATTTCACAGGCACCATATCGTATGGCACCGTCAGAACTGAAAGAGTTAAAGGTGCAATTGCAGGAGTTAGTGTATAAGGGGTACATTAGACCTAGTGTGTCCCCGTGGGGTGCACCAGTACTATTTGTGAAGAAAAAGGATGGAACTATGAGATTGTGTATAGATTACCGTCAATTAAATAAGGTAACTATACGCAATAAATATCCTTTACCCCGTATTGATGACTTATTTGATCAGCTTAGAGGGGCATCAGTATTTTCAAAGATAGATCTGAGATCTGGATATCATCAGTTGAAGGTCAGAGAGACAGATGTGCCAAAAAAGGTTTTTAGAACGAGGTATGGACATTATGAATTCCTCGTGATGCCTTTTGGTCTGACAAATGCTCCAGCAGTATTCATGGACTTGATGAATAGGATTTTCCATCCTTACCTGGATCAGTTTGTGATTGTTTTTATTGATGATATTTTAGTATATTCTAGAAGCAAGGAGGAACATGAGGAACATCTTAGACCTGTTTTGCAGACGTTGAGGGAAAAGAGATTGTACGAAAAATCCAGCAAATGCGAATTTTGGTTGAAACAGGTGATGTTTTTGGGACATATTGTATCCGAGGCAGGAGTATGTGTGGATCCTCAGAAGACTGAGGCAATTACTAGATGGGAACAGTGTAACACCCTGTCCCTGAAAACCTAAGTATTTATATAATTGTTAAGGATAAAAGGATAAAGAGTGTGGATTAGCGGAACGTTTAAACGAAAAGTTAAGATTGTGTAATTACTAAATTATGGCCAATACATTCTGTGCGCTGAAATGAATGGTATTAAGAAAAGAGTAGATATAATTCTGGAAATCAAGCTGACGCATAGATGGATAAGTTATAACGCATGTAGTGGTTAATATTGAGTTACCAAGTTACGAGATTAAATGTTGATGATGGCAAGTTAAATGAGGTGAAGTACCATGCGTCGATGATGTAAAATGGAGTAGAACCATCGCGTGGGAAAAGTACTTTGCGCTGAAGATTAGTGATGGATTGAAAAACTATGCATGAGCAACAGCTAGGCGTTGGGAGTTTGCTATGTGCGATGAAGGTTCATTGGGCTAATCAATAAGTCCCCGAATATGGTATAGCATGTGCGGAAGAGGCCGTTAAGCGTTGAAGGTTATTACATTGGGAAATTTCTATGCGTTGAAGAATTGCTATGCAATGGCAAAGCGACGCGTTGAGGAAACTGAAATTCTTAATAGTTAATAATTGGGAACAACCTTACTTAGAAATGGTCTTATGAGCTAACAAAAAGGAAACTGAGTTTAGGCGTTGGATATGTTGTAGGGTGGAAAGCAAATCTAATAGGAGGAATCAATAGAAGGATGGATATTAGAATAATTGTTAAAGGAAACGGCTAAATATGGAAGAAGTTTGGCACCAAAGCGTTGGGTATACCTAGTGGAGGCGTAGCAGGGTAATCTCAAAAGCTAAAAGGTTGAATAAAGGATTATAACTTGGTTTACGTTATACATCCTGGAGGTACAGCGATGTAGAGGAAGTTAAAAGGAAATATTTACTAATGGCCAAGAGGGAAAAGTGAAATAGCAAAGTGTGGAATAGTGTTGGTAAGAAGTCTTGCTATGAGTTGAGAAGGTTATCAGCTATGCGCTGAGAGGTCCACGTTTTAAAGACGGCTATTAACTATGCGTCGAGGGGCTTATGAGTTGAAGGTGGCTACCATTGGTTATTAAGGTTATATGCTGAAGAGTTTAATTTCACGATAAATGGTAATGCAACTTCGATCTCGGGTAAACGCATAGGAAGGAATTTAGGAAGGAAATGGTTAAAGGAATAACCTTGGGATATAACCCAAGAATGCATGGAGGGATAATCAAGAAACCTTCCAGGAAGACGGACATGGACGCAAGATGTAGTAAAGGTGAATGCAAAAGGACAGGACAAACGCATAGGGGAAGAACTAGAAATGGAAATAAAGGTAGTAAAGCTGAGAGTGGTAAAAGGGAGTAAAGAAGTTAAATCTGGAAGAAGGGTCCATAAACGCATAGGAACACAGGAATGATTGGGTAGTTGCATATTAGAACATAACGGGCGCATAAGGTAAGCTTATATGCCAGGTGGTTACACATGATTGGGACACCTCATTAAGTAGGAGGTGTTAGAAAGCATGATGAACATTTCATGCAAAGTAACACTTGGACTAATGCATGATTAATTAAGCATGCAACATGACATGTGGCAAACAAGTAGCAGCAAAAGAGGAGAGGTAGAATGACGAGTACTCTATAAATAGGACTTTGGGGGAAAAATAATGACTGAAGATTCGGCGATAATAATTCTTGAGAGAAAGAAAGAAAGAGAACTGAAAGAGGAAACCTTGCGTCTGTAAGAGGAAGCCTGCGGCCAAAGAGGAAGACAACCTTGACACCTAAGTCATCTGGTGTTAAGAAGTTGGCTTGCGTCGAGAAGGGTGAGCCTTGCGTTTTACACGAATTCAACATTTAAGGTGAACACCACGATGCGTTCAAGTTAGACCTTGCGTCTAAGGAAGGACGACGCATCCGGAAGAATAAGAAGAGTTAGTCTGCACCTTGCGTTTAAGGGCAGGGTTGTGTCCAACCGGTTACCAGAGATAGTTTGCGGGTTAGAAGCCCAAACCCTTGCGTTCAAGGAGCTCGGGAAGACAAGGATTGGAAGGAAAAGAGGAAATATCTTAAGTAATTGTGAGTGACTCTTCTTCTTTCAAAACTGAACTTTGTTGAAAATATTTTTATGTGATATGGTTTTGTGATAACTGATCTCATGAAACGCATGATGTTTGATCTTAATGTTCAAAAGGCATGTTTTATCGGATTGTTTATTATATGGAAAGACATGTTGTAAGAAACGGTTTATCAAGAAACTTCCTGTTTTCTATAAAAGGTTTCATGTGAATGATTTATTCAAACTGATTGATATAATGTTTAAGAGGAGGCTCAGTGCTCATCTCCTTGAGAAGGCTCGTGAGTTTCCCCGGGACCCAGTACTCAAGGACATGAGAAGGTACATGGGCAACCCGTCATATTCCTATGTGCACATAGAGGTTAAACTGGCCAGTGCATCGAGCTTGCTTTGCTTGAAGCCAAGGACGATTTTGACGTTGGGTGTGTTGAGCCTTGCTCCACCCCAACTAAGGATGTTTTCGACCTTGAGAGCGTTGAGCTTTGCTCCGCCTCAACTAAGGGCAAAGATTGAAAACCAAACGGTTTTCCATTTAAATATTCTGGAAAACGATTCTATGGAGTTAGAACGGATTTACGTGATTGACAAAGATTTGTGGAAAATTTGTTTCTGTTGAATTAACGAGTTAAATCCTTATTTTAATGCGTATTACTGTAACATGCCTGTTTTCGAATAAAAGATAGTTTTACAAAACTTGTCACTCACGGGGCTTTAGCTCATGTTTTCAAATTTTCCAGGTAGCAAGCGAGTTCGGGATGCTTTGCCTATGCAAGAACCTCATCTGAGCCGTCTTGATAAAGAAATGGTTGGTCAGTGAACCTTACAGAGGAGTCAAGGTTGCTAACTTCACATCTTCTTTCGGGTTATGGAGGAAAATCCGGGAGGGGGTGTGACAAAGAGCCTAAGACAGTGTCTGAGGTACGTAGTTTTCTGAGACTTGCAGGATACTATCGACGTTTCGTGCAGGGATTTTCTAAGATAGCATTACCATTGACCCATTGAACTAAGAAAAGTACTAAATTTGAGTGGAATGACGAATGTGAACGAAGTTTTCGAGAGTTGAAGAATAGGTTGATATCCGCACCTATTTTGGCACTTCCAGAGTCAGGGAAGGAGTTCGAGGTGTATTGTGATGCCTCCCGACAGGGGTTAGGTTGTGTATTAATGCAAGGAGGTAGAGTTATACCTTATGCCTCTAGACAGTTAAGGCCACATGAAGCTAACTACCCTATTCATGACCTGGAATTGGCTGCGGTGGTGTTGGCATTAAAGATATGGCGGCATTATCTGTATGGAGAAAAATGTCATATCTATACAGACCACAAAAGCTTAAAATATATCTTTGATCAGAAAGAACTTAACATGAGGCAAAAGAGGTGGTTAGAGTTGATCAAAGATTATGATTGTACTATAAACTATCATCCAGGAAAGGCAAATGTGGTGGCCGATGCTTTGAGTAGAAAGTCTCAGAGTGGAGTAAGTTCATTGAATGCAATAAGGGTATCCTTGCTCAGGGAGTTGAGATTTGGTGTGGATGATTGGAAGTAACTGGAACAGGAGAATTGTTAGCACATTTTCAGTTGAAACCTAAACTAATAGATGAAGTTGTAAAGAGGCAAATGGCTAATCCTATAGTTAGTAAGTTAGTAGAAGAGGTAAAGACTCAGCAGAAAACAGACTTTGAGCTCAGACCTGATGGTGTACTATTGAAACAGGGCAGGGTATGTGTACCAAAAGATGAAGAAGTTAAACAGGTAATACTGGAAGAAGCTCATAGTTCGGCATATGCTATGCATCCAGGCAGTACCAAGATGTACAGAACGCTGAAGAAATTTTATTGGTGGCCAGGTATGAAAAGAGAAATAGCAAAATTTGTAGCAAAATGTTTAATTTGTCAGCAGGTTAAGCCTGAACGACAAAGGCCAACAGGGTTATTAAACCCACTCCCTATTCCCGAATGGAAATGGGAGCATGTTACTATGGACTTTTTGTTTGGATTACCGAGGACATCAGCAGGTGCTAATGGAATTTGGGTGATCGTTGACAGGTTAACAAAAACAGCACGATTCTTACCAGTTAAAATGACCTACACCTTAGACAGGTTAGCACAACTTTATGTGGACAGAATCATGAGTCAGTTTGGCGTACTTGTAACGGTGACATCAGATAGAGATCCAAGATTTACTTCCAAATTTTGGGGAAGTTTGCAAAAAGCGTTAGGAACCAAGCTACAATTCAGTACTGCGTTTCATCCTCAGACCGATGGGTAATCAGAAAGAACCATTCAGACTTTGGAAGATATGTTGAGAACCTGTGCGTTACAATTTCATGGTAACTGGGATGTGCATTTACCTTTGATGGAATTTGCATAAAATAATAGTTATCAAGCGAGTATTGGAATGGCTCCATATGAAGCACTGTATGGAAGACCGTGCAGAACCCCAGTTTGTTGGGGAGAAGTTGGTGAAAGGAAGTTAATTGGATCAGAAATTGTGCAGGCTACGACAGAAAAGGTAGAACTAATTATAGCCAGTCTTAAAGCAGCCAGGGACCGTCAGAAGAGTTATGCGGACAATAGAAGAAAAAATCTTGAATTTGAGATTGGAGATAAGGTGTTTTTGAAGTTATCACTGTGGAAGGGAATTCTAAGATTTGGTAAGAAAGGAAAATTGAGTCCCAGATATATTGGGCCCTACGAGATATTAGAAAGAGTTGGGCCAGTGGCTTATAGATTAGCTTTACCTGTTAAAATGTCTAGAATACATAATGTATTCCATGTATCAATGTTAAGGAAATATATCCCTGATGCTACTCATGTGTTATCAACACAACCAGTAAAGCTCAGCGAAGATTTGAGTTATGAAGAGAAGCCTGTTCAGATAATAGACGAAAAAGAACAAGTTTTAAGAAACAAAGTGATACCATTAGTTAAAGTATTATGGAGAAACCACGAAATAGAGGAAGCAACGTGGGAGCCGAAGGAGCAAATGATGAAACAATATCCAAGTTTATTTGAGTAGGAGTATACTGCCTACTGATTTCGAGGACGAAATCTTTGTAAGGAGGTGGTAATTGTAAGCCCCGTACTTAGTCTTGTGAGAAAGCAAGGAAAGAAGGGACCAAGAGATGGACGCTTGGGTAGGAGTAGTTGGTAGGAATGTGATTGGGGGCGGAAAAAAATGACTAAGTACCAGCTATGCGTTGGTGGCAACGCGCCTCGATGGAAGCAGTTTGGCGTGGACGCAAAGGTGAGGGAAACCGATAGGTGTTGAGGCCACGACGCATTGAGGTCACAAGGCGTGGAGAGCCACCTTGCACTAAAGGTTATCTTGCGACAAATGCATTGAAGCTTGTAAGGTGTTGGAAGTTGAAGGCCACAAGGTGTTGGGAGCCAACTTACTATAAGACCACTATGCTGTGAACACTACCATGCGTCGAAAGTGGGTATGCGTTGGACAAAGAGGGTTGGCCGAGTGAGAGTAATGCGTTTGTTAACCATCTGGGGGGAGAGTTTTGAGAAGTAAACCATCAGAGGCTCTGTGTTGCTGAAACTAAACATAGAAGGTATGCGTTGAATAGATTGTAGTATAATGTTGAAATGGAGATTAAGTCGGTGGTATATATATAAGTGGATTGAGAATTTGTTTTGATTACATTCCAGAGTTCGAGTTAGGTCCATTTCGAAGCTAGACATCGGAGGGAGGTAGAAGAAGACGTTCATGTCGATTTGGAGTGGAAATTCCATCATAACCGCGGAAGAAACTTGAGCTAGGCAGAGGACTCAGCTGGTGTTACTCTTTCAGGGGAACGTATGGTTTTGGAGGAAGAACGAACTGAGGAACCGTGATTAGGGCCAGAACTTCTGAGGTTAGTAAGTTAACTCGATTTTTAGCAAGTTTCACGAAGGGTGCTTGAGCTGAAATTGTATAAATGTGTGACAAACTCCAGATAGAAGAGATTGGAGCTGAATTTGCCAGATGATTAGGAGCAACTTGGAGTTGTTGAAGGATATGTCTTTAACGGAGAAGATATTCCTCATGAAATTTTGAGGTATGATGAAGGAATTACACCTTAATAAGTTTGTGGAAAGAAGAAAGTTCTGGAAATGGCCGAAATGTGATGTTTAACAGGTTGAAGAAGGAAGAGGAAAGGAATAAGGAAACTGTTCTGCTACAACGATAGTATCGCTGAGAGAGCGAGAGACAGGGCAGCCAAATAAGTATCGCTGTAACGCAAGAGGGGCTTTGCATCTCACAATTCTCGCTGAAGTCTCGCTGGGTATCCCTCCTCAGGTAGTCTCGCTAGTTACGTTCAACCTAGTATCGCTGGTGCAGTAAAACGTAATTAATGTCGCTGGTAGTTTTTTTTAGTTGTCTTAGAAGTAACGCTATTTATGAGTATGAAGGAAAAAGGAAGATTATGGAATACTGAATGTGAGAAGTATGTATTTTCAGGCCAGGAAGAGCTCGGGGAGGCTTATAATCCACTTAGAACCGAGACAAGTTGTGAGTGACCTTTTTCTATATCTTCTGGTTACTTTTAGTATAATTATTTATTAAGAAATTATGGTACTTTGTAGATTTCGTAGTAAGTATGTTATGCCAGCAAGTTAAAAGGAAACTAACTTTATTGTCTAAATGTAAACATGGCTGAGGGACCTTATGGTGAAAGCCTAAGTGAATGTAAACATGAAATTCAGTGCTGAGGGACTTCGTGTGAAAGCACTTGAATAGTTAAATAGAATGGATTTCAATGCTGAGGGACTTCGAGTGAAAGCATGTAGAAATCCGTCACAAACTAGCTCGTGCTGAGGGACATGAGTGAAGGCACTTGAGCGGAGAATGAATTGGTTACCAGTGCTAAGGGACTACGTGTGAAGGCACATGGTAATGTAGACATGATCGTATACGGTGCTGAGGGAAAGGATGTGAAGGCACCAGATAGTCGCAAGACTGTGAAACATGACAATTAGACATTTATATACGATTAGAAATGAGACCTTGTATTGATATACGAGAGGGTTAAGTTGTGCCTTGTCACAACCTTAGTTAGTTAATCACCATGCGGTAATAAGGATAGTGATATGGGTGAGATCAAAAGCATAAGAAGTTTAGAACTATCTAAAATGTGATATGTAATGGTTGCAAATGGTTATGCCAGTTCATGTTTGATGGTGATAGTTGAATGAATTTAGTCACTCACTGGGCTTTATGCTCACTCAATTTATTTGTTTGTTTGTTGTTTCAGGTAGCGAGTGTGTCCGGGACGCCTAGCTTACAGAAGTATCTCGTCTGGGCCTATCTGGAAGCAAACCTCTGGGATAATTGTAAATATTTAGTCTGTGCTCATGTTTTGTAACGTACATGTTTCTTAGAAGTGATGGGGAGTTGTTTTGTATCTTATATATATATGCAGAGAATACTTGTTGAGAGATTGTATGTTTTTCTAATGTTATAATAGCAATGGTGTTTTCAATTTGAGATTTATCTGGCATCTAATTCCCATATGTATATAGGGGGTACAATATCACGCTCAATCCTAGGTATAGAGTGCATCTGGGATGGGGTGTGACAAAGAGATCATCAAATGGCTCGACGCAGGGGTCATTTATCCAATCTCCGATAGCAGCTGGGTAAGCCCAGTTCAGTGTGTACCTAAGAAAAGGGGAATGACAGTGATCATGAACAGTAAGAATGAGTTGATACCAACAAGAACGGTCACTGGCTAGCACATCTGTATGACCTATCGCAAGCTGAATGCGGCAACAAAGAAGGATCACTTTCCACTGCCATTCATCGACCAGATGCTAGATAGGCTGGCAGGAAATGAATTTTTCTGTTTCCTTGATGGATATTCCGGCTATAACCAGATCATAATAGCTTCGAAAGATCAAGATAAGACAACGTTCATTTGTCCATATGGCACCTTTGCGTTCAGACGCATGCCATTCGGGCTATGTAACTGATAACTTGTAGAAATACAAGTTATGATAGCCTTTTTCTTAGATAAATAGAGATTAAATAGAGAAGCATGCGGTAAGTTATGTTAATTTTTATTAAGAAATCTTCCTTTACGTTATACTAATGTATTTTTATGAAGACAAATGATTTTACCACTTTTTGAGCCTAAAACACATGTTTTGTCACAGGAATGCAAACGATGCGTTGATGACTTCTTAACGTAGGAACCAGACGATGCGTTAACAACAACTCAACGCATAACTACGCGTTAGCAACCTACGCCGCGTTGACATCGGCCAAACTATTCATGGACGCATAGACGACCATTAATGCAAGGCGCTGAGAATAAAATCAGAATCTTGAGAGATTGACGGATGATTGATGAACATGATTTGTGGCTAAAGTGGTGGATCTTAATTGATCCGAGAATCAAGCAATCAGGCGAGATGGACGCATAGTATCAATCCCGCCGCCAATCAAGTAGATTTGCCATTAATTGCGGACGCATCATCTATAAAAGGGCAGCTCTGCGAGATGAGAAAGGGTTGTTGATTCTCGGAAGAACTCCATAAGTGACAGCAGAGTTCTCTCAGACTTCAGCCGGAGACGAATAGCTCGATAGAGAAGAGTCTTCCCTCCGCCGGACCACTTCACAGCAGAATCTCACGCTTCCATCCGGGCGACTCAAGACATTGACGCTTTTCTCTGCTTTCTTTCTTATTGTTTCTATCTTAATTTTAGATTTGTGTCAAGGCATTGAACTTATCGAAAATTGTATCCCATTTCATCAATATAATTATCTTCCATGTCTACTCATTTCTCTAAACTTTCCGCTTTGTACTTTCAAACCATGAGTAACTAATCACTCAAGGGTCTAGGGTTGCGTTAGCATCTAACTAGGAACCATAGTGTAACTATTTTATCTTGTCAATTGCGATCTTAATCCGATGCTTATGTCCATCTGACAAATCGATATAAGTAGTAATAATCAAACTGCTCGAGAGGGTAAGTGATTGTGGAACTTAATTGACAAGGGCCAAGAAGTGTTACCTGTCTATGGGGATAACCTTGGTTCTTAACACTCTCCTATGCGTTATGACATATAACGCATAGCGGCTGACAACCGGGGAAGAGTCGCAAGTATGAATAGAATACTACTGTGCGCTTCTGATGTTAGATGTTAATCAACCCGAACCCTTTCTTTATCCATTCATTCACATCTTTAGTTGAATTTGCTGTGTCGCATGCTTTCCATCTTTCACAATTTTAGTCTAGTGTACAAACAATCGCTTTCCGTAGATTAAAAACAACTCTCAACTATTTCTTGGTTACCATTGCAACGCATGAAATCGAACTAATGCGCACTTTTAGCGTTAACCGCAAGTGTACGGGTCAAGTTATAATATAAAACGGTTTAGTCCGAGTATCGTTCCACTGGAGATCCAATTGGGAAGGTTCAGGTTACTTAGCTATTCTAAAATTGAATCAATTTTATTTGAGGATCGAAATTCAATTTTATGAGTTAGGGAAAAATAAAAATCAAGAAAAGAAAATATCAAAGGGAGAATTGCAAGAGTCAAAGAGAGTTCTAGGGCTTCGAATCCTTGTTTATTTCATCATGCAATATTATAGATTTCATGGATTTTATTGTAATTCATATGCCTAAGTCTAGAAACTTAATTCCAAGTTGTTTTCTCTCAAAGACAACTCTTTCTCATGCAACTCGATTGATTTTTAATCTCTTAAAACCAATACAAAATTACATGGCATTAAAACTAGTCTTTAGCAACTTTCATTGTCAACCGAACTACTCTCGTGATAGCTTAACAACGATTCATTGTTATAGATCAAATTAAACATATAATCTCTCAATCATACATCTAGTCTAACATGTGAAGATGGCCAATCCTCAAGAATTAAACACAATAACAATGAAAAGCATAATTATTTAAATAAAACCATGAGTCTACAAAATTAACATGAATTCATAAACAATTCATCAAATACCCTAAAACTAAAGAGTTTAGCCACTCATAGCTTGAAGCAACATGTTTGAGCAAAAATAATCAAAGGAAGAGTGTAAAGAAAAGGGAAACTCTACTGAAAAGAGGTTCTTGATTGAGGTAGCATCGTCACGAACTCCTTGGCTCTTACGTCGGACTTCGAAAGGCACCAAGACTATCTCGAACTCTTTTCTTCTTCCTTGCAACTAACTAACTCTTTGAACTCTCGCATAATTCTCTCCTTTTTGTATCTCTTCTTAGGTCTGCAACTTTCTTGCTTTTCTTGATTTTCTCCACCCCTTTGGACTGCTGAAAACCCCCAACTTTATAGAGTTTGGCCGCCAAAAATTGAACCTAGAATACAAAATTTTCGTTTAAGTAACGCTGGCGCCGCGGCGCTAGGGTTGCGACCAAAAATAAGTTGTTCTCGGGTTTTAGCGCCGCAGCAGCGCCGTCTTAGCGTTGCGACGCTGTCATGCGTTCACTAAGGATGCGTCGAGGAAGCGCCATCTCGACGCTGCGATGCTACTCTGCGTCCATGCTGATGCGTTTATGCTTCAACGCCACGGCAGCGCCGTCTCAGCGCCACGATGCATTCAACAAGGATGCATTTATGCTTCAGCGCCGCGGCAGCGCCGTCTCAGCACTGCGTCGCTACCCCAAAATTTGTTCTTTTGAGTTTTTCAGCTGTTTTTCGCCGTATTCTTGCTCGATTTTGATCTTTTTGTCGTTTCTTCTAATTCTCTTTGTGTTAACCTGAAAATCACTAGCAAACAAGTGAAATCTAAAATAAAACTCCCTTAATTTGAGAGAATATAAAGCACTTTTCAAGTGCTTATCACGAACTAAATACTGAATCAATATAATCCCTGTGTTCGACCTCGGACTCACCGAGAAAACCTACTCCTTTGCTTATACTTGGGTAAAGGATAGGAAAACTTGACAAGATCACCAACGCATAGTAATAGGACACTTAGCATGTTCAAAGCATGATATGTTGAACGCATAATCACATCATTTAGCACCTTGCGTTAGGACAATTTACACATACAATTACACCACAACAGTAACGCACCAGGATCGTTCCAAAGGTGCATGATGGCAATATTTTCTGACTATTTGGAATAGTCAGTAGAGGTGTTTATGGACGACTTCTCAGTATTTGGAAAATCATACGATGAATGCTTGACCAACCTGGAACGAGTCTCTAAGGCAAGCTCTAATTTCAGCACCAATTTTAGTTACACCTGACTCGTCTCTCCCGTTTGAACTAATGTGCGATGCAAGCAACCATGCAGTGGGAGCAGTATTGAGGCAAAGAAAAGAGAAAATAATGCACCCCATCTATTATGCTAGTAAAATATTGAATACATCTCAGGAGAACTACACTTCTACTGAGAAGGAAATGTTAGCCATAGTTTTTGCAGTTGACAAATTCAGAGCATATTTGATAGGGTCAAAGGTGACCATCTATAGCGATCATTCTACGATCAAATATTTGATGGTGAAAAAGGATGCAAAGCCTAGACTCATCCGCTGGGTCCTGCTATTACAAGAATTTGATTTGGAGATTAAAGACATAAAGGGAACCGAGAATCAGGTTGCGGACCACCTATCTTGGTTGGAAAATAAAGAGGTCTAGGAAAGTTGGAGTGATATAGAGGAACGATTCCCAGACGAGCACGTCATGAACGTAAAGAGTCAGGAACCGTGGTATGTAGACATAGTAAATTACCTAGTCTGCAACCAATGGCCTGAAGAATTCAATGCTCAACAAAAGAAAAAGCTCCAACATGAAAGTAAGTTCTACTGCTAGGATAAGCCATATCTGTACAGACTTGGCCCCGACCTTATCCTGCGTCGATGTGTTCCAGAATATGAAACGCATAGCATTTTGAGAAGCTGTCATGAAGCACCTTACGGAGGACACTTTGGAAGGCAGAGAACAGCTGCAAAGGTGTTGCAAAGTGGGTATTTCTAGCCCACATTATTCAAAGACGCAAGGTCATATGCGGTGCCTTGCGATCGTTGTCAGAGAACAGGCAACATTTCCAACTGAAATGAGATGCCTCTGAACTCAATGCTGGAAGTTGAGTTGTTTGACATATGGGTGTAAGCCCCGTACTTAATCTTGTGAGAAAGCAAGGTAAGAAGAGACCAAGAGATGGACGCTTTGGTAGGAGTAGTTGGCTAGTATGTGATTGGGGGGCAGGAAAAAAATGACTAAGTACCAGATGCGTCGGTGGCAACGCGCCTTGATGGAAGCAGTTTTGGCGTGGACGCAAGGTGAGGGAAGACTGATAGGCGTTGAGGCCACGACTCGTTGAGGTCACAAGGCGTGGAGAGCCACCCTGCATCGAATGTTATCTTGCGACAAACGCATTGAAGGCTACAGGGCATTGGAAGTTGAAGGCCACGAGGCGTTGAGAGCCAATTTGCGATGAGGCCACTATGTGGTGAATGCTACCATGCGTCAGAAGTGGGTATGCGTTGGACAAAGAAGGTTGGCCGAGGGAGTAATGCGTTTGTTAACCATCTGGTAGGAAAGTTTTGAAAAGTAACACCATCAGAGGCTGTGTGTTGCTGAAGCTAAACATAGAAGGTATGCGTTGAATGGATTGTAGTATAGTGTTGAAATGGAGATTAAGTCGGTGGTATATATATATGTGGATCGAGAATTCAATTGTTTTGATTACATTTCAGAGCTCGAGTTGGGTCCATTTCAAAGCTAAACATCGGAGGGAGGTAGAAGAAGACGATCATGTCGATTTGGAGTGGAAATCTCATTGTAACCGTGGAGGAAACTTGAGCTGGGCAGAGGACTTAGCTGGTGTTGCTCTCTTAGAGTAACGTTCAGTTTCGGAGGAAGAACGAACTGAAGAAACGGTGGTTTGGGTCGAAATTTCTGAGGTTAGTAAGTTAATTAAATTTTTAGCAAGTTTCATGAAGGGTGTTTGAGTTGAACTTGTATAAATGTGTGTCAAACTCCAGATAGAAGAGAGTGGTGCTGAATTTGCCGGATGATTAGACGCAACCTGGAGTTGTTGAAGGATATGCCTTAAACGGAGAGGATATTCTTCATGAAATTTTGAGGTAAGATGAAGGACTTACACCTTAATAAGTTTGTAGAAGGAAGAAAGTTCTGAAAATGGCCGAAATGTGATGTTTAGCAGGTTGAAGAAGGAAGAGGAAAGGAAGAAGAAAACGGTTCTGCTGCAGCGGTAGTATCGCTGAGAAAGCGAGAAAAAGGGCAGCGAAACAAGTATCGCTATAACGCAAGAGGGGCTTTGCGTCTCACAATTCTCGCTGAAGTCTCGCTGGGTGTCACTCCTCAGGCCAGGAAGAGCTCGGGGAGGCTTATAATCCACTTAGAGCCGAGACAAGTTGTGAGTGACCTTTTATCTTATCTTGTGGTTACTTTTAGTATACTTATTTGGTAAGAAATTATGGTACTCTGCGATATTCATAGTAAATATGTTATGCCAGCAAGTTAAAAGAAACTAACTCTATTGCCTAAATATAAATATGGCTGAGGGACCTTATGGTGAAAGCCTAAGTGAATGTAAACATGAAATTTAGTGCTGAGGGACCTCGTGTGAAAGCACTTGAATTGTTAAGTGGAATGGATTTCAATGCTGAGGGACTTTGAGTGAAAGCATGTAGTAACCATCACATACTAGCTCCTGCTGAGGGACCATGAGTGAAGGCACTTGAGCGGAGAATGAATTGGTTACCAGTGCTGAGGGACTTCGTGTGAAGGCACATGGTAATGTAGACATAATCGAATACGGTGCTGAGGGACTTTGAGTGAAAGCATGTAGTAAACCATTACATACTTGCTGAGGGACCATGAGTGAAGGCACTTGAGCGGAGAATGAATTGGTTGCCAGTGCTGAGGGACTTCGTGTGAAGGCACATGGTAATGTAGACATAATTGAATACGGTGCTGAGGGACAGAATGTGAAGGCACTTGATAGTTGCAAATCCGTGAAACATGATGATTAGACATTTGTATGTGTTTAGAAATGAGAATTTGTACTAAAATACGGAAGAGTTAAGTTGTACTTTGTCACAACATTAGTTAGTTATTTACCACGAGGTAATAAGGATATTGATAAGGGGTAGACCAAAAAGCTTAAAGAAGTTTAGAAACTATCTGAAATGCGATATATAATGGTTACTAATGGTTATGCTAGTTCATGTCTGTTAGTGATAGTTGAATGAACTTAGTCACTCACTGGGCTTTATGCTCACTCAATTTGTTTGTTTGTTTGTCGTTTCAGGTAGCGAGCGTGTCCGGGACGCCTAGCCTACAGAAGTATCTCGTCTGGGCCTATGTTGAAGCAAACCTCTGGGATAGTTGTAAATATTTAGTTTGTGCCCATGTTTTGTAATATACATGTTCCTTAAGAGTGTTGGAAGAATTGTTCTGTATCGCACATGTATATATGCAAAGAATACTTGTTGAGAGATTGTATGTTTTCAAATATTTTAATAGCAATGGTGTTTCTAATTGAGATTTATCTGGCATCTAGTTCCAATATATTATGTAGGGAGTGCAGTTTCACACTCACTCCTAGGTATAGGGTGTATCTGGGATGGGGTGTGACAATGGGGAATCGATTTCATGGGACCATTTCCTCCTTGCGGTAATCAATATATCCTAGTAGCGGTCGACTATGTATCAAAATGGGTAGAAGCAGCAGCCTGTGTAAAGAACGACGCAAACACAATATCGAAGTTCTTAAAGAAACAAATCTTCTCTCTATTTGGGACACCAAGGGCGATAATTAGTGATGAAGGTACATATTTTATAAATCGCATAATCACTAATTTACTGACAAAATTTAATGTCTAGCACAGGGTAGCAACTGCTTATCACCCACAGACAAACGGCCAAGCTGAAATAACAAACTGAGAGATCAAGTCCATACTCGAAAAAGTCGTGAGCACATCAAGGAAAGATTGGTCGGAGAGATTAGATGAAGCTCTATGGGCATACAGAACGGCATTCAAAACACCTATAGGCATGTCACCCTATGCGCTGGTGTTTGGGAAAGCATGCCATCTCCCGCTTGAGCTGGAACACAAGGCCATCTGGGCCATGAAGAAGCTCAATCTAGACAAGGACGCAAGCGGCGAAGCCAGAAAGCTTCAATTAAACAAACTACTAGAGTGGAGACAATCAGCTTACGAAAACGCAAAGCTATATAAAGAAAGGACCAAGAAATGGCACGACAAGAATATTAGTAAGAAAACTCTATACGTCGGCCAGAAGGTCCTGTTATTTAACTCAAGGTTGCGTTTATTTCCAGGTAAGCTGAAGTCTCGCTTGTCTGGTCCATTCATAATAAAGGAAGTGTTCCCGCATGGTGCTGTCAAGCTAACAAATGAAGACAAAACTACTTCCTTTAAGGTCAATGGACAGAGGGTAAAACCCTACCACATTGGAGAGTTCGAAATTGACAAAACCTCCATTGACCTACGCGAGTGTAATGACTGAGCTTGCGTTGAAAGGTCCCTGCGTTGCCAAATGCCTTTTCTTTTCAGGGACGCTTTCTTTTACCCTTGCTTTATTTTCATTCGAACTTGTTCTAGTATTTATTTTTATTTTATTGAATTTTGCTTTCTATCTTCTGTTTGTATTTTGTTTTTAGCATTTATTTATTTCTTTAATTTCAGTTTAGTAGTATAAATGAGATAAGCATGAAACTAGGCCTCGAGCGGTAATGTAAATTGTTTGATTTCAATGCATCATTGAATTATGCGTTCAGCGATAAACGATTTCTGTGTTTATTGAGTTAAGGTTAGGGGTAAGGTTAGAGCCGTACATATTTTGTCAAACGCATAATACTTAAATTACAACGCATAATCTAACCTGAGAACCATGCGTTCATCAGTTATGCGTTTATCAATAATTCACTGCATTTTAGATAGAGCAATAGGTGAAACGCAGATGTCTTCTGAGTCTCTGTGTTTTTCCCAGAAAAACACTCAAGTGCTCTATGTGCATTAAGTAGCCGCCCATCACACTTGATGGGTGTGCGGCTCAAAAAAATCTGCCTAGATTAGGGGGATTTCGGATTCTGCATATCCGCATTTATTACCGACGGCTCAATCAGCCCTTTATAAACGCGATCCGATTTCCCATTTTCCATTTTCGAAACCTTTCACCTCTATAACCTCCGGCGATTTGTGTTCTACACAGAACCTTCTATGTCTAGCCATTCAAATCCACAAAATCAAGAACACCTCGCCAGCAACGTTTCCCCAAGATCTTCTCACAACACTCAGCACTCGACTCCACCTTCGTCATCATCTACACCAGGCCCCGAGGTATTTCTCAACCCTCGATCTCCATTTTTCTCTCCACCAATATTTCATCATACAAGACCTGTGAGGCCTTTCGCTTCTCCGGTCCGACCAAGACCTCCAAATCCCAGCCCACCATTTATCCCAATCTTTTCGGCATCTCGAATTAGGGCTACTGCCCAAAGACCGCCCATAAACCCATTTTTCCGACCATTCGTCAGACCCTCAACCCGTCCACCAGTAGTCGACGTTGACTCTGACAACTGTGTGGAAGTCCTAAATATCCAACCCTTGAGCCGAATTGACCCTGTACCAACTCCGAAACCCAAAAGCTGAGTCAAATCTTGCATCTCTAGGCCCAAAATGAAGAATGTGAGGGAGTTTTCTGCCGCGAACTTTAATGTCGGAAGCCAACGATTAAGTACAGAAAACTCCGAGGCAGAGCAACCGGGTCCTGGAACGATTCGCAATGAAGCCAGCACAATGTACAGAAGAAGTGAAGTGCGCTGAAGAGAAGAACGAGAAGTATTCGGCGATATTTTGGAGCGAATAGCTCAGGAAGAAAGGGAAGCAAAGGGTTGGGAGGATGAACGGGGAGGTCAACCAGCCCTTGCCCCTATCGCGTCCACCTAGCACAAGAGGGACCGAAGAGATGGGGAGAGGAGAAGAAGAAGAAGAAGTGGCTGTCACAGTAGGGGAAGTGAACTCCACACGATCCCCAGACGCATGGATAGCCGAAATCCTGAGCGGACTGCGTGACACAATGGACGCAACCGTCTCAGACGCAAGACGGGAATCACCCTCGCCGATAAAAGAGGTCCAAAGTCAGTTGAAAGAGACTCGGGAGGGTGAAAAGAATGGGGGAGACAAGGAAGGAGAAGCCACCTACAGTAAGGAGGTCGTAGGCGAGCCACATGAAACGCAAGGGTCTGTCCCTACGTCTATCAGTCCTGAGGAGATGACCCTGGACTCCAATGAAGGACCGATCAGAAAGGTTGTGATGGCTGCAGAGGCTAAGAGAGGAAAAGAAGAGGAAGAGGAAGTGGTACCCCTGTTGAGGAAGAAACGAAGGGTATCACAAGAAACTACCGAGGATGAATAGCCTAAAAGTGCAGAGCAAGGAGACGGTCCTGAGTCCCCAATTGCGACAACATCCTTTGATAGGCTGGCAGAGAAGATGAAGAAAAAGAGGGCCAAGTTGAGAAAAGAGCTCAGGGCCCTCAGAAAATGAGCTGAGAAGATTGCAAAGGATGCATTGTCCAGCAAGAAGGCGCGCAAGGAAGTGCGACCTCAAGAAGAAGGGGAAACGCCAGGCCTTCTTGATTCTCAAATAGACGAAGCCGCAATGGCATTTGAAGAGGAAATGAGGGAAGAAGAAAGAATAGAAAAGGCAGCCAAGGAGCTCGAGAGAGAGCTGCAAATAGAAGAGGATGAGGAGCTGGCTGCAAGAATAAATGCCCAAGAAGAGAAGAAGGGCAAGAAGAAAAAGAAGAAGAGAAGTAGGCACCACTCACCTACAAGGAAGGAACGCATCGGGGAGGATGCAAGAGAGGAACAAGGTGTCAGCACCTTGAAGAAGAAGAAGAAGAAGAAGAAAGAAAAAGAGGTGTCTGTAAGCCCTGTACTTGACCTTGTGAGAAGGCAAGATAAGAAGAGACCAGGAGATGGGCGTTTTGGTAGGAATAGTTGGCTGAAATGTGAGTGAGGGCAGAAAAATGGCTAAGTATCAGCTATGTGTCGGTGGCAACATGCCTTGACGGAGGCAGTTTGGTGTGGACGCAGAGGTGAGGGAAGACTGTTAGGCGTTGAGGCCATGAGGTGTTGAGGTCACAAGGCATGGAGAGCCACCCTGCATCGAAGGCTATTTTGCGATAAACGCATTGAAGGCTGCAAGACGTTGAAAGTTGAAGGCCACGAGGCGTTGAGAGCCAATTTGTGATGAAGACCACTATTCGGTGAACACTACCATGCGTCGAAAGGGGGTATGCGTGGTGCAAAGAAGGTTGGCCAAGAGAACAATGCGTTTGTCAACCATCTGGCGAGGGAGTTTTGAAATAGTAACACACAAAACAGAGGTTGTGCGTTGCTAAAGCCAAACATAGAAGGTATGCGTTGATTAGATTATTGTATAGAGACGAAATGGAGTTTAAGTCGGTGGTATATATATATAAGTGGACCGAGAATTCAATTGTTTTGGATCACATTTCAGAGCTTGAGTTGATTCCCTTCCGAAGCTAAACAACGGAGGGAGGTAGAAGAAAATGTTCATGCTAATTTGGAGTGGAATTCTTGTCGTCTCCGTGGAGGAAACTTGAGCTGGATCAGAGGACTCAGCTGGTGTTACTCAATCAGAGTAACGTTAGTTTTAAGGGAAGAACGAACTGAGGAAACGGAGATTAGGGCCGAAGTTCTGAGGTTAGTAAGGTTAACTCGACTTTTAGCAAGTTTCATGAAGGGTACTTGAGTTGAATTTGAGTAAATGTGTCAAACTCCAGGTAGAAGAGATCGGAACTGAATTGCCGGATGATTAGGAGCAATTCGGAGTTGTTGAAGGATATATCCTCAACGAAGAGGATATTCTCTATGAAATTTTGAGGTAAGATGAAGGACTTATGTCTTTATAAGTTTCTAGAAGGAAGTAAGTTTTGAAATTGGCCAGAATGTGATATTTAGCAAGTTGAAGAAAGAAGAAGAAAGGAAGAAGAGAACTGTTCTACTACAGCAGCAGTATTGCTGAGAGAGCGAGAGACGGGGTAGCGAAACAAGTGTCGCTGCAACGCAAGAGGGGCTTTGCGTCTCACAATTCTCGCTGAAGTCTCGCTGGGTGTCGCTCCTCAGGTAGTTTCGCTTGTTACGTTCAACCCGGTATCGCTAGTGCAGTATTATGTAATGAAGTTTCGCTAGTAGTCTTTAGTCTGTCTTTGGAGTTATGTATATTAATGAGTGTTAGGAAAAAGGAAGACTAAGGAAAACTGAACGTGGGGAATGTGTATTTTCAGGCCAGGAAGAGCTCGGGAAGGCATATAATCAACTTGGAATCGAGACAAGTAGTGAGTGACTTCCTACTACTCTTGTGGTTACTTTTAGTTTAATTATTTAGCTATGGATGAGTAAGAAGTTATGGTACTATGTAGTATTTGAAGTGATTATGTTGTGTTGGTAAGTTTAAAAGAAACTAGATATATTGTCTATATGTAAACATGGCTGAGGGACCTTATGGTGAAGGCCTAAGTGAATATGAACATGATACCCAGTGCTGAGGGACCACGCGTGAAAGCACTTAAATAGTTTGACGGAATGGATTTCAAAGCTGAGGGACCTTAAGTGAAAGCTTGTAGAAATCCATCATATGTTAGCTCGTGCTAAGGGACCCAGAGTGAAGGCACTTGAGCGGAGATTTGACTAGTTACTAGTGCTGAGGGACTTCGTGTGAAGGCACATGGTAATGTTTACATAATTGAACTCAATGCTGAGGGACAGAATGTGAAAGCACTCGATAGTTGCAAACCCGTGAAACATAATGATTAGACATTTATATGTAATTAGAAATGAGAAATTTGTACTGGAATGTGAATGAGATAAGTTGTGCTTTGTCACAGCAAGGGTTAGATGTTTGCCATGGAACAGTAAGGATGTTTATAAGGGTGTGATTTATAGCATAAGAAGATTAGAAACTTTCTGATATGTGATTTGTAGTGGTTACTAATGGTTATACTAGCTCATGATTATTAGTAATGGTTGAATGAATTTAGTCACTCACTGAGCTTTAGGCTCACTCAATTTGTTTGATTGATTGTCGTTTCAGGTAGCGAGCGTGTTCTGGCAGCCTAGCCTACAGAAGTTTCTCGTATGGGCCTACCTTGAAGTAGACCTCTGGGATAGTTGTAAATATTCAGTCTATGTCCATATTTTATAATGTACATGTTCCTTATGAGTGCTGGGAGAATCGTTTTGTATTACATTCATATATATAGAATACTTGACGAAAGGTTGTATGTTATCGAATGTCTTAATAGTAATGGTGTTTCTATTTTGGATTAAACTGGCATATAGTTTTAATATGGTATATAGAGAGTGCGGTTTCACACTCACTCCTAGGTATAAGGAGTATCTGGGATGGGGTGTGATAGTGTCAGTCACCAAACTCCCAAGCACGCACAAAGAGAAATGCAAAGGGAAGGAGAAGGTGACTGAGGCACCGGTTGAAGTGGCCAAGAGCAAACAAAGAACAGTGGATGAAATCCCTGCTAAGGCCAAAAGAAAAGCGAAGGTGGCTGATGCGTCGCCACAAAAGAAGGAAGGAAAAGGGAGACGCAGAGCGTTCCCTGATTTGATGATAGAGGTGGGACTTTTCCCTAAAGAAGCCCCATTGCCGCAGTACATTACTAAAATTATCGACCACCACGGCTGGAGAAACTTCTGTTCCAACACCTCTTGGGTCCAACCTGACTTAGTCCGCAGTTTTTATAACGGACGCATAGATGAAGAGGAAGATGTGGTGGTGGTGGAAGAAACTGAAGTCCCGTTCAACGCAAGGGAAATAAACGCAATATATCAGTTGAGGGACAACTCGGATGCGAAAGGAAATAAAATCATAGAATCACTCCACCGGAGTTAATGGAAGACGCAATCCGAGTATTGGCGAAGCCCGAGGCTAAGTGGGACGTTTCACCCACAGGTATCAAAACGCTATCTGCTAGCAGCCTAAAACCAGAGGCAAACCTGTGGGTATACTTGGTGAAGAAGCGGCTGATCACTACAACGCATTACAAAACAGTGTAAAGGGATCGGGTGATGGCAGCTTACTGCATTATGCGTCGCATCCCCCTTGATGTTGGACGCATAATCGCGCCGCAGATAAGGGGGGTATTTAACAAGCCAAGAGGCCAACTCTTTTTCCCCACTCTTATCATGAATCTGTACGCCAATGCTTCCATCGGAGGGCCAACGGAAGTGTTAGACGCAGACAAGATGATTGAAGTCAGTGGCGTAATCGCCCATAAAACCCTGCGTCGGTTGATGAGGGGATCACAACATCTGCCAAAGCCTGCTAAGGCCACCAAAAGACCTTATCAACCCATTCCGCCTCCGAAGCCGCCAACGCAGAAGAAGGGGAAGGCATCCAAACTGAAACCCGAAGCCGTGGCAAGTCCTGATGCCACCATTAGACCTTCCCCAAGCTCAAGCTCATCACCCTCACTTCCAACAAATAGAAGAGAACCAACCCCACCTCCACCTCCTCCTGAGACGCATCGCCCTAAGCCACCTCCACCTCTTCCTAAAACGTATCGCCCAAAACCTTCTAAACCGCAACCTTCAGCAAAACCCTCCTCCCCAATCTCCTCAATAAGAGTTGATGACTCACACTATGGGGATTTTGGCGCGACTTCTATGCGTCCATCATCCCCTGCGTTTGACGAAACTCCATCAACTCCTCGCCCTCAGCCAAACCCGCCTCAACCACCAACGCAACCACAACAACAAGAAGCCCAACTTGATCTGGAGTGGGAGACAGCGCAAACATATCTACAACAATCGATTTTGCGTCATGTGATCCATTCCTTGAATATGTTAGCACGCCGGCAGACGAAGCAGTTTCAATTTACACTGAATTACATTCATCAACTGCTCTCGATTCGACCGAAAATCCCGCCCCCTAACATTTTAGAACGCCTACAATAGCCGCTTGTCTTCCCAGTATCGCAGCGTCCTGCGCCTGAGCAGCAACGCAGACCTGATGAAGACAAGTCTGATGGTTAAAATTTAGGGGTGTAGTCAAGAGTTGTAGCTTTTCTTACAAGCATCTTCATATTCATTGTATGCGTTGTGGAACATTCAATTAATAAAATGAAAAATTTCTTCAACGCATGGAATTTCTGTCACACCCCATCCCAGATACACTCTATACCTAGGATTGAACGTGATACTGTACTCCCTATATACATATTAAACATTAGACGCCAGATAAATCTCAGATTCAAAACACCATTTCTATTAAAACAATAGAAAAACATACAATCTCTCAACAGGTACTTCCTGTATATATATATATTAGATACAAAACAACTTCCCATCATCTCTAAGAAACGTGTACGTTACAAAACATGAGCATAGACTAAATATTTACAACTATCCTAGAGGTTTGCTTCCAGATAGGCCCAGACGAGATTCTTCTGTAGGCTAGGCGTCCCGGACACGCTCGCTACCTGAAACGACAAACAACAAGCAAACTGAGTGAGCAAAAAGCCCAGTGAGTGACTAAATTCATTTACTATCACTAACAAATATGAGCTAGTTTATCCATATATAGACATTACATATCGCATTTCAGAGAGTTACTAAAGTTCTCATTTCTAATTACACATATAAATGTCAAAAACCATTCTGTTTCATAAATTTTCCACTATCAGGTGCCTTCACATTCTGTCCCTCAGCACCATATTTGATTACGTCTACATTACCATGTGCCTTCACACGAAGTCCCTCAGCACTGGTAACCAATTCATTCTTCTCTCAAGTGCCTTCACACATGGTCCCTCAGCACGAATTAATATGTGACGGACTACTACATGCTTTCACTCAAGTCCCTCAGCATGGAAATCCATTCCTCTTAACTATTCAAGTGCTTTCACACGAGGTCCCTCAGCACTTAACTTCATGCTTCCTTTCACTTAGACTTTCACCATAAGGTCCCTCAGCCACTACTAAATTTAAACAATAGAACTAATTTTCTTTTAATTTGCTGCCATATCATATTTACTATGAATACTACAAAGTACCACATTTTCTCATCAAATAAATATACTAAGGTAACATTAAGGTATAATTAAAGGGTCACTCACAACTTGTCCCGACTCTAAGTGGATTATAAGCCTCCCCGAGCTCTTTCTGGTCTGTAAATACATATTTCTAATGTTTAGTTCCATAAATCTTCCTTTCTCCCTTAACACACATTAATAACATTATACTTCAGACAGCTAAAGACTATCAGCCAGATTCATCACATACTACTGTACCAGCGACACTAAGTTCGACGCAACTAGCGAGACTACCTGAAGAGCGACACCCAGCGATATTCTAGCGAGAATCGTGAGACGCAAAGCCCCTCTTGCGTTATAGCGATACTTGCTTCGCTGCCCTGTCTCTCGCTCTTTCAGCGATTCTTCCGCTGCAGCAGAACCGTTTCCTTCTTCTTTTCCTCTTCCTTCTTCAACCTGCTAAACATTACATTTTGGTCAATTCCAGAACTTACTTCCTTCTACAAACTTGTTAAGGTATAAGTCCTTCATCTTACCTCCAAATTCCATGAAGAACATCCTCTCCGTTTAGAGTATATCCTTCGACAACTTCGAGTTACCTCTAATCGTCCGACAAAATTAGCTTTAATCTCTTCTATTTGAGTTTGACACACATTTATACAATTTCAGCTCAAGCATCCTTCATGAAACTTGCTCAAAATCGAGTTAACTTACTAACCTTAGAAGTTCTGGCCCTAACCATCGTTTCTTCAGTTTGTTCTTCCTCCAAAACCGAACATCACTCTGAGAGAGTAACACCAGCTGAGTTCTCTGCCCAACTCAAGTTTCCTCCACGGTTTCGATGGAATTTCCACTCCAATCAACATGAACGTCTTCTTCTACCTCCCTCCGATGTTTAACTTAGAAATGGACCCAACATGAGCTCTGAAATGTAATCAAAACAATTGAATTCTCGATCCACTTTTATATATATACCACCGACTTAATCTCCCTTTCAACACTATACTACAATCTGTTCAACGCATACCTTCCATGTTTAGCTTCAGCAACACACAGCCTCTGATGGTGTTACTTTTCAAAACTCTCCCACCAGATGGTTAACAAACGCATTACTCTCTCGGCCAACCTTTCTTGTCTAACGCATACCCATTTTCGACGCATGGTAGCGTTCAACGCATATTAGCCTCATAGCAAGTTAGCTCTCAACTCCTTGTGGCCCTTAGCTTCCAACGCCTTGCAGCCTTCAATGCGTTTTTCGTAAAATAATTTCCGGTACAAGGTGGCTCTCCACGCCTTATGACCTCAACGCGTCGTGGCCTCAACGCCTGACAGTCTTCCTTCACTTTTACGTCCACGCCAAAACTATTTTAATCAAAGCGCATTGCCACCAACGCATAGCGGGTACTTAGTCATTTTTCCGCTCAATCACATTCCAGCCAACTACTCCTACCCATGCGTCCATCTCTTGGTCCTTTCTTTCCTTATTTTCTCACAAGTTTAGGTACGGGGCTTACAATTACCACCTCCTTTCAAAGATTTCGTCCCCGAAATCAGTAGGCAGTATACTCCTACTCAAATAAGCTTGGATATTGTTTCATCATTTGCTCCTTCGGGTCCCACGTTGCTTCCTCTATCTCGTGGTTTCTCCATAATACTTTAACTAATGGTATCACTTTGTTTCTTAAAACTTGTTCTTTCTCGTCTATTATCTGAATAGGCTTTTCTTCATAACTCAAATCTTCGCTGAGCTCTACTGGTTGTGTTGATAGCACATGAGTAGCATCAGGGATATATTTCCTTAACACTGATACATGGAATACATTATGTATCCTAGACATTTCAACAGGTAAAGCTAATCTATAAGCTACTGGTCCAACTCTTTCTAATACCTCATAGGGCCCAATAAATCGGGGACTCAATTTTCCTTTCTTACCAAATCTCAGAATCCCCTTCCACGGTGATAACTTCAAAGACACTTTATCTCCAATATCAAATTCAAGATCTTTTCTTCTGTTGTCCGCATAGCTCTTCTGACGATCCCTGGCTGCTTTAAGACTGGCTTTAATCAGTTCTACCTTTTCTGTCGTAGCGTGTACAATTTCTGGTCCAATTAATTTCCTTTCACCAACTTCTCCCCAACAAACTGGGGTTCTGCATGGTCTACCATAAAGTGCTTCATAGGGAGCCATCCCAATACTCGCTTGATAACTGTTATTATATGCAAATTCCATCAAAGGTAAATGCACATCCCAGTTACCGTGAAATTGTAACGCACAAGTTCTCAGCATATCTTCAAAAGTCTGAATGGTTCGTTCAGATTGCCCGTCGGTCTGAGGGTGAAACGCAGTACTGAATTGTAACTTGGTTCCTAACGCTTTTTGCAAACTTCCCCAAAATTTGGAAGTAAATCTAGGATCTCTATCTGATGTCACCGTTATAGGTACGCCAAACTGACTCACGATTCTATCCACATAAAGTTGTGCTAACCTGTCTAAGGTGTAGGTCGTTTTAACTGGTAAAAATCGTGCTGTTTTTGTTAACCTGTCAACGATCACCCAAATTCCATTAGCACCTGCTGTTGTCCTCGGTAATCCAAACAGGAAGTCCATAGTAACATGCTCCCATTTCCACTCAGGAATAGGGAGTGGGTTCAATAACCTTGCTGGTCTTCGACGTTCAGGCTTAACCTGCTGACATAGTAAACATTTTGCTACAAATTCTGCTACTTCTCTTTTCATACCTGGCCACAAATAAAATTTCCTCAGCATTCTATACATCTTGGTACTGCCTGGATGCATAGTATATGCCGAACTATGAGCCTCTTCCAGTATCATCTGTTTAACTTCTTCATCTTTTGGTACATACACCCTGCCCTGTTTCAGTAGTACACCATCAGGTCTGAGCTCAAAGTCTGTTATCTGCTGTGCCTTTACCTCTTCTATTAATTTATTAACTATAGGATCAACCATTTGCCTCTTTGCAACTTCATCTACTAGTTTAGGTTTCAACTGGAAATGTGCTAACAATGCTCCTGTTCCTTTTACTTCCAAATTAGCTACACCAAACCTCAACTCCCTGAGCAAGGATACCTTTATTGCATTCAATGAACTTACTCCACTCTAAGACTTTCTACTCAAAGCATCAGCCACCACATTTGCTTTTCCTGGATGGTAGTTTATGGTACAATCATAATCTTTGATCAACTCTAACCACCTCCTTTGCCTCATGTTAAGTTCTTTCTGATCAAAGATATATTTTAAGCTTTTGTGATCTGTATAGATATGACATTTTTCTCCATACAGATAATGCCGCCATATCTTTAATGCCAACACTACCGCAGCCAATTCCAGGTCATGAATAGGGTAACTAACTTCATGTGGCCTCAACTGTCTAGAGGCATAAGCTATAACTCTGCCTCCTTGCATTAATACACAACCTAATCCCTGTCGGGAAGCATCACAATACACCTCGAACTCCTTCCCTGACTCTTGAAGTGCCAAAATAGGTGCAGATATCAACCTATTCTTCAACTCTCGAAAACTTTGTTCACATTCGTCATTCCACTCAAATTTAGTACTTTTCTTAGTTAAATGAGTCAATGGTAAGACTATCTTAGAAAATCCCTGCACAAAACGTCGATAGTATCCTGCAAGTCCCAGAAAACTACGTACCTCAGTCACTGTCTTAGGCTGTTCCCATCTAGTAATCGCCTCAGTTTTCTGAGGATCCACACACACTCCTGCCTCGGATACAATATGTCCCAAAAACATCACCTGTTTCAACCAAAATTCGCATTTGCTAAACTTTGCATATAATCTCTTTTCCCTCAACGTCTGCAAAACAGTTCTAAGATGTTTCTCATGTTCCTCCCTGCTTCTAGAATATACTAAGATATCATCAATAAACACAATCACAAACTAATCCAGATAAGGATGGAAAATCCTATTCATCAAGTCCATGAATACTACTGGAGCATTTGTCAGACCAAAAGGCATCACAAGAAATTCATAATGCCTGTACCTTGTTCTAAATGCCGTTTTTGGTACATCTGTCTCTCTGACTTTCAACTGGTGATATCCAAATCTCAGATCTATCTTTGAAAATACTGATGCCCCTCTAAGCTGATCAAATAAGTCATCAATACGGGGTAAAGGATATTTATTGCGTATAGTTACCTTATTTAATTGACGGTAATCTATACACAATCTCATAGTTCCATCCTTTTTCTTCACAAATAGTACTGGTGCACCCCACGGGGACACACTGGGTCTAATGTACCCCTTATCCACTAACTCCTGCAATTGCACCTTTAACTCTTTCAGTTCTGACAGTGCCATACGGTATGGTGCCTGTGAAATAGGGGTTGTTCCAGGAACTAAATCAATGGTAAATTCTACCTCCCTATCAGGTGGTAAACCCGATAGTTCCTCTAGAAAAACATTAAGGAATTCCTGCACTACTGGTACATCCTCTGGTTTTAGTTTCTCTGTCTTTGCTTCTGCCACATAAGCTAAATATGCTTCGCAGCCTTTACTCAATAACTTTCTGGCTTTTACTGTCGAGATTACACAAGTAGGAAGAATCTGTCTCCTTCCTTTAAATACCACTTCAACCCCATCAGGCTTTGTCATCCACACTTCCTTCTTAAAGCAATCAACTTTTACATGATACTTTGATAAAAAGTCCATGCCAAGAATTACATCAAACTCCAGTAATGCTAGAGGTAATAGATCAGTCAACCATATCACACCATCAATCACAATTTCACACTCAAAATAAGCATGTTCTATAACAATGGCTTCCCCAGTAGGGGTACATACTAGTAAGGCTTCAGACAAAGGTTCTAATTCTTTATTCATGTATGCAGCAAATTTACAGGACACAAATGAGTGGGTAGCCCCCGAATCTATTAATACATGTGCAGTATTAGAGCAAATAGTAAGCATACCCGTAACTACATCCAGTGTCGCCTCGGCCTCCTGCCGTGTCACAGTAAACACCTGCCCCTACTGTCTGGGTCTACCTGTGTTACTTCTCTGTCGACCTCCACTGGTTCCTTCTCCAACACCCATTTCTTGTCTAGGTTGATTCGCTGACTGCACCACTGTTCTCTGCTCTGCTTCCCTTCTTTTCTTTGGTTGAGGACAGTCTCTTCTAAAATGTCCTGATTGTCCACAGTTATAACAAACATCAGATCCTACATAACACTGTCCCCAATGGGAATTGCCACAGGAAGTACAATACGGTTTCAGTGCTGAACTGGCCACAGATTCACTAGGTTGACTATACTGTGACCGTCCCGTAGGTACAGATGTCTGAGGAAACCTTCCTCGTCCTCTCTGCGAGTTTCCCCTTTGTACTCCTCCTGGAAAATACGAACCACTAGAACGGGCTTTAAACTTGCCCCTACTAGAGACTTCTGGTGTAAAACGGCGTCCTTCACCCTGCTGAGTCTGTGCTCGTGATGAACTATAGGTCTGTCCAGTCTTCATTCCGCCTCCTTCAACTCCTGCTATACTCTTTTCTACCCTCATGGCCGCTTCTACTAATTTTACAAAGTTTGTCCACTCTGTACTAGCTGTCACTGGGGTTCGGATTTCACTGTGCAGGCCATCTTCGAAACGCTTACATTTATCAGCTTCTTCTGCTATCAATGCCAAAGCATATTTGGCAAGCTCCGTAAATTTCTTCTCATATTCCGCCACAGTCATACTTCCCTGTACTAAATTTAAGAATTCCTTTCTTTTCTCGTCACAAAAGGATTTAGGATAATACTTTTCCTGGAACGACTTCTTAAAATCAACCCATGTTAAAGAGCCCACGTCCGTGTTTCTGTGTTCTATCAATCGCCACCAGTCTTCAGCTCCTTTTTGGAGCATGAATGTAACCAAGTCAAGTTTCCTGTCTTCTAGACAGTGCATCACTCTGAAACATTTTTCTACCTGATTCAACCATGCTTCAGCTTCTACAGGGTCTGTGGTGCCTTCAAATACTTGAGCTCCCAACGCCTTAAATCGTTCAATGCCAAACTTTTCCTCAGGATCTCCCTGAACCGTTTCCATACTAGTCTATGTGCGATTCTGCTAAAAAGTTGTTCTTCCATATTAATACTCGCCTGAGGATTACTAGATTCTCCTTCAGACACTTGTCTTTCCTCTCCGGTAGCGTGCGATGTCGCGGCGCCTTCCTGCCTACCTCGTCTGGTACCTCTGGGCATGTTCCTATAACATAATATGTAATCAATTTACTATTTACATGTTCCTATCTACTATGCATGACCTCACAGCCCAAAATCTTATGCTCTGATACCAAATTGTCACACCCCATCCCAGATACACTCTATACCTAGGATTGAGCATGATACTGTACTCCCTATATACATATTAAACATTAGACGCCAGATAAATCTTAGATTCAAAACACCATTTCTATTAAAACAATAGAAAAACAAACAATCTCTCAACAGGCACTTCTTGTATATATATATATTAGATACAAAACAACTTCCCATCATCTCTAAGAAACGTGTACGTTACAAAACATGAGCATAGACTAAATATTTACAACTATCCCAGAGGTTTGCTTCCAGATAGGCCCAGACGAGATTCTTCTATAGGCTAGGCGTCCCGGACACGCTCGCTACCTGAAACGACAAACAACAAGCAAACTGAGTGAGCAAAAAGCCCAGTGAGTGACTAAATTCATTTAACTATCACTAACAAACATGAGTTAGCTTATCCATATATAGACTTTACATATCGCATTTCAGAGAGTTACTAAAGTTCTCATTTCTAATTACACATATAAATGTCCAAAACCATTCTGTTTCATAAATTTGCCACTATCAGGTGCCTTCACATTCTGTCCCTCAGCACCATATTTGATTACGTCTACATTACCATGTGCCTTCACACGAAGTCCCTCAGCACTGGTAACCAATTCATTCTTCGCTCAAGTGCCTTCACACATGGTCCCTCAGCACGAATTAATATGTGATGGACTACTACATGCTTTCACTCAAGTCCCTCAGCATTGAAATCCATTCCTCTTAACTATTCAAGTGCTTTCACACGAGGTCCCTCAACACTTAACTTCATGCTTCCTTTCACTTAGACTTTCACCATAAGGTCCCTCAGCCACTACTAAATTTAAACAATAGAACTAATTTTCTTTTAATTTGCTGCCATATCATATTTACTATGAATACTACAAAGTACCACATTTTCTCATCAAATAAATATACTAAGGTAACCATAAGGTATAATTAAAGGGTCACTCACAACTTGTCCCGGCTCTAAGTGGATTATAAGCCTCCCCGAGCTCTTCCTGGTCAGTAAATACATATTTCTAATGTTTAGTTCCATATATCTTCCTTTCTCCCTTAACACACATTAATAACATTATACTTCAGATAGCTAAAGACTATCAGCCAGATTCATCACATACTACTGTACCAGCGACACTAAGTTGGATGCAACTAGCGAGACTACCTGAAGAGCGACACCCAGCGATATTCTAGCGAGAATCGTGAGACGCAAAGCCCCTCTTGCGTTATAGCGATACTTGCTTCGCTGCCCTGTCTCTCGCTCTTTCAGCGATACTACCGCTGCAGCAGAACCGTTTCCTTCTTCTTTTCCTCTTTCTTCTTCAACCTGCTAAACATTACATTTTGGTCAATTCCAGAACTTACTTCCTTCTACAAACTTGTTAAGGTATAAGTCCTTCATCTTACCTCCAAATTCCATGAAGAACATCCTCTCCGTTTAGAGTATATCCTTCAACAACTCCGAGTTACCTCTAATCGTCCAACAAAATTAGCTTTAATCTCTTCAATCTGAGTTTGACACACATTTATACAATTTCAGCTCAAGCATCCTTCATGAAACTTGCTCAAAATCGAGTTAACTTACTAACCTTAGAAGTTCTGGCCCTAACCATCGTTTCTTCAGTTTGTTCTTCCTCCAAAACCGAACATCACTCTGAGAGAGTAACACCAGCTGAGTCCTCTGCCCAACTCAAGTTTTCTCCACGGTTTCGATGGAATTTCCACTCCAATCAACATGAATGTTTTCTTTTACCTCCCTCCAATGTTTAACTTCGAAATGGACCCAACATGAGCTCTGAAATGTAATCATAACAATTGAATTCTCGATCCACTTTTATATATATACCACCGACTTAATCTCCCTTTCAACACTATACTACAATCTGTTCAACGCATACCTTCCATGTTTAGCTTCAGCAACACACAGCCTCTGATGGTGTTACTTTTCAACGCGTTTAAGTTAGATTACTTTGTACACTCTTTTAAGTTTGTTCTTACACTTTTTGTACACTCTTTTAAGTTAGACTACTTTCAATGCGTCTACATACTATTCCTTAGAAACGCAAACCTACTTTGAATGTTGATGTGGTACTTTTGTGTGTTAACTGCAAGTGTACGGGTCAAATTATAATATAAAACGGTTAAGTCTGAGTATCGTTTCCACTAGAGATCCAATTGGGAAGGTTAAGTTATTTAGCTATTCTAGAATTGAATCAATTTTATTTAAGGATTGAAATTCAATATTTCAATTTTGGGAACAAGAAAAATCAAGCCAAGAAAGTATCAAAGGGAGAACTGCAAGAGTCAAAGAGAGTTCTAGGGTTTCGAATCCTTGTTTGTTTCATCATGCAAAATTATAGATTTCATGGATTTAATTCTTATGCCTAAGTCTAGAAACTTAATTCCAAGTTATCTTCTCTCAAAGACAACTCTTTCTCATGCAACTTGATTGATAGTTAATCTCTTAAAACAAATACAAAATCACATGGCATTAAAACTAGTTTTTAGCAACTTTCATTATCAACCTAACTACTCTCGTGATAGATTAACAACGATTCATTGTTATAGATTAAATTAAACATATAATCTCTCGATCATACATCTAACCTAACATGTGAAGGTGGCCAATCTTCAAAAATTAAACACAATAACAATGAAAAGCATATTTAATTGAACAAAACCATGAGTCTACAAAGTTATCATGAATTCACAAACAATTAATCAAAAACCCTAAAGCTAAAGAGTTTAGCCACTGATAGCGTAAAGCAACATATTGCAATAAGAATCAAAGAAAGAGTGTAAAGAATAGGGAAACTCTACTTAAAAGAGGTTTTTGATTGAGGCAACACCGTCACGAACTCCTTGGCTCTCGCGTCGGACTTCGAAGGGCGCCAAAACTATCTCGAACTCTTTTCCTCTTCCTTGCGGCTAACTCACTCTTGGAACTCTAGCTTAATTCTCACCTTTTTGGATCTTTCTTTTGTTCTGCAACTTTCTTGATCTTCTTGATAATTCTCCCCCTCCTTTGGCTGCTGAAAACCCCTAAATTTATAGAGTTTGGCCGCCTAAAATTTAACCTAAAATACAAGACTTTTCGTTTAATTAACACTGGCGCCGCGGCGCTGACGCATAGCACCGCGACGCTAGGGTTGCGACCAAAAATAAGTTGCTCTCGGGTTTTAGCGCTGCGGCAGCGCCGTCCCAGCGCCGCGACGCTGTCTTGCGTTCTTCAAGGATGCGTCCAGGCAGCGTCTTCCCAGCGTCGCGTTGCTACTCTGCATCCATGCTGATGCGTTTCTGCTACAGTGCCGCAGTAGCGCTGCCTTAGCGCCGCGGCGCATCATGCATTTCAGCAAGGATGCGTTTTTCAGCTTTTTTTCACCATATTCTTGCTGGGTTTTGATCTTTCAGTCGTTTCTTCTAATTTTCCTCGTTTTAACCTGAAAATCACTAGCAAACAAGTGAAATCTACTATAAAACTCCCTTAATTTGAGAGAATAATAAGCACTTTTCAAGTGCTTATCAACACCCCAAACTTAGAGATTTGCTAGTCCCGAGCAAAGAATAAAATCAAATAATAGGGAGTTTTAGATGAAGAAGTGTGCAATTGACTCATGTCTCAGAGAATAGCATTCAGAGCTTTAAGTAGAAACATGCAAGCATATCTATATTGTTATAATCATTCAAGGCCAAATCTTGCTATCTCCCATGTGTGTGTGTGCAAGCCTCCTTCAATTTAAAATACTAGAACTCAAATTAGGACTTAAGAGAGTTTCTTTAGTTTTCCCCCTACTCTAGCTCATGCACCAATCTTCAAGCTTTCATGCATTCAAGTGAGTAATATGTCCACTAAGGTGCCTTTCAGTCATATATATTTTTTTTATGGGCTCTAAACTTGCATTCTTTTACCTAGAGGCACTAGCTTTCACACATCCACTGTAGGGACTCGTACCTAGTCAATTCCCAGGCGCCTTGCTGATCACAGCAAAGGCAGCACTTTTTACCCCTATCCATGCATACTCATTACAAGTTTAACATTTAAAAAGATAGACAAATAAAGCTCGTATATTTTGTGTACACTCTTTCTTTTCTCAAGGCATGTATACTCTTTTCTTTTTCCTTAGTCTAAGATTACAAGCTATCATGCATTTCCACTCCCTAACCGGTGGGGCCTTTCGAAGTGACAACTAAATACACCCAACTTAATCCTTTTTTCAATTAAAGATTCTAAATAGAAGTGGCTACGTGCTCAAGAATATGAGAGATTTTAAGCGGGACTTAAATAAATTTAACTTGAAAGTGTTATTCTATTTCCACAAAAGTCATCTATCATGCAAATTCGAATCTCATCATGGGCAATCAACATCAAGGCACACAACCATAAACAACATTCCCATTAACTTTGAAAGCTCCAAAGTTTTCAAAAAATTTTTTCAAAAATTGTTTTAAAAAAATTGACATGCATATGATCATTAAAACCCTCACTAACATGCATAGCAGGATAAGAAAACACACAAAAGTACGAAAGACACCTCCCACCCCAAACTTAGAATCATGCATTGTCCCCAATGCATAAGAACATCTAACAAGGAAAGAGCAAGCCTGGGAGCAAACGGGAAGCCACCAAACAGGCTTGGTGTAAGGAGTACTTTGTGTGATGAACCACGTTCCTGAGAGATAAAGCATATGAGTGACTCCAAGATTGATAAAATAAAAAGAAAAGTAAAGAAAGCAATAAAATTGGGTTTCCTCCCAATAAGCGCTTGGTTTAACGTTTTCTAGCTAGACGGAACTAATGGATCACGCAATGAAAGTCAGGTTCTCAAGTACGCGTTCTTCATCACCGATGTAGTGCTTCAATCGTTGACAATTCACTTTGAAGGTTGTTCCATCGTTACCTTGTAGTTCCACGGCTCCGTGTGGGGATACCTTGACAATGATAAAGGGTCCCGACCATCGTGTCCTAAGCTTTCCTTGGAACAAGCGTAAACGTGAGTTAAAAAGTAATACTCTTTGTCCAGGAAGGAAGGTCCGTGGGGTGATCTTCTTGTCATGCCATCTTGCAGTGCGCTCTTTGTAAAGTTTGGCATTCTCATAAGCTTAAGCACGGAACTCCTCCATCTCCTTGAGTTCTAAGAGGCGTTTCTCACCGGCTTTCTCGAAATCCATGTTCAGCTTCTTGATGGCCTAATAAGCTCTATGCTTGAGCTCTACCGGTAAGTGACAAGCCTTTCCAAACACCAACCTATACGGGGAAGTACCAATTGGGGTTTTGAAAGCTGTGCGGTAGGCCCACAGTGCATTATCGAGCTTAAGGGCCCAATCCTTCCTATTGGTCTTGACTATCTTTTCCAAAACTTGTTTGATTTCCCTGTTAGATAACTCAGCAAGGCCATTAGTTTGAGGATGATAAGCTGTAGCAATTTTATGATTAACATTATATTTTTGCATCATGGATTCAAACAGTTTATTGCAAAAGTGAGAGCCCTCATCACTAATAATAGCTCTAGGTGTACCAAAACGTGTGAAAATGTTTTTATGCAAGAATTTTAAAACAGTGCGAGCATCATTGGTCCTAGTAGCTATGGCTTCTACCCACTTAGATACATAATCTACTGCAACTAGAATGTATAGGTAGCCATTAGAAGAAATAGGAAAAGGCCCCATAAAGTCAATACCCCAAACATCAAATAACTCCACTTCCAAGATAGGTTTCATTGGAAGCTCATGTTGTCTAGAAATATTGCCAGTACGTTGGCACCTATCACATGACTGAACAAAGGTGTAACAGTCTTAAAAAGGGATGGCCAATAGAATCCTGACTGAAGTACCTTAGCTGCAGTTCTGGTGGGTCGAAAATGACCTCCATAGGGTGAAGAATGACATGAATTTAAAATACTTACCACTTTTTCTTCAGGCACACACTTTCTTATTATATTGTCAGCACAAACCTTGTAGAGAAGTGGGTCCTCCCAATGGTAAGACTTAACATTGTGCAGGAATCTTTTCTTTTGTTGATAGTTCATGTCAGGTGGCAAATGTCCTCCTGCAAGATAATTAACTATGTCAACAAACCAGGTCACACTATCTTTTACTTGATACAGTTGTTCATCAGGGAACATCTCAACAATTGAGGGCCATGATTTAGCATCCTCATTCGCAATTCTAGATAAGTGGTCTGCAACCATATTTTCACATCCTTTCCTGTCTTTGATTTCTAAGTCAAATTTCTGTCACAATAATATCCATCTCATTAGCCTAGGTTTAGAATCTTTCTTAGCAAACAAATACTTTAAAGCAGCATGGTCAGTATGCACTACTATTTTAGAGCCAAGCAAGTATGATCTAAATTTATCAATGGCAAACACAACAGCTAGTAGTTCTTTTTCAGTAGTAGTGTATTTCCGTTGAGTATTATCAATAGTCCTACTAGCATAATAAATTGCCCTAAACATGTTATCTCTACGTTGGCCTAAAACAGCTCCTAAAGCATAATCACTAGCATCACACATGATCTCAAAAGACTGACTCCAATCTGGTAAAACAATAATAGGTGCAGCAATTAGTCTTTCCTTCAGAGTATTAAAAGCTAGTAGACATGCATCATCAAAAATAAACTTAGCTTCCTTTTCTAGTAAATTACTCAAGGGTTTAGCAATTTTAGAAATTTTTTTAATAAATCTCCTGTACAACCCTGCGTGCCCTAGGAAGCTTCAGACTCCTTTCACATTGGTGGGGGGTGGTAGTTGTTCAATGACAGATATTTTAGCCCTATCCACCTCCAATCCTTTTTTAGAGACTTTGTGTCCCAGGACGATGCCTTCTGTCACCATGAAGTGACACTTTTCCCAGTTTAGAACAAGGTTAGCATCTTGACACCTCTGCAAAACACGAGTTAGATTAACAAGACAAGAATCAAATGAAGACCAAAATACAGAAAAATCATCCATGAAAACCTCCATTATGTCTTCAATGAGCCCCTGAAAAATAGACATCATACAACGTTGGAAAGTAGCAGGGGCATTACATAAACCAAATGGCATTCTCTTAAAAGCAAATGTCCCATAGGGACATGTAAATGTCGTTTTTTTCTTGATCCTCAGGAGCAATGACAATTTGGTTATAACCAGAATATCCATCTAGAAAGCAATAACGAGAATAACCTGCAAGTCTATCAAGCATTTGATCTATAAAAGGAAGGGGAAAGTGATCTTTTCTAGTGGCTTTGTTCAACTTCCTATAATCAATGCATACACGCCATCCTGTCACAGTTCTAGTGGCTATCATTTCATCTTTTTCATTTTTAACCACAGTCATGCCACCTTTCTTGGGTACCACCTGAACAGGACTTACCCATGGACTGTCAGATATGGCATATATGATTCCTACATTCAAAAGCTTGAGCACTTCTTTTTTAACTACTGATAAGCACTTGAAAAGTGCTTATTATTCTCTCAAATTAAGGGAGTTTTATGTTAGATTTCACTTGTTTGCTAGTGATTTTCAGGTTAAAACGAGGAAAATTAGAAGAAACGACTGAAAGATCAAAACCGAGCAAGAATATGGAGAAAAAGTGCTGAAAAACGCATCCTTGCTTGAAATGCATGATGCGCCGCGGCGCTGAGGCTGAAACGCATCAGCATGGACGCAGAGCAGCAACGCGGCGCTGGGAAGGCGCTGCTTCGACGCATACTTTCTGAACGCAAGACAGCGTGGCGTCGCTGGGACGACGCTGCTGCGGCGCTAAAACTCGAGAGCAACTTAATTTTGGTAGCAACGCTAGCGCCGCGGCGCCAGCGTTAATTTAAACGCAAGTTTTGTATTTTAGGTTAAATTTTGGGTGGCCAAACTCTATAAATTTAGGGGTTTTCAGCAGCCAAAAGGGGAGAGAAATATCAAGAAGATCAAGAAAGTTGCAGAACAAGAGAACGATCCGAAAAGGTGAGAATTAAGCTAGAGTTCCAAGAGTAAGTTAGCCGCAAGGAAGAGGAAAAGAGTTCGAGATAGTTTTGGGGCCCTTCGAAGTCCGACGCGAGAGCCAAGGAGTTCGTGACGGTGCTGCCTCAATCAAGAACATCTTTTCAGTAGAGTTTCCCTATTCTTTACACTCTTTCTTTGATTCTATTTGCTCAATATGTTGCTTCACGCTATGAGTGGCTAAACTCTTTAGTTTTAGGGTTTTTCATGAATTGTTTGTGAATTCATGATAATTTTATAGACTCATGGTTTTGTTCAAATAAATATGCTTTTCATTGTTATTGTGTTTAATTCTTGAAGATTGGCCACCTTCACATGTTAGGTTAGATGTATGATCGAGAGATTATATGTTTAATTTGATCTATAACAATGAATCGTTGGTAATCTATCACGGGAGTAGTTAGGTTGACAATGAAAGTTGCTAAAGACTAGTTTTAATGCCATGTAATTTTGTATTGGTTTTAAGAGATTAACTATCAATCAAGTTGCATGAGAAAGAGTTGTCTTTGAGAGAAGATAACTTGGAATTAAGTTTCTAGACTTAGGCATAAGAATTAAATCCATGAAATCTATAATTTTGCATGATGAAACAAACAAGGATTTGAAACCCTAACTCTCTTTGACTCTTGCAATTCTCCCTTTGATACTTTCTTTGCTTGATCCTTCTTTTTCCCAAAAACAAAATTTGAATTCCAATCCTCAAATAAATATGATTTAATTCTAGAATAGCTAAGTAACTTAAACCTTCCCAATTGGATCTCTAGTGGAAACGATACTCGGACTTAACCGTTTTATATTATAACTTGACCCGTACACTTGCGGTAAACACACAAAAGTTCCACATCAAGTTTTTGGCGCTGTTGCCGAGCATCCAAAGAACGGTTTTTTTTGTTATTTAATATTCATAAGAATTGATAGATCTTAATTTGAGGTGTATATTATTTGATTGTTTAATTGTTTTTGGTTTATTTGATTTTTTTTATTTAGTTTATTTTATATAATTTATTTTTATTTTTATTTATTTTGTTAGTCTATGTCTCGAGATAATACTAACCTCCTCCCTCTTGATCTCGAGATTGAAAGGACGTGTAGAAGAAATTTAAGGGCTCAACTTAATCAAACTACAGAGATGGCGGAGGAGATACCTAAGGCAATTAGAGACTACTTTCAACCTACGTTACCGGCAAGTCAACCTGGAATTATGAATGTGCCTATCAATGTCAACAATTTTGAGTTGAAACCGGGATTGATCCAAATGGCCAGAGAGCTAGCCTTTAAGGGAAGAACTAATGAAGATCCTCACAAGCACTTGCAATCCTTCTTGGAGATATGCGGGACGGTAAAGATGAATGGTGTTTCGAATGATGCAATTAAACTAAGACTATTTCCTTTTTTTTTGCAGGACCGTGCTAAGGATTGGTTGGAAACCATACCTCCGGATAGCATTACAACATGATAGATCTTAGCTCAAGCTTTCTTGAACAAATACTTTCCACCGGCTAAATCTCAAAGACTAAGGACAGAGATTGGAACATTCCGCCAACTCGAGGATGAACAATTATATGAGGCTTCGGAGAGGTATAAGGATCTCTTGAGAAGATGCCCTCAACATGGGTATCCGGATTGGTTGCAAATTCAACTTTTCTACAATGGATTGGAAAGTTCAACCAAATCCATCTTAGATGCAACTGCCGGAGGGTCAATTTTTTCAAAGAATGCTCAAGAAGCCTATACCATATTAGAAGACTTGGCCAATACATCCTACAATTGGCCATGTGAACGGTCTTCTTCAAACATCCCAAGAGCCATCGGATTATATGAAGTTGATGAGGTAAATTCTCTTAAAATTCAAATGGCTTCCCTTACTAATGCACTTTCTAAATTAACTGCAGGAGGCCAAGCTCAAAATCGACCATCTATAGCCTCTCTTGCTGCTTTGGCATCGGAAATGGGTGTTCATGGAGACAATGAGACGGCTAATTATGTTGATAGAGGACATTATAGGAGTCACCAACATCAACAACTTCCAACTCACTACCATCCTAGTTTGAGGAACCATGAAAATTTTTCTTATGCTAACAAAAGGAATGTTTTGCAAGGTTCTTCTGAATTATCTAATGTAGGTCCATTCCACCCTGAAAAGAAGTCCAACTTAGAAGATTTGATGGTAGAATTCATAAAAGAATCAAGAGGAAGGACAACAGCATTGGAAAGCACCGTACAAAGTCATGGTAAGGCCATTCAAAACATCGAGGTACAAATAAGCCAAATCGCCACTTCCCTTCAAACAATGCAAAAGGGAAAATTTCCTAGTTGTCTCGAGATCAATCCAAAAGAGGAGTGCAAGGCCATGACTTTGAGGAGTGGGAAAAAGCTGTCCACTCCTTTGATCATTGATGAGGATGAAGAGCAAGAGGTAGATGACACAATTCAAGAGCCAATTTTTGAAGATGAACCAAAGATCCTAGAAAAGGAGGTAAAGGAAACTCAACATTGGAGAGGTGCAACCTACCACCATCACCCTGCAACTTGCTGACAGATCATTAGCTTATCCCAAAGGTATTGTTGAAGATATATTAGTTAAAGTTGACAAATTTATCTTCCCTGCAGATTTTGTAGTATTGGACATGGAGGAGGACTCTGAGATTCCTATCATACTTGGGAGGCCATTCCTAGCAACTGGAAAGGCTATCATAGATGTCCAACAAGGGAAGTTGACTCTAAGGGTAAATGATGAAAATGTCATATTTGATATTTACAAGTCCTTGAGTCATCATGATGAGAGTAGTCCTTGCCATGCTATAGACATAATTGATCATACTATTTATAAGCATGTAGAGGTTATGTTAGCTAATGATCATCTAGAACAAAGCATAATAGATGTTGAAAATGCAGATACAATCTTTGATGAAATAGCATTTTATGCTAGGTGGTTAGATAGGTTGCCAATATGTTCTAAAGTAGATAAACCTATACCTTTAGCTCCCTTGCATGTTGTGAATGATATTGAGAAGCCTAAGCTTGAATTAAAAGTATTACCTCTTCATTTAAAATATGCATTCTTAGATGATTTATCTTCTTTACCTGTCATAATATCTTCTAATCTTGATTCTGTGGAAGAAGAAAAATTATTGAAAGTATTGAGGGACCATAAATCTGCCATTGGTTGGTCTATTGAGGACCTTAAAGGTATTAGTCCGTCGGTCTGTATGCACAGAATCTTGATGGAAGATACCTTTAAACCATCAATAGAGCACCAAAGGAGACTTAATCCCACCATGAAGGAGGTAGTTAAGAAAGAAGTGCTCAAGCTTTTGAATGCAGGAATCATATATGCCATATCTGACAGTCCATGGGTAAGTCCTGTTCAAGTGGTACCCAAGAAAGGTGGCATGACTGTGGTAAAAAATGAAAAAGATGAAATGATAGCCACTAGAACTGTAACAGGATGGCGTGTATGCATTGATTATAGGAAGTTGAACAAAGCTACTAGAAAAGATCATTTTCCCCTTCCTTTTATAGATCAAATGCTTGATAGACTTGCAGGTTATTCTCATTATTGCTTTCTAGATGGATATTCAGGTTATAACCAAATTGTCATTGCTCCTGAGGATCAAGAAAAAATGACATTTACATGTCCCTATGGGACATTTGCTTTTAAGAGAATGCCATTTGGTTTATGTAATGCCCCTGCTACTTTCCAACGTTGTATGATGTCTATTTTTCAGGGGCTCATTGAAGACATAATGGAGGTTTTCATGGATGATTTTTCTGTATTTTGGTCTTCATTTGATTCTTGTCTTGTTAATCTAACTCGTGTTTTGCAGAGGTGTCAAGATGCTAACCTTGTTCTAAACTGGGAGAAGTGTCATTTCATGGTAACAGAAGGCATCGTCCTGGGGCATAAAGTCTCTCAAAAAGGATTGGAGGTGGATAGGGCTAAAATATCGGTCATTGAACAACTGCCACCCCCCCCCCCCCAATGTGAAAGGAGTCAGAAGCTTCCTAGGGCATGCAGGGTTTTACAGGAGATTTATTAAAGATTTTTCTAAAATTTCTAAAACCTTGAGTAATTTGTTAGAAAAGGAAGCTAAAATTATTTTTGATGATGCATGTCTACTAGCTTTTAATACTCTGAAGGAAAGACTAATTGCTGCACCTATTATTGTTTTACCAGATTGGAGTCAGTCTTTTGAGATCATGTGTGATGCTAGTTATTATGCTTTAGGAGCTGTTTTAGGCCAACGTAGAGATAACATGTTTAGGGCAATTTACTATGCTAGTACGACTCTTGATAATACTCAACAGAAATACACTACTACTGAAAAAGAACTACTAGCTGTTGTGTTTGCCATTCATAAATTTAGATCATACTTGCTTGGCTCTAAAATAGTAGTGCATACTGACCATGTTGCTTTAAAGTACTTGTTTGTTAAGAAAGATTCTAAACCTAGGCTAATGAGGTGGATATTATTGTTACAGGAATTTGACCTAGAAATCAAAGACAGGAAAGGATGTGAAAATGTGGTTGCATCCACTTATCTAGAATTGAGAATGAGGAAGCTAAATCATGGCCCCCAATTGTTTAGATGTTCCCTGATGAACAACTGTATCAGGTAAAAGATAGTGTGCCCTGGTATGCTGACATAGTTAATTATCTTGCAGGAGGACATTTGCCACCTGACATGAACTATCAACAAAAGAAAAGATTCATGCACAATGTTAAATCTTACCATTGGAAGGACCCACTTCTCTACAAGGTTTGTGCTGACAATATGATAAGAAAGTGTGTGCCTCACGAGGAAGTGGTAAGTATTTTAAATTCATGTCATGCTTCCCCCTATGGAGGTCATTTTGGACCCACCAGAACTGCAGCTGAGGTACTCCAATCAGGATTTTATTGGCCATCCCTTTTCAAAGACTGTTATACCGTTGTTAAGTCATGTGATAGGTGCCAACGTACTGGCAATATTTCTAGACAACATGAGCTTCCAATGAAACCTATCTTGGAAGTGGAGTTATTTGATGTTTGGGGTATTGACTTTATGGGGCCTTTTCCTATTTCTTTTAATGGTTACCTATACATTCTAGTTGCAGTAGATTATGTATCTAAGTGGGTAGAAGCCATAGCTACTAGGACCAATGATGCTCGCACTGTTTTAAAATTCTTGCATAAAAACATTTTCACACGTTTTGGTACACCTAGAGCTATTATTAGTGATGAGGGCTCTCATTTTTGCAATAAACTGTTTAAATCCATAATGCAAAAATATAATGTTAATAATAGAATTGCTACAGCTTATCATCCTCAAACTAATGGCCTTGCTGAGTTATCTAACATGGAAATCAAACAAGTTTTGGAAAAGACAGTCAAGACCAATAGGAAGGATTGGGCCCTTAAGCTCGATGATGCACTGTGGGCCTACCGCACAGCTTTCAAAACCCCAATTGGTACTTCCCCGTATAGGTGTTCGGAAAGGCTTGTCACTTACCGGTAGAGCTCGAGCATAGAGCTTATTGGGCCATCAAGAAGCTGAACATGGATTTTGAGAAAGCTGGTGAGAAACGCCTCTTAGAACTCAATGAGATGGAGGAGTTCTGTGCTCAAGCTTATGAGAATGCCAAACTTTACAAAGAACGCACTGCAAGATGGCATGACAAGAAGATCACCTCACGAACCTTCCTTCCAGGACAAAGAGTATTACTTTTTAACTCACGTTTACGCTTGTTTCCAAGTAAGCTTAGGACACGATGGTCGGGACCCTTTGTAATTTTCAAGGTATACCCACACGGAGCCGTGGAACTACAAGGTAACAATGGAACAACCTTTAAAGTGAATGGTCAACGATTAAAGCACTACATCGGTGATGAAAAACGCGGACTTGAAAACCTGACTTTCATTGCATGATCCAGTAGTCCCGTCTAGCTAGAAGACGTTAAACCAAGCGATTATTGGGAGGCAACCCAATTTTATTGCTTTCTTTATTTTTTTTATTTTATTTTATAAATCTTGGAGTCACTCATATGCTTTATTTCTCAGGAACATAGCTCATCACACAAGTACTCCTTACACAAAGCCTATTTGGTGGCATCCCGCTTGCTCCCAGGCTTGCTCTTTTCTTGTTAAATGCTCTTATGCATTGGGGACAATGCATGATTCTAAGTTCAGGGTGGGAGGTGTCTTTCGTACTTTTGTGTGTTTTCTTATCCTGCTATGCATGTTAGTGAAGGTTTTAATGATCATATGCATGTCAAATTTTTTGAAACAATTTTTGAAAAAAATTTTTTTTGAAAATTTTGGAGCTTTCAAAGTTAATGGGAATGTTGTTTATGGTTGTGTGCCTTGATTTTGATGAGATTCGAATTTGCATGATAGATGACTTATTGTGGAAATAGAATAGCACTATCTTGAGTTAAATTCATTTAAGTCCCCTTTAAAATCTCTCATATTCTTGAGCACGTAGCCACTTCTATTTAGAATCTTTAACTGAAAAAAGGATTAAGTTGGGTGTATTTGGTTGTCACTTCGAAAGGCCCCACCGGTTAGGGAGTGGAAATGCATGATAGCTTGTAATCTTAGACTAAGGAAAAAGAAAAGAGTATACATGCCTTGAGAAAAGAAAGAGTGTACACAAAATATACGAGCTTGATTTGTCTATCTTTTTAAATGTTAAACTTGTAATGAGTATGCATGGATAGGGGTAAAAAGAGCTGCCTTTGCTGTGATCAGTAAGGACGCCTGGGAATTGACTAGGTACGAGTCCCTACAGTGAATGTGTGAAAGCAAGTGCCTCTAGGTAAAAGAATGCAAGTTTGGGCCCATGAAAAAAAATATATGACTGAAAGGCACCTTAGTGGACATATTACTCACTTGAATGCATGAAAGCTTGAAGATTGGTGCATGAGCTAGAGTAGGGGGAAAACTAAAGAAACTCTCTTAAGTCCTAATTTGAGTTCTAGTATTTTAAATTGAATGAGGCTTGCACACACACACTTGGGAGATAGCAAGATTTGGCCTTGAATAATTATAACAATATAGATATGCTTGCATGTTTCTACTTAAGCTCTGAATGCTATTCTCTGAGACATGAGTCAATTGCACACTTCTTCATCTAAAACTCCCTATTATTTTATTTTACTCTTTGCTCGGGACTAGCAAATCTCTAAGTTTGGTAGTGTTGATAAGCACTTGAAAAGTGCTTATTATTCTCTCAAATTAAGGGAGTTTTATATTAGATTTCACTTGTTTGCTAGTGATTTTCAGGTTAAAACGAGGAAAATTAGAAGAAACGACTGAAAGATCAAAACCGAGCAAGAATATGGAGAAAAAATGCTGAAAAACGCATCCTTGATGAAACGCATGATGCGCCGCAGTGCTAAGGCAGCGCTGCTGCGTCGCTGAAGCAGAAACGCATCAGCATGGACGAAGAGTAGCAACGCGGCGCTGGGAAGACGCTGCCTCGACACATCCTTGAAGAACGCAAGACAGCGTCGCGGCGCTGGGATGGCGCTGCCGTGGCGCTAAAACCCGAGCGGAACTTAGTTTTGGTCGCAACCCTAGCGCCGCGGCGCCAGTGTTAATTAAACGAAAAGTTTTGTATTTTAGGTTAAATTTTAGGCGGCCAAACTCTATAAATTTAGGGGTTTTCAGCAGCCAAAGGAGGGGGAGAATTATCAAGAAGATCAAGAAAGTTGCAAAACAAAAGAAAGATCCAAAAAGGTGAGAATTAAGCTAGAGTTCCAAGAGTGAGTTAGCCGCAAGGAAGAGGAAAAGAGTTCGAGATAGTTTTGGTGCCCTTCGAAGTCCGACGCGAGAACCAAGGAGTTCGTGATGGTGCTGCCTCAATCAAGAACCTCTTTTCAGTAAAGTTTCCCTATTCTTTACACTCTTTCTTTGATTCTTTTTGCTCAATATGTTGCTTCACGCTATGAGTGGCTAAACTCTTTAGTTTTAGGGTTTTTGACGAATTGTTTGTGAATTCATGATAATTTTGTAGACTCATGGTTTTGTTCAAATAAATATGCTTTTCATTGTTATTGTGTTTAATTCTTGAAGATTGGCCACCTTCACATGTTAGGTTAGATGTATGATCGAGAAATTATATGTTTAATTTGATCTATAAAAATGAATCATTGTTAATCTATCACGAGAGTAGTTAGGTTGACAATGAAAGTTGCTAAAGACTAGTTTTAATGCCATGTAATTTTGTATTGGTTTTAAGAGATTAACTATCAATCAAGTTGCATGGGAAAGAGTTGTCTTTGAGAGAAGATAACTTGGAATTAAGTTTCTAGACTTAGGCATAAGAATTAAATCCATGAAATCTATAATTTTGCATGATGAAACAAACAAGGATTTGAAACCCTAGAACTCTCTTTGACTCTTGCAATTCTCCCTTTGATACTTTCTTGGCTTGATCTTTCTTTTTCCCAAAAACAAAATTTGAATTCCAATCCTCAAATAAAATTGATTTAATTCTAGAATAGGTAACTTAAACCTTCCCAATTGGATCTCTAGTGGAAACGATACTCGGACTTAACCGTTTTATATTATAACTTGACCCGTACACTTGCGGTAAACACACAAAAGTACCACATCAAGTTTTTAAATTTGAATTCCAATCCTCAAATAAAATTGATTTAATTCTAGAATAGCTAAGTAACTTAAACCTTCCCAAATGGATCTTTAGTGGAAACGATACTCGGACTTAATCGTTTTATATTATAACTTGACCCGTACACTTGCGGTAAACACACAAAAGTGGCACATCAACTACCTCTTTCATGGTGGGATTAAGTCTCCTTTGGTGCTCTATAGATTGTTTAAAGGTATCTTCCATCAAGATTCTGTGCATATAGACCAACGGACTAATACCTTTAAGATCCTCAATAGACCAACCAATGGCAGATTTATGATCCCTCAATACTTTCAATAATTTTTCTTCTTCCACAGAATCAAGATCAGAAGATATTATAACAGGTAAAGAAGATAAATCATCTAAGAATGCATATTTTAAATGAAGAGGTAACACTTTTAATTTAAGCTTAGGCTTCTCAATATCATTCACAACATGCAAGGGAGCTAAGGGTATAGGTTTATCTATTTTAGAACATATTGGCAACGTATCTAACCACCTAGCATAAAAAGCTATTTCATCAAAGATTGTATTTGCATTTTCAACATCTATCATGCTTTGTTCTAAATGATCATTAGCTAATATGACCTCTACATGCTTAAAAATAGTATGATCAATTATGTCTATAGCATGGCAAGGGCTACTCTCATCATGATGACTCAAGGACTTGTAAATATCAAATACAACATTCTCATCATTTACCCTTAGAGTCAACTTCCCTTGTTGGACATCTAAGATAGCCTTTCTAGTTGCTAGGAATGGCCTCCCAAGTATGATAGGAATATCAGAGTCCTCTTCTATGTCCAATACTACAAAATCTGCAGGGAAGATAAATTTGTCAACTTTAACTAATACATCTTCAACAATACCTTTGGGATAAGCTAATGACCTGTTAGCAAGTTGCAGGATGATGGTGGTAGGTTGCACCTCTCCAATGTTGAGTTTCCTATAAATAGATAAAGGCATTAAATTAATAGAAGCACCCAGATCATAAAGAGCTCTAGTAACATTTAAAGAACCAATAATGCAAAGTATAGTAAAACTCCCTGGATCTTTTAACTTTTGTGGTAGCTTCTTTTGTAACATTGCACTGCATTCCTCAGTCATGCTAATCATCTCATATTGCCCAAACTTTTTCTTTTTAGATAAGACATCTTTCATGAATTTCGCATAGTTTGGCATTTGCTCTAAAGCCTCAGCAAATGGAATGTTAATGTGCAGCTTTTTAAATAACTCAAGAAAGTTAGCAAATTGCGAGTCTATTTCTTTCTTTTTAAAACGTTGAGGATATGGCATAGTATTAGATACAAAAGGTAGAGGGTTGGATGACTTACTTGAAGATGTTGACTCTTTTACCTTTACTCCCTTTTCTAGGATCTTTGGTTCATCTTCTAAAATTGGCTCTTGAATTGTGTCATCTACCTCTTGCTCTTCATCCTCATCAATAATCAAAGGAGTGGACAGCTTTTTCCCACTCCTCAAAGTCATGGCCTTGCACTCCTCTTTTGGATTTATCTCGGGACAACTAGGAAATTTTCCCTTTTGCATTGTTTGAAGGGAAGTGGCGATTTGGCTTATTTGTACCTCGATGTTTTGAATGGCCTTACCATGACTTTGTACGGTGCTTTCCAATGCGGTTGTCCTTCCTCTTGATTCTTTTATGAATTCTACCATCAAATCTTCTAAGTTGGACTTCTTTTCAGTGTGGGATGGACCTACATTGGATAATTCAGAAGAACCTTGCAAAACATTCCTTTTGTTAGCATAAAAAAAATTTTCATGGTTCCTCAAATTGGGATGGTAGTGAGTTGGAAGTTGTTGATGTTGGTAATTCCTATAATGTCCTCTATCAACATAATTAGCCGTCTCATTATCTCCATGAACGCCCATTTCCGATGCCAAAGCGGCAAGAGAAGCTATAGATGGTGGATTTTGAGCTTGGCTTCCTACAGTTAATTTAGAAAGAGCATTAGTAAGGGAAGCCATTTGAGCTTTGAGAGAATTTACCTCATCAATTTCATATAATCCGACGGCTCTTGGGATGTTTGGAGAAGACCGTTCACATGGCCAATTATAAGATGTATTGGCCAAATCTTCTAATATGGTATAGGCCTCTTGAGCATTCTTTGAAAAAATTGACCCTCCGGCGGTTGCATCTAAGATGGATTTGGTGGAGCTTGCTAATCCATTGTAGAAAAGTTGACTTTGCAACCAATCCGGATACCCATGTTAAGGGCGTCTTCTCAAGAGATCCTTATACCTTTCCCAAGCCTCATATAATTGTTCATCCTCAAGTTGGCGGAATGTTCCAATCTCCGTCCTTAGTCTTTGAGATTTAGCTGGTGGAAAATATTTGTTCAAGAAAGCTTGAGCTAAGATCTCCCATGTTGTAATGCTATCCGGAGGTATGGTTTCCAACCAATCCTTAGCACGGTCCTGCAAAGAGAAAGGAAAAAGTCTTAGTTTAATTGCATCATTAGAAACACCATTCATCTTTACCGTCCCGCATATCTCCAAGAAGGATCGTAAGTGCTTGTGAGGATCATCATTAGTTCTTCCTCTAAAGGCTAGCTCTCTAGCCATTTGGATCAACCCCGGTTTCAACTCAAAATTGTTGACATTGATAGGCACATTCATTATTCCGGGTTGACTTGCCGATAACGTAGGTTGAAAGTAGTCTCTAATTGCCTTAGGTATCTCCTCCGCCATCTCCGTAGTTTGATTAAGTTGAGCCCTTAAATTTCTTCTACACATCCTTTCAATCTCGAGATCAAGAGGGAGGAGGTTAGTATTATCTCGAGGCATAGACTAAATAAATAAATAAAATAAAATAAAAAACAATTATATAAAATAAACTAAATAAATAAACAATCAAATAATATACACCTCAAATTAAGATCTATCAATTCCAATGAATATTAAATAACAAAAACCATTCTTTGGATCCCCGGCAATGGCGCCAAAAACTTGATGTGCCAGTTTTGTGTGTTAACCGCAAGTGTACGGGTCAAGTTAGAATATAAAACGGTTAAGTCCGAGTATCGTTTTCACTAGAGATCCAATTGGGAAGGTTAAGTTTTTTAGCTATTCTAGAATTGAATCAATTTTATTTGAGGATTGAAATTCAATATTTCAATTTTGGGAACAAGAAAAATCAAGCCAAGAAAGTATCAAAGGGAGAATTGCAAGAGTCAAAGAGAGTTCTAGGGTTTCGAATCCTTGTTTGTTTCATCATGCAAAATTATAGATTTCATGGATTTAATTCTTATGCTTAAGTCTAGAAACTTAATTCCAAGTTATCTTCTTTCAAAGACAACTCTTTCTCATGCAACTTGATTCATAGTTAATCTCTTAAAACCAATACAAAATCACATGCCCTTAAAACTAGTTTTTAGCAACTTTCATTTTCAACCTAACTACTCTCGTGATAGATTAACAACGATTCATTGTTATAGATCAAATTAAACATATAATCTCTCGATCATACATCTAATCTAACATGTGAAGGTGGCCAATCTTCAAGAATTAAACACAATAACAATGAAAAGCATATTTAATTGAACAAAACCATGAGTCTACAAAGTTATCATGAATTCACAAACAATTCATCCAAAACCCTAAAGCTAAAGAGTTTAGCCACTCATAGCGTAAAGCAACATATTGCAAAAAGAATCAAAGAAAGAGTGTAAAGAATAGGGAAACTCTACTGAAAAGAGAATCTTGATTGAGACAGCACCGTCATGAACTCTTTGGCTCTCGCGTCGGACTTCGAAGGGCACCAAAACTATCTCGAACTCTTTTCCTCTTCCTTGCGGCTAACTCACTCTTGGAACTCTAGCTTAATTCTCACCTTTTTGGATCTTTCTTTTGTTCTGCAACTTTCTTGATCTTCTTGATAATTCTCCCCCTCCTTTGGCTGCTGAAAACCCCTAAATTTATAAAGTTTGGCCACCTAAAATTTAACCTAAAATACAAAACTTTTCGTTTAATTAACACTGGCGCCGCGGCGCTAGGGTTGCGACCAAAAATAAGTTGCTCTCGGGTTTTAGCGCCGCAACGCTATCTTGCGTTCTTCAAGGATGCGTCCAGGCAGCGTCTTCCCAGCGCCGCGTTGCTACTCTGCATCCATGCTGATGCGTTTCTGCTTCAGCGCCGCGGCGCATCATGCGTTTCAACAAGGATGCGTTTTTCAGCTCTTTTTCACCATATTCTTGCTCAGTTTTGATCTTTTAGTCGTTTCTTCTAATTTTCCTCGTTTTAACTTGAAAATCACTAGCAAACAAGTGAAATCTAATATAAAACTCCCTTAATTTGAGAGAATAATAAGCACTTTTCAAGTGCTTATCAAATGTATGCAAGCAGCCAATTCAAACCTCTTTTACAAAATTTTGCAACTTAAACTTTGTTTACAATTTAAGCAATGAGGACCTTGCTACTCTCAAGTTTGGGGGTGGAAGTGGTTTGAACTGTCAAAGATAAAAATATGAGGAACTTATTTCAATCATGTCTAAAAAAAATAAATAAATAAATAAAATAAAAAATAAAAAAATAATTTTTTTTTTTTTTTGATTCTTTGAAACGCAAAACTCCGCTGGCAAGACCAATATATTTATCTTGTTAAGAGTTTAGCTGAAAACGACACCTGCTCGTAGTTGGCCTCCTCCATGCACCCCATAGTTGGTGTGTCAAAACAAAGGTGGGTAATCGTAATCAGCGACGCATAGATAAAATAACAAACTCCAATGTCTAGTGAGGAAACCGAGCTTAGATAAGAGTTTAGTCGAGAAGGGCACTTGCTCGTAGTTGGCCGCCTCCATGCACCCCATTGTTGGTATGTCAAAATGAAGGTAGGTAACCCTACTCGACGCATACTTAATAACCAAATAATAAAACCAATGAAAGAAAAAGGAACCTTATATCTTCATCTTTTCAGACTCAGTGTTAAAAGAAGAAACAAAAATTTTGTGAATAATGAGTTAAAGAATTTTGAAGAGAAAGCTTGCCGCATACAAATTAGACCCGTCCTAAAGAAAAGAATATAGAGGTAGAGAAATAATATAACTAACGGGTAGCTGATTGACTATAGCATTCTGAGAGACTAGTCAATGCGTTGAGAAAATGTTTAGAATAATTGAAGTTTCTTAGATAGAAGTTATGCTTGAGGACAAGCATTTATCTAAGTTTAGGGGTGTGATAACTTGTTGAAATACAAGTTATGATAGCCTTTTTCTTAGATAAATAGAGATTAAATAGAGAAGCATGCGGTAAGATATGTTGATTTTTATTAAGAAATCTTTCTTTACGTTATACTAATGTATTTTTATGAAGATAAATGATTTTACCACTTTTTGAGCCTAAAACGCATGTTTTGACACAGGAATGCAAATGATGCGTTGGTGACTTCTTAACGCAGGAACCACACGATGCGTTAACAACAACTCAATGCATAACTACGCGTTAGCAACTATGCGTTAGCAACCTACGACGCATTGACATCGGCCAAACTATTCATGGACGCATAGACGACCATTAATGCAAGGCGCTGAGAATAAAATCAGAATCTTGAGAGATTGACGGATGATTGATGAACATGATTTGTGGCTAAAGTGGTGGATCTTAATTGACCCGAGAATCACGCAATCAGGCGAGATGGACGCATGGTATCAATCTCGCCGCCAATCAAGCAGATTTGCCATTAATTGCGGACGCATCATATATAAAAGTGCAGCTCTGCGAGATGAGAAAGGGTTGTTGATTCTCGGAAGAACTCCATAAGTGACAGCAGAGTTCTTTCAGACTTCAACCGGAGACGAATAGCTCGAGAGAGAAGAGTCTTCCCTCCACCGGACCACTTCACAGCAGAACCTCACGCTTCCATCCGAGCGACTCAAGACATTGATGCCTTTCTTTCTTTGTTTCTTAGTTTTTCTTCTTGATTTTAGATTTGTGTCAAGACATTGAGCTTATCTAAAGTTGTATTCCGTTTCATCAATATAATTATCTTCCATGTCTACTCAATTCTCTATACTTTCCGCTTTTTATTTTCAAACCATGAGTAACTAATCACTCAAGGGTCTAGGGTTGCGTTAGCATCTAACTAAGAACTATAGTGTAACTATTTCATCTTGTCAATTGCTGTCACACCCCCTCCTGGATTACCTACCCATCCTGAAAGGGAATGTGAAGACAATAAACATCACCCCTCTTGTGACGCATATTGTCCCTTCTTACCTTTCCTTCCTGTGCATACATTTACTCTTATAAATACATAAAACTCAGTCATACTACACATGCTATAATTTGATACAATTCCCTGTATAGGGTACGCTTTTATTACATAGCATAATTTCTTCCATATCCATAAAATAATATACACAACTCTACCAACAATCCCCACTCAAAACTACATGTTCTGCATGCCAGTTACATAAACATATGCGTACAACTCTCAGACTTGACTGTATCTTGATACTCGAGACTTAGGCAGGGTGAGCTGAAGTAGGCTAAGCACCGGGAACGTCCTTGCTACCTGGGGAGAGAAAAGGAAAACATTGGAAAACATAAGCTAACAGCCTAGTGAGTGACAAATCTTTGTAAAACGGGCATTTTTTTAAAACAGGCATGTTGCATATAACGTATAAGCAAGAGTTTAACATTTGTTCAAATGTAACATGCTTTTCATGAAATCCATCATTCTCATAAATCAATACTAAAATCATACAAAAGTGTTTTCAAAGGAATTTATCAATATCAACTAGTTTTTCAAACTTTTCCCTTAGTTGAGGTGGAGCAATGCTTCTACGCACTCAACGTCGAAAATGTTCCTGGCTCAATGCGGAGCATACTCGACGCATCAGCCAAATCAACATCTATGTGCACATAGGAATATGACGGGTTGCCCAAGTACCTTCTCATGTCCTTGAGTACTGGGTCCCGGGGAAACTCACGTGCCTTCTCGTGTCATTGAGCACTGAGCCTCCTCTAAAACATTTTAGAATTTCGTTCACATAATAGTTCATAAGAAAATCCTTTCATAGAAATCATACAAAACTTTATTCAATAACATTTCACATAAATGCTTTTCATCAACTTTAGAAATATGTAACATGCCTTTTTAGAAATGCAATCAACATTATTCATAGTAAACAGTTCATTGAAAATCATACTTCATAAGAACATTTTCAAATAAAATAGAATTGAAGAATAAAATAGTCACTCACAACTCCTCCTAGGCTTTACGTGGGTTATACAGTTTTCCTATTTCTTCTTGGCCTGGAAAAGAAGTATGCCTTGCGTTAATCAACATTAAATCCCTTTCCTTTTCTCTACTGACTTATAAATGCGAACCTCAGCGATACCAGCCGAATAAGACTATTACTAGCGATACTCGATGGCACAGCACCAGCGTTACATACCTTAGCAGCGATACTCAGCGTTATTTAGTGAGATCTGTGAGACGGAAAGTTCCTTTGCGTCTCAGCGATACCCGTCTCGCTACCAATTCCCAGACAGTGTGCCGATACTTGCTTTTCCAATGGCACTCTGCACTGTAATTCCTTCCTTTCTTCTCGTTCTTACTTCAACCTATTAAAAGTCACATTTCCATACGGATTCAGGACTTCTTCTCTTCTGCAAACTAATAGGAAATCACGTTCTATAGCTTACCTTAAAATTTCAGGGTATAGCTCCTCCTCGTTCTTACGATATTCCGGAATTACCTCCTGCTGTTCCGGATTGCGAGATGATCTTGCAAACTCTGGTTTCCTAAGGATTCACATAGTAAGTCTTCAATTTCGGCATCACCATCCTTTACAAAAGTTGTTAGGAATTATGTCAACTTACTAACCTTAAATTTTTAGCTCTGAACTCAGCTTCTTCCTCACGTTCTACTCCGAATATCAGTCACTGCTCAACCAAACCAAGTGACTTCAGTAATTCCCTTACTCCAGCTTCGTTTTCAGCATCAATATGAGTCGAACTTCATCCAAAATCCTCAAGAACACCTTCCTCAATCTTCTTTGAAGTTTATCTGAAGAATAGAACGGACTTAAGCTCTTGAATGTCTTTAAAATGATTAAACATTTAATTAATCCAGCTATATATACTACCGACTTAACCTTCTCATACCCAGAACTTATGCTGCTGACTTACCTTTCATCTGCAGACTAACGCAGGATTCTCCTCTCAACGCACGACACTCAAGTTAACTTCTCTTCCAACGCATGGTGGGCGTCCCCACACGCCTCCTATTTTGAACGCATATCTTTCCATCTTGCACTATTACTTTAGACCATCTTGTCTTCAGCACAGGGTGACTCCAACACATATCAGTCTTCGACGCGTCCACTTCAACGCACAACTGTCCTCAACGCAGAGTGACTTGAATGCATGGTTCAAGTGTATTCTTCCCCCGTCAGGATTACTTAATTTATCCATCAACGCGGGTAGTTACTTCAGCTCACTAACCTCCGTGAATCAACCACAAACGCATGGATTTAGTCAAACTTTTACTTCCCAAAAATTCTTACTCTCGCTCTTGGCCACTTCTTCCTTTGAGACACATAGCCACAAACGCATGGCCGCATCTCAACGCTTGGCAACGCAATTCAGTGCTTAGAATTGCGATCTTAATCCGATGCCTATGTCCATCTGACAAATCGATATAAGTAGTAATAATCAAACTGCTCGAGAGGGTAAGTGATTGTGGAACTCAATTGACAAGGGCCAAGAAGTGTTACCTGTCTATGGGGATAACCTTGGTTCTTAACACTCTCCTATGCGTTATAGACATATAACGCATAGCGGCTGACAACCGAGAGAAGAGTCGCAAGTATGAATAGAATACTACTATGCGTTTCCGATGTTAGATGTTAATCAACCTGAACCCTTTCTTTATCCATTCACTCACATCTTTAGTTGAATTTGCTGTGTCGCATGCCTTTCCATCTTCCACATTTTAGTATAGTGTACATACTATGGCTTTCCTTAGATTAGAAACAAAACATTCTCAACTATTTCTTGGTTACCACTGCCGCGCATGAAATCCACGTAAAACCTACTCCTTTGCTTATACTTGGGTAAAGGATAGGAAAACTTGAAAAGATCACCAACGCATAGTGTAAGACGCATAGCATGTTCAACGCATGATATGTAAAACGCATAATCATATTGTAATCACACCTTGCGTTTGTATAATTTCCATTTCCACATATATAATTTACATACAACACCCGTACTTGACCTTGTAAGAAGGCAAGTTAAGAAGAGACTAAGAGATGGGCATTTAGTAGGAAAAGTTGGCCGAGTTGTGTGGGGGCAAAAAATGACTAAGTATTGGCCATGCGTGTCACACCCTCTTTCTAAGACCATTTCGTGGAAGAGCCTATAAAGGAAAGAAGTAGGACAAGAGTGGTTGTGCTCAAGTGTTAGTTTACATAGGCCGTAGTGAAATTTGAATTAGAAGAATTTGATAGAAAGGTTGCGTTGAATGAATTCTGAATCTTGGAATCAAAGTAATTCTTGAAGTTCAGAATTATACTGTGTAGGATAAATAGATCAGCAGAATGCAACTATGATTTTAAGCTTAGAAGTAAGACCTATGGAAGAAAGGAAACCTCATCAAGTGATGGGCAGGGTTTAAAAGAATAGCTGAGAGGTAACTGAAGTTGGACGCATACTTAGTGGAAAACCATGTTGGACACATGGTAAAGATGAAGGAAACACATGATAAAGGTAAAACGCATGACGATACGTAATTAAGGCAGACTATGCATTTGAGACTTTAATGTCGGGTAGTATGCGGTAGATAAACGCTGTAAGCCCCTACCTGACATTTAGGGAGTTGGCAAGTTAAGAAGAAACTATGAAATGGGTAGTGATAAGAAAAAGTTGGCTGAGTAGTATGGGAGCAAAAGTGGCTAAGTGTTGGCCATGCGTTAGTGGAGCTACGCGTTGAGAATATGTTGGAAGCCACGAGGCGTTGAAAAAGGTAGCTCGGCATGGACACGTGATTGGACACCACGAGGCGTTGGAGGCCACTAGGCGTTTGATAAGCACTTGAAAAGTGCTTATTATTCTCTCAAATTAAGGGAATTTTATATTAGATTTCACTTGTTTGCTAGTGATTTTCAGGTTAAAACAAGGAAAATTAGAAGAAATGACTAAAAGATCAAAACCGAGCAAGAATACGGCGAAAAAGAGCTGAAAAACGCATCCTTATTGAAATGCATGATGCGTCCGGCGCTAAGGCAGCGCTGCCGCGGCGCTGAAGTATAAACGCAGAGTAACATCGCGGCGTCGAGATGGCGTTGCTTCGACGCATCCTTGGTGAACGCATGACAGCGTCGCGGCGCTAAGACGGCGCTGCCGCGGCGCTAAAACCCGAGAGCAACTTATTTTTGGTCGCAACAAACTAAAGTTTTGTATTTTAGGTTAAATTTTTGGCGGCCAAACTCTATAAATTTAGGGGTTTTCAGCAGTCTAAGGGGGAGGGGGGAAATATCAAGAAAAGGAAGAAAGTTGCAGACTGAAAGAAAGATCCAAAAAGGTGAGAATTAAGCGTGACTTCAAAGAGTGAGTTAGCCACAAGGAAGAGGAAAAGAGTTCGAGATAGTCTTGGTGCCTTTTGAATCCCGACGTGAGAGCCAAGGAGTTCGTGACGGTGCTGCCTCAATCAAGAACCTCTTTTCAGTAGAGTTTCCCTATTCTTTACACTCTTCCTTTGATTATTTTTGCTCAAACATGTTGCTTCAAGCTATGAGTGGCTAAACTCTTTAGTTTTAGGGTTTTGATGAATTTTTTGTGAATTCATGTTAATTTTGTAGACTCATGGTTTTGTTTAAATAAATTATGCTTTTCATTGTTATTTCGTTTAATTCTTGAGGATTGGCCATCTTCACATGCTAGGTTAGATGTATGATTGAGAGATTATATGTTTAATTTGACCCATAACAATGAATCGTTGTTAATCTATCACGAGAGTAGTTAGGTTGCCAATGAAAGTTGCTAAAGACTAGTTTTAATGCCATGTAATTGTGTATTGGTTTTAAGAGATTAACAATCAATCAAGTTGCATGAGAAAGAGTTGTCTTTGAGAGAAAATAACTTGGAATTAAGTTTCTAGACTTAGGCATAAGAATTACAATAAAATCCATGAAATCTATAATTTTGCATGATGAAATAAACAAGGATTCGAAGCCCTAGAACTCTCTTTGACTCTTGCAATTCTCCCTTTGATATTTTCTTTGCTTGATTTTTCTTTTTCCCAAAATTGAAATATTGAATTTCAATCCTCAAATAAAATTGATTCAATTCTAGAATAGCTAAGTAACTTGACCTTCCCAATTGGATCTCTAGTGGAAACGATACTCGGACTTAACCGTTTTATATTATAACTTGACCCGTACACTTGCGGTAAACACTAAAAGTGCGCATCATGTTTTTGGCGCCGTTGTCGGGGATCCAAAGAACGGTTTTTGTTATTTAATATTCATTAGAATTGATAGATCTTAATTTGAGGTGTATATTATTTGATCGTTTTTTATATATTTTTTTTTTATATTTTTATTTTACCTTATTTTTATTTTTTATTATTTGGTTGGTTTATGCCTCGAGATAATACTAATATTCTCCCTCTTGATCCCGAGATTGAAAGGACGTGTAGAAGAAACCTAAGGATTCAACACAATCACATCGAGGAGATGGCGGAGGAGATACCCAAGGCAATTCGAGACTACTTCCAACCGACATTACCGGAAAATCAACCCGGCATTATGAATGTGTCTATCAATGTCAACAACTCTGAGTTAAAACCGGGGTTGATCCACATGGCTAGAGAGTTAGCCTTTAAAGGAAGAACCAATGAAGATCCTCACAAGCACTTACGATCCTTCTTAGAAATATGCGGAACGGTAAAGATGAATGGTGTTTCTAACGATGCAATTAAACTAAGACTTTTTCCTTCCTCTTTACAAGACCGTGCTAAGGATTGGTTGGAAACCATACCTCCGGATAGCATCACAACATGGGAGATCTTAGCTCAAGCTTTCTTGAACAAATATTTTCCACCGGCTAAATCTCAAAGACTAAGGACGGAGATTGGAACATTCCGCCAACTTAAGGATGAACAATTATATGAGGCTTGGGAAAGGTATAAGGATCTCTTGAGAAGATGCCCTCAACATGGGTACCCGGATTGGTTGCAAATTCAACTCTTTTACAATGGGTTGGCAAGCTCAACCAAATCCATCTTAGATGCAACTGCCAGAGGGTCAATTTTTTCAAAGAATGCTCAAGAAGCCTATACCATACTAGAAGACTTGGCCACTACATCGTACAATTGGCCATGTGAACGATCTTCTCCAATCATCCCAAAAGCCACCGGACGATATGAGATGGACGAGGTAAGTTCTCTAAAAGCTCAATTGGCTTCTCTTACTAATGCTTTATCTAAATTTTCTCAAGGAAGCCAAGTACAAGCAAGTCCATCATCCATAGCTTCCCTTGCGGCCATGGCAAGTCAACAAGAGCCAAGTGAGTTGGAGGTAGCCAATTATGTAGATAGAGGACAATACCGAGGTCAACAACAACTTCCAACTCACTATCATCCCAACTTGAGGAATCATGAGAATTTTTCATATGCTAACAACAAGAATGTGTTGCAAGCACCTCAAGGATTCAATGGAGCGGGGAATGCAAATACATCATCACTAGAGGACATAATGCTTGACTTTGTCAAAGAGTCAAGATCAAGGACAACCACATTGGAGAATTCGGTCCAAGCAATTGCAAGCACTGTTCAAAGGCAAGGTAAGGCACTTCAAAACTTAGAGGTTCAACTTAGTCAAATGGCAACTTCCCTCCAAACAATGCAAAAGGGTAAGTTCCCTAGTTGTCCCGAGATAAACCCAAGAGAGGAGTGCAAGGCCGTGACTTTGAGGAGTGGGAAAAAGCTATCAACTCCCTCAATCGATGATGAAGATGATGAAGCCATCATAGAGGATGTTCAACAAAAAGAGAGTGCATCTAAGGAAAAGGAGAAATCAAAGTCCAACATAGGGAGTACTTCTAACTCTACTGCTTTTATCCCTAATACTTTACCTTTCCCTCAAAGATTTCAAAAGAAAAAGATGATGCTCAATTTTCAAAATTCGTAGTCATATTCAAAAAGTTAGAAATTAACCTTCCTTTTGCAGAGGCATTAGAACAAATGCCTAAGTATGCTAAATTCATGAAGGATGTATTGTCTAAGAAGAAAAGGTATGGAGATTATGAAGTAGTTGCACTAACCGAAGAATGTAGTACGGCACTACAAAGGAAATTGCCTAAAAAACTAAAGGATCTAGGGAGTTTCTCTATCCCTTGTCATTTAGGCAACAATAAAGTTACTAAAGCACTTTATGATCTTGGAGCTTCTATTAATTTAATGCCTTTATCCATGTTTAGGAAGCTCAATGGAAGAGAGGTGCAACCAACTACCATATCTTTGCTTTTGGCCGATCGATCATTTGTTCATCCCTACGGCATTGTGGAGGACGTCTTGGTCAAGGTAGACAAGTTTATCTTCCCGGCGGACTTTGTGATATTAGACATGGAGGAAGATGCTGAAGTCCCCATAATCCTTGGGAGACCATTCTTGGCCACCGGAAGGGCCCTCATCGATGTGCAAGAATGAAAGCTCACATTCCGCCTTAACGATGAGGAGGTAACAGTTGACATCTATAAAACCCTTAAGCATCCGGATGTAGAAAGGTATGAGCATCATGAGCCAAGTACAAAGGTAACATCGCCTCTTTCTTCAAATAAAAACTCTATGCATGATGAGCCCCCTTTGAATGGTAAGACTAATGACATGCTTGATGTTAAAGTAGAAAATTCTATGAAGCATGTTTTTAGTTGTGATATTTCTCCTAGTTTTTCATACATGCCTCCCAAAACTATAATGAATTATGAACAAATTATGGAGAAGCATGTTAAAAATGAAGTGGTGAGTCCGTTAAAATCTAAGCATGATGATTCTTTAATAAGTCTTGACCACATTAGAAACGATGATATTCAATTTGATAATGATTTATTGACTAACTCACTAAATGCTAATGAATATGTTTGTGAGTGTCAATGTGGGCAAATACTAAAAGTTGTAGGTGATCCAAAGCATGAAAGGAAGAAACCACCTTGGGATCCACCGTGATTCGGGAGCCCCGTCTAGCTAGAAGACGTTAAACCAAACGCTTATTGGGAGGCAACCCAATTTTATTGCTTTCTTTACTTTCTTTTTTTTTTTTATTTTCAATAAATCTTGGAGTCACTCATATGCTTTATCTCTCAGGAACGTGGTTTATCACACAAAGTACTCCTTACATTAAGCCTGTTTGGTAGCTTCCCGCTTGCTCCCAGGCTTGCTCTTTCCATGTTAGATGCTCTTATGCATTGGGGACAATGCATGATTCTAAGTTTGGGGTGGGAGGTGTCTTTCGTACTTTTGTGTGTTTTCTTATCTTGCTATGCATGTTCGTGAAGGTTTTAATGATCATATGCATGTCAATTTTTGAAACAATTTAAAAAAAAAAAAAAATTTATCCTGCTATGCATGTTAGTGAAGGTGTTAATGATCATATGCATGTCAATTTTTGAAAAATTTTTGAAAATTTTGGAGCTTTCAAATTTAATGGGAATGTTGTTAATGATGAGATTCAAATTTGCATGATAAATGACTTATTGTGGAAATAGAATAGCACTATCTTGAGTTAAATTCATTTAAGTCCCTCTTAAAATCTCTCATATTCTTGAGCACGTAGCCACTTTTATTTAGAATCTTTAACTGAAAAAAGGATTAAGTTGGGTGTATTTGGTTGTCACTTCGAAAGGCCCCACCGGTGAGAGAGTGGAAATGCATGATAGCTTGTAATCTTAGACTAAGAAAAAAGAAAAGAGTATACATGCCTTGGGAAAAGAAAAAGTGTACACAAAATATATGAACTTTATTTGTCTATCTTTTTAAATGTTAAACTTGTAATGAGTATACATGGATAGGGGTAAAAAGAGTTGCCTTTGCTGTGATTAGTAAGGACGCCTGGGAATTGACTAGGTACGAGTCCCTACAGTGGATGTGTGAAAGCTAGTGCCTCTAGGTAAAAGAATGCAAGTTTGGGCCCATGAAAAAAATATATGATTGAAAGGCACCTTAGTTGACATATTACTCACTTGAATGCATGAAAGCTTGAAGATTGGTGCATGAGCTAGAGTAGGGGGAAAACTAAAGAAACTCTCTTAAGTCCTAATTTGAGTTCTAGTATTTTAAATTGAAGGAGGCTTGCACACACACACATGGGAGATAGCAAGATTTGGCCTTGAATAATTATAACAATATAGATATGCTTGCATGTTTCTACTTAAGCTCTGAATGCTATTCTCTGAGACATGAGTCACTTGCACACTTCTTCATCGAAACTCCCTGTTATTTGATTTTATTCTTTGCCCGGGACTAGCAAATCTCTAAGTTTGGGGTGTTGATAAGCACTTGAAAAGTGCTTATTATTCTCTCAAATTAAGGGAGTTTTATATTAGATTTCACTTGTTTGCTAGTGATTTTCAGGTTAAAACGAGGAAAATTAGAAGAAACGACTAAAAGATCAAAACCGAGCAAGAATACGGCGAAAAAGAGCTGAAAAACGCATCCTTATTGAAACGCATGATGCGTCGCCGCGCTAAGGCAGCGCTGCCGCGGCGCTGAAGTATAAACGCATCAGCATGGACGCAGAGTAGCATCGCGGCGCCGAGATGGCGCTGCTTCGACACATCCTTGGTGAACGCATGACAGCGTCGCGGCGCTAAGACGGCACTGCCACGGCGCTAAAACGCGAGAGCAACTTAATTTTGGTCGCAACCCTAGCACTGCGGCGCCAACATTAATTAAACGAAAGTTTTGTATTTTAGGTTAAATTTTTGGCGGCCAAACTCTATAAATTTAGGGGTTTTCAGCAGTCCAAGGGGGGGGGGGGGGGAAATATCAAGAAAAGGAAGAAAGTTGCAGACTGAAAGAAAGATCCAAAAAGATGAGAATTAAGCGTGAGTTCAAAGAGTGAGTTAGCCGCAAGGAAGAGGAAAAGAGTTCGAGATAGTCTTGGTGCCTTTCGAAGTCCGACGTGAGAGCCAAGGAGTTCGTGATGGTGCTGCCTCAATCAAGAACCTCTTTTCAGTAGAGTTTCCCTATTCTTTACACTCTTCCTTTGATTATTTTTGCTCAAACATGTTGCTTCAAGCTATGAGTGGCTAAACTCTTAGTTTTAGGGTTTTGATGAATTGTTTGTGAATTCATGTTAATTTTGTAGACTCATGGTTTTGTTTAAATAAATTATGCTTTTCATTGTCATTGTGTTTAATTCTTGAGGATTGGCCATCTTCACATGCTAGGTTAGATGTATGATTGAGAGATTATATGTTTAATTTGACCCATAACAATGAATCGTTGTTAATCTATCACGAGAGTAGTTAGGTTGCCAATGAAAGTTGCTAAAGACTAGTTTTAATGCCATGTAATTGTGTATTGGTTTTAAGAGATTAACAATCAATCAAGTTGCATGAGAAAGAGTTGTCTTTGAGAGAAGATAACTTGGAATTAAGTTTCTAAACTTAGGCATAAGAATTACAATAAAATCCATGAAATCTATAATTTTGCATGATGAAATAAACAAGGATTCGAAGCCCTAGGACTCTCTTTGACTCTTGCAATTCTCCCTTTGATATTTTCTTTGCTTGATTTTTCTTTTTCCCAAAATTGAAATATTGAATTTCAATCCTCAAATAAAATTGATTCAATTCTAGAATAGCTAAGTAACTTGACCTTCCCAATTGGATCTCTAGTGGAAACGATACTCGGACTTAACCATTTTATATTATAACTTGACCCGTACACTTGCGGTAAACACTAAAAGTGACCATCAGCGTTGAAGGCCACTAGGCGTTTGAAGGCCACTAGGCGTTGAGGTCACCAGGCGTTGAAGGCCACCAGGCGTTGAAGGCCACCAGGCGTTGAAGGCCAATAGGCGTTGACGGCCACGAGGCGTTGAAGGCCATGAGGTGTTGGAAGCCATTATGCGTTGAAGGTTGGTATGTGTTGGTACATTAGAAGAGTGGCCGAGAGGATCATGCGTTAATTGGCTATCCGGTGACTGGGCGTGGAACAATTGTAAAACAGCAAGTTTAAGCTATGCGTTGCTGAAGCTTTGCATGGAAGGTTGCGTCGGCCAACCTAAGTAAGGAGGTGATAGCCGTACTGGTGAGTCGGTGGTATATATATAAGTAAGTACGCTGACTAAATAAACACTTTTAGACATATTTCGAACCCAGATTTACCCCTTTCACAAAAGAACAACAAGGAGAGGTTGAAGAAACTGTTTATGTCGAAGTTAAGTAGGAACCAAATCACTTCCATGGTGAAATTGAAGCTGGAACCAGAAGTTTGACTGTTGACGATAATCTAGACATCATTTGGTGTTTGAAGAAGAGTGAGTTGGGGAAGTCGAAGCTAGGGCAAAAATTTTAAAGGTGAGTGAGTTAATTCTTAGCAACTCCTGTAAAGGATGTTTAAGCCAAATTTGAGCAAGAGTTATTTGAGGATAGTTCTCAAACGAAGAAAAGTTAGGGTTTGAAATCTCGAGGTAAGTTAGAAAGCTCACTTCTTTACAAGTTTGTAGAAGAGAGAAAGTTCTGATTTTGGCTGGATTTCGATGTTTAACAGTTTTGAGAACGGGTTAGAAAAGAAAGAAGAAAGCACTGACCATCGGGGGGTTGCTAGGACAGAAGTATTGCTAAAGAGTTGGAGGGTGATCAGCGAGACAAGTGCCGCTGGTAACGCAAAGGGGCCTTGCGTCTCACAACTCTAGCTGACTCTTGCTGAGTATCGCTTGTTAAGGTAATATCGCTAGTCTCGCGAAGCTGGGTATCGCTGATACCGCATGGTTATGAGTAGTTTAATCTAATAATCTCGCTGGTACCTTTGAATCTCGCTCATTATTGTAAGTTGTAAACAAGCGAGGGACTAGTGATGAAAACCCATGTTTAAGATATTTAAGCAAATATAGAGAATATAAAGAGGAATATTAGAAATGTCTAACACGAAAAAGGTGTGTTTACAGGTCAAGAGGAGCCAGGGAAAGCGTATAACCTGCTCGAAGCCCGGAATAAGTCGTGAGTGACTTTATGGTTTGAGATAAGCTTAACTTGAGTACTATTTTCTATATGCTTAATAATATCTTTGAAGCATGAGTTGAAGTGTACTTCTATGTATGAAACTAGCACATATCTTATATGTGAGATAGAGCTTGATAATGTATCAGATAATGTTATAAGTTTTTACCAAGCTAGTTGCTAGATGAATGTTCTGAGAATTCTGAGATATAATGATTATAGTTAATTTATGATAAATGTATTGTGCATGTCTGTGCACTAGAAAGATTCGAATGGGACCCAATGCTGAAGGACAGGTGAAGGCATATGGGCAGCCCTAGTATTTTATGAAGTCAGAGATATAATGATTATTGTTAAATTATGATAAATGTGATGTGCAAGTTAGTGCTCTAGAAAGATTCTATTGGGACCCAATGCTGAAGGATATATGAAGGCATATGGGCAGCCCTAGTATTTATATGAAGCTCTCACCAAAGGATATAAAAACGGTGATTGAGTATTTCCCTGGGACCCTAGTACCGAAGGACATGAGAAGGTACGCGAGCAGCCCGAGATCAGACAGATTTATAAGCAGAATAAAAGGCATCTGACGCTGATGTGTTGAGATTACTCCACACAGCTAAGGCTTATTGACATTGGATGCGTTGAGTTCGCTCCGCTTCAACAGAGGTTCAATGAAAAGATAACCATTTACGTAATGATAGTGATTTACAAGTTATAGTTATTTACGAGTTTATGAAGTATGATATGAAGCATGATCAAGCAGTTCATATAAATGATTGTAGTTATGTTTTTATTGAGTTTATACTTTAGTTAGTCACTCACTGAGCATTGTAGCTCATAGATTCTTGTTTCTCTGATGTTTTCTTTCCAGGTAGCGAGCGTGTTCGGGGTGCCTAGCCTACCATCAAGATTTGTCTGAGCCAAATTAGAATTTTGTAATTGGGAACTTGTAAACCCCATCCCTTTGTAGAAATTGTACTTATTTTGAGTGGCATTTGTGAGGATCACCAGGCATACTTGTAAACTTTAAACATAGCCTTTTTAATCTTACTTATGATGATGCTATCTTATCAGGAAATTTTTGCATAACTGTTGTAAAGGCTAAGCATTTTGCCAGCTGGTTATGATATAGAAATGCATATATAACAGTGTTTAACAGAATACAGACTAGGTAACACTCACTCCTAGGTAAAGATGTAGATATATATATAAATATCTATGATGGGGGTGTTACAACTTGGTATCAGAGCGTAAGATTTTGGGGAAGTGAAGTCATGCATAGTAGTTAAGAACATGTTGAGTTTATTATAATGAGAAAATTTAAATGTGATATAGGATTATGCACAGAAGAGCAAGACGAGGTAGGCAGGCAGGTACCGAGACATCGCACGCTACTGGAAATGAGAGGGAGTCCTCCGAAGGGGAATCTAGTAATCCCCAGACTCAAGCTAATATGGAGGAACAACTCTTTAACAGAATAGCCCAGAGACTAGTAGCTAGTATGGAGTCTACTCAAGGAGATCCTGAGAAAAAATATGGGATAGAAAGATTCAAAGCTTTAGGTGCTCAAGTATTTGAAGGCATGATGCGCACTTTGAGTGTTAACCGCAAGTGTACGGGTCAAGTTATAATATAAGACGGTTAAGTCCGAATATCGTTCCACTGGAGATCCAATTGGGAAGGTTTAAGTTACTTAGCTATTCTAGAGTTGAATCAATTTTATTTGAGGATTGAAATTGAATATTATAAGTTATGGAAAATATAAATCAAATAAGGAAAGTGTTAAAGTGAGAAATACAAGAGTCAAAGAGAGTTCTAGGGTAATGAATTCTTGTTTATTTCATCATGCAATATTATAGATTTCATGGATTTTATTGTAATTCATATGCCTAAGTCTAGAAACTTAATTCCAAGTTATTTTCTATCAAAAACAATCCTTTCTCATGCAATTCGATTGATTATTAATCTCTTAAAACCAATACAAAATTACATGGCATTAAAAATAGTCTTTAGCAACTTTTATTGTCAACCTAACTACTCTCGTGATAGATTAACAACAATTCATTGTTATAGATCAAGTTAAACATACAATCTCTCAATCATACATCTAACCTCACATGTGAAGATGGTCAATCCACAAGACTTAAACACAATAACAATGGAAAGCATAATCATTCCAACAAAACCATGAAAGTCTACAAAATCAACATGAATTCATAAACAATCATCAAAACCTTAAAACTAAAGAGTTTAGCCACTCATAACTTGAAGCAACATGTTTGAGCAAAATAAACAAAGAAAGAGTGTAAAGAAAGGAAAACTCTATTGAAAAGAGGCTCTTGATTGAGGTTGAACCGTCACGATCTCCTTGGCTCTCACGTCGGAATTCGAAGGGCACCAAGACTATCTCGAACTCTTTTCCTCTTCCTTGCAACTAACTCACTCTTTGAACTCTTACTGAATTCTCTCCTTTTTGTGTCTCTTTTGGTCTGTAACTTCCTTGCTTTGCTTTTATTTTCCTGGATCTTCTTTTTGATGATTTGGGCTGCTGGAAACCCCCAAATTTATAGAGTTTGGCCGCCCAAAAATTTACCAAAAACAAAAAAGTTTCATTCAAGGAAAGCTGGCGCCGCGGTGCTGGTCCATAGCGCCGCGGCGCTAGGGCTGCATCAGAAAAGTTTGCTCTCGGGTTTTAGCACCGCGGCAGCGCCATCCAAGCGCCGCGACGCTGTCATGCGTTCAACAAGGATGCGTCGAGGTAGCGCCATCTCTCCGCCGCGATGCTACTATGCGTTCAGAATGATGCGTTCATGTTTCAGCGCCGCGACGCTATCCCAAAATTTGTCCTTTTGAGTTTTTCAGCTCTTTTTCGCCGTATTCTTGCTCGATTTTGATCTTTTAGTCGTTTCTTCTAATTTTCCTCGTTTTAACCTAAAAATCATTAGCAAACAAGTGAAATCTAATATAAACTCCCTTCATTTGAGAGGATAGAAAGCACTTTTCAAGTGCTTATCACTTTCCCTAGCTCCTCTTGACCTGTAAACACACCTTTTTTGTGTTAGACATTTTTAATATTCCTCTTTATATTCACTATATTTGCTTAAACATCTCAAAAATGGGTTTTCATCATTAGTCCCTCTCTTGTTTACAACTTTTCATAATGAGCGAGATCTACAAGTATCAGCGAGATTATTAGGGTAAACTACTTATAACCATGCGGCACCAACGATACCCAGCTTCGCGAGACTGGCGATATTACCTTATGAAGCAACACTCAGCGAGACTTCAGCGAGAGTTGTGAGACGCAAAGCCCTTTGCGTTACCAGCGACACTCGTCTCACTACCCACTCTTCAGCTCTTTAGCGATACCACTGTCCTAGCGACCCCTGATGGCCACTGCTTTCTTCTTTCCCCTCTAACTCGTTCTTTAGCCTGCTAAACATCAAATTCTAGCCAAATTCAGAACTTCCTCTCTTCTACAAACTTGTAAAGAAGTGAGCTTTCTGACTTACCTCAAGATTTCAAACCATAACTCTTCTTTGTTTGAGAACTATTCTCGAATAACTCCAGCTGCTTTGAATCATCTAGCAGCTCAACCCCGATTACTTCTTCCTAGAATTTAACATACTCTTGTTCAAATTCGGCTTAACATCCTTCATAGAAGTTGCTAAGAATTAACTTACTAACCTTAAAATTTTTGCCCTAGCTTCAACTTCCTCAGCTCACTCTTCTTCAAATACCGAATGATGTCTAGATTTATTGTCAACAATCAAGCTTCTGGTTCCAGCTTCAATTTCACCATAGAAATGATTTGGTTCCTACTTAACTTTGACATAAACACCTTCTTCCACCTCTTCTCGTTGTTCGTCTGCGAAATGGGGTCAATCTAGGTTCGAAATATGTCTAAAGTGTTTGTTTATTCGGTGTACTTACTTATATATATACCACCGACTCACCAGCACAGCCATCACCTTCCTACTTAGGTTGGCCAACGCAACCTTCCGCACATAGCTTCAGCAACGCATAGCTTCAACTTGCCGTGTTACAATTGCCCAACGCCCCATCGCCGGATAGCCGACTAACGCATGATCCCCTCGACCACTCTTTTAATGTACCAACGCATACCAACCTTCAACGCATAGTAGCCTCCAACGCATAGTGGCCTTCAACGCATAGTGGCTTCCAACGCATAGTGACGTTCAGCGCCTCGTGGCCTTCAACGCCTCGTGGCCTTCGACGCCTCGTGGCCTTCATTCACATCTACATCCATGTCGAGCTACCTTCTTCAACGCATAGCTACCAGTAGTCTCATCAAGCCTCAGACATACTCTCAACGCGTCGCCCCACCAACGCATGGCCAACACTTGGCCTCTTTTGCTCCCATACTACTCAGCCAACTTTTTCTATTCAATGCCTGTCTCATAGTCTCTTCTAATGTCAGGTAGGGGCTTACAGCGTTTCTCTACCACATACTACCTGGCGTTAAAGTCTCAAACGCATACTATTATGCGTTTGTTCCTTACCGCAAAATACCATGCGTTTGCCTTAATCACATACTATCACGCCTTCCTTTATGCGTTCGCACTCTTTGCGTTTACCTTTATTTCGTTCTGTGTCCATGAACTTCCTCCTGTCCTTGAGGTTTCCTTGATTATTCCCTTATGCACTCTTGTGTTGTATTCCAAGGTCATGTTTCCAATCTCTTCCTTATGTGAGCTATTTCCTCAACGATAAATCCTATCATAAATTCATCTCCAGCCTTCTTCCTTTAGGCTTACTTCTCAATCTTCTAACTTATCCAATTCAAAATAGGAGTGAGTGTGAAACCGCACTCTCTATATTCCATATTAAAAACTAAATGCCAGTTTAATCTCAAATAGAAACATCATTACCATTAAGACATTTGATAACATACAATCTTTTGTCAAGTATTCTTTATATATATATGTAATACAAAATGATTTTCCCAACACTCATAAGGAACATGTACACTACAAAATATGAACATAAACTGAATATTTACAACTATCCCAGAGGTCTGCTTCAAGGTAGACCCAGACGAGAAACTTCTGTAGGCTAGGCGTCCCAGACACGCTCGCTACCTGAAACGACAATCAAATAAACAAATTGAGTGAGCCTAAAGCTAAGTGAATGACTAAATTCATTCAACTATTACTAACAATCATGAGCTAGTATAACCATTAATAACTACTACAAATCGCATATCAGAAAGTTTCTAAACTTCTTATGCTATAAATCACACCCTTATCAACATCCTTACTGTTCCATGGCAAACATCTAACCCTTACTGTGACAAAGCACAACTTATCTCATTCACATTCCAATACAAATTCTCATTTCTAATCACATATAAACGTCTAATCAGTATGTTTCATGGGTTTACGAACTATCGAGTGCCTTCACATTCTGTCTCTCAGTACTGAGTTCAACTATGTTAACATTACCATGTGCCTTCACACGAAGTCCCTCAGCACTGGTAACCAGTCAAATTTTCGCTCAAATGCCTTCACTCTGGGTCCCTCAGCACGAGCTAATATATGATGGATTTCTACATGCTTTCACTCAAAGTCCCTCAGCATTGGAATCCATTTCATCCAACTATTCAAGTGCTTTCACGCGTGGTCCCTCAGCACTGAATTTCATATTCATATTCACTTAGGCCTTCACCATAAGGTCCCTCAGCCATGATTACATATAGACAATAAATTTATTTTCCTTAGAAACTTACTGGCATAACATAATCACTTCAAATACTACACAGTACCATAATTCCTTGTCTCGGCTCGTGACAGCCAAATAATTATACTAAAAGTAACCACAAGATATAGTAGAAAGTCACTCACAACTAGTCTCGGCTCTAAGTGGATTATATGCCTCTCCGAGCTCTTTCTGGCTTGAAAATACACATTTTCCACGTTCAGTTTTCCTTAGTCTTCCTTTCTCCTTAACACTCATTAATAACATTACTCCACAGACAGACTAAAGACTACCGGCGAAACTTCATTACATAATACTACACTAGCGATACCAGGTTGAACGTAACTAGCGAGACTACCTGAGGAGCGACACCCAGCGAAACTTCAACGAGAATTGTGAGACGCAAAACCCCTCTTGCGTTACAGCTACACTTGTTTTGCTGCCCCGTCTCTCGCTCTCTCAGCGATATTTCCTCTATAACAGAACAGTTTTCTTCTTCCTTTCTTATTCCTTCTTCAACCTGCTAAATATCACATTCTGGGCAATTTCAGAACTTACTTCCTTCTACAAACTTATAAAGGTATAAATCCTTCATCTTACCTCAAAATTTCATAGAGGATATCCTCTCCGTTTAGGACATATCCTTCAACAACTCCGAATTGCTCCTAATCATCTGGCAATTCAGCTCCGATCTCTTCTATTTGAAGTTTGACACACATTTACACAAGTTCAGCTCAAGTACCCTTCATGAAACTTGCTAAAAATCGAGTTAACCTTACTAACCTCAGAATTTCGGCCCTAACCACCGTTTCCTCAGTTCGTTCTTCCCCCAAAACCGAACGTTACTTTGATTGAGTAACACCAACTGAGTCCTCTGCTCCAGCTCAAGTTTCCTCCATGGAAACGACGAGAATTCCACTCCAAATCAACATGAACATCTTCTTCTACCTCCCTTCGTTGTTTAACTTAGAAATGGACTCAACTCGAGCTCTGAAATGTGATCAAAACAATTGAATTCTCGGTCCACTTATATATATACCACCGACTTAATCACCATTTCGTTTCTATACAATAATCTATTCAACGCATACCTTCTATGTTTGGCTTCAGCAACGCACAGCCTCTGTTTTGTGTGTTACTTTTTCAAGACTCCCTCACCAGATGGTTAACAAACGCATTGTTCTCTCGGCCAACCTTCTTTGCACCAACGCATACCCACTTTCGACGCAAGGTAGCGTTCACCGCATAGTGGTCTTCATCGCAAATTGGCTCTCAATGCCTCATGGCCTTCAACTTTCAACGCCTTACTGCCTTCAACGCGTTTATCGCAAAATATTCTTCGATTCAGGGTGGCTCTCCACGCCTCGTGACCTCAACACCTCATGGCCTCAACACCTAACAGTCTTCCCTCACCTCTGCGTCCACGCCAAAACTGCTTCCATCAAGGCATGTTGCCACCAACGCATAGCTGATACTTAGCCATTTTTCCGCCCCAGTCACAATCCAGCCAACCATTCCTACCAAAAACGCCCATCTCCTAGTCTCTTCTTATCTTGCTTTCTCACAAGATCAAGTATGGGGCTTACACTTTTCATGATTCAACCTTATGCGTTTTACCCTTCTTTTAGATTTTCTTTCAACGCATCTTACTCTTACATCCTATTTAAACCAAGTTTGCATCTCTTTCCTTGATTCCCTCCTATGCGTTTCACCTTTATCATGAGTTTCCTTTGTCTTGACCATGCGTCCAACATGGTCTTCAACTAAGTATGCGTCCAACTTCATTTTATCTCCAAACTATTCTTTTTTTAACCCTTCCCATCACTTGATGAGGTTTCCTTTCTTTTCTTAGATCTTACTTCCAAGCTCAAAATCATGGTTGCGTTCTCCTGATCTGTTTATTCTACACAGTAGAATTCTCAACTTCAAAAATTACTTTGATTCCATGATCCAGAAATCACTCAACGCAACCTTTCAATCAAATCCTTCTAATTCAAACTTCATCTACGGCTTATGTAAACTAACACTTGAGCACAAACCGCTCTTATCCTACTTCTTTCCTTTATAGGCTCTTCAACGCATTGGTTTAAAAAAAAAGGGTGTGACAATTCCACTCACCTTAGAAAAATTTCGTCCTCGAAATTGAAACAGTATAATAATATATGAAAATGGAAAATACTTCTTTCATTTCGCATGCAAGGTATCTACCTTTACTAGGACATTTCCCCGAATGGCCTTTTTCCGCAAACTAGGCACCTGATCACCAAACATTTTAATTTCCTTTTTGCTTTCCTTATCTTTAATGAATAACTAAATACAAGAATAAATTAGCTTTTGCGGCATTCACAATTTAAGTCACTTCAATCTTACAAATAATTTTGTTAGAAACACTTTCTTGGAAGCTATTATAAATTTTCCAATTGGTTATGGTTTTAGTACTATGTGCTTGTCTTTTAAATTTTCTTGAACATATAATCCGCCAACGCGTACTTGATTATAGATGTGAGCGCATAGTTTAGTTACTACCTTGAACGCGTCACATCATGTGTTTAAACTAAACATATTTTAGATGCGTATTTTTCCAACGCATACCTTCCCAGCTTCCTCATTCTTTTTTATACTTGACTCCAATTTAACTCTTTGCATTTATGAATTCTTATGCGTCTCCTTAGCATGCTTATGCATTTTGGTTTCCTCTATACCAACTGCGTGTCCTCTTTAATCTCCCCAAATTCTTTGGTGAAGTTTCCTTTTTCCTTATATCACACCTCCAAATCTAGTAGTCTAGTTGTTTTACTTGGAATCATTTTAGAATTATAGAATTCAAGTGTAGATTTCTTAGTCTTCAACACCTACCTTTTATTGATTTCAACCAACGCATGCCTATTAGTTCTAACAATCTCATCAACGCATGCCCCCGAGCATTTACTTCTTGCTCAACTTTTTGAACGCATGCTTTTACAAACCAACACTTTAACTCAAAGACTTTCGGCCATCTCTTCTAATTACCCAACGACTTGCTTGCCATTCTCCAAGCTAAGAGTAAAGCTTTTCAACTTACCACTTCCTTCTAAAAATTTCATTCTAAAATTTCTCCCTTGAGAATCATTGTGGATACTGATTTTATTATTTGCTCCTTGGGCTTGGCTTCCCAAATAATTTCTTCTATATCCTGACTTTCTACAAAGCTTAGACCAACAAATTCAACTTAGTTCTTCATACTTATTCTTCCTTATCTAGTATTTGAATCACTTGCTCCTCATAACTTAAATTTTCTCTTATCTTTATCGGTTGCACCTTAAGTGTATGTGTAGGATCAGAGACATATTCCTTAAAACATGAGGTATATTGTGATCAATAGACACAATACTGAACTGTAACTTCGTTCCTAAAGCCAGTTGTAACTTTTTCCAAAACTTAGAACTTATCCATATGTATTCGTATCATTCTATCCAGTATATATGTTTCTTTGACAAACAAGAAATGCTCGATCTTTGTCAACTTCTCACCAATCACCCAAAATTTTGTCAACATTTGCTAACACTCTTGATAATCTAATGAAGAAAATCATTATAACAGAGTCACCAACTGAAGTATGTACCAACAAAGTATCAGGCAAAGGTTCTAACTTTCTATTTATATGCATGTCAAACTCACTAGGCATAAATGAGTGAGTAGCTCCAGAATCCATTAATACATATATGTTTCTGATAACTTGTAGAAATAAAAGTTATTGTAGCCTTTTTCATAGATAAATAGAGTTTAAATAAGAGAAGCATGCGGTAGTTGATGATAAATTCCATTAATAAATCTTCCTTTGCGTTATACTCTTGAATTTTGATGAAGATATTGATTTTACCACTTGTTAAGCCTAAAACGCATGTTTTCATGCAGGAACCAAACGACGCGTTAACGACAGCCCAACGCATAACTACGCATTAGCAACCTATGTTGCGTTGACATCAACCAAACTATGCATGGACGCATAGACAACTGTTACGGCAAGACGCTGCGAATCAGATCGGAATCTTGAGAGATTGACGGATGATTGGCAGACATGATTTGCGGCTTAAGTGGTGGATCTTAATTGGCCCGAGAATCACGCAATCAGGCGAGATGAATGCAGTGTCAATCTCGCCACCAATCAAGCAGATCTGCCATTAACTGCGATTTCATCATATATAAAAGGGCAGCTCTGCGAGAAGAGAAAGGTTGTTGATTCTCGGAAGGACTCCATAAGTGACAGCAGAGTTCTCTCAGACTTCAACCGGAGACAAATAGCTCGAGAGAGAAGAGTCTTCCATCCGCCGCACCACTTCACAGCAAATCATCACGCTTCCATCCGGGCGACTCAAGACATTGACGCCTTACCCCGCTTTCTTTCTTACTGTTCTTACTTGAATTTTAGATTTGTATCAAGAAATTGACTTATCGAAATTTGTATCTCATTTTCATCAATACAATTATCTTCCATGTCTATTCACTTTTCTCATCTGTCCACTTTATACTTTCAAGCCATGAGTAACTAATCACTCGAGGGTCTAGGGTTGCGTTAGCATCTAACTAGGGACCGCAGTGTAACTATTCTAACTTGTCAATTACGAGCTTAATCCAATGCTTATATCCATCTGACAAATCGATATAAGTAGCAATAATCAGACTGCTCGAGAGGGTAAGTGATTGTGGAACTCAATTGACAAAGGCCAAGTAGTGTTACCTGTCTACGGGGACAACCTTGGTTCTTAACACTTTCCTATGCGTTATAGACAGATAACGCATAGCGGCTGACTACCGAGAGAAGAGTCGCAAGTATGAATAGAGTACTACCGTGCGTTTCCGATGTTAGATGTTAATCAACCCGAACCCTTTTCTTTATCCATTCATACACATCTTAGCTGAACTTGCTGTGTCGCATTGCTTCCCATATTCCACAACTGTTAGTCTAGTGTACAAACATTTGCTTTCTCTAGTTTAGAAACACAATTTTACACAATTGTTGGTTACCTCTGTAACGCATACAATCCAATTAAAACCAAATCAATATATTCCCTGTGTTCGACCTCGGACTCACCGAGAAAACCTATTACTTTACTTATACTTGGGTAGAGGAATAGGAAAACTTGACAAGACCAACGCATAATAACAGAACGCATTGCATGATTAAATCTTGACATGTTAAACGCATAATCATAAACTTTAGCACTTTGCGTTAGGTTAGTTCTTACAATAATATTTCCACAACAAGTTTTTGGCGCCGCTGCGGGGGATTATTCATTGATTTAATTCTTTTCTTTGGATTATTGTGTTGCAGAATTCCTCAATCGACGGAGTATAGCAAGCTTCTCTTCTGTCAGAGGCTTCTAACAGTATATGAGTGAAGGGGATAACCCGACATTCGATATTGACCCTGAGATTGAAAGGACCTTCAGAAGAAGGATAAGACAGAATAAGCAAAGAAGGAGCAACCAGTCTACTGAAGAGAGCATGGATGCTCAAAACAATCAACCTCAAGCTCCTCAAGCTGAGGTCAGGCGGAACGCAAATGCGCAAGAGCACACAAACTATGATACAAATCCTATTCTCTTGGCGCATGATAGAAATCGCCCGATGAGGGAGTATGCGTCGCCTAATTTATATAATTTTGCACCAGGAATTCTACAACCAACCTTCGAGAGTAATGGAAGGTTCGAAATGAAGCCAGTGATGTTGCAAATGCTGCAAGTCGCAGGAAAGTTTGGGGGTGCAACAGGTGAAGATCCACATGCACACCTGAAGAGTTTCTTGGAAATCTGTAGTGCATTTCCAATGGCTAGAGTACCGCAAGATAGCATCAGACTGACGCTATTCCCATTTTCTCTCAGAGATGAGGCAAGACAGTGGGCATACTCCTTTGAACCTGGTGAGATTACAACGTGGGGTAAGATGGTTGAAAAGTTCATGCAGAAATACTTTCCTCCGACGGTAAGTGCAAAGAGGCGACGAGACATTGTCACCTTCGAGCAAAAGGACTCGGAGACACTTAGTGAAGCATGGGCCCGATTTAAAAGGCTGGTAAGAAATTGTCCCCATAACGGTATCCCTGATTGTGTACAGATGGAGATTTTCTATGGAGGACTGAACAAAACATCACAATCAGTGGCTGACGCCTCTGCAGCAGGAGGTTTGATGGACAAAACTTACACGCAGGCCAAAGAGATCCTCGACAGAATTTCGAGAAATACTGATGAATGGGTGGATGATGGATATGGATCCAGGTATATGGATAAAGGACGATCGCAAGCTGGAATGATTGAAACGGATGCGACTAGTAACCTTTCAGCTCAGATCGCCAACATGACATCCTTGCTGCAAACCATTGCGTTGAACAACCAAGGAGGAACGGTTGCATCAATGGATGCAATGAACACGGTCAATGCAACAGCATTTGTAAGCTGTGTGCAATGCGGTGAGGGCCACTTGTATGATATGTGTCCCTACAACCCACAGTCTGTCTGCTATGTTCAGAACAACCCATATTCTAAGACTTATAATTCGGGTTGGAGAAACCATCCTAACTTTGGATGGGGAGGAAACCAATCACAGACGCAAGGTGCTGGACAACAACCGCAGAGAAATAATAATCCCGTGTACAACCAAGGTGTTCAAGGGCATCAAGCGCAAAGAAATCAGTTAGCAAATTCATCATCATCATCCCTGGAAGCACTTATGCGTCAAACGATTACTCAAAATGAAGAAACGCGTAAGTCGCTTGAAGCGATGCTCCAAAATCAGATGGGAGAAATAAAAAGCCATGCCATTGCAATTAGAAATCTGGAACTTCAAGTGGGGCAAATGGCAAGTGAGCGCAATACCAGACCCCAAGGAGCATTGCCTAGTAATACTGAAGCCCCGCGAGGTAACGGTAAGGAACAATGTCAAGCTGTGACATTGAGGATTGGGAAGGTTCTTCCCACTGAACCGCAAGAGCAGAGGATGCAAGGAAATCTGCAGCCTCACATCACTCTATTACAAACTCCCGCAACATCTATCCATGAACCGCAATCTTCATCCACAACCACAACCTCTAAAGAACAAGAAAATGGAAAGAGGAGAGAAAAAGAAACGCAGGCAAACCCTGCGTCGGTATCTCAGAATACCAATCCCCTTATGCGTCCGCCCTTTCCTCAACGCCTAAAGAAGAAGAATGACGAGGGTCAATTCAGAAAATTCCTGGACGTTCTCAAACAACTTCACATCAACATTCTGTTGGTGGAAGCCTTGGAACAAATGCCGAGTTATGTCAAATTTCTGTAAGACATATTATCTAAGAAAAGGAGGCTCGGAGAGTTTGAGACAGTCGCATTGATGCGGGAATGCAGTGCATTGGTCAAAAGCAATATACCCGCTAAAATGAAAGATCCAGGGAGTTTCACATTGCCCTGTTCTATAGGAGGAATGGACGTAGGTCAGGCACTATGCGACTTAGGGGCCAGCATCAATTTAATGCCACTGTCTATATTCAAGAAGTTGGGTATAGGGGAAGCACGGCCAACTACAGTCACACTTCAGCTCGCTGACCGTTCCATTAAGCATCCAGAAGGGAAAATTGAGGATGTTCTTGTGAAGGTGGACAAATTTATCTTCCCGGCCGACTTCATAATTTTGGATTATGAAGCTGATAGAGAGGTGCCCATCATCCTGGGAAGACCTTTCTTAGCTACTGGACGCGCCCTGATCGACGTCTAGGAAGGGGAGTTAACTATTCGAGTGGATGACCAGCAGGTAAAATTTAATGTGTTTAATGCGATGAAATATCCTGATGATTTTCATTCTTGCCAGATGATCGAAGAGATAACTGAAGAAAAGGCAAGCATCATCGACGCATGTGCGGAAAACGAAACACTGCTGGATGAACTGGATGAAGGAAGAAAGGCGGAAATAAATATAATCTCCAACGCAAGCTTTGAACGCTTGGACTTAGGCAACAGAACAACGGAGAAAACAAAGCCGTCCTTAGAAGAACCACCAACCCTTGAGCTTAAGACACTGCCAACGCATTTAAAGTATGCATATTTGGGGGAAGAGAGCACGCTACCGGTCATCATATCCTCTGCGTTGACGACCGAATGTGAGAAGGCTTTGTTGGATATCCTGAAAAACCATATCAAAGCCATAGGATGGACCTTAGCGGATATCAGAGGAATAAGCCCCTCGTATTGCATGCATAAAATTCGGTTGGAAGAGGGTAAGGATGGTTCAGTTGAGAGGCAGCGCAGGCTCAACCCCGCAATGAAGGAGGTTGTGAAGAAAGAGATCATCAAATGGCTCGACGCAGGGGTCATTTATCCAATCTCCGACAGCAGCTGGGTGAGCCCAGTTCAGTGTGTACCAAAGAAAGGGCGACAGTGATCATGAATAGCAAGAATGAACTAATACCAACAAGAACGGTCACTGGCTGGCGCATCTGTATGGACTACCGCAAGTTGAATGCGGCAACAAAGAAGGACCACTTTCCACTGCCATTCATCGACCAGATGCTAGATAGGCTGGCAGGTAATTCCGGCTATAACCATATCATGATAGCTCCGGAAGATCAAAAGAAGACGACGTTCACATGTCCATATGGCGCCTTCGCGTTCAGACGCATGCCATTGGGGCTATGTAACGCACCAGGGACGTTCCAAAGGTGCATGATGGCAATATTCTCTAATTATTTGGAACAGTCATTAGAGGTGTTTATGGACGACTTCTCAGTATTTGGGAAATCTTATGATGAATGCTTGACCAACCTAGAACAAGTGCTAAAGCAATGCGAAGACACAAATCTAGTCCTCAACTGGGAAAAATGCCACTTTATGGTGATTGAGGGTATTGTGTTGGGGCATAAAATCTCCAAGGTTGGATTGGAAGTGGATCAGGCAAAGATAGATGCGATAGCAAAACTCCCAGCCCCCACAAATGTTAAGACTTTGCGAAGTTTCCTGGGCCATGCGGGCTTCTATAGAAGATTCATTAAGGGATTCTCGCAAGTAGCAAAACCACTGAGCAAGTTGCTGGAAGTCAACAGGGAATTCAATTTCGACGGTAAATGCTTAAACGCATTTGAATCTCTAAGGCAAGCTCTGATTTCAGCACTTATTTTAGTTGCACCGGACTAGTCTCTCCCGTTTGAATTAATGTGCGACGCAAGTAACCATGCGATGGGAGCAGTACTGGGGCAGAGAAAAGAGAAAATCATGCACCCGATCTATTATGCTAGTAAAACTGAATTCATCTCAGGAGAACTACACTACTACTGAGAAGGAAATGTTAGCCATACTCTTTGCGGTTGACAAATTTAGAGCATACTTGATAGGGTCAAAGGTGACCATCTATAGTGATCATTCTGCGATCAAGTATTTGATGGCAAAAAAGGACGCAAAGCCTAGACTTATCCGTTGGGTCTTACTGTTGCAAGAATTCGATTTGAAGATTAAAGATAGAAAGGGAACCGAGAATCAGGTTGCGGACCACCTATCTCGGTTTGAAAATAAAGAGGTCCAGGAGAGTTGGAGTGATATAGAGGAACGATTCCCAGATGAGCATGTAATGAACGCAGAGAGTCAGGAACTGTGGTTCGCAGACATAGTCAACTATTTGGTTTGCAACCAATGGCCTGAAGAATTTAACGCTCAACAAAAGAAAAAGCTCCGACATGAAAGTAAGTTCTACTGCTGGGATGAGCCATATCTGTACAGACTTGGCCCTGACCACATACTACGTCGATGCGTTCCAGAATATGAAACGCATAGCATCCTGAGAAGCTGTCATGAAGCACCTTACGGAGGACACTTTGGAGGGCAGAGAACAGCTGCAAAGGTGCAGCAAAGTGGGTATTTCTGGCCCACATTATTCAAAGACGCAAGGGCATATGCGGTAGCTTGCGATCGTTGTCAGAGAACAAGCAACATTTCCAACCGGAATGAGATGCCTCTAAATTCAATGTTAGAAGTTGAGTTGTTCGACGTATGGGGAATCGACTTCATGGGACCATTCCCTCCTTCTTGCGGCAATCAATACATTTTAGTAGCAGTCGACTACGTATCAAAGTGGGTAGAAGCAGCAGCCTGTGCAAGGAATGACGCAAACGCAGTGTCCAAGTTCTTAAAGAAACAAATCTTCTCTAGATTTGGGACACCAAGGGCGATAATTAGTGATGAAGGTACGCATTTTATAAATCGCATAATCACTAATTTACTGACTAAGTTTAATGTCTCGCACAGGGTAGCAACTGCCTATCACCCACAGACAAACGGCCAAGCTGAAATAACAAACAGGGAGATCAAGTCCATACTTCAAAAGGTCGTGAGCACATCAAGGAAAGATTGGACAGAGAGATTAGGTGAAGCTCTATGGGCCTACAGAATGGCATTCAAAACACCAATAGGCATGTCACCCTATGCGTTGGTGTTTGGTAAAGCATGCCATCTCCCACTTGAGCTGGAACACAAGGCCATCTGGGCCATGAAGAAGCTCAATTTGGACCAGGAGGCAAGCGGAGAAGCCAGAAAGCTTCAACTAAATGAACTCCTGGAGTGGAGGCACTCAGCTTATGAAAACGCAAAGCTGTACAAAGAAAGGACCAAGAAATGGCACGACAAGAACATTAGTAAGAAAATTCTATACGTTGGCCAGAAGGTCCTGTTATTTAATTCAAGGTTGCGTTTGTTCCCAGGTAAGCTGAAGTCTCGATGGTCGGGTCCATTCATAATCAAGGAAGTGTTCCCGCATGGTGCGGTCATGCTGACAAAAGAAAATGGAACCACATCCTTCAAGGTCAATGGACAAAGGGTAAAGCCCTACCACATTGGAGAGTTCGAAATTAACAAGACTTCCATTGACCTACGCGAGTGTAATGACTGAGCTTGCGTTGAAAGGTCCCTGCGTTGTCAAATGTCTACATTTCCAGGGACGCTTTCTTTTACCCTTGCTTTATTTTATTTGAATTTGTTATAGTATTTAATTTTATGTTATTTTGCTTTCTTGTTTCTATTTGTATTTTATTTTTAGCATGTATTTTTTTTTTTAATTTTAGTTTATAAATGTAAATGAGATAAGCATGAAAGTAGGAGCCGAATTTTTGAACAATCTGATTTCATCGCATAATCTATTATTCATGCATGCGTCCAACGCATAAGTAATCTATGCGTTCCTCGATAAACGATTTCTGTGTTTATCGAATTAAGGTTAGAGGAAAGGTTAGAGCCGTACATATTTTGTCAAACATATCATACTTAACTTACAACACATAATCTAACCTGAGAACCAGGCGTTCATCAGTATGCGTTTATCATTAGTTTACTGCGTTTAGACAAGAGCACTAAGTGAAACGCAGATGTCTTCTCAGACTACGCATCTTTCCTAGAAAAACACTCAAGTGCCAAAAACACTCAAGTGCTCTGTGTGCGTCAATTAGCCGCCCATTACACGTGATGGGTGTGCGGCTCAAAGAAATTTTCCTTGATCAGAGGGATTTCGATATCGCGGATCCGCATTAATTACCGACGGCTAAATTAAGCCTTTATAAACGCGATTCGATTTTCCATTTTCCATTTTAGAAACCTTTCATCTCTTTTAAACTTCCGGCGATCTGTATTCTCGCTACTATCTTATGTCTAACCAGCTCAACCAAGAAAATCAAGAAAACCTCGCCGGAACCAGTTCCCCAAGACCTTCTTCATCATCTACACCCAACCCTCGATTTCCATTCTTCTCTCCACCTACATTTTATCCTTCCCGACCTGTGAGGCCTTTTGCTTCTCCGGTCAGACCAAGAAATCCAAACCCCAACCCACCGTTTATCCCTAACTTCTCCGCGTCTAGAATCCAGGCGACTGCCCAGAGATCACCCATCTACCCATTTTTCCGGCCATTCGCCAGAACCCCTACCCGTCCACCAGTAGTAGACGACTCCGACGACTGTGTGGAAGTTCTAAACATCCGTCCTTTGAGCCAAATCAACCCAATCCCTACCCCAAAACCCAAAAGCAGAGTCAAGTACTGCATTTCCCGACCCAGGATGAAGAACATGAAGGAATTCTCTGCCGCAAACTACAATGTCGGAAGCCAGAGGGTAAGCGCAGAGAACTCTGAGGCTGAGCAACCTGTTCCTGGAACGGCGTGCGATGAAGCCAGTACACTGCACGGTAGCAGTGAGGTGCGCCGAAGGGAAGAGATGGATGTTTTCGGGGACATCTTGGAAAGGATAGCTCAAGAAGAGCGGGAGGCAAAGGGTCAAGAAGACGGGGAGGTCAACCAACCCTTGCCCCTATCCCGTCCACCAAGCACCAGAGGGACGGAGGAGATGGGAAGAGGAGAAGAAGAAGAGGTAGCTGTCACCGTCGAGGAAGTGAACTCAGCGAAATCCCCAGACGAGTGGATAGCTCAAATTCTGAGCGGGCTGTGTGATCCAATGGACGCAACCGTCTCAAATGCACGAAGGGAGTCACCCTCGCCGGTAAAGGAGGTCCACAGTCAGCTGAAAAAGACTCGGGAGGGTGAAGACAGTTGGGGAGATAAGGAAGGAGAGGCTGCCTACAGCAAGGAGGACGTAGGCGAGCAAAGAGAAACGCAAGGGTCTATCCCTGCATCGATGAGTCCTGAGGAGATGACATTGGACTCCAATGAAGGACCAATAGGAAAAGTTGTGATGGCCGCAGAAGCCAAGAGGAAGAGAGTTGAAGAAGAGGAGGAGGTACCCTTACTGAGGAAGAAACGAAGGGTATCACAGGAGATTGCCGAGGATGAAGAGCCGAAAAGCACAGACCAAGGAGACAGACCTGAGTCTCCAGTTGCGGCCACATCCTTCGATAGGCTAGCAGAGAAAGAGAGGAAGAAGAGGGCCAAGTTGAGAAAGAGCTCAGGGCCTTAAGAAAAGGAGTGGAAAAAATTGCGAAAGACGCATTGTCTCGCAGGGAGGCGCGCAGGGAAGTGCGGCCTCAAGAAGTTGGGGAGACGCAAGACCTTCCTGATCCTCAACTAGAAGCAGCTGCTTTGGCATTTGAAGAGGAAATGATGGAAGAAGAGAGACTAGAAAAAGCAGCCGAAGAGCTTGAAAGAGAGCTACAAATTGAAGAAGATGCAGAGCTGGCTGCTAGAATAGTCGCCCAAGAGGAAGGGGAGGGCAAGAAGAAAAAGAGAAAGAAAAGTAGGAAGGAACGCATCGGGGAGGATGCGAGGGAAGAACAAGGTGTGAGCACCTTGGAGAAGAAGAAGAGGAAGGAGAAGGAGGTGTCAGTCACCAACCCCCAAGCATGCATACTGAGAAACGCAAAGGGAAGGAAAAGATGACTGAAGCACCAGTCAAAATGGCCGAGAGCAAAAAGTGAACTGTAAATGAGATTCCAGCTAAGGCCAAAGGAAAAAAGAAAGTGGTTGATGCGTCGCCACAAAAGAAGGAAGGAAAAGGGAGACGCAAGGCGTTTCCCGACCTGATGATTGAGGTGGGATTTTTCCCTGAAGAAACCCAGTGCCGCCATACATCACCGAAATAGTTGACCACCACGGCTGGAGAAACTTCTGTACCAGCACTCCTCGGGTCCAACCTGATGTAGTCCGAGATTTCTATAACGGACGCAGACGAGGAGGAAGACGTGGTGGTGGTGGATGAAATTGAAGTCCCATTCAACGCAAGGGAAATCAACGGTATATATGAGTTGAGGGACAACCCGGATGCGGAAGGAAATAAGATTATCGAATCAACTCCAACGGAGTTAATGGAGGACGCACTCCGGGTAATGGCGAAGCCAGGGGCAAAGTGGGATGTTTCACCCACAGGTATAAAGACACTTTCAGCAAGCAGCCTAACTCCAGAGGCAAACTTGTGGGTGTATTTGGTGAAGAAGCAGCTGATCCCTAAAACGCATGACAAGACAGTGTCAAGGGATCGAGTGATGGCAGCATACTGCATTATGCGTCTCATCAACCTTGATGTCGGACGCATAATTGCCACACAGATAAGAGGGGTGTTCAGCAAGCCAAGGGGCCAACTCTTTTTCCCCGCTCTTATCATGAACTTATACGGCAATGCTTCCATTGGAGGGCCAACGGAAGTGTTAGACGCAGAGAAGATGATTGAAGTTAATGGCGTAATAGCCAACAAGACTCTGCGTCGGTTGATGAGAGGATCGCAATATCTGCCAAAGCCTACCAAAGCCACAAAAAGACCTCATCAACCAGTTCTGCCTCCAAAGCCGCAACCGCAGAAGAAGGGGAAGCCGTCCAAGTTGAAGGGCGTGGCAAGTCCTGATGCCACCATTCGACCTTCCCTAACCTCATGTCCTTCACCCCCACTTCCAACAACAAGAAGGGAACCAACTCCACCTCCACCTCCTCCTGAGACGCATCGCCCTAAGCCACCTCCTCCTCCTAAGAAAACGCATCGCCCCAAACATCCAAAACCCCGACCTTCCACAAAACCCTCTGCCCCAATAAGAGTTTATGACTCACACTTAGAGGATTTTGGCGCGACTTTTATGCGTCCATCATCCCCTACGATTGACGAAACTCCACCCACTCCCTCGTCTCAACCAAACCCACTTATTGCACCTCAGCCAAACCCGCCTACCCCACCAACGCAACCTCCACAGCAAGAAGGCCGACTTGATCTTGAATGGGAGACAGTGCAAACATACTTGCAGCAAGCGATATTGCGTTCTGTGATGCATTCATTAAATATGTTAGCTGATAAGCACTTGAAAAGTGCTTATTATTCTCTCAAATTAAGGAAGTTTTATATTAGATTTCACTTGTTTGTTAATGATTTTCAGGTTAAAACGAGGAAAATTAGAAGAAACTACTGAAAGATCAAATCCGAGCAAGAATATGGAGAAAAAGTGATGAAAAACGCATCCTTGCTTGAAACGCATGGTGCGCCGCGGCGCTAAGGCAGCGCTTCCGCGACGCTGAAGCAGAAACGCATCAGCATGGACGCAGAGTAGCAACGCGGCGCTGGGAAGGCGCTGCCTCGATGCATCCTTGAAGAACGCAAGACAGCGTCGCGGCGCTGGGACGGCGCTGCCGCGGCGCTAAAACCCAAGAGCAACTTAATTTTGGCCGCAACCCTAGCGCCGCGGCACTATGCGTCAGCGCCGCGGCGCCAGCGTTAATTTAAACGCAAGTTTTGTATTTTAGGTTAAATTTTAGGCGGCCAAACTCTATAAATTTAGGGGTTTTCAGCAGCCAAAAGGAGGGGGGAGAATTATCAAGAAGATCAAGAAAGTTGCAGAACAAGAGAACGATCCGAAAAGGTGAGAATTAACCTAGAGTTCCAAGAGTGAGTTAGCCGCAAGGAAGAGGAAAAGAGTTTGAGATAGTTTTGGTGCCCTTCGAAGTCCGACGCGAGAGCCAAGGAGTTCGTGACAGTGCTGCCTCAATCAAGAATCTCTTTTCAGTAGAGTTTCCCTATTCTTTACACTCTTTCTTTGATTCTTTTTGATCAATATGTTGCTTTACACTATGAGTGGCTAAACTCTTTGGTTTTAGGGTTTTCGATGAATTGTTTGTGAATTCATGATAAATTTGTAAACTCATGGTTTTGTTCAAATAAATATGCTTTTCATTGTTATTGTGTTTAATTCTTGAAGATTGGCCACCTTCACATGTTAGATTAGATGTATGAATCGAGAGATTATATGTTTAATTTGATCTATAACAATGAATCGTTGTTAATCTATCACGAGAGTAGTTAGGTTTACAATGAAAGTTGCTAAAGACTAGTTTTAATGCCATGTAATTTTGTATTGGTTTTAAGAGATTAACTATCAATCAAGTTGCATGAGAAAGAGTTGTCTTTGAGAGAAGATAACTTGGAATTAAGTTTCTAGACTTAGGCATAAGAATTAAATCCATGAAATCCATAATTTTGCATGATGAAACAAACAAGGATTTGAAACCCTAGAACTCTCTTTGACTCTTGCAATTCTCCCTTTGATATTTTCTTGCTTGATTTTTCTTTTTCCCAAAAACAAAAGTTGAATTCCAATCCTCAAATAAAATTGATTCAATTCTAGAATAGCTAAATAACTTAAACCTTCCCAATTGGATCTCTAGTGGAAACGATACTCGGACTTAACCGTTTTATATTATAACTTGACTCGTACACTTGCGGTTAACACACAAAAGTGGCACATCAAGTTTTTGGCGCCGTTGCCGGGGATCCAAAGAACGGTTTTTTGTTATTTAATATTCATAAGAATTGATAGATCTTAATTTAAGGTGTATATTATTTGATTGTTTATTTGTTTTTGTTTTATTTGATTTTTTTTTATTTAGTTTATTTTATATAATTATTTTTTTTATTTTATTTATTTTTGTTAGTCTATGCCTCGAGATAATACTAACCTCATCCCTCTTGATCTCGAGATTGAAAGGACGTGTAGAAGAAATTTAAGAGCTCAACTTAATCAAACTACGGAGATGGCGGAGGAGATACCTAAGGCAATTAGAGACTACTTTCAACCTACGTTACCGGCAAGTCAACCCGAAATTATGAATATGCCTATCAATGTCAACAATTTTGAGTTGAAACCGGGGTTGATCCAAATGGCTAGAGAGCTAGCCTTTAGAGGAAGAACCAATGAAGATCCTCACAAGCACTTGCGATCCTTCTTGGAGATATGCGGAACGGTAAAAATGAATGGTGTTTCTAACGATGCAATTAAACTAAGATTGTTTCCTTTTTCTTTGTAGGACCGTGCTAAGGATTGGTTGGAAACCATACCTCCGGATAGCATTACAACATGGGAGATCTTAGCTCAAGCTTTCTTGAACAAATACTTTCCACCGGCTAAATCTCAAAGACTAAGGACGGATATTGGAACATTCCGCCAACTTGAGGATGAACAATTATATGAGGCTTGGGAGAGGTATAAGGATCTCTTGAGAAGATGCCCTCAACATGGGTATCCGGATTGGTTGCAAATTCAACTTTTCTACAATGGATTGGCAAGCTCCACCAAATCCATCTTAGATGCAACCGCCGGAGGGTCAATTTTTTCAAAGAATGTTCAAGAAGCCTATACAATATTAGACGATTTGGCCAATACATCCTACAATTGGCCATGTGAATGGTCTTCTTCAAACATCCCAAGAGCCACCGGATTATATGAAGTTGATGAGGTAAATTCTCTTAAAGCTCAAATGGCTTCACTTACTAATGCTCTTTCTAAATTAACTGCAGGAGGCCAAGCTCAAAATCCACCATCTATAGCTTCTCTTGCCGCTTTGGCATCGGAAATGGGCGTTCATGGAGATAATGAGACGGCTAATTATGTTGATAGAGGACATTATAGGAATTACCAACATCAACAACTTCCAACTCACTACCATCCTAGTTTGAGGAACCATGAAAATTTTTCTTATGCTAACAAAAGGAATGTTTTGCAAGGTTCTTCTGATTTATCAAATGTATCTCCATCCCACACTGAAAAGAAGTCCAACTTAGAAGAGTTGATGGTAGAATTCATAAAAGAATCAAGAGGAAGGACAACCGTATTGGAAAGCACCGTACAAAGTCATGGTAAGGCCATTCAAAACATCGAGGTACAAATAAGCCAAATCGCCACTTCCCTTCAAACAATGCAAAAGGGAAAATTTCCTAGTTGTCCCAAGATAAATCCAAAAGAGGAGTGCAAGGCCATGACTTTAAGGAGTGGGAAAAAGCTGTCCACTCCTTTGATCCTTGACGAGGATGAAGAGCAAGAGGTAGATGGCAATATCCAAGAGCCAATTCTAGAAGATGCACCAAAGATCCTAGAAAAGGAGGTAAAGGCAAAAGAGTCAACATCTTCAAGTAAGTCATCTAACCCTCTACCTTTTGTACCTAATACTATGCCATATCCTCAACGTTTTAAAAAGAAAGAAATTGACTCCCAATTTGCTAAATTTCTTGAATTATTTAAAAAACTGCACATTAACATTCCATTTGCTGAGGCTTTAGAGCAAATGCCCAACTATGCGAAATTCATGAAAGATGTCTTATCTAAAAAGAAAAAGTTTGGGCAATATGAGATGATTAGCATGACTGAGGAATGCAGTGCAGTGTTACAAAAAAAGCTACCACAAAAGTTAAAAGATCCAGGGAGTTTTACAATACCTTGCACTATTGGTTCTTTAAATGTTACTAGAGCTCTTTGTGATCTGGGTGCTTCTATTAATTTAATGCCTTTATCTGTTTATAGAAAACTCAATATTGGAGAGGTGCAACCTACCACCATCACCCTGCAACTTGCTGATAGATCATTAGCTTATCCTAAAGGTATTGTTGAAGATGTATTAGTTAAAGTTGACAAATTTATATTCCCTGCAGATTTTGTAGTATTGGACATGGAGGAGGACTCTGAGAATCCTATCATACTTGGGAGGCCATTCCTAGCAACTGGAAAGGCTATCATAGATGTCCAACAAGGGAAGTTGACTTTAAGGGTAAATGATGAAAATGTTGTATTTGATATTTACAAGTCCTTGAGTTATCATGATGAGAGTAGTCCTTGCCATGCTATAGACATAATTGATCATACTATTTATGAGCATGTAGAGGTTATGTTAGCTAATGATCATCTAGAACAAAGCATGATAGACGTTGAAAATGCAGATACAATCTCTAATGAAATAGCATTTTATGCTAGGTGGTTAGATAGGTTACCAATATGTTCTAAAATAGATAAACCTATACCTTTAGCTCCCTTGCATGTTGTGAATGATATTGAGAAGTCTAAGCTTGAATTAAAAGTATTACCTCTTCATTTAAAATATGTATTCTTAGATGATTTATCTTCTTTACCTATTATAATATCTTCTGATCTTGATTTTGTGGAAGAAGAAAAATTATTGAATGTATTGATGGATCATAAATCTGCCATTGGTTGGTCTATTGAGGATCTTAAAGGTATTAGTCCGTCAGTCTGTATGCACAGAATCTTGATGGAAGATACCTTTAAACCATCAATAGAGCACCAAAGGAGACTTAATCCCACCATGAAGGAGGTAGTTAAGAAAGAAGTGCTCAAACTTTTGAATGCAGGAATTATATATGCCATATCTGACAGTCCATGGGTAAGTCCTGTTCAAGTGGTACCCAAGAAAGGTGGCATGATTGTGGTTAAAAATGAAAAAGATGAAATGATAGCCACTAGAACTGTGACAGGATGGCGTGTATGCATTGATTATAGGAAGTTGAACAAGGCTACTAGGAAAGATCATTTTCCCCTTCCTTTTATAGATCAAATGCTTGATAGACTTGCAGGTTATTCTCATTATTGCTTTCTAGATGGATATTCAGGTTATAACCAAATTGTCAATGCTCCTGAGGATCAAGAAAAAACGACATTTACATGTCCCTATGGGACATTTGCTTTTAAAAGAATGCCTTTTGGTTTATGTAATGCCCCTGCTACTTTCCAACGCTATATGATGTCTATTTTTCAGGGGCTCATCGAAGATATAATGGAGGTTTTTATGGATGATTTTTCTGTATTTGGGTCTTCATTTGATTCTTGTCTTGTTAATCTAACTCGTGTTTTGCAGAGGTGTCAAGATGCTAACCTTGTTCTAAACTGGGAGAAGTGTCACTTCATGGTGACGGAAGGCATCGTCCTGGGGCAAAAAGTCTCTCAAAAGGGATTGGAGGTGGATAGGGCTAAAATAGTTGCTATTGAACAACTACCACCCCCCACCAATGTGAAAGGAGTCAGAAGCTTCCTAGGGCATGTAGGGTTTTACAGGAGATTTATTAAAGATTTTTCTAAAATTGCTAAACCTTTGAGTAATTTGTTAGAAAATGAAGCTAAATTTATTTTTGATGATGCATGTCTACTAGCTTTTAATACTCTGAAGGAAAGACTAATTACTGCACCTATTATTGTTGTACCAGATTGGAGTCAGTCTTTTGAGATCATGTGTGATGCTAGTGATTATGCTTTAGGAGTTGTTTTAGGCTAACATAGAGATAACATGTTTAGGGCAATTTATTATGCTAGTACGACTCTTGATAATACTCAACAGAAATACACTACTACTGAAAAAGAACTACTAGCTGTTGTGTTTGCCATTGATAAATTTAGATCATACTTGCTTGGCTCTAAAATAGTAGTGCATACTGACCATGCTGCTTTAAAGTATTTGTTTGCTAAGAAAGATTCTAAACCTAGGCTAATGAGGTGGATATTATTGTTACAGGAATTTGACCTAGAAATCAAAGACAGGAAAGGATGTGAAAATGTGGTTGCAGACCACTTATCTAAATTGAGAATGAGGAAGCTAAATCATGGCCCCCAATTATTGAGAAGTTCCCTGATGAACAACTGTATCAGGTAAAAGATAGTTTGCCCTGGTTTGCTGACATAGTTAATTATCTTGCAGGAGGACATTTACAACCTAACATGAACTATCAACAAAAGAAAAGATTCCTGCACAATGTTAAGTAGCCATTGGGAGGACCCACTTCTCTACAAGGTTTGTGCTGACAATATGATAAGAAAGTGTGTACCTCAAGAGGAAGTGGTAAGTATTCTAAATTCATGTCATTCCTCACCCTATGGAGGTCATTTTGAACCCACCAGAACTGCAGCTAAGGTAATTCAGTCAGGATTTTATTGGCCATCCCTTTTTAAAGACTGTTATACCTTTGTTAAGTCATGTGATAGGTGCCAACGTACTGGCAATATTTCTAGACAACATGAGCTTCCAATGAAACCTATCTTGGAAGTGGAGTTATTTGATGTTTGGGGTATTGACTTTATGGGACCTTTTCCTATTTCTTCTAATGGCTACCTATATATTCTAGTTGCAGTAGATTATGTATCTAAGTGGGTAGAAGCCATAGCTACTAGGACCAATGATGCTCGCACTGTTTTAAAATTCTTGCATAAAAACATTTTCACACGTTTTGGTACACCTAGAGCTATTATTAGTGATGAGGGCTCTCACTTTTGCAATAAACTGTTTAAATCAATGATGCAGAAATATAATGTTAATCATAAAATTGCTATAGCTTATCATCCTCAAACTAATGGCCTTGCTGAGTTATCTAACAGGGAAATCAAACAAGTTTTGGAAAAGACAGTCAAGACCAATAGGAAGGATTGGGCCCTTAAGCTCAATGATGCACTGTGGGCCTACCGCACAGCTTTCAAAACCCCAATTGGTACTTCCCCGTATAGGTTGGTGTTTGGAAAGGCTTGTCACTTACCGGTAGAGCTCGAGCATAGAGCTTATTGGGCCATAAAGAAGCTGAACATGGATTTCGAGAAAGCTGGTGAGAAACGCCTCTTAGAACTCAATGAGATGGAGGAGTTCCGTGCTCAAGCTTATGAGAATGCCAAACTTTACAAAGAGCGCACTGCGAGATGGCATGACAAGAAGATCACATCACGAACCTTCCTTCCAGGACAAAGAGTATTACTTTTTAACTCACGTTTACGCTTGTTTCCAGGTAAGCTTAGGACACGATGGTCGGGACCCTTTGTCATTGTCAAGGTATCCTCACACGGAGCCGTGGAACTACAAGGTAACAATGGAACAACCTTTAAAGTGAATGGTCAACGATTAAAGCACTACATCGGTGATGAAGAACGCAGACTTGAGAACCTGACTTTCATTGCATGATCCCGTAGTCCCGTCTAGCTAGAAGACATTAAACCAAGCGCTTATCGGGAGGCAACCCAATTTTATTGCTTTCTTTACTTTTGTTTATTTATTAAATTTTTTTAAAATCTTGGAGTCACTCATATGCTTTATTTCTCAGGAACATAGCTCAGCACACAAGTACTCCTTACACCAAGCCTGTTTGGTGGCTTCCCGCTTGCTCCCAGGCTTGCTCTTTCCTTGTTAGATGTTCTTATGCATTGGGGACAATGCATGATTCTAAGTTTGGGGTGGGAGGTGTCTTTCGTACTTTTGTGTGTTTTCTTATCCTGCCATGCATGTTAGTGAAGGTGTTAATGATCATATGCATGTCAATTTTTGAAAAAATTTTTTTAAAAATTTTGGAGCTTTCAAAGTTAATGGGAATGTTGTTTATGGTTGTGTGCCTTGATGTTGATTGCTCATGATGAGATTCGAATTTGCATGATAGATGACTTATTGTGGAAATAGAATAACACTATCTTGAGTTAAATTCATTTAAGTCCCTCTTAAAATCTCTCATATTCTTGAGCACGTAGCCACTTCTATTTAGAATCTTTAACTGAAAAAAAGGATTAAGTTGGGTGTATTTGGTTGTCACTTCGAAAGGCCCCACCGGTTAGGGAGTGGAAATGCATGATAGCTTGTAATATTAGACTAAGGAAAAAGAAAAGAGTATACATGCCTTGAGAAAAGAAAGAAATATATGAGCTTTAATTGTCTATTTTTTTTTTTAAATGTTAAACTTGTAATGAGTATGCATGGATAGGGGTAAAAAGAGCTGCCTTTGCTGTGATCAATAAGGACGCCTGGGAATTGACTAGGTACAAGTCCCTACAGTGGATGTGTGAAAGCTAGTGCCTCTAGGTAAAAGAATGCAAGTTTAGGGCCCATTAAAAAAATATATATGACTGAAAGGCACCTTAGTGGACATATTACTCACTTGAATGCATGAAAGCTTGAAGATTGTTGCATGAGCTAGAGTAGGGGGAAAACTAAAGAAACTCTCTTAAGTCCTAATTTGAGTTCTAGTATTTTAAATTGAAGGAGGCTTGCACACACACACATGGGAGATAGCAAGATTTGGCCTTGAATGATTATAACAATATAGATATGCTTGCATGTTTCTACTTAAACTCTAAATGCTATTCTCTGAGACATGAGTCAATTGCACACTTCTTCATCTAAAACTCCCTATTATTTGATTTTACTCTTTGCTCGGGACTAGCAAATCTCTAAGTTTGGGGTGTTGATAAGCACTTGAAAAGTGCTTATTATTCTCTCAAATTAAGGGAGTTTTATATTAGATTTCACTTGTTTGCTAGTGATTTTCAGGTTAAAACAAGGAAAATTAGAAGAAACGACTGAAAGATCAAAACCGAGCAAGAATATGGAGAAAAAGTGCTAAAAAACTCATCCTTGCTTGAAACGCATGATGCGCCGCGGCGCTGAGGCTGAACGCATCAGCATGGACGCAGAGCAGCAACTCGGCGCTGGGAAGGCGCTGCTTCGACGCGTACTTGGTGAACACAAGACAGCGTCGCGGCGCTGGGACGGCGCTGCCGCGGCGCTAAAACCCGAGAGCAACTTAATTTTGGTTGCAACGCTAGCGCCGCGGCGCCAGCGTTAATTTAAACGCAAGTTTTGTATTTTAGGTTAAATTTTCGGCGGCCAAACAATAGAAATTTAGGGGTTTTCAGCAGCCAAAGAGGGGGGAGAAATATCAAAAAGATCAAGAAAGTTGCAGAACAAAAGAACGATCCGAAAAGGTGAGAATTAAGCTAGAGTCCCAAGAGTGAGTTAGCCGCAAGGAAGAGGAAAAGCGTTCGAGATAGTTTTGGTGCCCTTCAAAGTCCGACGCGAGAGCCAAGGAGTTTGTGACGGTGCTTCCTCAATCAAGAACCTCTTTTTAGTAGAGTTTCCCTATTCTTTACACTCTTTCTTTGATTCTTTTTTATCAATATGTTGCTTTACGCTATGAGTGGCTAAACTCTTTGGTTTTAGGGTTTTTGATGAATTGTTTGTAAACTCATGATAATTTTGTAAACTCATGGTTTTGTTCAAACAAATATGCTTGTCATTGTCATTGTGTTTAATTCTTGAAGATTGGCCACCTTCACATGTTAGATTAGATGTATGAATCGAGAGATTATATGTTTAATTTGATCTATAACAATGAATCGTTGTTAATCTATCACGAGAGTAGTTAGGTTTACAATGAAAGTTGCTAAAGACTAGTTTTAATGCCATGTAATTTTGTATTGATTTTAAGAGATTAACTATCAATCAAGTTGCATGAGAAAGAGTTGTCTTTGAGAGAAGATAACTTGGAATTAAGTTTCTATACTTAGGCATAAGAATTAAATCCATGAAATCCATAATTTTGCATGATGAAACAAACAAGGACTTGAAACCCTAGAACTCTCTTTGACTCTTGCAATTCTCCCTTTGATACTTTCTTGGCTTGATCTTTCTTTTTCCCAAAAACAAAAATTTGAATTTCAATCCTCAAATAAAATTGATTCAATTCTAGAATAGCTAAGTAACTTCAACCTTCTCAATTGGATCTCTAGTGGAAACGATACTCGGACTTAACCGTTTTATATTATAACTTGACCCGTACACTTGCGGTTAACACACAAAAATGTCACATCACATTGCTTCCCATATTCCACAACTGTTAGTCTAGTGTACAAACATCTGATTTCTCTAGATTAGAAACACAATTTCACACAATTATTGGTTACCTCTGTAACGCATACATTCCAATTAAAACCAAATCAATATATTCCCTGTGTTCGACCTCGGACTCACCGAGAAAACCTATTACTTTACTTATACTTGGGTAGAGGAATAGGAAAACTTGACAAGACCAACGCATAATAACAGAACACATTGCATGATTAAATCTTGACATGTTAAACGCATAATCATAAACTTTAGCACTTTGCGTTAGGTTAGTTCTTACAATAATATTTCCACAACAGTTTCTAGAATATATAATTAGCATACTTGTTACTGCATCTGGTGCCTCTTCTGCTTCCTGTTGGATTACTGCAAATACTCTGCCTTGTTGTCTCGGTCTACCTACTTGAGCTTTCAGCCTGCCACCACTGCTACTGTTGTGTATGACAAACAGACAAATCTCAAGTCCCCGGCAACGGCGCCAAAAACTTGTTGTATATGAAATTGTGGAAATGGAAATTTACAAACGCAAGGTGCAGATTATGCTATGTTGATGTGTTTTACATATCATGCGTTGAACATGCTATGCGTCCTACTACGATGCGTTGGTGATCTGTCAAGTTTTCCTCTCCTTTACCTAAGTATAAGCAAAGGAGTAGGTTTTCTCGGTGAGTCCGAGGTCGAACACAGGGATTATGTTGATTTAATATTTATGTCGATTTCATGCGTTGCAGTGGAACCAAGAAATAGTTGAAATTGTGTTTGTTTCTAATCTAAAGAAAGCGATAACATGTACACTATACTAAATTGTGGAAGATGGAAAGCATGCGACACAGCAAAGTCAGCTAGGTGAATTTAATGAATGGATAAAAATAGGGTTCGGGTTGGTTAACATCTAACATCGAAAACGCATGGTGGTATTCTATTCATACTTGCGACTCTTCTCCCGGTTGTCAGCTGCTATGCGTTTTATGTCTATAACACATAGGAGAGTGTTAAGAACCAAGGTTATTCCTATAGACAGGTAACACTTCTTGGCCCTTGTCAATTGAGTTCCACAATCACTTACCCTCTTGAGCAGTTTGATTATTACTACTTATATCGATTAGCTAGATGGACATAAGCATCGGATTAAGTTTGCAATTGACAAGATGAAATAGTTACACTATGGTTCTTAGTTAGATGCTAACGCAACCTTAGACCCTCGAGAGATTAGTTACTCATGGTTTCAAAGTAAAAAGCAGAAAGTATAGAGAAATGAGTAGACATGGAAGATATATATATATTGATGAAACGGAATACAACTTTAGATAAGCTCAATGTCTTGACACAAATCTAAAATCAAGATAGAAAAAGTAAGATGGAAAGCAGGAAAGCTGTCAATGTCTTGAGTCGCCCGGATGGAAGTGTTGTGAAAATATTGTATTGTAAATTAGCCTAACGCAAAGTGCTAAAGAATGTGGTTATGCGTTCAACATGTCATGCTTTGATCATGCAATGCGTTCTATTATTATGCGTTGGTCTTGTCAAGTTTTCCTATTCTTTTACCCAAGTATAAGTAAAGTTGTAACACCCTGTCCCTGAAAACCTAAGTATTTATATAATGGGTAAGGATAAAAGGATAAAGAGTGTGGATTAACGGAACATGTAAACTAGAAGTTAAAATTGTGTAATTACTAAATGATGGCCAATAGATTCTGTGCGTTGAAATGAATGGTATTAAGAAGAGGGTAGACATAATTCTGGAAATTAGGCTAATGCATAGATGGATAAGTATAACGCATGTAATATTTAATATTGAGTTACCAAGTTAAGAGATTAAATGTTAATAATGGCAAGTTAAATGAGGTGAAGTACCATGCGTCGATAATGTAAAAATGGAATAGAACCATCGCGTGGGAAAAGTACTTTGCGTTGGAAAGGTTGGCAACGAGTCGGAAAGTGAAGTGAAGGAAAGTAATGTATTAGGCGTTATGAAGCAATAGTACTGAAGAAAAAGGAACAAGAACTATTAAGTACTGATCATGACTATGCGTTGGTAAACCATGCGATAAGCTGTAATTATGCGCTGAAGGTTAGCGATGGATTGAAAAACTATGCGATGAGCAACGGCTAGGCGTTGGGAGTTTGCTATACGATGGCAAAGCGACGCGTTGAGGAAACTGAAATTCTAAATAGTTAATAATTGAGATGATAAACGTTAAAGGATTATTATATGCTAGTAGGACTTCAGTGATTAGTAAGGTCTTACTATGCGATGAGGAAGTTATGAGGTGAGGAACTATTAGCTACGCATTGAGGAGTTCTGTGTTAAGAACAGCTATTAGCTATGCGACGAGGGGTTTATGAGTAGAAGGTGACTACCATTGGTTAATAAGTTATGCGCGGAAGAGCTTAACGTTATAAGAAATGAAAAATGTTATCAAGATCTCGGGTAAACGCATAGGAAAAGTTAAAGCAGGAAATGGTTAAAGGAATAACCTTGGTATATGATTCGAGAACGCATAGAGGGTAAAATCAAGGGACTTAAAGGAAGGTCATGAACGCGGAATGATGTAAAGATGAATGCAAGAGGATAAATGCATAAAGAAAGAACTTGAGTTGAATGTGGTAGTTAAGAGTAAACCACATGGTCAGAAGAGTGTAATTGTACAAAAGAGGGATTTGTAGCTATGAATGAATATAAGAAAAGAAAGTTGAACGCAGATAGTATGCGATTAAGATTGATTTATGATATTTTATGATAAGCTGAAACACATAATAGCATGCGTTTAAGATTTGTATACCTAATTGAATGTGGTTGAGAAATGGAAATAAAGGTCTATAAACGCATAGGAACACAGGAATGATTAGGTAGTTGTATATTGGAACATAACAGACGCATAAGGTAAGCCTATATGCCAGGTGGTTACACATGATTGGGACACCTTATTAAGTAGGAGGTGTTAGAAAGCATGATAATCATCTCATGCAAAGTGACACTTGGACTAATGCATAGTTGATTAAGCATGCAACATGACATGTGGCAAATAAGTGGCAGCAAAAGAGGAGAAGTAGAATGATAAGTTCTCTATAAATAGGACCTTGAGGGGAAAAGTAATGACTGATGATTCGGTGATAATAATTCTTGAGAAGAAAGGAGGAGAACTGAAAGAAGAAAACCTTGCATATGTAAGAGGAAGTCTGCGGCCAAAGACGAAGACAACCTTGACACCTAAGTCATCTGGTGTTAAGAAGTTGGCTTGCGTCGAGAAGGGTAAGTTTTGCGTTTTACACGAATTCAACATAAAGGGGTGAACGCCACGATGCGTTCAAATTAGAACTTGCGTGCAAGGAAGGTCGACGCATCCGAAAGAGTAAGAAGAGTTAGTCTGCACCTTGCGTTTAAGGGTAGGCTTGCGTCCAACTTGTTACCAGAAATAGTTTGTGGGGTAAAAGACCAAACCCTTGCGTTCAAGGAGCTCGGGAAAACAAGGATTGGAAGGGAAAGAGGAGATATCTTAAGAAATTGTGAGTGACTCTTCTTCTTTCAAAACTGAACTTTGTTGAAAATATTTTTATGTGATATGGTTTTGTGATAATTGATCTCATGAAACGCATGATGTTTGATCTTAATGTTTAAAAAGCATGTTTTATCGGATTGTTTATTATATGGAAAGGCATGTTGTAAGAAACGGTTTATCAAGAAACTTCCTGTTTTCTATGGAAGGTTTTATGTGAAATATTGAATAAAGTTTGTATGATTTCTATGAAAGGATTTTCATATGAACTATTATGTGAACGAAATTCTAAAACGTTTTAGAGGAGACTCAGTGCTCAAGGTCACGAGAAGGCACGTGAGTTTCCCCGGGACCCAGTATTCAAGGACATGAGAAGGTACATGGGCAACCCATTTTATTCCTATGTGCACATAGAGGTTAAGCTGGCTAGTGCATCGAGCTTGCTCTGCCTAAAGCCAGGGATGATTTCGACGTTGGGTGTGTTGAGCCTTGCTCCACCCCAACTAAGGATGTTTTCGACGTTGAGAGCATTGAGCTTTGCTCCGCCTCAACTAAGGGAAAAGATTGAAAAACCAAACGGTTTTCTCTATAAATATTCTGGAAAATGATTCTATGGATTTAGAACGGATTTACGTGAATGACAAAGAATTGTGGAAAATCTGTTCTTGTTGAATCCTTCTTTTAATGCGTTTTACTGTAACATGCCTCTTTTCGAATAAAAGATAGTTTACAAAACTTGTCACTCACGAGGTTTAGCTCACGTTTTCCTATGTTTTCTAATTTTCCAGGTAGCAAGCGAGTTCAGAATGCTATGCCTACGTCGAACCTCGTCTGGGCCGTCTTTGGTAAAAGGAATGGTTGGTCAGTGAACCTTACAGAGGAGTCAAGGTTACTGACTTCACATCTTCTTTCGGATTATAGAGGATAATCTGGGAGGGGGTGTGACAAAAGTAATAGGTGTTCTCGGTGAGTTCGAGGTCGAACACAGGGATTATATTGAGTTGGTTTTTAATTGGATTTCATACGTTAAAGTGGTAACCAATAATTGTTTGAAGTTGCGTTTTTAATCTAAAGAAAGCCATTGTTTGTACACTAGACTAACAATTGTGGAATATGGAAAGCATGCGACACAGCAAGTTCAGCTAAGATGTGTGTGAATGGATAAAGAAAATGGTTTAGGTTGATTAACATCTAACGTCGGAGACGCACAGTAGTATTCTATTCATACTTGCGACTTTTCTCCCGGTTGTCAGCCGCTATGCGTTATATGTCTATAATGCATAGGAGAGTGTTAAGAACCAAGGTTGTCCCCATCGACAGGTAACACTACTTGGCCCTTGTCAATTGAGTTCCACAATCACTTACCCTCTCGAGCAGTTTGATTATTACTACTTATATCGATTGCAGATGGATATAAGCATCGGATTAAGCTCGCAATTGACAAGATAAAATAGTTACACTGCGGTCTCTAGTTAGATGCTAACGCAACCCTAGACCCTTGAGTGATTAGTTACTCATGGTATGAAAGTATAAAGCGGACAGTTGAGAAAAGTGAGTAGACATGGAAGACAATTATATTGATGAAAATGAGATACAAATTTTGATAAGTTCAATTCCTTGATACAAATCTAAATTTAAGAAAGAACAGTAAGAAAGAAAGCAGGGAAGGCGTCAGTGTCTTGAGTCGCCCGGATGGAAGCGTGATGATTTGCTGTGAAGTGGTGCGGCAGAAAGGAAGACTCTTCTCTCTCTAGCTATTTGTCTCCGGCTGAAGTCTGAGAGAACTCTGTTGTCACTTATGGAGTTCTTCCGAGAATCAACAACCTTTCTCCTCTCGCAGAGCTGCCCTTTTATAGATGATGAAATTGCAGTTAATGGCATATCTGCTTGATTGGTGGCGAGATTGATACTGCGTCAATCTCGCCTGATTTCGTGATTGTCGGGCCAATTAAGATCCACCACTTTAGCCGCAAATCATGTCTGTCAATCATCCGTCAATCTCTCAAGATTCCGATCTGATTCTCAGCGCCTTGTCGTAACGGTTGTCAACGCGTCGTAGGTAGCTAACGCGTAGTTATGCGTTGAGTTGTTGTTAACGCATCGTCAGGTTGTTTGCGTTCCGTTTAGATCATGCGTCCATGAAGAACCGATTGCTAACATGTTGTCCTACGTTAAGAAGTCATCAACGCATCGCTTGCATTCTTGTGTCAAAATATGCGTTTTAGTCTCAAAAAGTGGTAAAATCATTTATCTTCATAAAAATTCATTAGTATAATGTAAAGGAAGATTTCTTAATAAAAATTAACATAACTTACCGCATGCTTCTCTATTTAATCTCTATTTATCTAAGAAAAATGCTATCATAACTTGTATTTCTACAAGTTATCACACCCCCAAACTTAGATAAATGCTTGTCCTCAAGCATAACTTCTATCTAAGAAACTTCAATTATCCTAAACATTTTCTCAACGCATTGACTAGTCTCTCAGAATGCTATACTCAATCAGCTACCCGTTAGTTATATTATTCCTCTACCTCTATATTCTTTTCTTTAGGACGGGTCTAATTTGTATGCGACAAGCTTTCTTTTCAAAACTCTTTAACTCATTATACACAAAATTTTTAATTCTTCTTTTAACACTGAGTCTGAAAAGATGCAGATACAAAGTTCCTTTTTCTTTCATTGCTTTTATTATATGGTTATTCAGCATGCGTCAAGTAGGGTTACCTAGCTTCGTTCTGACATACCAACGATGGGGTGCATGAAGGCAGCCAACTACGAGCAAGTGCCCTTCTTGACTAAACTCTTATCTAAGCTCGGTTTCCTCACTAGACATTGGAGTTTGTTATTTATCTATGCGTCGCTGATTACGATTACCCACCTTCGTTTTGACACACCAACTATGGGGTGCATGGAGGTGGCCAACTACGAGCAGGTGTTGTTTTTCAGCTAAACTCTTAACAAGATAAATATATTAGTCTTGCCAGCGGAGTTTTGCGTTTCAAAGAATAATTTTATTTTTTTTAATGATTAAAATAAGTTCCTCATATTTTTATCTTTGACAGTTCCAACCTCTTCCACCCCCAAACTTGAGAGTAGCAAGGTCCTCATTGCTTAAATTGTAAACAAAGATTAAGTTGCAAACTTTTGTAAATGAGGTTTGAATTGGCTGCTTGCATACATTCAAAGTAGGTTTGCGTTTCTAAGGAATAGTATGCAGACGCATTGAAAGTAATCTAACTTAAAGAGTGGACAAAAAGTGTAAGCATGATTATCATCACAGGGACCAACTTTTCAATGCAAAGATAAAAGTTAAGACTAATTAAATGTACTTAGGATAAATTTATAACATGGGACAACGCAAAGAAGAAATTAAAAATCCATGAGATGAAGAAATATTCATTCTATTAATTTAATTTTCACAAACGCATACAATTGAATGTGAAGATACAAAATTTGCAAGAAAATTACAACTCTTGACTACACCCCTAGATTTTTTTTAACCATCAGTCTCGTCTTCATCCGGTCTGCGTTGCTACTCAGATGCAAGGCGCTGTGGCACTGGGAAGACAAGAGGCTGTTGGAGGCGTTCTAGAATATCAGGGGGCGGGATTTTCAGTCGGATCGAGAACAGTTGATGAACGTAATTCAATGTGAATTGGAACTGCTCCGTCTACCGGCGTGCTAACATATTTAATGAGGTAAAGTTGGCCTTCTTGCGGTTGAGGTTGCGTTGGTGGGGTAGGTGGGTTTGGCTGAGGTGGGGTAGGCGGGTTTGGCTGAGGCGGGGGAGTGGATGGAGTTTCGTCAAATGCAGGGGATGATGGACGCAAAAAAGTCGCGACAAATTCCTCAAAGTGTGAGTCATCAACTCTTATTGGGGCAGAGGGTTTTGTGGAAGGTCGAGGTTTTGGATGTTTAGGGCGATGCGTTTTATGAGGAGGTGGAGGTGGCTTAGGGCGATGCGTCTCAGGAGGGGGTGGAGGTGGAGTTGGTTCCCTTCTGGTTGTTGGAAGTGGTGGTGAAGGGCCTGAGGTTGGGGAAGGTCTAATGGTGGCATCAGGACTTGCCACGCCCTTCAACTTGGACGGCTTCCCCTTCTTCTGCGGTTGCGGCTTTGGAGGTGGAACTGGTTGATGAGGTCTCTTGGTGGCCTTGGTAGGCTCTGGCAGATATTGTGATCCTCTCATGAACCGACGTAGAGTCTTGTGGGCGATTACGCCATTAACTTCAATCATCTTCTCTGCGTCTAACATTTCCGTTGGCCCTCCGATGGAAGCATTTCCGTATAAGTTCATGATAAGAGTGGGGAAAAAGAGTTGGTCCCTTGGTTTGCTGAACACCCCTCTTATCTGCGCTGCAATTATGCGTCCAACATCAAGGGTGATACGGCGCATAATACAGTTGATGCACACTTTTAATGTTTACTGCAAGTGTACGGGTCAAGTTATAATATAAAACGGTTAAGTCCGAGTATCGTTCCACTAGAGATCCAATTGGGAATGTTCAAGTTACTTAGCAATTCTAGAATTAAATCAATTTTATTTGAGGATCGAAATTCGATTTTATGAGTTAGGGAAAAATAAAAATCAAGCAAAGAAAATATCAAAGGGAGAATTGCAAGAGTCAAAGAGAGTTCTAGGGTTTCGAATCCTTGTTTATTTCATCATGCAAAATTATAGATTTCATGGATTTTATTGTAATTCTTATGCTTAAGTCTAGAAACTTAATTCCAAGTTATCTTCTCTCAAAGACAACTCTTTCTCATGCAATTTGATTGATTGTTAATCTCTTAAAACCAATACACAATTACATGGCATTAAAACTAGTCTTTAGCAACTTTCATTGGCAACCTAACTACTCTTGTGATAGATTAACAACGATTCATTGTTATAGGTAAAATTAAACATATAATTTCTCAATCATACATCTAACCTAGCATGTGAAGATGGCCAATCCTCAAGAATTAAACACAATAACAATGAAAAGCATAATTTATTTAAATAAAACCATGATTCTACAAAATTAACATAAATTCACCAACAATTCATCAAAACACTAAAACTAAAGAGTTTAGCCACTCATAGCTTGAAGCAACATGTTTGAGCAAAAATAATCAAAGGAAGAGTGTAAAGAATAGGGAAACTCTACTGAAAAGAGGTTCTTGATTGAGGCAGCACCGTCACGAACTCCTTGGCTCTCTCATCGGACTTCGAAGGGCACCAAAACTATCTCGAACTCTTTTCCTCTTCCTTGCGGCTAACTCACTCTTGGAACTCTAGCTTAATTCTCACCTTTTCGGATCGTTCTCTTGTTCTGCAACTTTTTTTTATCTTCTTGATATTTCTCCCTTTTTTTGGCTGCTGAAAACCCCTAAATTTATAGAGTTTGGCCGCCCAAAATTTAACCTAAAATACAAAACTTGCGTTTAAATTAACGCTGGCGCCGTTAGGGTTGCGGTCAAAATTAAGTTGCTCTCGGGTTTTAGCGCCGCGACGCTGTCTTGCGTTCTTCAAGGATGCGTCGAGGCAGCACCTTCCCAGCGCCGCGTTGCTACTCTGCGTCCATGCTGATGCGTTTCTGCTTCAGCGCCGCGACGCACCATGCGTTTCAAGCAAGGATGCGTTTTTCAGCACTTTTTCTCCATATTCTTGCTCAGTTTTGATCTTTCAGTCGTTTCTTCTAATTTTTCTCGTTTTAACCTGAAAATCACTAGCAAACAAGTGCAATCTAATATAAAACTCCCTTAATTTGAGAGAATAATAAGCACTTTTCAAGTGCTTATCAATACCTTGACAATGATAAAGGGTCCCGACCATCGTGTCCTAAGCTTTCCTGGGAACAAGCGTAAACGTGAGTTAAAAAGTAATACTCTTTGTCCAGGAAGGAAGGTCCGTGGGGTGATCTTCTTGTCATGCCATCTTGCAGTGCGCTCTTTGTAAAGTGTGGCATTCTCATAAGCTTGACCACGGAACTCTTCCATCTCATTGAGTTCTAAGAGGCGTTTCTCACCGGCTTTCTCGAAATCCATGTTCAGCTTCTTGATGGCCCAATAAGCTCTATGCTCGAGCTTTACCTGTAAGTGACAAGCCTTTCCAAACACCAACCTATACGGTGAAGTACCAAGTGGAGTTTTGAAAGCTGTGCGGTAGGCCCACAGTGCATCATCGAACTTAAAGGCCCAATCCTTCCTATTGGTCTTGACTGTCTTTTCCAAAACTTGCTTGATTTCCCTGTTAGATAACTCAGCAAGGCCATTAGTTTGAGGATGATAAGCTGTTGCAATTTTATGATTAACATTATATTTTTGCATCATGGATTCAAACAGTTTATTGCAAAAGTGAGAACCCTCATCAATAATAATAGCTCTAGGTGTACCAAAACGTGTGAAAATGTTTTTATGCAAGAATTTTAAAACAGTGCGAGCATCATTGGTCCTAGTGGCTGTGGCTTCTATCCACTTAGATACATAATCTAATGCAACTAGAATGTATAGGTAGCCATTAGAAGAAGTAGGAAAAGGCCCTATAAAGTCAATACCCCAAACATCAAATAACTCCACTTCCAAGATAGGTTTCATTGGAAGCTCGTGTTGTCTAGAAATATTGCCAGTACGTTGGCACCTATCACATGATTTAACAAAGGTATAACAGTCTTTAAAAAGGGTTTGCCAATAAAATCCTGACTGAAGTACCTTGGCTGCAGTTCTAGTGGGTCCAAAATGACCTCCATAGGGTGAGGCATGACATGAATTTAGAATACTTACCACTTCCTCTTGAGGCACACACTTTCTTATCATATTGTCAGCACAAACTGTAAGCCCCGCATCTATTTTTGTGAGAACGCAAATTAAGAAAGGGCCGAGAGATGGGTGAATGTGTAAAAGTAGTTGGCTGGCTTGCATTTGGAGTGGGAAAATAGCTAAGTGTAAGCTATGCATTGATGGCAATCTGTTGTGGAGGAAATAATTTTGGTGTAAACGCAAAGGTGAGGGAAGCTTATCATGCGCTGAAGTTGAGACGCGTTGAGGACATAAGGCATGGAGGATCACTTGGTATCGAGGATCATTATGTGTCAAACGCATTGAAGGCAATGTGCCGTTGGAAGTAAAGGCCACGGGGAGTTTGGGAGCTGATCTGCGGTGAGGCTGTTATGCGGTGAACGCTACCATGAGTCGAAGGCGGGTATGCGTTGGACTAGAAGTGTTGGCTGAGAGAAGGTAATGCGTATGTTAACTATTTGGCGGGAGAGTTTGAAATGAAATATCATCAGAGGCCGTGTGCGTTACTAAAGCTGAGCATAGGAGGTATGCGTTGAACGGATTATAATATAGAGCTGGCATGGAGAACAAGTCGGTGATATATATATAAGTGGACTAAGAATTCAATTGTTCTGCTTGCATTTTAGAGCTCGAGTTGGGTCCATATTAAGGCGAAATATCGAAGGGAGGTAGAAGAAGATGTTCATGCTGATCTGAAGCAGAAATCTCATTGAATTCGTGGGAGAAACTTGGGTTTGACAGAGGTTTCGGCTGTTGTGGTCTCTTCAGAGTGATGCTCGGTTTTGGAGGAAGAACAAATTGAAGAGACGAAGGTTAGGGCTGAAACTTTGAGGTTAGTAAGTTAACTCGATTTTTAACAGGTTTTATAAAGGATGCTTGAGCTGAAATTGTTTAATTGTGTGTCAAACTCAGGAAGAAGAGACGGGAGTTGAACTGTTGAATGATTAGAGGTAACTCGGAGTTGTCGGAGGATATGTCCTAAACGGGGAAGATAATCTTCATGAAATTTTGAGGTAAGATAAAGGACCTGTATTCTAACAAGTTTGTAGAAGGAAGAAAGTACTGAAATTGATTGAAACGAAATGTTTAGCAGGTTGGAGAAGGAAGAAGAAGGGAAGAAGAAAACGGTTCTGTCACAGTGAAAGTATCGCTGAGTGAGCGAGAGACTGAGCAGCAGAGAAAGTAACGCTGCAACGCAAAGATAGGCTTTGCGTCTCACAATTCTCGCTAGGGTATCACTGGGTATCTCTCCTCAAGGTAGACTCGCTGATTTTAATCAACGCAGTGTCGCTAGTACAGTTTAAGTAGCTTTTGAATAACGCTGGTAACTTACCATTTTCTATAGAATAACGATGCTATTGTATGCTAAAGGAAAAGGGAGATTATGGAAACTAAACTTGAGGATTATGTATTTTCAGGCCAAGAAGAGCTCGGGGAGGCTTATCACTTAGAGCCGGGACCAATTGTGAGTGACTGTTTGTTATACCTTGTGTTAAACTTAGTACGCTCATGGTAGTATGCCTTATGTATGTGATGTGTTAGTGATTTAAGAGAATATTATTACAAATGTTTAAGCACATAAATGGCTGAGGGACCTTATGGTGAAAGCTACATATGAGTAAGCGTGAAATTAAGTGCTGAGGGATTTGAGAAGGCACTTGAATAACAGTAGAGAATGGTCTACAATGCTGAGGGACTGTAAGTGAAGGCATGTAGTAACCCATCACAACTAGCTCGTGCCGAGGGATCATGTGTGAAGGCACTTGAGCATAGATAGGGTTTGTTACCTGTGCCGAGGGATTTCATGTGAAGGCACATGGTACTGTAATTATAAATGAGTAAGTGCTGAGGGACAGAAAGTGAAAGCACTAAATAGATGAAAACTTGTGAGACATGAGAATTGATAGTTATACATGCATAGTGGAAAGTGAATCTTGATAATTCATTGGAATGTGTTATGCGATGGTTACTATTTTACAAACTGGATTTAAATTGTCATGATTAGTTTTAGTAGATTTAGTCACTCACTGAGCCTTTTGCTCATCCAGTTTGTTGTTGTTTGTTGTTTCAGGTAGCGAGCGTGTCCGGGACGCCTAGCCTACTAAAGAATCTCGTCTGGGCCTATCTGGAAGCGTACCTCTGGGATAGTTGTAAATATTTAGATTGTTCCTATGTCATGTATTAAACATCTTTCATGAGGGTGTAGTGAAAAGGGGGACGTCTTGTACTTATTATGTGTATATACAGACATGTTGGTTAAAAGTTTACACGTTCTTCTGATTAGATAATGGGATCGTTGTTTGTTTTGCTATTCTTTTATGGTGTGTATCTTATAGAGTCTTATGTTGGGAAATAGGATCATGCTCCTTCCTAGGCATAGAGTAAATATGGGTTGGGGTGTGACACAAACCTTGTAGAGAAGTGGGTCCTCCCAATGGTAAGACTTAACATTGTGCAGGAATCTTTTCTTTTGTTGATAGTTCATGTCCGGTGGCAAATGTCCTCCTGCAAGATAATTAACTATGTCAGCAAACAAGGGCAAACTATCTTATATCTGATATAGTTGTTTATTAGGGAACATCTCAACAATTGGGGACCATGATTTAGCATCCTCATTCTCAATTCTAGAATAGTGGTCTGCAACCACATTTTCACATCCTTTCCTGTCTTTGATTTCTAAGTCAAATTCCTATAACAATAATATCCACCTCATTAGCCTAGGTTTAGAATCTTTCTTAACAAACAAATACTTTAAAGCAGCATGGTCAGTATGCACCACTATTTTAGAGCTAAGCAAGTATGATCTAAATTTATCAAGGGCAAACACAACAGCTAGTAGTTCTTTTTCAGTAGTAGTGTATTTCTGTTGAGTATTATCAAGAGTCCTACTAGCATAGTAAATTGTCCTAAACATGTTATCTCTACGTTGGCCTAGAACAGCTTCTAAACCATAATCACTAGCATCACACATGATCTCAAAAGACTGACTCCAATCTGGTACAATAATAATAGGTGTAGCAATTAGTCTTTCCTTCAGAGTAATAAAAGCTAGTAGACATGCATCATCAAAAATAAACTTAGCTTTCTTTTCTAGTAAATTACTCAAGGGTTTAGCAATTTTAGAAAAATCTTTAATAAATCTCCTGTAAAATCCTACATGCCCTAGGAAGCTTCTGACTCCTTTCACATTGGTGGGGGGTGGTAGTTGTTCAATGGCAGCTACCATTGATGCGCACTTTAATAAATCTTTATAGCCTTTTTTATCGATAAATAGAGTTTAAATAAGAGAAACATGCAGTAGTGTTTACCGCAAGTGTACGGGTCAAGTTATTATAGCCAAAAACTTGATGCGCACTTTAAGTGTTTACCGCAAGTGTACGGGTCAAGTTATAATACAAAACGGTTAAGTCCGAGTATCGTTCCACTAGAGATCCAATTGGGAAGGTTCAAGTTACTTAGCTATTCTAGAATTGAATCAATTTTATTTGAGGATCGAAATTCGATTTTATGAGTTAGGGAAAAATAAAAATCAAGCAAAGAAAATATCAAAGGGAGAATTGCAAGAGTCAAAGAGAGTTCTAGGGTTTCGAATCCTTGTTTATTTCATCATGCAAAATTATAGTTTCATGGATTTTATTGTAATTCTTATGCCTAAGTCTAGAAACTTAATTCCAAGTTATCTTCTCTCAAAGACAACTCTTTCTCATGCAATTTGATTGATTGTTAATCTCTTAAAACCAATACACAATTACATGACATTAAAACTAGTCTTTAGCAACTTTCATTGGCAACCTAACTACTCTCGTGATAGATTAACAACGATTCATTGTTATAGGTCAAATTAAACATATAATTTCTCAATCATACATCTAACCTAGCATGTGAAGATGGCCAATCCTCAAGAATTAAACACAATAACAATGAAAAGCATAATTTATTTAAACGAAACCATGAGTCTACAAAATTAACATAAATTCACCAACAATTCATCAAAACCCTTAAACTAAAGAGTTTAGCCACTCATTGCTTGAAGCAACATGTTTGAGCAAAAATAATCAAAGGAAGAGTGTAAAGAATAGGGAACCTCTACCAAAAAGAGGTTCTTGATTGAGGCAGCACCGTCACGAACTCCTTGGCTCTCACGTCAGACTTCGAAAGGCACCAAGACTATCTCGAACTCTTTTCCTCTTCCTTGCGGCTAACTCACTCTTTGAACTCGCGCTTAATTCTCACCTTTTTGGATCTTTCTTTCAGTCTGCAACTTTCTTGCTTTTCTTGATATTCTCCCCTCCTTTGGACTGGGGTTAGGGTTGCAACCAAAAATAAGTTGCTCTCGGGTTTTAGCGCCACGACAGCGCTGTCCCAGCGCCGCGACGCTGTCATGCGTTCACCAAGGATGGGTCGAGGCAGCGCCATCTCGGCGCCGCGATGCTACTCTGCGTCCATGCTGATACGTTTATGCTTCAGCGCCGCGGCAGCGTCGCCTTAGCGCCGCGACGCATCATGCGTTTCAACAAGGATGCGTTTTTCAGCTCTTTTTCACCGTATTCTTGCTCGGTTTTGATCTTTTAGTCCTTTCTTCTAATTTTCCTCGTTTTAACTTGAAAATCACTAGCAAACAAGTGAAATCTAATATAAAACTCCCTTAATTTGAGAGAATATAAAGCACTTTTCGAGTGCTTATCAGCAGTATGCTGCCATCACCCGATCCCTTGATATTGTCTTGTCATGCGTTGTAGGGATCAGCCGCTTCTTCACCAAATACACCCAAAGGTTTGCCTCTGGTGTTAGGCTGCTTGCTGATAGCGTTTTTATACCTGTGGGTGAAACATCCCACTTAGCCCCTGGTTTCGCCATTACCCGGATTGCGTCCTCCATTAACTCCGTTGGAGTTAATTCTATGATCTTATTTCCTTCCGCATCCGGGTTGTCCCTAACCTCATATATAGCGTTGATTTCCCTTGCGTTGAATGGGACTTTGATAACTTGTAGAAATACAAGTTATTATAGCCTTTTTCATAGATAAATAAAGTGTAATTAAGAGAAGCATGCGGTAGTTGATGATAAATTTCATTAATAAATCTTCCTTTGCGTTATACTCTTGAATATTGATGAAGATATTGATTTTACCACTTGTTGAGCCTAAAACGCATGTTTTAACATAGGAATGCAGACGATGCGTTGATGACTTCTTAACGCAGGACAACATGTTAGCAATATGTTCTTCATGGACGCATGGTCTGAACGAAATGCAAACAACCTGACAACGCGTTAACAACAACTCAACGCATAACTACGCGTTAGCAACCTATGACGCGTTGACATCGGCCAAACTATGCATGGACGCATAGACAACCATTACGGCAAGGCGCTGAGAATCAGATCGGAATCTTGAGAGATTGACGGATGATTGGCAGACATGATTTGCGGCTTAAGTGGTGGATCTTAATTGGCCCGAGAATCACGCAATCAGGCGAGATGGACGCAGTGTCAATCTCGCCACCAATCAAGCAGATCTGCCATTAACTGCGATTTCATCATCTATAAAACGGCAGCTCTGCGAGAGTAGAAATGTTGTTGATTCTCGTAAGGACTCCATAAGTGACAGCAGAGTTCTCTCAGACTTCAACCGAAGACAAATAGCTCGAGAGAGAAGAGTCTTCCATCCGCTGTACCACTTCACAGCAAATCATCACGCTTCCATCCGGGCGACTCAAGACATTGACGCCTACCCTGCTTTCTTTCTTACTGTTCTTGCTTGAATTTTAGATTTGTATCAAGGAATTGAACTTATCAAAATTTGTATCTCATTTTCATCAATACAATTATCTTCCATGTCTATTCACTTTTCTCATCTGTCCACTTTATACTTTCAAGCCATGAGTAACTAATCACTCAAGGGTCTAGGGTTGCGTTAGCATCTAACTAGGGACCGCAGTGTAACTATTTTATCTTGTCAATTGCGAGCTTAATCCGATGCTTATATCCATATGACAAATCGATATAAGTAGTAATAATCAGACTGCTCGAGAGGGTAAGTGATTGTGGAACTCAATTGATAAGGGCCAAGTAGTGTTACTTGTCTACGGGGATAACGTTGGTTCTTAACACTCTCATATGCGTTATAGACATATAACGCATAGCGGCTGACAACCGGGAGAAGAGTCGCAAGTATGAATAGAATACTATTGTGCGTTTCCGACGTTAGATGTTAATCAACCCGAACCCTTTTCTTTATCCATTCACACACATCTTAGCTAAACTTGCTGTTTCGCATGCTTTCCATATTCCACAACTGTTAGTCTAGTGTACAAACATTTGCTTTCTTTAGATTAAAAACACGATTTCAAACAATTGTTGGTTACCTCTGTAACGCATGCAATCCAATTAAAACCAAATCAATATAATCCCTGTGTTCGACCTCGGACTCACCGAGAATACCTATTACTTTACTTATACTTGGGTAAGAGAATAGGAAAACTTGACAAGACCAACGCATAATAATAGAACGCATTGCATGATCAAAACTTGACACGTTGAACGCATAGCCACATACTTTAACACTTTGCGTTAGGCTAATTTACAATACAATATTCGCACTACAAGTTTTTGGCGCCAATTTCATCCACCACCATCACGTCCTCCTCTTCGTCTATGCATCCGTTATAAAAATCTCGGACTACTTCAGGTTGGATCCAAGGGGGGCTGGAACAGAAGTTTCTCCAACCGTGGTGGTCAATTATTTCGGTGATGTATGGCGGCATTGGGGCTTCTTCAGGGAAAAATCCCACCTCAATCATTAAGTCAGGGAACGCCCTGCGTCTCCCTTTTCCTTCCTTCTGTTGTGGCGACGCATCAGCCACTTTCTCTTTTCCTTTTGCCTTAGCTGGAATCTCATTTACGGTTCTCTTTTTGCTCTCGGCCACTATAGCTGGTGCTTCAGTCACCTTTTCCTTCCCTTTGCGTTTCTCAGTGTTGTGATGATATTGTTGTATGAACTAACCTAACGCAAAGTGCTAAAGTATATGATTATGCGTTCAACATGTCAAGATTTGATCATGCAATGCGTTCTATTATTATGCGTTCGTCTTGTCAAGTTTTCCTATTCCTCTACCCAAGTATAAGTAAAGTAATAGGTTTTCTCGGTGAGTCCGAGGTCGAACACAGGGAATATATTGATTTGGTTTTAATTGGATTGTATGCGTTACAGAGGTAACCAACAATTATGTGAAATTGTATTTCTAATCTAGAGAAAGCAGATGTTTGTACACTAGACTAACAGTTGTGGAATATGGAAAGCATGCGACACAGCAAGTTCAGGTAAGATGTGTATGAATGGATAAAGAAAAGGGTTCGGGTTGATTAACATCTAACATCGAAAACACACAGTAGTACTCTATTCATACTTGCGACTCTTCTCCCGGTTGTCAGCCGCTATGCGTTATATGTCTATAACGCATAGGAGAGTGTTAAGAACCAAGGTTGTCCCCATCGACAGGTAACACTACTTGGCCCTTGTCAATTGAGTTCCACAATCACTTACCCTCTCGAGAAGTCTGATTATTACTACTTATATCGATTTGTCAGATGGATATAAGCATCGGATTAAGCTCGCAATTGACAAGTTAGAATAGTTACACTGCGGTCCCTAGTTAGATTCTAACGCAACCCTAGACCCCCGAGTGATTAGTTACTCATGGCTTGAAAATATAAAGTGAACAGATGAAAAGAGTGAATAGACATGGAAGATAATTGTATTGATGAAAATGAGATACAAATTTTGATAAGTCAATTTCTTGATACAAATATAAAATTCAAGAAAAGTAAGAAAGAAAGCAAGGCAAGGCGTCATTGTCTTGAGTCGCCCGGATGGAAGCGTGATGATTTGCTGTGAAGTGGTGCGGCGAAAAGGAAGACTCTTCTCTCTCGAGCTATTTGTCTCCGGTTGAAGTCTGAGAGAACTCTGCTGTCACTTATGGAGTCCTTCCGAGAATAAACAACCTTTCTTCTCTCGTAGAGCTACCCGTTAATTATATTATTTCTCTACCTCTTTATTCTTTTCTTTAGGACAGGTCTAATTTGTATGCGACAAGCTTTCTTTTCAAAACTCTTTAACTCATTATTCACAAAATTTTGTTTCTTCTTTTAACACCGAGTTTGAAAAGATGAAGATATAAAGTCCCTTTTTCTTTCATTGGTTTTATTGTATAGTTATTAAGTACGCGTCGAGTAGGGTTACCCACCTTCGTTCTGACATACCAACGATGGGGTGCATGAAGGCAGCCAACTACGAGCAAGTGCCCTTCTCGACTAAACTCTTATCTAAGCTCGGTTTACTCACTAGACATTGGAGTTTGTTATTTATCTATGCGTCACTGATTACGATTACCCACCTTCGTTTTGACACACAAACTATGGGGTGCATGGAGGTGGCCAACTACGAGCAGGTGTCGTTTTCAGCTAAACTCTTAACAAGATAAATATATTAGTCTTGCCAGCGGAGTTTTGCGTTTTAAAGAATATTTTTTTTTTTTTTTTTTTACTAATTGAAATAAGTTCCTCATATTTTTATCTTTGACAGTTCAAACCTCTTCCACCTCCAAACTTGAGAGTAGCAAGGTCCTCATTGCTTAAATTGTAAACAAAGACTAAGTTGCAAAATGTTGTAAAAGAGGTTTGAATTGCCTGCTTGCATACATTCAAAGTAGGTTTGCGTTTCTAAGGAATAGTATGCAGACGCATTGAAAGTAATCTAACTTAAAGAGTGTACAAAAAGTGTAAGCATGATTATCATCATAGGGACCAACTTTTCAACGCAAAGATAGAAGTTTAGACTAATTAAATGTACTTAGAATAAATTTATAACAAGGGACAATGCAAAGAGGAAATTAAAGATCCATGCGATGAAGAAAATATTCATTCTATTAATATGATTTTCACCAACGCATACAATTGAATGTGAAGATACAAAAATTTCAAGAAAATTACAAGTTTTGACTACACCCCTAAACTTTTCAACCATCAGGCTCGTCTTCATCAGGTCTGCGTTGCTACTCAGACGCAGGACGTTGCGGCACTGGGAAGACAAGAGGCTGTTGGAGGCGTTCTGGAATATCAGGGGGCGGGATTTCCGATCGGATGGAGAACAGTTGGTGAACATAATTCAGGGTGAATTGGAACTGCTCCGTCTGCCGGTGTGCTAACATATTTAATGAATGCATCACAGGACGCAATATCGCTTGCTGCAAGTATGTTTGCACTGTCTCCCATTCAAGATCAAGTGGGCCTTCTTGCTGTTGCGGTTGCGTTGGTGGGGTAGGCGGGTTTGGCCGAGGTGGAGTAGGTGGGTTTGGTTGAGGCGGGGGAGTGGGTGGAGTTTCGTCAAACGCAGGGGATGATGGACGCATAAAAGTCGCACCAAAATCCTCTAAGTGTGAGTCATCAACTCTTATTGGGGCAGAGTGTTTTGTGGAAGGTCGGGGTTTTGGATGTTTGGGGCGATGCGTTTTCTTAGGAGGAGGAGGTGGCTTAGGGCGATGCGTCTCAGGAGGAGGTGGAGGTGGAGTTGGTTCCCTTCTGGTTGTTGGAAGTGGGGGTGAAGGACTTGAGGTTGGGGAAGGTCGAATGGTGGCATCAGGACTTGCCACGCCCTTCAACTTGGACGGCTTCCCCTTCTTCTGCGGTTGCGGCTTTGGAGGCGGAACTGGTTGATGAGGTCTTTTGGCGGCCTTGGTAGGCTCTGACAGATATTGCGATCCTCTCATCAACCGATGCAGAGTCTTGTTGGCTATTACGCCATTAACTTCAATCATCTTCTCTGCGTCTAACACTTCCGTTGGCCCTCCGATGGAAGCATTGCCGTATAAGTTCATGATAAGAGTAGGGAAAAAGAGTTGGCCCCTTGGCTTGCTGAACACCCCTCTTATCTGTGCGGCAATTATGCGTCCGACATCAAGGTTGATGCGACGCATAATGCAGTATGCTGCCATCACTCGATCCCTTGACACTGTCTTGTCATGCGTTGTAGGGATCAACCGCTTCTTCACCAAATACACCCACAAGTTTGCCTCTGGAGTTAGGCTGCTTGCTGAAAGCGTCTTTATACCTGTGGATGAAACATCCCACTTAGCCCCTGGCTTTGCCATTACCCGGAGTGCGTCCTCCATTAACTCCGTTGGAGTTGATTCTATAATCTTATTTCCTTTCGCATCCAGGTTGTCCCTCAACTCATATATACCGTTGATTTCCCTTGCGTTGAATGGGACTTCAATTTCATCCACCACCACCACGTCTTCCTCCTCGTCTATGCGTCCGTTATAGAAATCTCGGACTACGTCAGGTTGGACCCAAGGAGTGCTGGTATAGAAGTTTCTACAGCCGTGGTGGTCAACTATTTCAGTGATGTATGGCGGCACTGGGGCTTCTTCAGGGAAAAATCCCACCTCAATCATCAGGTCGGGAAACGCCCTGTGTCTCCCTTTTCCTTCCTTCTGTTGTGGCGACGCATCAGCCACTTTCTTTTTTCCTTTGGCCTTAGCTGGAATCTCATTTACGGTTCTCTTTTTGCTTTCGGCCACTTTGACTGGTGCTTCAGTCACCTTTCCCTTCCCTTTGCGTTTCTCAGTATGCGTGCTTGGGGGGTTGGTGACTGACACCTCCTTCTCTTTCCTCTTCTTCTTCTCCAAGGTGCTCACACCTTTTTCTTCCCTCGCATCCTCCCCGATGCGTTCCTTCCTACTTTTCTGTTTCTTTTTCTTCTTGCCCTCCCCTTCGTCTTGGGCGACTATTCTAGCAGCCAGCTCTGCATCTTCTTCAATTTGTAGCTCTCTTTCAAGCTCTTCGGCTGCTTTTTCTAGTCTTTATTCTTCCATCATTTCCTCTTCAAATGCCAATGCGGCTGCTTCTAGTTGAGGATCAGGAAGGTCTTGCGTCTCCCCAACTTCTTGAGGCCGCACTTCCCTTCGCACCTTCTTGCGAGACAATGCGTCTTTCGCAATTTGTTCCACTCCTTTTCTTAGGGCCCTGAGCTCCTTTCTCAACTTGGCCCTCTTCTTCCTCTCTTTCTCTGCCAGCCTATAGAAGGATGTGGCTGCAACTGGAGACTCAGGTCTGTCTCCTTGGTCTGTGCTTTTCGGCTCTTCATCCTCGACAATCTCCGGTGATACCCTTCGTTTCTTCCTCAGTAGGGGTACCTCCTCCTCTTCTTCAACTCTTTTCCTCTTGGCCTCTGCGGCAATCACAACTTTTCTTATTGGTCCTTCATTGGAGTCCAATGTCATCTCCTCAGGACTCATCGACGCAGGGACAGACCCTTGCATTTCTCTTTGCTCGCCTACATCCTCCTTGCTGTAAGCAGCCTCTCCTTCCTTATCTCCCCTACTGTATTCACCCTCCCGAGTCTCCTTCAACTGACTCTGGACCTCCTTTACCGGCGAGGGTGATTCCCTTCGTGCATTTGAGACGGTTGCATCCATCGGATCACGCAGCCCGCTAAGAATTTGAGCTATCCACTCGTCTGGGGATTTCGCTGAGTTCACTTCCCCGACGGTGACAGCCACCTCTTCTTCTTCTCCTCTTCCCATCTCCTCCGTCCCTCTAGGGCTTGGTAAACGGGATAGGGGCAAGGGTTGGTTGACCTCCTCGTCTTCTTGACCCTTTGCCTCCCGCTCTTCTTGAGCTATCCTTTCCAAGATGTCGCCGAAAACATCCCTCTCTTCCCTTCGGCGCACCTGACTGCTACCGTGTAGTGTACTGGCTTCATCGCGCACCGTTCAAGGAACAGGTTGCTCAGCCTCGGAGTTCTCCGCGCTTAACCGTTGGCTTCCAACATTGTAGTTTAGGCAGAGAATTCCTTCATGTTCTTCATCCTGTGTCGGAAAATGCAGGACTTGACTCTGCTTTTGGTTTTTGGGGTAAGGATTGGGTTGATTTGGCTCAAAGGACGAATGTTTAGAACTTCCACACAGTCGTCGGAGTCGTTGATAAGCACTTGAAAAGTGCTTATTATTCTCTCAAATTAAGGGAGTTTTATATTAGATTTCACTTGTTTGCTAGTGATTTTCAGGTTAAAACGAGGACAATTAGAAGAAACGACTGAAAGATCAAAACTGAGCAAGAATATGGAGAAAAAGTGCTGAAAAACGCATCCTTGCTTGAAACGCATGGTGCGCCGCGGCGCTAAGGCAGCGCTGCCGTGGCGCTGAAGCAGAAACGCATCAGCATGGATGCAGAGTAGCAATGGCGGCGCTGGGAAGGCGCTGCCTCGACGCATCCTTGAAGAACGCAAGACAGCGTCGCGGCGCTGGGACGGCGCTGCCGCGGCGCTAAAACCCGAGAGCAACTTAATTTTGGCCACAACCCTAGCGCCGCGGCGCCAGCGTTAATTTAAACGCAAGTTTTGTATTTTAGGTAAAATTTTGGGCGGCCAAACTCTATAAATTTAGGGGTTTTCAGCATCCAAGGGGGGAGAAATATCAAGAAGATCAAGAAAGTTGCAGAACAAGAGAACGATCCGAAAAGGTGAGAATTAAGCTAGAGTTCCAAGAGTGAGTTAGCCGCAAGGAAGAGGAAAAGAGTTCGAGATAGTTTTGGTGCCCTTCGAAGTCCGACGCGAGAGCCAAGGAGTTTGTGATGGTGTTGCCTCAATCAAGAATCTCTTTTCAGTAGAGTTTCCCTATTCTTTACACTCTTTCTTTGATTCTTTTTTATCAATATGTTGCTTTACGCTATGAGTGGCTAAACTCTTTGGTTTTAGGGTTTTCGATGAATTGTTTGTGAATTCATGATAAAGTTGTAAACTCATGGTTTTGTTCAAATAAATATGTTTTTCATTGTTATTGTGTTTAATTCTTGAAGATTGGCCACCTTCACATGTTAGATTAGATGTATGAATCAAGAGATTATATGTTTAATTTGATCTATAACAATGAATCGTTGTTAATCTATCATGAGAGTAGTTAGGTTTACAATGAAAGTTGCTAAAGACTAGTTTTAATGTCATGTAATTTTGTATTGGTTTTAAGAGATTAACTATCAATCAAGTTGCATGAGAAAGAGTTGTCTTTGAGAGAAGATAACTTGGAATTAAGTTTCTAGACTTAGGCATAAGAATTAAATCCATGAAATCTATAATTTTGCATGATGAAACAAACAAGGATTTGAAACCCTAGAACTCTCTTTGACTCTTGCAATTCTCCCTTTGATATTTTCTTGCTTGATTTTTCTTTTTCCCAAAAACAAAAGTTGAATTCCAATCCTCAAATAAAATTGATTCAACTCTAGAATAGCTAAATAACTTAAACCTTCCCAATTGGATCTCTAGTGGAAACGATACTCGGACTTAACCGTTTTATATTATAACTTGACCCGTACACTTGCGGTTAACACACAAAAGTGCCACATCAGTCGTCGACTACTGGTGGACGGGTAGGGGTTCTGGCGAATGGTCGGAAAAATGGGTAGATGGGTGGTCTCTGGGCAGTCGCCTGGATTCTAGACGCGGAGAAGTTTGGGATAAACGGTGGGTTGGGGTTTGGATTTCTTGGTCTGACCGGAGAAGCAAAAGGCCTCACAGGTCGGGAAGGATAAAATGTAGGTGGAGAGAAGAATGTAAATCGAGGGTTGGGTGTAGATGATGAGGAAGGTCTTGGGGAACTGGTTCCGTCGAGGTTTTCTTGATTTTCTGGGTTGAGCTGGTTAGACATAAGATTGCAACGAGAATACAGATCGCCAGAGGTTTCAGAGAGATGAAAGGTTTCGAAAATGGAAAATGAAAAATCGAATCGCGTTTATAAAGGCTTAATTTAGCCGTCGGTAATTAATGCGGATACGCGATATCGAAATCCCACTGATCAAGGCAAATTTCCTTGAGCCGCACACCCATCACGTGTAATAGGCGGCTAATTGACGCACACAGAGCACTTGAGTGTTTTTCTAAAAAGACGCGTAGTCTGAGAAGACATCTGCGTTTCTCCTAGTGCTCTTGTCTAAACGCAGTAAACTAATGATAAACGCATACTGATGAACGCCTGGTTCTCAAGTTAGATTATGCGTTGTAAGTTAAGTATGATGCGTTTGACAAAATATGTACGACTCTAACCTTTCCTCTAACCTTAATTCGATAAGCACAAAAATCGTTTATCGATGAACGCATAATTTAAAAAAAAAAAAGTTGGACGCATGCATGAATAATAGATTATGCGGTGAAATCAAATTGTTCAAAAATTCGGCTCCTACTTTCATGCTAATCTCCTTTTTCATTTATAAATTGAACTTAAAAAAAAATCAAGACATGCTAAAAACAAAATTTAAACAGAAACAAGAAATCAAAATAACATAAAATTAAATACTATAACAAATTCAAATAAAATAAAGCAAGGGTAAAAGAAAGCGTCCCTGGAAAAGTAGGCATTCGGCAACGTAGGGACCTTTCGACGCAAGCTCAGTTATTACACTTGCGAGCCTTTATCGCGGTCAGGGTTCAACGCAGAGGCGACAATGAAGTACATTATGACCTCCCTCAAGCGTGCATAGTTGGGATGCGTTGGTCTGGTTTGTAGCTCATGCGTTGAAGGCTCTTTTAATAGCGGCTCGATCTTCGCCGCGAATCTGTTGCTCCATTCTGATTTCTCTAATTGTCGATCGGAGAATAAATTAATTTCATCTTCACCATCTTCACCGTCCTTGAGGATTTCATTTCTCAACGCCGCGTTCATAGTTTTTGTCTTTTCATTGATATCTGCGTTCATTAGACAAAATTGAAAATGATCAGTATCGTTTAATGCGTTAATCAGATTAAATTTTACCTGATCACCCACGCGGGGCGTTGAGATTTCTTCTTGGACGTCAATCAGGACGCGTCCAGAAGTAGTGTCTTCATATACAGACGCAGGTTCTGCCTGCGTTGCTTTTTCTCTCCGCTCTCTATTTTCCTCTTCTGATGCGGATGATGATGAATGATTGACATTATGCACGGTGCTCTCCATCGGTTGACTTGTGGGAGCATTTAAGGATTGCAAGTTTCCTTGCGTCCACTCATTATGCACTGTGGGATTGATTTTCCCACTTAACAATGTCTCACCTTGACATTGTTCTTCTAAGTTCCCTCGTAGAACTTCGGTTGTACTTAGCATTGTTCCTTGCTTTTCATTTTCGAGCTCTTCTGCAATTTGAATTGTTTGAATTTCTAAATTGCGAATTGCAGTGGCTTGGTTCTGGAGCATCGCTTCGTACAACTGGCGCGTTGCTTCAATTTTACTGTTTTCTTTTCGTAAAAGAGATTCCAGGGGAGACAATGAGGCTGATTCTTCCGCCTGCTGATCCCTCGAATACTGATGATACTGGTCTTGATTCCATTGGTTGAAACCAGGAGGGTTACCTCTCTGCGGTTGCTGCTCAGTCCTCTGCGGTTGTTGTTGATTCCCACCCCATCCGAAGTTAAGGTGGTTCCTCCAACCCAAATTGTCGTAGGGGTTGTTTTGAATACTGCAGATAGACTGGAGGTTGTAGGGACACATGTCATACAAGTGCCCCCCACCACACTGCGGGCAGTCTGCAGATGCTGTTGAGTTCATTGCGTGCACTGCGTTCATCACAGCAACTGGTCTATTTTGATTTCTCAAGACTAGTGTTTGCAGCATGGATGTCATATTGTTGAGTTGCGCTGCAAAATTGTTGGCAACATCAGCTTCAAGCATTCAAGCTTGCGTTTGCCTTCTATTGGTGGGACGAAATTCATATCCGTCGTCCATCCACTCATTGGTGTCCCATGGAGTTCTGTCGAAAAGATTCCCGACATGAGAGTAAGTCATCTTCAATATTTCTCCTGCTGACGCAAGCAATTTTCCTCACTAGCCGTTTGAATTAGGTCCAAGCAATTGGCCCTTCTTCAATTCTACCTTGTCCTTCGGGTGAAGGTCCTCTCAATCTCTGGGTCAATATCGAGCTATGGATTGCTCCCGTCACTCAGATACTGTTAGAATCTTCTGGTAGAGTAGAAACTTACTATACTCCTTCGATTGAGGAATTCTGCAACACAATAGTCCAAAGAAAATAATTAAATCAATGAATAATCCCCGGCAACGGCGCCAAAAACTTATTGTGATGATATTGTTGGGTGAACTAACCTAACGCAAAGTGCTAAAGTATATGATTATGCGTTCAACATGTCAAGATTTGATCATGCAATGCGTTCTATTATTATGCGTTGGTCTTGTCAAGTTTTCCTATTCCTCTACCCAAGTATAAGTAAAGTAATAGGTTTTCTCGGTGAGTCCGAGGTCGAACACAGGGATTATATTGATTTGGTTTTAATTGGATTGCATGCGTTACAGAGGTAACCAACAATTGTTTGAATTTGTGTTTTCTAATCTAGAGAAAGCAGATGTTTGTACACTAGACTAACAGTTGTGGAATATGGGATGCAATGCGACACAGCAAGTTCAGCTAAGATGTGTATGAATGGATAAAGAAAAGGGTTCGGGTTGATTAACATCTAACATCGGAAACGCACAGTAGTACTCTATTCATACTTGCGACTCTTCTCCTGGTTGTCAGCCGCTATGCGTTATATGTCTATAACGCATAGGAAAGTGTTAAGAACCAAGGTTGTCCCCATAGACAGGTAACACTACTTGGCCCTTGTCAATTGAGTTCCACAATCACTTACCCTCTCGAGCAGCCTGATTATTACTACTTATATCGATTTGTCAGATGGATATAAGCATCGGATTAAGCTCGCAATTGACAAGTTAGAATAGTTACACTGTGGTCCCTAGTTAGATGCTAACGCAACCCTAGACCCTCGAGTGACTAGTTACTCATGGCTTGAAAGTATAAAGTGGACAGATGAGAAAAGTGAATAGACATGGAAGATAATTGTATTGATGAAAATGAGATACAAATTTCGATAAGTCAATTTCTTGATACAAATCTAAAATTCAAGTAAGAACAGTAAGAAAGAAAGCAGGGTAAGGCGTCAATGTCTTGAGTCGCCCGGATGGAAGCGTGATGATTTGCTGTGAAGTGATGCGGCGAAAAGGAAGACTCTTCTCTCTCGAGCTATTTGTCTCCGGTTGAAGCCTGAGAGAACTCTGCTGTCACTTATAGAGTCCTTTCGAGAATCAACAACCTTTCTCTTCTCGCAGAGCTGCCCTTTTATAGATGATGAAATCGCAGTTAATAGCAGATCTGCTTGATTGGTGGCGAGATTGACACTGCGTCCATCTCGCCTGATTGCGTGATTCTCGGGCCAATTAAGATCCACCACTTAAGCCGCAAATCATGTCTGCCAATCATCTGTCAATCTCTCAAGATTCCGATCTTATTCGCAGTGCCTTGCCGTAACGGTTGTCTATGCGTCCATGCATAGTTTGGTTGATGTCAACGCAACATAGGTTGCTAACGCGTAGTTATGCGTTGGGCTGTCGTTAACGCATCGTCTGGTTCCTGCGTTAAGGGGTCATCAATGCATCGCTTGCATTCTTGCGTGAAAACATGCGTTTTAGGCTTAACAAGTGGTAAAATCAATATCTTCATCAAAATTCAAGAGTATAACGCAAATGAAGATTTATTAATGGAATTTATCATCAACTACCGCATGCTTCTCTTATTTAAACTCTATTTATCTATGAAAAAGGCTATAATAACTTGTATTTCTACAAGTTATCACTTAGTATGCGTGCTTGGGAGTTTGGTGACTGCCACCTCCTTTTCTTTCCTCTTCTTCTTCTCCAAGGTGCTAACACCTTGTTCTTCCCTCGCATCCTCCACGATGCGTTCCTTCCTACTTTTCTTTTTCTTTTTCTTCTTGCCCTCCCCTTCCTCTTGGGGTCTTATTCTAGCAGCCAACTCTTCATCTTCTTCAATTTGTAGCTCTCTTTCAAGCTCTACGACTGCTTGTTCTAATCTTTCTTCTTCCCTCATTTCCTCTTCCAATGCCAATGCGGCTTTTTCTATTTGAGGATAAGGAAGGTCTTGCGTCTCCCCTACTTCTTGAGGCCGCACTTCCCTGTGCGCGCCTTCATGCGGGACAATGCGTCCTTGGCAATTTTCTCCACTCCTTGTCTTAGGGCCCTGAGCTCTTTTCTCAACTTGGCCCTCTCTTCCTCTCTTTCTCTGCCAGCCGATCAAAGGATGTGGCCGCAATTGGAGACTCAGGTCTGTCTCCTTATTCTGTGCTTTTGGGCTCTTCATCCTCGGCAGTCTCCGGTGATACCCTTCGTTTCTTCCTCAACAGGGTTACCACTTCCTCTTCCTCATCTCTTTTTCTCTTGGCCTCTGCGGCCATCACAATTTTTCTTATTGGTCCTTCATTGGAGTCCAGTGTCATCTCCTCATGACTAATAGACGTAGGGACAGACCCTTGCATTTCACAGGGCTCGCCTACGTCCTCCTTGCTGTAGGCTGCCTCTCCTTCCTTATCCCCCCCACTCTGTTCACCCTCCCGAGTCTCTTTCAGCTGACTCTAGACCTCTTTTACCGGCGAGGGTGATTTCCTTCTGGCATCTGAGACGGTTGCGTCCATAGGGTCACGTAGTCCACTCAGAATTTCGTCTATCCACTCGTCTGGGGATTTTGCGGAGTTCACTTCCCCGACTGTGACAACCACCTCCTCTACTTCTTCTCTTCCCATTTCTTCCATCCCTCTCATGCTGGGTGGACGTGATAGAGGCAAGGGCTGGTTGACCTCCCCGTCATCCTCCTTACCCTTCGCCTCCTTTTTCTCTTGAGCTATTCGTTCCAAAATGTCGCCGTATACATCTTGATGAGCACTTTTAGTGTTAATCGCAAGTGTACGGGTCAAGTTATAATATAAAACGGTTAAGTCCGAATATCGTTCCACTAGAGATCCAATTGGGAAGGTTTAAGTTACTTAACTATTCTAGAATTGAATCAATTTTATTTGAGGATTGAAATTGAATATTATAAGTTATGGAAAAATACAAATCAAATAAGGAAGATAGCAAAGGGAGAAACACAAGAGTCAAAGAGAGTTCTAGGGTAATGAATCCTTGTTTATTTCATCATGCAACATTATAGATTTCATGGATTTTATTGTAATTCATATGCCTAAGTCTAGAAACTTAATTCCAAGTATTTTCTCTCAAAAACAACCCTTTCTCATGCAACTTGATTGATTATTAATCTCTTAAAACCAACACAAAATTACATGGCATTAAAAATAGTCTTTAGCAACTTTATTATCAACCTAACTACTCTCGTGATAGATTAACAATAATTCATTGTTATAGATCAAGTTAAACATAAAATCTCTCAATCATACATCTAACCTAACATGTGAAGATGGCCAATCCACAAGAATTAAACACAATAACAATGAAAAGCATAATCATTCCAACAAAACCATGAGTCTACAAAATTAACATGAATTCATAAACAATTCATCAAAACCCTAAAACTAAAGAGTTTAACCACTCATAGCTTGAAGCAACATGTTTAAGAAAAATAAACAAAGAAAGAGTGTAAAGAAAGGGAAACTCTACTGAAAAGAGGCTCTTCATTGAAGTAGCACCGTCTCGATCTCTTTGGCTCTCACGTCGGACTTCGAAGGGCACCAAGACTATCTCGAACTCTTTTCCTCTTCCTTGCAACTAACTCACTCCTTGAACCCTCATTTAATTCTCTCCTTTTTGTATCTCTTTAGGTCTGCGACTTCCTTGCTTTGCTTTGAGTTTTCTGAATGAATTGGACTACTGGAAACCCCCAAATTTATAGAGTTTGGCCACCCAAAATTTTCCAAAAATACAGATTTTTCACTTAAGGAAAGCTAGCGCCGCAACGCTATCCCATAGCGCTGCGGCGCTAGGGCTGCATCCGGAAGAAATTTGCTCTTGGGTTTTAGGGCTGCGGCAGCACTGTCCAAGCGTTGCAGCGCTAAAATGCGTTTCAGAAATATCGCTCTTGGGTTTTAGCGCTGCGGCAGTGCCGTCTAAGCGTCGTAGTGCTACAATGCGTTTCAGCAAGGATGCGTCAGGGCAGCGCCATCTTGGCGCCGCAATGCCACTCTGCGTCCAGAACCATGCGTTGATGTTTCAGCGCCACGGCAGCGCCGTCTCAGCGTCGCGGCGCTGTCATGCGTTCACAAAGGATGCGTCGGGGCAGCGCCATCTTGGCGCCGCAATGCCACTCTGCGTCCAGAACCATGCGTTGATGTTTCAGCGCCGCGGCAGCGCCGTCTCAGCGTCGCGGCGCTATCATGCGTTCACCAAGGATGTGTCGAGGCAGCGCCATCTCGACGCCGTGATGCTACTATGTGTTCAGACTGATGCGTTTATGCTTCAGCGCCGCGGCAACGCCGTCTCAGCGCCGCGGCGCTATCCCGAAATTTGTCCTTTTGAGTTTTTCAGTTCTTTTTCGCCGTATTCTTGCTCAGTTTTGATATTTTAGTCGTTTCTTCTAATTTTCCTCGTTTTAACCTGAAAATCACTAGCAAACAAGTGAAATCTAAAATAAAACTCCCTTAATTTGAGAGAATATAAAGCACTTTTCAAGCGCTTATCAACACCCCAAACTTAAAGATTTGCTAGTCCCGAGCAAAGAATAAAATCAAATAATAGGGAGTTTAGATGAAGAAGTGTGCAATTGACTCATGTCTCAGAGAATAGCATTCAGAGCTTTAAGTAGAAACATGCAAGCATATCTATATTGTTATAATCATTCAAGGCCAAATCTTGCTATCTCCCATGTGTGTGTGTGCAAGCCTCCTTCAATTTAAAATACTAGAATTCAAATTAGGACTTAAGAGAGTTTCTTTAGTTTTCCCCCTACTCTAGCTCATGCACCAATCTTCAAGCTTTCATGCATTCAAGTGAGTAATATGTCCACTAAGGTGCCTTTCAATCATATATATTTTTTTCATGGGCCCTAAACTTGCATTTTTTTACCTAGAGGCACTAGCTTTCACACATCCACTGTAGGGACTCGTACCTAGTCAATTCCCAGGCGTCCTTACTGATCACAGCAAAGGCAGCTCTTTTTACCCCTATCCATGCATACTCATTGCAAGTTTAACATTTAAAAAGATAGACAAATAAAGCTCATGTATTTTGTGTACACTTTTTTTTTCTTTTCTCAAGGCATGTATACTCGTTTCTTTTTTCCTTAGTCTAAGATATCAAGCTATCATGCATTTCCACTCTCTAACCGGTGGGGCCTTTCGAAGTGACAACCAAATACACCCAACTTAATCCTTTTTTCAGTTAAAGATTCTAAATAAAAGTGGCTACGTGCTCAAGAATATGAGAGATTTTAAGAAGGACTTAAATGAATTTAACTCAAGATAGTGCTATTCTATTTCCACAATAAGTCATCTATCATGCAAATTCGAATCTCATCATGGGCAATCAACATCAAGGCACACAACCATAAACAACATTCCAATTAACTTTGAAAGCTTCAAAATTTTCGAATTTTTTTTTCAAAAATTGACATGCATATGATCATTGGAACCTTTCACTAGCTTGCATAGCAGGATAAGAAAACACACAAGAGTACGAAAGACACCTCCCAAATTGACATGCATATGATCATTGGAACCTTTCACTAGCTTGCATAGCAGGATAAGAAAACACACAAGAGTACGAAAGACACCTCCCAAATTGACATGCATATGATCATTGGAACCTTTCACTAGCTTGCATAGCAGGATAAGAAAACACACAAGAGTACGAAAGACACCTCCCAAATTGACATGCATATGATCATTGGAACCTTTCACTAGCTTGCATAGCAGGATAAGAAAACACACAAGAGTACGAAAGACACCTCCCACACCCCAAACTTAGATTCATGCATTGTCCCTAATGCATAAGAACATCTAACAAGAAGAGAGCAAGCCTGGGAGCACGCGGGAGGCCACCAAACAGGCTTGGTCTAAGGAGTACTTTGTGTGGTAAGTCAAGTTCCTAAGAGATAAAGCATATGAGTGACTCCAAGATTTATTGAAAATAAAATAAAAAGAAAAGTAGAGAAAGCAAGAAAAATTGGGTTGCCTTCCAATAAGCGCTTGTTTTAACGTCTTCTAGCTAGACGGGACTAATGGATCATGCAATGAGAGACAGGTTCTCCAATCCGCGTTCTTCATTACCGATGTAGTGCTTCAATCGTTGACCGTTCACTTTAAAGGTTGTTCCATCGTTGCCTTGTAGTTCCACGGCTCCGTGTGGGGATACCTTGACAATGATAAAGGGTCCCGACCATCGTGTCCTAAGCTTTCCTGGGAACAAGCGTAAACGTGAGTTAAAAAGTAATACTCTTTGTCCAAGAAGGAAGGTCCGTGGGGTGATCTTCTTGTCATGCCATCTTGCATTGCGCTCTTTGTAAAGTTTGGCATTCTCATACGCTTAAGCACGGAACTCCTCCATCTCATTGAGTTCTAAGAGGCGTTTCTCACCAGCTTTCTCAAAATCCATGTTTAGCTTCTTGATGGCCCAATAAGCTATATGCTCGAGCTCTACCGGTAAGTGACAAGCCTTTCCAAACACCAACCTCGGTGAAGTACCCAATTGGAGTTTTGAAAGCTGTGCGGTTTGCCCACAGTGCATCATCGAGCTTAAGGGCCCAATCTTTCCTATTGGTCTTGACTATCTTTTCCAAAACTTGCTTGATTTCCCTATTAGATAACTCAGCAAGGCCATTAGTTTGAGGATGATAAGCTGTTGCAATTTTATGATTAACATTATATTTTTGCATCATGGATTCAAACAGTTTATTGCAAAAGTGAGATCCCTCATCACTAATAATAGCTCTAGGTGTACCAAAACGTGTGAAAATGTTTTTATGCAAGAATTTTAAAACAGTGCGAGCATCATTGGTCCTAGTGGCTATTGCTTCTACCCACTTAGATACATAATCTACTGCAACTAGAATGTATAGGTAGCCATCAGAAGAAATAGGAAAAGGCCCCATAAAGTCAATACCTCAGATGTCAAAGAGCTCCACTTCCAAAATAGGTTTCATTGGAAGCTCATGTTGTCTAGAAATATTGCCAGTACGTTGGCACCTATCACATGATTTAACAAAGGTATAACAGTCTTTAAAAAGGGCTGGCCAATAAAATCCTGACTGAAGTACCTTGGATGCAGTTCTAGTGGGTCCAAAATGACCTCCATAGGGGGAGGCATGACATGCATTAAGAATACTTACCACTTCCTCTTGAGGCACACACTTCCTTATCATATTGTCAGCACAAACCTTGTAGAGAAGTGGGTCCTCCCAATGGTAAGACTTAACATTGTGCAGGAATCTTTTCTTTTGTTGAGAGTTCATGTCAGGTGGCAAATGTCCTCCTGCAAGATAGTTAACTATGTCAGCAAACCAAGGCAAACTTTCTTTTACCTGATAGAGTTGTTCATCAGGGAACATCTCAACAATTGGGGGCCATGATTTAGCATCCTCATTCTCAATTCTAGACAAGTGATCTGCAACCACATTTTCACCTCCTTTCCTATCTTTGATTTCTAAGTCAAATTCCTGTAATAATAATATCCACCTCATTAGCCTTGGTTTGGAATCTTTCTTAACAAACAAATATTTTAAAGCAGCATGGTCAGTATGCACCACTATGTTAGAGCCAAGCAAATATGATCTAAATTTATCAAGGGCAAACACAACAGCTAGTAGTTCTTTTTCAGTAGTAGTGTATTTCTGTTGAGTATAATCAAGAGTCCTACTAGCATAGTAAATTGCCCTAAACATGTTATCTCTACGTTGGCCTAAAACAGCTCCTAAAGCATAGTCACTAGCATCACACATGATCTCGAAAGACTGACTCCATTCTGGTACAACAATGATAAGTGCAGAAATTAGTCTCTCTTTCAAAGTATTAAAAGCTAGTAGACATGCATCATCAAAGATAAACTTAGCTTCCTTTTCTGGCAAATTACTCAAGGGTTTAGCATTTTTAGAAAAATCTTTAATAAATCTCCTGTAAAACGTTGCATGCCCTAGGAAGCTTCTGACTCCTTTCACATTGTTGTGGGGTGGCAATTGTTCAATGGCAGCTATTTTAGCCCTATCCACCTCCAAAACCTCCATTATATCTTCGATGAGCCCCTGAAAAATAGACATCATACAACGTTGGAAAGTAGCAGGGGCATTGCATAAACCAAATGGCATTCTCTTAAAGGCAAATGTCCCATAAGGACATGTAAATGTTGTCTTTTCTTGATCCTCAGGAGCAATGACAATTTGATTATAACCTGAATATCCATCTAGGAAACAATAATGAAAATAACCTGCAAGTCTATCAAGCATTTGATCTATAAAAGGAAGGGGAAAATGATCTTTCCTAGTAGCTTTATTCAACTTCCTATAGTCAATGCATACACGCCATCTTGTCACAGTTCTAGTGGCTATCATTTCATCTTTTTCATTTTTAACCACAGTCATGCCACCTTTCTTGGGTACCACTTGAACAGGACTTACCCATGGACTGTCAGATATGACATATATAATTCCTGCATTCAAAAGCTTGACCACTTCTTTCTTAACTACCTCCTTCATGGTGGGATTAAGTCTCCTTTGGTGCTCTATTGATGGTTTAAAGGTATCTTCCATCAAGATTCTGTGCATACAGACTGATGGACTAATACCTTTAAGTTCCTCAATGGACCAACCAATGGCAGATTTATGATCCCTTAATACTTTCAACAATTTTTCTTCTTCCACAGAATTAAGACCAGAAGATATTATAACAGGTAAAGAAGATAAATCATCTAAAAATGCATATTTTAAATGAGGAGGTAACACCTTTAATTCAAGCTTAGGCTTCTCAATATCATTCACAACATGCAAGGGAGCTAAAGGTATAGGTTTATCTACTTTAGAACATATTGGCAACCTATCTAACCACCTATCATAAAAAGCTATTTCATCAAAGATTGTATCTGCATTTTCAACATCTATCATGTTTTGTTCTAGATGATCATTAGCTAACATAACCTCTACATGCTTAAAAATAGTATGATCAATTATGTCTATAGTATGGCAAGGACTACTCTCATCATGATGACTCAAGGACTTGTAAATATCAAATACAACATTTTCATCATTTACCCTTAGAGTCAACTTCCCTTGTTGGACATCTATGATAGCCTTTCCAGTTGCTAGGAATGGCCTCCCAAGTATGATAGGAATCTCAGAGTCCTCCTCCATGTCCAATACTACAAAATCTGCAGGGAAGATAAATTTGTCAACTTTAACTAATACATCTTCAACAATACCTTTAGGATAAGCTAATGATCTATCAGCAAGTTACAGAGTGATGGTGGTAGGTTGCACCTTTCCAGTGTTGAGTTTTCTATAAACAGATAAAGGCATCAAATTAATAGAAGCACCAAGATCACAAAGGGCTCTAGTAACATTTAAAGACCCAATAGTGCAAGGTATAGTAAAACTCCCTGGATCTTTCAACTTTTGTGGTAGCTTCTTTTGCAGCACAGCACTACATTCCTCAGTCATGCTAATCATCTCATATTGCCCAAACTTTTTCTTTTTAGACAAGACATCTTTCATGAATTTAGCATAGTTGGGCATTTGTTTTAAAGCCTCAGCAAATGGAATGTTAATATGAAGCTTTTTGAATAACTCAAGAAATTTAGCAAATTGGGAGTCTATTTCTTTCTTTATAAAACGTTGAGGATATGGCATAGTATTATGTAAAAAAGGTAGAGGGTTAGATGACTTACTTGAAGATGTTGACTCTTTTACCTTTACCTCCTTTTCTAAGGTCTTTGATTCATCTTCTAAAATTGGCTCTTGGATAGTGTCATCTACCTCTTGCTCTTCATCCTCATCAATGATCAAGGAAGTGGATAGCTTTTTCCCACTCCTCAAAGTCATGGCCTTGCACTCCTCTTTTGGATTTATCTCGGGACAACTAGGAAATTTACCTTTTTGCATTGCTTGGAATGAAGTGGCGATTTGGCTTATTTGTACCTCGATGTTGTGAATGGCCTTACCATGACTTTGTACGGTGCTTTCCAATGCGGTTGTCCTTCCTCTTGATTCTTTTATGAACTCTATCATCAATTCTTCTATGTTAGACTTCTTTTCGGTGTGTGATGGACCTACATTGGACAATTCGAGAGGACCTTGCAAAACATTCCTCTTTTTAGCATAAGAAAATTTTTCATGGTTTCTCAAGCTAGGGTGGTAGTGAGTTGGAAGTTGTTGGTGATTTCTATAATGTCCTCTATCAACATAGTTGGCCATTTCATTATCTCCTTGTACCAACTCCTTTTGTGTGGTCATCTTCGATGCCAAAGCGGCAAGAGAAGCTATAGATGGTGGATTAGTTTGAGCTTGGCCTCCTGCAGTTAATTTAGAAAGAGCATTAGTAAGGGAAGCCATTTGAGCTTTGAGAGAGTTTACCTCATCCACCTCATACAATCCGGCGGCTTTTGGGATGTTTGGAGAAGCTCGTTCACATGGCCAATTGTAAGATGTAGTGGCCAAGTCTTCTAGTATGGTGTAGGCTTCTTGAGCATTCTTGGAAAAGATTGATCCTCCGGCGGTTGCATCTAAGATGGATTTAGTTGAGCTTGACAATCCATTGTAGAAGAGTTGAATTTGCAACCAATCCGGGTAACCATGTTGAGGGCATCTTCTCAAGAGATCCTTATACCTTTCCCAAGCCTCATATAATTGTTCATCCTCAAGTTGGCGGAATGTTCCAATCTCCGTCCTTAGTCTTTGGGATTTGGCCGGTGGAAAATATTTATTCAAGAAGGCTTGAGCTAAGACCTCCCATGTTGTAATGCTATCCGGAGGTATGGTTTCCAACCAATCCTTTACACAATCCTATAGAGAGAAAGGAAAAAATCTTAGTTTAATAGCATCATTAGAAACGCCGTTCATCTTTACCGTTCTGCGTATCTCCAAGAAGGATCGTAAGTGCTTGTGAGGATCTTCATTGGTTCTTCCTCTAAAGGCTTGCTCTCTAGCCATTTGGATCAATCCCAGTTTCAACTCAAAATTGTTGACATTGATAGGCACATTCATTATTCCGGGTTGACTTGCCGGTAACGTGGGTTGGAAGTAGTCTCGAATTGCCTTGGGTATCCCCTCCGCCATCTCCGTAGTTTGATTGAGTGAAGCCCTTTGATTTCGTCTATAAGTCCTATCAATCTCAGGATCAAGAGGGAGGAGGTTAGTATTATCATGAGGCATAAATCGACAAAATAATAAAATAAAAGAATAAAATAAAATAAAATAAAATAAAGGAAATAATATAAAATAAAAAAATAAAAAATAAATATACAAAACGATCAAATAATATACACCTCAAATTAAGATCTATCAATTCTAATGAATATTAAATAACAAAAACCGTTCTTTGGATCCCCGGCAACGACGCCAAAAACTTGATGAGCACTCTTAGTGTTAACCGCAAGTGTATGGATCAAGTTATAATATAAAACGGTTAAGTCCGAATATCGTTCCACTAGAGATCCAATTGGGAAGGTTTAAGTTACTTAACTATTCTAGAATTGAATCAATTTTATTTGAGGATTGAAATTGAATATTATAAGTTATGGAAAAATACAAATCAAATAAGGAAGATAGCAAAGGGAGAAACACAAGAGTCAAAGAGAGTTCTAGGGTAATGAATCCTTGTTTATTTCATTATGCAACATTATAGATTTCATGGATTTTATTGTAATTCATATGCCTAAGTCTAGAAACTTAATTCCAAGTTATTTTCTCTCAAAAACAACCCTTTCTCATGCAACTTGATTGATTATTAATCTCTTAAAACCAACACAAAATTACATGGCATTAAAAATAGTCTTTAGCAACTTTTATTATCAACCTAACTACTCTCGTGATAGATTAACAATAATTCATTGTTATAGATCAAGTTAAACATACAATCTCTCAATCATACATCTAACCTTACATGTGAAGATGGCCAATCCACAAGAATTAAACACAATAACAATGAAAAGCATAATCATTCCAACAAAACCATGAGTCTACAAAATTAACATGAATTCATAAACAATTCATCAAAACCCTAAAACTAAAGAGTTTAGCCACTCATTGCTTGAAGCAACATGTTTAAGAAAAATAAACAAAGAAAGAGTGTAAAGAAAGGGAAACTCTACTGAAAAGAGGCTCTTCATTGAAGTAGAACCGTCTCGATCTCCTTGGCTCTCACGTCAGACTTCGAAGGGCACCAAGACTATCTCGAACTCTTTTCCTCTTCCTTGCAACTAACTCACTCCTTGAACCCTCACTTAAATCTCTCCTTTTTGTATCTCTTTAGGTCTGCAACTTCCTTACTTTGCTTTGAGTTTTCTGAATGAATTGGACTGCTAGAAACCCCAAATTTATAGAGTTTGGCCACCCAAAATTTTCCAAAAATACAGATTTTTCACTGAAGGAAAGCTGGCGCCGCGGCGCTAGGGCTGCATCCGAAAGAAATTTGCTCTCGGGTTTTAGATTTGTGGCAGCACCGTCCAAGCGTCGCAGCGATAAAATGCATTTCAGAAATATCACTCTCGGGTTTTAGCGCTGCGGCAGCGCCATCTAAGCGTCGCAGCACTACAATGCGTTTCAGCAAGGATGCGTCGGGACAGCGCCATCTTGGCGCCGCAATGCCACTTTGCGTCCAGAACCATGCGTTGATGTTTCAGCGCTGTCTCAGCGTCGCGGCGCTGTCATGCGTTCACCAAGGATGCCTCGGGGCAGCGCCATCTTGGTGCCGCAATGCCACTTTGCGTCCAGAACCATGCGTTGATGTTTCAGCGCCGCGGCAGCGCTGTCTCAGCGTCGCGGCGCTGTCATGCGTTCACCAAGGATGCCTCGGGGCAGCGCCATCTTGGCGCCGCAATGCCACTCTGCGTCCAGAACCATGCGTTGATGTTTCAGCGCCGCGGCAGCGCCGTCTCAGCGTCGCGGCGCTGTCATGCGTTCACCAAGGATGCGTTGAGGCAGCGCCATCTCGGCGCCGCGATGCTACTATGTGTCCAGACTGATGCGTTTATGCTTCAGCGTCGCGGCAGCGCTGTCTCAGCGCCGCGGCGCTATCCCGAAATTTGTTCTTCAGTTCTTTTTCGCCGTATTCTTGCTCGATTTTTATCTTTTAGTCCTTTCTTTTAATTTTCCTCGTTTTAACCTGAAAATCACTAGCAAACAAGTGAAATCTAATATAAAACTCCCTTAATTTGAGAGAATATAAAGCACCTTTCAAGCGCTTATCACATCTCTTTCTTCCCTTCGGCGTACCTCACTTCTTCCGTGCAGTGTGCTGGCTTCATCGGGAACCGTTCTAGGAACCGGTTGCTCTGCCTCGGAGTTCTCCGCGCTTAACCATTGGCTTCCTACATTGAAGTTTGCGGTAGAAAACTCCTTCGTGTTTTTCATTCTGGGCCGTGAGATGCAAGACTTGACCCGGCTTTTGGGTGTTGGGTTGATTTGGCTCAAGGGGCAGATGTTTAAAACTTCCACACAGTCATCGGAGTCGTCGACTACTGGTGGACGGATTGGGGCTCTGGCGAATGGCCGGAAGAATTGGTATATGTGTCACACCCCTCCCGGATTATCCTCCATAACCTGGAAGAAGATGTGAAGTCAGCAACCTTGACTCCTCTGTAAGGGTCACTGACCAACCATTCCTTTTAGCAAAGACGGCCCAGATGAGGTTCTTGTATAGTCAAAGCATCCCGAACTCGCTTGCTACCTGAAAAATTTGAAAACATGGGAAGACGTGAGCTAAAGCCCCGTGAGTGACAATTTTGTAAAACTATCTTTTATTTGATAACGACATGTTACAGTAATACGTATTAAAATAAGGATTTAACGCGTTAATTCAACAGAAACAGATTTCCACAAATCTTTGTCAATCACGTAAATCCGTTCTAAATCCATAGAAACGTTTTCCAGAATATTTAAATAGAAAACCGTTTGGTTTTTCAATCTTTTCCCTTAGTTGAGGCGGAGCATAGCTCAACGCTCTCAACGTCGAAAACATCCTTAGTTGGGGTGGAGCAAGGCTCAACACACCCAACGTCGAAATCATCCCTGGCTTCAAGCAGAGCAAGTTCGATGCACTAGCCAGCTTAACCTCTATGTGCACATAGGAATATGATGGGTTGCCCAAGTACCTTCTCATGTCCTTGAGTACTGGGTCCCGGAGAAACTCACGAGTCTTCTCAAAGAGATAAGCACTGAGCCTCCTCTTAAACATTTTATCAATCATTTGAGTAGATCATTCATATAAAACCTTTTATAGAAATCAAGATGTTTCTTGATAAACTGTATTTTGCAACATGCTTATTAATATAGTAAAACAATAAGATTACATGCCTTTTAAACGATGCGTTTCAAGAAATCAGCTATCATAAACCATATCATATAAGAACAGTTCAATAAAACTTAGTTTGAAAGAAAAGAGAGTCACTCACTAGTCACTTAGGAATTTCCTCTTTCCCTTGAAATCTTGTGTTCCCGAGCCCTTGAACGCAAGGCTTGCGTTTTTAACCCGCAAGGTTGCTCAGATGGACGCAGCATGCAAGATCTTCTGGACACGTCGACCTTGTGCAAGATTTCCTAGATGTGTTGACTTTCTTGGACGCAAGGTCTAACTTAAACGCATCGTCTATTTTCGAACGCGGCGTTCACCTTGAACGTTGAATTTGTCTTAAACGCAAGGTCGACCCCTCTTCGACGCAAGACAACTTCTTTTACACCTGATGACTAAATTGTCAATATCGTCTTCTTTCCTGGCCGTAGGCCTCCTTTTACAAATGTAAGAAGTCCCTTCTCTCTGCCTTCGTTCTCCTCTTTCTCTTGAGGATTCTTACTTCCGAAACATCAGTCATTACTCTTCCCTCAGGGTCCTATTTATAGAGAGCTTGCCATCCTACTTCTCTCTTTTGCCACTTGATTGCCACATGTCACGCTGCATGGTTGCATTAGTCCAAGTGTCACCTTGCATGAGGCACTTACCATGCCTCTTTAACACCTCCTACTTTAAGGTGTCAAATCTATATGAAGCCACCTGGCCTTTATAAATTTATCTTTATGCGTGTTTCAATATACAACTACCCAATCATTCCTGTGTTCCTATGCGTTTATGGACCCTTCTTCCAAATTTAACTTCTTTACTCCCTTTTACCACTCTCAGCTTTACTACCTCCATTTCCATTTCTAGTTCTTCCCCTATGCGTTTGTCCTGTCCTTTTGCATTCACCTTTACTATATCCTGCGTCCATGTCCACCTTCCTGGAAGGTTCCTTGATTATCCCTCCATGTGTTCTTGGGTTATACCCCAAGGTTATTCCTTTAACTATTTCCTTCCTAAATTCCTTCCTATGCGTTTACCCGAGATCGAAGTTGCATTTCCATTTATCATGAAGTTAAACTCTTCAGCGTATAACCTCAATAACGAATGGTAGCCACCTTCAACTCATAAGCCCCTCGACGCATAGCTAATAGCCGTCTTTAACACGTAAACCCCTCAGCGCATAGCTGGTAACCTTCTCAACTCATAGCCACTATTCCACACCCTACTATTTCACTTTTCACTCTTGGCCATTAGTAAATATTTCCTTTTAACTTCCTCTACATCGCTGTACCTTCAGGATGTATAACGTAAATCAAGTTATAATCCTTTTATTCAACCTTTTAGATTTCGAGATTACTCTACTACGCGTCCACTAGGTATACCCAATGCTTTGCTTCCTAACTTCTCCCATATTTAGCCATTTCCTTTAACAATTGTTCTAATATCCATCCTTTTATTGTTTCCTTCTATTAGATTTGCTTTCCACCCTACAACATATCCAACGCCTGAACTCAATTTCCTCAACGCGTCGCTTTGCCATCGCATAGCAATTCTTCAACGCATAGAAATTTCCCAATGTAATAACCTTCAACGCTTAACGGCCTCTTCCGCACATGCTTATACCATATTCGGGGACTTCTTGATCAACCTAATGAACCTTCATAGCATATAGTAAACTCCCAACGCCTAGCCGCCGCTCATCGCATAGTTTATCAATCCATTATTAACCTTCAGCACATAGTTACAGCTTATCGCATGGTTTACCAACGCATAGTCGTGATCAGTACTCAAGTTCCTTTTTCCTCCGTACTATTGCTTCATAACGCCTAATGCATTACTTTCCTTCACTTCACTTTCCGACGCGTTGCCAACCCTTCAAACGCAAAGTACTTTTCCCACGCGATGGTTCTACTCCATTTTACATCATCAACGCATGGTACTTCACCTCATTTAACTTGCCATTAATAACATTTAATCTCGTAACTTGGTAACTCAATATTAACTATTACATGCATTATAACTTATCCTTCTATGCGTCAGCCTGATTTCCAGAATTATGTCTCCTCTTTTCTTAATACCATTCATTTCAACGCACAGTATTTGTTGGCCATAATTTAGTAATTACACAATCTTAACTTTTCATTTACACGTTCCGCTAATCTACACTCTTTATCCCTTTTATCCATACTAGTTATATGAATAGTTAGGTTTTCAGGGACAGGGTGTTACAATATGGGTGGTCTTTGGGCAGTGGCCCTGATTCTGAACGCGGTGAAGTTAGGGATGAATGGTGGGTTAGGGTTTGGAGCTCTTGGTCTGACCAGAGAAGCAAAAGGCCTCACGGGTCTGGAAGGAGGAAATGTAGGTGGAGAGAAGAATGGAAATCGAGGGTTAAGAAATACCTCGGGTACTGGTGTAGATGATGAAGAAGGTCTTGGGGAACTGTTGCCGGCAAGGTGTTCTTGTGGGTTGGACTGGTCAGACATATGAATTTTGCTAGGACACAGATCACCAGAGTTTTAAGAGAGATGAAAGGTTTCGAAAATGGAAAATGAAAATCGGATCGCGTTTATAAAGGGCTAATTTAGCCGTCGGTAATTAATGCGGATACGCGATATCCGAAATCCCACTGATCAAGGAAAATTTTATTGAGCCGCATACCCATCACGTGTAATGGGCGGCTAATTAACGTACACAGAGCACTTGAGTGTTTTTGGCACTTGAGTGTTTTTTTAGGAAAGACGCGTAGGCTGAGAAGACATCTACGTTTCACCTAGTGCTCTATCTAAACGCAGTAAACTAATGATAAACGCATACTGATGAACGCCTGGTTCTCAGGTTAGATTATGTGTTGTAAGTTAAGTATGATGCGTTTGGCAAAATATGTACGGCTCTAACCTTTCCTCTAACCTTAATTCAATAAACACAAAAATCGTTTATCGATGAACGTATAGTTTACTTATGCGTTGGACGCATGCATGAATAATAGATTATGCGATGAAATCAAATTGTTCAAAAACTCAACTCCTACTTTCATGCTTATCTCATTTACAATTATAAACTGAAATTAAGGAAATAAATACATGCTAACAACAAAATACAAACAGAAGCAAGAAAACAAAATACAATAAAATAAAATTAAATACTATAACAAATTCAAATAAAATAAAGCAAGGGTAAAAGAAAGCGTCCCTGGAAATGTAGGCATTCGGCAACGCAGGGACCTTTCGACGCAAGCTCAGTCAATACACTCGCGTAGGTCAATGGAGGTCTTGTTAATTTCGAATTCTCCAATGTTGGAGGGCTTTACCCTTTGTCCATTGACCTTGAAGGATGTGGTTCTGGCTTTGTTTGTCAGCATGACCGCACCATGCGAGAACACTTCCTTGATTATGAATGGACTCGACCAGCGAGACTTCAGCTTACATGGAAACAAACGCAACCTTGAATTAAATAACAGGACCTTTTGACCGACGTATAAAGTTCGTGCCATTTCTTGGTCCTTTCTTTATACAGCTTTGCGTTTTTGTAAGCTGAATGCCTCCACTCTAGGAGTTCGTTTAGTTGAAGCTTTCTGGCTTCTCCGCTTGCCTCCTGATCTAAATTGAGCTTCTTCATGGCCTAGATGGTCTTGTGCTCCAGCTCAAGCGGGAGATGGCATGCTTTCCCAAACACCAACGCATAGGGTGACATGCCTATCGGTGTTCTGAATCCTGTTCTGTAGGCCAATAGAGCTTCATCTAATCTCTCTGTCCAATCTTTCCTTGATGTGCTCACGACCTTTTCCAGTATGGACTTGATCTCCCTGTTTGTTATTTCAGCTTGGCCATTTGTCTGTGGGTGATAGGCAGTTGCTACCCTATGCGAGACATTAAACTTAGTCAGTAAATTAGTGATTATGCAATTTATAAAATGCGTAACTTCATCACTAATTATCGCCCTTGGTGTCCCAAATCGAGAGAAGATTTGTTTCTTTAAGAACTTGGACACTGTGTTTGCGTCATTCCTTGCACAGGCTACTGCTTCTACCCACTTGGATACGTAGTCGACCACTACTTAGATATATTGATTGCCGCAAGAAGAAGGGAATGGTCCCATGAAGTCGATTCCCCATACGTCGAATAGCTCAACTTTCAGCATTGAATTCAAAGGCATCTCATTTCGGTTGGAAATGTTGCCTGTTCTCTGACAACGATCGCAAGCTACCGCATATGCTCTTGCGTCTTTAAATAATGTGGGCCAGAAATTCCCATTTTGCAACACCTTTGCAGCTGTTCTCTGCCCTCCAAAGTGTCCTCCGTAACGTGCTTCATGACAGCTTCTCAAAATGCTATGAGTTTCATATTCTGGAACGCATCGACGCAGTATATGGTTAGGGCCAAGTCTGTATAGAAATGGCTCATCCCAACAGTAGAACTTACTTTCATGTTGGAGCTTTTTCTTTTGTTGAGCGTTGAATTCTTCAGGCCATTGGTTGCAGACCAGGTAGTTTACTATGTCTGCGTACCACGGTTCCTGACTCTCTGCGTTCATAACGTGCTTGTCTGGGAATCGTTCCTCTATATCACTCCAACTTTCCTGGACCTCTTTATTTTCCAACCGAGATAGGTGGTCCGCAACCTGATTCTCGATTCCCTTTCTATCTTTAATCTCCAAATCAAATTCTTGCAACAGCAGGACCCAACGGATAAGTCTAGGCTTTGCGTCCTTTTTCGCCATCAAATACTTGATTGCAGAGTGATCACTATAGATGGTCACCTTAGACCCTATCAAGTATGCGCTAAATTTGTCAACCGCAAAGACTATGGCTAACATTTCCTTCTCAGTAGTGGTGTAGTTCTCCTGAGACGAATTTAACGTTTTACTAGCATAATAGATGGGGTGCATTATTTTCTCTTTTCTTTGCCCCAATACTGCTCCGACCGCATGGTTACTTGCGTCGCACATTAATTCAAATGGGAGAGACCAGTCAGGTGCAACTAAAATCGGTGCTGAAATCAGAGCTTGCCTTAGAGACTTGAATGCGTTTAGGCACTTACCATCGAAATTGAATTCCCTGTTGGCTTCCAGCAGCTCGCTCAGTGGTTTTGCTACTTGCGAGAATCCCTTAATGAATCTTCTATAGAAGCCCGCATGGCCTAGGAAACTTCGCAAAGTCTTAACATTTGTGGGGGCTGGGAGTTTTGCTATCGCATTTATCTTTGCCTGATCTACTTCCAATCCAACCTTTGAGATCTTATGCCCCAACACAATACCCTCAGTAACCATAAAATGGCATTTTTCCCAGTTGAGGACTAGATTTGTGTCTTCGCATCGTTTTAACACTCGTTCTAGGTTAGTCAAGCATTCATCATATGATTTCCCAAACACTGAGAAGTCATCCATAAACACCTCTACAGACTGTTCCAAATAGTCAGAAAATATTGCCATCATGCACATTTGGAACGTCCCTGGTGCGTTACATAGCTCGAATGGCATGCGTCTGAACGCAAAGGTGCCATATGGACACGTGAACGTCGTCTTCTCTTGATCTTCCGGAGCTATCATGATCTGGTTATAGCCGGAATATCCGTCCAGGAAGCAGAAAAATCCATTTCCTGCCAGCCTATCTAGCATCTGGTTGATGAATGGCAGTGGAAAATGGTCCTTCTTTGTTGCCGCATTCAGCTTGCGGTAGTCCATACAGATGCGCCAACTAGTGACCGTTCTTGTTGGTATCAATTCGTTCTTACTGTTCATGATCACTGTCATTCCCCCTTTCTTCGGTACACACTGAACTGGGCTTACCCAGCTGCTGTCGGAGATTGGATAAATGACCCCTGCGTCGAGCCATTTGATTATCTCTTTCTTTACAACCTCCTTCATCGCAGGGTTAAGCCTGCGTTGCCTTTCAACTGAACCATCCTTACCCTCTTCCAACCGAATTTTGTGCATGCAATATGAAGGGCTTATTTCTCTAATATCCGCTAAGGTCCATCCGATGGCTTTGATATGATTTTTCAGTATATCCAGCAAAGCCTTTTCACATTCTGTCGTCAACGCAGAGGATATGATGACCGGTAGCGTGCTCTCTTCCCCCAAATATGCATACTTTAAATGCGTTGGCAGTGTTTTAAGCTCAAGGGTTGGTGGTTCTTCTAAGGATGACTTTGTTTTCTCCATGGTTCGGTTGCCCAAGTCTAAGCGTTCAAAGCTTGCGTTGGAGATTATACTTATTTCCGCTTCTCTTCCTTCATCCAGTTTATCCAGCAGTGTTTCATTTTCCGCACATGCGTCGATGATGCTTGCCTTTTCTTCAATTATCTCTTCGATCATCTGGCAAGAATAAAAATCATCAGGATATTTCAATGCATTAAAAACATTAAATTTTACCTACTGGTCATCCACTCGAATGGTTAACTCCCCTTCCTGGACGTCAATTAGGGCGCGTCCAGTAGCTAAGAAAGGTCTTCCCAAGATGATGGGCACCTCTCTGTCAACTTCATAATCCAGAATTATGAAGTCGGCCGGAAGATAAATTTATCCACCTTTACAAGAACATCCTCAATTTTTCCCTCTGGATGCTTAATGGAACGGTCAGCGAGCTGAAGTGTGACTGTGGTTGGCCGTGCTTCCCCTATACCCAACTTCTTGAATATAGACAGTGGAATTAAATTTATGCTGGCCCCTAAGTCGCATAGTGCCTGACCTACGTCCATTCCTCCTATAGAACAGGGCAATGTGAAACTCCCTGGATCTTTCATTTTAGCGGGTATATTGCTTTTAAACAAGTAGATGTTCTCTTCAAGATTGCCATTTAGGAAGGCAGTCTTGACATCCATTTGCCAAATTTCATAATAAAAAGTGGCAATGGATAAGAGTATCCTTATTGATTTTATCATAGCAACAGGTGAAAAGGTTTCTTCATAATCTACCCCCTCTACCTGGGTATAACCCTTTGCTACTAACCGGGCTTTATAGGTCTGTACCTTCCCCATATGGTCTCGTTTATGTTTGTAAATCCATTTACAACCGATAGGTCTTACCTCATCAGGTTAATCTATTAGTTCCTAGACTGAATTGAAGTACATAGACTCCATTTCGAGGTTCATGGCTTTGATCCACTGATCTCGATCAACATCATTCATTGCCTATTTATAGGTCAATGGATCCTCTAAGCCATCATCAGGTATGGTGACTTCGGTTTCAGCTAAACCTAAATAGCGGTTGGGCTGTCTAACAACCCTCCCACTACGTCGAGGCTCTCTCAACTCTTGAGATGGACGTGATAGACTAGATGTGCTTGGTCTATCAACAACTCTTGTTGATTGGCTAGTTTGATCAGCAATTTTTTGTGATCTATCTGTAGCATCTTTTGAAATCTCTTCCAATACTAGTTTACTACGTGGTTTACGATCACGTATGTGGTCTTCCTCTAGGAATGTGGCATTTGTCGATACAATTACCTTTTCATCTTGAGGATCATAAAATAGACCACCTCTCGTTTCTTTAGGGTATCCTATAAATAGGCATAATTTTGAATGACGTTCCAATTTTTTTAGGATTTTGCACCAACACATGTGTTGGGCAACCCCGATCCGGAAGTGACGTAAACTAGCTTTATGCCCTATCCATAACTCATAGGGTGTTTTTGAGACACTCTTAGAAGGAACATTATTCAAAATATAAACCGTGGTCTCCACTGCGAATCCCCAAAATGAGTTAGGCAACGATGCGTAACTCATCATCGAATGAACCATGTCCAACAAGGTTCTGTTTCTCCTTTCAGATACTCCGTTCTGCTGTGGCGTACTAGGTGCAGAGAGTTGAGACTTAATTCCATGTTCTATCACATAGTCCTGGAATTTTAAGTCCATATATTCTCCACCTCAATCAGATCGAAGTGTTTTAATAGTTTTACCTAATTGGTTCTCAACCTCGGTCTTAAATTCCTTGAACTTTTCAAGGGTTTCAGATTTATGATGCATTAGGTAAATATAACCGTACCTTGAATAATCATCAATAAAGTTTATGAAATATTCATACCCTCCTCGAGCCCTTACATTCATTGGTCCACAAAGGTCCGAATGCACGAGTTCTAATGGTTCTTTGGCTCGAAGACCTTTTCCAGAAAAAGATCTCTTTGTTATTTTTCCCTCGAGACAAGACTCACATGGTGGTAGAGAGTTATCTTCTAACTTGTTTAGAAGTCCGCTCTTAACCAATCTCTCAATTCTATTGAGATTAATGTGGCCAAGTCTTAAGTGCCAAAGATAGGTACTTTGAGAAACACGTCGTTGTTTTGTTTGAGTTTCGGTTGTTTTAAATATTTCAGTATCGTAAATAGCCTTAACTCTGGTTGGTTTTAACTTATATAAATTATTATTTAAGTTTGCAGAACAAATTTGTACACCTCTTTTAGTAATGAACGCTTCATTAATTTCAAAAAAAACTTTGTACATATGTTCAATCAAACAAGAAATAGATATTAAATTCCTCTTGCAAGAGGGTACATACAGAACACTTTCTAAGTATATATATTTATTTCCAAAAAATAACTTTACATCTCCCACTGCCAAAGCTGAGATGAGCTCTCCTGATCCAACCCGGAGAGTTATCTCACCATATTCTAGTTGTTTCCAGGAACTAGTTTCCTGAAAAGAAGAACAAACATGATTAGTGGCCCCTGAATCCAGTATCCAAGTAGAATCATTATTCTCCACTATACATGTTTCTAGAACCATTAAATCGTATTTACCTTGATTCTCTTTTCCAGCCTTCTTATCGGCAAGGTACTTTGGGCAGTTCCTTTTCCAGCGCCCATCACCGCTGCAGTAGAAACATTTTCCTTTCTCTACAACGGACTTTTTGCCTTTTGCAGTAGTAGTAGGAGGTGTTGTCCCTTTCCCTTTTTCTTTCTTCTTCTGAATACCTTTATTCTTTAAGACAGATTTATTTCCAGAGGTAGAGCCCTTTTGGAATCTCCTTTTTGAGGTAGTAGCAACATTTGCCTCTACCTCAGAACCCTTATTTTTCAATAAGGACTGGTAAATCTGTAACTCATTAAGAAGGGTGGTAAGATTATAATCTATTTTGTTCATCATGGCGTTAGTTCTGAACTGGAAAAAACTCTTCGGAAGAGACTCCATGATGAATCCTACTTGGCTCTTCTCGTTCATGACAGCCCCGTTTACTTCCGTGATGTTGAAGTGGACCATCATGTCCAGAACATGTTCCCTAACATTCGTTCCTTCTTTCATCCGGCAATTGTAAACATATTTGATAGCATCATGCATAGCTGAGGAGAACAGTTGTCCAAACAGAGCTTGCAGTGAGTCCATGATCTCCTTAGCAGTGACCATTTTTTCATGCTTTTTGGATAGTATATCTGATATACTTTGCAAAATATAGACTTTGGCTTTTTCATTAGCTTTGGTCCATCTGTCATGAACGTCCCGAACAGTTCGGTTTGCATTCTGAGCAGGGACTGGAGGACATTCCTCCGTTAAAACAAACCTCAAATCGTCGATAAATAGTATAGTATTTAAATTAGATTTCCAAGTTCCATAGTTATCGCCGTTAAGTTTTTCCGAAGCTAATAGTTGAACTATAGATGTATTCATTGCTGGAAAAAATGAACAAATTAGTGAATGTACTCTAAATTTTAATCCAATTTATTTAGCAAGTAATAATGTACCCATATTTCATTATTTATTTTGCAACGATACTTCAGTGAGTCAGAATGGCCCCTACCGAAGGGTAATCGACCACTCCTTCACTGAATCAAGATACTCTTGACTAAATACTAATACCAAAATAACTCTTATTCTTATAGTATTTAGTTATCGTTTCTTTGGTCAAGAACTTTATTAACACTTAGTAAGTCTTGTAAGTGTATACCCTCCATTTTCGAATCACAAAGATCAGAATCAAACAAGCCCTCGAAGGAGAAACAATTGCTTGAAAACGGACCTATGTAATTTTATCCATTTTTGGAGTTCACGGAGTTTCGAATCCCATGGTAAAAAGGAGCTGAAAAACGCATCCTTGTTGAAACGCATGATGCGCCGCGGCGCTAAGGCAGCGCTGAAGCCAAAACGCATCAGCATGGACGCAGAGTAGCAATGCGGCGCTGGGAAGGCGCTGCCTCGACGCATCCTTGATGAACGCAAGACAGCGTCGCGGCGCTGGGACGGCGCTGCCGCGGCGCTAAAACCCGAGAGCAACTTATTTTTGGTCGCAACGCTAGCGCCGCGGCGCTATGCGACAGCGCCGTGGCGCCAGCGTTAATTAAACAAAAAGTTTTGTATTTTAGGTTAAATTTTAGGCGATCAAACTCTATAAATGGAGGGGTTTTCAGCAGCCAAAAAGAGGGGGGAGAAATATCAAGAAAATCAAGAAAGTTGCAGAACAAAAAGAAGATCCAAAAAGGTGAGAATTAAGCGAGAGTACAAGAGTGAGTTAGCCGCAAGAAAGAGGAAAAGAGTTCGAGATAGTCTTGGTGACTTTCGAAGTCCGACGCGAGAGCCGAGGAATTTGTGACGGTGCTACCTCAATCAAGAACCTCTTTTCAGTAGAGTTTCCCTATTCTTTACACTTTTCCTTTGATTATTTTTGCTCAATATGTTGCTTCACGCTATGAGTGGCTAAACTCTTTAGTTTTAGGGTTTTTGATGAATTGTTTGTGAATTCATGTTAATTTTGTAGACTCATGGTTTTGTTTAAATAAATTATGCTTTTCATTGTTATTGTGTTTAATTCTTGAAGATTGGCCACCTTCACATGTTAGGTTAGATGTATGATCGAGAGATTATATGTTTAATTTGATCTATAACAATGAATCGTTGTTAATCTATCACGAGAGTAGTTAGGTTGACAATGAAAGTTGCTAAAGACTAGTTTTAATGCCATGTAATTTTGTATTGGTTTTAAGAGATTAACTATCAATCAAGTTGCATGAGAAAGAGTTGTATTTGAGAGAAGATAACTTGGAATTAAGTTTCTAGACTTAGGCATAAGATTTACAATAAAAACCATGAAATCTATAATTTTGCATGATGAAATAAACAAGGATTTGAAACCCTAGAACTCTCTTGACTCTTGCAAATTCTCCCTTTGATATTTTCTTTGCTTGATTTTTCTTCTTCCAAAAATTGAAATATTGAATTTCAATCCTCAAATAAAATTGTTTCAATTCTAGAATAGCTAAGTAATTTGACCTTCCCAATTGGATCTCTAGTGGAAACGATACTCGGACTTAACCGTTTTATATTATAACTTGACCCATACACTAGCGGTAAACACATAAAGTGGCACATCATTGTCAAGCGTTGAGGTGTAGTCATGTGTTTGTGGCTATGCGTCTCAAAGGGAGAAGCGGTCGTGAGCGAGAGCAAGAAATTTTTGAAAGTAAAATTTTGGCTAAGTGTTGGCGAAGTCCATGCATTGTGGTTGATTCACGGAGGTTAGTGAGTTGAGGTAGCTACCCGCGTTGAAGGATAAGTAATTCTGGCGGGGGAAGAAACGTGCTTGAACCATGCGCTAAAGTCACTCTGCATTGAGGACAGTCATGCCTGAATTCACTCTGCGCTGAGAACAGCCATGCGCTGAAGCCGATGCGTTGAAGACAGACTTGAGTTGAAGTCGCTCCGCGTCAAAGACAGAGTAGCCTTGACGCGGCGAAGATAGTGGTTTATGACCGAGTTGTATGCGTCAGAAGTAGGAGGCGTTGAGAACGACGCCATGCGTCGGGTGAGGTTAGTTGCTGAAGGCGCTGGTGGAGAATTTTAACATGAGCGCCTCGTGTCGAAGTGTGAACCCCGCGCCAGCCTGCGGGTGAGGGGTAAGTCGGCAACATTAATCTTGGTGTTTGTGAAGGCTAAGTCGGTAATATATATAGTTGGATTAATTAAATGTTTAATCATTTTTAAGACATTTCGAGAACTTAAGTCGGTTCCATATTCCAGACAAACTTTAGAAGAAGATTGAGGAAGGTGTTCTTGAGGGTTTTGGACGAAATTCGACTCATGGTGATGGTGAAAACGAAGCTGGAACAGAGGAATGACTGAAGTCACTTCGTAGAGCAGTGCCTGATAATCGAAGTAGAACGTGAAGAGGAAGCCGAGTTAAGAGCTGAAAATTTGAGGTTAGTAAGTGGACATAATTCCTAACAACTTTTGTAAAGGATGGTGATGCCGAAACTGAAGATTTACTATGTGAATCCTTAGGAAAAACAGAGTTTACAAGATTATCCAGCACTCCGGAACAGCAGGAGGTGATTCCAGAATACCGTGAGAACGAGGAGAAGTTAAGCCTTGAAACTTTGAGGTAAGCTATAGAACTTAATTTCCTATAAGTTTGTAGAAGAAAGGAAGTCCTGAATCAGTATGGAAATGTGACTTGCAATAGATTGAAGTAAGAACAAGAAGAAAGGAAGGAATAACGGAGCAGACTGTCGCTGAGTAGCAAGTATCGGCACACTGTCTAGGTATCGATAGCGAGACGGGTATCGCTAAAATGCAAAGGAGCCTTCCGTCTCACAAATCTCGCTAGATAACGCTAAGTATCGCTGCTAAAGTAAGTAACGCTAGTGTTGTTTCATCGAGTATCGCTAGTAACAGTCCTTATCGGCTGGTATCGCTGGGATTCTTACTTATAAGTCAGTAAAGAAAAAGGAAGAAAATTTATGTTAATTAACGCAAGGTACATGTCTTCTGCAGGCCAAGAAGAAATAGGAAAAGTGTATAACCCACGTAAAGCCTAGAAAGAGTTGTGACTGACTATTTTATTCTTCAATCCTATTTTATTGAAAATGTTTTTATGAAGCATGATTTTCAATTAACTGTTAAATATGAAAAATGTTGATTGCACTTCTCAAAAGGGCATGTTACATATTTCTAAAGTTGATAGAAAGCTTTTATGTGAAATGTTATTGAATAAGGTTTTGTATGATTTCTATGAAAGGATTTTATATGAACTATTATGTGAACGAAATTCTAAAATGTTTTAGAGGAGGCTCAGTGCTCAAGGACACGAGAAGGCACGTGAGTTTCCCCGGGACCCAGTACTCAAGGACATGAGAAGGTACATGGGCAACTCGTCATATTCCTATGTGCACATAGAGGTTGATTTGGCTAGTGCGTCGAGTTTGCTCCGCATTAAGCCAGGGATGTTTTCGACGTTGGGAGTGTTGAGCTTTGCTCCACCCCAACTAAGGTGATTTTCGACGTTGAGCGCGTAGAAGCACTGCTCCGCCTCAACTAAGGAAAAAGTTTGAAAAACTAAATTGATATTGATAAATTCTTTGGAAAACACTCTTGTATGATTTATGAATTGATTTATGAGATTAATAGATTTTATGGAAAGCATGTTTAATTGAACAAATGTTAAACTCTTGCTTATACGTTATATGCAACATGCCTATTTTCAATGAATGCTCGTTTTATAAAGATCTGTCACTCACTAGGCTGTTAGCTTATGTTTTCCAATGTTTTCCTTTTCTCTCCCCAGGTAGCAAAGATGTTCCCGGTGCTTAGCCTACTTCAGCTCACCCTGCCCAAGCCTCGAGTTCTCAAGATACAGTCCAGTTTGAGAGTTGTACGTTGCATATGTTTTATGTAAATGGCATGTAGATTAGCTAGTTTTGAGTGGGGAGTGTTGGTGAAAGTTGAGAACACTGAATGATGAATATTAAAGTGAAGTTATACTATGTAATTAAAGCGTACCCCAAACAGGGAATTGTATCAAATTAATAGCATGCGTAGTATGATTGAGTTCTATGTATGTTGATGTGCCACTTTGTGTGTTTACCGCAAGTGTACGAGTCAAGTTATAATATAAAACGGTTGAGTCCGAGTATCGTTTCCATTAGAGATCCAATTGGGAAGGTTTAAGTTATTTAGCTATTCTAGAGTTGAATCAATTTTATTTGAGGATTGAAATTCAATATTTCAATTTTGGGGAACAAGAAAAATCAAGCCAAGAAAGTATCAAAGGGAGAATTGCAAGAGTCAAAGAGAGTTCTAGGGTTTCGAATCCTTGTTTGTTTCATCATGCAAAATTATAGATTTCATGGATTTAATTCTTATGCCTAAGTCTAGAAACTTAATTCCAAGTTATCTTCTCTCAAAGACAACTCTTTCTCATGCAACTTGATTGATAGTTAATCTCTTAAAACCAATACAAAATTACATGGCATTAAAACTAGTCTTTAGAAACTTTCATTGTCAACCTAACTACTCTCGTGATAGATTAACAACGATTCATTGTTATAGATCAAATTAAACATATAATCTCTCGATCATACATCTAACCTAACATGTGAAGGTGGCCAATCTTCAAGAATTAAACACAATAACAATGAAAAGAAATTTATTTGAACAAAACCATGAGTCTACAAAGTTATCATGAATTCACAAACAATTTATCAAAAACCCTAAAACTAAAGAGTTTAGCCACTCATAGCGTGAAGCAACATATTGAGCAAAACTAATCAAAGAAAGAGTGTAAAGAATAGGGAAACCCTACTAAAAAGAGGTTCTTGATTGAGGCAGCACCGTCACGAACTCCTTGGCTCTCGCGTCGGACTTCGAAGGGCACCAAAACTATCTCGAACTCTTTTCCTCTTCCTTGCGGCTAACTCACTCTTGGAACTCTAGCTTAATTCTCACCTTTTTGGATCTTTCTTTTGTTCTGCAACTTTCTTGATCTTCTTGATAATTCTCCTCCTCTTTGGCTGCTGAAAACCCCTAAATTTATAGAGTTTGGCCGCCTAAAATTTAACCTAAAATACAAAACTTTTCATTTAATTAACGTTGGCGCCGCGGCGCTAGGGTTGCGACCAAAAATAAGTTGCTCTCGGGTTTTAGCGTCGCGGCAGCGCCGTCCCAGCGCCGCGACGCTGTCTTGCGTTCTTCGAGGATGCGTCGAGGCAGCGCCTTCCCAGTGCCGCGTTGCTACTCTGCGTCCATGCTGATGCGTTTCTGGTTTAGTGCCGTGGCGCATCATGCGTTTCACCATATTCTTGCTCGGTTTTGATCTTTTAGTCGTTTCTTCTAATTTTCCTCGTTTTAACCTGAAAATCACTAGCAAACAAGGTAAATCTAATATAAAACTCCCTTAATTTGAGAGAATAATAAGCACTTTTCAAGTGCTTATCAACACCCCAAACTTAGAGATTTGCTAGTCCCGAGCAAAGAAAAAAAATCAAATAATAGGGAGTTTTAGATGAAGAAGTGTGCAATTGATTCATGTCTCAGAGAATAGCATTCAGATCTTAAGTAGAAACATGCAAGCATATCTATATTGTTATAATTATTCAAGGCCAAATCTTGCTATCTCCCATGTGTGTGTGTGCAAGCCTCCTTCAATTTAAAATACTGGAACTCAAATTAGGACTTAAGAGAGTTTCTTTAGTTTTCCCCCTACTCTAGCTCATGCACCAATCTTCAAGCTTTCATGCATTCAAGTGAGTAATATGTCCACTAAGGTGCCTTTCAATCATATATATTTTTTTCATGGGCCCTAAACTTGCATTCTTTTACCTAGAGGCACTAGCTTTCACACATCCACTGTAGGGACTCGTACCTAGTCAATTCCCAGGCGTCCTTACTGATCACAGCAAAGGCAGCTCTTTTTACCCCTATCCATGCATACTCATTACAAGTTTAACATTTAAAAAAAAAAAAAAATAGACAAATAAAGCTCATATATTTTGTGTACACTCTTTCTTTTCTCAAGGCATGTATACTCTTTTCTTTTTCCTTAGTCTAAAATTACAAGCTATCATGCATTTCCACTCTCTCACCGGTGGGGCCCTTCGAAGTGACAACTAAATACACCCAACTTAATCCTTTTTTCAGTTAAAGATTCTAAATAGAAGTGGCTACGTGCTCAAGAATATGAGAGATTTTAAGAGGGACTTAATTGAATTTAACTCAAGATAGTGCTATTCTATTTCCACAATAAGTCATCTATCATGCAAATTCAAATCTCATCATGGGCAATCAACATCAAGGCACACAACCATAAAAACAACATTCCCATTAACTTTGAAAGCTCCAAAATTTTCAAAAATTTTCAAAAATTTTTGACATGCATATGATCATTAAAACCTTCACTAACATGCATAGCAGGATAAGAAAACACACAAAAGTATGAAAGACACCTCCCACCCCAAACTTAGAATCATGCATTGTCCCCAATGCATAAGAACATCTAACAAGAAAAGAGCAAGCCTGGGAGCAAGCGGGGAGCCACCAAACAGGCTTAGTGTAAGGAGTACTTTGTGTGATAAACCACGTTCCTGAGAGATAAAGCATATGAGTGACTCCAAGATTTATAAAATAAAAAGAACAAAAGTAAAGAAAGCAATAAAATTGGGTTGCCTCCTAATAAGCGCTTGGTTTAACGTCTTCTTGCTAGACGGGACTACTGGATCATGCAATGAAAGTCAGGTTCTCAAGTCCGCGTTCTTCATCACCGATGTAGTGCTTTAATCGTTGACCATTCACTTTGAAGGTTGTTTCATTGTTACCTTGTAGTTCCACGGCTCCGTGTGGGGATACCTTGACAATGATAAAGGGTCCCGACCATCGTGTCCTGAGCTTTCCTGGAAACAAGCGTAAACGTGAGTTAAAAAAAAGTAATACTCTTTGTCCTGGAAGGAAGGTTCATGATGTGATCTTCTTGTCATGCCATCTCGCAGTGCGCGCTTTGTAAAGTTTGGCATTCTCATAAGCTTGAGCACGGAACTCCTCCATCTCATTGAGTTCTAAGAGGCGTTTCTCACCAGCTTTCTAGAAATCCATGTTCAGCTTCTTGATGGCCCAATAAGCTCTCTGCTCGAGCTCTACCGGTAAGTGACAAGCTTTTCCTAACACCAACCTATACGGGGAAGTACCAATTGGGGTTTTGAAAGCTGTGCGGTAGGCCCACAGTGCATCATCTAGCTTAAGGGCCCAATCCTTCTTATTGGTCTTGACTGTCCTTTCCAAAACTTGTTTGATTTCCCTGTTAGATAACTCAGCAAGGCCATTAGTTTGAGGATGATAAGCTGTAGCAATTTTATGATTAACATTATATTTTTGCATCATGGATTCGAACAGTTTATTGCAAAAGTGAGAACCCTCATCACTAATAATAGCTCTAGGTGTACCAAAACGTGTGAAAATATTTTTATGCAAGAATTTTAAAACAGTGCGAGCATCATTGGTCCTAGTCGCTATGGCTTCTACCCACTTAGATACATAATCTACTGCAACTAGAATGTATAGGTAGCCATTAGAAGAAATAGGAAAAGGTCCCATAAAGTCAATACCCCAAACATCAAATAACTCCACTTCCAAGATAGGTTTCATTGGAAGCTCATGTTGTCTAGAAATATTGCCAGTACGTTGGCACTTATCACATGACTTAACAAAGGTATAACAGTCTTTAAAAAGGGATGGCCAATAAAATCCTGACTGAAGTACCTTAGCTGCAGTTCTTGTGGGTCCAAAATGACCTCCATAAGGGGAGGCATGACATGAATTTAAAATACTTACCACTTCCTCTTGAGGCACACACTTTCTTATTATATTGTCAGCATAAACCTTGTAGAGAAGTGGGTCCTCCCAATAGTGAGACTTAACTTTGTGCATGAATCTTTTCTTTTGTTGATAGTTCATGTCAGGTGGCAAATGTCCTCCTGCAAGATAATTAACTATGTCAGCAAACCAGGGCACACTATCTTTTACCTGATACAGTTGTTCATCATGGAACATCTCAACAATTGGGGGCCATGATTTAGCATCCTCATTCGCAATTCTAGATAAGTGGTCTGCAACCACATTTTCACAACCTTTCCTGTCTTTGATTTCTAAGTCAAATTCCTGTAACAATAATATCCATCTCATTAGCCTAGGTTTAGAATCTTTCTTAGCAAACAAATACTTTAAAGCAGCATGGTCAGTATGCACTACTATTTTAGAGCCAAGCAAGTATGATCTAAATTTATCAATGGCAAACAATAAAGGTAGTAATTCTTTTTCAGTAGTAGTGTATTTCTGTTGAGTATTATCAAGAATTCTACTAGCATAAAAAATTGCCCTAAACATGTTATCTTTACGTTGGCCTAAAACAATTCCTAAAGCATAATCACTAGCATCACACATGATCTCAAAAGATTGACTCCAATCTGGTACAACAATAATAGGTGAAGCAATTAGTCTTTCCTTCAGAGTATTAAAAGCTAGTAAACATGCATCATAAAAAATAAATTTAGCTTCCTTTTCTAACAAATTACTCAAGGGTTTAGCAATTTTAGAAAAATCTTTAATAAATCTCCTGTAAAACCCTGCATGCCCTAGGAAGCTTCTGACTCCTTTCACATTGGTGGGGGGTGGTAGTTGTTCAATGACAGATATTTTAGCCCTATCCACCTCCAATCCTTTTTTAGAGACTTTGTGGCCCAGGACGATGCCTTCTGTCACCATGAAGTGACACTTTTCCTAGTTTAAAACAAGGTTAGCATCTTGGCACCTCTGCAAAACACGAGTTAGATTAACAAGACAAGAGTCAAATGAAGACCCAAATACAGAAAAATCATCCATAAAAACCTCCATTATGTCTTCGATGAGCCCCTGAAAAATAGACATCATACAACGTGGAAAAGTAGCAGGGGCATTACATAAACCAAATGGCATTCTCTTAAAAGCAAATGTCCCATAGGGACATGTAAATGTCGTTTTCTTGATCCTCAGGAGCAATGACAATTTGGTTATAACCTGAATATCCATCTAGAAAGCAATAATGAGAATAACCTGCAAGTCTATCAAGCATTTGATCTATAAAAGGAAGGGGAAAATGATCTTTTCTAGTAGCTTTGTTCAACTTCCTATAATCAATGCATACACGCCATCCTATCACAGTTCTAGTGGCTATCATTTCATCTTTTTCATTTTTAACCACAGTCATGCCACCTTTCTTGGGTACCACTTGAGCAGGACTTACCCATGGACTGTCAGATATGGCATATATGATTCCTGCATTCAAAAGCTTGAGCACTTCTTTCTTAACTACCTCCTTCATGGTGGGATTAAGTCTCCTTTGGTGCTCTATTAATGGTTTAAAGGTATCTTCCATCAAGATTCTGTGCATACAGACCGACGGACTAATACCTTTAAGGTCCTCAATAGACCAACCAAGAGCAGATTTATGATCCCTCAATACTTTCAATAATTTTTCTTCTTCCACAGAATTAAGATCAGAAGATATTATAACAGGTAAAGAAGATAAATCATCTAAGAATGCATATTTTAAATGAAGAGGTAATATTTTTAATTCAAGCTTAGGCTTCTCAATATCATTCACAACATGCAAGGGAGCTAAAGGTATAGGTTTATCTACTTTAGAACATATTGGCAACCTATCTAACCACCTATCATAAAAAGCTATTTCATCAAAGATTGTATCTGCATTTTCAACATCTATCATGTTTTGTTCTAGATGATCATTAGCTAACATAACCTCTACATGCTTAAAAATAGTATGATCAATTATGTCTATAGCATGGCAAGGACTACTCTCATCATGATGACTCAAGGACTTGTAAATATCAAATACTACATTTTCATCATTTACCCTTAAAGTCAACTTCCCTTGTTGGACATCTATGATAGCCTTTCCAGTTGCTAGGAATGGCCTCCCAAGTATGATAGGAATCTCAGAGTCCTCCTCCATGTCCAATACTACAAAATCTGCAGGAAAGATAAATTTGTCAACTTTAACTAATACATCTTCAACAATACCGTTGGGATAAGCTAATGATCTGTCAGCAAGTTGCAAGGTGATGGTGGTAGGTTGCACCTCTCCAATGTTGAGTTTCCTATAAAGAGATAAAGACATTAAATTAATAGAAGCACCTAGATCACAAAGAGCTCTAGTAACATTTAAAGAACCAATAGTGCAAGGTATAGTAAAACTCCCTGGATCTTTTAACTTTTGTGGTAGCTTCTTTTGTAACATTGCACTGCATTCCTCAGTCATGCTAATCATCTCATATTGCCCAAACTTTTTCTTTTTAGATAAGACATCTTTCATGAATTTCGCATAGTTGGGCATTTGCTCTAAAGCCTCAGCAAATGGAATGTTAATGTGCAGCTTTTTAAATAACTCAAGAAATTTAGTAAATTGCGAGTCTATTTCTTTCTTTTTAAAACGTTGAGGATATGGCATAGTATTAGGTACAAAAGGTAGAGGGTTAGATGACTTACTTGAAGATGTTGACTCTTTTACCTTTACCTCCTTTTCTAGGATCTTTGGTTCATCTTCCAAAATTGGCTCTTGAATTGTGTCATCTACCTCTTGCTCTTCATCCTCATCAATGATAAAAGGAGTGGACAACTTTTTCCCTCTCCTCAAAGTCATGGCCTTGCACTTCTCTTTTGGATTTATCTCGGGACAACTAGGAAATTTTCCCTTTTGCATTGTTTGAAGGGAAGTGGCGATTTGGCTTATTTGTACCTCGATGTTTTGAATAGCCTTACCATGGCTTTGTACTGTGCTTTCCAATGCGGTTGTCCTTCCTCTTGATTCTTTTATGAACTCTATCATCAAATCTTCTAAGTTGGACTTCTTTTCAGTGTGGGATGGACCTACATTGTATAAATCAGAAGAACCTTGCAAAACATTTCTTTTGTTAGCATATGAAAAATTTTCATGATTCCTCAAACTAGGATGGTAGTGAGTTGGAAGTTGTTGATGTTGGTGACTCCTATAGTATCCTCTATCAACATAGTTAGCCATCTCATTATCTCCATGAACGCCCATTTCTGATGACAAAGCGGCAAGAGAGGCTATAGATGGTGGATTTGTTTGAGCTTGGCCTCCTCCAGTTAATTTAGAAAGAGCATTAGTAAGGGAAGCCATTTGAGCTTTGAGAGAATTTACCTCATCCACTTCATATAATCCGACGGCTCTTGGGATGTTTGAAGAAGACCGTTCACATGGCTAATTGTACGATGTATTGGCCAAGTCTTCTAATATGGTATAGGCTTCTTGAGCATTCTTTGAAAAAATTGACCCTCCGGCGGTTGCATCTAAGATGGATTTGGTTGAACTTGCCAATCCATTGTAAAAGAGTTGGATTTGCAACCAATCCGAGTACCCATGTTGAGGGCATCTTCTCAAGAGATCCTTATACCTCTCCCAAGCCTCATATAGTTGTTCATCCTCAAGTTGGCAGAATGTTCCAATCTCCGTCTTTAGTCTTTGAGATTTAGCCGGTGGAAAATATTTGTTCAAGAAAGCTTGAGCTAAGATCTCCCATGTTGTAATGCTATCCGGAGGTATGGTTTCCAACTAATCCTTAGCACAGTCCTGCAAAGAGAAAGGAAAAAGTCTTAGTTTAATTGCATCATTAGAAACACCATTCATCTTTACCGTCCCGCATATCTCCAAGAAAGATCGTAAGTGCTTGTGAGGATCTTCATTGGTTCTTCCTCTAAAGGCTAGCTCTCTAGCCATTTGGATCAACCCCGGTTTCAACTCAAAATTGTTGACATTGATAGGCACATTCATTATTCCGGGTTGACTTGCCGGTAACGTACGTTGAAAGTAGTCTCTAATTGCCTTAGGTATCTCATCCGCCATCTCCGTAGTTTGATTAAGTTGAGCCCTTAAATTTCTTCTACACGTCCTTTCAATCTCGGGATCAAGAGGGAGAAGGTTAGTATTATCTCGAGGCGTAGACTAACAAAATAAATAAAATAAAAAAAAACAATTATATAAATTAAACCAAATAAATAAACAATCAAATAAAAAATAAAAAAAATAAAAAAACAAATAAACAATCAAATAATATACACCTCAAATTAAGATTTATCAATTCTAATGAATATTAAATAACAAAAACCGTTCTTTGGATCCCAGGTAACGGCGCCAAAAACTTGATGTGCCACTTTGTGTGTTTACCGCAAGTGTACGGGTCAAGTTATAATATAAAACGGTTGAGTCCGAGTATCGTTTCCATTAGAGATCCAATTGGGAAGGTTTAAGTTATTTAGCTATTCTAGAGTTGAATCAATTTTATTTGAGGATTGAAATTCAATATTTCAATTTTGGGGAACAAGAAAAATCAAGCCAAAAAAGTATCAAAGGGAGAATTGCAAGAGTCGAGAGTTCTAGGGTTTCGAATCCTTGTTTGTTTCATCATGCAAAATTATAGATTTCATGGATTTAATTCTTATGCCTAAGTCTAGAAACTTAATTCCAAGTTATCTTCTCTCAAAGACAACTCTTTCTCATGCAACTTGATTGATAGTTAATCAATTAAAACCAATACAAAATTACATGGCATTAAAACTAGTCTTTAGCAACTTTCATTGTCAACCTAACTACTCTCGTGATAGATTAACAACGATTCATTGTTATAGATCAAATTAAACATATAATCTCTCGATCATACATCTAACCTAACATGTGAAGGTGGCCAATCTTCAAGAATTAAACACAATAACAATGAAAAGAAATTTATTTGAACAAAACCATGAGTCTACAAAGTTATCATGAATTCACAAACAATTCATCAAAAACCCTAAAACTAAAGAGTTTAGCCACTCATAGCGTGAAGCAACATATTGAGCAAAACTAATCAAAGAAAGAGTGTAAAGAATAGGGAAACTCTACTAAAAAGAGGTTCTTGATTGAGGCAGCACCGTCACGAACTCCTTGGCTCTCGCGTCGGACTTCGAAGGGCACCAAAACTATCTCGAACTCTTTTCCTCTTCCTTGCGGCTAACTCACTCTTGGAACTCTAGCTTAATTCTCACCTTTTTGGATCTTTCTTTTGTTCTGCAACTTTCTTGATCTTCTTGATAATTCTCCTCCTCTTTGGCTGCTGAAAACCCCTAAATTTATAGAGTTTGGCCGCCTAAAATTTAACCTAAAATACAAAACTTTTCATTTAATTAACGCTGGCGCCGCGGCGCTGACGCATAACGTTGCTCTTGAGTTTTAGCGCCGCGACGCTGTCTTGCGTTCTTCGAGGATGCGTCGAGGCAGCGCCTTCCCAGCGCCGCGTTGCTACTCTGCGTCCATGCTGATGCGTTTCTACTTCAGCGCCGCGACAGCGCTACCTTAGCGCCGCGGCGCATCATGCGTTTCAACAAGGATGCGTTTTTCAGCTCTTTTTCACCATATTCTTGCTCGGTTTTGATCTTTTAGTCGTTTCTTCTAATTTTTCTCGTTTTAACCTTAAAATCACTAGCAAACAAGTGAAATCTAATATAAAACTCCCTTAATTTGAGAGAATAATAAGCACTTTTCAAGTGCTTATCATATGTATATGAGTAAATGTATGCACAGGAAGGAAGGTAAGAAGAGACAATATGCGTCACAAGAGGGGTGATGTCTATTGGCTTCACATTCCCTTTCAGGATAGGTAGGTAATCCGGGAGGGGGTGTGACAAGTTGGTATCAGAGAGAAAGAGTCTTACGAAAAGGATCATGCATTGTAGTGTAGGAACATGTATATTGTTAGTAAATGATAATGTCGTATTGTCCTATAGGAAACATGCCACCTCGAGGCAGGCGAGCTAGGCAAGCAGTGACCGGAACTCCTGAAGCTACTCGGAATCAGGGAGATATGTCTGAGGGTGAATCTAGTCATCCTCAAGCTGTGGTCAATGTCGAGGAACAACTATTTACTAGAATTGCCCAAAGATTGGCTGCAAGTATTGGATCAATGGAATCCGATCCAGAAAAGAAATACAGTATTGAAAGATTAAAGGCTTTAGGTGCTACTACTTTTGAGGGCACCGTGGACCCTGTTGAGGCAGAAGCATGGCTAAACTTGCTTGAGAAATGCTATCGTGTAATGAGATGGCCTGAAGATAGAAAAGTGGAGTTGGCAGTGTTTTTGCTCCAAAAAGGAGCAAAAGATTGGTGGAAGATTGTGGAAAGCAGAAGATGAGACACAGAAGGAATAGACTGGAATGAGTTTAAGAAGGTCTTCCAAGAAAAATATTGTGCAAGATCATTCCAAGATGCTAAACGGAATGAGTTTTTGAGGTTGATACAGGGATCTATGACAGTGGCAGAATACGAGAAGAAATACACAGAATTGTCTAAATATGCCACGACGGTTATTGCAGATGAGACTGATCGATGTAAGAGGTTTGAAGAAGGGTTACGGGAGGAAATACGAACTCCGATAACCGCCAGTTTTGAATGGATGGATTTTTCTAAACTAGTGGAGGTAGCTATGCGAGTAGAGAGGAGTTTGATGGAGAAGAAGATGGAGCGTGATTCATCTAAAAGTGGACGTGCAGTCCACTCTTCTGGCGTTACTCCAGGACAGTCAGGAAGGAGATTTGTACCTAGCGTGTTTAAAGGAGGAAACTTCAAAACTAAATCGAGCGGACAGACTACTTTTAAGACCAGTACTAGTGGCGGTACACGAGGGCAAGGACCAAAGAATGTTGGTGGTCCAGCACAGTTAGTAGAAGGTTCTCGAAGTGGACGACCTGGTGAGTCCACAGCTAGTTCCACACAAAAACCATTGTGTCCCACCTGCGGGAAGTATCATTGGGGACAGTGTAGAGCCAATGCATGTTATAACTGTGGACAGACTGGTCATTTTAAACGTGAATGCCCTCAATTGATGCAAGAAGATAAACCTGAGCAGAAAATTGTCTCACATGTGGTGGGACAGCCACAAAAAGTTGCTGGAAATGTTGACGAGGGAACTAGTGGAACAAGGCAGAAAGGAGTTACTGGACGATCAAGACAGCAAGGAAAAATCTTTACTATGACTCAACAAGAAGCCGATGATGCTCCTAATGTGGTTACCGGTACTATTTCTATTTGTAATACTTTTGCTCACGTTTTAATAGATCCTGGTGCTACGCATTCTTTTATTGCTAAAGTGTTTGCTAAGAGAGTAAATAGTATAATAGAACCATTGCTTGAGGAATTGTCTGTTTATACTCCTGTTGGTGATGTGTTGATAGCTAATGAAGTGTATAAAGATTGTATGATAGAGATCGATGGTGTGGCTATGACAGCCAACTTGATACCCTTAGATATTCAGGAATTTGATGTGATATTAGGGATGGATTTCTTATCTAAATATCGTGCCACTATGTATTGCTTCCAAAAGGAAGTTGTGTTTAAAGGATTTGATGGAACTGAAGTTATTTTCAGAGGAGACAGGAAAATTCTTTCTACTTGTGTAATATCTGCAGTTAAGGCCAGAAAGTTATTGAGCAAGGGTTGTTCAGCATACCTTGCTTATGTGATTGATGCACAGGTTAGTAAGTTGAAACCAGAAGATATTCCAGTGGTAAATGAATTTCTGGATGTATTTTGTGAAGAACTACCTAAGTTGCCACCTGACAGGGAGATAGAATTCTCTATTGAATTAACCCAGGAACTGCACCAATTTCACAAACTCCATACAGAATGGCACCAAAGGAGTTAAAGGAACTGAAAGTGCAATTGCAGGAATTGATCGATAAGGGGTATGTACGACCTAATGTGTCACCGTGGGGAGTACTGGTGTTGTTTGTGAAGAAGAAGGATGACACACTTAGATTATATATTGACTACCGTCAGTTGAATAAGGTAACAATACGTAATAAATATCCATTACCTCGCATTGATGATTTGTTTGATCAACTTAAAGGTGCTTCAGTATTTTCCAAGATTGATCTACGATCTGGATATCATCAGGTAAAAATCAAGGGAACAGAAATACCAAAGACTGCATGTAAACACTGATTTGCGATGCCAAGCATTGAGGTGTAGCCATGCTTTGTGGCTATGCGTCTCAAAGGGAGAAGTGGCCAAGGGCGAGAGGAAAGTAAAATTTTGACTAAGCATTGACTAAGTCCATGCGTTTGTGGTTAATTCACGGAGGTTGGTGAGCTGAAGTAGCTACCCGAGTTGATAGATAAGTAGTCCTGATGGGGGAAGAAGTACACTTGAACCATGCGTTCAAGTCATTCTGCACTGAGGACAGTATTGTGTTGAAGTCGATGCGTCGAAGACAAAAATGCGCTGGAAGCACCTGTGCTGAAGACAGGATGGTCTGGACGCAATGAAAACAGAAGTGCAAGATGGAAAGATATGCGTTCAAAATAGGAGGCGTGTGGGGACACCCACCATGCGTTGGAAGAGGGTTAACTTGAGTGCCGTGCGTTAAGAGGGGAACCCCGCGCTAGTCTGCAGATGAAATATGTAAGTTAGCAGCCTAAGTCCTGGTGTTTGAGAAGGTTAAGTCGGTAGTATAAATAGCTGGATTAATTAAATGTTTAATCATTTTAAGGACATTTCGAGAGCTTAAGTCGGTTCTATTCTTCAGATAAACTTCAAAAGAAGATAAAGGAAGGTGTTCTTGAGGATTTTGGACGAAGTTTGATTCATATTTATGCTGAAAACGACGCTGGAACAGGGGAATGACTGAAGTTACTTGGTTTGATTGACCAGTGACTGTTATTCGGAGCAGAACGTGAGGAAGAAGCTGAGTTCAGAGCTGAAAATTTAAGGTTAGTAAGTTAACGTAATTCCTAACAACTTTTGTAAAGGATGGCAATGCTGAAATCGAAGTTTTACTATGTGAATCCTTAGGAAATCAGTGATTACAAGACTGTCTCGCAATTCGGAACAGCAGGAAGTAATTTCAGAATATCGCGAGAATGAGAAAGAGCTACACCCTGAAATTTTAAGGTAAGCTTTAGAACGTGATTTCCTATCAGTTTGCAGAAGAGAAGAAACTCTGAATCTGTATGGAAATGTGACTTTTCATAGGTTGAAGTAAGGACGAGAAGAAAGGAAGGAGTTACAATGCAGAGTGCCGTTGGAAAATCAAGTATCGGCACACTGTCTAGGAATTTGCAGCGAGACGGGTACCGCTGAGACGTAAAGGAGCTTTCCGTCTCACAAATCTCGCTAGATAACGCTGAGTATCGATGCTCAGGTAGGTAACGCTGGTGCTGTTCTATCGGGTATCGCTGGTAACAGTCCTATTTGGCGGGTGTCGCTGAGATTCTCGTTTATAAGCCAGTAGAGAAAAGGAAAGGAAGATAGTGTTGATTAATGCAAGGCATGTTTTTTTTTGTTTTTTGCAGGACAAGAAGAAATAGGAACAGTATATAAACCACATAAAGCCTAGAAAGAGTTGTGAGTGACACTTTTCTTTCTTTGAAACGAAATTTATTGAAAATGTTTAGTTTGGTTTTTCTTATGAGATATGGCTTTGAGATGAACCGTTTTCTTGAAAAGCATGATGTTTGATGATATTGTTCACAAGGCATGTTTTATCCGTTTCTATAAGATGTTGAATGACATGTTTGAAATGTTGTTTTTCGTAATATATTTGATTTTCATGAAAGAATTTCATGTGATCTATTCACGTTTAATGCTGGTTTCTAAAATGTTTTAGAGGAGGCTCAATGCTGAAGGACATGAGAAGGCATGTGAGTTTCCCCGGGACCCAGTACTGAAGGACTCGTAGAAGGTACTTGGGCAACCCGACTTATTCCTATGTGCACATAGAGGTTAAGCTGTCACACCTTCTTTCTAAGATTACTCCGTGGAAGAGTTTGTTAAGGAAAGAAGTAGGATAAGAATAGTTGAGAAGTAAGTAGGGTTGGACGCATGCTTGTGAAAAACCATGTTGGATGCATGGCAGAATCACTTGACTGCATGCAATTGAAGTAACGTATGGTATTTTGCGGTAGGGAAAAAACGGCAAAACTATCGGACATTTGAGAGTTGGTAAGTTGAGAAGGAACTATGAATGGGCAGTGGTTAGAAATGTTGGTTGAGTAGTGTCGGAGCAAAAGTGACTAAGAGTTGATCATGCGTTAGTATGGCTACGCGTTGAGAATATGTTGGACGCCTTGAGGCGTTGAGTTATCATGCCTTGAATTGAAGGTGTCCTATGCGTTCGTAAAGGCTGCTATGCATTGATGATGGGTATGCGTTGGTATATTAGAAGAGTGACCGAGAGAGCCGTGCGTTAGTCGGCTATCCGTCGATGGGGCGTTGGGCATTTGTATCACACCCAATCGAGACTATGCGTTGCTTGCCAAAGGTATTCATTGAATAACTAAGTACAGAGAGAAGAAATAAAGTGTAAGTCGGTGATATATGTATATAATGGGGACTGAGTATTTAAACATTTGAAAAGCACATTCTAGAGCTCGAGGTGATCTTATCCTAAGCTAACCAAAGAAAGGGAGGTAGAGTGAAGTGTTTATGTCGGTTCAGAGGAGAACCCTCATCACTTTCGTGGAGGAAGCTTGAGCTGGGTCGAAGAGTTTGATTAATGCTACTTAGACCTCGTGCTGATCAGAGTTTGAAGAAAAACGAGCCGTGGGAGCTGAATCTAAGGTAGAAGTGATCAGAGTTAAGCTGCAAAATGTTTGTAGCAATCCGAAGTTATTTGAGAATAGTTCTCAAATGAAGAGGAGTTGGGATTTGAGACCTTGAGGTAAGTTAGAAAGTTCACTTCTTTATGAGTTTATAGAAGAAGGATGGATCTGTGACTGGATTTAATGTTTAGCAGTGTGAGAACAGATTAGAGAAGGAAGAAGAAGAGCAATAATCGTTGGGAGTCGCTAAGATAGGAGTATCGCTAAGAGCTGGAGAGTGATCAGCGAGACGAGTATCGCTGGTTACGCAGAGACCATTGCGTCTCACAACTCTCGCTGACTCTCGCTTAGTATTGCTCTTTGAAGGTAAGATCGCTAGTCTTGCGAAGTTGAGTATCGCCGGTGCCGCATAGTTATGAATAGTTAACCTCTTAATCTCGCTCATATTGATAATGATAAGAAAGGAAAAGTAGTGATGAAAACCCATGTTTAAGATGTCTAAGCAAACGTAAAGAATATAAAAGGAATATTAGAAATACCTAACACGAAAAAGGTATGTTTACAGGGCAAGAGGAGCTAGGGAAAGCATATAACCTGCTCGGAGTCCGGAATCAGTCGTGAGTGACTTTATGTTTGAGATGTGCTTAATTTAAATATTATTACGTTTCTATGTGCTTAATACTATCTTTGAAGCATGAATTGAAATGAACATCTGTGTATGGAACTAGCACGTGGTATATATGTGAGTTAAGCTTGACAATATATCAGTTAATGTCCTAAGCTCTATCAAGCTAATTGCTAGATAAATGTTCTGAGAATTCTGGATGTTATGATTTTAGTTAAATAATGATAAATGTAATGTGCATGTTTGTGCACTAGAAGTATTTGAATGGGACCCAATGCCGAAGGTTAGTTGAAGGCACATGGGCAGCCCTAGTATGTAACTTATGTGAAACTCTCACCTAAGGATTTAATGACGGTGAGTGGGCAATTCACTGGGACCCTATGCTGAGGGACATGAGAAGGCACATGGGCAACCCTAGTACTTAACTTATGTGAAACTCTCACCTAAGGATTTAAAGACGGTGAGTGATTAATTCCATGGGACCCTGGTACCGAAGGACATGGGAAGGTACACGGGCAGCCCGAGATCAAATAGATTCATGAGCAGAGTAAAAAGGTTTGACGCTGATGTGTTGAGATTTCTCCACACAGCTAAGGCTTATTGACGTTGGGTGCGTTGAGTTCGCTCCGCTTCAACAAAGGTGTAATGAACATAGAATCATTTATGTACTGATAATATTTTACAGGTTACAGTCATCTATAAGGTTATGAAATGTGATACAAGGCAGGATTAGGCAGTTCATATCAAAGATTGTAGTTATCATGTTATTGATTTTATATTTCAGTAGTCACTCACTGAGCAACGTAGCTCATAGATTTCGTTCCTTTGATGTTTCTTTTCCAGGTAGCAAGCGTGTCCGGGGTGCCTAGCCTACCATCAAGATCCGTCTGTGCCATAATAAAATTTTGTAATTTGGAAATCTGTAAACCCTATCTCTTAATAGAAGTCACACTTAGTTTGGGTAGCTTATGTAAATTCACCAGATATGTTTGTAAACTCTAAGCATAGTCTTTAAAACTTACTTATGATGTGATCCTAATAAGAGATTTTGTTATAATGTTGTAAGGCCGAGCGTTTCACTGTCTAGTTGTGTTTTACTAGTTTTACTAATGCATCTACAACAGGCTTTAATAGAATACAGATTAGGTAACACTCACTCCTAGGTATTGATATAGAAGTATACTTAATATCTTGGGTGGGGGTGTTACATAAGCTGGCTAGTGCATCGCGCTTGCTCTGCTTGAAGCCAGGGATGATTTTCGACGTTGAGTGCGTAGAAGCATTGCTCCGCCTCAACTAAGGGAAATGTTTGAAAAACTGGTTGATATTGATGAATTCCTTGGAAAACGCTTTGATATGATATTAGTATTGATTTATGAGAATGATGGATTTCATGAAAATCATGCAGCACTTGAACAAATGTTAAACTCTGATTATTTCGTTATACATAACATGCCTGTTTTAAATGAATACCGTTTTACAAAGATTTGTCACTCACTAGGCTATTAGCTTATGTTTTCCAATGTTTTCATTTTTTTTCTCTCCCCAGGTAGCAAGGACGTTCCCGGTGCTTAGCCTATTACAGCTCACCCTGCTTAAGTCTTGAGTATCAAGAGACAATCGAGTTTGAGAGTTGTATGTTGAGTATTCTTACGTAAATGGCATGTAGAACCATATAGCTTTGAGTGGATACTGTTGATGGTGTTGTGTATGTTGTATTTTGGATATGAAGATGAATTCATGCTATGTATTAAAGGTGTACCCTATACAGGGAATTGTATTAAGTTATAAGCATGCGATGTATGACTGTGTTCTATGTTTGTATGTGAGTAAATGTATGTACAGGAAAAGTTAGGACAATATGCGTCACAAGAGGGGTGATGTTTATTGTCTTCACACTCCCCCTTAGGTTAGTTGGGTAATCTAGGAGGGGGTGTGTGTAACACCCCCACCCATGATATTAAATATACTTCTATATCAATACCTAGGAGTGAGTGTTACCTAATCTATATTCTATTAAAGCCTGTTGTAAATGCATTAGTAAAACTAGTAAAACACATCTTTAGAAAGTGAAACGCTCGGCCTTACAACATTATAACAAAATCTTTTATTAGGATCACATCATAAGTAAGTTTTAAAGACTATGTTTAGAGTTTACAAACATATCTGGTGAATTTACATATGCTACCCAAACTAAGTGTGACTTCTATTAAGAGGTAGGGTTTACAGATCTCCAAATTACAAAATTATATTCTGGCACAGACGGATCTTAATGGTAGGCTAGGCACCCCGAACACGCTTGCTACCTGGAAAAGAGACATCAAAGAAACGAAAACTATAAGCTACATTGCTCAGTGAGTGACTACTGAAATATAAAATCAATAACATGATAACCGCAATTTTTGATATGAACTGCCTAATCATGCCTTGTATCACATTTCATAACCTTATAAATGACTGTAACCTGTAACATATTTTCAGTACATAAATGATTCTATGTTCATTAAACCTTTGTTGAAGCGGAGCGAACTCAACGCCCCCAACGTCAATAAGCCTTAGCTGTGTGAAGAAATCTCAACACAACAGTGTCAAACCTTTCTATTCTGATCATAAATCCACCTGATCTCGGGCTGCCCATGTACCTTCCCATGACCTTTGGTACCAAGGTCCCATGGAATCAATCATTCACCGTCTTTAAATCCTTAGGTGAGAGTTTCACATAAGTTAAGTACTAGGGCTGCCCATAGGCCTTCTCATGTCCCAGAGAATTACTCACTCACCGTCATTAAATCCTTAGGTGAGTGTTTCACATAAGTTACATACTAGGGCTGCCCATATGCCTTCAACTAACCTTCAGCATTGGGTCCCCGAGAATCTTTCTAGAACATTAACTAGCACATCACATTCATCATAATATAACAACAAACATGATACCTCAGCATTCATAAATACTAAGGCTATCCATGTGCCTTCACCTATCCTTCGGCACTGGATCTCATTCAAATACTTCTAGTGCATAGACAGGCACAATACAGTTATCATCATTTAACTAAAATCGTATTACCCAAAATTCTCAGAACATTTATCTAGCCACTAGCTTGATAAAACTTAGGACATTAACTGATACATTGCCAAGCTTATCTCACATATATAATATGTGCTAGTTCCATTCATAGAAATACACTTCAATTCATGCTTCAAATATAGTATTAAGCATATAAAAATAGTATTCAAGTTAAGCTTATCTCAAACCATAAAGTCACTCACAACTAATTCCGAACTCCGAGCGGGTTATATGCTCTCCCTCGCTCCTCTTGCCCTATAAACATACCTTTTTCATGTTAGGTATTTCTAATATTCCTCTTATACATAGGTTTTCGTCACTAATTTCTTTTCTTATCATTTTCAGTATGAGCGAGATTAAGAGGTTAAACTACTCATAACTATGCGGCACCAGCGATACTCAGCTTCGCAGGTCTAGCGATATTACCTTCAAAGAGCGATACTAAGTGAGAGTCAGCGAGAGTTGTGAGACGCAAAGCCCCTTGCGTTACCAACGACACTTGTCTCGCTGATCACCCTCCAATCCTTTAACGATACTCCTTTCCTAGCGACCCCCGATGGTTATTATTCTTCTTCCTCCTTCTCTAACCTGTTCCCAATTGCTAAACATCGAATTCCAGCCAAAGAATCAAATCTATCTTTCCCCTACAAACTTATAAAGAAATGAGCTTCTTAACTTACCATAAGATTTCCAACTCTACCTCTTCTTTGCTAAGAAAATCATCTTTGAATAACTTCAATTGCTTCGTATCGGCTAACAGCTTTCCCAATAGCACAATTCCGACTGTTACTTCCTTTAAAACTTCGCGGCAGCCACAATTTCCCAGCTTGCTCTTCTTCCGAACCTCATATGATGTCTAAAATTTTGTCAACCGTCATGTCTCTGGTTTCAGTTCCAATTCCACCATAGAAGTGGTCTGGTTCCAACTTAACTCAGGCTTAAACAGTTTCTTCGACCTCTCCTCGCCGTTTTTCTGTGAGAAAGGGGTAAATCTGGGTTTGATCTATGTCTAAATGTGTTGATTGAGTCGGCGTTCTTACATATATATATACCTACCACCGACTCGCAGATACTGCCATCACCTCCTTACTTAGGTTGGCCGACCCAACATTCTGTGCAAAACCTCAGCAACGCATAGCTTACTCTTGTTTTACAATTGTTCAACGCCCAGTCGTCACATAGTTACTTAACGCATGCTCCTCTCGACCCTTCTTGTAAGATACCAATACATACCACCCTTCAACGCAAAGTGACCTCCAACACTCCGTGGCCCTCAACGCCGCATGGCTGTCAACACTTAGTGACCTTCAGCAAATTCTCAATGCATAGCTCCACTAATGCATAGCCAACACTTAGCCACTTCTGCTCCATACTATTTAGGCCATTGTTTTTAACTACTGCTCATTCATAGTTTCTTCTCAACTTGCCAACTTCCAAATGTTCGATAGGCTTGCCATTCTTCTCTACCGCATAATACCATACGTTTCCTCAACTACATGCCGCCAAGCGATTTTGCCATGCGTCCAACATATTTTTCACTAAGCATGCGTCCAACTCCACTTACTTCTCAACTATTCTTATCCTACTTCTTTCCTTAATAAACTCTTCCACAAAGAAATCTTAGAGAGAGGGTGTGACAGTGTGACACTGCATTTCGAACGAGGTATGGACACTACGAATTTCTAGTAATGCCTTTTGGATTAACAAATGCCCCAGCTGTATTTATGGACCTCATGAACCGTATATTCCATCCATACCTTGATCAATTTGTCGTGGTGTTCATCGATGATATACTAGTATATTCTGAGAATAAGGAAAAGCATACAGAACATCTTCGTGTAGTGTTATAGACATTACGTAATGAAAGATTGTATGCCAAATTCAGTAAATGTGAATTTTGGCTTGATCATGTTATGTTCCTAGGACATGTGGTGCCGGCCAAAAGGGTAAGTGTAGATCCGTAGAAGATAGAGGCGATAGTAAACTGGGAAAGACCTACTAATGTCACAGAAGTTCGTAGTTTTCTGGGATTAGCAGGTTATTATCGTCGGTTTGTTGAAGGGTTTTCAAAGATAGCACTACCCTTATCAAGCTTAACCAAGAAGATAGCTAAGTTTGAATGGACAAGTGAATGTGAGCAAAGTTTCCAAAAGCTGAAAGAAAGATTAGTGTTAGTACCAGTATTAACGTTACCTACCCCTGGAGTGGAGTTTGAAGTGTATTGCGATGCGTCGCGACAGGGGTTAGGATGTGTACTCATGCAGAAAAGAAAAGTAATTGCCTATGCGTCGAGACAGTTGAAAAAGCACGAATGTAACTATCCGACGCATGATTTGGAGTTAGCCGCAGTTGTGTTAGCCTTGAAGATTTGGCGACATTACTTATACGAGAAAAGGTGTCGCATTCTGTCTGATCACAAAAGTTTGAAGTATATTTTTGATCAAAAAGAACTAAATTTATGACAAAGAAGATGGATGGAATTAATTAAGGATTATGATTGCTCCATAGAATACCATCCAGGAAAAGCCAATATGGTGGCGGACGCATTGAGCAGAAAGTCGAGACAAGTCAGGGCTTCAATGAACGCTATCAATGTGGAATTGACAACAGAGCTTAGGCGGTCAAACGCATCTCTATCAGTGGACGCATTAGGAGGCTTATTTGCACACTTCCATCTAAGACCTACTTTCACAGAGAAGATTGTTAATAAACAGATGGAAGACTTAGTACTTAAGAAAATAATAGAAGAAGTGAACCTTAAAGAAAGAGAGGATTTTGAAATCAGAAGTGATGGAACTTTGTTGAAACAAGGAAGATTGTGTGCTCCCAATGACTTAACATTGAAAAACGCCATATTAGAGGAAGCTCATAGTTCTGCCTATGCGATGCACCCTGGTAGTACAAAAATGTACAGAACTTTGAGAGGATATTACTAGCGGTCAGGAACGAAATGAGAAATTGCTGAATATGTAGCAAAATGCTTAATATGTCAGCAAGTTAAACCGGAAAGACAGTGACCTGGCGGACTCTTAAAACCACTTCCAGTACCTGAATGGAAATGGGAACACATTACAATGGATTTCTTATTTGGACTTCCTAGAACTCCTAGTGGTTATGATGGAATTTGGGTGATAGTGGACAGACTTACTAAAACAGCCAAATTCCTCCCAGTCAAAGCGACTTCTACCTTGGATCAATTGGCTAAATTGTATGTTGATAGAGTAATAAGTCAATATGGAGCACCGGTATCAATTGTTTCTGACAGAGATCCAAGGTTTACGTCTAAATTTTGGCCAAGTTTGCAGCATGCGTTGGGAACTAAACTTAAGTTTAGCATAGCTTTCCATCCTCAAACTGATGGGCAATCAGAAAGAACAACCCAAACTTTAGAGGATATGCTGCGTGCATGCGTGTTACAATATAAAGGGAGCTGGGATACTCACCTAACTTTGATGGAGTTTGCCTATAATAATAACTATCATTCTAGCATTGGAATGGCACCTTACGAGGCGCTATATGGTGGGCGTTGCAGAACTCCCACATGCTGGGGTGAGGTAGGAGAACGGAAGTTAATAGGGCCAGAATTAGTTCAAACCACTTCAGAAAATGTGAAACTTATAAGAGAGAAATTGAAAACCGCACATGATCGACAAAAGAGTTACACAGACAAGAGGCGTCAAGACTTAGAATTTGAAGTTGGGGATAAAGTCTTCTTGAAATTATCTCCTTGGAAGGGAATATTGAGATTTGGAAGGAAAGGAAAATTAAGTCCAAGATATATTGGACCTTATGAGATTCTGGAACGCATAAGACCTTCAGCTTACCGATTAGCCTTACCTATGGAATTGTCCAAAATACACGATGTGTTCCATGTCTCTCTATTGATGAAGTATATTCCCGATCCTACGCATGTTTTAAAAACTCAACCTATTCAAGTAAATGAAGACTTATCCTATGAAGAAGAGCCTGTGCAAATTCTTGACCGCATAGAACAAGTGTTAAGAACAAAAACGATACCGCTTGTGAAGGTCTTATGGAGAAACCATCAAGTTGAAGAGGCAACATGGGAAAGTGAAGAGCAAATGAAAATCAAATACCCTCACCTCTTCTTACCGTAATACTACTTGAATTTCGAGGACGAAATTCATAAAAAGGGGGTAAGGAATTGTAAGCACTGATTTGCGTTGTCAAGCGTTGAGGTGTAGCCATGCGTTTGTGGCTATGCGTCTCAAAGGGAGAAGCGGTTGTGAGCGAGAGCAAGAAATTTTGGAAAGTAAAATTTTGGCTAAGTGTTGGCGAAGTCCATGCGTTGTGGTTGATTCACGGAGGTTAGTGAGTTGAGGTAGCTACCCGCGTTGAAGGATAAGTAATTCTGGCGGGGGAAGAAACGTGCTTGAACCATGCGCTAAAGTCACTTTGCGTTGAGGACAGTCATGTGCTGAATTCACTCTGCGCTGAGGACAGCCATGCGCTGAAGCCAATGCGTTGAAGACAGACTTGAGTTGAAGCCGCTCCGCGTCAAAGACAGAGTAGCCTTGACGCGACGAAGATAGTGGTTTATGACCGAGTTGTATGCGTCAGAAGTAGGAGGTGTTGAGAACGACGCCATGCGTCGGGTGAGGTTAGTTGCTGAAGGCGCTGGAGGAGAATTTTAACATGAGCGTCTCGCGTCGAAGTGTGAACCCCGCGCCAGCCTGCGGGTGAGGGGTAAGTTGGCAACATTAATCTTGGTGTTTGTGAAGGCTAAGTCGGTAATATATATTGTTGGATTAATTAAATGTTTAATCATTTTTAAGACATTTCGAGAACTTAAGTCGGTTCCATATTCCAGAAAACCTTCAGAAGAAGATTGAGGAAGGTGTTCTTGAGGGTTTTGGACGAAATTCGACTCATATTGATGCTGAAAACGAAGCTGGAACAGAGGAATGACTGAAGTCACTTGGTTTGGTTGAGCAGTGCCTGATAATCGAAGTAGAACGTGAAGAGGAAGCCGAGTTAAGAGCTAAAAATTAGAGGTTAGTAAGTGGACATAATTCCTAACAACTTTTGTAAAGGATGGTGATGCCAAAACTGAAGATTTACTATGTGAATCCTTAGGAAAAACAGAGTTTACAAGATTATCTCGCACTCCGGAACAGCAGGAGGTGATTCCGGAATACCGTGAGAACGAGGAGGAGTTAAGCCTTGAAACTTTGAGGTAAGCTATAGAACTTAATTTCCTATAAGTTTGTAGAAGAAAGGAAGTTCTGAATCAGTATAGAAATTTGACTTGCAATAGATTGAAGTAAGAACAAGAAGAAAGGAAGGAATAACGGAGCAGACTGTCGCTGATTAGCAAGTATCGGCACACTGTCTAGGTATCGATAGCGAGACGGGTATCGCTAAAACGCAAAGGAGCCTTCCGTCTCACAAATCTCGCTAGATAACGCTAAGTATCGCTGCTAAAGTAAGTAACGCTAGTGTTGTTCCATCGAGTATCGCTAGTAACAGTCCTTATCGGCTGGTATCGCTGGGATTCTCACTTATAAGTCAGTAAAGAAAAAGGAAGAAAATTTATGTTAATTAACGCAAGGTACATGTCTTCTGCAGGCCAAGAAGAAATAGGAAAAGTGTATAACCCACGTAAAGCCTAGAAAGAGTTGTGAGTGACTATTTTATTCTTCAATCCTATTTTATTGAAAATGTTTTTATGAAGCATGATTTTCAATTAACTGTTAAATATGAAAAATGTTGATTGCACTTCTCAAAAGGGCATGTTACATATTTCTAAAGTTGATAGAAAGCTTTTATGTGAAATGTTATTGAATAAGGTTTTGTATGATTTCTATGAAAGGATTTTCATATGAACTATTATGTGAACGAAATTCTAAAACGTTTTAGAGGAGGCTCAGTGCTCAAGGACACGAGAAGGCACGTGAGTTTCCCCGGGACCCAGTACTCAAGGACATGAGAAGGTACATGGGCAACTCGTCATATTCCTATGTGCACATAAAGGTTGATTTGGCTGGTGCGTCGAGTTTGCTCCGCATTGAGCCAAGGACGTTTTCGACGTTGGGAGTGTTGAGCTTTGCTCCACCCCAACTAAGGTGCTTTTCGACGTTGAGCGCGTAGAAGCACTGCTCCGCCTCAACTAAGGAAAAAGTTTGAAAAACTAAATTGATATTGATAAATTCTTTGGAAAACACTCTTGTATGATTTATGAATTGATTTATGAGATTAATGGATTTTATGGAAAGTATGTTTAGTTGAACAAATGTTAAACTCTTGCTTATACGTTATACGCAACATGCCTATTTTCAATGAATGCTCGTTTTATAAAGATCTGTCACTCACTAGGCTGTTAGCTTATGTTTTCCAATGTTTTCCTTTTCTCTCCCCAGGTAGCAAGGACGTTCCCGGTGCTTAGCCTACTTCAGCTCACCTTGCGTAAGCCTCGAGTTCTCAAGATACAGTCCAGTTTGAGAGTTGTACGTTGCATATGTTTTATGTAAATGGCATGTAGATTACGTAGTTTTGAGTGGGGAGTGTTGGTGAAAGTTGAGAACACTGAATGATGAATATTAAAGTGAAGTTATACTATGTAATTAAAGCGTACCCCACACAGGGAATTGTATCAAATTAATAGCATGCGTAGTATGACTAAGTTCTATATTTGTATATGAGTAAATGTATGCACAGGAAGGAAGGTAAGAAGAGACAATATGCATCACAAGAGGGGTGATGTCTATTGTCTTCACATTCCCTTTCAGGATAGGTAGGTAATTGATGCGCACTTTTGAGTGATAACCGCAAGTGTATGGGTCAAGTTATAATATAAAACGGTTCAGTCCGAGTATCGTTCCACTGGAGATCCAATTAGGAAGGTTAAAATTACGTAGCTATTCTAGAATTGAGTCAATTTTATTTGAGGATTGAAATTCAATATTTCAAATTTGGGAAAAAGAAAAATCAAACAAGGAAACTATCAAAGGGAGAAACACAAGAGTCAAAGAGAGTTCTAGGGTATTGAATCCTTGTTTATTTCATCATGCAATATTATAGATTTCATGGATTTTATTGTAATTTATATGCCTAAGTCTAGAAACTTAATTCCAAGTTGTTTTCTCTTAAAGACAACTCTTTCTCATGCAACTCGATCGATTGTTAATCTCTTAAAACCAATACAAAATTACATGGCACTAAAACTAGTCTTTAGCAACTTTCATTGTCAACCTAACTACTCTCGTGATAGCTTAACAACGATTCATTGTTATAGATCAAATTAAACATATAATCTCTCAATCATACATCTAACCTAACATGTGAAGATGGCCAATCCTCAAGAATTAAACACAATAACAATGAAAAGCATAATTATTTAAATAAAACCATGAGTCTACAAAATTACCATGAATTCATAAACAATTCATCAAATACCCTAAAACCAAAGAGTTTAGCCCTCATAGCTTGAAGCAACATGTTTGAGCAAAAATAATCAAAGGAAGAGTGTAAAGGAAAAGGAAACTCTACTGAAAAGAGGTTCTTGATTGAGGCAGCACCATCACGAACTCCTTGGCTCTCACGTCGGACTTCGAAAGGCACCAAGACTATCTCGAACTCTTTTCCTCTTCCTTGCAACTAACTCACTCTTTGAACTCTCGCTTAATTCTCTCCTTTTTGTATCTCTTTTTAAGTCTTCAACTTTCTTGCTTTTTCTTGATTTTCTCCCACCTTTGGCTGCTGAAAACCCCCCAAATTTATAGAGTTTGGCCGCCAAAAATTTAACCTAAAATACAAAATTTTTGTTTAATTACGCTGGCGCCGCGGCGCTAGGGTTGCAACCAAAAATAAGTTGCTCTCGGGTTTTAGCGCCGCAACGCTGTCATGCGTTCACCAAGGATGCGTCGAGGCAACGCCATCTCGGTGCCGCGATGCTACTCTGCGTCCATGCTGATGCGTTTATACTTCCGCGCCGCGGGAGCGCTGCCTTAGCACCACGATGCGTTCAACAAGGATGCGTTTATGCTTCAGCGCCTCGGCAGCATCTTCTCAGCGCCGCATCGCTACCCCAAAATTTGTTCTTTTGAGTTTTTCATCTCTTTTTCACCGTATTCTTGCTCGGTTTTGATCTTTTAGTTGTGTCTTCTAATTTTCCTCGTTTTAACCTGAAAATCACTAGCAAACAAGTGAAATCTGACATAAAACTCCCTTAATTTGAGAGAATATAAAACATTTTTCAAGTGCTTATCAACACACCAAACTTAGAGATTTACTAGTCCCGAGCAAAGAATAAAATCAAATAATAGGGAGTTTAGATGAAGAAGTGTGCAATTGACTCATGTCTCAGAGAATAGCATTCAGAGCTTTAAGTAGAAACATGCAAGCATATCTATATTGTTATAATCATTCAAGGCCAAATCTTGCTATCTCCCATGTGTGTGTGTGCAAGCCTCCTTCAATTTAAAATACTAGAACTTAAATTAGGACTTAAGAGAGTTTCTTTAGTTTTCCCCCTACTCTAGCTCATGCACCAATCTTCAAGCTTTCATGCATTCAAGTCAGTAATATGTCCACTAAGGTGCCTTTCAATCATATATTTTTTTCATGGGCCCAAACTTGCATTCTTTTACCTAGAGGCACTAGCTTTCACACATCCACTGTAGGGACTCATACCTAGTCAATTCCCAGGCGTCCTTACTGATCACAACAAAGGCAGCTCTTTTTACCCCTATCTACTCATTACAAGTTTAACATTTAAAAAGATAGACAAATAAAGCTCATATATTTTGTTTACACTTTTTTTTTCTTTTCTCAAGGCATGTATACTCGTTTCTTTTTCCTTAGTCTAAGATTACAAGCTATCATGCATTTCCACTCTCTAACCGGTGGGGCCTTTCGAAATGACAACCAAATACACCCAACTTTATCCTTTTTTCAGTTAAAGATTCTATATAAAAGTGGCTACGTGCTCAAGAATATGAGAGATTTTAAGAGGGACTTAAATGAATTTAACTCAAGATAGTGCTATTCTATTTCCACAATAAGTCATCTATCATGCAAATTCGAATCTCATCATGGGCAATCAACATCAAGGCACACAACCATAACAACATTCCCATTAACTTTGAAAGCTCCAAATTTTTTTTTTTTTTTTTCAAAAATTGTTTCAAAAATTGACATGCATATGATCATTAAAATCTTCACTAACATGCATAGCAGGATAAGAAAACACACAAAAGTACGAAAGACACCTCCCACCCCAAACATAGAATCATGCATTGTCCCCAATTCATAAGAGCATCTAACAAGGAAAGAGCAAACCTGGGAGCAAGCGGGAAGCCACCAAACAGGCTTGGTGTAAGGAGTACTTTGTGTGATAAACCACGTTCCTGAGAGATAAAGCATATGAGTGACTCCAAGATTTATTGAAAAATAAAATAAAGAAAAGTAAATAAAGCAATAAAATTGGGTTGCCTCCCAATAAGCGCTTGGTTTAACATCTTCTAGCTAGACGGGGCTCACGAATCACGGTGGATCCCAAGGTGGTTTCTTCTTTTCATGCTTTGGATCACCTACAACTTTTTGTATTCGCCCACATTGACACTCACAAACATATTCATTAGCATTTAGTGAGTTAGTCAATAAATCATTATCAAATTGGACATCATCGTTTCTAATGTGGTCAAGACTTATTAAAGAATCATCATGCTTCGATTTTAACGGACTCACCACTTCATTTTTAACATGCTTCTCCATAATTTGTTCATAATTCATTATAGGTTTGGGAGGCATGTATGAAGAACTTGGAGAAATATCACAACTAGAAACATGCTTCATCGAATTTTCTACTTTAACAACAAGCATGTCATTAGTCTTACCATTAAAAGGGGGTTCATCATGCATAGAGTTTTTATTTGAAGAGAGAGGCGATGTTACCTTTGTGCTTGGCTCATGATGCTCATACCTTTCTACATCCGGATGCTTAAGGGTTTTATAGATGTCAAATGTTACCTCCTCATCATTAAGGCAAAATGTGAGCTTTCCATCTTGCACATCGATGAGGGCCCTCCCGGTGGCCAAGAATGGTCTCCCAAGGATTATGGGGACTTCGACATCTTCCTCCATGTCTAATATCACAAAGTCCGCCGGGAAGATAAACTTGTCTACCTTGACCAAGACGTCCTCCACAATGCCGTAGGGATGGACAAATGATTGATCGACCAAAAGCAAAGATATGGTAGTTGGTTGCACCTCTCCTCCATTGAGCTTCCTAAACATGGATAAAGGCATTAAGTTAATAGAAGCTCCAAGATCACAAAGTGCTTTAGTAACTTTATTGTTGCCTAAATGACAAGGGATAGAGAAACTCCCTGGATCCTTTAGTTTTTTAGGCAATTTCCTTTGTAGTGCCGTACTACATTCTTCGGTTAGTGCAACCACTTCATAATCTTCATACCTTTTCTTCTTAGACAATACATCCTTCATGAATTTAGCATACTTAGGCATTTGTTCTAATGCCTCTGAAAAAGGAAGGTTAATTTCTAACTTTTGAATATGTCTAAGAATTTTGAAAATTGAGCATCAATCTTTTTCTTTTGAAATCTTTGAGGAAAAGGTAAAGTATTAGGGATAAAAGAAGTAGAGTTAGAAGTACTCCCTATGTTGGACTTTGATTTCTCCTTTTCCTTAGATGCACTCTCTTTTTGTTGGACATCCTCTATGATGGCTTCATCTTCTTCTTGTGGGAGCTCATCATCTTCATCATTAATCAAGGGAGTGGATAGCTTTTTCCCACTCCTCAAAGTCACGGCCTTGCACTCCTCCCTTGGGTTTATCTCGGGACAACTAGGGAACTTACCCTTTTGCATTGTTTGGAGGGAAGTTGCCATTTGACTAAGTTGAACCTCTAAGTTTTGAAGTGCCTTACCTTGGCTTTGAACGGTGCTTGCAATTGCTTGGACCGAATTCTCCAATGTGGTTGTCCTTGATCTTGACTCTTTGACAAAGTCAAGCATTATGTCCTCTAGTGATGATGTCTTTGTATTCCCCGCTCCATTGAATCCTTGAGGTGCTTGCAACACATTCTTGTTGTTAGCATATGAAAAATTCTCATGATTCCTCAAGTTGAGATGATAGTGAGTTGGAAGTTGTTGTTGACCTTGGTATTGTCCTCTATCTACATAATTGGCTACCTCTAACTCACTTGGCTCTTGTTGGCTTGCCATGGCCGCAAGGGAAGCTATGGATGATGGACTTGCTTGGGCTTGGCTTCCTTGAGAAAATTTAGATAAAGCATTAGTAAGAGAAGCCAATTGAGCTTTTAAAGAACTTACCTCATCCATCTCATATCGTCCGGTGGCTTTTGGGATGATTGGGGAAACCGTTCACATGGCCAATTGTACGATGTAGTGGCCAAGACTTCTAATATGGTGTAGGCTTCTTGAGCATTCTTTGAAAAAATTGACCCTCCGGCGGTTGCATCTAGTATGGATTTGGTTGAGCTTGCTAATCCATTGTAGAAGAGTTGAATTTGCAACCAATCCGGGTAACCATGTTGAGGGCACCTTCTCAAGAGATCCTTATACCTCTCCCAAGCCTCATATAATTGTTCATCCTCAAGTTCGCGGAATGTTCCAATCTCCGTCCTTAGTCTTTGAGATTTAGCCAGTGGAAAATATTTGTTCAGGAAAGCTTAAGCTAAGATCTCCCACGTTGTGATACTATCCGGAGGTATGGTTTCCAACCAATCCTTAGCACGGTCCTGTAAATAGAAAAAAAAAAAGTCTTAGTTTAATTGCATCGTTAGAAACACCATTTATCTTTACCGTTCCGCATATTTCTAAAAAAGACCGCAAGTGCTTGTGAGGATCTTCATTGGTTCTTCATCTAAAGGCTAGCTCTCTAGCCATTTGGATCAATCCCGGTTTCAACTCAAAATTGTTGACATTGATAGGCACATTCATTATTCCGGGTTGACTTGCCGGTAACGTGGGTTGGAAGTAGTCTCGAATTGCCTTGGGTATCTCCTCCGCCATCTCCGTGGTTTGATTAAGTAGAGCTCTTAGGTTTCTTCTACACGTCCTTTCAATCTCGGGATCAAGAGGGAGAATATTAGTATTATCTCGAGGCATAGACCAACCAAATAATAAATAAAAATAAAAATAAAAATAAAAATAAAAAAACGATCAAATAATATACACCTCAAATTAAGATCTATCAATTCTAATGAATATTAAATAACAAAAACCGTTCTTTGGATCCCCGGCAATAGCGCCAAAAACTTGATGGGCACTTTGAGTGTTAACCGCAAGTGTACAGGTCAAGTTATAATATAAAACGGTTCAGTTCGAGTATCGTTCCACTGGAGATCCAATTGGGAAGGTTAAAATTACGTAGCTATTCTAGAATTGAGTCAATTTTATTTGAGGATTGAAATTCAATATTTCAAATTTGGGAAAAAGAAAAATCAAACAAGGAAAGTATCAAAGGGAGAAACACAAGAGTCAAAGAGAGTTCTAGGGTAATGAATCCTTGTTTATTTCATCATGCAATATTATAGATTTCATGGATTTTATTGTAATTCATATGCCTAAGTCTAGAAACTTCATTCCAAGTTGTTTTCTCTCAAAGACAACTCTTTCTCATGCAACTCGATTGATTGTTAATCTCTTAAAACCAATACAAAATTACATGGCATTAAAACTAGTCTTTAGCAACTTTCATTGTCAACCTAACTACTCTCGTGATAGCTTAACAACGATTCATTGTTATAGATCAAATTAAACATATAATTTCTCAATCATACATCTAACCTAACATGTGAAGATGGCCAATCCTCAAGAATTAAACACAATAACAATGAAAAGCTTAATTATTTAAATAAAACCATGAGTCTACAAAATTACCATGAATTCATAAATAATTCATCAAATACCCTAAAACCAAAGAGTTTAGCCACTCATAGCTTGAAGCAACATGTTTGAGCAAAAATAATCAAAGGAAGAGTGTAAAGGAAAGGGAAACTCTACTGAAAAGAGGTTCTTGATTGAGGCAGCACCGTCACGAACTCCTTGGCTCTCACGTCGGACTTCGAAAGGCACCAAGACTATCTCGAACTCTTTTCCTCTTCCTTGCAACTAACTCACTCTTTGAACTCTCACTTAACTCTCTCCTTTTTGTATCTCTTTTTAGGTCTGCAACTTTCTTGCTTTTTCTTGATTTTCTCCCACCTTTGGCTGCTGAAAACCCCCCAAATTTATAAAGTTTGGCCGCCAAAAATTTAACCTAAAATACAAAATTTTCGTTTAATTAACGCTGGCGCCGCGGCGCTAGGGTTACGACCAAAAATAAGTTGCTCTCGGGTTTTAGCGCCGCGACGCTGTCATGCGTTCACCAAGGATGCGTCGAGGCAGCGCCATCTCGGCGCCGCGATGCTACTCTGCGTCCATGCTGATGCGTTTATACTTCCGCGCCGCGGGAGCGCTACCTTAGCACCGATGCGTTCAATAAGGATGCGTTTAAGCTTCAGCGCCGCATCGCTACCCCAAAATTTGTTCTTTTGAGTTTTTCATCTCTTTTTCGCCGTATTCTTGCTCGGTTTTGATCTTTTAGTTGTTTCTTCTCATTTTCCTCGTTTTAACCTGAAAATCACTAGCAAACAAGTGAAATCTAACATAAAACTCCCTTAATTTGAGAGAATATAAAGCATTTTTCAAGTGCTTATCAGTAATCCGGGAGGGGGTGTGACATGCGTTGCTTTTTCTCTCCCCTTTCCATTTTCTTGTTCTTTAGAGGTTGTGGTTGTGGATGAAGATTGCGGTTCATAATAGATGTTATGGGAGGTGATTGTGTAGTGATTTGAGGCTGCAATTTCCTTTCATCCTCTGCTCTTGCGTTTCAGTGGGAAGAACCGTCCCACTCCTCAATGTCACGGCTTGACATTGTTCCTTACCGTTAGCTCGTGGGGCTTCGGTATTACTAGGCAATGCTCCTTGGGGTGTGGTATTACGCTCACTTGCCATTTGTCCAACTTGAAGTTCTAGATTTCGGATTGTAATGGCATGGCTCTTTATTTCACCCATTTGGTTCTGGAGCATCGCTTCCAGCGACTTACGCGTTTCTTCATTTTGGGCGATCGTTTGACGCGTAAGTGCTTCAAGGGATGATGATGATGAATTTGCTGACTGGTTTCTTTGCGCTTGATGCCCTTAAACACCTTGGTTGTAAACGGGGTTGTTTCTCTGCGGCTGTTGCCCATTTCCCTGCGTCTGTGCTTGGTTTCCTCCCCATCCAAAGTTAGGATGGTTCCTCCAACCCGGATTATAAGTCTTAGAATACGGGTTGTTCTGAACATAACTTAGACTGTGGGTTGTAGGGACACATATCGTACAAGTGGCCCTCACCGCATTGCACACAGCTTACAGACGCTGTTGCATTCACCGTGTTCATTGCGTCCATTGATGCAACTGTTCCACCTTGGTTGTTCAACGCAATCGTTTGCAACAAGGATGTCATGTTGGCGATCTGAGCTGAAAGGTTACTAGTCGCACCCGTGTCAATCATTCCAGCTTGCGATCGTCTTTTATCTATATACCTGGATCCATATCCATCATCCACCCATTCATCAGTGTTCCTCGAAATTCTGTCGAGGATCTCCTTGGCTTGTGTGTAAGTCTTGTCCATTAAACCTCTTGCTGCAGAGGCGTCAACCACTGATTGTGATGTTTTGTTCAGTCCTCCATAGAAAATTTCCATCTGTACACAATCAGGGATACCATTGTGGGGACAATTCCGTACAAGCCTTTTAAACCGGGCCCATGCTTCACTAAGCGTCTCCGAGTCCTTTTGCTTGAAGGTGACAATGTCTCGTTGCCTCTTTGCACTTACCCTCGGAGGAAAGTATTTCTGCATGAACTTCTCAACCATTTTACCCCAAGTTGTAATCTCACCAGGTTCAAATGAATATGCCCATTGTCTTGCTTCATCTCTGAGAGAAAATGGGAATAGCGTCAGTCTGATGCTATCTTGCGGTACTCCAGCCATAGGGAATGCGCTACAAATTTCCAAGAAACTCTTCAGGTGTGCATGTGGATCTTCACCCATTGCACCCCCAAACTGCCCTGCGGCTTGCAGCATCTGCAACATTACTGGTTTCATTTTGAACCTTCCGTTACCCTCGAAGGTTGGTTGTAAAATTCCCGGTGCAAAATTGTATAAATTTGGCGACGCATACTCCCTCATCGGGCGATTTCTATCATGCGCCAAGAGAATCGGGTTTGTATCATAGTTTGCGTGCTCTTGCGCATTTGCGTTCTGCCTAAACCCAGCTTGAGGAGCTTGAGGTTGATTATTTTGAGCATCCATGTTCTATTCAGTAGTTTGATTGCTCCTTCTTTGCTTATTTTGTCTTATCCTTCTTCTGAAGGTCCTCTCAATCTCGGGGTCAATATCAAATGTTGGGTTATCCTCTTCACTCATATACTGTTAGAAGCCTCTGACAGAAGAGAAGCTTGCCATACTCCGTTGACTGAGGAATTCTGCAACACAATAATCCAAAGAAAAATATTAAATCAATGAAATAATCCTCGGCAACGGCGCCAAAAACTTGTTGTGAAAATATTGTAGTGTAAATTAGCCTAACGCAAAGTGCTAAAGAATGTGGTTATGCATTCAACATGTCATGCTTTGATCATGCAATGCGTTCTATTATTATGCGTTGGTCTTGGCAAGTTTTCCTATTCTTTTACCCAAGTATAAGTAAAGTTATAGGTGTTCTCGGTGAGTCCGAGGTCGAACACAGGGATTATATTGATTTGGTTTTTAATTGGATTTCATAAAATTATTTGAGAAATTGGATCGGTTTTAATTGGGATTACCGCAAACAGATGTCCAGTTTGAGGAAAAAGGACATTCAGGGGAATGTTTTAGTAAAGACGATACTTTTCATATGGAGTGAAAGAGCATCATTGGAAGCGATGCAATACTGAGAAGATGAAAAGAAATATTTCCCAGAGAGTTTTCTTGTAAAATTGTGGAAGAGGACATAGCAAAAATTATGATGGAAATGAAGATGTTTATTATATGTATGAACAATCAAAGTGATATGCAAAGATTGTCCACAGGACCAAGGAGGCTCAAGTATTAAGAAGAAGAAAGAACGGAAAGAAGTATTTTAGTTAATATAGTTAAAGGTACTTTTTAAGTGGGAAATGTATAAACAACGTATATGAATAAGAAGTATTCTCCGTTTTCATATCCTATTGTACTGCCTAAATTTCGAGGACGAAATTTTTCTAAGGTGAGTGGAATTGTCACACCCTACTTAAGAAACCGATGCGTTGAAGAGTCTATGAAGAAAAGAAGTAAAGGACCATGTTAGACGCATGGTCAGGGCTAGGTAACGCATGGTAAGGGTGGACGCATGGAAGTAAACCGAGAAGGGAAAGAAGTGAAACGCATAAGAGAAATACGCATTGGCGATGGTAAGATGCTTAAGCAAGGAAGGAATGATGTTATGTTGTGAAGTGTTGAAAGAGATTTAAGTCTCGGAAAGATAGAATACTATAGCAAATTGAGTAACGCAATAGGACAACGCATAAAGGAAGAACTGGAGAAGGATTTATTCGTTATGAATATGAGAGTTGGGCGCATGGTATGATGAGATGAAGTATAAACGCATAGTATTGCACGTTTGTCATTGACGCCTAGTGACATATGTAAGCTGATGTGCCACTTTTGTGTGTTAACCGCAAGTGTACGGGTCAAGTTATAATATAAAACGGTTAAGTCCGAGTATCGTTTCCACTAGAGATCCAATTGGGAAGGTTTAAGTTATTTAGCTATTCTAGAATTAAATCAATTTTAATTGAGGATTGGAATTCAAATTTTATTTTTGAGAAAAAGAAAGATCAAGCCAATAAAGTATCAAAGGGAGAATTGTAAGAGTCAAAGAGAGTTCTAGGGTTTCAAATCCTTGTTTGTTTCATCATGCAAAATTATAGATTTCATGGATTTAATTCTTATGCCTAAGTCTAGAAACTCAATTCCAAGTAATCTTCTCTCAAAGACAACTCTTTCTCATGCAACTTGATTGATAGTTAATCTCTTAAAACCAATACAAAGATTACATGGCATTAAAACTAGTCTTTAGCAACTTTCATTGTCAACCAAACTACTCTCGTGATAGATTAACAACGATTCATTGTTATAGATCAAATTAAACATATAATCTCTCGATCATACATCTAACCTAACATGTGAAGGTGGCCAATCTTCAAGAATTAAACACAATAACAATGAAAAGCATATTTATTTGAACAAAACCATGAGTCTACAAAATTATCATGAATTCACAAACAATTCATCAAAAACCCTAAAACTAAAGAGTTTAGCCACTCATAGCGTGAAGCAACATATTGAGCAAAAAGAATCATACAAAGAGTGTAAAGAATGGGGAAACTCTACTGAAAAGAGGTTCTTGATTGAGGCAGTACCGTCACAAACTCCTTGGCTCTCGTGTCGGACTTTGAAGGGCACTAAAACTATCTTGAACTCTTTTCCTCTTCCTTGCGGCTAACTCACTCTTGGAACTCTAGCTTAATTCTCACCTTTTAGGATCGTTCTCTTGTTCTGCAACTTTCTTGATCTTCTTGATATTTCTCCCCCCTTTTAGCTGCTGAAAACCCCTAAATTTATAGAGTTTGGCCGCCCAAAATTTAACCTAAAATACAAAACTTGCGTTTAAATTAACTCTGGCGCCGCGGCGCTAGCGTTGCGACCAAAATTAAGTTGCTCTCGGGTTTCAGCGCCGCGATGCTGTCTTGCGTTCACCAAGTATGCGTCGAAGCAGCGCCTTCCTAGCGCCGCGTTGCTGCTCTGCGTCCATGTTGATGCGTTTCAGCCTCAGCGCCGCGGCAGCGCTGCCTTAGCGCCGCGGTGCATTATGCATTTCAAGCAAGGATGCGTTTTTCAGCACTTTTTCTCCATATTCTTGCTCGATTTTGATCTTTCAGTCGTTTCTTCTAATTTTCCTCGTTTTAACCTGAAAATCACTAGCAAACAAGTGAAATCTAATATAAAACTTCCTTAATTTGAGAGAATAATAAGCACTTTTCAAGTGCTTATCAACACCCCAAACTTAAAGATTTGCTAGTCTGGAGCAAAGAATAAAATCAAATAATAGGGAGTTTTAGATGAAGAAGTGTGCAATTGACTCATGTCTCAGAGAATAGCATTCAGAGCTTAAGTAGAAACATGCAAGCATATCTATATTGTTTTAATTATTCAAGGCCAAATCTTGCTATCTCCATGTGTGTGTGTGCAAGCCTCCTTCAATTTAAAATACTAGAATTCAAATTAGGACTTAAGAGAGTTTCTTTAGTTTTCCCCCTACTCTAGCTCATGAACCAATCTTCAAGCTTTCATGCATTCAAGTGAGTAATATGTCCACTAAGGTGCTGAAAAGTGCTTATTATTCTCTCAAAGTAAAAGAGTTTTATATTAGATTTCACTTGTTTGCTAGTGATTTTCAGGTTAAAACGAGGAAAATTAGAAGAAACGACTGAAAGATCAAAACCGAGCAAGAATATGGAGAAAAAGTGCTGAAAAACGCATCCTTGCTTGAAACACATGGTGCGTCGCGGCGCTGAGGCAGAAACGCATCAGCATGGACGCAGAGCAGCAACGCAGCGCTGGGAAGGCGCTGCTTCGATGCGTACTTGGTGAACGCAAGACAGCGTCGCGGCGCTGGGACGGCGCTGCCGCGGCGCTAAAACCCGAGAGCAACTTAATTTTGGTCGCAACGCTAGCGCTGCGGCGCCAGCGTTAATTTAAACGCAAGTTTTGTATTTTAGGTTAAATTTTGGGTGGCCAAACTCTATAAATTTAGGGGTTTTCAGCAGCCAAAAAGGGGGGAGATATATCAAGAAGATCAAGAAAGTTGCAGAACAAAAGAAAGATCCAAAATGGTGAGAATTAAGCTAGAGTTCCAAGAGTGATTTAGCTGCAAGGAAGAGGAAAAGAGTTCGAGATAGTTTTGGTGCCCTTCGAAGTCCGACGCGAGAGCCAAAGAGTTCGTGACAGTGCTGCCTCAATCAAGAACCTCTTTTTAGTAGAGTTTCCCTATTCTTTACACTCTTTCTTTGATTAGTTTTGCTCAATATGTTGCTTCACGCTATGAGTGGCTAAACTCTTTAGTTTTAGGGTTTTTGATGAATTGTTTGTGAATTCATGATAACTTTGTAGACTCATGGTTTTGTTCAAATAAATATGCTTTTCATTGTTATTGTGTTTAATTCTTGAAGATTGGCCACCTTCACATGTTAGGTTAGATGTATGATCGAGAGATTATATGTTTAATTTGATCTATAACAATGAATCGTTGTTAATCTATCACGAGAGTAGTTAGGTTGATAATGAAAGTTGCTAAAGACTAGTTTTAAAGCCATGTAATTTTGTATTGGTTTTAAGAGATTAACTATCAATCAAGTTGCATGAGAAAGAGTTGTCTTTGAGAGAAGATAACTTGGAATTAAGTTTCTAGACTTAGGCATAAGAATTAAATCCATGAAATCTATAATTTTGCATGATGAAACAAACAAGGATTCGAAACCCTAGAACTCTCTTTGACTCTTGCAATTCTCCCTTTGATACTTTCTTGGCTTGATTTTTCTTTTTCCCAAAATTGAAATATTGAATTTCAATCCTCAAATAAAATTGATTCAACTCTAGAATAGCTAAATAACTTAAACCTTCCCAATTGGATCTCTAGTGGAAACGATACTCGGACTTAACCGTTTTATATTATAACTTGACCTGTACACTTGCGGTTAACACACAAAAGTGGCACATCAAGTGCCTGTCAATCATATATATATATATATATATATATTTTTTTTTCTCCATGGGCCCAAACTTGCATTCTTTTACCTAGAGGCACTAGCTTTCACACATTCACTGTAGGGACTCGTACCTAGTCAATTCCCAGGCGTCCTTACTGATCACAGCAAAGGCAACTCTTTCAAGTTAAACATTTTAAAAAAAAATAGACAATTAAAGCTCATATATTTTGTGTACACTCTTTCTTTTCTCAAGGCATGTATACTTTTTTCTTTTTCGTTAGTCTAAGATTACAAGCTATCATGCATTTCCACTCCCTAACCGGTGGGGTCTTTCGAAGTGACAACAAAATACACCCAACTTAATCCTTTTTTCAGTTAAAAATTCTAAATAGAAGTGGCTAAGTGCTCAAGAATATGAGAGATTTTAAGAGGGACTTAAATGAATTTAACTCAAGATAGTGCTATTCTATTTCCACAATAAGTCATCTATCATGCAAATTCGAATCTCATCATGGGCAATCAACATCAAGGCACACAACCATAAACAACATTCCCATTAACTTTGAAAGCTCCAAAATTTTCAAAAAAAATTTTTTCAAAAATTGACATGCATATGATCATTAAAACCTTCACTAACATGCATAGCAGGATAAGAAAACACACAAAAGTACGAAAGACTGACGTGCATATGATCATTAAAACCTTCACTAACATGCATAGCAGGATAAGAAAACACACAAAAGTACGAAAGACACCTCCCACCCCAAACTTAGAATCATGCATTGTCCCCAATGCATAAGAACATCTAACAAGGAAAGAGCAAGCCTGGGAGCAAGCGGGAAGCCACCAAACAGGCTTGGTGTAAGGAGTACTTTGTGTGATGAGCTATGTTCCTGAGAAATAAAGCATATGAGTGACTCCAAGATTTATAAAATAAAATAAAAAAATAATAAAAAAAATAAAGAAAGCAATAAAATTGGGTTGCCTCCCAATAAGCGCTTGGTTTAACGTCTTCTAGCTAGACGGGACTACTGGATCATGCAATGAAAGTCAGGTTCTCAAGTCCACGTTCTTCATCACCGATGTAGTGCTTTAATCGTTGACCATTCACTTTAAAGGTTGTTCCATTGTTAACTTGTAGTTCCACGGCTCCGTGTGGGGATACCTTGAAAATGACAAAGGGTCCCGACCATCGTGTCCTAAGCTTACCTGGAAACAAGCGTAAACGTGAGTTAAAAAGTAATACTCTTTGTCCTGGAAGGAAGGTTCGTGATGTGATCTTCTTGTCATGCCATCTCGCAGTGCTCTCTTTGTAAAGTTTGGCATTCTCATAAGCTTGAGCACGGAACTCCTCCATCTCATTGAGTTCTAAGAGGCGTTTCTCACCAACTTTCTCAAAATCCATGTTCAGCTTCTTGATGGCCCAATAAGCTCTATGCTCGAGCTCTACCGGTAAGTGACAAGCCTTTCCAAACACCAACCTATACGGGGAAGTACCAATTGGGGTTTTGAAAGCTGTGCGGTAGGCCCATAGTGCATCATCGAGCTTAAGGGCCCAATCCTTCCTATTGGTCTTGACTGTCTTTTCCAAAACTTGTTTGATTTCCCTGTTAGATAACTCAGCAAGGCCATTAGTTTGAGGATGATAAGCTGTAGCAATTTTATGATTAACATTATATTTTTGCATCATGGATTTAAACAGTTTATTGCAAAAGTGAGAGCCCTCATCACTAATAATAGCTCTAGGTGTACCGAAACGTGTGAAAATGTTTTTATGCAAGAATTTTAAAACAGTGCGAGCATCATTGGTCCTAGTAGCTATGGCTTCTACCCACTTAGATACATAATCTACTGCAACTAGAATGTATAGGTAACCATTAAAAGAAATAGGAAAAGGCCCCATAAAGTCAATACCCCAAACATCAAATAACTCCACTTCCAAGATAGGTTTCATTGGAAGCTCATGTTGTCTAGAAATATTGCCAGTACGTTGGCACCTATCACATGACTTAACAAAGGTATAACAGTCTTTAAAAAGGGATGGCCAATAAAATCCTGACTGGAGTACCTTAGCTGCAGTTCTGGTGGGTCCAAAATAACCTCCATAGGGGGAAGCATGACATGAATTTAAAATACTTACCATTTCCTCTTGAGGTACACACTTTCTTATCATATTGTCAGCACAAACCTTGTAGAGAAGTGGGTCCTCCCAATGGTAAGACTTAACATTGTGCAGGAATCTTTTCTTTTGTTGATAGTTCATGTCAGGTGGCAAATGTCCTCCTGCAAGATAATTAACTATGTCAGTAAACCAGGGCAAACTATCTTTTACCTGATACAGTTTTTCATCAGGGAACTTCTCAACAATTGGGGACCATGATTTAGCTTCCTCATTCTTAATTCTAGATAAGTGGTCTACAACAACATTTTCACATCCTTTCCTGTCTTTGGTTTCTAGGTCAAATTCCTGTAACAATAATATCCACCTCATTAGCCTAGGTTTAGAATCTTTCTTAACAAACAAGTACTTTAAAGTAGCATGGTCAGTATGCACTACTATTTTAGAGCCAAGCAAGTATGATCTAAATTTATCAATGGCAAACACAACAGCTAGTAGTTCTTTTTCAGTAGTAGTGTATTTCTGTTGAGTATTATCAATAGTCCTACTAGCATAGTAAATTGCCCTAAACATGTTATCTCTACGTTGGCCTAAAACAGCTCCTAAAGCATAATCACTAGCATCACACATGATCTCAAAATACTGACTCCAATCTGGTACAACAATAATAGGTGCAGCAATTAGTCTTTCCTTCAGAGTATTAAAAACTAGTAGACATGCATCATCAAAAATAAATTTAGCTTCGTTTTCTAACAAATTACTCAAGGGTTTAGCAATTTTAGAAAAATCTTTAATAAATCTCCTGTAAAACCCTGCATGCCCTAGGAAGCTTCTGACTCCTTTCACATTGGTAAGGGGTGGTAGTTGTTCAATGCCAGATATTTTAGCCCTATCCACCTCCAATCCTTTTTTAGAGACTTTGTGCCCCAGGACGATGCCTTCCGTCACCATGAAGTGACACTTCTCCCAGTTTAGAACAAGGTTAGCATCTTGGCACCTCTGCAAAACACAAGTTAGATTAACAAGACAAGAATCAAATGAAGACCCAAATACAGAAAAATCATCCATAAAAACCTCCATTATGTCTTCAATGAGCCCTTGAAAAACAGACATCATACAACGTTGAAAAGTAGCAGGAGCATTACATAAACCAAAAGGCATTCTCTTCAAAGCAAATGTCCCATAGGGACATGTAAATGTCGTTTTTTCTTGATCCTCAGGAGCAATGACAATTTGGTTATAACCTGAATATCCATCTAGAAAGCAATAATGAGAATAACCTGCAAGTCTATCAAGCATTTGATCTATAAAAGGAAGGGGAAAATGATCTTTTCTAGTATCTTTGTTCAACTTCCTATAATCAATGCATACACGCCATCCTGTCACAGTTCTAGTGGCTATCATATCATCTTTTTCATTTTTAACCACAGTCATGCCACCCTTCTTGGGTACCACTTGAACAGGACTTACCCATGGACTGTCAGATATGACATATATGATTCCTGCATTCAAAAGCTTGAGCACTTCTTTCTTAACTACCTCCTTCATGATGGGATTAAATCTCCTTTGGTGCTCTATTGATGGTTTAAAGGTATCTTCCATCAAGATTCTGTGCATACAGACCGACGGACTAATACCTTTAAGATTCTCAATAGACCAACCAATAGCAGATTTATGGTCCCTCAATACTTTCAATAATTTTTCTTCTTCTACAGAATCAAGATCAGAAGATATTATAACAGGTAAAGAAGATAAATCATCTAAGAATGCATATTTTAAATGAAGAGGTAATACTTTTAATTCAAGCTTAGACTTCTCAATATCATTCACAACATGCAAAGGAGCTAAAGGTATAGGTTTATCTACTTTAGAACATATTGGCAACCTATCTAACCACCTAGCATAAAATGCTATTTCATCAAAGATTGTATCTGCATTTTCAACATCTATCATGCTTTGTTCTAGATGATCATTAGCTAACATAACCTCTACATGCTTAAAAATAGTATGATCAATTATGTCTATAGCATGGCAAGGACTACTCTCATCATGATGACTCAAGGACTTGTAAATATCAAATACTACATTTTCATCATTTACCCTTAGAGTCAACTTCCCTTGTTGGACATCTATGATAGCCTTTCCAGTTTCTAGGAATGGCCTCCCAAGTATGATAGGAATCTCATAGTCCTCCTCCATGTCCAATACTACAAAATCTGCAGGGAAGATAAATTTGTCAACTTTAACTAATACATCTTAAACAATACCTTTGGGATAAGCTAATGATCTGTCAGCAAGTTGCAGGGTGATGGTGGTAGGTTGCACCTCTCCAATGTTGAGTTTCCTATAGACAAATAAAGGCATTAAATTAATAGAAGCACCAAGATCACAAAGAGCTCTAGTAACATTTAAAGAACCAATAGTGCAAGGTATAGTAAAACTCCCTGGATGTTTTAACTTTTGTGGTAGCTTCTTTTGTAACACTGCACTGCATTCCTCAGTCATGCTAATCATCTCATATTGCCCAAACTTTTTCTTTTTAGATAAGACATCTTTCATGAATTTCGCATAGTTGGTCATTTGCTCTAAAGCCTCAGCAAATGGAATGTTAATGTGCAGCTTTTTAAATAACTCAAGAAATTTAGCAAATTGCGAGTCTATTTCTTTCTTTTTAAAACGTTGAGGATATGGCATAGTATTAGGTACAAAAGGTAGAGGGTTAGATGACTTACTTGAAGATGTTGACTCTTTTACCTTTACCTCCTTTTCTAGGATCTTTGGTTCATCTTCTAGAATTGGCTCTTGGATATTGCCATCTACCTCTTGCTCTTCATCCTCATCAATGATCAAAGGAATGGACAGCTTTTTCCCACTCCTCAAAGTCATGGCCTTGCACTCCTCTTTTGGATTTATCTCGAGGCAACTAGGAAATTTTCCCTTTTGCATTGTTTGAAGGGAAGTGGTGATTTGGCTTATTTGTACCTCGATGTTTTGAATGGCCTTACCATGACTTTGTACGGTGCTTTCCAATGCGGTTGTCCTTCCTCTTGATTCTTTTATGAATTCTACCATCAAATCTTCTAAGTTGGACCTCTTTTCAGTGTGGGATGGACCTACATTGGATAATTCAGAAGAACCTTGCAATACATTCCTTTTGTTAGCATAAGAAAAATTTTCATGGTTCCTCAAACTAGGATGGTAGTGAGTTGGAAGTTGTTGATGTTGGTGACTCCTATATTGTCCTCTATCAACATAATTAGCCGTCTCATTGTCCCCATGAACGCCCATTTTCGATGCCAAAGCAGCAAGAGAGGCTATAGATGGTGGATTTTGAGCTTGGCCTCCTGTAGTTAATTTAGAAAGAGCATTAGTAAGTGAAGCCATTTGAGCTTTAAGAGAATTTACCTCATCAACTTCATATAATCCGGTGGCTCTTGGGATGTTTGGAGAAGACCGTTCACATGGCCAATTGTAGGATGTATTGGCCAAGTCTTCTAATATGGTATAGGCTTCTTGAGCATTCTTTGAAAAAATTGACCCTCCGACAGTTGCATCTAAGATGAATTTGGTTGAGCTTGCCAATCCATTGTAGAAAAGTTGAATTTGCAACCAATCTGGATACCCATGTTGAGGGCATCTTCTCAAGAGATCCTTATACCTCTCCCAAGCCTCATATAATTGTTCATCCTCGAGTTGGCGGAATGTTCCAATCTCCGTCCTTAGTCTTTGAGATTTAGCCGATGGAAAATATTTGTTCAAGAAAGCTTGAGCTAAGATCTCCCATGTGGTAATGCTATCCGGAGATATGGTTTCCAACCAATCCTTAGCACGGTCCTGCAAAGAGAAAGGAAAAAGTCTTAGTTTAATAGCATGTATAGAAACACCATTCATCTTTACTGTCCCGCATATCTCCAAGAAGGATCGTAAGTGCTTGTGAGGATCTTCATTAGTTCTTCCTCTAAAGGCTAGCTCTCTAGCCATTTGGATCAATCCCGGTTTCAACTCAAAATTGTTGACATTGATAGGCACATTCATAATTCCGGGTTGACTTGCCGGTAACTTAGGTTGAAAGTAGTCTCTAATTGCCTTAGGTATCTCCTCCGCCATCTCCGTAGTTTGATTAAGTTGAGCACTTAGATTTCTTCTACACGTCCTTTCAATCTCAGGATCAAGAGGGAGGAGGTTAGTATTATTGCGAGGCATAGACTAACAAAATAAATAAAATACAAAACAATTATATACAATAAACTAAATAAATAAACAATCAAATAAAAAAATAAACAAAAAATAAAAACAAATAAACAATCAAATAATATACACCTCAAATTAAGATCTATCAATTCTAATGAATATTAAATAACAAAAAACCATTCTTTGGATCCCCAGCAACGGCGCCAAAAACTTGATGTGCCACTTTTGTGTGTTAACCGCAAGTGTACGGGTCAAGTTATAATATAAAACGGTTAAGTCCGAGTATCGTTTCCACTAGAGATCCAATTGGGAAGGTTTAAGTTATTTAGCTATTCTAGAATTAAATTAATTTTAATTGAGGATTGGAATTCAAATTTTGTTTTTGAGAAAAAGAAAGATCAAGCCAATAAAGTATCAAAGGGAGAATTGTAAGAGTCAAAGAGAGTTCTAGGGTTTCAAATCCTTGTTTGTTTCATCATGCAAAATTATAGATTTCATGTATTTAATTCTTATGCCTAAGTCTAGAAACTCAATTCCAAGTAATCTTCTCTCAAAGACAACTCTTTCTCATGCAACTTGATTGATAGTTAATCTCTTCAAACCAATACAAAGATTACATGGCATTAAAACTAGTCTTTAGCAACTTTCATTGTCAACCAAACTACTCTCGTGATAGATTAACAACGATTCATTGTTATAGATCAAATTAAACATATAATCTCTCGATCATACATCTAACCTAACATGTGAAGGTGGCCAATCTTCAAGAATTAAACACAATAACAATGAAAAGCATATTTATTTGAACAAAACCATGAGTCTACAAAATTATCATGAATTCATAAACAATTCATCAAAAACCCTAAAACTAAAGAGTTTAGCCACTCATAGCATGAAGCAACATATTGAGCAAAAAGAATCAAAGAAAGAGTGTAAAGAATAGGGAAACTCTACTGAAAAGAGGTTCTTGATTGAGGCAGTACCGTCACGAACTCCTTGGCTCTCGCGTCGGACTTCGAAGGGCACCAAAACTATCTTGAACTCTTTTCCTTATCCTTGCGGCTAACTCACTCTTGGAACTCTAGCTTAATTCTCACCTTTTCGGATCGTTCTTTTGTTCTGCAACTTTCTTGATCTTCTTGATATTTCTCCCCCCTTTTGGCTGTTGAAAACCCCTAAATTTATAGAGTTTGGCCGCCCAAAATTTAACCTAAAATACAAAACTTGCGTTTAAATTAACGCTAGCGCCGCGGCGCTAGTGTTGCGACCAAAATTAAGTTTCTCTCGGGTTTTAGCGCCGCGATGCTGTTTTGCGTTCACCAAGTATGCATCTAAGCAGCGCCTTCCTAGCGCCGCGTTGCTGCTTTGCGTCCATGCTGATGCGTTTCAGCCTCAGCGCCGCGGCGCATCATGCGTTTCAAGCAAGGATGCGTTTTTCAGCACTTTTTCTCCATATTCTTGCTCGGTTTTGATCTTTCAGTCATTTCTTCTAATTTTCCTCGTTTTAACCTGAAAATTACTAGCAAACAAGTGAAATCTAATATAAAACTCCCTTAATTTGAGTGAATAATAAGCACTTTTCAAGTGCTTATCATAAGCACTGGTTTATAATGTGCGGTTATGCGTTCAAGGGGAAATCATGAATGGTTGTGTGAGCTGAAGCAATTGCCGCGTTGGCGGGGGAAGGAACGTACTTGGCATACCATGCATTGGTAAGGTTGTCATGCGTAGAGGTCCCTATGCGTTGAAGACAGAGTTATCTCTATGCGTCAAAGACAGTAGTATGTTGACTGAGAGTTAGAAAAGTGAGTAGTGAAGCTCAAATCTTAAAGGAAACTCAACGAACGCATGAGGGCGTTGTGTTGAATAAAAGTTGTTCATTGGAAATGTTGGATGCATAAGATAAGCTTATAAAGGCCAGGTGGCTTCGTATGGATTTGACACCTTATCAGTAAGAGGTGTTGAAGGCATGTCAAGTGTTTCATGCAAGGTGACATTTGGACTAATGCATGGTTAATTAAGCATGCAGCATGACATGTGGCAAACAAGTGGCAAAAGGAGAGGAAAAGTTGGATGGCAAGCTCCCTATAAATAGAACTTTGAGGGAAAATGAGCGACTGATGACTCTCAGAGAAGAAATCTGGAGAGAAAAAGAGAACAAGAAGGCAGCAAGGACGTCCGTTGTAGGAGTATGCAGCCAAGAAAGAAGGTATTTGACAACTTAGCTATTTTGTGTAAAGAAGTTGTCTTGCGTTAAAAGGGGTCGGCCTTGTGTTGAGGACAAACATAATGTCCAAGGTGAATGCGGCGTCCAAAGTTGGGTGATGCGTTCAAGTTGGACCTTGCGTCCAAGTGAGGGTGACACATCCAAAGGAGAAGTAAGAAGAGTTGGGAAGCACTTTGCGAAAGTAATCAACCTTGCGTCGAAGGGCAGGGTTTGCGGTAGTTATCAACCTTGCGTTGAAGGGCAGGATTGCGTTCAACAGAGCTGGCAGAGGGAAATAGAGCTTTGCGTTTCTGAGATTAGAACGCTGCGTCCAAGAAGCTCGGGGAGAGGAAATAAAGGAAAGGAAGAAGAAGTATTCTTTGGCAAGTATAGGTGAGTAACACGTGCATTTTACAAAATATAAATGAGTTCTTTATGAATATGATTATATGGTTTCTAATGAAATAAAGCATGCGCTTTCATATATATAAAGCATATGAATATGTTGTTTATAGAGATAAGAGCATGCATTTATACATACATAAAAGAACATGAGCTAGCTGAGAGTATGCGTGTCACACCCCATCCCAAATACACTCTATACCTAGGATTGAGCATGATCCTGTTTTCTCTTACAAAATTCTATAAGATGGATACCGTGTAAATAGCAAAACAAAACAACATTTCCATTGACAAATCAGAAGAAAATGCAACCTCTCAACAACATAACTGTAGTTATACATGTATGGTGCAACACGTCCCCCTTACTACTCTCAGAAATGTGCATAATATAGGATATGTACAGTCTAAATATTTACAACTATCCCAGAGGTTCACTTCCAGATAGGCCCAGACAAGATTCTTCTGTAGGCTAGGCGTCCCGGACACGCTCGCTACCTGAAACAACAAACAACAACAACAAACTGGATGAGCAGAAGGCTCAGTGAGTGACTAAATCTACTAAACTATTCATAACAGCTATAATCCAGTTTGTGAGTTGGTAACCATCACATAACACATCCCAATGAATTATCAAGATTCACTTTTCACAATGCACATATAACTATCAAATTCTCATATCTCACAAGCTTGCATCTATTTAGTGCTTTCACTTTCCGTCCCTCAGCACTTACTCATTTATAATTACAGTACCATGTGCCTTCACATGAAATCCCTCGGCAAAGGTAATAAACTCTATCTATGCTCAAGTGCCTTCACTCATGATCCCTTGGCACGAGCTAGAGTGTGATGGATTACTACATGCCTTCACTCATAGTCCCTGAGCATTGTAGTCCATTCCTTACTGTTTATCAAGTGCCTTCTCAATTCCCTCAGCACTTGCTTTCACGCTTCCTCACTTATAGCTTTCACCATAAGGTCCCTCAGCCAATAATATATTTAGACATTAGTATTGATATTCTTTTAAATCACTAACACATCACATTCATAAGGCATACTACCATGAATCACATTTCCTCATCAATATGCGTACTAAGTTTAACACAAGATATAACAAACAGTCACTCACAATTGGTCCCGGCTCTAAGTGGGTTATAAGCCTCCCCAAGCTCTTCTTGGCCTGAAAACACATAATCCTCAAGTTTAGTTTCCATAATCTCCCTTTTCCTTTAACATACAATAGTAACATTACTCTTAGAAAATTGTAAACTGCCAACGTTACTCATGTGATACTAAAACTGTACTAGCGATACTGCGTTGATTGAAACCAGCGAGACTACCTTGATGAGCAATACCCAGCGATACTCTAGCGAGAATCGTGAGACGCAAAGCCTATCTTGCATTGCAGCGTTACTTGCTTCGCTGCCTTGTCTCTCGCTCACTCAGCGATACTTCCGCTGCAGCAGAACCGTTTCCTTCTTCCTTTCTTCTTCTTCCTTCTTCAACCTGCTAAACATCTCGTTTTAGTCAATTTTAGTATTTTCTTCCTTCTACAAACTTGTTAAGATACAGGTCCTCCATCTTACCTCCAAATTTCATGAAGAACGTCCTCTCCGTTTAGGATATATCCTTCGGCAACTCCAAATTACCTCTAATCATCCGACAGTTCAACTCCCGTCTCTTCTTCCTGAGTTTGACACATAATTAAACAATTTCAGCTCAAGCATCCTTCATGAAACCTGCTAGAAATCGAGTTAACTTACTAACCTCAAAGATTCAGCCCTAACCTTCGTCTCTTCAATTTGTTCTTCCTCCAAAACCGAGCATCACTCTGAAGAGATAACAGCAGCCGAAACCTTTGTCAAACCCAAGTTTCTTCCACGAATTCAATGAGATTTCTGCTTTAGATCAGCATGAACATCTTCTTCTACCTCCCTCTGATGTTTCGCCTTAATATGGACCCAACTCGAGCTCTGAAATGCAAGCAGAACAATTGAATTCTTAGTCCACTTATATATATACCACCGACTTGTCCTCCATTTCAACTCTATACTATAATCCGTTCAACGCATACCTCCTGTGCTCAGCTTCAGCAACGCACACGACCTCTTATGATATTTCTTTTCAAACTCTCCCGCCAAATAGTTAGCATACGCATAACTTTCTCTCGGCCAACACTCTTTGTCCAACGCATACCCGCCTTCGACGCATGGTAGCGTTCACCGCATAATAGCCTCACCGCAGATCAGCTCCCAACTCCTCGTGGCCTTTACTTCCAACGGCACACCGCCTTCAATGCGTTTGACACATAATAATCCTCGGTACCAAGTGATCCTCCACGCCTTATGTCCTCAACGCGTTACGACTTCAGCGCATGATAAACTTCCCTCACCTTTGCATTTACACCAAAATTGTTTCCTCCATAACAGGTTGCAATTAACGCATAGCTGACACTTAGTCGTTTTCCCACTCCAAATGCAAGCCAGCCAACTACTTTTACACATTCACCCATCTTTCGGCCCCTTCTTACCTTGCGTTCTCACAAAATTAGGTGCGGGGCTTACAATGCGTTTTACTTGAAAACTTTGAGAATGCTGGGTATTCGCTATGAGATATAAAACGCATGGTGATTGGTTGATACATGTTTTTCATGAAATTACTAAAGAGCATGGTGTTATATGTTTTCATGGAAGATTTGGAAATACACTTGTATGACAAGCATGCTGTTTGATAATTAAAGTTTTGAATTGAGTATTAGAAATGGTTACTCATAGCATGGTATAGCTATTGAATGTTTGTGTTGTGTTGAGTTTAAAGAATATGATATGTATTATTTTAAGGTAACCCATGGCTGAGGGACCTCGTGTGAAGGCCTATGGGAGATATGTTATATGGTACTCAATGCTGAGGGACCACGAGAGAAGGCACTTGAGTAGTTGAATGAGACGGATTCCAGTGCTGAGAGACCTTGTGTGAAGGCATATGGAAATCCAAAACATGATAGCCAAGTGCTGAGGGACCACGAGTGAAGGCACTTAAGCAGTGGTTGACAGTAAAACTCAGTGCTGAGGGACTATATGTGAAGGCACTTGAAGGATTGAAAATGTTGAGGGACGAAGTGTGAAGGCATTTGAATATGTGATTAAGGAAATTTGACGTTGAGAAGCGTAGAGCATTGCTCCGCCTCAACTAGGGAAAATGATTATGGAATGAGTGAAGTTTTGAGTATTTACCCTAAAACAGATAGGCATATTTTATAATGGCATGTGAACATTAACTAATATGATCTGAAGCGTTATATTTTATGCGAGTTTTACCAGTTTTACAATTAAAATATATTGGTTTCTAAAAACTGTTACTCACTGAGCCGTTAGCTCATTCTTTTAAATGTTTTCCATTTTCAGGTAGCATGACAGTTCCCGTTGCCGATCGAAGTCGAGGTTTGTCAAGATCATGCAGGTGGTGAGGTTGACAGTGGGTTAGGTGACAGGGTAGTCGGTAAGTGCTGTCCTCACACTCCGTCTCGGGCTACGGGAGGGTAGTTCGGGATGGGGTGTGACAGAAAACATCAAAGAAACAAGAATTTATGAGCTACAATGCTCAGTGAGTGACATCTAAAGTATAAATTCAATAAAGCATAACTACAATCACTATTATAACATGCTTGGTCATGCACTGTATGTCACACCCCCTTCCAGATACCATTCTCCTCTAGGAGTGAGTGCGAACCTGCATACCCTGCTACCTCTATACTATAACATAATTTATCTCTAGATCATTAAGACTTAAGTATATGCCAGCTTAACCTCATAAGATAAACATCACTGCTCAAATTTCATGCATAAAAATAACAACTTATAAACAAGTGTTCTTTACATATACTACAAATCAGTCCCCACTACACCCCCAAGGAACGTGTATGACAACAAAACATGAACATAAACTGTGTATTTAGAACTATCCCAGAGGACTGCTCCAAGGTAGGCCCAGACGAGAATCTTCTGTAGGCTAGGCGTCCCGGACACACTCTCTACCTGAAACAACAAACAAACAAACAAACAAATTGTGTGAGCCTAAAGCCCAGTGAGTGACTGAATTTATTCAAATACTATTAAACTTCTTGAGTTAATATAGACCAAAGTAACTACCACATGTTATATAAACAGGAATTTCTAAGTCACCCATGCTATAGAACACTAGCAGTACCATTATCCATACAATAGCAATACAATTATCCTTCCCTAGCTGTGGCGGAGCGAAGCTCAACGCACTCAACCTCCTGTACAAACTTTCATTTTTCACATTTTCAAATGCCTTCACACTTCGTCCCTCGGCATTTTCAAACCCTCAAGTGCCTTCACATATTGTCCCTCAGCACTGAGTTTAATTGTATCGAAATTTCCATGTGCCTTCACACATGGTCCCTCAGCACTGGTTTCTCTACCAATCCATTGCTCAAGTGCCTTCATTCGTGGTCCCTCAGCACTTGGCTATCATGTAATGGATTTTCATATGCCTTCACACAAGGTCCCTCAACATTGGAATCTGTTTCATCCAACTACTCATATGCGTTCACACGTGGTCCTTCAGCACTGAGTATTATATAACATATCCCCACAGGCCTTCACACAAGGTCCCTCAGCCATGGGTTACAATTAGGTAGTACGTATAACATCCTTTAAACTTAACATCACAACATAAATATTCAATAGCTACACCATACGATAATTTCTACTCACCCATTACCAAGTAACCACGCTAAGAGTAACCATTATATAAAATAGGAAGTCACTCACTACTTGTCTTAGCTCTGAGTGGGTTATATGCCTTCCCAAGCTCTTCTTGGCCTGAAAATACACATTTCTCACGTTAAGTTTCCTTGGACTTCCTTTCTATATTCATTAAGTATACATAATTAGACTCTATACTCGTTCCATCACCGAACTCTCTTTTTCCCCAAAATATTCACAAATACCGATACTCTATGTCTCTGGCGAGATTACCAGCAAAGTCACACGATAGGACACTGCAGTAGCGAGACCGGATTGAACAAGACTAGCGAGATTACCTGAGGAGCGACACCCAGCGAGACTTCAGCGAGAGTTGTGAGACGCAAAGCCCCTTTGCGTTACCAGAGACACTCGCTTCGCTGCTCAGTTTGTCACACCCCCTCCCGGATTATCCTCCATAACCCGAAAAGAGATGTGAAAACAGCAGTTACCGACCATTCTGTCACGTAACCCACTGTCAACCTCACCATCCACATGCTCTTGAAAAACCTCGACTTCGATCGGCAACGGGAACTGTCATGCTACCTGAAAATGGAAAACATTTAAAAGAATGAGCTAACGGCTTATTGAGTAACGGTTTCCTGGAAACAATATAATTTAACTATAAAACCAGTCAAACTAGCATAAAATATGACACTTCAAGTCATAACGAACTATACTCCATTACCATTGTGAAATCATGCTTGCCCGTCTCAGGTTACATACCCAAAATCTTGTTCTTATAATATATTTTTCCCCTAGTTGAGGCGGAGCATTGCTCAACGCTCCTCAACGTCGATTTTTCCTTAGCTGTGTGGAGTAATCTCAACACATCAGCGTCGTACATACCTCTATGTGCACATAGGTACTAGAATTCGGGCCGCCCTCAATGCCTTCTACTAGTCTCTGAGCATTGAGGTCCCATTTCTATATCTAGGTTACCCATTTGCCTTCTACGAGTCACTGAGCATTTGGTACCTTTATAATCTGAGCCGCCCACAATGCCTTCTACGAGTCCTTGAGCATTGGGATCCCTTTTCAAAGTTTTATAAAAAACATCATACATATTTTGGAACATTATATTAATAACTCATAAGTTAACCGTTTCCAAATCTCACCTCATCAGCACGCTAAATTCAATTTCCAGTTTTAATATCAAACCGCATGCTTTTCATACAAGTCTATTTTCAAATCTTTCTTGAAATCATATAACACCATGCTTTTCAAAAAACTCATGAAACAACTATTAACCAATCACCATGCGTTTATAAACTCATAGCAAGTATCCAGCATTGTCAAAGTTTACAAGTACAACACATACACATGTCTCTAAATGCATGCTCATGTTTCTAAATGCATGCTCATGTTACTAAACGCATGCTCATATCTCTATAAATCACATATTCGTATGCTTACATATATGAAAAACACATACATTATTTTATTCAAAACCCGTAAAGTTACATTCATTAAGAACTCATTTATTTTTATAAAACGCAGGTGTTACTCACCTGTACTTGCGAAAGAATACTTCTTTTTCCTTTCCTCTATTTTCTCTTCCCGAGTTTTCTGGACGCAGCGTTCTAACTCTGGAATGCAAGGCTCCATTTTCCTCTGTCAGCTCGGTTGAACGCAACCCTGCCCTTCAACGCAAGGTTGGTAGCGCAAGGCTGATTATTTCCGCAAGTGCATCCCAACTCTTCTTACTTCTCTTTCGGATGCGTCACCCTCACTTGGACGCAAGGTCCAACTTGAACGCATCAAACTTGAACGCATCACCTAACTTTTGGACGTCGCGTTCACTCTGGACATTATGTTTGTCCTCAACGCTAGGCCAACCTCCTTTTAACGCAATACAACTTCTTTACATAAATTAGCTAGGTTGTCAAATACCTTCTTTCTTGGCCGCATACTCCTACAACGGATGTCCTTCCTGCCTTCTTCTTCCCTTTCTCTCCAGATTTCTTCCCTAAGAATCATCAGTCCCTCCTTTTCCCTTCAAGTTCTATTTATAGGGAGCTCGCCATCCAACTTTTCCTCTCCTTTTGCCACTTTTTTGCCACATGTCACGCTGCATGCTTAATTACCCATGCATTAGTCCAAATGTCACCTTGCATGAGACACTTACAATACCTTTTTAACACTTCCTACTTTAAGGTGTCAAACCAGTAATCTTAGGCGTCCAACATTTTCCAATGAACAACTTTTATTCAACACAACGCCCTCATGCGTAGTTGAGTTTCTTTAAAGATTTGAGCTTCACTACTCACTTTTCCAACTCTCAGCCATCTATACTACTTTTCGACGCGTAGAGATAACTCTGTCTTGAACGCATAGGGATCTCAACGCATAACAACCTTACCAACGCATGGTAAGCCAAGTACGTTTCTTCCCCCGCCAACGCGGCGACTAATTCAGCTCACAACCATTCGTGATCACCCTCAACGCATAGCCGCACTATTATAAACCAGTGCTTACACAATGCTACTAGGCGTTAATGACAAACGCCCAATACTATGTGTTTGTACCTCATCGCATCATACCATGCGTTCAACTCCTTCCTTATGTTCATAACAACTCCTTCTTGAGCTCTTCCTCTACGCGTTAGTCCTATCGCGTTTACCTTCATTCTGTGTCCATGCCATCTTCCTATCCTTGAACATTCCTTGATTATTCTCAAGGTTATTCTTTTAATCCTTTTCCTTGCACTTAAACTATTTCTCTTAAGATAGATTAGCATGCGTCCACCACATGCACCAGTTTTTATGTCTACTTCACAACCTTCTTCAACACTTCACAACTTAACTTTATTCTTTTCTTGCTTATCCGCTTCACTTCTTTCCATTCTTGGTTTACTTCCATGCGTCCACCCTTACCATGCGCTACCTAGCCCTGACCATGCGTTCAACATGGTCTTTTACCTCTTTTCTTCATAAATTCTTCAACGCATCGTTTCTTAAAAAGTAGGGTGTGACACAGTCTCCCGCTCTTTCAGCGATACTACTGTCGTAGCGACATAGTTTTCTTCTTTCCCTTCTACCTCTTCCTTTAACCTGCTAAACATCGCATCCCAGCCAAATTTAGAACTTCCTTTCTTCTACAAACTTGTAAAGGAATAAGTCCTTTATCTTACCTCAAAGTCTCATAAGGAAAGTCCTCTTCGTTTGAGAGATATTCTCAAACAACCTCGAATTGCTCCTAATCGTCCAGCAATTTAGCTTCGATCTCTTCTACCTGGAGTTTAACACACATTTACTCAAATTCAGCTCGAGTATCCTTCATGAAAATTGCTAGAAGTCTAGTTAACTTACTAACCTCAAAATTTTGACCCTAGCCACAGCTTCCACAGTTCGTTCTTCTCCAAACACTGAACGATACTCAGATTAAGTGCACTAGCTGAATTCTCCGTTCCAACTTAAGTTTCCTCCACGAAAACGATAAGAATTCCACCCCAAACCAACATAAACACCTTCTTCTACCTCCCTCTGTTGTTTAGCTTCAAAATGGGATCAACTCGAGCTCTGAAATGTGATCAAAATAATTGAATACTCAGTCCACTCATATATATATACCATCGACTTAATCTCCACTTCATCTCTATATATTTAACTAATCGACGCATACCTTCTGCGCATGGCTTCAGCAACGCATAGCTTCAACTTACTATATTACAGTGGCCCAACGCCCCATCGCATACCAACCTTCAACACATAGCCCTTCTTGGCCTGTTCTATGCACGAACCTTCAATGCATGGTAGCGTTCAACGCATAGTGGCTTTCAACGCATGGTAGCGTTCAACGCACAGTGACTTTCAACGCATGGTGACCTTCAACGCATAGCTGTGTTAGCCGTCTAACGCATAGTAGCCTTCAACGCATATCACACTCCCCTTCCTTCACATCTGTGTTCATGTCGAGCTACCTTTTTCAACGCATAGCTACCAGTGGCTACTCTCTTCAAACCTCAAACATACTCTCAACGTATAGCTCCACCAACGCATGGCCAACACTTAGCCATTTTTGCTCCCACACATCTCGGCCAACTTTCTCTACTTAATGCCCATCTCATAGTCTCTTCTTAACTTGCCTTCTCACAATGTCAAGTACGGGGCTTACAATTACCACCTCCTTACAAAGATTTCATCCCCGAAATCAGCAAGTAGTCAATTCCTAATCAAATAAATGTGGATATTGTTTCATCATTTGTTCATTCGGTTCCCAGCTTGCTTCTTCTATCTCATGATTTCTCCATAACACTTTAACCAACAGGATTACTTTAATTCTCAGCACCTGATTCTTTTCATCTAATATTTGCACAGGTTTCTCTTCATAACTTAAATCTTCATTAAGCTCCACCGGTTGTATTTCTAACACATGAGTAGAATCTGGAACATACTTCCTTAAAACTGATATATGGAATACGTTATGTATCCTAGACATTTCCATCGGTAGTGCTAACCGATAGGCCACTGGTCCAACTCTTTCTAAGATTTCAAAGGGTCCTATATATCTAGGGCTCAACTTTCCTTTTGTCCCAAACCTTAGGACTCCTTTCCATGGTGATAATTTCAAGAATACCTTATCACCGATCTCAAACTCAAGATCTTACCTCCTTTTATCTGCATAACTCTTCTAACGATCTCAAGCTGCTTTAAGATTAGCTTTTATCAATTCAACTTTTTCTGTCGTGGTCTGGACAATTTCTGGACCAATTAACTTCCTTTCACCTACTTCTCCCCAACAAACTAGCGTTCTACACGGTCTACCATAAAGTGCTTCATACGGGGCCATTCTGATACTTGCTTGGTAGTTGTTTGATAACTTGTAGAAATACAAGTTATTATACCTTTTTCATAGATAAATAGAGTTTAAATAAGAGAAGCATGCGGTAGTTGATGATAAATTCCATTAATAAATCTTCCTTTGCGTTATACTCTTGAATTTTGATGAAGATATTGATTTTACCACTTGTTAAGCCTAAAACACATGTTTTCACGCAGGAATGCAAGCGATGCGTTGATGACCCCTTAACGCAGGAACCAGACGATGCGTTAACGACAGCCCAACGCATAACTACGCGTTAGCAACCTATGTTGCGTTGACATCAACCAAACTATGCATGGACGCATAGACAACCGTTATGGCAAGGCGCTGCGAATCAGATCGGAATCTTGAGAGATTGATGGATGATTGGCAGACATGATTTGCAGCTTAAGTGGTGGATCTTAATTGGCCCAAGAATCACGCAATCAGGCAAGATGGATGCAGTGTCAATCTCGCCACCAATCAAGCAGATCTGCCATTAACTGCGATTTCATCATCTATAAAAGGGCAGCCCTGCGAGAGGAGAAAGGTTGTTGATTCTTGGAAGGACTCCATAAGTGACAGCAGAGTTCTCTCAGACTTCAGCCGGAGACAAATAGCTCGAGAGAGAAGAGTCTTCCTTTCCGCCGCATCACTTCACAGCAAATCATCATGCTTCCATCCGGGCGACTCAAGACATTGACGCCTTGCCCTGCTTTCTTTCTTACTGTTCTTACTTGAATTTTAGATTTGTATCAAGAAATTGACTTATCGAAATTTGTATCTCATTTTCATCAATACAATATTTCCACAACAATAATACTTAACATACAACGCATAATCTAACCTGAGAACCAGACGTTCATCATCTATGCGTTTATCATTAGTTTACTGCGTTTTAGATTGAGCAATAGGTGAAACGCACATGTCTTCTCAGTCTACGCGTTTTTCCCAGAAAAACACTCAAGTGCTAAAACACTCAAGTGCTCTATGTGCGTTAAGTAGCCGCCCATCACACTTGATGGGAGTGCGGCTCAATAAAATTTGCCTTGATCAGTGGGATTTCGGATATCGCGTATCCGCATTTATTACCGACGGCTAAATCGACCCGTTATAAACGCGATTCGATTTCCCATTTTCCATTTTCGAAGCCTTTCACCTCTATAACCTCCGACAATTTGTGTTCTACACAGAGCCTCATATGTCTAGCCATTCAAATCCACAAAACCAAGAACACCTCGCCAGCGACGTTTCCCCAAGATCTTCATCATCACCGACACCAGCCCCCGAGGTATTTCTTAACCCTCGTTCTCCATTCTTCTCTCCACCTACATTTCGTCCTTCCAGACCTGTGAGGCCTTTCGCTTCTCCGGTCCGACCAAGACCTCCAAATCCCAGCCCACCATTTATCCCAACCTTTTCAGCATCTAGAATCAGGGCTACTGCCCAAAGACCACCCATATTCCCATTTTTCCGACCATTCGCCAAACCCCCAACCCGTCCACCAGTAGTCGGCACTGACTCCGACGACTATGTGGAAGTTCTAAATATCCGCCCCTTGAGCCAAATCGACCCAATACCTACTCCAAAACCCAAAAGCCGAGTCAAATCGTGTATCTTTAGGCCCAGAATGACGAACATGAGGGAGTTTTCCGCCGCAAATTTCAATGTCGGAAGCCAACGGTTAAGCACAGAAAACTCTGAGGCAGAGCAACCGGGTCCTGGAACGGTTCGCGATGAAGCCAGCACACTGCACGGAAGCAGTGAAGTACGCCGAAGAGAAGAAAGAGACGTATTCAGCGATATTTTGGAGCGAATAGCTCAGGAGGAAAGGGAGGCAAAGGGTAGGAAGGATGACGGGGAGGTCAACCAGCCCTTGCCCCTATCGCATCCACCAAGCATGAGAGGGACGGAAGAGATGGGAAGAGAAGAAGTTGAAGAAGTGGCTGTCACAGTAGGGGAAGTGAACTCTGCATGTTCCCCAGACGAGTAGATAGCCGAAATCCTGAGCGGAATGCGTGACCCTATGGACGCAACCGTCTCAGACGCAAGAAGGGAATCACCCTCACCGATAAAAGAGGTCCAGAGTCAGTTGAAAGAGACCCGGGAGGGTGAAAAGAGTGGGGGAGATAAGGAAGGAGAAGCCGCCTACAGCAAGGAGGTCGTAAGCGAGCCACATGAAACGCAAGGGTCTATCCCTACGTCTATCAGTCTTGAGGAGATGACACTGGACTCCAATGAAGGACCAATCAGAAAAGTTGTGATGGCCGCAGAGGTCAAGAGAAGAAGAGAAGAGGAAGAGGAAGTGGTACCCCTATTGAGGAAGAAACGAAGGGTATCACAAGAATCTGCCGAGGATGAAGAGCCTAAAACCACAAAGCAAGGAGACGATCCTGAGTCCCTAATTGCGGCAACATCCTTTGATAGGCCAGCAGAGAAGATGAAGAAGAAGAGGGCCAAGTTGAGGAAAGAGCTCAGGGCCCTAAGAAAAGGAGCTGAGAAAATTGCCAAGGACGCATTGTCCGGCAAGAAGGCGCGCAAGGAAGTGCGGCCTCAAGAAGAAGGGCAGACGCAAGGCCTTCCTGATCTTCAAATAGAAGAAGCCGCATTGGCATTTGAAGAGGAAATGAGGAAAGAAGAAAGAATAGAAAAAGCAGCCGAGGAGCTTGAGAAAGAGCTACAAATTGAAGAGGATGAGGAGCTGGCTGCTAGAATAAAAGCCTAAGAAGAGGGGGAAGAGAAGAAGAAAAAGAAGAAGAGAAGTAGGCATCACTCGCCTACAAGGAAGGAAAGCATCGGGGAGGATGCGAGAGAGGAACAAGGTGTGAGCACCTTGAAGAAGAAGAAGAAGAAAGAAAAAGAGGTGTCAGTCACCAAACTCCCAAGCACGTATATGGAGAAACGCAAAGGGAAGGAGAAGGTGACTGAGGCACCAGTTGAAGTGGCCGAGAGCAAGAAGAGAACTGTGGATGAAATTCCCGCTAAGGTCAAAGGAAAAGCAAAGGTGGCTGATGCGTCGCCACAAAAGAAGGAAGGAAAAGGGAGACGCAGGGCGTTCCCTGATTTGATGATTGAGGTGGGATTTTTCCCTGAAGAAGCCCCATTGCCGCCATACATCACCGAAATTATTGACCACCACGGCTGGAGAAACTTCTGTTCTAGCACCTCTTGGGTCCAACCTGACGTAGTTCGCAGTTTTTGTAACGAACGCATAGATGAAGAGGAAGACGTGGTGGTGGTGGATGAAACTGAAGTCCCGTTCAACGCAAGGGAAATCAACGCAATATATCAGTTGAGGGACAACCCGGATGCAGAAGGAAACAAGATAATAGAATTAACTCCACCAAAGTTAATGGAGGACGCAATCAAGGTATTGGCGAAGCCTGGGGGCTAAGTGGGATGTTTCACCCACAGGTATCAAAACACTATCCGCTAGCAGCCTAAGACCAAAGGCAAACCTGTGGGTATACTTGATGAAGAAGCGGCTGATCCCTACAACGCATGACAAAACAGTTTCAAGGGATCGGATGATGGCAGCTTATTGCATTATGCGTCGCACACCCTTGATGTTGGACGCATAATCGCGGCGCAGATAAGAGGGGTGTTCAACAAGCCAAGGGGCCAACTTTTTTTCCCCACTCTTATCATGAATTTGTACACCAATGCTTCCATCGGAGGGCCAACAGAAGTGTTAGACGCAGAGAAGATGATTGAAGTCAGTGGCGTAATCGCCCACAAGACTCTGCGTCGGTTGATGAGAGGATCACAATATCTGCCAGAGCCTGCTAAGGCCACCAAAAGACCTCATCAACCCATTCCGCCTCCAAAGCCGCAACCGCAGAAGAAGGGGAAGCCGTCCAAGCTGAAACGCAAGGCTGTGGAAAGTCCTGATGCCACCATTAGACCTTCCCCAACCTCAAGCCCTTCACCCCCACTCCGAACAACCAGAAGAGAACCAACTCCACCTCCACCTCTTTCTGAGACGCATCGCCCTAAGCCACCTCCACCTCCACCTCCAACTCCACCTCCACCATTTGTACGCCAATGCTTCCATCGGAGGGCCAACAGAAGTGTTAGACGCTGAGAAGATGATTGAAGTCAGTGGCGTAATCGCCCACAAGACTCTGCGTCGGTTGATGAGAGGATCACAATATCTGCCAAAGCCTGCTAAGGCCACCAAAAGACCTCATCAACCATTCCGCCTCCAAAGCCGCAACCGCAGAAGAAGGGGACGTCGTCCAAGCTGAAACGCAAGGCTGTGGCAAGTCCTGATGCCACCATTAGACCTTCCCCAACCTCAAGCCCTTCACTCTCACTTCCAACAACCAGAAGAGAACCAACTCCACCTCCACCTCCTCCTGAGACGCATCGCCCTAAGCCACCTCCACCTCCCCCTAAAAGGCATCGCCCAAAACCTTCTAAACCTCAACCTTCCGCAAAACCCTCCTCCCAATCTCCTCAATAAGAGTTGATGACTCACACTATGGGGATTTTGGCGCGACTTTTATGCGTCCATCATCCCCTGCGTTTGATGAAACTCCATCAACCTCTCGCCCTCAGCCAAACCCGCCTCAACCACCAACACAACCACAACCGCAAGAAGCCCAACTTGATCTAGAGTGGGAAACAGTGCAAACATATTTGCAACAATCAATCTTGCGCCCAGTGATGCACTCATTGAATATGTTAGCACGCCGACAGACGGAGCAGTTTCAATTCACACTGAATTACGTTCATCAACTACTCTCGATCTGACCGGAAATCCGGCCCCTAACATTCCGAAATGCCTCCAACAACCACTTGTCTTCCCAGTACCGCAGCGCCCTTCGCCTGAGCAACAACGCAGACCTGATGAAGACAAGTCTGATGGTTAAAAAATTTAGGGGTTTAATAAAGAGTTGTAGTTTTTCTTACGAGTATCTTCATATACAATTGTATGCGTTGAGAACATTCAATTAATAAAGTGAAAAATTTCTTCACCGCATGGAATTTCTAGCTTCTTCTTTGCGTTGTCCCTTGTTGTAAATTCATTTTAAGTACATTCCATTATTCCTAACTTTTATCTTTGCGTTGAAAAGTTGGTCACTGTGATGATATTCATGCTTACACTTTTTGTACACTCGTTAAGTTAGATTACTTTCAATGCGTCTGCATACTATTCCTTAGAAACGCAAACCTACTTTGAATGTATGCAAGAAGCCAATTCAAACCTCTTTTACAAAATTTTGCAACTTAATCTTTGTTTATGATTTAAGCAATGAGGACCTTGCTACTCTGAAGTTTGGGGGTGGAAGAGGTTTGAACTGTCAAAGATAAAAATATGAGGAACTTATTTCAATCATGTCAAAAAAAAAAATAAAAATAAAAATAAAAATAAAAATAAAATAATAAAAAAAATTTCCTTTTAAACGCAAAACTCCGCTGGCAAGACTAATATATTTATCTTGTTAAGAGTTTATGTAAGCCCCGTACCTAATTTTGTGAGAACGCAAGGTAAGAAGGGGGCCGAGAGATGGATGATTGGGTAAGAGTAGTTGGCTGAATTGTGATTGGGGCGGAAAAAAATGACTAAGTATCAGCTATGCGTTGATGGTAACATGTTTTAATGGAAACAGTTTTGGAGTAAACGCAAAGGTGGGGGAAGATTGATATGCGTTGAAGCCACGACGTGTTGAGGACATAAGGCGTGGAGAATCACCTTGTACTGAAGATGGTCTCGCGGCAAACGCATTGAAGGCAGTGGGTCGTTGGAAGTTAATTGTAAGCCCCGCATCTATTTTTATTGGAACGCAAAGAAGAAGGGGCCGAGAGATGGGTGAATGTGCAAAAGTAGTTGGCTGGCTTGCATTTGGAGTGGGAAAATAGCTAAGTGTAAGCTATGCGTTGATGGCAACTTGTTGTGGAGGAGGTAATTTTAGTGTAAACGTAAAGGTGAGGGAAGCTTATCATGCGTTGAAGTCGTGACGCGTTGAGGATATAAAGGCATGGAGGATCACTTGGTACCACTTGGTACCGAGGATCATTATGCGTTAAACGCATTGAAGGCAATGTGCCGGTGGAAGTAAAGGCCACGAGGGGTTTGGGAGCTGATCTGCGGTGAGCCCATTATGCGGTGAACGCTACCATGCGTCGAAGGCAAGTATGCGTTGGATAAGGAATGTTGGTTGATAGAAGGTAACGCGTATGTTAACTATTTGGCGGGAGAGTTTGAAATGAATTATCATCAGAGGCCGTGTGCGTTGTTGAAGCTGAGCATAGGAGGTATGCGTCGAACGGATTATACTATAGAGTTGGAATGGAGAACAAGTCGGTGATATATATATAAGTGGACTGAGAATTCAATTGTTCTGCTTGCATTTCAGAGCTCGAGTTGGGTCCATATTAAGGCGAAACATCGAAGGGAGGTAGAAGAAGATGTTCATGCTGATCTGAAGCAGAAATCTCATTGAATTCGTGGAAGAAACTCGGGTTTCGGCTGCTGTGATCTCTTCAGAGTGATGCTCGGTTTTGGAGGAAGAACAAATTGAAGAGACGAAGGTTAGGGCTGAAACTTTGAGGTTAGTAAGTTAACTCGATTTTTAGCAGAATTCATGAAGGATGTTTGAGCTGAAATTGTCTAATTATGTGTCAAACTCAGGAAGAAGAGTCGGGAGTTGAACTGTCGGGTGATTAGAGGCAACTTGGAGTTGTTGAAGGTTATGTCCTAACGGAGAGGAGATTCTTCATGAAATTTGGAGGTGAGATGTAGGACCTATATTTTAACAAGTTTATAAAAGGAAGAAAGTGCTGGAATTTATTGAAACGAAATGTTTAACAGGTTGAAGAAGGAAGAAGAAAGGAAGAAGGAAACGGTTCTTTCACAGCGGGAGTATCGCTGAGTGAGCGAGAGTTTGAGCAGCAGAGGAAGTAACGCTGCAACGCAAAGATAGGCTTGCGTCTCACAATTCTCGCTAGAGTATCACTGGGTATCGCTCCTCAAGGTAGTTTCGCTGGTTTTTATCAACGCAGTGTCGCTAGTACAGCTTGAATATCTTTTGAGTAACGCTGGTAGCTTACTAACTTCTATAGAGTAACGATGCTACTGTATGTTAAAGGAAAGGGGAGATTATGGAAACTAAACTTGAGGATTGTGTATTTTCAGGCCAAGAAGAGCTCGGGGAGGCTTATAATCCACTTAGAGCCGGTACCGATTGTGAGTGACTGTTTGTTATATATTGTGTTAAACTTAGTACACATAGTGATGAGGAAACGTGATGCATTGTAGTTTGCTTTATGTATGTGGTGTGTTAGTGATTTAAAAGAATACTATTACAAATGTCTAAGCACATAAGTGGCTAAGGGACCTTATGGTGAAAGCTACTTGTGAGTAAGCGTGATATTAAGTGCCGAGGGATTTGAGAAGGCACTTGAATAACAGTAGAGAATGGACTACTATGCTCAGGGGCTATAAGTGAAGGCATGTAGTATCCTATCACAACTAGCTCGTGCCGAGGGATTCTGTGAGAAGGCACTTGAGCGTAGATAGAGTTTGTTACCTATGCTGAGGGATCTCATGTGAAGGCACATGGTATTGTAGTTATACATGAATAAGTGCCGAGGGACGGAAAGTGAAGGCACTAAATAGATAGGAAACTTGTGAAACATGGGAATTGATAGATATACATGTGTAGTGGAAAGTGAATCATGATAATTCGATGGGATGGGTTATGCGGTGGTTACTATCTTACAAACTGGATTAAAGTTAATATGATTAGTTTTAGTAGATTTAGTCACTCACTGAGCCTTTTGCTCATCCAGTTTGTTGTTGTTTGCTGTTTCAGGTAGCGAGCGTGTCCGGGACGCCTAGCCTACTGAAGAATCTCGTCTGGGCCTATCTGGAAGCGAACCTCTGGGATAGTTGTAAATATTTAGAATGCTCATATGTCATGTAATAAACATCTTTATTGAGATTGTAGTGAAAGAGGGACGTGTTGTACCTATAGTTAAAAGTTTACACGTTCTTCTGATCTGATAAAGAGAATGTTGTATGATTTGCTATTCTTCTATGCTGTATGTATTATAGAGTCTTATGTTGGGAATTAGGATCATGCTCCTTCCTAGGTATAGAGTAAATCCGGGTTGGGGTGTGACATTAATAGCCACGAGGAGTTGGGGGCTGATTTGCGATGAGGCTATTATGCGGTGAACGCTACCATGCGTTGAAGGTGAGTATGCGTTGGACAAAGAAGGTTGGCCAAGAGAGAGTAATGCGTTTGTTAACCATTTGGCGGGAGAGTTTTGAAAAGAAACATCATCAGAGGCTGTGTGCATTGCTGAAGCTGAACAAAGAAGGTATGCGTTGAACAGATTATAGTATAGTGTTGAAATGGAGAATAAGTCGGTGGTATATATATAAGTGGATTGAGAATTCAATTGTTCCGATTGTATTTCAGAGCTTGAGCTGGGTCCATACCAAAGCGAAACATCGGAAGGAGGTAGAAGAAGATGTTCATGCTGATTTGGAGTGGAAATCTCATTGTAACCGTGGAAGAAACTTGAGTTGGGCAGAGGACTCAGCTGGTGTTACTTCCTCAGAGTGACGCTCGATTTTGGAGGAAGAACAAATTGAAGAAACGGTGGTTGGTTGAAACTTTTGAGGTTAGTAAGTTAACTCAATTTTTAGCATATTTCATGAAGGATGCTTGAGCTGAAATTTGTATAAATGTGTGTCAAACTCAGGAAGAAGAGATTAAAGCTGAATTATCGGACGATTAGGGGTAACTCAGAGCTGTTGAAGAATATATCCTAAACGGAGAGGATGTTCTTCATGAAATTTAGAGGTAAGATGAGAGACTTATACCCTAACAAGTTTGTAGAAGGAAGAAAGTTCTGAAATGACCGAAACGTAATGTTTAGCAGGTTGAAGAAGGTAGAAGAGAGGAAGAAGAAAACGGTTCTGCTGCAGCGGTAGTATCACTGAGAGAGCGAGAGACAGGGCAGCGAAGCAAGTATCGCTGCAACGCAAGATAGGCTTTGTGTCTCACGATTCTCGCTAGAGTATCGCTGGGTGTCGCTCCTCAGGTAGTCTCGCTGGTTACATTCAACGCAGTGTCGCTAGTACAGTAGTGTGTGATGAGTAACGCTGGAAGCTTTTAATTGTCTAAAGAATAACGCTATTATTGTGTGTTAAAGAAAAAGGGAGATTATGGAAACTAAACACGAGGAATATGTGTTTTCAGGCCAGGAAGAGCTCGGGGAGGCTTATAATCCACTTAGAGCCGAGACCAATCGTGAGTGACTATTTGTCATTTCTTGTGATAAATTTAGTATGCTTATTTGATGAGGAAATGTGATCCTTTGTAGTATTCATTATGAATGTGATGTGTTAGTAAGTTAAAAGGGTACTAATGCTAATGTCTAAATATAATAGTGGCTGAGGGACCTTATGGTGAAAGCTTATATGTAGGTAAGCGTGAAGTTAAGTGCTGAGGGACTTTGTGAAGGCACTTGAATAACTATAAGGAATGGATTACAATGCTCAGAGACTATGAGTGAAAGCATGTAGTAATCTATCACACACTAGCTCGTGCTAAGGGACCATGAGTGAAGGCACTTGAGCGAAGATAGAATTGGTTACCGGTGCTGAGGGATTTCATGTGAAGACACATGGTAATGTAAATATAATTGGATAAGTGCTGAGGGACGGAAAGTGAAGGCACTAAATAGTTGCAATTCTGTGAGACATGAGGACTTGATAGTTATGTGTGTAATTTGGGAAAGGGAATCTTAGTAATTCTTTGGGATGAGATACGTAATGGTTATTGATAGACAAACTGGCTCATATTTGTTAGGAATAGTTTAATAGATTTAGTCACTCACTGAGCTTTCTGCTCATCCAGTTTGTTGTTGTTTGTTGTTTCAGGTAGCGAGCGTGTTCGGGACGCCTAGCCTACAGAAGAATCTCGTTTGGGCCTATCTAGAAGCGAACCTCTGGGATAGTTGTAAATATTTAGTCTGTACACATATTTTGTAATGTGCATGTTTCTTAGAAGTGGAAGGGGGATGTGTTGTACCTTATATGCATATATGCAGAAATACTTGTTGTGAGGCTGCATCTTTTTCTAATATGTCAATAGAACTGTTGTTTTGAATAGAGATTTATATGGTATCCTTCCTATAAACTTATATGTAAGGGGAACAGTATAACGCTCAATCCTAGGTATAGAGTGTATCTGGGATGGAGTGTGACAGTTTAGCTGAAAACGACACCTGCTCGTAGTTAGCCGCCTCCATGCACCACATAGTTAGTGTGTAAAAACGAAGGTGGGTAATCGTAATCAGCGATGCATAGATAAATAACGAACTCCAATGTCTAGTGAGGAAACCGAACATAGATAAGAGTTTAGTCGAGAAGGGCACTTGCTCGTAGTTGGCCGCCTCCATGCACCCCATCGTTGGTATGTCAGAACGAAGGTGGGTAACCCTACTCGACGCATGCTTAATAACCAAATAATAAAACCAATGAAAGAAAAAGGAACTTTATATTTCTACTCGACGCATGTGAAAAATGAGTTTAAGAATTTTGAAAAGAAAGCTTGCCGCATACAAATTAGACCCGTTCTAAAGAAAAGAATATAGAGGTAGAGAAATAATATAACTAACGGGTAGCTGATTGAGTATAGCATTCTGAGAGACTAGTAAATGCGTTGAGAAAATGTTTAGGATAATTGAAGTTTCTTAGATAGAAGTTATGCTTGAGGACAAGCATTTATCTAAGTTTGGGGGTGTGATAACTTGTAGAAATACAAGTTATGATAGCCTTTTTCTTAGATAAATAGAGATCAAATAGAGAAGCATGCGGTAAGTTATGTTAATTTTTATTAAGAAATCTTCCTTTACGTTATACTAATGTATTTTTATGAAGATAAATGATTTTACCACTTTTTGAGCCTAAAACGCATATTTTGACACAAGAATGCAAGCGATGCGTTGATGACTCCTTAACGCAGGAACCAGACGATGCATTAACAACAACTCAACACATAACTACGCGTTAGCAACCTACGCCGCGTTGACATCGGCCAAACTATTCATGGACGCATAGACGACCATTAATGCAAGGCGGTGAGAATCAAATCAGAATCTTAAGAGATTGATGGATGATTGACGAACATGATTTGTGGCCAAAGTGGTGGATCTTAATTGACCTGAGAATCACGCAATCAAGTGAGATGGACGCATAGTATCAATCTCGCCGCCAATCAAGCAGATTTGTCATTAATTTCGAACGCATCATCTATAAAAGGGCAGCTCTGCAAGATGAGATGAGGTTGTTGATTCTCGGAAGAACTCCATAAGTGACAGCAGAGTTCTCTCAGACTTCAGCCGGAGACGAATAGCTCGAGAGAGAAGAGTCTTCCCTCCGCTGGACCACTTCACAGCAGATCATCACGCTTCCATCCGGGCGACTCAAGACATTGACGCCTTCCCTGCTTTCTTTCTCATTGTTTCTATCTTAATTTTAGATTTGTATCAAGACATTGAACTCATCGAAAATTGTATCCCATTTCATCAATATAATTATCTTTCATGCTACTCATTTCTCTAAACTTTCCGCTCTTCACTTTCAAACCATGAGTAACTAATAACTCAAGGATCTAGGGTTGCGTTAGCATCTAACTAGAAACCATAGTGTAACTATTTTATCTTGTCAATTGCAATCTTAATTCGATGCTTATGTCCATCTGAAAAATCGATATAAGTAGTAATAATCAGACTGCTCGAGAGGGTAAGTGATGAGCACTTTTAGTGTTAACTGCAAGTGTACGGGTCAAGTTATAATATAAAACGGTTAAGTCCGAATATCGTTCCACTGGAGATCCAATTGGGAAGGTTTAAGTTACTTAGCTATTCTAGAATTGAATCAATTTTATTTAAGGATTGAAATTGAATATTATGAGTTATGGAAAAATACAAATCAAGTAAAGAAAGTATCAAAGGGAGAGACACAAGAGTCAAAGAGAGTTCTAGGGTAATGAATCCTTGTTTATTTCATCATGCAATATTATAGATTTCATGGAATTTATTATAATTCAGATGCCTAAGTCAAGAAACATAATTCCAAGTTATTTTCTCTCAAAAACAACCCTTTCTCATGCAACTTGATTGATTATTAATCTCTTAAAACCAACACAAAATTACATGGCATTAAAAATAGTCTTTAGCAACTTTTATTATCAACCTAACTACTCTCGTGATAAATTAACAATAATTCATTGTTATAGATCAAGTTAAACATACAATCTCTCAATCATACATCTAACCTAACATGTGAAGATGGCCAATACACAAGAATTAAACACAATAACAATGAAAAGCATAATCATTCCAACAAAACCATGAGTCTACAAAATTAACATGAATTCATAAACAATTCATCAAAACCCTAAAACTAAAGAGTTTAGCCACTCATAGCTGATGTGCCACTTTTGTGTGTTAACCGCAAGTGTACAGGTCAAGTTATAATATAAAACGGTTAAGTCCGAGTATCGTTTCCACTAGAGATCCAATTGGGAAGGTTTAAGTTATTTAGCTATTCTAGAATTAAATCAATTTTATTTGAGGATTGGAATTCAAATTTTGTTTTTCGGAAAAAGAAAGATCAAGCCAAGAAAGTATCAAAGGGAGAATTGCAAGAGTCAAAGAGAGTTCCAGGGTTTCAAATCCTTGTTTGTTTCATCATGCAAAATTATAGATTTCATGGATTTAATTCTTATGCCTAAGTCTAGAAACTTAATTCCAAGTTATCTTCTCTCAAAGAGAACTCTTTCTCATCCAACTTGATTGATAGTTAATCTCTTAAAACCAATACAAAATTACATGGCATTAAAACTAGTCTTTCGCAACTTTCATTGTCAACCTAACTACTCTCGTGATAGATTAACAACGATTCATTGTTATAGATCAAATTAAACATATAATCTCTCGATTATACATCTAACCTAACATGTGAAGGTGGCCAATCTTCAAGAATTAAACACAATAACAATGAAAAGCATATTTATTTGAACAAAACCATGAGTCTACAAAATTATCATAAATTCACAAACAATTCATCAAAAACTCTAAAACTAAAGAGTTTAGCCACTCATAGCGTGAAGCAACATATTGAGCAAAAAGAATCAAAGAAAGAGTGTAAAGAATAGGGAAACTCTACTGAAAAGAGGTTCTTGATTGAGGCAGTACCGTCACGAACTCCTTGGCTCTCGCATCGGACTTCGAAGGGCACCAAAACTATCTTGAACTCTTTTCCTCTTCCTTGCGGCTAACTCACTCTTGGAACTCTAGCTTAATTTTCACCTTTTCGGATCGTTCTCTTGTTCTGCAACTTTCTTGATCTTCTTGATATTTCTCCCCCCTTTTAGCTGCTGAAAACCCCTAAATTTATAGAGTTTGGCCGCCCAAAATTTAACCTAAAATACAAAACTTGCGTTTAAATTAACTTTGGCGCCGCGGCGCTAGCGTTGCGACCAAAATTAAGTTGCTCTCGGGTTTTAGCGCCGCGACGCTGTCTTGCGTTCACCAAGTATGCGTCGAAGCAGCGCCTTCCTAGCGCCGCGTTGCTGCTCTACGTCCATGCTGATGCGTTTCAGCCTCAGCGCCGCGGCAGCGCTGCCTTAGCGCCGCGGCGCATCATGCGTTTCAAGCAAGGATGCGTTTTTCAGCACTTTTTCCCATATTCTTGCTCGGTTTTGATCTTTCAGTCGTTTCTTCTAATTTTCCCCGTTTTAACCTGAAAATCACTAGCAAACAAGTGAAATCTTATATAAAACTCCCTTAATTTTAGAGAATAATAAGCACTTTTCAAGTGCTTATCAATAGCTTGAAGCAACATGTTTAAGAAAAATAAACAAAGAAAGAGTGTAAAGAAAGGGAAACTCTATTGAAAAGAGGCTCTTGATTGAAGTAGCACCGTCTCGATCTCCTTGGCTCTCACGTCGGACTTCGAAGGTCACCAAGACTATCTCGAACCCTTTTCCTCTTCCTTGCAACTAACTCACTCTTTGAACCCTCACTTAATTCTCTCCTTTTTGTATATCTTTAGGTCTGCAACTTCCTTGCTTTGCCTTGATTTTTCTTGATGAATTGGACTGCTGGAAACCCCCAAATTTATAGAGTTTGGCTGCCCAAAATTTTTCAAAAATACAGATTTTTCAATTAAGGAAAGCATGCGCCGCGGCGCTAGGGCTGCATCTGGAAGAAGTTTGCTCTCGGGTTTTAGCACCGCGGCAGCGCCGTCTAAGCGTTGCAGTGCGATAATGCGTTTCAGCAAGGATGTGTCGAGGCAACACCATCTTGGCGCCGCAATGCTACTCTGCGTCCAGAACTATGCGTTGATGTTTCAGCACCGCAGCGCTATCCCCAAAATTTTCCCTTTCCTTGTTTTTCAACTCTTTTTCGCCGTATTCTTGTTCGGTTTTGATCTTTTAGTCGTTCCTTCTAATTTTCCTCTTTTTAACCTGAAAATCACTAGCAAACAAGTGAAATCTAATACAAACTCCCTTAATTTGAGAGAATAGAAAGCACTTTTCAAGTGCTTATTAGTAAGTGATTATGGAACTCAATTGACAAGGGCCAAGTAGTGTTACCTGTCTATGGGGATAACCTTGGTTCTTAACACTCTCCTATGCGTTAAAGACATATAACGCATAGCGGCTGACAACCAGGAGAAGAGTCGCAAGTATGAATAGAATACTACTATGCGCTTCCAACGTTAGATGTTAATCAACCCGAACCCTTTCTTTATCCATTCATTCACATCTTTAGTTGAATTTGCTATGTCGCATGCTTTCCATCTTTCACACTTTTAGTCTAGTGTATAAACAATCGCTTTCTTTAGATTAAAAACAACTCTTAACTATTTCTTGGTTACCACTGCAATGCATGAAATCCAACTAAATACTGAATCAATATAATCCCTGTGTTCGACCTCGGACTCACCGAGAAAACTACTCCTTTGCTTATACTTGGGTATAGGATAGGAAAACTTGACAAGATCACCAACGAATAATAGGAAGACGCATAGCATGTTCAAAGCATGATATGTTGAACGCATAATCACATCATTTAGCACCTTGCGTTAGGACAATTTACATATACAATTACATCGCAATAGACATCATTTGGTGTTTGAAGAAGAGTGAGCTGGGGAAGTCGAAGCTAGGGCGAAAATTTTAAAGGCGAGTGAGTTAATTCTTAGCAACTCTTGTAAAGGATGTTTAAGCCAAATTTGAGCAAGAGTATGTTAAATTTTTGGAAGAAGCATTCGGAGTTGAGCTACTACATGAGCTGCTAGTTGATTCACGGCAGCTGGAGTTATTCGAGGATAGTTCTCAAACGAAGAATAGTTAGGGTTTGAAATCTCGAGGTAAGTTAGAAAGCTCACTTCTTTACAAGTTTGTAGAAGAGAGAAAGATCTGATTTTGGTTGGATTTCGATGTTTAGCAGTTTTGAGAACGGGTTAAAAAAGAAAGAAGAAAGCACTGACCATTGGGGGTCGCTAGGACAGAAGTATCGCTAAAGAGTTGGAAGGTGATCAGTGAGACAAGTGCCGCTGGTAACGCAAAGGGGCCTTGCGTCTCACAACTCTCGCTGACTCTCGCTGAGTATCGCTTGTTAAAGTAATATCGCTAGTCTCGTGAAGCTAGGTATTGCTGATGCCGCATGGTTATGAGTAGTTTAATCTAATAATCTCGTTGATACCTTTGAATCTCGCTCATTATTGTAAGTTGTAAACAAGAGAAGGACTAGTGATGAAAACCCATGTTTAAGATATTTAAGCAAATGTAGAGAATATAAAGAGGAATATTAGAAATGTCTAACAGGAAAAAGGTGTGTTTACAGGTCAAGAGGAGCTAGGGAAAGCGTATAACTCGCTCGGAGCCCGGAATAAGTCGCGAGTGACTTTATGGTTTGAGATAAGCTTAACTTAAATACTATTTTCTATATGCTTAATAATATCTTTAAAGCATAAGTTGAAGTGTGCTTCTATGTATGAAACTAGCACATATCTTATATGTGAGATAGAGCTCGATAATGTATCAGATAATGTTCTAAGTTTTACCAAGCTAGTTGCTAGATGAATGTTCTGAGAATTCTGAGATATCATGATTATAGTTAATTTATGATAAATGTATTGTGCTTGTCTATGCACTAGAAAGATTCGAATGGGACCCAATGCTGAAGGACAGGTGAAGGCATATGGGCAGCCCTAGTATTTTATGAAGTCTGAGATATTATGATTATTGTTAAATTATGATAAATGTGATGTGCAAGTTAGTGCTCTAGAAAGATTTTACTGGGACTCAATGCTGAAGGACATGTGAAGGCATATGGGCAGCCCTAGTATTTCTACGAAGCTCTCACCAAAACATATAAACACGGTGATTTGAGTATTTCCCTGGGACCCTAGTACCGAAGGACATGAGAAGGTACACGGGCAGCCCGAGATTAGACAGATTTATAAGCAGAATAAAAGGCATCTGACGGTGATGTGTTGAGATTACTCCACACAGCTAAGGCTTATTGACGTTGGATGTGTTGAGTTCGCTCCGCCTCAACAAAGTTTCAATGAAAAGATAGCCATTTACGTAATGTTAGTGATTTACAAGTTATAGTTATTTACAAGTTTATGAAGCATGATCAAGCAGTTCATACAAATGATTGTAGTTATGTTTTTATTGAGTTTATACTTTAGTTAGTCACTCACTGAGCATTGTAGCTCATAGATTCTTGTTTCTCTGATGTTTTCTTTCCAGGTAGCGAGCGTGTTCGGGGTGCCTAGCCTACCGTCAAGATTCGTCTGAACCAAAGTAGAATTTTGTAATTGGGAACTTGTAAAGCCCATCCCTTTGTAGAAATTGTACTTATTTTGAGTGGCATTTGTGAGGATCACCAAGCATACTTGTAAACTATAAACATAGCCTTTTTAATCTTACTTATGATGCTATCTTGTCAGGAAATTTTTCCATAACTATGGTAAAGGCCATGCATTTTGCCAGCTGGTTATGATATAGAAATGCATATACAACAGGGTTTAACAGAATACAGACTAGGTAACACTCACTCCTAGGTAAAGATAGATATATATATATATATATATATAAATATCTAGGATGGGGGTGTTACAACTTGGTATCATATAGAAATGCATATATAACAGGGTTTAACGAAATACAGACTAGGTAACACTCACTCCTAGGTAAAGATATAGATATATATATAAATATCTAGGATGGGGGTGTTACAACTACTGCCAATTCCAAGTCATGGGTAGGGTAGTTAACATCATGTAGCCTCAACTGCCTAGAGGCATAAGCTATAACTCTACCTCTTTGCATCAGTACACAACCCAACCCCTGTTGAGAGGCATCACAATGCACCTCGAACTCCTTCCCTGTCTTTGGAAGTGCCAAAATAGGTGCAGATACCAATATATTCTTTAACTCTCGAAAACTTTGTTCACCTTCGTCATTCCACTCAAATTTAGTACTTTTCTTAGTTAAATGGGTCAATGGTAACGCTATCTTAGAAAATCCCTGTACAAAACTTCGATAATATCCTGCAAGTCCCAGAAAACTACATACCTCCGGCACTGTCTTTGGCTGTTCCCATCTGGTAATCGCCTTAGTCTTCAGAGGATTCACACACACTCCTGCAGCAGAAACAATATGTCCCAAAAACATCACCTGTTCCAACCAAAACTCGCATTTGCTGAACTTTGCATATAATCTCTTTTCTCTTAAAGTCTGCAAAACAGTTCTAAGATGTTCTTCATGTTCTTCCCTGCTTCTAGAATACACTAGAATATCATCAATAAATACAATCACAAACTGATCTAGGTAAGGATGGAAAATCCTATTCATTAAGTCCATAAACACCGCTGGGGCATTTGTCAGACCAAAAGGCATCACGAGGAATTCATAATGTCCGTACCTTGTTCTAAAAGTCGTTTTCGGAACATCTGTCTCCCTGACCTTCAACTAATGATATCCAGATCTTAGGTCTATCTTTGAGAACATTGATGCTCCTCTAAGTTGATCAAAAAAATCATCAATACGAGGCAAAGGATATTTGTTGCGTATAATTACCTTATTTAATTGGCGATAATCAATGCACAATCTCATAGTTCCGTCCTTTTTCTTCATGAACAACACTGGTGCGCCCCACGGAGACACACTTGCTCTAATGTACCCCTTATCCACTAGCTCCTGTAACTGCACCTTTAACTCCTTCAGTTTCGATGGTGCCATACAGTATGGTGCCTGCAAAATAGGTGTTGTTCCAGGAACTAAATCAATGGTAAACTCCACCTCTCTATCAGGTGGTAAACCCAACAGTTCCTCAGGGAATACATCAAGGAACTCCCGTACTACCGATACATCCTCCGGTTTTAGCTTCTCTGACTTAGTTTCTATTACATGAGCTAAATGTGCTTCACAGCCATTACTCAATAGCTTTCTGGCCTTTACTGCGGAAATTACACAGGTAGGAAGAATCCGCCTCCTTCCTTTGGAATCCACCTAAACCCCATCGGACTTTGCCAACCACACTTCCTTCTTGAAGCAATCAACTTTCGCATTGTATTTTGAAAAAAAGTCCATGCCAAGAATTACATCAAACTCCAATAATACCAGAGGTAATAAATCAGTCAACCACATCACACCATTAATCACAATTTCACACTCAAAATAAGCATGTTCTTTAACAATTGTTTCCCCAATAGGGGTATGTACTAACAATGTTTCAGACAAAGGTTCTAGTTTCCTATTTATATGTGCAGCAAATTCACAAGACACAAATGAATGGGTAGCCCCCGAATCTATCAACACATGTGCAGTTTTAGAACAAATAGTAAGCATTCCCGTGACTACATCCGGTGCCGCCTCGGCCTCCTGCCGTGTCACAGCAAACACCTGTCCCTGCTGTCTTGGTCTACCTGCATAACCTCTCTGTCAACCTCCACTGCTCCCCTCTCTAGCACCCATTTCCTGTCTAGACTGATGATGCGCACTTTTAGTGTTAACCGCAAGTGTACGGGTCAAGTTATAATATAAGACGGTTAAGTCCGAATATCGTTCCACTATAGATCAAATTGTGAAGGTTTAAGTTGCTTAGCTATTCTAGAGTTGAATCAATTTTATTTGAGGATTGAAATTGAATATTATGAGTTATGGAAAATACAAATCAAATAAGGAAAGTATTAAAGTGAGAAACACAAGAGTCAAAGAGAGTTCTAGGGTAATGAATCCTTGTTTATTTCATCATGCAATATTATAGATTTCATGGATTTTATTGGAATTCATATGCCTAAGTCTAGAAACTTAATTCCAAGTTATTTTCTCTCAAAAAGAACCCTTTCTCATGCAACTCGATTGATTACTAATCTCTTGAAACCAATACAAAATTACATGGCATTAAGAATAGTCTTTATCAACTTTTATTGTCAACCTAACTACTCTCGTGATAGATTAACAACAATTCATTCTTATAGATCAAGTTAAACATACAATCTCTCAATCATACATCTAACCTAACATGTGAGGATGGCCAAACCACAAGAGTTAAACACAATAATAATGAAAAGCATAATCATTCCAACAAAACCATGAAAGTCTACAAGATCAACATAAATTCATAAACAAATCATCAAAACCCTAAAACTAAAGAGTTTAGCCACTCATAGTGTAACACCCCCATCCTAGCTCTATATATATATATATATATATATATATATATATATATATATATATATCTTTACCTAGGAGTGAGTGTTACCTAGTCTGTATTCTGTTAAACACTGTTATATATACATTTCTATATCATAATCAGCTGGCAAAATGCTTAGCCTTTACAATAGTTATGCAAAAATTTCCTGATAAGATAGCATCATAAGTAAGATTTAAAAGACTTTGCTTAAAGTTTACAGGTATGACTAGTGATCCTCACAAATGCCACTCAAAATAAGTACAATTTCTACATGGGGATGGGGTTTACAAGTTCCCAATTACAAAATTCTAATTTGGCTCAGACGAATCTTGATGGCAGGCTAGGCCCCCGAACACGCTCGCTACCTGGAAAGAAAACATCAGAGAAACAAGAATCTATGAGCTACAATGCTCAGTGAGTGACTAACTAAAGTATAAACTCAATAAAAACATAACTACAATCATTTGTATGGACTGCTTGATCATGCTTCATATCATGCTTCATAAACTTGTAAATAACTATAACTTGTAAATAACTATCATTACTTAAATGGATATCTTTTCATTAAACCTTTGTTGAGACGGAGCAAACTCAATGCACCCAACGTCAATAAGCCTTAGCTTTGTGGAGTAATCTCAACACATCAGCGTCAGATGCCTTTTATTCTGCTTATAAGTCTGTCTGATCTTGGGCTGCTTGTGTACCTTCTCATGTCCTTCGGTACTAGGGTCCCAGGGAAATACTCAATCACCGTCTTTATATGTTTTGGTGAAAGCTTCGTAGAAATACTAGGGCTGCCCATATGCCTTCACATGTCCTTCAGCATTGGGTCCCAATAGAATCTTTCTATAGCACTAACTTGCACATCACATTTATCATAATTTAACAATAATCATAATATCTTAAACTTCATAAAATACTAGGGTTGCCCATATGCCTTCACGTGTCCTTCAGCATTGGGTCCTATTCAAATCTTTCTAGTGCACAGACATGCACAATACATTTATCATAAATTAGCTATAATCATTATATCTTTGAATTCTCAGAACATTCATCTAGCAACTATCTTGGTAAAACTTAGAACATTATCTGATGATACATTATCAAGCTCTATCTCACATATAAGATATGTGCTAGTTTCATACATAGAAGTACAGTTCAACTCATGTTCAAAGATATTATTAACATATAGAAAATAATATTCAAGTTAGCTTATCTCAAACCATAAAGTCACTCACGACTTATTCCGGGCTCCGAGCGGGTTATACGCTTTCCCTAGCTCCTTTTGACCTGTAAACACACATTTTTTCGTGTTAGACATTTCTAATATTCCTCTTTATATTCACTATGCTTGCTTAAATATCTCAAAGATGGGTTTTCATCACTAGTCCCTCTCTTGTTTACAACTTACAATAATGAGCGAGATTCACAGGTATCAGCGAGATTATTAGATTAAACTACTCATAACCATGCGGCATCAGCGACACTCAGCTTCGCGAGACTAGCGATATTACCTTAACAAGCGATACTCAGTGAGAGTCAGCGAGAGTTGTGAGACGCAAGGCCCCTTTTGCGTTACTGTTGTGGTGTAATTGTATTGTGTGAATTAGCCTAACGCAAAGTGCTAAAGGATGTGTTTATGCGTTCAACATGTCATGTTTTGATCATGCTATGCGTTCTATCACTAGGCGTTGGTGGTCTTTTCAAGTTTTCCTATTCTTTTACCCAAGTATAAGCAAAGTAATAGGTGTTCTCGGTGAATCCGAGGTCGAACACAGGGATTATATTGATTTAGTTTTTAATTGGATTTCTTGCGTTACAGCGGTAACCAATATATATTTGAAAGTTGTGTTTCTAATCTAAATAAAGCTATTGTTTGGACACTAGACTAACAATTATGGAATAAGGAAAGCATGCGACACAGCAAGTTCAGCTAAAGATGTTTGTGAATGGATAAAGAAAAGGGTTCGGGTTGATTAACATCTAACGTCGGAAATGCACAGTTGTATTCTATTCATACTTGCGACTCTTCTCCCGGTTGTCAGCCGCTATGCGTTATATGTCTATAACGCATAGGAGAGTGCTAAGAACCAAGGTTATCCCCATAGACAGGTAACACTACTTGGCCCTTGTCAATTGAGTTTCACAATCACTTACCCTCTCGAGCAGTCTGATTATTACTACTTATATCGATTTGTCAGATGGACATAAGCATCAGATTAAGCTCGCAATTGACAAGATAAAATAGTTACACTGTGGTTCCTAGTTAGATGCTAACGCAACCCTAGACCCTTAAGTGATTAGTTACTCATGGTTTGAAAGTATAAAGCGGACAGTTGAGAAAAGTGAGTGACATGGAAGACAATTATATTGATGAAGATGAGATACAATTTTTGATAAGTTCAATTCTTTGATACAAATCTAAAATTAAGATAGAAAATGAGAAAGAAAGCAGGGAAGGCGTCAATATCTTGAGTCGCCCGGATGGAAGCGTGATCATTTGCTGTGAAGTGGTGCGGCGGATGTAAGACTCTTCTCTCTCGAGCTATTTGTCTCCGGCTAAAGTCTGAGAGAACTCTGCTGTCGCTTATGGAGTTCTTCCGAGAATCAACAACCTTTCTCATCTCGCAGAGCTGCCCTTTTATAGATGATGAAATTGCAGTTAATGACAAATCTGCTTGATTGGTGGCGAGATTGATACTGTGTCCATCTCGCCTGATTGCGTGATTCTCGGGCCAATTAAGATCCACCACTTTAGCCTCAAATCATGTTCGTCAATCATCCATTTCTCTCAAGATTCCGATCTGATTCTCAGCGCCTTGCCATAACGGTTGTCTATGCGCCATGCATAGTTTGGCCGATGTCAACGCGTCGTAGGTTGCTAATGCATAGTTATGCGTTGAGTTGTTAATGCGTCGTCAAGTTGTTTGCGTTCCGTTCAGATCATGCGTCCATGAAAAACAGATTGCTAACGAGTCGTCCTACGTTAAGAAGTCATCAACGCATCGTCTGCATTCCTGCGTCAAAACATGCGTTTTAGGCTCAAAAAGTGGTAAAATCATTATCTTCATAAAAATACAAGAGTATAACGCAAAGGAAGATTTATTAATGGAATTTAACATAAACTACCGCATGCTTCTCTATTTAAACTCTATTTATCAATGAAAAAGGTTATAATAACTTGTACTTTTACAAGTTATCAGTTACCAGCGGCACTTGTCTCGCTGATCACCCTCCAACTCTTTAGCGATACTTCTGTCCTAGCGACCCCCCGATGGTCAGTGCTTTCTTCTTTCTTTTCTAACCCGTTCTCAAAACTGCTAAACATCAAAATCTAGCCAAAATCAGAACTTTCTCTCTTTTACAAACTTGTAAAGAAGTGAGCTTTCTGACTTACCTCGAGATTTCAAACCCTAACTTTTCTTCGTTTGAGAACTATTCATGAATAACTCCAACTGCCTTGAATCAACTAGCAGCTCATGTAGTAGCTCAACTTCGAATACTTCTTCCTAAAATTTAACATACTCTTGCTCAAATTTGGCTTAAACATCATTTACAGGAGTTGCTAAGAATTAACTCACTCACCTTTAAAATTTTCGCCTTAGCTTCGACTTCCCTAGCTCACTCTTCTTCAAATACCGAATGATGTCTAGATTATCATCAACAGTCAAGCTTCTAGTTCTAGCTTCAATTTCTCCATGGAAATGATTTGGTTCCTACTTAACTTCGGCATAAACAGCTTCTTCCACCTCTCCTCGTTGTTCTTTTGCGAAAAGGAGTAAATCTGGGTTCGAAATATGTTTAAAGTGTTTATTTAGTCGGCGTACTTACTTATATATATATACCACCGACTCACCAGTACGGCCATCACCTTCTTACTTAGGTTGGCCAACGCAACCTTCCATGCAAAGCTTCAGCAACGCATAGCTTCAACTTGCTGTTTTACAACTGCTCAACGCCCAGTCGACGGATAGTCGATTAACGCATGATCCTCTCGGCCACTCTTCTAATGTACCAACACATACCAACCTTCAACCCATAGTTGTCACACCCTATCCCAGATACACTCTATACCTAGGATTGAGCATGATCCTGTTTCCCCTACATAAAACTCTATAAGATGGATACCATATAAATAGCGAAACAAAACAACATTTCCATTGGCATATTAGAGGAACGTGCAAACTCTCAACAAACATATCTGTATATATACATACAAGGTGCAACACGTCCACCCTTTCTACCCTCAAAATTATACATATTACAAGATATATGTACAGTCTAAATATTTACAACTATCCCAGAGGTTCACTTCCAGATAGGCCCAGACGAGATTCTTCTGTAGGCTAGGCGTCCCGGACACGCTCGCTACCTGAAACCATAAACAACAACAAACTGAATGAGCAGAAAGCTCAGTGAGTGACTAAATCCACTAAATTATTCCTAACAAATATAAGCCAGTTTGTGTATTAGTAACCATTACGCATCACATCCAAAGGAATTACTAAAATTCTCTTCCACATTACACATATAACTATCAAGTTCTCATGTCTCACAGACTTGCAACCATTTAGTGCTTTCACTTCCTGTCCCTCAGCACTTATTCAATTGTAATTACATCACCATGTGCCTTCACATGAAATCCCTCAGCACAGGTAACCAATTCTATCTTTGCTCAAGTGCTTTCACTCATGATCCCTCAGCACGAGCTAGTGTGTGATGGATTACTACATGCCTTCACTCATAGTCCCTGAGCATTGTAGTCCATTCCTTATTGTTATTCAAGTGCCTTCACAAAGTCCCTCAGCACTTAATTTCACGCTTACACACATATAGGCTTTCACCATAAGGTCCCTCAGCTACTATTATGTATAGACATTCGTATTAATACTCTTTTAAATCACTAACACATCACATTCATAAGGCATACTACAATGAATTACGTTTCCTAATCAATAAGCGTACTAAATTCATCACAAGATATAACAAATAGTCACTCACTATTGGTCTCGGCTCTTAGTGGATTATAAGCCTCCCCGAGCTCTTCCTGGCCTGAAAACACATAATCCTCAAATTTAGTTTCCATAATCTCCCTTTTCTTTAACACACAATAATAACGTTACTCTTTTAGAAAATTATAAGCTGCCAATGTTACTCATCACACACCACTGTACTAGCGATACTACGTTGAATGAAACCAGCGAGACTACCTTGAGGAGCGACACTCAGCGATACTCTAGCGAGAATCGTGAGACGCAAAGCCTATCTTGCATTGTAGCGATACTTGCTTCGCGGCCCTGTCTCTCGCTCTCTCAGCGATACTTTCGCTGCAGCAGAACCGTTTCCTTCTTCCTTTCTTCTTTCTTCTTCAACCTGCTAAACATTTCGTTTCAGTCAATTTCAGTACTTTCTTCCTTCTACAAACTTGTTAAAGTATAGGTCCTTCATCTTACCTCTAAATTTCATGAAGAACATCCTCTCCGTTTAGGATATATTTTTCAACAACTCCGAGTTACCCCTAATCGTCCGGCAATTCAACTCCAATCTCTTCTTCCTGAGTTTGACACACAATTAAACAATTTCAGCTCAAGCATCCTTCATGAAACTTGCTAGAAATCGAGTTAACTTACTAACCTCAAAGTTTCAGCCCTAACCTCCGTCTCTTCAATTTGTTCTTCCTCCAAAATCGAGCGTCACTCTGAGGAAATAACAGCAGCCGAAACCTCTGCCAAACTCAAGTTTCTTCCACAATTACAATGAGATTTCCACTTCAAATCAACATGAACATCTTCTTCTACCTCCCTCCGATGTTTCGCCTTAATATGGACCCAACTCGAGCTCTGAAATGCAATCAGAACAATTGAATTCTCAATCCACTTATATATATACCACCGACTCATCCTCCATTTCAACACTATACTATAATCCGTTCAACGCATACCTTCTATGCTCAGCTTCAGCAACGCACACAGCCTCTGATGATATTTCTTTTCAAACTCTCCCGCCAAATGGTTAGCAAACGCATTACTTTCTCTTGGCCAATACTCTCTGTCCAACGCATACCCACCTTCGACGTATGGTAGCGTTCACCGCATAATAGCCTCATCGCAAATCAGCTCCCAACTCCTCGTGGCCTTTACTTCCAACGACACACTGCCTTCAATGCGTTTGCCGCATAATAATCCTCGGTACAAAGTGATTCTCCACGCCTTATGTACTCAACACGTCGCAGCTTCAGCACATAATAGTCTTCCCTCACCTTTGCATTTACACCAAAATTGTTTCCATCACAACAGGTTGCCATCAACGCATAGCTGATACTTAGTCATTTTCCCACTCCAAATGCAAGCCAGCCAACTACTCTTACCCAATCATCCATCTCTCGGCCCCCCTTCTTACCTTGCGTTCTCACAAAATTAGGTACGAGGCTTACAATAGTAGTCTCCAACGCATAGTGGCCTTCAATGCATAGTGGCTTCCAATGCCTAGTGGCTTCCAACGCCTCGTGGCCTTCAACGCCTCGTGGCCGTCAATGCCTAGTGGCCTTCAACGACTAGTGGCCTTCAACGCCTCGTGGACTTCAACGCCTAGTGGCCTTCAACGCCTCGTGGCCTTCAACGCCTAGTGGCTTCAATCATGTGTCCATGCCGAGCTACCTTCTTCAACGCCTCGTGGCTTCCAACATATTCTCAACGCGTAGCCCCACTAACGCATGGCCAACACTTAGCCATTTTTGCTCCTATACTACTCAGCCAACTTTTTCTGATCACTGCTCATTTCATAGTTTCTTCTTAACTTGCCAACTCCCAAATGTTAGGTAGGGGCTTACAGCGTTTCTCTACCGCATACTACCCGACATTAAAGTCTCAAATGCATACTTCTATGCATTTGTTCCTTATCGCATAATACCATGCATCTACCTTAATTACATACCATCATGCATTTTACCTTTATCATGCGTTTCCTTCGTCTCTACCATGCATCCAACATGGTCTTCCACTAAGTATGCGTCCAACTTCACTTACCTCTCAGCTATTCTTTTTAACCCTGCCCATCACTTGATGAGGTTTCCTTTCTTTCCATAGGTCGTACTTCTAAGCTTAAACTCATGGTTGCGTTCTCCTAATCTGTTTATCCTACACAGTAGAATTCTTGTAAGCACTGACTTGTGATACCAAGCGTTGGGGAGAAGCAATGAGATTGTGTGTAAGCCCCGCATCTATTTTTGTGAGAACGCAAGGTAAGAAGGGGCCGAGAAGCAAGGAAAGAAGGGGCCGAGAGATGGGGGAATGTGTAAAAGTAGTTGGCTGGCTTGCATTTGGAGTGGGAAAACGACTAAGTGTAAGCAATGCGTTGATGGCAACCTGTTGTGGAGGAAAAAATTTTGGTGTAAACGCAAAGGTGAGGGAAGTTTATCATGCGTTGAAGTTGTGACGCGTTGAGGACATAAGGCGTGGAGGATCACTTGGTACCGAGGATCATTATGCGTCAAACGCATTGAAGGCAGTGTGCCGTTGGAAGTAAAGGCCACGAGGAGTTTGGGAGCTGATCCGCGGAGAGGCTATTATGCGGTGAACGCTACCATACGTCGAAGGCGGGTATGCGTTGGACAAAGAGTGTTGGCCGAGAGAAAGTTATGTGTATGCTAACTATTTGGCGGGAGAGTTTGAAAAGAAGTATCATCAGAGGTCGTGTGCATTGCTGAAGCTGAGCATAGGAGGTATGCGTTGAACAGATTATAGTATAGAGTTGAAATGGAGGACAAGTCGGTGGTATATATATATAAGTGGCTGAGAATTCAATTGTTCTGCTTTCATTTCAGAGCTCGAGTTGGGTCCATATTAAGGCGAAACATCGGAGGGAGGTAGAAAAAGATGTTCATGCTGATCTGAAGCAGAAATCACATTGAATTCGTGGAAGAAACTTGGGTTTGACAGAGGTTTCGGTTGCTGTGATCTCTTCGGAGTGATGCTCGGTTTTGGAGGAAGAACAAATTGAAGAGACGAAGGTTAGGGCTGAAACTTCGAGGTTAGTGAGTTAACTCGATTTCTAGCAGGTTTCATGAAGGATGCTTGAGCTGAAATTGTTTAATTGTGTGTCAAACTCAGGAAGAAGAGACGAGAGTTGAACTATCGGATGATTAGAGGTAACTTGGAGTTGTCGAAGGGTATATCCTAAACGGAGAGGATGTTCTTCGTGAAATTTGGAGGTAAGATGAAGGACCTGTATTTTAACAAGTTTGTAGAAGGAAGAAAATACTAAAATTGATTGAAACGAAATGTTTAGCAGGTTGAAGAAGGAAGAAGAAAGGAAGAAGGAAACGGTTCTGCAGCAGCGGAAGTATCATTGAGTGAGCGAGAGACTGGGCAGCGAAGCAAGTAATGCTGCAACGCAAAGATAGGCTTTGCGTCTCACAATTCTCGCTAGAGTATCGCTGGGTATCGCTCCTCAAGGTAGTCTCGCTGGTTTTAATCAACGCAGTAACGCTAGTACAGTTTTAGTATCAACTGAGTAACGCTGGCAGTTTACAATTTTCTAAGAGTAACGTTACTATTGTATGATAAAGGAAAAGGGAGATTATGGAAACTAAACTTGAGGATTATGTGTTTTCAGGCCAAGAAGAGCTCGGGGAGGCTTATAACCCACTTAGAGCCGGGACCAATTGTGAGTGACTGTTTGTTATATCTTGTGTTTAACATTAGTACGCTTATAGATGAGGAAATGTGATACATTGTATTGTGCTTTAAGAATATGATGTGTTAGTGATCTAAAGGAGTATTAATACTAATGGCTAAATGTAATAGTGGCTGAGGGACCTTATGGTGAAAGCTAGATGTGAGTAAGTGAGGAATCAAGTGCTGAGGGATTTGAGAAGGCACTTGATCAACAGTAGGGAATGGATTACAATGCTCAGGGACTATGAGTGAAGGCATGTAGTAATCCATCACACACTAGCTCGTGCCGAGGGATCATGAGTGAAGGCACTTGAGCATAGATAGAATTCATTACCTGTGCTGAGGGATTTCATGTGAAGGCACATGTTACTGTAATTATAAATGAGTAAGTGCTGAGGGACGGGAAGTGAAAGCACTAAATAGATGCAAGTTGGTGAGACATGAGAATCTGATAGTTATATGTGTATTGTGAAAAGAGAATCTTGATAATTCGTTGGGATGTGTTATGTGATAGTTACCAACTCACGAACTGGATTATAGTTGTTATGAATAGTTTAGTAGATTTAGTCACTCACTGAGACTTCTGCTCATCCAGTTTGTTGTTTCAGGTAGCGAGCGTGTCCGGGCGCCTAGCCTACAGAAGAATCTCATCTGAGCCTATCTGGAAGCAAACCTCTGGGATAGTTGTAAATATTTAGATTGTTCATAAATCTTATAATAAACATATTTCATGAGGATAGAAACGGGGACGTGTTGTACTTTATATGTGTATATACAGACATGTGGTTTGAAAGATTGCACGTTCTTCTGATGAGATAATGGAAATGTTGTTTTGTTTTGCTATTTTTATGGTGTTTATTTTATAGAGTTTTATGTAAGGTAAATAGGATCATGCTCAATCTTAGGTATGGAGTGTATCTGGGATGGGGTGTGACATTGTGGCTATGCGTTTCTAGAAAAAAAGTAGACGAGAATGAGAGCAAAAATTTTTGGAGAGCAAAATTCTGGCTAAGTGTTAGCCAAGACTATGCGTTGGTGAATGAAGAGGAAAGTTGGAACTATTTGAGAAACCATGTGTTGTTGATGGAATCACGAAGGGTTGTGAGCTGAAGTAGTGATAAGCACTTGAAAAGTGCTTTCTATTCTCTCAAATTAAGGGAGTTTATATTAGATTTCACTTGTTTGCTAGTGATTTTCAGGTTAAAACGAGGAAAATTAGAAGAAACTACTAAAATATTAAAACCGAGCAAGAATAGGCGAAAAAGAGTTGAAAAACTAAAAAGAGAAAATTTTGGGGATAGCGCCGCGAGGCCGAGACGGCGCTGCCGCGACGATAAAACATCAAAGCATAGTTCTGGATGCAGAGTAGCATCGCGGCGCCGGGATGGCGCTGCCTCGACGCATCCTTGTTGAAAGCATGACAGCGTTGCGGCGCTTGGACGGCGCTGCCGCGGTGCTAAAACCCGAGAGCAATATTTCTGAAACGCATTTTAGCGTCGCAGCGCTTGGACGGCGCTGCCGCGGCGGTAAAACCCGAGAGCAAACTTTTTTGGATGCAACCCTAGCGCCGTGTGGGACAGCGCCGCGGCGCCAACTTTCCTTAAATGAACAATTTGTATTTTTGAAAAATTTTTGGGCGGCCAAACTTTATAAATTTGGGGGTTTCCAGCAGCCCAAATCATTTAGAAAAATAAAAGCAAAGCAAGGAAGTTGCAGACCTAAAGAGGTACAAAAAGGAGAGAATTAAGTGAGAGTTCAAAGAGTGAGTTAGTTGCAAGGAAGAGGAAAAGAGTTCGAGATAGTCTGGTGCCCTTCGAATTTCGACGTGAGAGCCAAGGAGATCGTGACGGTGCTACCTCAATCAAGAGCCTCTTTTCAGTAGAGTTTTCCTTTCTTTACACTCTTTCTTTGTTTATTTTTCTTAAACATGATGCTTCAAGTTATGAGTGGCTAAACTCTTTAGTTTTAGGGTTTTGATGATTTGTTTATGAATTTATGTTGATTTTGTAGACTTTCATGGTTTTGTTGGAATAATTATGCTTTTCATTGTTATTGTGATTAATTCTTGTAGATTAGCCATCTTCACATGTTAGGTTAGATGTATGATTGAGAGATTGTATGTTTAACTTGATCTATAACAATGAATTGTTGTTAATCTATCACGAGAGTAGTTAGGTTGACAATAAAAGTTGCTAAAGACTATTTTTAATGCCATGTAATTTTGTATTGGTTTTAAGAGATTAATAATCAATCGAGTTGCATGAGAAAGGGTTGTTTTTGAGAGAAAATAACTTGGAATTAAGTTTCTAGATTTAGGCATATGAATTGCAATAAAATCCATGAAATCTATAATATTGCATGATGAAATAAACAAGGATTCATTACCCTAGAACTCTCTTTGACTCTTGTGTTTCTCTCTTTGATACTTTCCTTATTTGATTTGTATTTTTTTCCATAACTTATAATATTCAATTTCAATCCTCAAATAAAATTGATTCAATTCTAGAATAGCTAAGTAACTTAAACCTTCCCAATTGGATCTCCAGTGGAACGATATTCAGACTTAACCGTCTTATATTATAACTTGACCCGTACGCTTGCGGTTAACACTAAAAGTGCGCATCAAGTAGCTGCCCGCGTTGAAGGATAAGTGATCATTGGCGGGGGAAGAAATGAGCTTGAACCATGCGCTAAAGTCACTCTGCGTTGAGGACAGTCATGCGCTGAAGTCACTTTGCATTGAGGACAGTCATGCGCTGAAGTCACTCTGCGTTGAGGATAGACATGCGTTGAAGTCGCTCCGTGTCGAAGACAGAGTGGTCTTGACACGACGAAGATAGTGGTGTATGACTGAGTTGTATGCGTCAAAAGTAGGAGGCATTGAGGATAATGCCATGCGTTGGGCATGGTTAGTTGCTGAAGGCGTTGGAGGAGAATTTTAACATGAGCGCCTCGAGTCGAAGTGAGAACCCCGTGCCAGCCTGCGGGTGAGGGGTAAGTCGGCAACATAAATCTTGGTGTTTGTGAGGGTTAAGTCGGTAGTATATATAGTTGAATTAATTAAATGTTTAATCATTTTTAGACACTTTCGAGAGCTTAAGTCAGTTCCATGTTTCAGACAAACCTTAGGAGAAGGTTGAGGTAGGTGTTCTTGTAGATTTTGGGCAAAATTCTACTTGTCTCGGTGCTGAAAACAGAGCTGGAACTGAAGATTGATCTTTAGTCACACAGACTGAACAGTGGTTGATATTTGGATTAGAACGAATAGAGGAAACCGAGTGTAAGGCTGAAATTTGGAGGTCAGCAAGTTAACGTAATTCCTAACAAGTCTTATGAAGCATGGTAAAGCTGAAATTGAAGTTAATCATGTGAATCTTTAGGTAAAAGCAGCGGTTACGAGATTGTTAAGCAATCTGGGGCAACATGAAGTGATTTTGGAATAACTAGAGAATGAAAAAGAGTTAAGCTGTGAAACTCAATTTTCTACAAGTTTGTAGAAGGGAAGAAGTTCTAAATCCGTCAGAATTTATGACTTTTAACAGATAGAAATAAGAACAAGAGAAAAGGAAGAAATCACAGTTGCAGGGTGCCACTAGGAACCAAGTATCATTGCGCTGTTTAAGTACTGATAGCGAGACGAGTGTCGCTGAGACGCAAAGGAGTCTTCCGTCTCACAAAACTCGCTAGATATCGCTGGGTGTCACTACTAAGGTAAGGTAACGCTAGTGTTGCTCAACCTAGTATCGCTAGTAATAGGTTCTGTTGGGTAGTACTGCTAGGAATCCTGCTTATGATGTTTTTTTCGGGAAAAAGGGGGAGATTCAATGATAAGTAACAATTAGAATTTATGCATATTTAATGATCAAGTGAAAAACAATGTAACGCAAGGTAAATGTCTATTTCAGGCCAGGAAAAGATAGGGAACGCGTATAACCCACGCAAGGACTAGGAAGAGTTGTGAGTGACTCCTTTATTCTTCAATTCAATTTTTATTAAAAATGTTCTTATGAAATATGGTTTTGCGATGAACTGTTTAAAATGCATAGTGTTTGATTGTATTACTCACAAGGCATGTTGTGTGTTTTCCAAAGTTGATAGAAAGCATTTTCTTTTATGAAATGTTATTGTATAAAGATTTGTATGATTTTCTATGAAAGGATTTTCATATGAACTGTTATGTGAACGAATTTCTAAAATGTTTTAGAAGAGGCTCAGTGCTCAAGGACATGAGAAGGCACGTGAGCTTCCCCGGAACCTAGTACTAAAGGACATGAGAAAGTACTTGGGCAACCCATCATATTCCTTTGTGCACATAGAGGTTGAATTGGCTGGTGCGTCGAGTTTGCTCCGCATTGAGCCAGGGATGATTTCGACATTGGGTGTGTTGAGCCTTGCTCCACCCCCAATTAAGGTTGTTTTCGACGTTGAGAGTGTTGAGCATTGCTCCGCCTCAACTAAGGGAAAAGTTTAAAAACCAAACTGTTTACTGTTTAACTTCTTTTGGGAAAAAAATCATATATGATTTGAAATCGGATTCATGAGATTAATAAATTTGTGGAAAGTATGCTTTAGCTGAATAATATGTTAAATCTTCGTTTATCTGTTCATATGTAACATGCCTGTTTTCAATAAATGTTCACTTTACAAAGACTAGTCACTCACTGAGCTGTTAGCTTATGTTTTCAATGTTTTCTTTCCCCCCCTGGTAGCAAGGACGTTCCCGGTGCTTCGCCTACTTCAGCTCACCCTGCCTAAGCCTCGAGTACTCGAAATTCAGTCACGTCTGAGAGTTGTACGTTGTATATAACCTTATGTAGGTGGCATGTAAATCTAGTTGTGTAAAGAATGGGGATTGTAATGTGGTTTTGAACAAATGTAGGGTGGGTCAATGGAAGTTTAATTATGCTTATGTGATAAAAGTGTACTATGTACAGGAAGGATAGTTATATTGCGATCATGTGTAGTATGGCTGAGTTCTATGAATGTATATATATGAAATGTACCCACAGAAAAGTTACGTAAGATGGGACAATATGCGTCACAAGAGGGTAATGTTTATTGTCTTCACATTCCCTTTCAGGATAAGTAGGTAATCCGGGAGGGGGTGTGACAAGTTGGTATTAGAGCGAAAGAGTCTTGGGAATAGGATCATGCATTGTAGTGTAGGAACATATATATTGTTAGTAAATGATAATGTCGTATTGTCCTATAGGAAACATGCCACCCCGAGGCAGGCGAGCTAGGCAAGTAGTAGCCAAAACTCCTGAAGCTACTGGGAACCGTGGAGATATGTCTGAGGGTGAATCTAGTCATCCTCAAGTCGGGGTCAATGTCGAGGAACAAATATTTACTAGAATTGCTGAGAGATTGGCTGCAAGCATTGGATCAATGGAATCAGATCCAGAAAAGAAATACAGTATTGAAAGATTAAAAGCCTTAGGTGCTACTACTTTTGAGGGCACCGTAGATCCTGTTGAAGCAGAAGCATGGCTAAATTTACTCGAGAAATGTTATCGTGTAATGAGATGCCCTGATGACAGGAAAGTGGAGTTGGCAGTATTTTTGCTCCAAAAAGGGGCAGAAGATTGGTGGAGGATTGTGGAAAGCAGAAGAGGAGACAAAGAAGAAATAGACTGGAATGAGTTTAAGAAGGCCTTCCAAGAGAAATATTGTCAAAGATCATTCTGAGATGCCAAACAGAATGAGTTTTTGAGGTTGATACAAGGACCCATGTCAGTGGCAGAATATGAGAAGAAATACATAGAATTGTCTAAGTATGCCACAACGATTGTTGCAGATGAGACTGATAGGTGCAAGAGGTTTGAAGAAGGTTTACGGGAGGAGATACGAACTCCGGTGACCCCCAGTGCTGAATGGATGGATTTTTCCAAATTAGTGGAGGCAGCTATGCGGGTGGAAAGAAGTTTGATGGAAAAGAAGATAGAGCGTGATTGATAACTTGTAGAAATACAAGTTATTACAACCTTTTTCATAGATAAATAGAGTTTAAATAGAGAAGCATGCGGTAGTTTATGCTAAATTCTATTAATAAATCTTCCTTTGCATTATACTCTTGTATTTTGATGAAGATAATGATTTTACCACTTGTTGAGCCTAAAACGCATGTTTTAACGCAGGAATGCAGACGATGCGTTGATGACTTCTTAACGCAGGACAACATGTTAGCAATCGGTTCTTCATGGACGCATGATTGGAACGGAACGCAAACAACCTGACGATGCGTTAACAACAACTCAATGCATAACTACGCGTTAGCTACCTACGACGCGTTGACATAGGCCAAACTATGCATGGACACGTAGACAACCGTTACGACAAGGCACTGAGTATCAGATCGGAATCTTGAGAGATTGACGGATGATTGACAAACATGATTTGCGGCTAAAGTGGTGGATCTTAATTGGCTCGACAATCACGTAATCAGGTGAGATGGACGCGGTATCAATCTTGCCACCAATCAAGCAAATCTGCCATTAACTGCGATTTCATCATCTATAAAAGGGCAGTTCTGCAAGAGGAGAAAGGTTGTTGATTCTCGGAAGAACTCCATAAGTGACAGCAGAGTTCTCTCAGACTTCAGCCGGAGACAAATAGCTCGAGAGAGAAGAGTCTTCCCTCCGCCGGACCACTTCACAGCAGAGCCTCACGCTTCCATCCGGGCGACTCAAGACATTGACGCCTTTCCCTGCTTTCTTTCTTACTGTTCTATCTTAATTTTAGATTTGTATCAAGGCATTGAACTTATCGAAAATTGTATCTCATTTCATCAATATAATTATCTTCCATGTTTATTCATTTCTCTAAACTTTCCGCTTTTTACTTTCAAACCATGAGTAACTAATCACTCAAGGGTCTAGGGTTGCGTTAACATCTAACTAGGAACCACAGTGTAACTATTTTATCTGGTCAATTGTGAGCTTAATCCGATGCTTATGTCCATCTGACAAATCGATATAAGTAGTAATAATCAAACTGCTCGAGAGGGTAAGTGATTGTGGAACTCAATTGACAAGGGCCAAGTAGTGTTACCTGTCTATGGGGATAACCTTGGTTTTTAAAACTCTCCTATGCGTTATAGACGCATAGCGACTGACAACTGGGAGAAGAGTCGCAAGTATGAATAGAATACCACTGTGCATTTCCGATGTTAGATGTTAATCAACCTGAACCCTTTCTTCATCCATTCACACACATCTTTAGCTGAACTTGCTGTGTCACATGCTTTTCATCTTTCACAACTTTTAGTCTAGTGTACAAACAATCGCTTTCTTTAGATTAAAAACAACTCTCAAATATTTCTTGGTTACCCCCGTAACGCATGAAATCCAACTAAAAACTGAATCAATATAATCCCTGTGTTTGACATCAGACTCACCGAGAACACCTATTCCTTTGCTTATACTTGGGTAAAAGATAGGAAAACTTGACAAGACCACCAACGCATAGTAATAGAACGCATAGCATGTTCAAAGCATGACATGTTGAACTCATAAACCCATCATTTAGCACTTTGCGTTAGGTTGATTTATACATACAATTATCACGCAACAGTGATTCATCTAAAAGTGGACGTGTAGTCCACTCTTCTGGTATTACTCCGGGACAGTCAGGAAGAAGATTTGTACCCGGCGTGTTTAAAGGAGGAAACTTCAAAACTAGATCGAGCTGACAGGCTACTTCCAAGACCAGTATTGGTGGAGGTATACGGGGCCAAGGACCAAAGAACTTTGGTGGTCCAACACAGTCAGTGGAAGGTTCTCGAAGTGGACGACCTGGTGAGTCCACATCTAGTTCCACGCAGAAACCGTTATGTCCCACCTGTGGGAAGTATCATTGGGGACAGTGTAGAGTCAATGCATGTTATAAATGTGGACAGATTGGTCATTTTAAACGAGAATGCCCCCAATTGATGCAAGAAGATAAGCCTGAGCAGAGAACTGCCTCACATATGGTTGGTCAGCCACAAAGATCTGCTGGAACTGTTGATGAGGGAACTATTGAACAAGGCAGAAGGGAGTTACGGGACGATTAAGACAGCAAGGAAAAATCTTTGCTATGACTCAACAAGAAGCTGATGACGCCCCTAATGTGATTACTGGTACACTTTCTATTTGTAATACTTCTGCTCACGTTTTAATAGACCCTGGTGCTACCCATTCTTTTATTGCTAAAATGTTTGCTGTAAAAATAAATAGTACATTAGAACCTTTGCCTGAGGAACTGTCTGTTTATACCCCTGTTGGTGATGTGTTGGTAGTAAGGTGTATAAAGATTGTGTGATAGAAATAGATGGTGTGGCTATGACAGCCAACTTGATACCCTTAGATATTCAGGAATTTGATGTGATATTAGGAATGGATTTCTTATCCAAATATAGCGCCACTATGGATTGCTTCCAAAAGGAAGTTGTGTTTAAAGGATTGGAAGGGACTGAGGTTATTTTCAGGGGGACAGGAGAATTCTTCCTACTTGTGTTATATCTGTAGTTAAGGCTAGGAAGTTGTTAAGCAAGGGTTGTTCAACATACCTTGCTTATGTGATTGATGCACAGGTCAGTAAGTTGAGACCAGAGGATATTCCAGTAGTAAGTGAATTTCTGGATGTGTTTCCTGAAGAACTACCTGGTTTGCCACCTGATAGAGAGATAGAACTCTCTAATGATTTGATTCCAGGAACCGCACCAATTTCTCGCAAACTCCATATAGAATGGCACCAAAAGAGTTAAAGGAACTGAAAGTACAATTGCAAGAATTGATTGACAAGGGGTATGTACGACCCAGTGTGTCACCGTGGGGAGCACCGGTGTTATTTGTGAAGAAAAAAGATGACACACTTAGATTATGCATCGATTATCGTCAGGTAACAATACGTAATAAGTATCCATTACCTCGCATTGATGACTTGTTTGACCAACTTAAGGGTGCTACAATATTCTCCAAGATTGATCTACGATCTGGATATCATTACGTGAAGATCAAAGAAACAGATATACCAAAGACTACATTCAGAACAAGGTATGGACATTACGAGTTTCTAGTAATGCCTTTTGGATTGACAAATGCTCTAGCTGTATTCATGGATCTCATGAATCGAATATTCCACCCATACCTTGATCAATTTGTTGTAGTGTTTATCGATGATATCCTAGTATATTCTGAAAATAGGGAAATGCATACAGAACACCTTCGAGTAGTATTACAGACATTGCGTGTTGAGAGGTTGTATGCTAAATTCAGTAAATGTGAATTTTGGCTTGACCGTGTTATGTTCATATGACATGTGGTGTCAGCAGAAGGGGTAAGTGTAGACCCACAAAAGATAGAGGCAATAGTTAACTGGGAACGACCTACTAATGTGACAGAAGTTCGTAGTTTTCTGGGATTAGCAGGTTATTATCGCCGATTTGTGGAAGGATTTTCGAAAATAGCACTACCCTTATCGAGCTTAACCAAGAAGGTAGCCAAATTTGAATGGACTAATGAGTGTGAACAAAGTTTTCAAAAGCTGAAGGAAAAACTGGTGTCAACACCAGTATTGACATTGCCTACCCCTGGAATGGAGTTTGAAGTTTATTGCGATGCGTCGCGACAGGGGTTAGGCTGTGTACTTATGCAGAAGAGAAAAGTAATTGCCTACGCGTCGAGGTAGTTAAAGAAGCATGAATGCAATTATCTGACGCATGACCTGGAGTTGGCAGCAGTTATGTTAGCCTTGAAAATTTGGAGACATTACTTGTACGGAGAAAAGTGTCGTATTCTAACTGATCATAAAAGCTTGAAGTATATCTTTGATCAGAAAGAATTGAATTTATGACAAAGAAGATGGATGGAATTGATTAAAGACTATGATTGTTCAATAGAATACCATCCAGGAAAGGCTAATGTGGTAGTCGACGCATTAAGTAGGAAGTCGAGGCAAGCCAAGGCTTCATTGAACACTATTAGTGCGGAGTTGACAAAGGAGTTTAGACGTTCGAATGCATCTTTATCTGTGGGCGAGTTAGGAGGTTTGTTTGCACACTTCCATTTGAGACCTACTTTGACAGATGAGATTGTAAATAAACAGATGGAAGACTCCGTACTTAGAAAAATAGTGGAAGAAGTAAATCTTAAGAAAAGAACGGATTTTGAGATAAGAAATAATGGAGCTTTATTGAAACAAATTCTTGCATAGCTGCAATACTCAAATTCTCTTATATTCGTAATTCATCAAATTGTCACCTATGATTCCAAATCATCTATCCTGATTTTTTTTCAAGTTAACTTATAGCTCATCTTTATTCCAGAATTTCCTCTATCATAAACATTTTCTCCCTTTCCTTTCATCTCAACGCATAGTATTCTTCAATCTGACAAAAATTTACACAGGCTTATATTTTTCTATTCTTTATTCCCTTTCCGGGATTTTTGTTTTACTATCTCAAGATTATTACTTAATCACTGCATTGTTCGATAGACTTTTAATTTAAAATCATACTTTCTGAATTTACTTTTAAACTTTTCTAAGTCTTATAATAGCTTACAAAATTTTGACATAAACCTGCCATAACTTGCCCGATTGCTCATATCAATTTCTCTGCAATCTTACTACATTGCGACTTCCAATTTGCACTTACCACACTGAGTCTTCCTCTCAGAAACTGCAGGTAGCATTCCAAGTTCCGCTTACACGTTGCCGTTGAGGTTTGTCGCTTAAACGCCCTAGTACTTAAGCTTTATTCTTGATTTTCCTTTCAAACAATCACTAAACATCACCTGTCTTCCCCAGGTTTTCGTAAACCATGCTCTGATACCAACTTGTCACACCCCCTCCCGGATTATCCTCCATAACCCGAAAAGAGATGTGAAGATAGCAGTTACCGACAACCCTGTCACGTAACCCACTATCAACCTCACCAATCCACATGCTCTTGACAAACCTCAACTTCGATCGGCAACGGGAACTATCATGCTACCTGAAAATGGAAAACATTTAAAAGAATGAGCTAACGGCTCAGTGAGTAACGGATTTTTGATAACAATATATATTTGAACTGAAAAACTGGTCAAACTCGCACAAAACATATCACTTCAAAATAGAGAATAATATACTCAAACATCATTTACGAAAACATGCTTGACAATTTCAGAATAAATACTCAAAATTTTCATTCTTATAAAATACTTTTTCCTTAGTTGAGGCGGAGCAATGCTCAACGCTACTCAACGTTGATTTTCCCTAGCTGTTTGGAGTAACGTCAACACATCAGCGTCGTATATACCTCTATGTGCACATAGGTACTAGCACTCGGGCTGCCCTCAATGCCTTCTACGAGTCCCTGAGCATTGGGGTCCCACTTCTATATCCAGGTTACCCATATGCCTTCTACGAGGCCCTGAGCATTGGGTACCTTTATATTCCGGGCCGCCCACAATGCCTTCTACGAGTCCCTGAGCATTGGGGTCCCATTTTAATAGAACGGCTACCCTTTGGCCTTCTCCATGTCCCTGAGCCTCGGGTACCTTTTCAAGTTAAATATAACACAAAACATATTTGAAAACGTTATATCAGTAACTCATGAGTTTATCGTTTCGAAATCTCATCTCATCAGCATGCTAGGTTCAATTTCACATTTTAATATAAAACCGCATGCTTTTCATTAAGTTTACTTTCAAAACTTTCTTGAAATCATAAAATACCATGCTTTTCAGAGAAGTTATGAAAACAAATATCAATCATTCATCATGCGTTTTATAACTCATAGCAAGTACCCAACATTCTCAAAGTTCTCAAGTAAAAACCATGCTCTTGTCTCTAAGACGCGTGCTCATGTCTCTATAAATCACATAATCGAAAACTTTATATATATATGAAAACGCATACATTATTCCATTAGAAACCCATAAAATCAAATTCATAAAAATCTCATTTATATTTTGTAAAACGCAGGTGTTACTCACCTGTTGATAACTTGTAGAAATACAAGTTATTATAGCCTTTTCCATAGATAAATAGAGTTTAAATAGAGAAGCATGCGGTAGTTGATGATAAATTCTATTAATAAATCTTCCTTTGCGTTATACTCTTGTATTTTGATGAAGATAATGATTTTACCACTTGTTGAGCCTAAAACGCATGTTTTAACGCAGGAATGCAGACGATGCGTTGATGACTTCTTAACGCAGGACAACATGTTAGCAATCGGTTCTTCATGGACGCATGATCGGAACGGAACGCAAACAACCTGACGATGCGTTAACAACAACTCAATGCATAACTACGCGTTAGCTACCTACGACGCGTTGACATAGGCCAAACTATGCATGGACACGTAGACAACCGTTACGACAAGGCACTGAGTATCAGATCAGAATCTTGAGAGATTGACGGATGATTGACAAACATGATTTGCGGCTAAAGTGGTGGATCTTAATTGGCTCGACAATCACGCAATCAGGTGAGATGGACGCGGTATCAATCTTGCCACCAATCAAGCAGATCTGCCATTAACTGCGATTTCATCATCTATAAAAGGGCAGTTCTGCAAGAGGAGAAAGGTTGTTGATTCTCGGAAGAACTCCATAAGTGACAGCAGAGTTCTCTCAGACTTTAGCCGGAGACAAATAGCTCGAGAGAGAAGAGTCTTCCATCCGTCGCACCACTTCACAGCAAATCATCACGCTTCCATCCGGGCGACTCAAGACATTGACACCTTCCCTGCTTTCTTTCTTACTATTCTTTCTTAAATTTAGATTTGTATCAAGGAATCGAACTTATCAAAATTTGTATCTCATTTTCATCAATATAATTGTCTTCCATGTCTACTCACTTTTCTCAACTGTCCGCTTTATACTTTCAAACCATGAGTAACTAATCACTCAAAGGTCTAGGGCTGCGTTAGCATCTAACTAGGGACCGCAGTGTAACTATTTTATCTTGCCAATTGCGAGCTTAATCCGATGTTTATATCCATCTGACAAATCGATATAAGTAGTAATAATAAGACTGCTCGAGAGGGTAAGTGATTGTGGAACTCAATTGACAAGGGCCAAGTAGTGTTACCTGTCTACGGGGACAACCTTGGTTCTTAACACTCTCCTATGCGTTATAGACATATAACGCATAGCGGCTGACAACCGGGAGAAGAGTCACAAGTATGAATAGAACACCACTGTGCGTCTCCGACGTTAGAAGTTAATCAACCTGAACCCTTTTCTTTATCCATTCACACACATCTTAGCTGAACTTGCTGTGTCGCATGCTTTCCATATTCTACAATTGTTAGTCTAGTGTACAAACAATCGCTTTATTTAGATTAAAAACGCAACTTCAAACAATTATTGGTTACCACTGTAACGCATGAAATCCAGTTAAAAACCAAATCAATATAATCCCTGTGTTCGACCTCGGACTCACCGAGAATACCTATTACTTTACTTATACTTGGGTAAAAGAATAGGAAAACTTGACAAGACCAACGCATAATAATTGAACACATTGCATGATCAAAGCATGACATGTTGAACGCATAACCACATTCTTTAGCACTTTGCGTTAGGCTAATTTACAATACAATATTTTCACAACACCTGTACTTGCCACAGAATACTTCTTTTTCCTTTCCTCTAGTTCCTCTTCCCGAGCTTTCTTGACGCAGCGTTCTAACTATGGAACGCAAGGCTCCATTTTCCTTTGTCAGCTTGATTGAACGCAACCCTTCCCTTCAACACAAGGTTGGTAACGCAAAGCTGGTTATTTCCGCAAAGTGCACCCCGACTCTTCTTACTTCCCCTTCGGATGCGTTGCCCTCTCTTGGACGGAAGGTCCATCATGAGCGCATCATCTAACTTTGGATGCCGCGTTCACCTTGGACATTATGTTTGTCCTCAACGCGTAGCCGACCCTTTTTAACACCAGACAACTTCTTTACATAAGATAACTAAGTTGTCAAATACCTTCTTTCTTGGCCGCATACTTCTACCACAGACGTTCTTGCTGCCCACTTCTCTTTTCTCCAGATTTCTTCTCTGGGAGTCATCAATCGCTCCTTTTTCCTTCAGAGTTCTATTTATAGGGAGCTTACCATTCAACTTTTCCTCTCCTTTTGCTACTTGTTTGCCACATGTCTCGCTGCATGCTTAATTAACCATGCATTAATCCAAGCGTCACTTTGCATGAAACACTTAACATCCCTTTAACACCTCCTACTGATAAGGTGTCAAATCTATACATAGTCATCTGGCCTTATACACTTATCTTATGCATCCAACATTTCCAACTGATAACCATTTATTCAGCACAAAGCCCTCATGCGTTCATTAAGTTTCCTTTAAAATTTGAGCTTCACTACTCATTTTCTAACTCTCAGCCAACTATACTACTCTTTGACGCATAGAGGTAACTCTATCTTTAACGTATAGATATCCCAAGGCATGACATCCTTACCAACGCATGGTAGGCCAAGTACGTTTCTTCCTCCGCCAACGCGACAACTATTTCAGTTCATAACCATTCATGATCACCCTCAACGCATAACCGCACTACAATAAACCAGTGCTTACACAATGCTACTAGGTGTTAATGACAAACGCCTGATACTGTGTTTGTATCTCATCGCATCATACCATGCGTCCAACTCCTTCCTTATGTTCATAACAACTCCTTCTCAAGCTCTTTCTCTACGCGTTGGTCCTATCGCGTTTATCTTCATCCGCGTTCAATGACCATCTTCCTATCCTTGAACATTCCTTGATTACTCCCCAAATTATTCTTTTAACCTTTTCCTTGCACTCAAACTACTTCCCTTAAGGATAGATTAGCATGCGTCCACCACATGCACCAGTTTTTATGTTTACTTCACAACTTTCTTCAACACTTCACAATTTAACTTTATTCTTTTCTTGCTTATCCACTTCACTTCTTTCCATTCTCGATTTACTTCCATGCGTCCACCCTTACCATGCGTTACCTAGCCCTGACCATGCGTCCAACATGGTCTTTTACCTCTTTTCTTCATAAATTCTTCAACGCATCGTTTCTTTAAAAAGTAAGGTGTGACAAAAACTCCTAGTGGTCATGATGGAATTTGGGTGATAGTGGACAGATTTACTAAAACCGCACGATTCCTTCCAGTCAAAGTGCCTTTACTTTGGATAAATTGGCCAAACTGTATGTTGACAGAATAGTAAGTCAATATGGAGCACCCGTATCTATTGTCTCTGATAGGGGTCCGAGGTTTACATCTAAGTTTTGACCAAGTTTGCAGCAAGCATTGGGAACTAAACTTAAGTTTAGTACAGCTTTCCATCCTTAACCTGATGGGCAATCGGAAAGAACAATTCAAACTTTAGAGGATATGTTGCGTGCGTGTGTGCTGCAATTTAAAGGAAGCTGGGATACTCATCTGTCTTTGATGGAGTTTGCCTATAATAATAGCTATCATTCCAGCATTGGAATGGCACCTTATGAGGCATTGTATGGCAGGCGTTGCAGAACTCCTATATGTTGGGGTGAAGTAGGAGAACGAAAGTTAATGGGACCAGAATTAGTCCAAACTACATCTGAAAACGTGAAATTCATAAAAGAAAGGTTAAAGACTGCACAGGACCGACAGAAGAGTTACGCTGATAAGAGGCATCGAGATTTAGAATTTGAAGTTGGTGATAAAGTTTTCTTGAAGTTATCTCCCTGGAAAGGAATATTGAGATTTGGAAGGAAAGGAAAATTGAGTCCAAGATACATTGGACCCTATGAAATTTTGGAACGCATAGGACCTTCAGCTTATCGATTAGCGTTACCTATGGAATTGTCCAAAATACATGATGTATTTCATGTTTCTCTATTGAGAAAGTACATTCCAGATCCTACACATGTTTTGGAAACTCAACCTATTCAGGTAAATGAAGATTTATCTTATGAAGAGGAGCCTGTGCAAATTCATGACCGCAAGGAACAAGTGTTGAGAACAAAAATGATACCGCTTGTTAAGGTTTTATGGAGAAATCATCAAGTAGAGGAAGCGACATGGGAATGTGAAGACCAAATAAAAATTAAGTATCCTCACCTTTTCTTACCGTGACCTTATCTGAATTTCGAGGACGAAATTCTTAAAAAGGGGGTAATGAATTGTAAGCACTGACTTGTGATACCAAGCGTTGGGGAGAAGCAATGAGATTGTGGCTATGCGTTGCTAGAGGAAAAGTAGCCGAGAATGAGAGCAAAAATTTTTGGAGAGCAAAATTCTGGCAAAGTGTTAGCCAAGACTATGCGTTGGTGAATGAAGAGGAAAGTTGGAACTATTTGAGAAACCATGCGTTGTTGATTGAATCACGAAGGGTTGTGAGCTGAAGTAGCTGCCCGCGTCGAAGGATAAGTGATCATTGGCGGGGGAAGAAATGAGCTTGAACCATGCGCTGAAGTCACTCTGCGTTGAGGACAGTCATGCACTGAAGTCAATCTGCGTTGAGGACAGACATGTGCTGAAGTCGCTCCACGTCGAAGACAGAGTGGTCTTGACGCGACGAAGATAGTGGTGTATGACTGAGTTGTATACGTCAAAAGTAGGAAGCATTGAGGATAAAACCATGCGTTGGGTGTGGTTAGTTGCTGAAGGCGTTGGAGGAGAATTTTAACATGAGCGCCTCGAGTCGAAGTGTTCCCGCGCCAGCCTGCGGGTGAGGGGTAAGTCGGCAACATAAATCTTGGTGTTTGTGAGGGTTATGTCGGTAGTATATATAGTTGAGTTAATTAAATGTTTAATCATTTTTAGACACTTTCGAGAGCTTAAGTCGGTTCCATGTTTCAGACAAACCTCAGGAGAAGGTTGAGGTAGGTGTTTTTGTAGATTTTGGGTGAAATTCTACTTGTCTCGGTGCTAAAAACAGAGCTAGAACTGAAAATTGATCTTTAGTTGCATAGACTGAACAGTGGTTGATATTTGGATTAGAACGAATAGAGAAAGCCGAGTTTAAGGCTGAAATTTGGAGGTCAGTAAGTTAACATAATTCCTAACAAGTCTTATGAAGGATGGTAAATGTAAGCCCCATACTTAATCTTGTGAGAAAGCAAGATAAGAAGAGACCAGGAGATGGGCGTTTTGGTAGGAATAGTTGGCTGGAATGTGATTGGGGGCAGAAAAATGGCTAAGTATCAGCTATGCGTTGGTGGCAACACGCCTTGATGGAAGTAGTTTTGGCGTGGACGTAGAGGTGAGGGAAGACTGTTAGGCGTTGAGGCCACGATGCGTTGAGGTCACGAGGCATGGAGAGCCACTCCACATCGAAGATTATCTTGCGATAAACACATTGAAGGCTGCAAGGCGTTGAAAATTGAAGGCCACTAGGCGTTGAGAGCCAATTTGTGATGAGACCATTATGCGGTGAATGCTACCTTGCGTCGAAAGTGGATATGCGTTGGGCAAAAAAGGTTGGCCGAGAGAATAATGCGTTTGTTAACCGTCTGATGAGGGATTCTTGAACAAGAAACACAAATAGAGGTTGTGCGTTGCTGAAGCCAAACATAGAAGGTATGCGTTGAATAGATTATTGTATAGAAACGAAATGGAGGTTAAGTCGGTGGTATATATATAAGTGGACCGAGAATTCAATTGTTTTGATTACATTTCAGAGCTTGAGTTGAGTCCATTTCAAAGCTAAACATCGGAGGGAGGTAGAAGAAGATGTTCATGTCGATTTGGAGTGGAAATCTCATCGTTACCGTGGAGAAAACTTGAGCTGGAGCAAAGGACTCAGCTGGTGTTACTCAATCAGAGTAACGTTCAGTTTTGGAGGAAGAACGAACTAAAGAAACGGTGGTTAGGGCCGGAATTCTAAGGTTAGTAAGGTTAACTCGATTTTTAGCAAGTTTCATAAAGGATGCTTGAGCTGAACTTGTATAAATGTGTGTCAAACTTCACATAGAAGAGATTGAAGCTGAATTGCCGGATGATTAGAAGCAATTTGGAGTTGTTGAAGGACATGTCCTAAACGGAGAGGATATTCTCTATGAAATTTTGAGGTAAGATGAAGGACCTACACCTTAATAAGTTTGTAGAAGAAAGTAAGTTCTGAAATTGGCCAGAATGTGATGTTTAGCAGGTTGAAGAAGGAAGAAGAAAGGAAGAAGGAAACTATTCTTCTGCAGCGGTAGTATCGCTGAGAGAGCAAGAGACAAGGTAGCGAAACAAGTGTCGCTGTAACGCAAGAGGGGCTTTGCGTCTTACAATTCTCGCCGAAGTCTTGCTGGGTATCGCTCCTTAGGTAGTCTCGCTAGTTACGTTCAACCTAGTATCGCTAGTGCAGTAATATGTAAAGAGGTTTCGCTGGTAGTCTTTAGTTTGTCTGTGGAGTAATGTTATTAATGAGTGTTAAGGAAAAAGGAAGATTAAGGAAAACTGAACGTGAGAAATGTGTATTTTAAGGCAAGGAATAACTCAGGGAGGCTTATAATCCACTTAGAGCCGAGACAAATTGTGAGTGACTTTCTACTATAACTTGTGGTTATTTTTAGTACAATTATTTGGTAAGAAATTATGGTACTCTGTAGTATTCATAGTAAGTATGTTATGCCAGTAAGTTTAAAGGATACTGACTTTATTGTCTAAATGTAAATATGGCTGAGGGACCTTTTGGTGAAAGCCTAAGTGAATGTGAACATGAAATTCAGTGCTGAAGGACCACGCGTGAAAGCACTTGAATAGTTAAGTGGAATGGATTTCAATGTTGAGGGACATTGAGTGAAAGCATGTAGAAATCCATCACATACTAGCTCGTGCTGAGGGACCTTGAGTGAAGGCACTTGAGCGGAGATTTGATTGGATACCAGTGCTGAGGGACTTTGATTGAAGGCACATGGTAATGTTGACATAATCGAATTCAGTGCTGAGGGACAGAATGTGAAGGCACTCGATAGTTTGTAAATTCGTGAAACATGATGACTAGACATTTATCTGTAATTAGAAATGAGAGCTTGTACTGGAATATGAAAGAGCTAAGTTGTGCTTTGTCAACAAGAGTTAGTTATTTGCCATGAGATAATAAGGATGTTGATATGGGTGTGATCAATAGCATAAGAAGTTTAAAAACTATCTGAAATGCGATATGTAGTGGTTACTAATGGCTATGCTAGCTTATGTTTGTTAATGATAGTTGAATGAATTTAGTCACTCACTAGGCTTAAAGCTCACCCAATTTGTTTGTTTGTTTGTCGTTTCAGGTAGCGAGCGTTCCGGGACGCCTAGCCTACAAAAGTATCTCGTCTGGGCCTATCTTGAAGCAGACCTTTGGGATAGTTGTAAATATTCAGTTGGTGTCCATATTTTGTAGTGTACATGTTCCTTATGAGTGTTAGGAGAATTGTTTTGTATCATGTATATATATGTAAAGAATACTTAACGAAAGATTGTATGTTTTCAAATACTTTAATAATAATGGTGTTTCTATTTGAGATTTGACTGGCATCTAGTTTCAATATGTTATATAAAGAGTGCAGTTTCACACTCACTCCTAGGTATAAGGTGTATCTGGGATGGCGTGTGACAATTTGGTATCAGAGCATAAGATTTTGGGTTGTGAGGTCATGCATTGTAGATAGAAACATGTAAATAGTAAATTGATTGCATACTATGTTATAGGAACATGCCCAGAGGTACCAGACTAGGTAGGCAGGAAGGCACCGCGACATCGCACGCTACCGGAGAGGAGAGGCAGGCGTCTGAAGGAGAATCTAGTAATCCTCAGGGGAGTATTAATGTGGAAGAACAACTTTTTAGCAGAATCGCACATAGATTAGTAACCAGTATGGAAACAGTTCAGGGAGACCTTGAGAAAAAGTTTGGCATTGAATGATTTAAGGCGTTGGGTGGTCAAGTGTTTGAAGGCACCACAGACCCTACGGAAGCTGAAGCATGGTTAAATCACGTAGAAAAATGTTTCAGAGTTATGCACTGTCCAGAAGACAGGAAACTCGACTTGGTCACATTCATGCTCCAAAAAGGGGCTGAAGACTGGTGGCAATTGATAGAACACAGAAGCACAGATGTGGGCTCTTAACATGGGCAGATTTTAAGAAGTCATTCCAAGAGAAATATTATCCTAAATCCTTTTGTGACGAGAAAAGGAAGGAATTCTTAAATTTAGTACAGGGAAGCATGTCTGTGGCGAAATATGAGAAGAAATTTACAGAGCTTGCCAAATATGCTTTGGCATTGATAGCAGAGGAAGCTAATAAATGCAAGCGTTTCGAAGAGGGCTTGCGTAGTGAAATCCGAACCCCAGTGACAGCTAGTACAGAGTGGTCAGACTTTGTAAAGCTAGTAGAAGCAGCCATGAAAGTAGAAAAGAGTATAGTAGGAGCAGGAGTTGAAGGAGGCAGACTTATAGTTCATCACGAGTACAGACTCAGCAGGGTGAAGGACGCCGTTTTACACCAGGAGTCTTTAGTAAGGGCAGGTTTAAAACCCAGTCTAGTGGTTCATACTTTCCAGGAGGATCACAGAGGGGAAACCCACAGAGAGGACGAGGGAGGTTTCCTCAGACATCTGTACCTACGGGACGGTCGCAGTATAGTTAACCTAGTGAATCTATGGCCAGTTCAGCGCGGAACCCGTATTGAACTTCTTGTGGCAACACCCATTGGGGACAGTGTTATGTAGGATCTGATGTTTGTTATAACTGTGGACAACCAGGGCATTTTAAAAGAGACTGTCCTCAACCTAAGAAAGGAAGGGAAGCAGAGTAGAGAACAGTAGTGCAGTCAGCGAATCAGTCTAGACAAGATATCGGTGTTGGAGAAGGGACTAGTGGAGGTCGACGGAGGAGTAACACAGGTAGACCAAGACAGCAGGGACAGGTGTTTGCAGTGCACGGCAAGAGGCCGAGGTGACACCAGATGTAGTTACGGGTATGCTTACTATATGCTATAATACTGCACATGTGTTAATAGATTCAGGGGCTACCCACTCATTTGTGTCTTGTAAATTTGCTGCACATATAAATAGAGAATTAGAACCTTTGTCTGAAGCTTTACTAGTACGTACCCCTACTGGGGAAACTATTGTTATAGAACATGCTTATTTTGGGTGTGAAATTGTGATCGATGGTGTGATATGGTTGACTGATTTATTACCTCTAGTATTATTGGAGTTTGATGTAATTCTTGGCATGGACTTTTTATCAAAGTATCATGCGAAAGTTGATTGCTTTAAGAAGTGTGGTTGACAAAGCCTGATGGGGTTGAAGTAGTATTTAAAGGAACAAGACGGATTCTTCCTACTTGTGTAATTTCTGCAGTAAAAGCCAGGAGGTTATTGAGTAAGGGCTGTGAAGCATATTTAGCTTATGTGACAGAAGCAAAGGCAGAGAAACTAAAACCGAAGGATGTACCGGTAGTGTGGGAGTTCCTTGATGTTTTTCCTGAGGAACTATTGGGTTTACCACCTGATAGGGAGGTGGAATTCACCATTGATTTAGTTCCTGGAACAACCCCTATTTCACAGGCACGGCACCATACCGTATGGCACCGTCAGAACTGAAGGAGTTAAAGGTGCAGTTGCAAGAGTTAGTGGATAAGGGGTACATTAGACTCAGTGTGTCCCCGTGGGGCGCACCAGTGCTATTCGTGAAGAAAAAGGATGGAACTATGAGATTGTGTATAGATTACCGCCAATTAAATAAGGTAACTATACGCAATAAATATCCTTTCCCCCGTATTGACGACTTATTTGATCAGCTTAGAGGGGCATCAGTATTTTCAAAGATAGACCTGAGATCTGGATATCATCAGTTGAAGGTCAGAGAGACAGATGTGCCAAAAATGGCTTTTAGAACGAGGTACGGACATTATGAATTCCTCGTGATGCCTTTTGGTCTGACAAATGCTCCAGCAGTATTCATGGACTTGATGAATAGGATTTTCCATCCTTATCTGGATCAGTTTGTGATTGTATTTATTGATGACATTTTAGTATATTCTAGAAATAGGGAGGAACATGAGGAACATCTTAGAACTATTTTACAGACGTTGAGGGAAAAGAGATTATATGCAAAATTCAGCAAATGCGAATTTTGGTTGAAACAGGTGATGTTTTTGGGACATATTGTCACACCCTCTTTCTAAGATTATTTCGTGGAAGAGCTTATTAAGGAAAGAAGTAGGACAAGAATGGTTGTGGTCGCTGAGGGAATTTGAATTAGAAGGATTTAATAGAAAGGCTGAGTTGAACGAATCTTGAATTTTGAAATCAAAGTAATTCTTTAAGTTAAGAATTATTTTAAGTAGGATAAACAGATAAGGAGAACGCAACCATGATTTTAAACTTAGAAGTAAAGTTTTTGGAAGAAAGGAAACCTCATCAAGTGATGGGCAGGGTTAAAAGAGTAGTTGAGAAGTGAAGTTGGACGCATACTTAGTGAAAAACAATATTGGAGGCATGGTAGAATCGCTTGACGGCGTATAATTGAGGCAAACGTATGGTATTATGCGGTAGAGAAATGCGGCAAGCCTTATCTGACATTTGGAAAGTTGGCAAGTTGAGAAGAAACTATGAAATGGGCAGTAGTTAGAGAAGTGGCCTAAATAGTATCGAGCAGAAGTGGCTAAGTGTTGGCCATGCGTTAGTGGAGCTATGCGTTGGAAATTTGCTGAAGGTTACTAGGCGTTGACGGCCATGCGGCGTTAAGGGCCACAAGGTGTTGGAAGTCACTATGCGTTGAAGGTTGGTATGTATTGGTACCTTAGAAGAAGAGCCGAGAGAATTATGCGTTAAGTAGCTATGCGACGACTGGGCGCTGAACAATTGTAAAACAAGTGTAAGCTATGCATTGCTGAAGCTTTGCACGGAAGGTTGAGTCGGCCAACCTAAGTAAGGAGGTGATGGCCGTATTGGTGAGTCAGTGGTATGTACATATATAAGTAAGTACGCCGACTCAATCAACACTTTTAGACATAGTTCAAACCCCGATTTACCCCTTTTTCACAGAAAAACGACGAGGAGAGGTCGAAGAAACTGTTTAAGCCGGAGTTAAGTAGGAACCAGACCATTTCCATGGTGAAATTGGAACTGAAACCAGAGGCTTGACGGTTGACGAAAGTTTAGACATCATATGGTGTTCTAAAGAAGAGCAAGCTGGGAAGTTGAAGCTGCCGCGAAGTTTTAAAGGAAGAAACATTCGGAATTGTGATACTGTGAAAGCTGTTAGCTGATACGAAGCAATTGAAGTTATTCAAAGATGGTTTCCTTAGCGAAGAAGAGGTAGAGTTGGAAATCTTGTGGTAAGTTAGGAAGCTCACTTCTTTACAAGTTTGTAGAGGAAAGATAGATTTGATTTTTTTTGGCTGGAATTCGATGTTTAGCAGTTTGAGAACAGGTTAGAGAAGGAAGAAGAAGAACAATAACCATCGGGGGTCGCTAGAAAAGGAGTATCGTTAAAGAATTGGAGGGTGATCAGCGAGACAAGTGTCGCTGGTAACGCAAGGGGCCTTGCGTCTCACAACTCTCGTTGACTCTCGTTTAGTATCGCTTATTAAGGTAATATCGCTAGTCTAGTGAAGCTGGGTATCGCTGATGCCGCATGGTTAGAAGCAGTTAGTCTAAAATCTTGCTCATTATAGGAAGTTGTAAACGAAAGAAAATTAGTGATAAAAACCCATATCTAAGATATCTAAGTAAACATAAAGAATATAAGGAGGAATGTTAGAAATGTCTAACATGAAAAAGGTATGTTTACAGGTAAAGAGGAGCTAGGGAAAGCGTATAACCCGCTCGGAGCTCGGAATAAGTCGTGAGTGACTTTATGATTTGAGATAAGCTTAAATTCAGTATTGTTTTCTATATGTTTAATACTATTTTAAAAGTATGAGCTGAAAGGTACTTTCGTATATGAACTAGCACATAACTTATAAAATATGAGGTTAAGCTTGAAACGTAACAGATAACGTTCTAAGTTTTATCAAGATAGTTACCAGATGAGTGTTTGAGAATTCTAAGATATCATGATTACAGTTAATTTATGTTAAAGGTATTATACGTGCCTATGCACTAGAGAGAATTGAATGGGACGCAATGCTGAAGGTTAGTTGAAGGCATATGGGCAGCCTTAGTAATTAATTTATATGAAACTCTCACCCAAGGATTTAAAGACGATGAGTAAGTAATTCCCTGGGACCCTGGTACTGATGTGCACTTTTAGTGTTAACCCCAAGTGTACGGGTCAAGTTATAATATAAAACGATTAAGTCCGAGTATCGTTCCACTGGAGATCCAATTGGGAAGGTTAAAATTACTTAGTTATTCTAGAATTGAGTCAATTTTATTTCAGGATTGAAACTCAATATTTCAAATTAGGGAAAAAGAAAAATCAAACAAAGAAAGTATCAAAGGGAGAAACACAAGAGTCAAAGAGAGTTCTAGGGTAATGAATCCTTGTTTATTTCATCATGCAATATTATAGATTTCATGGATTTTATTGTAATTCATATGCCCAAGTCTAGAAACTTAATTCCAAGTTATTTTCTCTAAAAAACAACCATTTCACATGCAACTCGATTGATTATTAATCTCTTAAAACCAATACAAAATTACATGGCATTAAAAATTGTCTTTAGCAACTTTTATTGTCAACCTAACTACTCTCGTGATAGATTAACAATAATTCATTGTTATAGATCAAGTTAAACATACAATCTCTCAATCATTCATCTAACCTAACATGTGAAGATGGCCAATCCACAAGAATTAAACACAATAACAATGAAAAGCATAATTATTTAAATAAAACCATAAGTCTACAAAATTACCATGAATTCATAAACAATTCATCAAATACCCTAAAACTAAAGAGTTTAGCCACTCATAGCTTGAAGCAACATGTTTGAGCAAAAATAATCAAAGGAAAAGTGTAAAGAAAAGGGAAACTCTACTGAAAAGAGGTTCTTGATTGAGGCAGCACCGTCACGAACTCCTTGGCTCTCACGTCGGACTTCGAAAGGCACCAAGACTATCTCGAACTCTTTTCCTCTTCCTTGCAACTAACTCACTCTTTGAACTCTCGCTTAATTCTCTCCTTTTTGTATTTCTTTTTAGGTCTGCAACTTTCTTGCTTTTTCTTGATTTTCTCCCCCCTTTGGATTGCTGAAAACCCCCAAATTTATAGAATTTGGCCGCCCAAAAATTTAACCTAAAATACAAAATTTTCATTTAAGTAACGCTGGCGCTGCGGCGCTATGGGACAGCTAGGGTTTCGACCAAAAATAAGTTGCTCTCGGGTTTTAGCGCCGCGGTAGGGCCGTCCAACCGCCGCGACGCTGTCATGCGTTCACCAAGGATGCGTCGAGGTAGCGCCATCTCGGCGCCACGATGCTACTATGCGTCCAGACTAATGCGTTTATGCTTCAGCGCCGCGGCAGCGCCGTCTTAGCGTCGCAGCGCTGTCATGCGTTCAACAAGGATGCGTTTTTCAGCTCTTTTTCGCCATATTCTTGCTCGATTTTGTTCTTTTAGTCGTTTCTTCTAATTTTCCTCGTTTTAACCTGAAAGCCACTAGCAAACAAGTGAAATCTAATATAAAGCTCCCTTAATTTGAGAGAATATAAAGCACTTTTCAAGTGCTTATCAACACCCCAAACTTAGAGATTTGCTAGTCCCGAGCAAAGAATAAAATCAAATAACGAGGAGTTTAGATGAAGAAGTGTGCAATTGACTCATGTCTCAGAGAATAGCATTCAGAGCTTAAGTAGAAACATGCAAGCATATCTATATTGTTATAATTATTCAAGGCCAAATCTTGCTATCTCCCATGTGTGTGTGTGCAAGCCTCATTCAATTTAAAATACTAGAGCTCAAATTAGGACTTAAGAGAGTTTCTTTAGTTTTCCCCCTACTCTAGCTCATGCACCAATCTTCAAGCTTTCATGCATTCAAGTGAGTAATATGTCCACTAAAGTACCTTTCAATCATATATTTTTTTCATGGGCCCAAACTTGCAGTCTTTTACCTAGAGGCACTAGCTTTCACACATTCACTGTAGGGACTCGTACCTAGTCAATTCTCAGGCGTCCTTACTGATCACAGCAAAGGCAGCTCTTTTTACCCCTATCCATGCATACTCATTACAAGTTTAACATTTAAAAAGATAGACAAATAAAGCTCATATATTTTGTGTACACTTTTTTCTTTTCTCAAGGCATGTATACTCGTTTCTTTTTCCTTAGTCTAAGATTACAAGCTATCATACATTTCCACTCTCTAACCGGTGGGGCCTTTCGAAGTGACAACCAAATACACCCAACTTAATCCTTTTTTCAGTTAAAGATTCTAAATAAAAGTGGCTACGTGCTCAATAATATGAGAGATTTTAAGAGGGACTTAAATGAATTTAACTCAAGATAGTGCTGTTCTATTTCCACAATAAGTCATCTATCATGCAAATTCGAATCTCATCATGGGCAATCAACATCAAGGCACACAACCATAAACAACATTCCCATTAACTTTGAAAGCTCCAAAATTTTCAAAAATTTTTTTTTTTTTTCAAAAATTGTTTCAAAAATTGACCTGCATATGATCATTAAAACCTTCACTAACATGCATAGCAGGATAAGAAAACACACAAAAGTACGAAAGACACCTCCCACCCCAAACTTAGAATCATGCATTGTCCCCAATGCATAAGAGCATCTAACCAGGAAAGAGCAAGCCTGGGAGCAAGCGGGAAGCCACCAAACAGGCTTGGTGTAAGGAGTACTTTGTGTAATAAACCACGTTCCTAAGAGATAAAGCATATGAGTGACTCCAAGATTTATTGAAAATAAAATAAAAAGAAAAGTAAAGAAAGCAATAAAATTGGGTTGTCTCCCAATAAGCGCTTGGTTTAACGTCATCTAGCTAGACCGGACTAATGGATCATGCAATAAAGCCAGGTTCTCAAGTACGCGTTCTTCATCACCGATGTAGTGCTTCAATCGTTGACCATTCACTTTGAAGGTTGTTCCATCGTTGCCTTGTAGTTCCACGGCTCCGTGTGGGAATACCTTAACAATGATAAAGGGTCCCGACCATCGCGTCCTAAGCTTTCCTGGAAACACGCGTAAACGTGAGTTAAAAAGTAATACTCTTTGTCCTGGAAGGAAGGTTCGTGGGGTGATCTTCTTGTCATGCCATCTCGCAGTGCGCTCTTTGTAAAGTTTGGCATTCTCATAAGCTTGAGCACGGAACTCCTCCATCTCATTGAGTTCTAAGAGGCGTTTCTCACCGGCTTTCTCGAAATCCATGTTCAGCTTCTTAATGGCCCAATAAGCTCTATGCTCGAGCTCTACCGGTAAGTGACAAGCCTTTCTAAACACCAACCTATACGGGGAAGTACCAATTGGAGTTTTGAAAGCTGTGCGGTAGGCCCACAGTGCATCATCAAGCTTAAGGGCCCAATCCTTCCTATTGGTCTTGACTGTCTTTTCCAAAACTTGCTTGATTTCCCTATTAGATAACTCAGCAAGGCCATTAGTTTGAGGATGATAAGCTGTAACAATTTTATGATTAACATTATATTTTTGCATCATGGATTCAAACAGTTTATAGCAAAAGTGAGAACCCTCATCACTAATAATAGCTTTAGGTCTACCAAAACGTGTGAAAATGTTTCTATGCAAGAATTTTAAAACAATGCGAGCATCATTGGTCCTAGTAGATATGGCTTTTACCCACTTAGATACATAATCTACTGCAACTAAAATGTATAGGTAGCCATTAGAAGAAATAGGAAAAGGCCTCATAAAGTCAATACCCCAAACGTCAAATAGCTCTACTTCCAAGATAGGTTTCATTGGAACCTCATGTTGTCTAGAAATATTGCCAGTACGTTGGCATCTATCACATGATTTAACAAAGGTATAACAGTCTTTAAAAAGGGATGGCCAATAAAATCCTGACTGAAGTACCTTGGCTGCAGTTCTAGTGGGTCCAAAATGACCTCTATAGGGGGAGGCATGACATGAATTAAGAATACTTACCACTTCCTCTTGAGGCACACACTTCCTTATCATATTGTCAGCACAAACCTTGTAGAGAAGTGGGTCCTCCCAATGGTAAGACTTAACATTGTGCAGGAATCTTTTCTTTTGTTGAGAGTTCATGTCAGGTGGCAAATGTACTTCTGCAAGATAATTAACTATGTCAGCAAACCAGGGCAAACTATCTTTTACCTGATACAGTTGTTCATCAGGGAACATCTCAACAATTGGGGGCCATGATTTAGCATCCTCATTCTCAATTCTAGATAAGTGGTCTGCAACCACATTTTCACATCCTTTCCTGTCTTTGATTTCTAAGTCAAATTCCTGTAACAATAATATCCACCTCATTAGCCTAGGTTTGGAATCTCTCTTAACAAACAAATACTTTAAAGCAGCATAGTCAGTATGCACCACTATTTTAGAGCCAAGCAAGTATGATCTAAATTTATCAAGGGCAAATACAACAGCTAGTAGTTCTTTTTCAGTAGTAGTGTATTTCTGTTGAGTATTATCAAGAGTCCTACTAGCATAGTAAATTGCCCTAAACATGTTATCTCTACGTTGGCCTAGAACAGCTCCTAAAGCATAATCACTAGCATCACACATGATCTCAAAAGATTTACTCCATTCTTGTACGACAATAATAGGTGCAGCAATTAGTCTTTCCTTCAGAGTATTAAAAGCTAGTAGACATGCATCATAAAAAATAAACTTAGCTTCCTTTTCTAGCAAATTACTCAAGGGTTTAGCAATTTTAGAAAAATCTTTAATAAATCTCTTGTAAAACCCTGTATGCCCTAGGAAGCTTCTGACTCCTTTCACATTGTTGGGGGGTGGCAGTTGTTCAATGGCAGCTATTTTAGCCCTATCCACCTCCAATCCCTTTTTAGAGACTTTGTGCCCCAGGACGATGCCTTCCTTCACCATGAAGTGACACTTCTCCCAGTTTAAAACAAGGTTAGCATCTTGACAACTCTGCAAAACACGAGTTAGATTAGCAAGACAAGAATCAAATGAAGACCCGAATTCAGAAAAATCATCCATAAAAACCTCCATTATATCTTCGATGAGTCCCTGAAAAATAGACATCATACAACGTTGGAAAGTGGCAGGGGCATTACATAAGCCAAATGGCATTCTCTTAAAGGCAAATGTCCCATAGGGACATGTAAATGTTGTTTTTTTCTTGATCCTCAGGAGCAATGACAATTTGGTTATAACCTGAATATCCATCTAGGAAGCAATAATGAGAATAACCTGCAAGTCTATCAAGCATTTGATCTATAAAAGGAAGGGGAAAATGATCTTTTCTAGTGGCTTTGTTCAACTTCCTATAATCAATGCATACACGCCATCTTGTCACAGTTCTAGTGGCTATCATTTCATCTTTTTCATTTTTTACCACAGTCATGCCACCTTTCTTGGGTACCACTTGAACAGGACCTACCCATGGACTGTCAGATATGGCATATATGATTCCTGCATTCAAAAGCTTGAGCACTTCTTTCTTAACTACCTCCTTCATGGTGGGATTAAGTCTCCTTTGGTGCTCTATCGATGGTTTAAAGGTATCTTCCATCAAGATTCTGTGCATACAGACCGATGGACTAATACCTTTAAGGTCCTCAATAGACCAACCAATGGAAGATTTATGATCCCTCAATACTTTCAACAATTTTTCTTCTTCCACAGAATTAAGATCAGAAGATATTATAACAGGTAAAGAAGATAAATCATCTAAGAAAGCATATTTTAAATGAAGAGGTAACACTTTTAATTCAAGCTTAGGCTTCTCAATATCATTCACAACATGCAAGGGAGCTAAAGGTATAGGTTTCTCTATTTTAGAACATATTGGCAACCTATCTAACCACCTAGCATAAAATGCTATTTCATCAAAAATTGTATCTGCATTCTCAACATCTACTATGCTTTGTTCTAGATGATCATTAGCCAACATAACCTCTAAATGCTTAAAAATAGTATGATCAATTATGTCTATAGCATAGCAAGGACTACTCTCATCATGATGACTCAAGGACTTGTAAATATCAAATACAACATTCTCATCATTTACCCTTAAAGTCAACTTCCCTTGTTGAACATCTATGATAACCTTTCCAGTTGCTAGGAATGGCCTCCCAAGTATGATAGGAATCTCAGAGTCCTCCTCCATGTCCAATACTACAAAATCTGTAGGGAAGATAAATTTGTCAACTTTAACTAATACATCTTCAACAATACCTTTAGGATAAGCTAATGATCTATCAGCAAGTTGCAGGGTGATGGTGGTAGGTTGCACCTCTCCAATGTTGAGTTTCCTATAGACAGATAAAGGCATTAAATTAATAGAAGCACCCAGATCACAAAGAGCTTTAGTAACATTTAAAGAACCAATAGTGCAAGGTATAGTAAAACTCCCTAGATCTTTCAACTTTTGTGGTAGCTTCTTTTGTAGCACCGCACTGCATTCCAGTCATGCTAATCATCTCATATTGCCCAAACTTTTTCTTTTTAGACAGGACATCTTTCATGAATTTCGCATAGTTGGGCATTTGCTCTAAAGCCTCAGCAAATGGGATGTTAATGTGAAGCTTTTTGAATAACTCAAGAAATTTAGCAAATTGGGAGTCTATTTCTTTCTTTTTAAAACGTTGAGGATATGGCATAGTATTAGGTACAAAAGGTAGAGGGATAGATGACTTACTTGAAGATGTTGACTCTTTTACCTTTACTTCCTCTTCTACGATCTTTGGTTCATCTTCTAAAATTGGCTCTTGGATAGTGTCATCTACCTCTTGCTCTTCATCCTCATCAATGATCAAGGGAGTGGACAGCTTTTTCCCACTCTTCAAAGTCATGGCCTTGCACTCCTCTTTTGGATTTATCTCGGGACAACTAGGAAATTTTCCCTTTTGCATTGTTTGGAGGGAAGTGGCGATTTGGCTTATTTGTACCTCGATGTTGTGAATGGCCTTACCATGACTTTGTACAGTGCTTTCCAATGCAGTTGTCCTTCCTCTTGATTCTTTTATGAACTCTATCATCAAGTCTTCTAAGTTCGACTTCTTTTCGGTGTGTGATGGACCTACATTGGATAAATCGGGAGGACCTTGAAAAACATTCCTCTTGTTAGCATAAGAAAAGTTTTCATGATTCCTCAAACTAGGATGGTAGTGAGTTGGAAGTTGTTGGTGACTTCTATAATGTCCTTTATCAACATAGTTGGCCGTCTCATTATCTCCTTGTACGGCCATTTCTGATGCCAAAGTGGCAAGAAAGGCTATAGATGGCGGATTTATTTGAGCTTGGCCTCCTGTAGTTAATTTAGAAAGAGCATTAGTAAGGGAAGCCATTTGAGCTTTGAGAGAATTTACCTCGTCCACCTCATACAATCCAGCGACTTTTGGGATGTTTGGAGAAGCCCATTCACATGGCCAATTGTAAGATGTAGTGGCCAAGTCTTCTAATATGGTGTAGGCTTCTTGAGCATTCTTTGAAAAAATTGACCCTTCGGCGGTCGCATCTAAGATGGATTTGGTTGAGCTTGCCAATACATTGTAGAAGAGTTGAATTTGCAATCAATCCGGGTACCCATGTGAGGGCATCTTCTCAAGAGATCCTTATACCTTTCCCAACCCTCATATAATTGTTCATCCTCAAGTTGGCGGAATGTTCCAATCTCCGTCCTTAGTCTTTGAGATTTAGCCGGTGGAAAATATTTGTTCAAGAAAGCTTGAGCTAAGATCTCCCATGTTGTGATGCTATCCGGAGGTATGGTTTCCAACCAATCCTTAGCACGGTCCTGCAAAGAGAAAGGAAAAAGTCTTAGTTTAATTGCATCGTTAGAAACACCATTCATCTTCACCGTCCCGCATATCTCCAAGAAGGATCGTAAGTGCTTGTGAGGATCTTCATTGGTCCTTCCTCTAAAGGCTAGCTCTCTCGCCATTTGGATCAATCCCGGTTTCAACTCAAAATTGTTGACATTGATAGGCACATTCATTATTTCGGGTTGACTGCCGGTAGCGTGGGTTGGAAGTAGTCTCGAATTGCCTTGGGTATCTCCTCCGCCATCTCCGTGGTTTGATTAAGTAGAGCCCTTAGATTTCTTCTACACGTCCTTTCAATCTCGGGATCAAAAGGGAGGAGGTTAGTATTATCACGAGGCATAGACCAACTAAATAATAAATAAAAATAAAAAAAATAAATAAACGATCAAATAATATACACCTCAAATTAAGATCTATCAATTCTAATGAATATTAAATAACAAAAACCGTTCTTTGGATTCCCCGGCAACGGCGCCAAAAACTTGATGCGCACTTTTAGTGTTAACCGCAAGTGTACGGGTCAAGTTATAATATAAAACGGTTAAGTCCGAGTATCGTTCCACTGGAGATCCAATTGGGAAGGTTAAAATTACTTAGCTATTCTAGAATTGAGTCAATTTTATTTGAGGATTGAAATTCAATATTTCAAATTAGGGAAAAAGAAAAATCAAACAAGGAAGTTATCAAAGGGAGAAACACAAGAGTCAAAGAGAGTTCTAGGGTAATGAATCCTTGTTTATTTCATCATGCAATATTATAGATTTCATGGATTTTATTGTAATTCATATGCCCAAGTCTAGAAACTTAATTCCAAGTTATTTTCTCTAAAAAACAACCATTTCTCATGCAACTCGATTGATTGTTAATCTCTTAAAACCAATACAAAATTACATGGCATTAAAAATAGTCTTTAGCAACTTTTATTGTCAACCTAACTACTCTCGTGATAGATTAACAATAATTCATTGTTATAGATCAAGTTAAACATACAATCTCTCAATCATACATCTAACCTAACATGTGAAGATGGCCAATCCACAAGAATTAAACACAATAACAATGAAAAGCATAATTATTTAAATAAAACCATAAGTCTACAAAATTACCATGAATTCATAAACAATTCATCAAATACCCTAAAACTAAAGAGTTTATCCACTCATAGCTTGAAGCAACATGTTTGAGCAAAAATAATCAAAGGAAGAGTGTAAAGAAAAGGGAAACTCTACTGAAAAGAGGTTCTTGATTGAGGCAGCACCGTCACGAACTCCTTGGCTCTCACGTCGGACTTCGAAAGGCACCAAGACTATCTCGAACTCTTTTCCTCTTCCTTGCAACTAACTCACTCTTTGAACTCTCGCTTAATTCTCTCCTTTTTGTATTTCTTTTTAGGTCTGCAACTTTCTTGCTTTTTCTTGATTTTCTCCCCCCTTTGGACTGCTGAAAACCCCCAAATTTATAGAATTTGGCCGCCAAAAAATTTAACCTAAAATACAAAATTTTCATTTAAGTAACGCTGGTGCTGCGGCACTATGGGACAGCTAGGGTTTCGACCAAAAATAAGTTGCTCTCGAGTTTTAGCGCCATCCAAGCGCCACGACGCTGTCATGCGTTCACCAAGGATGCGTCGAGGCAGCGCCATCTCGGCGCCGCGATGCTACTATGCATCCAGACTGATGCGTTTATGCTTCAGCGTCGCGGCAGCACCGTCTTAGCACTGCGGCGCTGTCATGCGTTCAACATGGATGCGTTTTTCAGCTCTTTTTCGCCGTATTCTTGCTCGGTTTTGATCTTTTAGTCATTTCTTCTAATTTTCCTCGTTTTAACCCGAAAGTCACTAGCAAACAAGTGAAATCTAATATAAAGCTCCTTTAATTTGAGAGAATATAAAGCACTTTTCAAGTGCTTATCAGGTACCGAAGGACACGAGAAGGTACACGGGCAGCCCGAGATTAGATAGACTTATGAACATAATAGAAATACTTGATGCTGATGTGTAGAGATTACTTCACACAGCTAAGGCTTATTGACGTTGGGTGCGTTGAGTTTGCTCCACCTTAACAAAGGTTTAAAGAAAAGACAATCATTTACGTAATGACAGTGATTTTACAGGTTATAGCCATTTACAAGTTTATGAAGCGTGATATAAGCATGTTTGAGCAATTCATACCAAAGATTGTAGTTATGGTTTTATTGAGTTTGTATTTTCGTAGTCACTCACTGAGCATTGTAGCTCATGGATTTCGGTTTCTCTGATGTTTCCTTTCCAGGTAGCAAGCATGTTCGGGGTGCCTAGCCTACCATCAAGATCCGTTTGTGCTAGAATAGAATTTTTGTAATTTGGAAATCTGTAAACCCCATCCCTTAGTAGAGGTTGAACTTATTTTAAGTGGCATACGTGAGTTTCACCGAGCATACTTGTAAATCTAAACATGGTCTTTTAAAACTTACTTATGATGCGATCTTATTAAGAAGTTTTGTATAACTGTTGTAAGGTTGAGCATTTCACTGGCTAGTTATGATAATAAAATAAAAATGCTTTTATAACAGGGTATAATAGAATACAGATTAGGTAACACTCACTCCTAGGTATAGATATAGAAGTATATATATTATCTAGGGTGGGGGTGTTACAACTTGGTATCAGAGCATAAGATTTTGGGAAAGAGAAGTCATGCATGTTAAGAATATGTTGAGTTTATTATAATGAGAAAGTTTAAATGTGATATAGGATTATGCACAGAAGAGCCAGACGAGGTAGGCAGGCAGGTACCGAGACACCGCACGCTACTGGAATGGAGAGGGAGACCTCTGAAGGGGAATCTAGTAATCCCCAGACTCAAGCTAATATGGAGGAACAACTCTTTAACAGAATAGCCCAAAGATTAGTCGCTAGCATGGAGTCTACTCAAGGAGATCCCGAGAAAAAATATGGGATAGGAAGATTCAAAGCTTTAGGTGCTCAAGTATTTGAAGGCACCACTGACCCTGCAAAAGCAGAGGTCTGGTTAAACCAAGTAGAAAAGTGCTTCAGGGTTATGCATTGTCCTGAAGACAGAAAACTTGATTTAGTTGTTTTTATGCTCTAGAGAGAAGCCGAGGATTGGTGGAGATTGATTGAACGACGGAGTTCTAATACAGGTCCTCTGTCATGGGCTGACTTTAAAAAGCTTTTCCAAGAAAAATACTATCCTAAATCGTACTGTGATGAGAAAAGGAAAGAATTTTTGAGTTTGGTATAGGGGCATATGTCTGTAGCTGAGTATGAAAGGAAATTTACAGAACTCGCCAAGTATGCTTTGGCAATTGTTGCAGAGGAAGCAGATAAATGCAAGCGCTTTGAAGAAGGCTTGCGAGGTGAAATCCGTACCCCAATGACAGCAAGTACAGAATGGATTTCACTAAATTGGTTGAAGCCGTCATGAGAGTAGAAAAGAGTTTGACAGAGGGAAAAACAGATAAAAGTGGAAGTAAGGCTGGACAGTCACTCAGTACATCACGAGAGCAGACGCATAGAGACGAGGGGCGACAGTTCGCGCCAGGAGTTTTTGGAGGAGGGAAGTTCAAAGCCAGATTCAGTGGTGGATCATATCATCATACGGGTGGATTCCAGAATGGAGGTATACAAAAAGGTTCAGGAAGACCTCCTTCGATGTTTATACCAACAGATCATAACCAATATAGTCACCTTAGTGAATCGATGGCTAGTTCAGCGAAGAAACCATTATGTAATAACTGTGGCAGAAAGCATTGGGGTCGATGTTGATGGATTAATGAGCATGCAGCAGAAGTTAATTAGATCAATTTTCACTCTAAGATGCTCAATTTAGAGGATTAAACATGCAATTAAGAAGAAAAACCAAAGTTTCAAGAACACTTACCCTTGAAGCTCCAAATTCTCCTTCAATTCTTGATAATTTCAGCACCACTTGGTTGTAAACCACCACAAGAGTCTTCTCTACTATTCTCTAGGCTTAGATTGGATGGTGGGATCCAAATTTGTGGTGAATTTGAGAAAGAATGAAGGTTGGGAAGAAGATGAACAATGGATAGAATTTTGCAAAATTAACCCTTAATTTCACAAAATTCTTAACCATTTTTATGTCAAAATCATCTCTATTTATTAAAGAATAACATGCAATCCAATTGCATCAAAATTTGACAACACAAAATGGTTAATTTGTTGGTTAATTGTGAAGAAGACAACCAAGCTCCTAGCTTAGTTAGTGGGAAAATCCAATCTTCAAAAATCAATTTTAAAATCAATTTTCAATGAATTTCCAAAATTGAATTAAAATTGATTTTTAATTTCAAAAAGACAATTAAATAATTAAATAAAAAATAATTTAATATTTAATTAATTAAATATCATTATTTTAATATTAAATAATAAAATAATATTATGTTTCCCACTTGTCCCGATTTTTCTAAAAAAAAAACTGATATGAATCCCTATTCATATGATTAATATTTAAATTATATTTAAATATTATAATTAACTCTATTTGTACGCTTAATTCGTAATTAAACGCCGATATATCGTATATATTTAACTTTCATTCCTTAAGCCAAGATTTGAACGATTCAAACTTATTCACCACATTATCTAAGATTTTAGTCCATTTATGAGCTAGTAGAGGGACCTAATGGACCTACAGATCATGAGCTCCAACGATCCGAGATTAACCGGCTAAACTCTTTAACCTAGTTAACCAACATTTGTTAACTAACGGGACACTCCACTAAAGCCGGTGGTTGCACTCTCCTCACTGTAGATATATTTGTGTCCATTTGATATAACCGTCATCGATAAGTCAATCCTTCACAAGTTGTTCATAACGTTAGCTAGGTCAAATACCGATTTACCTCTGAGTTGCATCTTTTCTCCTTAAGTACCATTGTCCCTCTAATGAACAATTAATTTAGGATCTAATCACTAAATCCATTCCCTCTCGGGCCAGTGAGAGGATGGGGCCCCTTGTTCAAGTCTTGGGAACAACACTTAAGAGAACAACCTCTCTTCTATCCCTAAGTTGGGTAGGAGTGAATTCCGTTTTGCAAATTCTATGTTCCCAACTATCTACCCATTCTTATCCCTGAAATAGGAGGAATGTTGAGCAGCGCTATTGAGCTTACTCTTACCTATGTAGATCAAGGGATAATTCTGAATAAATAGGAGTTCATAGATAGCTCAAGATTCAGATAAAGTTATCTAGGTCATCGATAAGTGAAATTAATCAGTGTTAATCGTAAACGGTGTTAATACGTAACAGTAATTATTTCAGGGTCAGTCTTACACAATCTCATTATGTAGAATACCCCCGCTCACATGTCTCTACATGATCAAATCAAAATCACTTCATTTATGACACTTTACAATATTTGTAACAATCATGAAGCGGGTCGTATTCAATAGTGTCTCCAGGAAGAGGTACCCAACCTAATCCATGTACTATAGACTATTGAGGCTACTTACTCGAACTTGATCCTGTTTATGTCTCCACATAAAGTCCAAGTACTCATGATAGTAGCCAAGGGTTCGTAGTTTAATTGGATTTAGAGTTGATAAATAATTAATTCACTTGAATAACTTCATATGTACTAAAAATCACCTATTTACAAAAACTACGAGTTTTAGGACATACAACCCAACAGATGTTTAATGGGAGTTGATGTCTGCTATAACTGTGGTTAGCTGGGACATATGAAGAAAGATTGTCCTCAGCCTAAAGTAGGAAGGGAAATAGAACAGAGAAATATCTCACATACCGTAAGTTGTTGTGAATTATATTGTATGTGTGAATTAGACTAACGCAAAGTGTTAAAAGATGTGTTTATGCGTTCAACATGTCATGCTCTGATCATGCTATGCGTTCTACCACTAGGCGTTGGTGGTCTTGTCAAGTTTTCCTATTCTTTTACCCAAGTATAAGCAAAGTAATAGGTGTTCTCGATGAGTCCGAGGTCGAACACAAGGATTATATTGATTTAGTTTTTAATTGGATTTCATGTGTTACAGCGGTAACCAATAATTGTTTGAAAGTTGTGTTTCTAATCTAAAGAAAGCGATTGTTTGTACACTAGACTAACAATTGTGGAATATGGAAAGCATGCGACACAACAAATTCAGCTAAAGATGTGTGTGAATGGATAAAGAAAAGGGTTCAGGTTGATTAACATCTAACATCGGAAACGCACAGTAATATTCTATTCATGCTTGCGACTCTTCTCCCGGTTGTCAGCCGCTATGCGTTATATGTCTATAACGCATTGGAGAGTGTTAAGAACCAAGGTTATCCCCGTAGACAGGTAACACTACTTGGCCCTTGTCAATTGAGTTCCACAATCACTTACCCTCTCGAGCAGTCTGATTATTACTACTTATATCGATTTGTCAGATGGACATAAGAATCGGATTAAGCTCGCAATTGACAAGATAAAATAGTTACACTGTGGTTCCTAGTAAGATGTTAACGCAACCCTAGACCCTTGAGTGATTAGTTACTCATGGTTTGAAAGTATAAGGCAGACAGTTGAGAAAAGTGAGTAGACATGGAAGACAATTATATTGATGAAGATGAGATACAATTTTTGATAAGTTCAATTCCTTGATACAAATCTAAAATTATATTGATATTTGTTTTTATAACTTCTCTGAAAAGCAAGGTATTATATGATTTCAAGGAAGGTCTGAAAGTAAACCTAGCGAAAAGCATGCGGATTTATATTAAAATGTGAAATTGAACTTAGCATGCTGATGAGATGAGATTTCGTAACGGTAAACTCATGAATTATTGATATAACGTTTATAAATATGTTTTGTGTTATATTACACTTGAAAAGGGCACTCGAGGCTCAGGGACATGGAGAAGGCCAAAGCGGTAACTGTTCTAATATAAAGGTGCCCAATGCTCAGGGACTCGTAGAAGGCATATGGGTAACCTTGATATAGAAATGGGACCCCAATGCTCAGGGACTCGTAGAAGGCATTGAGGGAAACCCGAGTTTTAGTACCTATGTGCACATAGAGGTATATACGACGCTGATGTGTTGAGATTACTCCACACAGCTAAGGTTGTTTTCGACGTTGAGTGCGTTGAAGCAGTGCTTCGCCTCAACTAAGGAAAAAGTATTTTATAAGCATGAGATTTTGAGTATTTATTCTTCTGAAACGGTCAAGCATGTTTTCACAGTGTTGTATGAATATAAACTAATGTGTTTGAAAGTGATATATTTTATACGAATTTGACCAGTTTTAGAGTTAAATTATATTATTTCTAGAAACTGTTACTCACTGAGCCGTTAGCTCATTCTTTTAAATGTTTTCCATTTTCAGGTAGCATAACAGTTCCCGTTGCCAATCGAAGTCGAGGTTTGTCAAGTGCGTGCGAATGGTGAGGTTGACAGTGGGTTACGTGATAGGGTAGTCAGTAACTGCAGTCTTCACATCTATTTTCGGGTTATGGAGGATAATCTGGGAGGGGGTGTGACACAGCGAATCAGTCTAGACAGGAAATGAGTGCTAGAGAGGGGACCAGTGGAGGCCGACAGAGAAGTAATACAGGTAGACCAAGATAGCAGGGACAGGTGTTTGCTGTGACACGGCAGAAGGCCGAGGCGACACCGGATGTAGTCACGGGTATGCTTACTATTTGCTCTAAAACTGCACATGTGTTAATAGATTCGGAGGCTACCCACTCATTTGTCTCTTGTAAATTTGCTGCGCATATAAATAGAAGATTAGAACCTCTGTCTGAAGCATTGCTAGTATGTACCCCTACTAGGGAAACCATTGTTATAGAACATGCTTATTTCGAGTATGAAATTGTGATTGACGGTGTGATATGGTTGACTGATTTATTACCTCTAGTATTATTGGAGTTTGATGTAATTCTTGGCATGGATTTTTTTAGCAAAATACCATGCGAAAGTTGATTGCTTCAAGAAGGAAGTGTGGTTGACAAAGTCCGATGGGGTTGAGGTGGTGTTTAAGGGAAGGAGGCGGATTCTTCCTACTTGTGTAATTTCTACAGTAAAAGCCCCTATTTCTCAGGCACCATACTGTATGGCACCATCGGAACTGAAGGAGCTAAAGGTGCAGTTACAAGAGCTAGTAGATAAGAGGTACATTAGACCCAGTGTGTCCCCGTGGGGCGCACCAGTGCTATTCGTGAAGAAAAAGGACAGAACTATGAGATTGTGTATTGATTACCACCAATTAAATAAGGTAACCATACGCAATAAATATCCTTTGCCCCGTATTGATGATTTGTTTGATCAGCTTAGAGGGGCATCAGTATTTTTAAAGATAGACCTAAGATTTGGATATCATCAGTTGAAGGTCAGAGAGACAGATGTTCCGAAAACGGCTTTTAGAACGAGGTACGAAAATTATGAATTCCTCGTGATGCCTTTTGGTCTGACAAATGCCCCAGCTGTATTTATGGACTTGATGAATAGGATTTTCCATCCTTATTTGGATCAGTTTGTGATTGTATTTATTGATGATATTTTAGTGTATTCTAGAAGTAGGGAAGAACATGAGGAACATCTTAGAACTGTTTTGCAGACGTTGAGAGAGAAGAGATTATATGCAAAATTCAGCAAATGCGAGTTTTGGTTGGAACAGGTGATGTTCTTGGGACATATCGTGTCCGCTGCAGGAGTGTGTGTGGATCCTCAAAAGACTGAGGCGATTACCAGATGGGAACAGCCAAAGACATTTCCGGAGGTACGTAGTTTTCTGGGACTTGCAGGATATTATCGACATTTTGTGCAGAGATTTTCTAAGATAGTGCTACCATTGACCCATTTAACTAAGAAAAGTACTAAATTTGAGTGGAATGACGAATGTGAACGAAGTTTTCAAGAGCTAAAGAATAGATTGGTATCCGCACCTATTTTGGCACTTCCAGAGTAAGGGAAGGAGTTCGAGGTGTATTGTGATTGTAAGCCCCGTACTTAGTCTTGTGAGGAAGCAAGGAAAGAAGGGACCAAGAGATGGACGCTTGGGTAGGAGTAGTTGGCAGGAATGTGATTGGGGCCGGAAAAATGACTAAGTACCAGCTATGCGTTGGTGGCAACGGGCCCCGATGGAAGCAGTTTGGCCTGGACGCAAAGGTGAGGGAAGATCGTTAGGCGTTGAGGCCATGACGCGTTGAGGTCACAAGGCGTGGAGAGCCACCTTGCACTGAAGGTTATCTTGCGACAAACGCATTGAAGGCTGTAAGGTGTTGGAAGTTGAAGGCCACAACTATACGCAATAAATATCCTTTACCCTGTATTGATGACTTATTTGATCAGCTTAGAGGGGCATCAATATTTTTAAAGATAGACCTGAGATCTAGATATCATCAGTTGAAGGTCAGAGAGACAGATGTGCCAAAAACGGCTTTTAGAACGAGGTATGGACACTATGAATTCCTCGTGATGCCTTTTGGTCTGACAAATGCTCCAGCAATATTCATGGACTTGATGAATAGGATTTTCCATCCTTACCTGGATCAGTTTGTGATTGTATTTATTGATGATATTTTAGTATATTCTAGAAGCAGGGAGGAACATGAGGAACATCTTAGAACTGTTTTGCAGACGTTAAGGGAAAAGAGATTGTATGCAAAATTCAGCAAATGCAAATTTTGGTTGAAACGGGTGATGTTTTTGGGACATATTGTATCCGAGGCAGGCGTGTGTGTGGATCCTCAGAAGACTGAGGCGATTACTAGATGGGAACAGCCTAAGACAGTGTCAGAGGTGCGTAGTTTTCTGGGACTTACAGGATACTATCGACGTTTTGTGCAGGAATTCTCTAAGATAGCTTTACCATTGACTCATTTAACTAAGAAAAGTACTAAATTTGAGTGGAATGACGAATGTGAACGAAGTTTTCGAGAGTTGAAGAATAGGTTGATATCCGCACCTATTTTGGCACTTCCAGAGTCAGGGAAGGAGTTCGAGGTGTATTGTGATGCTTCCCGACAGGGGTTAGGTTGTGTATTAATGCAAGGAGGCAGAGTTATAGCTTATGCCTCTAGAAAGTTGAGGCCACATGAAGTTAATTACCCTATTCATGACCTGGAATTGGCTGCGGTAGTGTTGGCATTAAAGATATGGCGGCATTATCTGTATGGAGAAAAATACCATATCTATACAGACCACAAAAGCTTAAAATATATCTTTGATCAGAAAAAACTTAACATGAGGCAAAGGAGGTGGTTAGAGTTGATCAAAGATTATGATTGTACCATAAACTATTATCCAGGAAAGACAAATGTGGTGGCCGATGCTTTGAGTAGAAAGTCTCAGAGTGGAGTAAGTTCATTGAATGCAATAAGGGTATCTTTGCTCAGGGAGTTGAGATTTGGTGTGGCTAATTTGGAAGTAACTGGAACAGGAGCATTGTTAGCATATTTCCAATTGAAACCTAAACTAGTAGATGAAGTTGTAAAAAGGCAAATGGTTGATCCTATAGTTAGTAAGTCAGTAGAAGAGGTAAAGACTCAGCAGAGAACAGACTTTGAGCTCAGACCTGATGGTGTACTATTGAAACAGGGCAGGGTATGTGTACCAAAAGATGAAGAAGTCAAACAGGTAATACTGGAAGAAGCTCATAGTTCGGCATATGCTATGCATCCAGGCAGTACCAAGATGTAAAGAACGCTGAAGAAATTTTATTGGTCAGGTATGAAAAGAGAAATAGCAGAATTTGTAGCAAAATGTTTAATTTGTCAGCAGGTTAAGCTTGAACGACAAAGGCCAGCAGGGTTATTGAACCCAATCCCTATTCCCGAGTGGAAATGGGAGCATGTTACTATGGACTTTCTGTTTGGATTATCGAAGACATCAGCAGGTGCTAATGGAATTTGGGTGATCGTTGACAAGTTAACAAAAACGGCACGATTCTTACCAGTTAAAACGACCTACACCTTAGACAGGTTAGCACAACTTTATGTGGACAGAATCGTGAGTCAGTTTGGCGTACCTGTAACGGTGACATCAGACAGAGATCCTAGATTTACTTCCAAATTTTGGGGAAGTTTGCAAAAAGCGTTAGGAACCAAGCTACAATTCAGTACTGCGTTTCATCCTCAGACCGACGGGCAATCAGAAAGAACCATTCAGACTTTGGAAGATATGCTGAGAACTTGTGCGTTACAATTTCACGGTAACTGAGATGTGCATTTACCTTTGATGGAATTTGCATATAATAACAGTTATCAAGCGAGTATTGGAATGGCTCCATATGAAGCACTGTATGGAAGACCGTGCAGAACCCCAGTTTGTTGGGGAGAAGTTGGTGAAAGGAAGTTAATTGGACCGAAAATTGTGCAAGCTACGACAGAAAAGGTAGAACTAATTAAAGCCAGTCTTAAAGCAGCCAGGGACCATCAGAAGAGTTATGCGGACAACAGAAGAAAAGATCTTGAATTTGAGATTGGAGATAAGGTGTTTTTGAAGTTATCACCATGGAAGGGAATTCTAAGATTTGGTAAGAAAGGAAAATTGAGTCCCAGATATATTGGGCCCTATGAGATATTAGAAAGAGTTGGACCAGTGGCTTATAGATTAGCTTTATCTGTTGAAATGTCTAGAATACATAATGTATTCCATGTATCAATGTTAAGGAAATATATCCCTGATGCTACTCATGTGCTATCAACACAACCAGTAGAGCTTAGTAAAGATTTGAGTTATGAAGAGAAGCCTGTTCAGATAATAGACGAAAAAGAACAAGTTTTAAGAAACAAAGTGATACCATTAGTTAAAGTATTATGGAGAAACCATGAGATAGAGGAAGCAACGTGGGAGCCGAAGGAGCAAATGATGAAACAATATCCAAGTTTATTTGAGTAGGAGTATACTGCCTACTGATTTCGGGGATGAAATTTTTGTAAGGAGGTGGTAATTGTAAGTCCCGTACTTAGTCTTGTGAGGAAGCAAGGAAAGAAGGTACCAAGAGATGGACGCTTGGGTAGGAGTAGTTGGCAGGAATGTGATTGGGGTCGAAAAAATGACTAAGTACCAACTATGTGTTGGTGGCAACGCGCCTCGACGGAAGCAGTTTGGCGTGGACGCAAAGGTGAGGGAAGACCGTTAGGCATTGAGGCCACGACGCGTTGAGGTCACAAGGCGTGGAGAGTCACCTTGCACTGAAGGTTATCTTGCGACAAACGCATTGAAGGCTGTAAGGTGTTGGAAGTTGAAGGCCACAAGGTGTTGGGAGCCAACTTGCTATGAGACCACTATGCGGTGAACACTACTATGCGTCGAAAGTGGGTATGCGTTGGACAAAGAGGGTTGGCCAAGTGAGAGTAATGCGTTTGTTAACCATCTGGCGGGAGAGTTTTGAGAAGTAAACCATCGGAGGCTGTGTGTTGCTGAAGCTAAACATAGAAGGTATGCGTTGAATTGATTGTAGTATAGTGTTGAAATGGAGATTAAGTCGGCGGTATATATATAAGTGGATTGAGAATTCAATCGTTTTGATTACATTTCAGAGCTCGAGTTGGGTCCATTTTGAAGCTAGACATCGAAGGGAGGTAGAAGAAGACGTTCATGTCGATTTGGAGTGGAAATTCCATCGTAACCGTAGAAGAAACTTGAGCTGGGCAGAGGACTCAGCTAGTGTTACTCTTTCAGGGTAACATCTGGTTTTGGAGGAAGAACGAACTGAAGAACCGTGATTAGGGCCAGAACTTTTGAGGTTAGTAAGTTAACTCGATTTTTAGCAAGTTTCACGAAGGGTGCTTGAGCTAAAATTGTATAAATGTGTGACAAACTCCAGATAGAAGAGATTGGAGCTGAATTTGCCAGATGATTACGAGCAACTTGGAGTTGTTGAAGGATATGTCTTAAACGGAGAGGATATTCCTCATAAAATTTTGAGGTATGAAGAAGGACTTACACCTTAATAAGTTTGTGGAAAGAAGAAAGTTCTGAAAATGGCCGAAATGTGATGATTAACAGGTTAAAGAAGGAAGAGGAAAGGAAGAAGGAAACTGTTCTGCTGCAGCGATAGTATCACTGAGAGAGCAAGAGACAGGGCAACCAAATAAGTATCACTGTAACGCAAGAGGGGCTTTGCGTCTCACAATTGTCGCTGAAGTCTCGCTGGGTATCGCTTCTCAGGTAGTCTCGCTAGTTACGTTCAACCTAGTATCGCTAGTGCAGTAAAACGTAATGAATATCGCTGGTAGTTTTTAGTTGTCTTAGGAGTAATGCTATTTATGAGAATGAAGGGAAAAGGAAGATTATGGAATACTGAATGTGAGAAATATGTATTTTCATGCCAGGAAGAGCTCGGGGAGGCTTATAATCCACTTAGAATTGAGACAAGTTGTGAGTTACCTTTTTCTATATCTTGTGGTTACCTTTAGTATAATTATTTATTAAGAAATTATGGTATTCTGTAGTATTCGTAGCAAGTATGTTATGCCAGCAAGTTGAAAGGAAACTAACTTTATTGTCTAAATGTAAACATGGCTGAGGGACCTTATGGTGAAAGCCTAAGTGAATGTAAACATGAAATTCAGTGCTGAGGGACCTCGTGTGAAAGCACTTGAATATTTAAGTAGAATGGATTTCCATGCTGAGGGACTTCGAGTGAAAGCATGTAGAAATCCGTCACCAACTAGCTCGTGTTGAGGGACTATGAGTGAAGGCACTTGAGCGGATAATGAATTAGTTACCAGTGCTGAGGGACTACGTGTGAAGGCACATGGTAATGTAAACATGATCGAATACGGTGCTGAAGGACAGGATGTGAAGGCACTAGATAGTCGCAAGTCTGTGAAACATGACAATTAGACATTTATATATGATTAGAAATGAGACTTTGTACTGATATACGAGAGGGTTAAGTTGTGCCTTGTCACAACCTTAGTTAGTTAATCACCATGTGGTAATAAGGATAGTGATATGGGTGAGATCAAAAGCATAAGAAGTTTAGAATTATCTGAAATGTGATATGTAATGGTTGCAAACGGTTATGCCAGTTCATGTTTGAAGGTGATAGTTGAATGAATTTAGTCACTCACTGGGCTTTATACTCACTCAATTTGTTTGTTTGTTTGTTGTTTCAGGTAGCGAGCGTGTCCGGGACGCCTAGCCTACAGAAGTATCTCGTCTGGGCCTATCTGGAAGCAAACCTCTGGGATAGTTGTAAATATTTAGTTTGTGCTCATGTTTTGAAACATAGATGTTTCATAGAAGTGATGGGGAGTTGTTTTGTATCTTATATATATATAGGGAGAATACTTGTTGAGAGATTGTATGTTTTTCTGATGTCATTATAGTATCACGCTCAATCCTAGGAATAGAGTGCATCTGGGATGGGGTGTGACAGTGATGCCTCTCGACAGGGGTTGGGTTGTGTATTAATGCAAGGAGGCAGAGTTATAGCTTATGCCTCTAGACAGTTGAGGCCACATGAAGTTAACTACCCTATTCATGACTTAGAATTGGCTGCAGTGGTGTTGGCGCTAAAGATATGGCGGCATTATCTGTATGGAGAAAAATGCCATATCTATACGGACCACAAAAGTTTAAAATATATCTTTGATCAGAAAGAACTCAACATGAGACAAAGGAGGTGGTTAGAGTTGATCAAAGATTATGATTGAACCATAAATTATCATCCAGGAAAAGCAAATATGGTAGCCGATGCCTTAAGTAGGAAGTCTCAGATTGGAGTAAGTTCATTGAATGCAATTAGGGTCACTTTGCTCAGGGAGTTGATGTATGGTGTAGCTAGTTTGAAGGTAACTTGAAAAGGAGCATTATTAGCACATTTCCAGTTGAGAACTAAGCTGGAGGATGAAGTTGTAAGGAAACAAATAACTGATCCTGTAGTTAATAAATTAATAGAAGAGGTGAAATCCCAACAGAGAACAGACTTTGAGCTCAGACCTGATGGTGTACTATTGAAACAGGGTAGGATATGTGTGCAAAAAGATGAGGAAGTTAAACAGGTGATACTGGAAGAGGCTCATAGTTCGGCGTATGCTATGCATCCGAGCAGTACTATTGTGCTTATATTGTATGTGTGAATTAGCCTAACGCAAAGTGTTAAAGGATGTGTTTATGCGTTCAACATGTCATGTTTCGATCATGCTATGCGTTCTATCACTAGGCGTTGGTGGTCTTGTCAAGTTTTCCTATTCTTTTACCCAAGTATAAGCAAAGTAATAGGTGTTCTCGGTGAGTCCGAGGTCGAACACAGGGATTATATTGATTTAGTTTTTAATTGGATTTCATGCGTTATAGGGGTAACCAATATATATTTGAAAGTTGTGTTTCTAATCTAAAGAAAGCTATTGTTTGTACACTAGACTAACAATTGTGGAATATGGAAAGCATGCGACACAGCAAGTTCAGCTAAAGATGTGTGTGAATAGATAAAGAAAGGGTTTGGGTTGATTAACATCTAATGTCGGAAACACACAGTAGTATCCTATTCATGCTTGCGACTCTTCTCCCGGTTGTCAGCCCTATGCGTTATATGTCTATACCGCATAGGAGAGTGTTAAGAACCAAGGTTATCCCCGTAGACAGGTAACACTACTTGGCCATTGTCAATTGAGTTCCACAATCACTTACCCTCTCGAGCAGTCTAATTATTACTACTTATATCGATTTGTCAGATAGACATAAGCATCGGATTAAGCTCGCAATTGACAAGTTAAAATAGTTACACTGTGGTTCCTAGTTAGATGCTAACGCAACCCTAGACCCTTGAGTGATTAGTTACTCATGGTTTGAAAGTATAAAGCGGACAGTTGAGAAAAGTGAGTAGACATGGAAGACAATTATATTGATCAAGATAAGATACAATTTTCTATAAGTTCAATTCCTTGATACAAATCTAAAATTAAGAAAAAACAGTAAGAAAGAAAGCAGGGAAGGCGTCAATGTCTTGAGTCGCCCGGATGGAAGTGTGATGATCTGCTGTGAAGTGCTGCGGCGGATGGAAGACTTTTCTCTGTCGAGCTATTTGTCTCTGGCTGAAGTCTGAGAGAACTCTGCTGTCACTCATGGAGTTCTTTCGAGAATCAACAACCTTTTTCATCTCGCACAGCTGCCCTTTTATAGATGATGAAATCGCAGTTAATGGCAAATCCGCTTGATTGGTGGCGAGATTGACACTGCGTCCATCTCGCCTGATTGTGTGATTCTCGGTCCAATTAAGATCCACCACTTAAGCCGCAAATCATGTCTGTCAATCATCTGTTAATCTCTCAAGATTTCGATGTGATTCTCAGCGCCTTGCCGTAACGGTTGTCTACGCGTCCATGCATAGTTTGGCCGATGTCAACGCGTTATAGGTTGCTAATGCGTAGTTATGCGTTGAGTTGTTGTTAACGCGTCGTCAGGTTGTTTGCGTTCCGTTCAGATCATGCGTCCATCTAGAACAGATTGCTAACATGTCGTCCTACGTTAAGAAGTCATCAACGCATCGTCTGCATTCTTGCGTCAAAACATGCGTTTTAGGGCTCAAAAAGTGGTAAAATCATTATCTTCATAAAAATACAAGAGTATAACGCAAAGGAAGATTTATTAATGGAATTTAACATAAACTACTGCATGCTTCTCTATTTAAACTCTATTTATCTATGAAAAAGGTTATAATAACTTGTATTTCTACAAGTTATCAAGTACCAAGATGGACAGAATGCTAAGAAAATTTTAATGGTGGCTAGGTATGAAAAGAGAAATAGCAGAATTTGTAGCGAAATGTTTAATTTGTAAACAGGTTAAGCCTGAACGGCAAAAGCCAGCAGGGTTATTGAACCCACTTCCTATTCCCAAGTGGAAATGGGAGCACATTACCATGGACTTCCTGTTTGGATTACCGAGGACATCAGCAGGTGTCAATGGAATCTGGGTGATTGTTGACAGGTTAACTAAAACAGCACGGTTTTTACCAGTTAAAACGACTTACACTCTAGACAGATTAGCACAACTTTACGTGGACAGAATCGTGAGCCAGTTTGGTGTATCTGTAACGGTGACATCAGATAAAGACCCTAGATTTACTTCCAAGTTCTGGGAAAGTTTGCAAAATGCGCTAGGAACCAAGCTGCAATTCAGTACTACTTTTCATCCTCAGACCGACAAGCAATCAGAAAGAACTATCCAGACTTTGGAAGATATGTTAAGAACTTGTGCTTTACAATTCCACGGTAGTTGGGATGTGCATTTACCTTTAATGGAATTTGCTTATAATAACAGCTACCAAGCAAGTATTGGAATGGCTCCGTATGAAGCACTTTATGGTAGACCGTGCAGGACCCCAGTTTGTTGAGGAGAAGTTTGTGAAAGGAAGCTAATTGGACTAGAAATTGTGCAGACCACGACAAAAAAGGTAGAACTGATTAAAGCTAGTCTTAAAGCAGCCAGGGATTGTCAGAAGAGTTATGCTGACAATAGAAGAAGAGATCTTGAATTCGAAATTGGAGACAAGGTGTTTTTGAAGTTATCACCGTGGAAGGGAATTCTGAGATTTGGTAAGAAAGGAAAATTGAGTTCCAGATACATCGGACCCTATGAGATATTAGAAAGAGTTGGGCCGGTGGCTTATAGGTTAGCTTTACTTGTTGAAATGTCCAAAATACATAATGTATTCCATGTATCAGTGTTAAGGAAATATGTCTTTGATGCTGCTCATGTGTTACCAGTTCAACCAGTAGAGCTCAGCGAAGATTTGAGTTATGAGGAAAAGCCTGTTCAGATATTAGATGAAAAAGAACAAGTTTTAAGAAACAAAGTGATACCATTGGTTAAAGTCCTATGGAGAAATCATGAGATAGAAGAAGCAACATGGGAGCCGAAGGAGCAAATGATGGAACAGTATCCAAATTTATTTGTTTAGGTGTAGACTGCTTGCTGGTTTCGGGGACGAAATCTTTGTAAGGAGGTGGTAATTGTAAGCCCCGTATTTGACTTTGTGAGAAGGCAAGATAAGAAGAGATCAAGAGATGGGCGTTTGGTAGGAATAGTTGGCTGAAATGTGTGTGGGGGCAGAAAAATGGCTAAGTATCGGTCATGCGTTGGTGGCACTATGTCTTGATGGAGGTAGTTTTGGCGTGGACGCGGAGGTGAGGGAAGGTTATGAGGCGTTGAGGCCATGAGGCGTTGAGGTCACTGCATCGAAGGTTATTATGCAATGAACGCATTGAAGGCCACAAGGCGTTGAAAGTTGAAGGCCACGAGGCGTCGAGAGCCAATCTGCGATGAAGGTCACTATGCAGTGAACACTACCATGCGTTGAAAGTGGGTATCCGTTGGTGCATAGAAGGTTGGCCGAGAGAACAATGCGTTCGTCAGCTAACTCGCGAGGGAGTTAAGAAATTGTAACATACAAAGCCGAGGCTGTGTGTTGCTGAAGCCAAGTGCAGAAGGTATGCATTGATTAGATTATTATATAGAGACGAAGTAGAGTTTAAGTCGGTGGTATATATATAAATTGTAAGCCCCGTACTTGACTTTATGAGAAGGCAAGATAAGAAGAGATCAAGAGAAGGGCGTTTGGTAGGAATAGTTGGTTGAAGTGTGTGTGGGGGCAGAAAAATGGCTAAGTATCGTGTAAGCCCCATACTTAATTTTGTGAGAACGCAAGGTAAGAAGGGGCCAAGAGATGGACGATTGGGTAAGAGTAGTTGGCTGGACTGTGATTGGGGCGGAAAAATGACTAAGTATTAGCTATGCGTTGGTGGCAACATGCTTTAATGGAAACAGTTGTGGCGTAAACGCAAAGGTGAGGGAAGGCTGTTATGCGTTGAAGCCACGACGCGTTGAGGACATAAGGCGTGGAGACCACCTAGTACCGAAGATTATCTTGCGACAAACGCATTGAAGGCAGCGGGGTGTTGGAAGTTAATAGCCACGAGGAGTTGAAAGCTGATTTGCGATGAGGTCATTATGCGGTGAATGCTACCATGCGTCGAAAGTGAGTACGCGTTGGACAAAGAAGGTTGGCCGAGAAAGAGTAATGCGTTTGTTAACCATCTGGCGGGAGAATGTTGAAAAGTAACACAATCAGAGGCTGTGTGTTGCCGAAGCTGAATATAGAAAGTATGCGTTGAACTGATTGAAGTGTAGTGTAGTGTTGAAATGGAGATTAAGTCGGTGGTATTGTTGTGTAAATATTGTCAAAAACTTGTTGTGAGAATATCGTATGTAGGAATAAGGCTAACGCAAAGTGCTAAAGTATATGATTATGCGTTCATGTCATGTGTTGAACATGCCATGCGTCCTACACTATGCGTTGGTGATCTAGTCAAGTTTTCCTATCCTCTACCCAAGTATAAGCAAAGGAATAGGTTTTCTCGGTGAGTCCGAGGTCGAACACAGGGATTATATTGATTTGGTTTTAATTGGATTGTATGCGTTACAGAGGTAACCAACAATTGTTTGAAATCGTGTTTTTAATCTAAAGAAAGCAGATGTTTGTACACTAGACTAACAGTTGTGGAATATGGAAAGCATGCGACACAGCAAGTTCAGCTAAGATGTGTGTGAATGGATAAAGAAAATGGTTCGAGTTGATTAACATCTAACGTCGAAAACGCACAGTAGCATTCTGTTCATCCTTGCGACTCTTCTCCCGGTTGTCAGCCACTATGTGTTATATGTCTATAACGCATAGGAGAGTGTTAAGAACCAAGGTTGTCCCCGTTGACAGGTAACACTACTTGGCCCTTGTCAATTGAGTTCCACAATCACTTACCCTCTCGAACAGTCTGATTATTACTACTTATGTCGATTTGTCAGATGGATATAAGCATTGGATTAAGCTCGCAATTGACAAGTTAAAATAGTTACCCTGTGGTGTTGGGTTGTATGTCCTAAAACTCGTAGTTTTTGTAAATAGGTGATTTTTAATACATATGAAGTTATTCAAGTGAATTAATTATTTATCAACTCTAAATCCAATTAAACTACGAACCCTTGGCTACTATCATGAGTACTTGGACTTTATGTGGAGACATAAACAGGATCAAGTTCGAGTAAGTAGCCTCAATAGTCTATAGTACATGGATTAGGTTGGGTACCTCTTCCTGGAGACACTATTGAATACGACCCGCTTCATGATTGTTACAAATATTGTAAAGTGTCATAAATGAAGTGATTTTGATTTGATCATGTAGAGACATGTGAGCGGGGGTATTCTACATAATGAGATTGTGTAAGACTGACCCTGAAATAATTACTGTTACGTATTAACACCGTTTACGATTAACACTGATTAATTTCACTTATCGATGACCTAGATAACTTGATCTGAATCTTGAGCTATCTATGAACTCCTATTTATTCAAAATTATCCCTTGATCTACATAGGTAAGAGTAAGCTCAATAGCGCTGCTCAACATTCCTCCTATTTCAGGGATAAGACTGGGTAGATAGTTGGGAACATAGAATTTGCAAAACGGAATTCACTCCTACCCAACTTAGGGATAGAAGAGAGGTTGTTCTCTTAAGTGTTGTTCCCAGGACTTGAACAAGGGGCCCCATCCTCTCACTGGCCCGAGAGGGAATGGATTTAGTGATTAGATCCTAAATTAATTGTTCATTAGAGGGACAATGGTACTTAAGGAGAAAAGATGCAACTCAGAGGTAAATCGGTTATTTGACCTAGCTGAGGTTATGAACAACTTGTGAAGGATTGACTTATCGATGACGGTTATATCAAATGGACACAAATATATCTACAGTGAGGAGAGTGCAACCACCGGCTTTAGTGGAGTGTCCCGTTAGTTAACAAATGTTGGTTAACTAGGTTAAAAAGTTTAGCCGGTTAATCTCGGATCGTTGGAGCTCATGATCTGTAGGTCCATTAGGTCCCTCTACTAGCTCATAAATGGACTAAAATCTTAGATAATGTGGTGAATAAGTTTGAATCGTTCAAATCTTGGCTTAAGGAATGAAAGTTAAATATATACGATATATCGGCGTTTAATTACGAATTAAGCGTACAAATAGAGTTAATTATAATATTTAAATATAATTTAAATATTAATCATATGAATAGGGATTCATATCGGTTTTTTTTTTAGAAAAATCGGGACAAGTGGGAAAAATAATATTATTTTATTATTTAATATTAAAATAATGATATTTAATTAATTAAATATTAAATTATTTTTTATTTAATTATTTAATTGTCTTTTTGAAATTAAAAATCAATTTAATTCAAATTTGGAAATTCATTGAAAATTGATTTTAAAATTGATTTTTGAAGATTGGATTTTCCCACTAACTAAGCTAGGAGCTTGGTTGTCTTCTTCACAATTAACCAACAAATTAACCATTTTGTGTTGTCAAATTTTTATGCAATTGGATTGCATGTTATTCTTTAATAAATAGAGATGATTTTGACATAAAAATGGTTAAGAATTTTGTGAAATTAAGGGTTAATTTTGCAAAATTCTATCCATTGTTCATCTTCTTCCCAACCTTCATTCTTTCTCAAATTCACCACAAATTTGGATCCCACCATCCAATCTGAGCCTAGAGAATAGTAGAGAAGACTCTTGTGGTGGTTTACAACCAAGTGGTGCTGAAATTCATCAAGAATTGAAGGAGAATTTGGAGCTTCAAGGGTAAGTGTTCTTGAAACTTTGGTTTTTCTTCTTAATTGCATGTTTAATTCTCTAAATTGAGCATCTTAGAGTGAAAATTGATCAAATTAACTTCTGCTGCATGCTCATTAATCCATCAACATTGACCTCAATGCTTTCTGCCACAGTTATTACATAATGGTTTCTTCGCTGAACTAGCCATCGATTCACTAAGGTGACTATATTGGTTATCATCTGTTGGTATAAACATCGAAGGAGGTCTTCTTGAACCTTTTTGTATACCTCCACTCTGGAATCCACCCGTATGATGATATGATCCACCACTGAATCTGGCTTTGAACTTCCCTCCTCCAGAAACTCCTGGCACGAACTGTCGCCCCTCGTCTCTATGCGTCTGCTCTCGTGATGTACTGAGTGACTGTCCAGCCTTATTTCCACTTTTATCTGTTTTTCCCTCTGTCAAACTCTTTTCTACTCTCATGGCGGCTTCAACCAATTTAGTGAAATCAATCCATTCTGTACTTGCTGTCACTGGGGTACGGATTTCACCTCGCAAGCCTTCTTCAAAGCGCTTGCATTTATCTGCTCCCTCCGCAACAATTGCCAAAGCATACTTGGCGAGTTCTGTAAATTTCCTTTCATACTCAGCTACAGACATATGTCCCTATACCAAACTCAAAAATTCTTTCCTTTTCTCATCACAGTACAATTTTTGTTTCTTCTTTTAACACTGAGTCTGAAAATATGAAGATATAAAGTTCCTTTTTCTTTCATTGGGTTTATTATATGGTTATTAAGTATGCGTTGAGTAGGGTTACCCACCTTCGTTCTGACATACCAACGATGGGGTGCATGAAGGCAGCCAACTACGAGCAAGTGCCCTTCTCGACTAAACTCTTATCTAAGCTCGGTTTCCTCACTAGACATTGGAGTTTGTTATTTATCTATGCGTCGCTGATTACGATTACCCACCTTCGTTTTGACACACCAACTATAGGGTGCATGGAGGTGGCCAACTACGAGCAGGTGTCGTTTTCAGCTAAACTCTTAATAAGATAAATATATTAGTCTTGCCAGCGGAGTTTTGCGTTTTAAAGAATAATTTTTTTTTTTTTTTTTTTTTAATGATTGAACTAAGTTCCTCATATTTTTATCTTTGACAGTTCAAACCTCTTCCACCCCCAATCTTGAGAGTAGGAAGGTCCTCATTGCTTAAATTGTAAACAAAGACTAAGTTGCAAAATGTTGTAAAAGAGTTTTGAATTGGCTGCTTGCATACATTCAAAGTAGGTTTGCGTTTCTAAGGAATAGTATGCAGACGCATTGAAAGTAATCTAACTTAAAGAGTTTACAAAAAGTGTAAGCATGATTATCATCACAGGGACCAACTTTTCAACGCAAAGATAGAAGTTTAGACTAATTAAATGTACTTAGAATAAATTTATAACAAGGGACAACGCAAAGAGAAAATTAAAGATCCATGCGATGAAGAAATATTCATTCTATTAATGTGATTTTCACCAACGCATACAATTGACTGTGAAGATAGAAAATTCGCAAGAAAATTACAACTCTTGATTACACCCCTAAATTTTTAACCATCAGTCTCGTCTTCATCAGGTCTGCGTTGCTGCTCAGATGCAGGGCGCTGAGACACTGGGAAGACAAGAGGCTGTTGGAGGCGTTCTGGAATATCAGGGGGCGGGATTTTCGGACGGATTGAGAGCAGTTGGTGAACATAATTTAAAGTGAATTGGAACTGTGATAACCACTCGAAAAGTGCTTATTATTCTCTCAAATTAAGGGAGTTTTATATTAGATTTCACTTGTTTGCTAGTGATTTTCAGGTTAAAACGAGGAAAATTAGAGGAAACGACTAAAAGATCAAAACCGAGCAAGAATATGGTGATAAAGAGCTGAAAAACGCATCCTTGTTGAAACGCATGATGCGCCGCGGCGGCAGAAACGCATCAGCATGGACGCAGAGTAGCAACGCGGCGCTGGGAAGGGGCTGCCTCGACGCATCCTTGATGAACGCAAGACAGCGTCGCGGCGCTAAAACCCGAGAGCAACTTATTTTTGGCCGCAACCCTAGCGCCGCGGCACCAGCGTTAATTAAAACGAAAAGTTTGTATTTTAGGTCAAATTTTAGGCGGCTAAACTCTATAAATTGAGGGGTTTTCAGCAGCCAAAAAAGGGGGAGATATATCAAGAAGATCAAGAAAGTTGCAGAACAAAAGAAAGATCCAAAAAGGTGAGAATTAAGCTAGAGTTCCAAGAGTGAGTTAGCCGCAAGGAAGAGGAAAAGAGTTCGAGATAGTTTTGGTGCCCTTCAAAGTTCGACGCGAGAGCCAAGGAGTTCGTGGCGGTGCTGCCTCAATCAATAACCTCTTTTCAGTAGAGTTTCCCTATTCTTTACACTCTTTCTTTGATTAGTTTTGCTCAATATGTTGCTTCACGCTATGAGTGGCTAAACTCTTTAGTTTTAGGGTTTTTGATGAATTGTTTGTGAATTCATGATAACTTTGTAGACTCATGGTTTTGTTCAAATAAATATGCTTTTCATTATTATTGTGTTTAATTCTTGAAGATTGGCCACCTTCACATGTTAGGTTAGATGTATGATCGAGAGATTATATGTTTAATTTGATCTACAACAATGAATCGTTGTTAATCTATCACGAGAGTAGTTAGGTTGACAATGAAAGTTGCTAAAGACTAGTTTTAATGCCATGTAATTTTGTATTGGTTTTAAGAGATTAACTATCAATCAAGTTGCATGAGAAAGAGTTGTCTTTGAGAGAAGATAACTTGGAATTAAGTTTCTAGACTTAGGCATAAGAATTAAATCCATGAAATCTATAATTTTGCATGATGAAACAAACAAGGATTCGAAACCCTAGAACTCTCTTTGGCTCTTGCAATTCTCCCTCTGATACTTTCTTGGCTTGATTTTTCTTTTTCCCAAAATTGAAATATTGAATTTCAATCCTCAAATAAAATTGATTCAACTCTAGAATAGCTATATAACTTAAAACTTCCCAATTGGATCTCTAGTGGAAACGATACTCGGACTTAAATGTTTTATATTATAACTTGACCCGTACACTTGCGGTTAACACACAAAAGTGGCACATCAAACTGCTCCGTCTGCCGGCGTGCTATCATATTTAATGAGTGCATCACAGGACGCAATATCGCTTGCTGCAGATATGTTTGTCTCCCACTCAAGGTCAAGTGAGCCTTTTTGCGGTTGAGGTTGCGTTGGTGGGGTAGGCAGGTTTGGCTGAGGCGGGGGAGTGGGTGGAGTTTCGTCAAACGCAGGGGATGATGGATGCATAAAAGTCACGCCAAAATCCTCAGAGTGTGAGTCATCAACTCTTATTGGGGCAGAGGGTTTTGTGGAAGGTCAGGGTTTTGGATGTTTGGGGCGATGCGTTTTCTGACGAGGTGGAGGCTTAGGTCGATGCGTCTCAGGAGGAGGTGGAGGTGGAGTTGGTTCCCTTCTGGTTTTTGGAAGTGGGGGTGAAGGGCTTGAGGTTGGGGAAGGTTGAATGGTGGCATCAGGACTTGCCACGGTCTTCGACTTGGACGGCTTCCCCTTCTTCTGCGGTTGCAGCTTTGGAGGCGGAACGGGTTGATGAGGCTTTTGGTGGCCTTGGTAGGCTGTGGCAGATGTTGCGATCCTCTCATCAATCGACGCAGAGTCTTGTTGGCGATTACGCCATTAACCACAATCATCTTGTCTGCGTCTAACACTTCCGTTGGCTCTCCGATGGAAGCATTGCCGTATAAATTCATGACAAGAGCGGGGAAAAAGAGTTGGCCCCTGGGCTTGCTGAACACCCCTCTTATCTGTGCGGCAATTATGCTTCCAACATCAAGGTTGATGCGACGCATAATGCAGTATGCTGCCATCACTCGATCCCTTGACACTGTCTTGTCATGCTTTGTAGGGATCAGCCACTTCTTCACCAAATACACCTACAGGTTTGCCTCTGGAGTTAGGCTGCTTGCTGAAAGCGTCTTTATACCCGTGGGTGAAACATCCCACTTGGCCCCTGGCTTCGCCATTACCAGGAGTGCGTCGTCCATTAACTCTGTTGGAGTTGATTCTATGATCTTATTTCCTTCCGCATTCGGGTTGTCCCTCAACTCATATATACCGTTGATTTCCCTTGCGTTGAATGAGACTTCAATTTCAATCACCACCACCACGTCCTCCTCCTCGTCTATGCATCCGTTATAGAAATCTCGGACTACGTCAGGTTGGACCCAAGGAGTGCTGGTACAGAAGTTTCTCCAGCCGTGGTGGTCAATTATTTCGGTGATGTATGGCGGCACTGAGGCTTCTTTAGGGAAAAATCCCACCTCGATCATCAGGTCAGGGAATGCCCTGCGTCTCCCTTTTCCTTTCTTCTGTTGTGGCGACGCATCGGCCACTTTCTCTTTTCCCTTGGCCTTAGCTGGGATCGCATTTACGGTTCTCTTCTTGCTCTCGGCCACTGTAACTGGTGCTTCAGTCACCTTTTCCTTCCCTTTGCATTTCTCAGTATTCGTGCTTGGGAGTTTGGTGACCGCCACCTCCTTTTCTTTCCTCTTATTCTTTTCCAAGGTGCGCACACCTTGTTCTTCCCTCGCATCCTCCCCGATGCGTTCCTTCCTACTTTTCTTTTTCTTTTTCTTCTTGCCCTCCCCTTCCTCTTGGGCTCTTATTCTCGCAGCCAGCTCTGCATCTTCTTCAATTTGTAGCTCTCTTTCAAGCTCTGCGGCTGCTTTTTCTAGTCTTTCTTCTTCCATCATTTCCTCTTCAAATGCCAATGCGGATGCTTCTATTTGAGGATCAGGAAGGTCTTGCGTCTCCCCAACTTCTTGAGGTCGCACTTCCCTACGCGCCTTCTTGCGAGACAATGCGTCTTTCGCAATTTGTTCAACTCCTTTTCTTAGGGCCCTGAGCTCCTTTCTCAACTTGGCCCTCTTCTTCCTCTCTTTCTCTGCCAGCCGATCAAAGGATGTGGCCGCAACTGGAGACTTAGGTCTGTCTCCTATGTCTGTGCTTTTCGGCTCTTCATCCTCGGCAATCTCCGGTGATACCCTTCGTTTTTTTCTCAATAGGGGTACCTCCTCCTCTTCTTCAACTCTTTTCCTCTTGGCCTCTGCGGCCATCACGACTTTTCCTATTGGTCCTTCATTGGAGTCCAATGTCATCTCCTCAGGACTCATCGACGCAGGGACAGACCCTTGCGTTTCTCTTTGCTCACCTACGTCCTCCTTGCTGTAGGCAGCCTCTCCTTCCTTATCTCCCCCACTGTGTTCACCCTCCCGAGTCTCCTTCAGCTGACTCTTGATCTCCTTTACCGGCGAGGGTGATTCCCTTCGTGCATCTGAGACGGTTGCGTCCATCGGATCACGCAGCCCGCTCAGAATTTGAGCTATCCACTCGTCTGGGGATTTCGCTGAGTTCACTTCCCCGACGGTGATAGCCACCTCTTCTTTTTCTCCTCTTCCCATCTCCTCCGTCCCTCTAGTGCTTGGTGGACGGGATAGGGGTAAGGGTTGGTTGACCTCCCCGTCTTCTTGACCCTTTGCCTCCCTCTCCTCTTGAGCTATCCTTTCCAAGATGTCGCCGAAAACATCCCTCTCTTCCCTTCGGCGCACCTCACTGCTACCGTGCAGTGTACTGGCTTCATCGCGCACCGTTCCAGGAACAGGTTGCTCAGCCTTGGAGTTTTCTGCGCTTAACCTTTGGCTTCCTACATTGTAGTTTGCGGCAGAAAATTCCTTCATGTTCTTCATTCTGGGCCGTGAAATACAAGACTTGACCCGACTTTTGGGTTTTGGGGTAGGGATTGGGTCGATTCAGCTCAAGGGTCAGATATTGAGAACTTCCACACAGTCATCGGGTTCGTCGACTACTGGTGGAGGGTTGGGGCTCTGGAAAATGGCCGGAAAAATGGGTAGATGGGTGGTATCTGGGCAATCGCCCTGATTCTAGACGCGGAGAAGTTAGGGATAAACGGTGGGTTAGGGTTTGGACTTCTTGGTCTGACCGGTGAAGCAAAAGGCCTCACAGGTCTGGAAGGATAAAATGTAGGTGGAGAGAAGAATGGAAATCGAGGGTTTGGTGTAGATGATGAAGTATGTCTTGGGGAACTGTTTCCGGCGAGGTTTTCTTGATTTTCTGGGTTGGGCTGGTTAGACATAAGATTGCAGCGAGAATACAGATCGCTGGAGGTTTAACAGAGATGAAAGGTTTCGAAAATGGAAAAGTGGAAAATCGAATCACGTTTATAAAGGCTTAATTTAGCCGTCGGTAATTAATGCGGATACGCGATATCGAAATCCCACTGATCAAGGCAAATTTCCTTGAGCAGCACACCCATCACGTGTAATGGGTGGCTAATTGACGAACACAGAGCACTTGATTGTTTTTCTAGGAAAGACGCGTAGGTTGAGAAGACATCTACGTTTCACCTAGTGCTCTATCTAAACGCAGTAAACTAATGATAAACGCATACTGATGAACGCCTGGTTCTCAGGTTAGATTATGCGTTGTAAGTTAAGTATGATGTGTTTGACAAAATATGTACGGCTCTAACCTTTCCTCTAACCTTAATTCGACAAACACAGAAATCGTTTCTCGATGAACGCATAGTTTACTTATGCGTTGGACGCATGCATGAATAGTAGATTATGCGGTGAAATCAAATTGTTCAAAAATTCGGCTCCTACTTTCATGCTTATCTCCTTTTCATTTATAAACTGAACTAAAAAAAAAAAAATCAATACATGCTAAAAACAAAATACAAACAGAAACAAGAAAGCAAAATAACATAAAATTGAATACTATAACAAATTCAAATAAAATAAGCAAGGGTAAAGGAAAGCATCCCTGGAAAAGTAGGCATTCGGCAACGCAGGGACCTTTCGACGCAAGCTCAGTTATTACACTTGCGTGAATCATTGGAGCCTTTGTCGCGGTCAGGGTTCAACGCAGAGGCGACAATGAAGTACATTATGACCTGCCTCAAGCGTGCATAGTTGGGATGCGTTGGTCCGGTTTGTAGCTCATGCGTTGAAGGCTCTTTTAATAGCAGCTCGATCTTCGCCGCAGATCTGTTGCTCCGGTCTGATTTCTCAATTATACCATCGGAGAGTAATTTATTTGCATCCTCTTCACCGTCCTCACCGTCCTTGAGGATTTCATTTCTCAATGCCGCGTTCACAGTTTTTGTCTTTTCATTGATATCTGCGTTCATTAGACAAAATTGAAAATAATCAGGATCGTTTAACGCGTTAAATACATTAAATTTTACCTGATCACCCGTGCAAGGCGTTGAGATTTCTTCTTGGACGTCAATCAGGACGTGTCCAGAAGTAGTATCTTCATATACAGATGCAGGTTCTGCCTGCGTTACTTTATCTCTCCGCTCTCTATTTTCCTCTTTTGATGCGGTGGATGATGATGGATGCTGGACATTATGTATGGCACTCTCTAGCGGTTGACTTGTTGAAGCATTTAGGGATTGCAAGTTTCCTTGCGACCACTCATTATGCACTGTGGGGTTGATTTTCCCACTTAACAATGTCTCACCTTGACATTGTTCTTCTAAGTTCCCTCGTGGAACTTCGGTTGTACTTAGCATTGTTCCTTGCTTTTCATTTTCGAGCTCCTCTGCAATTTGAATTGTTTGAATTTCTAAATTGCGAATTGCAGTGGCTTGGTTCTGGAGCATCGCTTCATACAACTGGCGCGTTGCTTCAATTTTACTGTTTTCTTTTCGTAAAATAGATTCCAGGGAAGACAATGAGGCTGATTCGTCCGCCTGCTGATCCCTCGAATACTGATGATACTGGTCTTGATTCCATTGGTTGAAACCAGGAGGGTTACCTCTCTGCGGCTGCTGCTAAGCCCTCTGCGTTTGTTGTTGATTCCCACCCCATCGGAAGTTAAGGTGGTTCCTCCAACCCAAATTGTCGTAGGGGTTGTTTTGAATACTGCAGATAGACTGGAGGTTGTAGGGACACATGTCATACAAGTGCCCCCCACCACACTGCGGGCAGTCTACAAATGCTTGATTTCTCAAGACTAGTGTTTGCAGCATGGATGTCATATTGGCAAGCTACGCTGCAAGATTGTTGGCAACATCAGCTTCAAGCATTCCAGCTTGCGTTGGCCTTCTATTAGTGGGATGAAATTCATATCCGTCGTCCACCCACTCATTGGTGTCCCATGGAGTTTTGTCGAAAAGATTTCTGGCATATGAGTAAGTCATCTTCAATATTTCTCCTACTGACGCAGGCAATTTTCCTCACTAGCCGTTTGAATTAGGTCCAAGTAATTGGCCCTTCTTCAATTCTACCTTGTCTTTCGGGTGAAGGTCTCTCAATCTCTGGGTCAATATCGAGCTATGGATTGCTCCCGTCACTCAGATACTGTTAGAAGCTTCTGGCAGAAGAGAAACTTACTATACTCCTTCGACTGAGGAATCCTACAACACAATAATCCAAATAAAATAATTAAATCAATGAAATAATCCCCGGCAACGGCGCCAAAAACTTGTTGTGTAAATATTGTCAAAAACTTGTTGTGAGAATATTGTATGTGGGAATCAGGCTAACGCAAAGTGCTAAAGTATATGATTATGCATTCATGTCATGTGTTGAACATGCCATGTGTCCTACACTATGCGTTGGTGATCTAGTCAAGTTTTCCTATCCTCTACCCAAGTATAAGCAAAGGAATAGGTTTTCTCGGTGAGTCCGAGGTCGAATGTTTGTACAGTAGACTAACAGTTGGTTTTAATTGGATTGCATGCGTTACAGAGGTAACCAACAATTGTTTGAAATCGTGTTTTTTAATCTGATGAAAGCAAATGTTTGTACAGTAGACTAACAGTTGTGGAATATGGAAAGCATGCGACACAGCAAGTTCAGCTAAGATGTGTGTGAATGGATAAAGAAAAGGGTTCGGGTTGATTAACATCTAACGTCGGAAACACACAGTAGCATTCTATTCATCCTTGCGACTCTTCTCCCGGTTGTCAGCCACTATGCGTTATATGTCTATAATGCATAGGAGAGTGTTAAGAACCAAGTTGTCCCCGTAGACAGGTAACACTACTTGGCCCTTGTCAATTGAGTTCCACAATCACTTACCCTCTCGAGCAATCTGATTATTATTACTTATGTCGATTTGTCAGATGGATATAAGCATCGGATTAAGCTCGCAATTGACAAGTTAAAATAGTTACCCTGTGGTTCCTAGCTAGATGCTAACGCAACCCTAGACCCTCGAGTGATCAGTTACTCATGGCTTGAAACTGTAAAGTGGACAGATGAGAAAAGTGAATAGACATGGAAGATAATTGTATTGATGAAAATGTGATACAAATTTTGATAAGTCAATTCCTTGATACAAATCTAAAATTCAAGTAAGAACAGTAAGAAAGAAAGCAGGGCAAGGCGTCAATGTCTTGAGTCGCCCGGATGGAAGCGTGATGATCTGCTGTGAAGTGGTGCGGCGGAAAGGAAGACTCTTCTCTCTCGAGCTATTTGTCTTCGGTTAAAGTCTGAGAGAACTCTGCTGTCACTTATGGAGTCCTTCCGAGAATCAACAACCTTTCTTCTCTCGCAAAGCTGCCCTTTTATAGATGATGAAATCGCAGTTAATGGCAGATCTGCTTGATTGGTGGCGAGATTGACACTGCGTCCATCTTGCCTGATTGCGTGATTTCTCGGGCCAATTAAGATCCACCACTTAAGCCGCAAATCATGTCTGCCAATCATCCGTCAATCTCTCAAGATTCTGATCTGATTCGCAGCGCCTTGCCGTAACGGTTGTCTATGCGTCCATGCATAGTTTGGTTGATATCAACGCAACATAGGTTGCTAACACGTAGTTATGCGTTGGGCTGTCGTTAACGCATCATCTGGTTCCTGCGTTAAGGGGTCATCAACGCATCGCTTGCATTCCTACATGAAAACATGCGTTTTAGGCTTAACAAGTGGTAAAATCAATATCTTCGTCAAAATTCAAGAGTATAACGCAAAGGAAGATTTATTAATGGAATTTATCATCAACTACCGCATGCTTCTCTTATTTAAACTCTATTTATCTATGAAAAAGACTATAATAACTTGTATTTCTACAAGTTATCAATATATATATAAGTGGATCGAGAATTCAATTGTTCTGATTCCATTTCAGAGCTCGAGTTGGGTTCATTCTTAAGCTAAACATCGGAAGAAGGTAGAAGAAGATGTTCACGCTGATTTGGAGTGGAAATCTCATCGAAACCGTGGAAGAAACTTGAGTTGGGCAGAGGACTCAACTGGTGTTACTTTCTCAGAGTGACGCTCGGTTTTGGAGGAAGAACAAACTGAAGGAACGGTGGTTAGGGCCGGAACTTTTGAGGTTACTAAGTTAACTCGATTTTTAGCAAGTTTCATGAAGGATGCTTGAGCTGAAATTGTATTAATGTGTGTCAAACTCAGATAGAAGAGATTAACGCTGAATTTGCCGGACAAATAAGGGAAACTCGAAGTTGTTGAAGAATATACCCTAAACAAAAAGGATGCTCTTCATGATACTTGGAGGTAAGATGAAGAACTTACACCTTAACAAGTTTGTAGAAGGAGGTAAGTTTTGGAATTGATCAAAATGTGATGTTTAGCAGGTTGAAGAAGGAAGAAGAAAGGAAGAAGGAAGTGGTTCTGCTATAGCGATAGTATCGCTGAGAGAGCGAGAGATAGGGCAGCGAAGCAAGTATCGCTGTAACGCAAGAAGGGCTTTGCGTCTCACAATTCTTGCTAGAGTATCGCTGGGTGTCGCTCCTCAGGTAGTCTCTCTAGTTACATCCAACTCAGTGTCGCTAGTTCAGTAGCATGTGATGAATCTTGCTGGCAGCTTTTAATTGTTTTAAGAATGATGCTATTAATGTGTGTTAAAGGAAAAGGAAGATTATGAAAACTAAACATGAGAAAAATGTATTTTCAGGCCAGGAAAAGCTTGGGGAGGCTTATAATCCACTTAGAGCCGAGACAAATCATGAGTGACCTTGTATTATATCTTGTGATTAACTTAGTGTACGTATTTGATTAGGAAATGTGATCCTTTGCAGTATCTATTGTGAATGTGATGTGTTAGCAAGTTAAAAGGGTACTAATGCTAATGTCTAAATATAATAATGGCTGAGGGACCTTATGGTGAAAGCTTATATGTAAGTGAGCATGAAGTTAAGTGCTGAGGGACTTTGTGAAAGCACTTGAATAACTATGAGAAATGGATTACAATGCTGAGGGACTATGAGTGAAAGCATGTAGTAACCTATCACATACTAGCTCTTGCTGAGGGACCATGAGTGAAGGCACTTGAGCGAAGATAGAATTGGTTACCAGTGCTGAGGGATTTCATGTGAAGGCACATGGTAATGTAAATATAATCGAAAAAGTGCTGAGGGACAGAATGTGAAGGAACTAGATAGCGCAAATCTGTGTGACATGAGGATTTGGCATTTATATGTGTAATTTGGAAAGAGAACCTTAGTAACTCTCTGGGATGTGATACGTAATGGTTACTAATAGATAAGCTAGCTCATATTTGTTAGTGATGGTTGAATAGATTTAGTCACTCACTGGGCTTTTTGCTCATTCAGTTTGTTGTTGTTTGTCGTTTCAGGTAGCGAGCGTGTCTGGGACGCCTAACCTACAAAAGAATCTCGTTTGGGTCTATCTGGAAGCAAACCTCTAGGATAGTTGTAAATATTTAGTCTGTACATATGACTTGTAATGTGCATGTTTCTTAGAAGTGAAGAGGGGATGTGTTGTCTCTTATATGTACATATGCAGAAAATACTTGTTGAGAGGTTGCATGTTTTTTCTAATATTTTAATAGAAATGCTGTTTTGAATTAAGATTCATCTGGTATCTATTTTCAAATATGTATTGAAGGGGAACAGTATCACGCTAGATCCTAGGTATAGAGTACATCTGGGTAGGCGGGTTTGGTTGGGGGGGGGAGTGCATGGAGTTTCGTCAAACGCAGGGGATGATGGACGCATAAAAGTTGTGCCAAGATCCCCAAAGTGTGAGTCATCAACTCTTATTGAGGAGGAGAGTTTTGTGGAAGGTCGAGGTTTTGGATGTTTGGGGCGATGCATTTTAGGAGGAGGTGGAGGTGGCTTAGGGCGCTCCGTCTCAAGAGGAGGTGGAGGTGGAGTCGGTTCCCTTCTGGTTGTTGGAAGTGGTGGTGAAGGGCTGAAGGTTGGGGAAGGTCTAATGGTGGCATCAAGACTTGCCACGGCCTTCAACTTGGACGGCTTCCCCTTCTTCTGCGGTGTCGACTTTGGAGGCGGAATGGGTTGATGAGGTCTTTTGGTGGCCTTGGCAGGCTCTGGCAGATATTGTGATCCTTTCATCAACTGACGCCGAGTTTTGTGGGCGATTACGCCACTAACTTCAATCATCTTCTCTGCGTCTAACACTTCCGCTGGCCCTCCGATGGAAGCATTGGCGTATAAGTTCATGATAAGAGTGGGGAAAAAGAGTTGGCCCCTTGGCTTGTTGAACACCCCTCTTATCTGCGCTGCAATTATGTGTCCAACATCAAAGGTGATGCGACGCATAATGCAATATGCTGCCATCACTCGATCCCTTGACACTGTCTTGTCATGCGTTGTACGGATCAGCCGCTTCTTCACCAAGTACACCCACAGGTTTGCCTCTGGTCTTAGGCTGCTAGCTGATAGCGTTTTTATACCTGTGGGTGAAACATCCCACTTAGCCCCTGGCTTCGCCAATACCCGGATTGCGTCCTCCATTAACTCCGTTGGAGTTGATTCTATAATCTTGTTTCCTTTCGCATCTGGGTTGTCCCTCAACTCATATATTGCATTGATTTCCATTGCGTTGAATGGGACTTCATTTTCATCCACCACCACCACGTCTTCCTCTTCGTCTATGCGTCCATTATAGAAATTTCGGACTATGTCAGATTGGATCCAAGAGGTGCTGGAACAGAAGTTTCTCCAGCCGTGGTGGTCAATTATTTCTGTCACACCTCAACCCGGATTTACTCTATACCTAGGAAGGAGCATGATCCTAATTCCCAACATAAGACCTATAATACATCCATCATAGAAGAATAGCAAATCATACAACATTCTCTTTATCAGATCAGAAGAACGTGTAAACTTTTAACTATAGGTACAACACGTCCCTCTTTCACTACACTCTCAGTAAAGATGTTTATTACATGACATATGAGCATTCTAAATATTTACAACTATCCCAGAGGTTCTCTTTCAGATAGGCCAAGACGAGATTCTTCAGTAGGCTAGGCGTCCCGGACACGCTCGCTACCTGAAACAGCAAACAACAACAAACTGGATGAGCAAAAGGCTCAGTGAGTGACTAAATCTACTAAAACTAATCATATTCTTTAATCCAGTTTGTAAGATAGTAACCATCGCATAACCCATCCCATCCAATTATCATGATTTACTTTTACACTACGCATGTATATCTATCAATTCCCATGTTTCACAAGTCTCCTATTTATTTAGTGCCTTCACTTTCCGTCCCTCAGCACTTATTCATGTATAACTACAATACCATGTGCCTTCACATGAGATCCCTCAGCACAAGTAACAAACTCTATCTACGCTCAAGTGCCTTCTCACAGAATCCCTCGGCACGAGCTAGTTGTGATAGGATACTACATGCCTTCTCTTACAGTCCCTGAGCATTGTAGTCCATTCTCTACTGTTATTCAAGTGCCTTCTAAAATCCCTCGGCACTTAATATCACGCTTACTCACAAGTAGCTTTCACCATAAGGTCTCTCAGCCACTTATGTGCTTAGACATTTATAATAGTATTCTTTTAAATCACTAACACACCACATACATGAAGCAAACTACAATGCATCACGTTTCCTCATCACTATGCGTACTAAGTTTAACACAATATATAACAAACAGTCACTCACAATCGGTCCCGGCTCTAAGTGGATTATAAGCCTCCCGAGCTCTTCTTGGCCTGAAAATACACAATCCTCAAGTTTAGTTTCCATAATCTCCCCTTTCCTTTAACATACAGTAGCATCGTTACTCTATAGAAGTTAGTAAGCTACCAGGGTTACTCAAAAAGATATTCAAGCTGTACTAGCGACACTGCATTGATAAAAACCAGCGAAACTACCTTGAGGAGCGATACCTAGCGATACTCTAGCGAGAATTGGGAGACGCAAGCCTATCTTTGCGTTGTAGCGTTACTTCCTCTGCTGCTCAAACTCTCGCTCACTCAGCGATACTCCCGCTGTGACCGAACCGTTTCCTTCTTCCTTTCTTCTTCCTTCTTCAACCTGTTAAATATTTCGTTTCAATAAATTCCAGCACTTTCTTCCTTCTATAAACTTGTTAAAATACAGGTCCTACATCTCACCTCCAAATTTCATGAAGAACCTCCTCTCCGTTTAGGACATAACCTTCGACAACTCCAAGTTGCCTCTAATCACCCGACAGTTCAACTCCCGACTCTTCTTCCTGAGTTTGACACACAATTAGACAATTTCAGCTCAAACATCCTTCATGAATTCTGCTAAAAATCGAGTTAACTTACTAACCTCAAAGTTTCAGCCCTAACCTTCGTCTCTTCAATTTGTTCTTCCTCCAAAACCGAGCATCACTCTAAAGAGATCACAGCAGCCGAAACCTCTGTCAAACCCGAGTTTCTTCCACGAATTCAATGAGATTTCTACTTCAGATCAGCATGAACATCTTCTTCTATCTCCCTTCGATGTTTCGCCTTAATATGGACCCAACTCGAGCTCTGAAATGCAAGCAGAACAATTGAATTCTCAATCCACTTATATATATATCACCGACTTGTTCTCCATTCCAACTCTATAGTATAATCCGTTCGACGCATACCTCCTATGCTCAGCTTCAGCAACGCACACGGCCTCTGATGATAATTCATTTCAAACTCTCCCGCAAATAGTTAACATACGCGTTACCTTCTATCAGCCAACATTCCTTATCCAACGCATACTTGCCTTCGACGCATGGTAGCGTTCACCGCATAATGGGCTCACCGCAGATCAGCTCCCAAACCCCTCGTGGCCTTTACTTCCACTGGCACACTGCCTTCAATGCGTTTAACGCATAATGATCCTCGGTACCAATTGGTACCAAGTGATCCTCCACGCCTTTATATCCTCAACGCGTCACGACTTCAACACATGATAAGCTTCCCTCACCTTTACGTTTACACTAAAATTACCTCCTCCACAACAGGTTGCCATCAACATATAGCTTACACTTAGCTATTTTCCCACTCCAAATGCAAGCCAGCCAACTACTTTTGCACATTCACCCATCTCTCGGCCCCTTCTTCTTTGCGTTCCAATAAAAAAAGATGCGGGGCTTATAATTTCGGTGATGTATGGCAGCACTGGGGCTTCTTCAGGGAAAAATCCCACCTCAATCATCAAGTCGAACGCCCTGCGTCTCACTTTTCCTTCCTTCTTTTGTGGCGACGCATCAGCCACCTTCTCTTTTCCTTTGGCCTTAGCTAGAATCTCATTCACAGTTCTTTTCTTGCTCTCGGCCACTTTAACTGGTGCTTCAGTCACCTTTTCCTTCCCTTTGCGTTTCTCATTATGCGTGCTTGGGAGTTTGGTGACTGACACCTCCTTTTCTTTCTTCTTCTTCTCCAAGGTGCTCACACCTTGTTCGTCCCTCGCATCCTCCCCGATGCGTTCCTTCCTACTTTTCTTCTTCTTTTTCTTCTTGCCCTCCCCTTCTTTTTGGGCTTTTATTCTAGCACCTAGCTCTTCATCTTCTTCAATTTGTAGCTATCTTTCAAGCTCCTCGGCTGCTTTTTCTATTCTTTCTTCTTCCATCATTTCTTCTTCAAATGCCAATGCGGCTTCTTCTAATTGAGGGTCAGGAAGGCCGTGCGTCTCCCCCACTTCTTGAGGCCGCACTTCCTTGCGCGCCTTCTTGCGGGACAATGCGTCCTTGGCAATTTTCTCAACTCTTTGTCTTAGGGCCCTGAGCTCTTTTCTCAACTTGGCCCTCTTCTTCTTCTCTTTCTCTGCCAGCCTATCAAAGGATGTGGCCGCAATTGGGAACTCAGGTCTGTCTTCTTGCTCTGTGCTTTTGGGCTCTTCATCCTCGGCAGTTTCTGCTGATACCCTTCGTTTCTTCCTCAACAGGGGTACCATTTTCTCTTCCTCTTCTCTTTTTCTCTTGGCCTTTGCGGCCATCACAACTTTTCTTATCGGTCCTTCATTGGAGTCCGGTGTCATCTCCTCAGGATTGATAGACGCAGGGACGGACCCTTGCGTTTCACGTGGCTCGCCTACGTCCTCCTTGTTGTAGGCTGCCTCTCCTTCCTTATCTCCCCCACTCTGTTCACCCTCCTGAGTCTTCTTCAACTGATTCTGGACCTCTTTTATCGGCGAGGGTGATTCCTTCTTGCGTCTGACACGGTTGCGTCCATAGGATCACGCAGTCCGCTCAGAATTTCGGCTATCCACTCGTCTGAGGATTTTGCGGAGTTTCCTTCCCCCACTATGACAGCCACCTCTTCTTCTTCTCCTCTTCCCTTTTCCTCTGTCCCTCTCGTGCTGGGTGGACGTGATAGAGGCAAGGGCTGGTTAACCTCCCCGTCATCCTCCCTACCCTTTGCCTCCCTTTCCTCTCGAGCTATTCGCTCCAAAATGTCGCCGAATACGTCTCTTTCTTCCCTTCAGTGCACTTCACTGCTTCCGTGCAGTGTGCTGGCTTCATCGCGAACCGTTCCAGGAACCGGTTGCTCTGCCTCGGAGTTTTCCGTGCTTAACCGATGGCTTCCAACATTGAAGTTCGCGGTGAAAACTCCCTCATGTTTTTCATTCTGGGCCGTGAGATGCAAGATTTGACCCGGCTTTTGGGTTTTGGGTTAGGTATTGGGTTGATTTGGCTTAAGGGGCAGATATTAAGAACTTCCACACAGTCGTCAGAGTCATCGACTACTGGTGGATGGGTTGGGGTTCTGGCGAATGGCCGGAAGAATGGGTATATGGGTGGTCTTTGGGCAGTGGCCCGGATTCTAGATGCAAAGAAGTTTGGGATAAACGGTAGGTTAGGATTTGGAGATCTTGGTCTGACCGGAGAAGCAAAAGGCCTCACAGGTCTAGAAGGATGAAATGTTGGTCGGGAGAAAAATGAAGATCGAAGGTTAAGAAATACCTCGGGTATTGGTGTAGGTGATGAAGAAGGTCTTGGGGAAACGTTGCCGATGAGGTGTTCTTGATTTTGTGGGTTTGACTGGTTAGACATACAAGTTCTGCTAGAACACAAATCGCCGGAGGTTTAAGAGAGATGAAAGGTTTCGAAAATGGAAAATGGTAAATCGGATCGCGTGTATAAAAGGCTAATTTAACCGTCGGTAATTAATGCGGATACGCAATATCCGGAATCCCACTGATCAAGGCAAATTTTATTGAGCCGCACACCCATCAAGTGTGATGGGCGGCTAATTAACGCACACAGAGCACTTGAGTGTTTTGGCACTTGAGTGTTTTTCTGGGAAAAACGCGTAGTCTGAGAAGACATCTGCGTTTCACCTAGTGCTCTATCTAAAACGCAGTGAACTAATAATAAACGCACAACTGATGAACCCCTGGTTCTCAGGTCAGATTATGCGTTGGAAGTTAAGTATTATGCGTTTGACAAAATATGTACGGCTCTAACCTTATCTCTAACCTTAACTCGATAAACACAGAAATCGTTTATTGATGAATGCATAGTTTACTTATGCGTTGAATGCATGCATGAATAATAGAGTATGCAATGAAATCAAATTGTTCATATTAAAAACTCTACGCCTACTTTCATGCTTATCTCATTTACATTATTAAACTGAAATTAAAGAAATAAATAAATGCTAAAAACAAAATACAAACAGAAGAAAGAAAGCAAAATAAAATAAAAATAAAAATAAATACTATAACAAGTTCAAATGAAAATAAAGCAAGGGTAAAAGAAAGCGTCCCTGGAAATGTAGGCATTCGGCATCGCAGGGACCTTTCGATGCAAGGTCAGTTATTACACTTGCGAGCCTTTATCGCGATCAAGGTTCAACGCAGAGGCGACAATGAAGTACATTATGACCCCCCTCAAGCGTGCGTTGAGAGGCATTGGTCGGGTTTGTAGCTCATGCGTTGAAGGCTCTTGTAATAGCGGCTCGATCTTTGCCGCGAATCTGTTGCTCCATTTTGATTTCTCTAATTGTCGATCGGAGAATAAATTAATTTCATCATCTTCACCATCTTCACCGTCCTTGAGGATTTCATTTCTCAACGCCGCGTTCACAGTTTTTGTCTTTTCATTGATATCTGCGTTCATTTGACAAAATTGAAAATGATCAGTATCGTTCAATGCGTTAATCACATTAAATTTTACCTAATCACCCACACGGGGTGTTGAGATTTCTTCTTGGACGTCAGTTAGGATACGTCAAGAAGTGGTAGTTTCATATATAGACGCAGGTTCTGCCTGCGTTGCTTTTTCTCTCCGCTCTCTATTTTCCTCGTGGAACTTCGGTTGTACTTAGCAATGCTTCTTGCTTTTCATTTTCGAGCTCCTCTGCAATTTGAATCGTTTGAATTTCTAAATTGCAAATTGTAGTGACTTGGTTCTGAAGCATCGCTTCGTACAACTGGCGCATTGCTTCAATTTTACTGTTTTCTTCTCGTAAAAGAGATTCCATGGAAGACAATGAGGATGATTCGTCCGCCTGCGGATCCCTCGAATACTGATGAAACTTGCCTTGATTCCATTGGTTGAAACCAGGAGGGTTGCCTCTCTGCGGCTGCTGCTCAGTCTTCTGCGTTTGTTGTTGATTCCCACCCCATCCGAAGTTAAGGTGGTTCCTTTCTTCATTCTGGGCCTAGAGATGCAAGATTTGACTCGGCTTTTTGGTTTCGGAGTAGGTACTCGGTCGATTCGGCTTAAGGGGCGGATATTTAGAACTTCTACACAGTCGTTGGAGTCAACGTCGACTACTGGTGGACGGGTTGAGGGTCTGGAAAATGGTCGAAAAAATGGGTTTATAGGGCGTCTTTGGGCAGTAGCCCTGATTCGAGATGCCGAAAAGGTTGGGATAAATTGTGGGCTGGGATTTGGAGGTCTTGGTCAGACCGGAGAAGCGAAAGGCCTCACAGGTCTGGTATGATGAAATGTTGGTGGAGAGGAAAATGGAGATCGAGGGTTAAGAAATACCTCGGGGGCTGGTGTAGATGATGACGAAGGTGGAGTCGAGTGCTGGGTATTGTGAGAAGATCTTGGGGGAACGTTGCTGGCGAGGTGTTCTTGATTTTGTGGATTTGAATGGCTAGACATAGAAGGTTCTACGTAGAACACAAATCGCCGGAGGTTATAGAGGTGAAAGGTTTCGAAAATGGAAAATGGGAAATCGGATCGCGTCTATAAAGGGCTGATTGAGCCGTCGATAATAAATGCGGATATGTGATATCTGGAATCCCACTTATCAAGGCAGATTTTATTGAGCCGCACACCCATCAAGTGTGATGGCGGCTACTAAACGCACATAGAGCACTTGAGTGTTTTAGCACTTGAGCGTTTTTCTGGGAAAAACGCGTAGACTCAAAAGACATCTGCGTTTCACCTATTGCTCTATCTAAAACGCAGTGAATTATTGATAAACGCATAACTGATGAACGCATGGTTCTCAGGTTAGATTATGCGTTGTAATTTAAGTATTATGCGTTTGACAAAATATGTACGACTCTAACCTTACCCCTAACCTTAACTCGATAAACACAGAAATCGTTTATCGCTGAACGCATAGTTCAATGATGCGTTGAAATCAAATAATTTACATTAAAGCTTGACGCCTAGTTTCATGCTTATCTCATTTATACTACTAAACTGAAATTAAAGAAATAAATAAATTCTAAAAACAAAATACAAACAGAAGATAGAAAGCAAAATTAAATAAAAAAAAAATAAAAATAAATACTAGAACAATTTCGAATGAAAATAAAGCAAGGGTAAAAGAAAGCGTCCCTGAAAAGAAAAGTCATTCGGCAACGCAGGGACCTTTCAACGCAAGATCAGCCATTACACTCGCGTAGGTCAATGGAGGTTTTGTCAAATTCGAACTCTCCAATGTGGTAGGGTTTTACCCTCTGTCCATTGACCTTGAAGGAAGTAGTTCCGTCTTCGTTTGTTAGCTTGACAACACCATGCGGGAACACTTCCTTTATTATGAATGGACCAGACTAGCGAGACTTCAGCTTACCTGGAAATAAACGCAACCTTGAGTTAAATAACAGGACCTTCTGGCTGACGTATAGAGTTTTCTTACTAATATTCTTGTCGTGCCATTTCTTGGTCCTTTCTTTATACAGCTTTGCGTTTTCATAAGCTGAATGTCTCCACTTCAGGAGTTCGTTTAATTGAAGCTTTCTGGCTTCGCCGCTTGGGTCCTGGTCTAGATTGAGCTTTTTCATGGCCCAGATGGCCTTGTGTTCCAGCTCAAGCAGGAGATGGCATGCTTTCCCAAACACCAGCGCATAGGGTGACATGCCTATAGGTGTTTTGGATGCCGTTCTGTATGCCCATAGAGCTTCATCTAATCTCTCCGTCCAATCTTTCCTTGATGTGCTCACGACTTTTTCAAGTATGGACTTGATCTCCCAGTTTGTTATTTCAGCTTGGCCGTTTGTCTGTGGGTGATAAGCAGTTGCTACCCTGTGCGAGACATTAAATTTTGTTAGCAAATTAGTGATTATGCGATTTATAAAATGTGTACCTTCATCACTAATTATCGCCCTTTGTGTCCCAAATCGAGAGAAGATTTGTTTCTTTAAGAACTTGGACACTGTGTTTGCGTCATTCTTTGCACAGGCTGCTGCTTCTACCCATTTTGATACGTAGTCGACCGCTACTAAGATATATTGATTACCGCAAGAAGGAGGAAATGGTCCCATGAAATCGATTCCCCATATGTCAAACAACATAACTTCCAGCATTGAATTTAGAGGCATCTCATTTCGGTTGGAAATGTTGCCTGTTCTCTGACAATGATCACACGCCACCGCATATGCCCTTGCATCTTTGAATAATGTGGGCCAGAAATACCCACTTTGCAACACATTTGTAGCTGTTCTCTGCCCTCCAAAGTGTCCTCCGTAAGGTGCTTCATGACAGCTTCTCAAAATGCTATGCGTTTCATATTCTGGAACGCATCGACGCAGGATATGGTCAAGGCCAAGTCTGTATAGATATGGCTCATCCCAGCAGTAGAACTTACTTTCATGTTGAAGCTTTTTCTTTTGTTGAGCATTGAATTCTTTAGGCCACTAGTTGCAGACCAGGTAATTTACTATGTCTGCATACCACGGTTCCTAACTCTCTGCGTTCATGACGTGCTCGTCTGGGAATCGTTCCTCTATATCACTCCAGCTTTCCTGGACCTCTTTATTTTCCAACCGAGATAGGTGGTCAGCAACCTGATTCTCGGTTCCCTTTCTGTCTTTAATCTCCAAGTCAAATTCTTGTAACAGCAGGACCAAGCGGATGAGTCTAGGCTTTGCGTCCTTTTTCACCATCAAATCGCAGAATGATCGCTATAGATGGTCACCTTTGACCCTATCAAATATGCTCTGAATTTGTCAACCGCAAAGACTATGGCTAACATTTCCTTCTCAGTAGTAGTGTAGTTCTCCTGAGACGCATTCAATGTTTTACTAGCATAATAGATGGGGTGCATTATTTTCTCTTTTCTTTGCCCTAATACTGCTCCCACTGCATGGTTGCTTGCGTCGCACATTAGTTCGAATGGGAGAGACCAGTCTGATGCAACTAAAATTGGTGCTGAAATTAGAGCTTGCCTTAGAGACTTGAACGCATTTAGGCATTTATAGTGGAAATTGAATTCCCTGTTGGCTTCCGGCAGCTCGCTCAGTGGTTTTGCTATTTGCGAGAATCCTTTGATGAATCTTCTATAGAAGCCTGCATGGCCTAGGAAACTTCACAAAGTCTTTACTTTTGTGGGGGTTGGGAGTTTTGCTATCGCATCTATTTTTGCTTGATCCACTTCCAATCCAACCTTGGAGATCTTATGTCCCAACACAATACCTTCTGTGACCATGAAATGGCATTTTTCCCATTTGAGGACTAGGTTTGTGTCTTCGCATCGCTTTAACACTCGTTCCAAGTTGGTCAAGCATTCATCGTATGATTTCCCAAATACTGAGAAGTCGTCCATAAACACCTCTACTTACTGTTCCAAATAGTCGGAAAATATTGCCATCATGCACCTTTGGAACGTCCCTAGTGCGTTACATAGTCCGAATGGTATGCGTCTGAACGCAAAGGTGCCATATGGACAAGTGAACATTGTCTTCTCTTGATCTTCCGGAGCTATCATGATCTGGTTATAGCCGGAATATCCGTCAAGGAAATAGAAAAATTCATTTCCTGCCAGCCTATCTAGCATCTGGTCGATGAATGGCAATGGAAAATGATCCTTCTTTGTTGCCACATTAAGCTTGCGGTAGTCCATACAGATGTGCCAGCCAGTGACCGTTCTTGTTGGTATCAACTCATTCTTACTGTTCATGATCACTGTCATTCCCCATTTCTTAGGTACACACTGAACTGGGCTTACCCAGCTGCTATAGGAGATTGGATAAATGACCCCTGCGTTGAGCCATTTGATGATTTCTTTCTTTACAACCTCCTTCATCGCAGGGTTAAGCCTGCGTTGCCTTTCAACTGAGCCATCCTTACCTTCTTCCAACCGAATTTTGTGCAGGCAATATGAAGGGCTTATTCCTCTAATGTCTGCTAGGGTCCATCCAATGGCTTTGATATGATTTTTCAATATCTCCAGCAAAGCCTCTTCACAATCTGTAGTCAACGCAGAGGATATGATGACCGGCAGCGTGCTCTCTTCCCCCAAATATGCATACTTTAAATGCGTCGGCAGTGTTTTTAGCTCAAGGGTTGGCGGCTCTTCTAGGGACGGCTTTGTTTTCTCCGTGGATTGGTTACTTAAGTCTAAGCGTTCAAAACTTGCATTGGAGATTACACCTATTTCCGCTTCTCTTCCTTCATCCATTTCATCCAGCATTGTTTCATTTTCTGCCCATGCGTCTATGATGCTTGCCTTTTCTTCAATTATATCTTCGATCATGTGGCAAGAATGAAAATCATCAGGATATTTCAACGCATTAAAAACATTAAACTTTACCTGCTGGTCGTCCACACGAATTGTTAACTCCCCTTCCTAGATGTCAATCAAGGCGCGTTCAGTGGCTAAGAAAGGTCTTCCCAGGATAATGGGCACCTCTCTGTCAGCTTCATAATCCAAAATTATGAAGTCAGCTGGGAAGATGAATTTGTCTACCTTCACAAGAACATCCTCAATTTTTCCTTTGGGATGCTTAATGGAGCGGTCAGCAAGCTGGAGTGTGACTGTGGTGAGCCGTGCTTCCCCTATACCCAACTTCTTGAATATAGACAGGGGCATTAAGTTTATGCTGGCCCCTAAATCGCATAATGCCTGACCTACGTCCATTCCCCCTATGGAGCATGGCAATGTAAAACTCCTTGGATCTTTCATTTTGGCAGGTATATTACTTTTGAATAATGTGCTACATTCCCGTCTTAATGCGACTGTCTCAAACTCTCCAAGCCTTCTCTTCTTGGATAGTATGTCTTTCAGAAATTTGACATAGCTCGGCATTTGTTTCAGGGCTTCTATCAACGGAATGTTGATGTAAGTTGTTTGAGAACATCCATGAATTTTCTAAATTGGCCCTCATCATTACTCTTCTTTAGGCGCTGAGGAAAGGGCGGACACATAGGGGGAGTGATATTTTGGGATACCGACGCATGGTTTGCCTGCGTTGCTTTTTCTCTCCCTTTTCCATTCTCTTGTTCTTGAGAGGCTGTGGTGGTTGATGATGGTTGCGGTTCAATAGTAGGTGTTATTGGAGTTAGTTGTGAAGTGATGTGAGGTTGCATATTTCCTTGTGTCCTCTGGTCTTGCGTTTTAGTGGGAAGAACCTTCCCACTCCTCAATGTCACAGCTTGACATTGTTCTTTACCGTTACCACATGGGGCTTCGGTATTACTGGGCAATGCTCCTTGGGGTCTGGTAGTGCGCTCGCTTGCCATTTGTCCCACTTGAATTTCTAAATTACGGATTGCAATGGCGTGGCTTTTTATTTCACCCATTTGCTTTTGGAGCATCGCTTCCAACGACTTACGCGTTTCTTCATTTTGGCTAATATTTTGTCGCATTATGGCTTCAAGGGATGATGATGATGCGTTTGCTGACTGGTTTCTTTGTGCTTGATGTCCTTGAAAACCTTGGCTGTAAAAAGGTTGTTGCTTCTCTGTGGCTGTTGCCCAGTTCCCTGCGTCTGTGATTGGGTTCCTCCCCATCCAAAGTTAGGGTGGTTCCTCCAACCCGGATTATAAGTCTTAGAGTACGGGTTGTTCTAAACATAGCAGATGGATTGTGGGTTGTAGGGACACATATCGTACAAGTGGCCCTCACCGCATTGCACATAGCTTACAAATGCTATTGCATTCACCGTGTTCACTGCGTCCATTGATGCAACTGTCCCACCTTGGTTGTTCAACGCGATTGTTTGCAGCAAGGATGTCATATTGGCAATCTGAGCTGAAAGATTATTGGTCGCATCAGTTTCAATCATTCCAGCTTGCGTTCGTCTCTTATCCATGTATTGGGATCCATACCCATCATCCACCCATTCATCGGTGTTCCTCGTACTTCTGTCGAGAATCTCCTTGGCTTGCGTATAGGTATTGTCCATTAATCCTCCTGCTGCAGAGGCGTCAGCCACTGATTGTGATGTTTTATTAATCCTCCATAGAAAATCTCCATCTACACACAATCAGGGATGCCATTGTGGGGACAATTCCTTACAAGCCTTTTAAATCGGGCCCATGCTTCACTAAAGGTCTCCGAGTCCTTTTGCTCGAAGGTGACAATGTCTCGTTGCCTCTTTGCACTCATCGTAGGAGGAAAGTATTTCTGCATAAATTTTTTCAACCATTTGGCCCCAGTTGTAATCTCACCAGGTTCAAATGAATATGCCCATTGTGAGAGAAAATGGGAATAGTATTAGTCTGATGCTGTCTTGCGGTACTCCGGCCATGGGGAATGCGCTACATATTTCCAAGAAACTTTTCACGTGTGCATGTGGGTCTTCACCCATTGCACCCCCAAATTGCCCTGCGGCTTGCAGCATCTGCAACATTACTGGTTTCATTTCGAACCTTCCATTACCTTCAAAGGTTGGTTGTAAAATCCCTGGTGCGAAATTGTATAGATTTGGTGACGCATACTCCCTCATTGGGCGATTTCTATCATGCGCCAAGAGAATTGGGTTTGTATCGTTGTTTGCATGCTCTTGCGCATTTGCATTCTGCCTAACCCCAGCTTGAGGAGGTTGAGGTTGATTATTTTGAGCATCCATATTTTCTTCTGTAGTTTGATTGCTCCTTCTTTGTTTATTCTGTCTTATCCTTCTCCTGAAGGTCCTCTCAATCTCTGGGTGAATATCAAATGTTGGGTTGTCCCCTTCTCATCTCGCAGAGCTGCCCTTTTATAGATGATGCGTCCGCAATTAATGGCAAATCTGCTTGATTGGCGGCGAGATTGATACTATGCGTCCATCTCGCCTAATTGCGTGATTCTCGGGTCAATTAAGATCCACCACTTTAGCCACAAATCATGTTCGTCAATCATCCGTCAATCTCTCAAGATTCTGATTTGATTCTCAGCGCCTTGCATTAATGGTCGTCTATGCGTCCATGAATAGTTTGGTCGATGCCAACGCGGCGTAGGATGCTAACGCGTAGTTATGCGTTGAGTTGTTGTTAACGCATCGTCTGGTTCTTGCGTTAAGAAGTCATCAACGCATCGTTTGCATTCCTGTGTCAAAAATGCGTTTTAGGCTCAAAAAGTGGTAAAATCATTTATCTTCATATAAATACATTAGTATAACGTAAAGGAAGATTTCTTAATAAAAATTAACATAACTTACGGCATGCTTCTCTATTTAATCTCTATTTATCTAAGAAAAAGGCTATCATAACTTGTATTTCTACAAGTTATTAGTATGCGTTGATTAGATTATTATATAGAGATGAAGTGGAGTTTAAGTCGGTGGTATATATATAAGTGGATCGAGAATTCAATTGTTTTGATCACATTTCAGAGCTCTAGTTGATTCCATTTCGAAACTAAACAACGAAGGGAGGTAGAAAAAGGTGTTCATGTTGATTTGGAGTGGAATTGTCGTCGTTTTCGTGGAGGAAACTTGAGCTGGAGCAAAGGACTCAGCTGGTGTTACTTAATCAGAGTAACGTTCAGTTTTGGGGGAAGAACGAACTGAGGAAACGGTGGCTAGGGTCGAAATTCTAAGGTTAGTAAGGTTAACTCGATTTTTAGCAATTTTCATGAAGGGTACTTGAGCCGAATTTGAGTAAATGTGTATAAAACCCCAGGTAGAGGAGATCAAAGCTGAATTACAGGACGATTAGGAGCGATTCAGGGTTGTTGAAGAATATATCTTAAGCGGAGAGGACGTTCTTTATGAGACTTTGAGGTAAGATGAAGGACTTATGTCTTTATAAGTTTGTAGAAAAAAGGAAGTTCTGATTTCGGCCAGAATGCGATGTTTAGCAGGTTAAAGGAAGAAGGAAAACTGTTCTGCTACGGCAGTAGTATCGCTGAAAGAGCGGGAGACTGGGCAGCGAAGCAATTGTCGCTAGTGACGCAAGAGGGGCTCTGCGTCTCACAATTCTCGTTGAAGTCTCGCTGGGTTTCGCTCCTCAGGTAATCTCGCTAGTTTCGTTCAACCCGGTATCACTAGTGTAATGTTATATAGTGTAGTTCCGCTGGTAATCTCACCACAGAATGTGGAGTAACGTTATTTGTGAGTGTCTTGAGGAAAAGAGAGTTTGGAGATGAAACGAGCATAGGGTTTAATTATGTATATTTAATGAGTATAAAGAAAAGGAAGTCTAAGAAAAACGTAACATGGAAAATGTGTATTTTCAGGTCAGGAAGAGCTCGGAAAGGCATATAATCCACTTAGAGCCAAGACAAGTTGTGAGTGACTTCCTACTATATCTTGTGGTTACTTTTAGCATAATTATTTGGCAATGGATGAGTAAGTTATGGTACGATGTAGCATTTGAAGTAATTCTGTTGTGTTGGTAAGTTTAAAGGAAACTAGATATACTATCTAAATGTAATCATGGCTGAGAGACCTTGTGGTGAAGGCCTAAGTGAATATGTAACATGATACTCAGTGCTGAGGGACCACGCGTGAAGGCACTTGAGTAGTTGGGTGGAATGGATTTCAGTGCTGAGGGACCCTAAGTGAAAGCATGTGGAAATCCATCATATGTTAGCTCGTGCTGAGGGACCGTGAGTGAAGGCACTTGAGCGGAGATTTGATTGGTTACCAGTGCTGATGGACCTCGTGTGAAGGCACAGGGTAATATTGACATAGTTAAACTCAGTGCTGAAGGACGGAATGTGAAGGCACTAGAGAGTGTGCAAATTCGAGAAAACATAATGTTAAGGCATTTTTATGTGATTAGAAATGAGAATTTGTACTGGAAAGTGAATGAGTTGAGTTGTGCTTCGTCACAGCAATGGTTAGATAATTGCCATGGAATTGTTTGGATGTCGGTATGGTTTGCGATCTATGGCATAGGAGGCTTAGAGATTTCTGATGTACGATTTGTGGTGGTTACTATGGTTTATATTAGTTCATGAATGTTAGTATTATTTGAATGAATTTAGTCACTCACTGGGCTTTAGGCTCACTCAATTTGTTTGTTTGGTTGTTGTTTCAGGTAGCAAGCGTGTCCGTGACGCCTAGCCTACAGAAGTTTCTCGTCTGGGCCTACTTCGGAGCAGACCTCTGGGATAGCTGTAAATATTCAGTTTATGTCCATGTTTTGTGATGTACATGATCCATGGGAGTGTTGGGTGATAAGCACTTGAAAAGTGCTTTCTATTCTCTCAAATTAAGGGAGTTCATATTAGATTTCACTTGTTTGCTAGTGATTTTCAGGTTAAAACGAGGAAAATTAGAAGAAACGACTAAAAGATCAAAACCGAGCAAGAATACGGCAAAAAAGAGTTGAAAAACTAAAAAGGGCGAATTTTGGGGATAGCGCCGCGGCGCAGAAACATCAACGCATAGCTCTGGATGCATAGTAGCATCGCGGCGCCGAGATGGCGTTGCTTCGACGCATCCTTGTTGAACGCATCACAGCGTCGCGACGCTTGGATGGCGCTGCCACGGCACTAAAACCCGAGAGCAATGTTTCTGAAACGCATCACAGCGTCGCGGCGCTTGGACGGCGCTGCCGCAGTGCTAAAACCCGAGAGCAAACTTTTTTGGGTGCAACCCTAGCGCCGCGGCGCCAGCTTTCCTTAAATGAAAATTTTGTATTTTTGGAAAATTTTTGGGTGGCCAAACTCTATAAATTTGGGGGTTTCCAGCAGCCCAAATCATTGAGAAAAATCAAAGCAAAGCAAGGAAGTTGCAGACCTAAAGAGGCACAAAAAGGAGAGAATTAAGTGAGAGTTCAAAGAGTGAGTTAGTTGCAAGGAAGAGGACAAGAGTTCGAGATAGTTTTGGTGCCCTTCGAATTCCGACGTGAGAGCCAAGGAGATCGTGACGGTGCTACCTCAATCAAAAGCCTCTTTTCAGTAGGGTTTCCCTTTCTTTACACTCTTTCTTTGTTTATTTTGCTTAAACATGTTGCTTCAAGCTATGAGTGGCTAAACTCTTTAGTTTTAGGGTTTTGATGATTTGTTTATGAATTTATGTTGATTCTGTAGGCTTTCATGGTTTTGTTGGAATAATTATACTTTTCATTGTTATTGTGTTTAATTCTTGTGGATTGGCCATCTTCACATGTTAGGTTAGATGTATGATTTAGAGATTGCATGTTTAACTTGATCTATAACAATGAATTGTTGTTAATCTATCACGAGAGTAGTTAGGTTGACAATAAAAGTTGCTAAAGACTATTTTTAATGCCATGTAATTTTGTATTGGTTTTAAGAGATTAATAATCAATCGAGTTGCATGAGAAAGGGTTGTTTTTTAGAGAAAATAACTTAGAATTAAGTTTTTAGACTTAGGCATATGAATTGCAATAAAATCCATGAAATCTATAATATTGCATGATGAAATAAACAAGGATTCATTACCCTAGAACTCTCTTTGACTCTTGTGTTTCTTCCTTTGATACTTTCCTTATTTGATTTGTATTTTTCCATAACTTATAATATTCAATTTCAATCCTCAAATAAAATTGATTCAATTCTAGAATAGCTAAGTAACTTAAACCTTCCCAATTGGATCTCCAGTGGAACGATATTCGGACTTAACCGTCTTATATTATAACTTGACCCCTACACTTGCAGTTAATACTAAAAGTGTGCATCAAGTTTTTGGCGCCATTGCCGGGGATCATAAGGACAGTTTTTGTTATTTAATATTCATTAGAATTGATCGATCTTAATTTGAGGTGTATATTATTTGATCGTTTTTTATATATTTTTTTTTATTATTTCCTTTTTTATTTTATTTTATTTTTTTATTTTCCTTTTTTATTATTTTATTGTTTTATTTTATTTTTCTTTCCTTTTTTTATTTTATTTTATTTTATTTTATTTTTTTGATTATTTTGTCGGTTTATGCCTCGAGATGATACTAATATTCTCCCTCTTGATCCCGAGATTGAAAGGACGTGTAGAAGAAACCTAAAGGTTCAACACAATCACATCGAGGAGATGGTGGAGGAGATACCAAAGGCAATTCGGGACTACTTCTAACCGACATTACCGGAAAATCAACCCGGCATTATAAATGTACCCATCAATGTCAATTGTAAGCCCCGTACTTGATCTTGTGAGAAAGCAAGATAAGAAGAGACCAGGAGATGGGCGTTTGGGTAGGAATAGTTGGCTGGAATGTGATTGGGGGCAGAAAAATGGCTAAGTATCAGTTATGCGTTGGTGGCAACACGCCTTGATGGAAGCAGTTTTGGTGTGGACGCAGAGGTGAGGGAAGACTATTAGGCGTTGAGGCCATGATGCGTTGAGGTTATGAGGCGTGGAGAGCCACCATGCATCGAAGGTTATCTTGTGATAAACGCATTGAAGGCTGCAAGGCATTGAAAGTTGAAGGCCACGAGGTGTTGAGAGCCAATTTGCGATGAGACCACTATGCGGTGAACGCTACCAAGCGTCGAAAGTGGGTATGCGTTGGGCAAAGAAGGTTGGCCGAGAGAATAATGCGTTTGTTAATCGTTTGGCGAGGGAGTCTTGAAAAAGTAACACACAAACAGAGGCTGTGCGTTGCTAAAGCCAAACATAGAAGGTATTTTGAATAGATTGTTGCATAGAGACGAAATGGAGATTAAGTCGGTGGTATATATATAAGTGGACCGAGAATTCAATTGTTTTGATTACATTTCAGAGCTTGAGTTGATTCCATTTCGAAGCTAAACAACGGAGGGAGGTAGAAGAAGATGTTCATGTCGATTTGGAGTGGAAATCTCGTCGTTACCGTAGAGGAAACTTGAGCTGGAGTAGAGGACTCAGCTGGTGTTACACAATCAGAGTAACGTTCGGTTTTGGGGGAAGAACGAACTGAGGAAACGGTGGTTAGGGCCGAAATTCTGAGGTTAGTAAGGTTAACTCGATTTTTAGCAAGTTTCATGAAGGGTGCTTGAGCTGAACTTGAGAGGATATTCTCTATGAAATTTTGAGGTAAGATGAAGGACTTATACCTTTATAAGTTTGTAGAAGGAAGTAAGTTCTAAAATTGGCTAGAATGTGATGTTTAGCAAGTTGAAGAAGGAAGAAGAAAGGAAGAAGGAAACTGTTCTGCTGCAGCGGTAGTATCGCTGAGAGCGCGAGAGACAGGGCAGCGAAACAAATGTCGCTGTAACGCAAGAGGGGCTTTGCGTCTCACAATTCTCGTTGAAGTCTCGCTGGGTGTCGCTCCTCAGGTAGTCTCGCTAGTTACGTTCAACCTAGTATTGCTGGTGCAGTGATATGTAATGAAATTTCGCTAGTAGTCTTTAGTTTGTATGTGGAGTAATGTTATTAATGAGTGTAAAGGAAAAAGGAAGACTAAGGAAAACTGAACGTGAGAAATGTGTATTTTCAGGCCAAGAAGAGCTCGGGGAGGCATATAATCCACTTAGAGCCGAGACAAGTTGTGAGTGACTTTCTATTATATCTTGTGGTTACTTTTAGTATAATTACTTGGCTGTGAATGAGTAAGAAATTATGGTACTCTGTAGTGTTTGAAGTGATTATGCTATGTCAGTAAGTTTAAAGGAAACTGAATTTATTGTCTATATGTAAATATGGCTGAGGGACCTTATGGTGAAAGCCTAAGTGAACATGAACATGAAATTCAGTGCTGAGGGACCACGCGTGAAAGCACTTGAATAGTAAAAGGGAATGGATTTCAATGCTGAGGGACTTTTAGTGAAAGCATGTAGAAATCCATAACACATTAGCTCGTGCTGAAGGACCTTGAGTGAAGGCACTTGAGCGGGGACTTGACTGATTACCAGTGCTGAGGGACTTCATGTGAAGGCACATGGTAATATTGACATAATTGAACTCGGTGCTGAGGGACAGAATGTGAAGGCATCCGATAGTTCGCATATCCGTGAAACATAATGATTAGACATTTATATGTGATTAGAAATGAGAATTTGTACTGGAATGTGAATGAGTTAAGTTATGCTTTGACACAGCAAGAGTTAGATATTTGCTATGGAACAGTAAGGATGTTGATGTGAGTGTGACCTATAGTATAAGAAGTTTAGGAACTTCCTGATATGCAATTTGTGGTGGTTACTAAGGGCTATACTAGTTCATGATTGTTAGTAATAGTTGAATGAATTTAGTCACTCACTGGGCTTAGGCTCACTCAATTTTGTTTGTTTGATTGTCGTTTCAGGTAGCGAGCGTGTCCGGGACGCCTAGCCTACAGAAGTATCTCGTCTGGGCCTATTTTGAAGCAGACCTCTGGGATAGTTGTAAATATTCAGTTTGTGTTCATTTTTTTTGTAGTGTACATGTTCCTTATGAGTGCTGGGAGAATTGTTTTGTATCACATATATATGTAAAGAATACTTGACGAAAGATTGTATGTTTTCAAATATTTTAATAGCAATGGTGTTTCTATTTGAGATTTAACTAGCATTTAGTTTTTAATATGTTATATAGAGAGTGCAGTTTCACACTCACTCCTAGGTATTTGGTGTATCTGGGATGGGGTGTGACATCAACAACTTTGAGTCGAAACCGGGGTTGATCCACATGGCTAGAGAGCTAGCCTTTAGAGGAAGAACCAATGAAGATCCTCACAAGCACTTACGATCTTTCTTAGAAATATGCAGAACGGTAAAGATGAATGGTGTTTCTAACGATGCAATTAAACTAAGACTTTTTCCTTTCTCTTTACAGGACCGTGCTAAGGATTGGTTGGAAACCATACCTCTGGATAGCATCACAACGTGGGAGATCTTAGCTCAAGCTTTCTTGAACAAATATTTTCCACCAGCTAAATCTCAAAGACTAAGGACGGAGATTGGAACATTCCGCCAACTTGAGGATGAACAATTATATAAGGCTTGGGAGAGGTGTCACACCCCCTCCCGGATTATCCTCTATAATCCGAAAGAAGATGTGAAGTTAGTAACCTTGACTCCTCTGTAAGGTTCACTGACCAACCATTCCTTTTACCAAAGACGGCCAAGACGAGGTTTGACGTAGGCATAGCATCCCGAACTCGCTTGCTACCTGGAAAATTAGAAAACATGGGAAAACGTGAGCTAAACCCCGTGAGTGACAAGTTTTGTAAACTATCTTTTATTCGAAAAGAGACATGTTACAGTAAAACGCATTAAAAGAAGGATTCAACAGGAACAGATTTTCCACAATTCTTTGTCATTCACGTAAATCCGTTCTAAATCCATAGAATCATTTTCCAGAATATTTATAGAGAAAACCGTTTGGTTTTTCAATCTTTTCCCTTAATTGAGGCGGAGCAAAGCTCAACACTCTCAACGTCGAAAACATCCTTAGTTGGGGTGGAGCAAGGCTCAACACACCCAACGTCGAAATCATCCCTGGCTTTTGGCAGAGCAAGCTCGATGCACTAGCCAGCTTAACCTCTATGTGCACATAGGAATATGATGGGTTACCCGGGTACCTTCTCATGTCCTTGAGTACTGGGTCTCGGGGAAACTCACGTGCCTTCTCGTGTCCTTGAGCACTGAGTCTCCTCTAAAACGTTTTAGAATTTCGTTCACATAATAGTTCATATGAAAATCCTTTCATAGAAATCATACAAACTTTATTCAATATTTCACATAAAACCTTTCATAGAAAACAGGAAGTTTCTTGATAAACCATTTCTTACAACATGCTTTTCCATATAATAAACAATCCGATAAAAAATGCTTTTTAAACATTAAGATCAAACCTCATGCGTTTCATGAGATCAATTATCACAAAACCATATCACCTAAAAATATTTTCAACAAAGTTCAGTTTTGAAAGAAGAAAAGTCACTCACAATTTCTTAAGATATCTCCTCTTTTCCTTCCAATTCTTGTTTTCCCGAGCTCCTTGAACGCAAGGGTTTGGTCTTTTACCCCGCAAACTATTTCTGGTAACAAGTTGGACGCAAGCCTGCCCTTAAACGCAAGGTGCAGACTAACTCTTCTTACTCTTTCGGATGTGTCGACCTTCCTTGAACGCAAGGTCTAATTTGAACGCATCGTGGCGTTCACCTCTTTATGTTGAATTCGTGTAAAATGCAAGGCTTATCCTTCTCGACGCAAGCCAACTTCTTAACACCAGATGACTTAGGTGTCAAGGTTGTCTTCCTCTTTGGCCGAGACTTCCTCTTACAGACGCAAGGTTTTCTTCTTTCAGTTCTCCTTCTTTCTTTCTCTCAAGAATTATTATCCCTGAATCATCAGTCATTACTTTTCTCCTCAAGGTCCTATTTATAGTGAACTTATCATTCCACTTCTCCTCTTCTGCTGCCACTTGTTTGCCACATGTCATGTTGCATGCTTAATCAACTATGCATTAGTCCAAGTGTCACTTTGCATGAGATGATTATCATGCTTTCTAACACCTCCTACTTAATGAGGTGTCCCAATCATGTGTAACCACCTGGCATATAGGCTTACTTTATGCGTCCGTTATGTTCCAATATACAACTACCCAATCATTCCTGTGTTCCTATGAGTTTATAGACCTTTATTTCCATTTCTCTACCACATTCAATTAGGTATACAAATCTTAAACACATGCTACTATGTGTTTCAGCTTACCATAAAATATCATACATCAATCTTAATCGCATACCATCTGCGTTCAACTCTCTTTTCTTATATTCATTCACAGCTACAAATCCCTCTTTTGTACTATTACACCCTTCTGACCACGTGGTTTACTCTTGACTACCACATTCAACTCAAGTTCTTTCTTTATGCATTTATCCTCTTGCATTCATCTTTACATCATTCCGCGTTCATGACCTTTCTTTAAGTCCCTTGATTTTACCCTCTATCCGTTCTCGAATCATATACCAAGGTTATTCCTTTAACCATTTCCTGCTTTAACTTTTCCTATGCGTTTACCCGAGATCTTGATAACATTTTTCATTTATTATAACGTTAAGCTCTTCCGCGTATAACTTATTAACCAATGGTAGTCACCTTCGACTCATAAACCCCTCGTCGCATAGCTAATAGCTGTCCTTAACACAGAACTCCTCAATGCATAGCTAATGGTTCCTCACCTCGTAACTTCATCATCGCATAGTAAGACCTTACTAATCACTGAAGTCCTACTAGCATATAATAATCCTTTAACGTTTATCATCTCAATTATTAACTATTTAGAATTTCAGTTTCCTCAACGCGTCGCTTTGCCATCACATAAGAATTCTTCAACGTATAGAAATCTCCCAATATATCAACCTTCAACACTTAACGACCTCTTTCGCATAGTTTTTCAATTCATCGCTAACCTTCAGCGCATAGTTACAGCTTATCGCATGGTTTACCAACGCATAGTCATGATCAATACCCAAGTTCCTTTTTCCTCCATACTGTTGCTTCATAATGCCTAATGCAATACTTTCCTTCACTCCACTTTCCGACGCGTTGCCAACCCTTCCAACGCAAAGTACTTTTCCCACGCAATGGTTCTATTCCATTTTACATTATCGCACCTCATTTAACTTGCCATTATTAACATTTAATCCCGTAACTTGGTAACTCAATATTAACTATTACATGCATTATAACTTATCTATTCATGTGTCAGCCTGATTTCCCGAATTATGTCTACCCTCTTCTTAATACATTCATTTCAACGTACAGAATTTATTGGCGATAATTTAGTAATTACACAATCTTAACTTTTCGTTTACATGTTTCATTAACCCACACTCTTTATTCTTTTATCCTTACCAATTATATAAATACTTAGGTTTTCAGGGGCAGGGTGTTACAAAAGGTATAAGGGTCTCTTGAGAAGGTGCCCTCAACATGGTTACCCGGATTGGTTGCAAATTCAATTCTTCTACAATGGATTAGCAAGCTCAACCAAGTCCATACTAGATGCAACCGCCGGAGGGTCAATTTTTTCAAAGAATGCTCAAGAGGCCTATACCATACTAGAAGACTTGGCCACTACATCGTACAATTGGCCATGTGAACGGTCTTCTCCAATCATCCCAAAAGCCACCGGACGATATGAGATGGACGAGGTAAGTTCTTTAAAAGCTCAATTGGCTTCTCTTACTAATGCTTTATCTAAATTTTCTTAAGGAAGCTAAGTCCAAGCAAGTCCATCATCCATAGCTTCCCTTGCAGCCATGGCAAATCAACAAGAGCCAAGTGAGTTAGAAGTGGCCAATTATGTGGATAGAGGACAATATCGAGGTCAACAACAACTTCCAACTCACTATCATCCCAACTTGAGGAATCATGAGAATTTTTCATATGCTAACAACAAGAATGTGTTGCAAGCACCTCAAGGATTCAATGGAGCGAGGAATGCAAAGACATCATCACTAGAAGACATAATGCTTGACTTTGTCAAATAGTAAAGATCAAGGATAACCACATTGGAGAATTCGGTCCAAGCAATTGCAAGCACCGTTCAAAGCCAAAGTAAAGCACTTCAAAACTTAGAGGTTCAACTTAGTCAAATGGCAACTTCCCTCCAAACAATGCAAAAGGGTAAGTTCCCTAGTTGTCCCGAGATAAACCCAAGGGAGGAGTGCAAGGCCAAGACTTTGAGGAGTGGGAAAAAGCTATCAACTCCCTTGATAAATGATGAAGATGATGAGCTTCCACAAGAAGAAGATGAAGCCATCATAGAAGATATTCAACAAAAAGAGAGTGCATCTAAGGAAAAGGAGAAATCAAAGTCCAAAATAGGGAGTACTTCTAACTCTACTTCTTCTATCCCTAATACTTTACCTTTTCCTCAAAGATTTCAAAAGAAAAAGATTGATGCTCAATTTTCAAAATTCTTAGACATATTCAAAAAGTTAGAAATTAACCTTCCTTTTTGCAGAGGCATTAGAACAAATGCCTAAGTATGCCAAATTCATGAAGGATGTATTGTCTAAGAAGAAAAGGTATGGAGATTATGAAATGGTTGCACTAACCGAAGAATGTAGTGTGGCACTACAAAGAAAATTGCCTCCAAAACTAAAGAATCCAGGGAGTTTCTCTATCCCTTGTCATTTAGGCAACAATAAAGTTACTAAAGCACTTTGTGATCTTGGAGCTTCCATTAATTTAATGCCTTTATCCATGTTTAGGAAGCTCAATGGAGGAGAGGTGCAACCAACTACCATATCTTTGCTTTTGGCCGATCAATCATTTGTTCATCCTTACGGCATTGTGGAGGACGTCTTGGTCAAGGTAGACAAGTTTATCTTCCCGGCGGACTTTGTGATATTAGACATGGAGGCAGATGCCGAAGTCCCCATAATCCTTGGGAGACCATTCTTGGCCACCGGAAGGGCCCTCATCAATGTGCAAGATGGAAAGCTCACATTCCGCCTTAACGATGAGGAGGTAACATTCGACATTTATAAAACCCTTAAGCATCCGGATGTAGAAAGGTATGAGCATCATGAGCCAAGCACAAAGGTAACATCACCTCTCTCTTCAAATAAAAACTTTGTGCATGATAAGCCTCCTTTCAATGGTAAGACTAATGGCATGCTTGATGTTAAAGTAGAAAATTCTATGAAGCATGTTTCTAGTTGTGATAATTCTCCTAGTTCCTCTTGCATGCCTCCAAAACCTATAATGAATTATGAACAAATTATGGAGAAGCATGTTAAAAATGAAGTGGTGAGTTCGTTAAAATCTAAGCATGATGATTCTTTAATAAGTCTTGACCACATTAGAAACGATGATGTCCAATTTGATAATGATTTATTGACTAACTCACTAAAGGCTAATGAATATGTTTGTGAGTGTCAATGTGGGCGAATACTAAAAGTTGTAGGTGATCCAAAGCATGAAAGGAAGAAACCACCTTGGGATCCACCGTGATTCGTGAGCCCTGTCTAGCTAGAAGACGTTAAACCAAGTGCTTATTGGGAGGCAACCCAATTTTATTGCTTTCTTTACTTTTCCTTTTTTTATTTATTTTCAATAAATCTTGGAGTCACTCATATGCTTTATATCTCAGGAACTTGACTTACCACAACAAGTACTCCTTACACCAAGCCTGTTTGGTGGCTTCCCGCGTGCTGGGGCTTGCTCTTTCATTGTTAGATGCTCTTATGCATTGGGGACAATGCATGATTCTAAGTTTGGGGTGGGAGGTGTCTTTCGTACTTTTGTGTGTTTTCTTATCCTGCTGTGCATGTTAGTGAAGGTTTTAATGATCATATGCATGTCAATTTTGAAAAATTTTGAAAATTTTGGACCTTTCAATGTTAATGGGAATGTTTTTTATGGTTGTGTGCCTTGATGTTGATTGCCCATGATGAGATTTGAATTTGCATGATAGCTGACTTATTGTGAAAATAGAATAGCACTATCTTGAGTTCAATTCATTTAAGTCCCTCTTAAAATTTCTCATATTCTTGAGCACGTAGCCACTTTAATTTAAAATCTTTAATTGAAAAAAAGATTAAGTTGGGTGTATTTGGTTGTCACTCCGAAAGGCCCCACCGGTTAGAAAGTAGAAATGCATGATAGCTTGTAATCTTAGACTAAGGAAAAAGAAAAGAGTATACATGCCTTGAGAAAAGAAAAGTGTACACAAAATATATGAGCGTTATTTGTCTATCTTTTTAAATGTTAAACTTGTAATGACTATGGATGGATAGGGGTAAAAAGAGCTGCCTTTGCTATGATCAGTAAGGACGCCTGGGAATTGACTAGGTACGAGTCCCTACAGTGAATGTGTGAAAGCTAGTGCCTCTAGGTAAAAGAATGCAAGTTTGGGCCCATGAAAAAAAATATATGATTGAAAGGCACCTTAGTGGACATATTACTCACTTGAATGTATGAAAGCCTGAAGATTGGTGCATGAGCTAGAGTAGGGGGAAAACTAAAGAAACCCTCTTAAGTCCTAAATTGAGTTCTAGTATTTTAAATTGAAGGAGGCTTGCAAACACACACATGAGAGATAGCAAGATTTGGCCTTGAATGATTATAACAATATAGATATGCTTGCATGTTTCTACTTAAGCTCTAAATGCTATTCTCTGAGACATGAGTCAACTGCACACTTCTTCATTTAAACTCCCTATTATTTGATTATATTCTTTGCTCGAGACAAGCAAATCTCTAAGTTTGGGGTGTTGATAAGCACTTGAAAAGTGCTTTCTATTCTCTCAAATTAAGGGAGTTTATATTAGATTTCACTTGTTTGCTAGTGATTTTCAGGTTAAAACGAGGAAAATTAGAAGAAACGACTAAAAGATCAAAACCGAGCAAGAATACGGCAAAAAAGAGTTGAAAAACTAAAAAGGGCGAATTTTGGGGATAGCGCCGCGGCGCTGAAACATCAACGCATAGCACTGGACGCATAGTAGCATCGCAGCACCGAGATGGCGTTGCTTCAACGCATCCTTGTTGAACACATGACAGCGTCACGGCGCTTGGACGGCGAAAGCTGCCGCGACGCTAAAACCCGAGAGCAATGTTTCTGAAACGCATCAGAGCGTCGTGGCGCTGCCGCGGCGCTAAAACCCGAGAGCAAACTTTTTCGAATGCAACCCTAGTGCCGCGGCGCTGTTCCGCCAGCTTTCCTTAAATGAAAAGTTTGTATTTTTGGAAATTTTTTGGGCGGCCAAACTCTATAAATTTGGGGGTTTCCAGCAGCTCAAATAATTGAGAAAACTCAAAGCAAAGCAAGGAAGTTGCAGACCTAAAGAGGCACAAAAAGGAGAGAATTAAGTGAGGGTCCAAAGAGTGAGTTAGTTGCAAGGAAGAGGAAAAGAGTTCGAGATAGTCTTGGTGCCCTTCGAAGTCCGACGTGAGAGCCAAGGAGATCGAGACAGTGCTACTTCAATCAAGAGCCTCTTTTCAGTAGAGTTTCCCTTTCTTTACACTCTTTCTTTGTTTATTTTTCTTAAACATGTTGCTTCAAGCTATGAGTGGCTAAACTCTTTAGTTTTAGGGTTTTGATGAATTGTTTATAAATTCATGTTAATTTTGTAGACTCATGGTTTTCTTGGAATGATTATGCTTTTCATTGTTATTGTGTTTAATTATTGTGGATTGGTCATCTTCACATGTTAGGTTAGATGTATGATTGAGAGATTGTATGTTTAACTTGATCCATAACAATGAATTATTGTTAATCTATCACGAGACTAGTTAGGTTGATAATAAAAGTTGCTAGACTATTTTTAATGCCATGTAATTTTGTGTTGGTTTTAAGAGATTAATAATCAATCAAGTTGCATGAGAAAGGGTTGTTTTTGAGAGAAAATAACTTGGAATTAAGTTTCTAGACTTAGGCATATGAATTACAATAAAATCCATGAAATCTATAATATTGCATGATGAAATAAACAAGGATTCATTACCCTAGAACTCTCTTTGACTCTTGTGTTTCTCCCTTTGATATCTTCCTTATTTGATTTGTATTTTTCTATAACTTATAATATTCAATTTCAATCCTCAAATAAAATTGATTCAATTCTAGAATAGCTAAGTAACACAAACCTTCCCAATTGGATCTCCAGTGGAACGATATTCGGACTTAACCGTTTTATATTATAACTTGACCCGTACACTTGCGGTTAACACTAAAAGTGCTCACCACCCACATCAGTGTTTCTGTGTTCTATCAATCGCCACCAGTCTTCAGCCCCTTTCTGGAGCATGAACGTGACCTAGTCAAGTTTCCTGTCTTCTGGGCAATGTATAACTCTGAAACATTTTTCTACCTGATTTAACCATGCTTCATCTTCCACTGGATCTGTGGTGCCTTCAAACACTTGAGCACCCAGCGCTTAAACCGTTCTATACCAAACTTTTTCTAAGGGTCTCCCTGAACTGTTTCCATACTGGTTACTAGTCTCTGTGCGATTCTGCTAAAAGGTTGTTCTTCCATATTAATACTCGCCTGAGGATTACTAGATTCTCCTTCAGATGCCTGCCTCTCCTCTCTGGTAGCGTGCGATGTTATGGCGCCTTCCTGCATACCTCGTCTGGTGCCTCTGAGCCTGTTCCTATAACATTGTATGCAATCAATTTACTATTTACATGTTCCTATCTACAATGCATGACCTCACAGCCCAAAACCTTATGCTCTGATACCAAATTGTCACACCCCCTCCCAGATACTCCTTATCCCTAGGAGTGAGTGCGAAACCACACTCTCTCTAGTCCATCTTTAAAGCATAAATCATATACAGATCTTCAATATTCAACTAAATGCTAGCTTAATCTCAAATAGAAGCATCTTTACTATTAAGCCATGTGATAATATAACAACCTATCAACAAGTGTTCTATATATATTTAATACAAAACGATCCTCCCAATGATGCGCACTTTTAGTGTTAACCGCAAGTGTACGGGTCAAGTTATAATATAAGACGATTAAGTCCGAATATCGTTCCACTGGAGATCCAATTGGGAAGGTTTAAGTTACTTAGCTATTCTAGAATTGAATCAATTTTATTTGAGGATTGAAATTGAATATTATAAGTTATGGAAAAATACAAATCAAATAAGGAAAGTATCAAAGGGAGAAACACAAGAGTCAAAGAGAATTCTAGGGTAATGAATCCTTGTTTATTTCATCATGAAATATTATAGATTTCATGGATTTTATTGTAATTCATATGCCTAAGTCTAGAAACTTAATTCCAAGTTATTTTCTCTCAAAAACAACCCTTTCTCATGCAACTTGATTGATTATTAATCTCTTAAAACCAACACAAAATTAAATGGCATTAAAAATAGTCTTTAGCAACTTTTATTATCAACCTAACTACTCTCGTGATAGATTAACAATAATTCATTGTTATGGATCAAGTTAAACATACAATCTCTCAATCATACATCTAACCTAACATGTGAAGATGGCCAATCCACAAGAATTAAACACAATAACAATGAAAAGCATAATCATTCCAAGAAAACCATGAGTCTACAAAATTAACATGAATTTATAAACAATTCATCAAAACCCTAAAACTAAAGAGTTTAGCCACTCATAGCTTGAAGCAACATGTTTAAGAAAAATAAACAAAGAAAGAGTGTAAAGAAAGGGAAACTCTACTGAAAAGAGGCTCTTGATTGAAGTAGCACCGTCTCGATCTTCTTGGCTCTCACGTCAGACTTCGAAAGGCACCAAGACTATCTCGAGCTCTTTTCCTCTTCCTTGCAACTAACTCACTCTTTGGACCCTCACTTAATTCTCTCCTTTTTGTGCCTCTTTAGGTCTGCAACTTCCTTGCTTTGCTTTGAGTTTTCTCAATTATTTGAGCTGCTGGAAACCCCCAAATATATAGAGTTTGGCCGCCCAAAAATTTTCCAAAAATACAAACTTTTCATTTAAGGAAAGCTGGCGCCCATAGCGTCGCGGCGCTAGGGCTGCATCCGAAAAAGTTTTCTCTTGGGTTTTAGCGCCACAGTAGCGTCGTCCAAGTGTTGCAGCGGTACAATGCGTTTCAGAAATATTGCTCTCGGATTTTAGCGCCGTGGCAGCGCTGTCTAAGCGTCGCAGCGCTAGAATGCGTTTCAGAAAGGATGTGTCGAAGCAGCACCATCTTGGCGCCGCAATGCTACTCTGCGTCCAGAACCATGCGTTGATTTTTCAGCGCTGCGGCAGCGCCGTCTCGGTGCCGCAACGCTATCCCTAAAATTTTCCCTTTTTGGTTTTTCAACTCTTTTTCGCCGTATTCTTGCTCGGTTTTGATCTTTTAGTCGTTTTCTTCTAATTTTCCTCATTTTAACCTGAAAATCACTAGCAAACAAGTGAAATCTAATATAAACTCCCTTAATTTGGGAGAATAGAAAGCACTTTTCAAGTGCTTATCAACACCCCAAACTTAGAGATTTGCTAGTCCCGAGCAAAGAATAAAATCAAATAATAAGGAGTTTAAATGAAGAAGTGTGCAATTGACTCATGTCTCAGAGAATAGCATTTAGAGCTTAAGTAGAAACATGCAAGCATATCTATATTGTTATAATCATTCAAGGCCAAATCTTGCTATCTCCCATGTGTGTGTGTGCAAGCCTCCTTCAATTTAAAATACTAGAACTCAAATTAGGACTTAAGAGAGTTTCTTTAGTTTTCCCCCTACTCTAGCTCATGCACCAATCTTCAAGCTTTCATACATTTCAAGTGAGTAATATGTCCACTAAGGTGCCCAATCATATATTTTTTTCATGGGCTCGAACTTGCATTCTTTTACCTAGAGGTACTAGCTTTCACACATTCCTGTAGGGACTCGTACCTAGTCAATTCCCAGGTGTTCTTACTGATCACAGCAAAGGCAGCTCTTTTTACCCCTATCCATGCATACTCATTACAAGTTTAACATTTAAAAAGATAGACAAATAACGCTCATATATTTCGTGTACACTTTTCTTTTCTCAAGGCATGTATACTCTTTTCTTTTTCCTTAGTCTAATATTACAAACTATCATGCATTTTTACTCTCTAACCGGTAGGGCCTTTCGAAGTGACAACCGAGTACACCCAACCTAATCCTTTTTTCAATTAAAGATTTTAATTTAAAGTGGCTACGTGCTCAAGAATATGAGAGATTTTAAGAGGGACTTAAATGAATTTAACTCAAGATAATGCTATTCTATTTCCACAATAAGTCATCTATCATGCAAATTCGAATCTCATCATGGGCAATCAACATCAAGGCACACAACCATAAACAACATTCCCATTAACTTTCAAAGCTTCAAAAATTTCAAAAACTTTTCAAAAATTGACATGCATATGATCATTGGAACCTTTCACTAGCATGCATAGCAGGATAAGAAAACACACAAGAGTACGAAAGACACCTCCCACACCCCAAACTTAGATTCATGCATTGTCCCTAATGCATAAGAACATCTAACAAGAAAAGAGCAAGCCTGGGAGCACGCGGGAAGCCACCAAACAGGCTTGGTGTAAGGAGTATTTTGTGTGGTAAGTCAAGTTCCTGAGAGATAAAGCATATGAGTGACTATAAGATTTATTGAAAATAAAATAAAAAGAAAAGTAGAGAAAGCAATAAAATTGGGTTGCCTCCCAATAAGCGCTTGGTTTAACGTCTTCTAGCTAGACGGGACTAGTGGATCATGCAATGAAAGCCAGGTTCTCCAATCCGCGTTCTTCATCACCGATGTAGTGCTTCAAACGTTGACTGTTCACTTTGAAGGTTGTTCCATCGTTGCTTGTAGTTCCACGGCTCCGTGTGGGGATACCTTGACAATGATAAAGAGTCCCGACCATCGTGTCATAAGCTTTCCTGGAAACAAGCGTAAACGTGAGTTAAAAAGTAATACTCTTTGTCCAGGAAGGAAGGTCCGTGGAGTGATCTTCTTGTCATGCCATCTTGTAGTGCGCTCTTTGTAAAGTTTGGCATTCTCATACGCTTGAGCACGGAACTCCTCCATCTCATTGAGTTCTAAGAGGCGTTTCTCATTGGCTTTCTCAAAATCCATGTTTAGCTTCTTGGTGGCCCAATAAGCTCTATGCTCGAGCTCTACCGGTAAGTGACAAGCCTTTCCAAACACCAACCTGTACGGTGAAGTACCAATTGAAGTTTTGAATGCTGTGCGGTAGGCCCACAGTGCATCATCGAGCTTGAGGGCCCAATCCTTCCTATTAGTCTTGACTGTCTTTTCCAAAACTTGCTTGATTTCCCTATTAGACAACTCAGCAAGGCCATTAGTTTGAGGATGATAAGCTATAGCAATTTTATGATTAACATTATATTTTTGCATCATGGATTCAAACAGTTTATTGCAAAAGTGAGAACCCTCATCACTAATAATAGCTCTAGGTGTACCAAAACGTGTGAAAATATTTTTATGCAAGAATTTTAAAATAGTGCGAGCATCATTGGTCCTAGTGGCTATGGCTTCTACCCACTTAGATACATAATCTACTGCAACTAGAATGTATAGGTAGCCATCAGAAGAAATAGGAAAAGGCCCCATAAAGTCAATACCCCAAACGTCAAAGAGCTCCACTTCCAAGATAGGTTTCATTGGAAGCTTATGTTGTTTAGAAATATTGCCAGTACGTTGGCACCTATCACATGATTTAACAAAGGTATAACAGTCTTTAAAAAGGGATGGCCAATAAAATCCTGACTGAAGTACCTTGGATGCAGTTCTAGTGGGTCCAAAATGACCTCCATAGGGGGAGGCATGACATGCATTTAGAATACTTACCACTTCCTCTTGAGGCACACACTTCCTTATCATATTGTCAGCACAAACCTTGTAGAGAAGTGGGTCCTCCCAATGGTAAGACTTAACATTGTGCAGGAATCTTTTCTTTTGTTGAGAGTTCATGTCAGGTGGCAAATGTCCTCCTGCAAGATAGTTAACTATGTCAGCAAACCAAGGCAAACTTTCTTTTACCTGATACAGTTGTTCATCGGGGAAAATCTCAACAATTAGGGGCCATAATTTAGCATCCTCATTCTCAATTCTAGACAAGTGGTCTGCAACCACATTTTCACATCCTTTCCTATCTTTGATTTCTAAGTCAAATTTCTGTAACAATAATATCCACCTCATTAGCCTAGGTTTGGAATCTTTCTTAACAAACAAATACTTTAAAGCAGCATGGTCAGTGTGCACCACTATTTTAGAGCCAAGCAAATATGATCTAAATTTATCAAGGGCAAACACAACAGCTAGTAGTTCTTTTTCAGTAGTAGTGTATTTCTATTGAGTATTATCAAGAGTCCTACTAGCATAGTAAATTGCCCTAAACATGTTATCTCTACATTGGCCTACAACAACTCCTAAAGCATAATCACTAGCATCACACATGATCTCGAAAGACTGACTCCATTCTGGTACAACAATGATAGGTGCAGAAATTAGTCTCTCTTTCAAAGTATTAAAAGCTAGTAGACATGCATCATTAAAGATAAACTTAGCTTCCTTTTCTAGCAAATTACTCAAGGATTTAGCAATTTTAGAAAAATCTTTAATAAATCTCCTGTAAAACCCTGCATGCCCTAGGAAGCTTCTGACTCCTTTCACATTGTTGGGGAATGGCAATTGTTCAATGGCAGCTATTTTAGCCCTATCCACCTCCAATCCTTTTTTAGAGACTTTGTGCCCCAGGACGATGCCTTCCTTCACCATGAAGTGACACTTCTCCCAATTTAGAACAAGGTTAGCATCTTGACACCTCTGCAAAATACGAGTTAGATTAGCAAGACAAGAATCAAATGAAGACCCAAATACAGAAAAATCATCCATAAAAACCTCCATTATATCATCGATGAGTCCCTGAAAAATAGACATCATACAACGTTGGAAAGTAGCAGGGGCATTGCATAAACCAAATGGCATTCCCTTAAAGGCAAATGTCCCATAAGGACATGTAAATGTTGTCTTTTCTTTATCCTCAGGAGCAATGACAATTTGGTTATAACCTGAATATCCATCTAGGAAGCAATAATGAGAATAACCTGCAAGTCTATCAAGCATTTGATCTATAAAAGGAATGGGAAAATGATCTTTCCTAGTGGCTTTATTCAACTTCCTATAATCAATGCATACACGCCATCCTGTCATAGTTCTAGTGGCTATCATTTCATCTTTTTCATTTTTTACCACAGTCATTGTAAGCCCCGCTTCTATTTTATTGGGAACGCAAAGAAGAAGGGGCCGAGAGATGGGTGAATGTGCAAAAGTAGTTGGCTGGCTTGCATTTGGAGTGGGAAAATAGCTAAGTGTAAGCTATGCGTTGATGGCAACCTGTGGTGGAGGAAATAATTTTGGGGTAAACGCAAAGGTGAGGGAAGCTGATCATGAGCTGAAGTTGAAACGCGTTGAGGACATAAGGCGTGGAGGATCACTTGGTATCGAGGATCATTATGTGTCAAACGCATTGAAGGCAATGTGCCGATTAGAAGTAGAGGCCACGGGGAGTTTGGGAGCTGATCTACGTTTAGGCTGTTATGCGGTGAACGCTACCATGCGTCGAAGGCGAGCATGCGTTGGACAAGGAGTGTTGGCTGAGAGAAAGTAATGCGTATGTTAACTATTTGACGGGAGAGTTTGAAATGAAATATCATCAGAGGCCGTGTGCGTTGATGAAGCTGAGCCTAGGAGGTATACGTCGAACGGATTATAGTGTAGAATTGAAATGGAGTACAAGTCGGTGGTATATATATAAGTGGACTGAGAATTCAATGGTTCTGCTTGCATTTCAGAGCATGAGTTGGGTCCATATTAAGCCGAAACATCGAAGAGAGATAGAAAAAGATGTTCATGTTGATCTGAGGCAGAAATCTCATTGAATTTGTGGAAGAAACTCGGGTTTGACAGAGGTTTCGGCTGCTGTGATCTCTTTAGAGTGATGCTCGGTTTTGGAGGAAGAACAAATTAAAGAGACGAAGGTTAGGGTTGAAACTTTGAGGTTAGTAAGTTAACTCGATTTCTAGCAGAATTCATGAAGGATGTTTGAGATGAAATTGTCTAATTGTGTGTCAAACTCAGGAAGAAGAGACGGAAGTTGAATTGTCAGGTGATTAAAGGTAACTTGGAGTTGTCGAAGGTTATGTCCAAAACGGAGAGGAGGTTCTTCATGAAATTTTGAGGTAAGATGAAGGACCTGTATTCTAACAAGTTTGTAGAAGGAAGAACGTACTGAAATTGATTGAAACGAAATGTTTAGCAGGTTGAAGAAGGAAGAAGAAAGGAAGAAGGAAACGATTCTGTCACAGCGAAAGTATCGCTGAGTAAGCGAGAGACTGAGCAGCAGAAAAAGTAACGCTGCAACGCAAAGATAGGCTTGTGTCTCACAACTCTCGCTAGAGTATCGCTGGGTATCGCTCCTCAAGGTAGTTTCGCTGGTTCTAATCAACGCAGTGTCGCTAATACAGTTTGAGTATCTTTTTGAGTAACGCTGGTAGCTTACTAATTTCTATAGAGTAACGATGCTACTGTATGTTAAAAGAAAAAGGGAGATTATAGAAACTAAACTTGAGGATTGTGTATTTTCAGGCAAAGAAGAGCTCGGGGAGGCTTATAACCCACTTAGAGCCGGGACCGATTGTGAGTGACTGTTTGTTATATCTTGTGTTAAACTTAGTATGCATAGTGATGAGGAAACGTGATGCATGGTAGTTTACTCTATGTATGAGATGTGTTAGTGATTTAAAAGAATACTATTACAAATGTTTAAGCGCAATAGTGGCTGAGGGACCTTATGGTGAAAGCTACTTGTGAGTAAGCGTGATATTAAGTGCCGAGGGATTTGAGAAGGCACTTGAATAACAGTAGAGAATGGACTACAATGCTCAGGGACTGTAAGTGAAGGCATGTAGTAACTTATCACATCTAGCTAGTGCCGAGGGATTCTGTGAGAAGGCACTTGAGCGTAGATAGAGTTTGTTACCTGTGCTGAGGGATCTCATATGAAGGCACATGGTATTGTAGTTATACATGAATAAGTGCTGAGGGACGGAAAGTGAAGGCACTAAATAGATAGGAAATTTGTGAAACATGAGAATTTATAGACATATACATGCATAGTGGAAAGTGAATCTTGATAATTCGTTGGGATGGGTTATGTGATGGTTACTATCTTACAAACTGGATTTAAGTTAATATGATTAGTTTTAGTAGATTTAGTAACTCACTCAGCTGTTTGCTCATTCAGTTTGTTGTTGGTTGCTGTTTCAGGTAGCGAGCGTGTCCGGGACGCCTAGCCTACTGAAGAATCTCGTCTGGGCCTATTTGGAAGCCAATCTCTGGGATAGTTGTAAATATTTAGAATGCTCTTATGTCATGGGATAAACATCTTTACTGAGGGTATAGTGAAAGAGGGACGTGTTGTACCTATTATGAGTATATTCAGACATGTTAGTTAAAAGTTTACACGTTCTTCTGATGTGATAATGGGATTGTTTTATGATTTTCTATTCTTTTATGGTATATATATTATAGAGTCTTATGTTGGGAATAGGATCATGCTCCTTCCTAGGTATGGAGTAAATCTGGTTGGGGTGTGACAGTCATGCCACCTTTCTTGGGTACCACTTGAACAGGACTTACCCATGGACTGTCAGATATGGCATATATGATTCCTACATTCAAAAGCTTAAGCACTTCTTTCTTAACTACCTCCTTCATGGTGGGATTAAGTCTCCTTTGGTGCTCTATTGATGGTTTAAAGGTATCTTCCATCAAGATTCTTTGCATACAGACCGATGGACTAATACCTTTAAGGTCCTCAATAGACCAACCAATGGCAGATTTATGATCCCTTAATACTTTCAACAATTTTTCTTCTTCCACAGAATTAAGATCAGAAGATATTATAACAGGTAAAGAAGATAAATCATCTAAAAATGCATATTTTAAATGAGAAGGTAACACCTTTAATTCAAGTTTAGGCCTCTCAATATCATTCACAACATGCAAGGCAGCCAAAGGTATAGGTCTATCTATTTTAGAACATATTGGCAACTGTTGTGCGAATATTGTATTGTAAATTAGCCTAACGCAAGGTCTTAAAGTATGTGGCTATGCGTTCAACATGTCATGTTTTGATCATGCAATGCGTTCTATTATTATGCGTTGGTCTTGTCAAGTTTTCCTATTCTTTTACCCAAGTATAAGTAAAGTAATAGGTGTTCTCGGTGAGTCCGAGGTCGAACACAGGGATTATATTGATTTGATTTTAATTGGATTTCATGCGTTACAGCGGTAACCAATATATAGTTGAAAGTTGTGTTTTTAATCTAAAGAAAGCGATTGTTTGTATACTAAACTAACAATTGTGGAATATGAAAAGCATGCAACACAGCAAGTTCAGCTAAGATGTGTGTGAATGGATAAAGAAAAGGGTTCAGGTTGATTAACATCTAACGTCGGAGACGCACAGTAGTATTCTATTCATACTTACGACTCTTCTCCCGGCTGTCAGCCGCTATGCGTTATATGTCTATAACGCATAGGAGAGTGTTAAAAACCAAGGTTGTCCCCGTAGACAGGTAATAGTACTTGGCCCTATTGAGTTCCATAATCACTTACCCTCTCGAGCAGTCTGATTATTACTACTTATATCGATTTGTCAGATGGATATAAGCATCGGATTAAGCTCGCAATTGACAAGATAAAATAGTTACACTGCGGTCCCTAGTCAGATGCTAACGCAACCCTAGACCCTTGAGTGATTAGTTACTCATGGTTTGAAAGTATAAAGTGGACAGTTGAGAAAAGTGAATAGACATGGAAGATAATTATATTGATGAAAATGAGATACAAATTTTGATAAGTTCAATTCCTTGATACAAATCTAAAATTCAAGCAAGAACAGTAAGAAAGAAAGCAGGGAAGGCGTCAATGTCTTGAGTCGCCCCGATGGAAGCGTGATGATTTGCTGTGAAGTGGTGCGGCGGATAGGAAGACTCTTCTCTCTTGAGCTATTTGTCTCCGGCTGAAGTCTGAGAGAACTCTGCTGTCACTTATGGAGTCCTTCCGAGAATCAACAACCTTTCTCCTCTCGCAGAGCTGCCCTTTTATAGATGATGAAATCGCAGTTAATGGCAAATCTGCTTGATTGGTGCGAGATTGACACTGCGTCCATCTCGCCTGATTGTGTGATTCTTGGGCCAATTAAGATCCACCACTTAAGCCGCAAATCATGTCTGTCAATCATCCGTCAATCTCTCAAGATTCTGATTTAATTCTCAGCGCCTTGCATTAATGGTCGTCTATGCGTCCATGAATAGTCTGGCCGATGTCAACGCGTCGTAGGTTGCTAACGCGTAGTTATGCGTTGAGTTGTTAACGCATCGTCAGGTTGTTTGCATTCCGTTCAGATCATGCGTCCACGAAGAACAGATTGCTAACGCGTCGTCCTGCGTTAAGAAGTCATCAACGCATCGTCTGCATTCCTGCATCAAAACATGCGTTTTAGGCTCAAAAAGTGGTAAAATCATTTATCTTCCTAAAAATACATTAGTATAACACAAAGGAAGATTTATTAGTCAAAATAAACATAACATGCCGCATGCTTCTCTATTTAATCTCTATTTATCTATGAAAAAGGCTATAATAACTTGTATTTCTACAAGTTATCAGCAACCTATCTAACCACCTAGCATAAAATGCTACTTCATCCAAAATTGTATCTTCATTCTCAACATCCATTAGGCTTTGTTCTAGATGATCACTAGCCAACATAACCTCTACATGCTTAAAAATAGTATGATCAATTATGTCTATAGCATGGCAAGGACTACTCTCATCATGATGACTCAAGGACTTATAAATATCAAATACAACATTTTTATCATTTACCCTTAGAGTCAACTTCCCTTGTTGGACATCTATGATAGGAATCTCAGAGTCCTCCTCCATGTCCAATACTACAAAATCTGCAGGGAAGATAAATTTGTCAACTTTAACTAATACATCTTCAACAATACCTTTAGGATAAGCTAATGATCTATCAGCAAGTTGCAGGGTGATGGTGGTAGGTTGTACTTCTCCAATGTTGAGTTTCCTATAAACAGATAAAGGCATCAAATTAATAGAAGCACCAAGATCACAAAGAGCTCTAGTAACATTTAAAGACCCAATAGTGCAAGGTATAGTAAAACTCCCTGGATCTTTCAACTTTTGTGGTAGCTTCTTTTGCAGCACAGCACTACATTCCTCAGTCATGCTAATCATCTCATATTGCCCAAACTTTTTCTTTTTAGACAAGACATCTTTCATGAATTTAGCATAGTTGGGCATTTGTTCTAAAGCCTCAGCAAATGGGATGTTAATATGAAGCTTTTTGAATAACTCAAGAAATTTAGCAAATTAGGAGTCTATTTCTTTTTTTTTTTAAACGTTGAGGATATGGCATAGTATTAGGTAAAAAAGGTAAAGGGTTAGATGACTTACTTGAAGATGTTGACTCTTTTACCTTTACCTTCTTTTCTAAGATCTTTGATTCATCTTCTAAAATTGGCTCTTGGATAGTGTCATCTACCTCTTGCTCTTCATCCTCATCAATGATCAATGGAGTGGATAGCTTTTCCCACTCCTCAAAGTCATGGCCTTGCACTCCTCTTTTGGATTTATCTCGTGACAACTAGGAAATTTTGTCACACCCCATCCCAGATACAATCTATACCTAGGATTGAGCGCAATACTGTTTCCCTTACATATAAGTTTATAGAAAGGATACCATATAAATCTCTATTCAAAACAACAGTTCTATTGACATATTAGAAAGAGATGCAGCCTCACAACAAGTATTTCTGTAAATATGCATATAAGGTACAACACATCCCCCTTTCACTTCTAAGAAACATGCACATTACAAAATATGTGTACAGACTAAATATTTACAACTATCCCAGAGGTTCGCTTCCAGATAGGCCCAGCGAGATTCTTCTGTAGGCTAGGCGTCCCGGACACGCTCGCTACCTGAAACAACAAACAACAACAAACTGAATGAGCAGAAAGCTCAGTGAGTGACTAAATCTATTAAACTATTCCTAACAAATATGAGCCAGTTTGTCTATCAGTAACCATTACGTATCTCATCCCAAAGAATTACTAAGATTCCCTTTCCCAAATTACACATATAACTATCAAGTCCTCATGTTTCACAGACTTGCAACTATTTAGTGCCTTCACATTTCGTCCCTCAGCACTTATTTAATTATATTTTCATTACCGTGTGCCTTCACATGAAATCCCTCAACACTGGTAACCAATTCTATCTTCGCACGAGCTAGTGTGTGATGGATTACTACATGCTGTCACTCATAGTCTCTGAGCATTGAAATCCATTCCTTATAGTTATTCAAGTGCCTTCACAAAGTCCCTAAGCACTTAACTTCACGCTTACCTACATATAAGCTTTCACCATAAGGTCCCTCAGCCACTATTATATTTAGACATTAGCATTAGTACCCTTTTAACTTACTAACACATCACATTCATAATGAGTACTACAAAGGATCACATTTCCTCATCAAATAAGCATACTAAATTTATCACAAGAAATAGCAAATAGTCACTCACGATTGGTCTCGGCTATAAGTGGATTATAAGCCTCCCCGAGCTCTTCCTGCCTGAAAACACATATTCCTCATGTTTAGTTTCCATAATCTCCCTTTTTCTTTAACACACAATAATAGCATTATTCTTTAGACAATTAAAAGCTGCCAGCGTTACTCATCATACACTACTGTACTAGCGACACTGCGTTGAATGTAACCAGCGAGACTACCTGAGGAGCGACACCCAGCGATACTCTAGCGAGAATCGTGAGACGCAAAGCCTATCTTGCGTTGCAGCGATACTTGCTTCGCTGCCCTGTCTCTCGCTTTCTCAGCGATACTACCGCTACAGCAGAACCGTTTCCTTCTTCCTCTCTTCTTCCTTCTTCAACCTGCTAAACATTACGTTTCGGTCAGTTTCAGAACTTTCTTCCTTCTACAAACTTGTTAGGGTATAAGTCCCTCATCTTACCTCTAAATTTCATGAAGAACATCCTCTCCGTTTAGGATATATTCTTCAACAGTCTGAGTTACCCCTAATCGTCCGATAATTCAGCTCTAATCTCTTCTTCCTGAGTTTGACACACATTTATACAAATTTCAGCTCAAGCATCCTTCATGAAACTTGCTAAAAATCGAGTTAACTTACTAACCTCAAAAGTTTCAACCCTAACCACCGTTTCTTCAATTTGTTCTTCCTCTAAAACCGAGCGTCACTCTGAGAAAGTAACACCAGCTGAGTCCTCTGCCCAACTCAAGTTTCTTCCACGGTTACGATGAGATTTCCACTCCAAATCAGCATGAACATCTTCTTCTACCTCCTTCCAATGTTTCGCTTTGGTATGGACCCAGCTCAAGCTCTGAAATACAATCGGAACAATTGAATTCTCAATCCATTTATATATATATATATACCACAGACTTATTCTCTATCTCAAAACTATACTATAATCTGTTTAACACATACCTTCTTTGTTCAGCTTCAGCAATGCACACGCCACTGATGATGTTTCTTTTCAAAACTCTCCCGCCAAATGGTTAACAAACGCATTACTCTCTCTCGGCCAACCTTGTTTGTCCAATGCATACCCACCTTCAACGCATGGTAGCGTTCACCGCATAATAGCCTCATCGCAAATCAGCTCCCAACTCCTCGTGGCTATTAACTTCCAACAGCCCGCTGCATTCAATGCGTTTGCCGCGAGACAATCTTCGGTACAAGGTGATTCTCCACGCCTTATGTCCTCAATGCGTCGTGGCTTCAACGCATAACAGTCTTCCCCCACCTTTGCGTTTACTCCGAAACTGTTTCCATTAAAACATGTTACCATCAACGCATAGCTGATACTTAGTCATTTTTTTTCGGCCCCAATCACAGTCCAGCAAACTACTCTAACCCAATCATCCATCTCTCGGCCCCCTTCTTGCCTTGCGTTCTCACAAAATTAGGTACGGGGCTTACAATTACCACCTCCTTACAAAGATTTCGTCCCCAAAATCAGTAGACAGCATACTCTTACTCAAATAAACTTGGATATTGCTTCATCATTTGCTCCTTTGGCTCCCACGTTGCTTCTTCTATCTCGTGATTTCTCCATAATACTTTAACTAATGGTATCACTTTGTTTCTTGAAACCTGTTCTTTCTCATCTATTATCTGTACAGGCTTTTCCTCATAGCTCAAATCTTCGTTAAGCTCTACTGGTTGCGTTGATAGCACATGAGTAGCGTCGGGAATGTACTTCCTCAACACTGATACATGGAATACATTATGTATCCTAGACATTTCAACAGGTAAAGCTAGTCTGTAAGCCACTGGTCCAACTCTTTCTAATATCTCATAGGGCCCAATATATCTAGGACTCAATTTCCCTTTCTTAGCAAATCTCAGAATTCCTTTCACGGTGATAACTTCAAAAACACTTTGTCTCCAATCTCGAATTCAAGATCTTTTCTTCTGTTGTCCGCATAGCTCTTCTGACGGACTCTAGCTGCTTTAAGATTGGCTTTAATCAGTTCTACCTTTTCTGTTGTAGCCAGCACAATTTCCGGTCCAACTAACTTTCTTTCACCAACCTCTCCCCAACAAACTGGGGTTCTGCATGGTCTACCATATAGTGCTTCATAGGGAGCCATCCCAATACTCGCTTGACAATTGTTATTATATGCAAATTCCATCAAAGGTAAATGCACATCCTAGTTACCCTGAAATTGTAACGCACAGGTTCTCAGCATATCTTCCAAAGTCTGAATGGTTCGCTCAGATTGCCCGTCGGTCTGAGGTTGAAACGCAGTACTGAATTGTAGCTTGGTTCCTAATGCGTTTTGCAAACTTTCCCAAAATTTAGAAGTAAATCTAGGATCTCTATCTGATGTCACCGTTACAGGTACACCAAACTGACTCACGATTCTGTCCACATACAATTGTGCTAACCTGTCTAAAGTGTAGGTCGTTTTAACTGGTAAAAATTGTGCCGTTTTTGTTAACCTGTCCACGATCACCCAGACTCCATTAATACCTGCTGATGTCCCCGGTAATCCAAACAGAAAGTCCATAGTAACTGTTGTGGAAATATTATTGTGTGAATTAACCTAACGCAAGGTACCAAAGTATATGGTTATGCGTTTAACATGGCATGCGTTGATCATGCAATGCGTTCTATTATTATGCGTTGGTTTTGTCAAATTTTCCTATTCCTCTACCCAAGTATAAGTAAAGTAATAGGTGTTCTCGGTGAGTCCGAGGTCGAACACAAGGATTATATTGATTTAGTTTTAATTGGATTGTATGCGTTACAGAGGTAACCAACAATTTTGAGAAAGTTGTGTTTCTAATTTAAGGGAAAGCAGATGTTTGTACACTAGACTAACAGTTGTGGAATATGGAAAGCATGCGACACAGCAAGTTCAGCTAAGATGTGTATGAATGGATAAAAAAAAAGGTTCGGGTTGGTTAACATCTAACATCGGAAACGCACAGTAGTACCCTATTCATACTAGCGACTCTTCTCCCGGTTGTCAGTCGCTATGCGTTATATGTCTATAACGCATAGGAGAGTGTTAAGAACCAAGGTTGTCCCCGTAATCAGGTAACATTACTTAGCCCTTGTCAATTGAGTTCCACAATCACTTACCCTCTCGAGCAGTCTGATTATTACTACTTATGTCGATTTGTCAGATGGATATAAGCATCGGATTAAGCTCGCAAGTGACAAGTTAGAATAGTTACACTGCGGTCCCTAGTCAGATGCTAACGCAACCCTAGACCCCCGAGTGATTAGTTACTCATGGCTTGAAAATATAAAGTGAGCAGATGAGAAGAGTGAATAGACATGGAAGATAATTGTATTGATGAAAATGAGATACAAATTTTGATAAGTCAATTTCTTGATACAAATCTAAAATTCAAGTAAGAAAAGTAAGAAAGAAAGCAAGGCAAGGCGTCAATGTCTTGAGTCACCCGAGTGGAAGCGTGATGATTTGCTGTGAAGTGGTGCGGCGGAAAGGAAAACTCTTCTCTCTCGAGCTATTTGTTTCCGGTTGAAGTCTGAGAGAACTCTACTGTCACTTATGGAGTCCTTCCGAGAATCAACAACCTTTCTCCTCTCGCAGAGCTGCCCTTTTATAGATGATGAAATCGCAGTTAATGGCAGATCTGCTTGATTGGTGGCGAGATTGACACTACGTCCATCTCGCCTGATTGCGAGATTCTCAGGCCAATTAAGATCCACCACTTGAGCCGCAAATCATGTCTGTCAATCATCCGTCAATCTCTCAAGATTCCGATCTGATCCTCAGCGCCTTGCAGTAACGGTTGTCTATGTGTCCATGCATAGTTTGATTGATGTCAACGCAGCGTAAGTTGCTAACGCGTAGTCATGCGTTGAAGTGTTGTTAACGCGTCGTCAGGTAGTTTGCGTTCTTTTCAGATCATGCGTCCATGAAAAACAGATTGCTAACGTATCGTCCTGCGTTAAGAAGTCATCAACGCATTGCTTGCATTCCTGCGTGAAAACATGCGTTTTAGGCTTAACAAGTGGTAAAATAAATATCTTCATCAAAATTCAAGAGTATAACACAAAGGAGGATTTATTAATGGAATTTATCATTAACTACTGCATGCTTCTCTTATTTAAACTCTATTTATCTATGAAAAAGGCTATAATAACTTGTATTTCTACAAGTTATCACACCCCCAAACTTAGATAAATGCTTGTCCTCAAGCATAACTTCTATCTAAGAAACTTCAATCATTCTAAACATTTTATCAACGCATTGACTAGTCTCTCAGAATGCTATACTCAATCAGTTACCCGTTAGTTATATTATTTCTCTACCTCTATATTCTTTTCTTTAGGACGGGTCTAATTTGTATGCGGCAAGCTTTCTTTTCAAAATTCTTAAACTCATTATTCACAAAATTTTTGTTTCTTCTTTTGAACGTTGAGTCTGAAAGATGAAGATATAAAGTTCCTTTTTCTTTCATTGGTTTTATTATATGTTTATTAAGTATGCGTCGAGTAGGGTTACCCACCTTCGTTCTGACATACCAACGATGGGGTGCATGAAGGCAGCCAACTACGAGCAAGTGTCCTTCTCGACTAAACTCTTATCTAAGTTTGGTTTCCTCACTAGACATTGGAGTTTGTTATTTAACTATGCGTCGCTGAATACAATTACCCACCTTCGTTTTGACACACCAACTATGGGGTGCATAAAGGTGGCCAACTATGAGCAGGTGTCGTTTTCAGCTAAACTCTTAACAAGATAAATATATTAGTCTTGCCAACGGAGTTTTGCGTTTCAAAGAATCAATTTTTTTTTTTTTTTTGAATTGATTGAACTAAGTTCCTCTTATTTTTATCTTTGACAGTTCAAACCTCTTCCACCCCCAAACTTGAGAGTAGCAAGGTCCTCATTGCTTAAATTGTAAACAAAGACTAAGTTGCAAAATTTTGTAAAAGAGGTTTGAATTTGCTGCTTGCATACATTCAAAGTAGGTTTGCGTTTCTAAGGAATAGTATGCAGACGCATTGAAAGTAATCTAACTTAAAGAGTTTACAAAAAGTGTAAGCATGATTATCATCACAGGGACCAACTTTTCAACGCAAAGATAAAAGTTAAGACTAATTAAATGTACTTAGAATAAATTTATAACAAGGGACAACGCAAAGAGGAAATTAAAGATCCATGCGATGAAGAAAATATTCATTCTATTAATGTGAATTTCACCAATGCATACAATTGAATGTGAAGATACAAAATTTGCAAGAAAAATACAAGTCTTGACTACACCCCTAAACTTTTCAACCATCAGGCTCGTCTTCATCAGGTCTGCGTTGCTGTTCAGACGCAGGACGTTGCGGCACTGGGAAGACAAGAGGCTGTTGGAGGCGTTCTGGAATATTAGGGGGCGGGATTTCCGAACGGATGGAGAACAGTTGGTGAACATAATTCAGTGTGAATTGGAACTGCTCCGTCTGCCAGCGTGCTAACATATTCAATGAATGCATCACAGGATGCAATATCGCTTGCTGCAAGTATGTTTGCACTGTCTCCCATTCAAGGTCAAGTGGGCCTTCTTGCTATTGAGGTTGCGTTGGTGGGGTAAGCGGGTTTTGTTGAGGTGGGGGAGTGGGTGGAGTTTCGTCAAACGCAGGGGATGATGGACGCATAAAAGTCGCGCAAAAATCCTCTTAGTGTGAGTCATCAACTCTTATTGGGGCAGAGGGTTTTGTGGAAGGTCGGGGTTTTGGATGTTTGGGGCGATGCGTTTTCTGAGGAGGTGGAGGTGGTTTAGGGCGATGCGTCTCAGGAGGAGGTGGAGGTGGAGTTGGTTCCCTTCTGGTTTTTGGAAGTGGGGGTGAAGGGCTTGAGGTTGGGGAAGGTTGGATGGTGGCATCAGGACTTGCCACGCCCTTCAACTTGGACGACTTCCCCTTCTTCTGCGGTGCGGCTTTGGAGGTGGAATGGGTTGATGAGGTCTTTTGGTAGCCTTGGTAGGCTCTGGTAGATATTGCGATCCTCTCATCAACCGACGTAGAGTCTTGTTGGCGATTACGCCATTAACTACAATCATCTTGTCTGCGTCTAACACTTCCGTTGACCTTCCGATGGAAGCATTGGCGTATAAATTCAAGATAAGAGAGGGGAAAAAGAGTTGGCCCCTGGGCTTGCTGAACACCCCTCTTATCTGCGCCGCAATTATGCGTCCAACATCAAGGGTGATGCGACGCATAATGCAGTATGCTGCCATCACTCAATCCCTTGACACTGTCTTGTCATGTGTTGTCGGGATCAGCCGTTTCTTCACCAAATACACCCACAGGTTTGCCTCTGGAGTTAGGCTGCTTGCTGAAAGCGTCTTTATACCTGTGGGTGAAACATCCCACTTTGCCCCTGGCTTCGCCATTACCCGGAGTGCGTCCTCCAATAACTCCGTTGGAGTTGATTCTATGATCTTATTTCCTTCCGCCTCCGGGTTGTCCCTCAACTCATATATTGCGTTGATTTCCCTTGCATTGAATGGGACTTCAATTTCATCCACCACCACCACGTCTTCCTCCTCATCTATGCGTCCGTTATAGAAATCTCGGACTACTTCAGGTTGGACCCAAGGAGTGCTGGTACAGAAGTTTCTCCAGCCGTGGTGGTCAATTATTTCGGTGATGTATGGCGGCACTGGGGCGTCTTCAGGGAAAAATCCTACCTCGATCATCAGGTCAGGGAACGCTCTGCGTCTCCCTTTTCCTTCCTTTTGTTGTGGCGACGCATCAGCCACTTTCTCTTTTCCCTTGGCCTTAGCTGGAATCGCATTTACGGTTCTCTTCTTGCTTTCGGCCATTTTGATTGGTTCTTCGGTCACCTTCTCCTTTCCCTTGCGTTTCTCATTATGTGTGCTTGGGAGTTTGGTGACCGCCACCACCTTTTCTTTCCTCTTCTTCTTCTCCAAGGTGCTTACACCTTGTTCTTCCCCCGCATCCTCCTCGATGCGTTCCTTCCTACTCTTCTTCTTCTTTTTCTTCTTGCCCTCCCCTTCCTCTTGGGCGTTTAATCGAGCAGCCAGCTCTGCATCTTCTTCAATTTGGAGCTCTCTTTCAAGCTCTTCGGCTGCTTTTTCTATTCTTTCTTCTTCTTCCATTTCCTCTACAAATGCCAATGCGGCAGATTCTATTGGAGGATCAGGAAGGTCTTGCGTCTCTCCGCCTTCTTGTGGCCGCACTTCCTTTAGCGCCTTTGTTCTAGCCAATGCGTCTTTGGCTATTTTCTCCACTTCTTTTCTCAGGGCCCTGAGCTCTTTTGTCAACTTGGCCCTCTTCTTCCTCTCTTTCTCTGCCAGCCGATCAAAGGATGTGGCCGCAACTAGAGACTCAAGTCTGTCTCCTTGGTCTGTGTTTTTCGGCTCTTCATCCTCGGCAATCTCCGGTGATACCCTTCGTTTCTTCCTCAGTAGAGGTACCTCCTCCTCTTCTTCAACTCTTTTTCTCTTGGCTTCTGCGGCCATCACAACATTTCCTATCGGTCCTTCATTGGAGTCTAATGTCAACTCCTCAGGACTCATCGACGCAGGGACAGACCCTTGCGTTTCTCTTTGCTCGCCTACTTCCTCCTTACTGTAGGCAACCTCTCCCTCCTTATCTCTCCCACTGTATTCACCCTCCCGAGTCTCCTTCAACTGACTCTGGACCTTCTTTACCGGCGAGGGTGATTCCCTTCGTGCGTCTGAGACGGATGCGTCCCTTGGGTCTTGCAGCTCGCTCAGAATCTGGGCTATCCACTCGTCTGGGGATTTTGCTGAGTTCACTTCCCCGACAGTGACAGCCACCTCTTCTTCTTCTATTCTTCCCATCTCTTCCGTCCCTCTAGTGCTTGGTGGACGGGATAGGGGCAAGGGTTGGTTTACCTCCCCTTCCTCTTGACCTTTTGCCTCCTGCTCCTCTTGAGCTATTCTTTTAAGATGTCGTCGAAAACATCCCTCTCTTCCCTTCGACGCACCTCACTGCTACCGTGCAGTGCACTGGCCTCATCGCGCACCGTTCCAGGAACAGGTTGCTCAGCCTCGGAGTTCTCTGCGCTTACCCTCTGGCTTTTGACATTGTAGTTTGCGGCAGAGAATTCCTTCATATTCTTCATCCTTGGCCGGGAAATGCAGGACTTGACCCGGCTTTTGGGTTTTGAGGTAGGGATTGGGTCGATTCGGCTCAAAGGTCGGATATTGAGGACTTCCACACAGTCGTCGGAGTCATCGACTACTGGTGGACGGGTAGGGGTTCTGGCGAATGGCCGGAAAAATGGGTAGATGGGTGGTCGCTGGGCAGTTGCCCTGATTCTAGACGCGGAGAAGTTAGGGATAAACGGTGGGTTTGGATTTCTTGGTCTGACCGGTGAAGCAAAAGGCCTCACAGGTCTGGAAGGGTAAAATGGAGGTGGAGAAAAGAATGGAAATCGAGATGAAGATGGTCTTGGGGAACTGGTTCCGGCGAAGTTTTCTTGATTTTCTGGGTTGGTCTGGTTAGACATAAGAATTCAGCGAGAATACAAATTGCCGAAGGTTTAAGGGAGAAGAAAGGTTTCGAAAATGGAAAATGGGAAATCGGATCGCGCTTATAAAGGCTTAATTTAGCCGTCGGTAATTAATGCGGATACGCAATATCAAAATCCCACTGATCAAGGCGACTTTCCTTGAGCCGCACACCCATCACGTGTAATTGGCGGCTTTGTGACGCACACAGAGCACTTGAGTGTTTTTGGCACTTGAGTGTTTTTCTAGGGAAGACCCGTAGTCTGAGAAGACATCTGCGTTTCTCCTAGTGCTCTTCTAAAACACATAAAACTAATGATCAACGCATACTGATGAACACTTGGTTCTCAGGTCAGTTTATGCGTTGTAAGTTAAATGTGATGCATTTTCCAAAATATATACGGCTCTACCTTTCCTCTAACCTTAGTTCGATAAACACAGAAATCGTTTATCGATTGACGCATAGTTTACTTTATGCGTTGGACGCAGTCATGAATAAAAGATCATTCACAAATTTGGCTCCTACTTTCATGCTTTTCTCATTTACATCTATAAACTAAATAAAAAAAAATCAATATATGCTAAAAACAATAATTCAAATGAAAGTAATAAAGCACAATATAATAACATGAAATTAAATACTATAACAAATTTAAATAAAATAAAGCAAGGGTAAAAGAAAGCGTCCCTGGTAATGTAGGCATTCAGCAACGCAGGGATCTTTCGACGCAAGCTCAGTCATTACACTCGCGTAGGTCAATGGAGGTCTTATTAATTTTGAACTCTCCACTGTAGTAGAGCTTAACTCTTTATCCATTGACCTTGAAGAAGGTGGTTCCATTTTCATTTGTCAGCATGACCGCACCATGCGGGAACACTTCCTTGATTATGAATGGACCCGACCATCGAGACTTTAGCTTACTTGGAAACAAACGCAACCTTGAGTTAAATAACAGGACCTTCTGACCGACGTATAGAGTTTTCTTACTAATATTCTTGTCATGCCATTTCTTGGTCCTTTCTTTGTACAACTTTGCGTTTTCATAAGCTGACTGTCTCCACTCCAGGAGTTCGTTTAGTTAAAGCTTTCTGTCTTCTCCGCTTGCCTCCTAGTCTAAATTGAGCTTTTTCATGGCCCAGATGGCCTTGTGCTCCAGCTCAAGTGGGAGATGGCATGCTTTACCAAACACCAACGCATAGGGTGACATGCCTATCGATGTTTTGAATGCCGTTCTGTAGGCCCATAGAGCTTCATCTAATTTCTCTGTCCAATCTTTCCTTGATGTGCTCACGACCTTTTCCAGTATGGATTTGATCTCCCTGTTTGTTATTTCAGCTTGGCCGTTTGTCTGCGGGTGATAGGCAGTTGCTACCCTGTGCGAGACATTAAACTTAGTCAGTAAATTAGTGATTATGCGATTTATAAAATGCGTACCTTCATCACTAATTATTGCCCTTGGTGTCCCAAATCGAGAGAAGATTTGTTTCTTTAAGAACTTGGACACTGCGTTTGTGTCATTCTTTGCACAGGCTGCTGCTTCTACCCACTTGGATACGTAGTCGACCGCTACTAAGATATATTGATTGCTGCAAGAAGGAGGGAATGGTCCCATGAAGTCGATTCCCCATACGTCGAACAACTCAACTTCTAGCATTGAATTCAGAGGCATCTCATTCCGGTTGGAAATGTTGCCTATTCTCTGACAACGATCGCTAGCTACCGCATATGCCCTTGCGTCTTTAAATAATGTGGGCCAGAAATACCCACTTTGCAAAACCTTTGCAGCTGTTCTCTGCCCTCCAAAGTGTCTTCTGTAAGGTGCTTCATGACAGCTTCTCAGGATGCTATGCGTTTCATATTCTGGAACGCATCGACGCAGTATGTGGTCAGGGCCAAATCTGTATAGATATGGCTCTTCCCAACAGTAGAACTTACTTTCATGTTGGAGCTTTTTCCTTTGTTGAGCGTTAAATTCTTCAGGCCATTGGTTACAAACCAGATAGTTGACTATGTCTGCGTACCACGGTTCCTGACTCTCTGCGTTCATTACATGCTCGTCTAGGAATCGTTCCTCTATATCACTCCAACTCTCTTGGACCTCTTTATTTTCCAACCGAGATAGGTGGTCCGCAACCTGATTCTCGGTTCCCTTTTTGTCTTTAATCTCCAAATCGAATTCTTGCAACAGCAGGACCCAACGGATAAGTCTAGGCTTTGCGTCCTTTTTCGCCATCAAATACTTGATCGCAGAATGATCACTATAGGTGGTCACCTTTGACCCTATCAAGTATGCTCTAAATTTGTCAACCGCAAAGACTATGGCTAACATTTCCTTCTCAGTAGTAGTGTAATTCTCCTGAGATGAATTCAGTGTTTTACTAGCATAATGGATGGGGTGCATAATTTTCTCTTTTCTCTGCCCCAATACTGCTCCCACCGCATGGTTACTTGCGTCGCACATTAGTTCAAACGGGAGAGACCAGTCCGGTGCAACTAAAATAGGTGCTGAAATCAGAGCTTGCCTTAGAGACTCAAATGCGTTTAAGCATTTACCGTCGAAATTGAATTCCTTGTTGACTTCTAGCAACTCGCTGAGTGGTTTTGCTACTTGCGAGAATCCCTTAATGAATCTTCTATAGAAGCCCGCATGGCCTAGGAAACTTCGCAAAGTCTTAACATTTGTGGGGGCTGGGAGTTTTGCTATCGCATCTATCTTTGCCTGATCCACTTCCAATCCAACCTTTGAGATTTTATGCCTCAACACAATACCCTCAGTCACCATAAAATGGCATTTTTCCCAGTTGAGGACTAGATTTGTGTCTTCGCATCGTTTGAGCACTCGTTCTAGGTTGGTCAAGCATTCATCATAAGATTTCCCAAATACTGAGAAGTCATCCATAATCACCTCTACGGATTGTTCCAAATAGTCAGAGAATATTGCCATCATACATCTTTGCAACGTCCCTGGTGCGTTACATAGCCCGAATGGCATGCGTCTGAACGCAAAGGTCCCATACGGACATGTGAACGTCGTCTTCTCTTGATCTTCCGGAGCTATCATGATTTGGTTATAGCCGGAATATCCGTCCAGGAAGCAGAAAAATTCATTACCTGCCAGCCTATCTAGCATCTGGTCGATGAATGGCAGTGGAAAGTGATCCTTCTTTGTTGCCGCATTCAGCTTGCGGTAGTCCATCAGATGCGCCAGCCAGTGACCATTCTTGTTGGTATCAGTTTATTCTTGCTGTTCATGATCACTGTCATTCCCCCTTTCTTTGGTACACACTGAACTGGGCTCACCCAGCTGCTGTCGGAGATTGGATAAATGACCCCTGCATCGAGCCATTTGATGATCTCTTTCTTCACAACCTCCTTCATTGCGGGGTTGAGCCTGCGTTGCCTCTCAACTGAACCATCCTTACCCTCTTCTAACCGAATTTTGTGCATGCAGTATGAAGGGCTTATTCCTCTGATATCCGCTAAGGTTCATCCTATGACTTTGATATGGTTTTTCAGGATATCCAGCAAAGCCTTTTCACATTCTGTCGTCAACGTAGAGGATATGATGACCGGTAGCGTGCTTTCTTCCCCCCAGATATGCATACTTCAGATGCGTTGGCAGTGTCTTAAGTTCAAGGGTTGGTGGCTCTTCTAAGGACGGCTTTGTTTTTTTCGTGGTTCTGTTGCCTAAGTCCAAGCGTTCAAAGTTTGCGTTGGAGATTATATTTATTTCCGCCTCTCTTTCTTCATTCAATTCATCCAGCAGTATTTCATTTTCCGCACATGCGTCGATGATGCTTTCCTTTTCTTCAGTTATCTCTTCGATCATCTGGCAAGAATGAAAATCATCAGGATACTTCAACGCATTAAAAACATTAAATTTTACCTGCTGGTCATCCACTCGAATAGTTAACTCCCTTCCTGAACGTCAATCAGGGCGCGTCCAGTAGCTAAGAAAGGTCTTCCCAAGATGATGGGCACCTCTCTGTCAGCTTCATAATCCAAAATTATGAAGTCAGCCGGGAAGATAAATTTGTCCACCTTTACAAGAACATCCTCGATTTTCCCCTCTGGATGTTTAATGGAACGGTCAGCAAGCTGAAGTGTGACTGTGGTTGGCCGTGCTTCCCCTATACCCAACTTCTTGAATATAGATAGTGGCATTAAATTGATGCTGGCCCCTAAGTCGCATAGTGCCTGACCGACGTCCATTCTTCCTATAGAACAGGGCAATGTGAAACTCCCTGGATCTTTCATTTTAGCGGGGATATTGCTTTTAAACAATGCATTGCATTCCTGCATCAATGCGGCTGTCTCAAACTCTCCGAGCCTCCTTTTCTTAGATAATATGTCTTTCAGAAATTTGACATAGCTCGGCATTTGTTCCAGAGCTTCCACCAACGGAATGTTGATGTGAAGTTGTTTGAGAACGTCCAGGAATTTTCTGAATTGACCCTCGTCATTCTTCTTCTTTAGGCGTTGAGGAAAGGGCGGACGCATAAGGAGATTGGTATTCTGAGATACCGACGCAGGGTTTGCCTGCATTGCTTTTTCTCTCCCCTTTCCATTTTCTTGTTCTCTAACGGTCGTGGTTGTGGATGAAGATTGCGGTTCATGGATAGATGTTGCGGGAGTTGGTAGTGGAGTGATTTGAGGCTGCAGATTTCCTTGCATCCTCTGTTCTTGCGGTTTAGTGGGAAGAACTTTCCCACTCCTCAATGTTACAGCTTGACATTGTTCCTTACCGTTACCTTGTGGGGCTTCGGTATTACTAGGTAATGCTCCTTGGGTCTGGTATTTCGCTCACTTGCCATTTGCCCCACTTGTAGTTCTAGATTTCTGATTGCAATGGCATGGCTTTTTATTTCTCCCATCTGATTTTGGAGCATCGCTTCAAGCGACTTACGCGTTTCTTCATTTTGAGTAATCGTTTGACGCATAAGTGCTTCCAAGGATGATGATGATGAATTTGCTGACTGATTTCTTTGCGCTTGATGCCCTTGAACACCTTGGTTATACACGGGATTATTATTTCTCTGTGCTTGTTGTCAACCGCCCTGCGTCTGTGGTTGGTTTCCTCCACATCCAAAGTTAGGATGGTTCCTCCAACCCGGATTATAAGTCTTGGAGTACAGGTTGTTCTGAACATAACAAACAGACTGTCGGTTGTAGGGACATATATCATACAAGTGGCCCTCACCGCATTGCACACAGCTTACAGATGCTGTTGCATTTACCGTGTTCGTTGCGTCCATAGATGCAACGGTTCCACCTTGGTTGTTCAACGCAATGGTTTGCAGCAAGGATGTCATGTTGGCGATCTGAGCTGAAAGGTTACTAGTCGCATCCGTTTCAATCATTCCAGCTTGCGATCGTCTTTTATCCATATACCTGGATCCATATCCATCATCCACCCATTCATCAGTATTCCTCAAAATTCTGTCGAGGATCTCTTTGGCTTGCGTGTAAGTTTTGTCCATCAAACCTCCTGCTGCAGAGGCGTCCGCCACTGATTGTGATGTTTTGTTCAGTCCTCCATAGAAAATCTCCATCTGTACACAATCAGGGATACCGTTATGGGCACAATTTCTTACCAGCCTTTTAAACCGGGCCCATGCCTCACTAAGCGTCTTCGAGTCCTTTTGCTCGGAGGTGACAATGTCTCGTCGCCTCTTTGCACTTACCGTCGGAGGAAAGTATTTCTGCATGAACTTTTCAACCATTTTGCCCCACGTTGTAATCTCACCAGGTTCAAATGAGTACGCCCACTGATTTGCCTCATCTCTGAGAGAAAATGGGAATAGCGTCAGTCTGATGCTATCTTACGGTACTCCAGCCATTGGAAATGCACTACAGATTTCCAAGAAACTCTTCAGGTGTGCATGTGGATCTTCACCCGTTGCACCCCCAAACTGCCCTGCGGCTTGCAGCATTTGCAACATTACTGGCTTCATTTCGAACCTTCCATTACCCTCGAAGGTTGGTTGTAGAATTCCAGGTGCGAAATTATATAAATTAGGCGACGCATACTCCCTCATCGGGCGATTTCTATCATTCGCCAAGAGGATCGGATTTGTATCATAATTTGCGTGCTCTTGCGCATTTGCGTTCTGCCTGACCTCAGCTTGAGGAGCTTGAGGTTGATTGTTGTGAGCATCCATGGCCTCTTCAATAGACTGATTTCTCCTTCTTTGCTTATTCTGTCTTATCCTTCTTCTGAAGGTCCTCTCAATCTCAGGGTCAATATCAAATGTCGGGTTATCCCCTTCACTCATATACTGTTAGAAGCCTCTGACAGAAGAGAAGCTTGCTATACTCTGTCAACTGAGGAATTCTGCAACCCAATAATCCAAAGAAAATGATTAAATCAATGAATATTCCCCGGCAACAGCGCCAAAAACTTGTTGTGGAAATATTATTGTGTGAATTAACCTAACGCAAGGTACTAAAGTATATGGTTATGCGTTTAACATGGCATGCGTTGATCATGCAATGCGTTCTATTATTATGCGTTGGTTTTGTCAAGTTTTCCTATTCCTCTACCCAAGTATAAGTAAAGTAATAGGTGTTCTCGATGAGTCCGAGGTTGAACACAGGGATTATATTGATTTAGTTTTAATTGGATTGTATGCGTTACAGAGGTAACCAACAATTTTGAGAAAGTTGTGTTTCTAATCTAAGGGAAAGCAGATGTTTGTACACTAGACTAACAGTTGTGGAATATGGAAAGCATGCGACACAGCAAGTTTAGCTAAGATGTGTATGAATGGATAAAAAAAAAGGGTTCGGGTTGGTTAACATCTAACATCAGAAACGCACAGTAGTACCCTATTCATACTAGCGACTCTTCTCCCGGTTGTCAGCCGCTATGCGTTATATGTCTATAACGCATAGGAGAGTGTTAAGAACCAAGTTTGTCCCCGTAATCAGGTAACATTACTTGGCCCTTGTCAATTGAGTTCCACAATCACTTACCCTCTCGAGTAGTTTGATTATTACTACTTATATCGATTTGTCAGATGGATATAAGCATCGGATTAAGCTCGCAAGTGACAAGTTAGAATAGTTACACTGCGGTCCCTAGTCAGATGCTAACGCAACCCTAGACCCTCGAGTGATTAGTTACTCATGGCTTGAAAATATAAAGTGAACAGATGAGAAGAGTGAATAGACATGGAAGATAATTGTATTGATGAAAATTAGATACAAAATTTGATAAGTCAATTTCTTGATACAAATCTAAAATTCAAGTAAGAAAAGTAAGAAAGAAAGCAAGGCAAGGCGTCAATGTCTTGAGTCGCCCGGGTGGAAGCGTGATGATTTGCTGTGAAGTGGTGCGGCGGAAAGGAAGACTCTTCTCTCTCGAGCTGTTTGTCTCCGGTTGAAGTTTGAGAGAACTCTACTGTCACTTATGGAGTCCTTCCGAGAATCAACAACCTTTCTCCTCTCGCAGAGCTGCCCTTTTATAGATGATGAAATCGCAGTTAATTGCAGATCTGCTTGATTGGTGGCGATATTGACATTGCGTCCATCTCGCCTGATTGCGTGATTCTCGGGCCAATTAAGATCCACCACTTGAGCCGCAAATCATGTCTGTCAATCATCCGTCAATCTCTCAAGATTCCGATCTGATCCTCAGCGCCTTGCCGTAACAGTTGTCTATGCGTCCATGCATAGTTTGATTGATGTCAACGCAGCGTAAGTTGCTAACGCATAGTCATGCGTTGAAGTGTTGTCAACGCGTCGTCAGGTAGTTTGCGTTCCGTTCAGATCATGCGTCCATGAAGAACAAATTGCTAACATATCGTCCTGTGTTAAGAAGTCATCAACGCATTGCTTGCATTCCTGCGTGAAAACATGCATTTTAGGCTTAACAAGTGGTAAAATAAATATCTTCATCAAAATTCAAGAGTATAACACAAAGGAAGATTTATTAATGGAATTTATCATTGACTACCGCATGCTTCTCTTATTTAAACTCTATTTATCTATGAAAAAGTTCTCAGTAACATGCTCCCATTTCTATTCGGGAATAGGGAGTGGATTCAATAATCCTGCTGGCCTTTGTCGTTCAGGCTTAACCTGCTGACAAATTAAGCATTTTGCTACAAATTCTGCTATTTCTTTTTTCATACCTGGCCACAAATAGAATTTCTTCAGCGTTCTGTACATCTTGGTACTATGAGCCTCTTCCAGTATCATTTGTTTAACTTCTTCATCGTTTGGTACATATATCCTGCCCCGTTTCAATAATACACCATCAGGTCTGAGCTCGAAGTCTGTTCTCTGTTGAGTCTTTACCTCTTCTACTAACTTACTAATTATAGGATCAGCCATTTGTGTCACACCCCAACCCAGATTTACTCCATACCTAGGAAGGAGCATGATCCTATTCCCAACATAAGACTCTATAATATAAATACCATACAAGAATAGCAAATCATAAAACAATCCCATTATCACATCAGAAGAACGTGTAAACTTTTAACTAACATATCTGAATATACTCATAGTAGGTACAACACGTCCGTCTTTCACTATACCCTCAGTAAAGATGTTTATCACATGACATAAGAGCATTCTAAATAATTACAACTATCCCAGAGGTTGGCTTCCAGATAGGCCCAAACGAGATTCTTCAGTAGGCTAGGCGTCCCGGACACGCTCGCTACCTGAAACAGAAACCAACAACAAACTGAATGAGCAAACGGCTCAGTGAGTGACTAAATCTACTAAAACTAATCATATTAACTTAAATCCAGTTTGTAAGATAGTAACCATCACATAACCCATCCCAATGAATTATCAAGATTCACTTTCCACTATGCATGTATATCTATCAATTCTCATGTTTCACAAATTTCCTATCTATTTAGTGCCTTCACTTTCCGTCCCTCAGCACTTATTCATGTATAACTACAATACCATGTGCCTTCACATGAGATCCCTCAGCACAGGTAACAAACTCTATCTACGCTCAAGTGCCTTCTCACAGAATCCCTCGGCACGAGCTAGATGTGATAGGTTACTACATGCCTTCACTTATAGTCCCTGAGCATTGTAGTCCATTCTCTACTGTTATTTAAGTGCCTTCTCAAATCCCTCGGCACTTAATATCACGCTTACTCACAAGTAGCTTTCACCATAAGGTCCCTCAGCCACTATTGCGCTTAAACATTTGTAATAATATTCTTTTAAATCACTAACACATCTCATGCATAAAGTAAACTACCATGCATCACGTTTCCTCATCACTATGCGTACTAAGTTTAACACAAGATATAACAAACAGTCACTCACAATCGGTCCCGGCTCTAAGTGGGTTATAAGCCTCCCCGAGCTCTTCTTGGCCTGAAAATACACAATCCTCAAGTTTACTTTCTATAATCTCCCTTTTCCTTTAACATACAGTAGCATCGTTACTCTATAGAAATTAGTAAGCTACCAGCGTTACTCAAAAAGATACTCAAACTGTACTAGCGACACTGCGTTGATTAGAACCAGCGAAACTACCTTGAGGAGTGATACCCAGCGATACTCTAGCGAGAGTTGTGAGACGTAAGCCTATCTTTGCGTTGCAGCGTTACTTTTTCTGCTGCTCAGTCTCTCGCTTACTCAGCGATACTTTCGCTGTGATAGAACCGTTTCCTTCTTCCTTTCTTCTTCCTTCTTCAACCTGCTAAACATTTCGTTTCAATCAATTTCAGTACGTTCTTCCTTCTACAAACTTGTTAGAATACAGGTCCTTCATCTTACCTCAAAATTTCATGAAGAACCTCCTCTCCGTTTAGGACATAACCTTCGACAACTCCAAGTTACCTCTAATCACCCGACAATTCAACTTCCGTCTCTTCTTCCTGAGTTTGACACACAATTAGACAATTTCAGCTCAAACATCCTTCGTGAATTCTGCTAGAAATCGAGTTAACTTACTAACCTCAAAGTTTCAGCCCTAACCCTCATCTCTTCAATTTGTTCTTCCTCCAAAACCGAGCATCACTCTGAAGAGATCACAGCAGCCGAAACCTCTGTCAAACCCGAGTTTCTTCCACAAATTCAATGAGATTTCTGCCTCAGATCAGCATGAACATCTTCTTCTACCTCCGATGTTTCGCCTTAATATGGACCCAACTCGAGCTCTAAAATGCAAGCAGAACCATTGAATTCTCAGTCCACTTATATATATACCACCGACTTGTACTTCCTTTCAATTCTACACTATAATCCGTTCGACGCATACCTCCTAGGCTTAGCTTCATCAACGCACACGGCCTCTGATGATATTTCATTTCAAACGCTCCTGCCAAATAGTTAACATACGCATTACTTTCTCTCAGCCAACACTCCTTGTCCAACGCATGCTCGCCTTCGACGCATGGTAGCGTTCACCGCATAACAGCCTAAACGCAGATCAGCTCCCAAACTCCCCATGGCCTCTACTTCTAATCGGCACATTGCCTTCAATGCGTTTGACACATAATGATCCTCGATACCAAGTGATCCTCCACGCCTTATGTCCTCAACGCGTTTCAACTTCAGCGCATGATCAGCTTCCCTCACCTTTGCGTTTACCCCAAAATTATTTCCTCCACCACAGGTTGCCATCAACGCATAACTTACACTTAGCTATTTTCCCACTCCAAATGCAAGCCAGCCAACTACTTTTGCACATTCACCCATCTCTCGGCCCCTTCTTCTTTGCGTTCCAATAAAATAGAAGCGGGGCTTACAATTTCCCTCTTTATAACTTCATCTACTAGTTTAGGTTTCAACTGGAAATGTGCTAATAATGCTCCTGTTCCAGTTACTTCCAAATTAGCCTCACCAAATCTCAACTTTTTGTGTAAGGACACCCTTATTACATTCAGTAAATTTACTTCACTCTGAGACTTCCTACTCAAAGCGTCAGCCACCACATTTGCCTTCCCTAGATGATAATTTATGGTACAATCATAATCCTTGATCAACTCTAACCACCTCCTTTGCCTCATGTTAAGTTCTTTTTTATCAAAGATATATTTTAGGCTTTTGTGGTCTGTATAGATATGGCATTTCTCTCCATACAGATAATGCCGCCATATCTTCAATGCCAACACCACCGCAGCCAATTCCAAATCATGAACAGGGTAGTTAACTTCATGTGGCCTCAACTGTCTAGAGGCATAAGCTATAACCTTGCCTCCCTGCATTAGCACACAACCCAACCCCTGTCGGGAAGCATCACAATGCACCTCAAACTCCTTCCCTGACTCTAGAAGTGCCAGAATAAGTGCAGATATCAACCTATTCTTCAACTCCTGAAAACTTTGTTCACACTCGTCATTCCACCAAAATTTAGTACTTTTCTTAGTTAAGTGAGTCAATGGTAAAGCTATCTTAGAAAATCCCTGCACAAATCGCCGATAGTATCCTGTAAGTCCCAGGAAACTACGTACCTCAGATACTGTCTTAGGCTGTTCCCATCTAGTAATCGCCTCAGTTTTCTGAGGATCCACACACACTCCTGCCTCGGATACAATATGTCCTAAGAACATCACCTGTTTCAACCAAAATTCGCATTTGCTGAATTTTGCATATAGTCTCTTTTCTCTTAACATCTGCAAAACAGTTCTAAGATGTTTCTCATGTTCCTCCCTGCTTTTGGAATATACTAAGATATCATCAATAAATACAATCACAAACTGATCCAGATAAGGATGAAAAATCCTATCATCAGGTCCATGAATACTGCTGGAGCATTTGTCAAACCAAATGGCATTACGAGGAATTCATAATGTCCGTACCTTGTTCTAAAAGCCGTTTTTGGCACATCTGTCTCCCTGACCTTCAACTGATGATATCCCGATCTCAAATCTATCTTTGAAAATACTGATGCTCCTCTAAGTTGATCAAATAAGTCATCAATACAAGGTAAAGGGTACTTATTGCGTATAGTTACCTTATTTAATTGACGGTAATCTATACACAATCTCATAGTTCCATCCTTTTTCTTCACAAATAATACTGGTGCACCCCACGGAGACACACTGGGTCTAATGTACCCCTTATCCACTAACTCCTGCAACTGCACCTTCAGCTCTTTCAGTTCTGACGGCGCCATACGATATGGTGCCTGTGAAATGGGAGTTGTTTGAGGAACTAAATCAATAGTAAATTCCACCTCTCTATCAGGTGGTAAACCCGATAATTTGTCACACCCCAACCCAGATTTACTCTATACCTAGGAAGGAGCATGATCCTATTTCCCAACATAAGACTCTACAATACATACATCATAAAAGAATAGCAAATCATACAACATTCTCTTTATCAGATCAGAAGAACGTGTAAACTTTTAACTAACATGTAAGAATATACTCATAGTAGGTACAACACGTCCCTCTTTCTCTACACTCTCAGTAAAGATGTTTATTACATGACATATGAGCATTCTCAATATTTACTACTATCCCAGAGGTTCGCTTCCAGATTCTCCCAGACGAGATTCTTCAGTAGGCTAGGCGTCCCGGACACGCTCGCTACCTGAAACAACAAACAACAACAAACTGGATGAGCAAAAGGCTCAGTGAGTGACTAAATCTACTAAAACTAATCATATTAACTTTAATCCAGTTTGTAAGATAGTAATCATCGCATAACCCATCCCATCGAATTATCATGATTCACTTTTCACTACGCATGTATATCTATCAATTCCCATGTTTCACAAGTTCCCTATCTATTTAGTGCCTTCACTTTCCGTCCCTCTGCACTTATTCATGTATAACTACAATACCATGTGCCTTCACATGAGATCCCTCAGCACAGGTAACAAACTCTATCTACGCTCAAGTGCCTTCTCACAGAATCCATCGGCACGAGCTAGTTGTGATAGGATACTACATGCCTTCACTTACAGTCCCTGAGCATTGTAGTCCATTCTCTACTGTTATTCAAGTGCCTTCTCAAATCCCTCGGCACTTAATATCACGCTTACTCACAAGTAGCTTTCACCATAAGGTAACTCAACCACTTATGTGCTTAGACATTTGTAATAGTATTCTTTTAAATCACTAACACACCACATACATAAAGCAAACTACAATGCATCACGTTTCCTCATCACTATGTGTACTAAGTTTAACACAATATATAACAAACAGTCACTCACAATCGGTCCCAGCTCTAAGTGGATTATAAGCCTCCCCGAGCTCTTCTTGGCCTGAAAATACACAATCCTCAAGTTTAGTTTCCATAATCTCCCATTTCCTTTAACATATAGTAGCATCGTTACTCTATAGAAGTTAGTAAGCTACCGGCGTTACTCAAAAAGATATTCAAGCTGTACTAGCGACACTGCGTTGATAAAAACCAGCGAAACTACCTTGAGGAGCGATACCCAGCGATACTCTAACGAGAATTGTGAGACGCAAGCCTATCTTTGCGTTGCAGTGTTACTTCCTCTGCTGCTCAAACTCTCGCTCACTCAGCGATACTCCCGCTGTGACAGAACCGTTTCCTTCTTCCTTTCTTCTTCCTTCTTCAACCTGTTAAACATTTCGTTTCAACAAATTCCAGCACTTTCTTCCTTCTATAAACTTGTTAAAATACAGGTCCTACATCTCACCTCCAAATATCATGAAGAACCTCCTCTCCGTTTAGGACATAACCTTCGATAACTCCAAGTTGCCTCTAATCACCCAACAGTTCAACTTCCGTCTCTTCTTCCTGATTTTGACACACAATTAGACAATTTCAGCTCAAACATCCTTCATGAATTCTGCTAAAAATCGAGTTAACTTACTAATCTCAAAGTTTCAACCCTAACCTTCGTCTCTTCAATTTGTTCTTCCTCCAAAACCGAGCATCACTCTGAAGAGATCACAGCAGCCGAAACCTCTGTCAAACCCGAGTTTCTTCCACGAATTCAATGAGATTTCTGCTTCAGATCAGCATGAACATCTTCTTCTACCTCCCTTCGATGTTTCGCCTTAATATGGACCCAACTCGAGCTCTGAAATGCAAGCAGAACAATTGAATTCTCAGTCCACTTATATATATATCACCGACTTGTTCTCCATTCCAACTCTATAGTATAATCCGTTCGACGCATACCTCCTATGCTCAGCTTCAGCAACGCACACAACCTCTGATGAAAATTTATTTCAAACTCTCCCGCCAAATAGTTAACATATGCGTTACCTTCTATCAGCCAACATTCCTTATTCAACGCATACTCGCCTTCGACGCATGGTAGCGTTCACCGCATAATGGGCTCACCGCAGATCAGCTCCCAAACCCCTCGTGGCCTTTACTTCCACCGGCACACTGCCTTCAATGCGTTTAACACATAATGATCCTCGGTACCAAGTGGTACCAAGTGATCCTCCACGCCTTTATATCCTCAACGCGTCACGACTTCAACGCATGATAAGCTTCCCTCACCTTTACGTTTACACCAAAATTACCTCCTCCACAAAAGGTTGCCATCAACGCATAGCTTACACTTAGTTATTTTCCCACTCCAAATGCAAGCCAGCCAACTACTTTTGCACATTCACCCATCTCTCGGCCCCTTCTTCTTTGCGTTCCAATAAAAATAGATACGGGGCTTACATAATTCCTCAGGAAAAACATCAAGGAACTCCTGCACTACCGGTACATCTTCTGGTTTTAGTTTCTCTGTCTTTGCTTCCGTCACATAAGCTAAATATGCTTCGCAGCCTTTACTCAATAACTTTCTATCCTTTACTGCAGAGATTACACAAGTAGGAAGAATTCATCTCCTTCCCATAAATACCACATCAACCTCATCAAGCTTCAACAACCACACCTCCTTCTTAAAACAATCAACTTTTGCATGATACTTTGATAAAAAGTCCATGCCAAGAATTACATCAAACTCCAATAATACTAGACGTAGTAAATCGGCCAACCACACCACACCATCGATCACGATCTCACACTCGAAATAAGCATGTTCTATAACAATGGTTTCCCCAGTAGGGGTACATACTAGTAAAGCTTCAGACAAAGATTCTAATTCTTTATTCATATATGCAGCAAATTTACAGGACACAAATGAGTGAGTAGCTCCTGAATCTATTAACACATGTGCAGTATTAGAACAAATAGTAAGCATACCCGTAACTACATCCGGTGTCGCCTCGGCCTCCTGCCGTGTCACAGTGAACACCCGCCCCTGCTGTCTGGGTCTACCTGTGCTACCCCTCTGTCGACCTCCACTAGTTTCTTCTCCAACACTCATTTCTTGTCTAGACTGATTCGCTGACTGCACCACTGTTCTTTGCTCTGCTTCCTTTCCTTTCTTGGGTTGAGGACAATCTCTTCTAAAATGTCCTGTTTGTCCACAGTTATAACAAACATCAGATTCTACGTAACATTGTCCCCAATGGGAGTTGCCACAGGAAGTACAATACGGTTTCCGTGCTGAACTGGCCACAGATTCACTAGGTTGACTATACTGTGACCGACCCAAAGGTACAAATGTCTGAGGAAACCTCCCTCGTCCTCCCTGTGGGTTTCCCCTTCGTGATCCTCCTGGAAAGTGCGAGCCACTGGTACGGGCTTTAAACTTACCCCTACCAGAACTCCTGGTGTGAAACGACGTGCTTCACCCTGCTGGGTTTGTACTCGTGATGAACTATAAGTCTGTCCAGTCTTCATTCCGCCTCCTTCAACTCCTGCTATACTCTTTTCTACCCTCATGGTCGCTTCTACTAATTTTACAAAGTCCGTCCACTCTGTACTGGCTGTTACTGGGGTTCGGATTTCACTGCGCAGGCCTTCTTCGAAACGCTTGCATTTATCAGCTTCTTCTGCTATCAATGCCAAAGCATATTTGGCAAGCTCCGTAAATTTCTTTTCATATTCTGCCACCGTCGTACTTCCTTGTACTAGATTTAAGAATTCCTTCCTTTTCTCATCACAAAAGGATTTAGGATAATACTTCTCCTGAAACGACTTCTTAAAATCTGCCCATGTTAAAGAGCCCACGTCTGCACTTCTGTGTTCTATCAATCGCCACCAGTCTTCAGCTCCTTTTTGAAGCATGAATGTGACCAAGTCAAGTTTCCTGTCTTCTGGACAGTGCATCACTCTGAAACATTTTTCTACCTGATTCAACCATGCTTCAGCTTCCGCAGGGTCTGTGGTGCCTTCAAACACCTGAGCACCCAATGCCTTAAATCGCTCGATGCCAAACTTTTTCTCAGGGACACCCTGAACTGTTTCCATACTGGTTACTAATCTCTGTGCGATTCTGCTAAAAAATTGTTCCTCCATATTCATACTCGCCTGAGGATTACTAGATTCTCCTTCAGACGCTTGTCTCTCCTCCCCGGTAGCGTGCGATGTCGCGACGCCTTTCTGCCTACCTCGTCTGTTACCTCTGGGCATGTTCCTATAACATAGTATGTAATCAATTCACTATTTACATGTTCCTATCTACTATGCATGACCTCACAGCCCAAAATCTTATGCTCTGATACCAAATTGTCACACCCCATCCCAGATACACTCTATACCTAGGATTGAGCGCGATACTGTTTCCCTTACATATAAGTTTATAGAAAGGATACCATATAAATCTCTATTCAAAACAACAGTTCTATTGACATATTAGAAAGAGATGCAGCCTCACAACAAGTATTTCTGTAAATATGCATATAAGGTACAACACATCCCCCTTTCACTTCTAAGAAACATGCACATTACAAAATATGTGTACCGACTAAATATTTACAACTATCCCAGAGGTTCGCTTCCAGATAGGCCCAGACGAGATTCTTCTGTAAGTTAGGCGTCCCGGACACGCTCGCTACCTGAAACAACAAACAACAACAAACTGATTCAGCAGAAAGCTCAATGAGTGACTAAATCTATTAAACTATTCCTAACAAATATGAGCCAGTTTGTCTATCAGTAACCATTACGTATCTCATCCCAAAGAATTACTAAGATTCTCTTTCCCAAATTATACATATAACTATCAAGTCCACATGTCTCACAGACTTGCAACTATTTAGTGCCTTCACATTCCGTCCCTCAGCACTTATTCAATTATATTTACATTACCATGTGCCTTCACATGAAATCCCTCAGCACTGGTAACCAATTCTATCTTCGCTCAAGTGCCATCACTCTTGGTCCCTCAGCACGAGCTAGTGTGTGATGGATTACTACATGCTGTCACTCATAGTCTCTGAGCATTGAAATCCATTCCTTATAGTTATTCAAGTGCCTTCACAAAGTCCCTAAGCACTTAACTTCACGCTTACCTACATATAAGCTTTCACCATAAGGTCCCTCAGCCACTATTATATTTAGACATTAGCATTAGTACCCTTTTAACTTGCTAACACATCACATTCATAATGAATACTACAAAGATCACATTTCCTCATCAAATAAGCATACTAAATTTATCACAAGAAATAGCAAATAGTCACTCACGATTGGTCTCGGCTCTAAGTGGATTATAAGCCTCCCCGAGCTCTTCCTAGCCTGAAAACACATATTCCTCATGTTTAGTTTCCATAATCTCCCTTTTTCTTTAACACACAGTAATAGCATTATTCTTTAGACAATTAAAAGCTGCCAGCGTTACTCATCATACACTACTGTACTAGCGACACTGCGTTGAATGTAACCAGCGAGACTACCTGAAGAGCGACACCCAGCGATACTCTAGCGAGAATCGTGAGACGCAAAGCCTATCTTGCGTTGCAGCGATACTTGCTTCGCTGCCCTTTCTCTCGCTCTCTCAGCAATACTACCGCTGCAGTAGAACCGTTTCCTTCTTCCTCTCTTCTTCCTTCTTCAACCTGCTAAACATTACGTTTCGGTTAGTTTCAGAACTTTCTTCCTTCTACAAACTTGTTAGGGTATAAGTCCCTCATCTTATCTCTAAATTTCATGAAGAACATCCTCTCCGTTTAGGATATATTCTTCAACAGCTCTGAGTTACCCCTAATCGTCCGATAATTCAGCTCTAATCTCTTCTTCCTGAGTTTGACACACATTTATACAAATTTCAGCTTAAGCATCCTTCATGAAACTTGCTAAAAATCGAGCTAACTTACTAACCTCAAAAGTTTCAACCCTAACCACCGTTTCTTCAATTTGTTCTTCCTCTAAAACCGAGCGTCACTCTAAGAAAGTAACACCAGCTGAGTCCTCTGCCCAACTCAAGTTTCTTCCACGGTTACGATGAGATTTCCACTCCAAATCAGCATGAACATCTTCTTCTACCTCCTTCCGATGTTTCTCTTTGGTATGGACCCAGCTCAAGCTCTGAAATACAATCGGAACAATTGAATTCTCAATCCACTTATATATATATACCACTGACTTATTCTCCATCTCAACACTATACTATAATCTTTTCAACGCATACCTTCTTTGTTCAGCTTTAGCAATGCACACAGCCACTGATGATGTTTCTTTTCAAAACTCTCCCGCCAAATGGTTAACAAACGCATTACTCTCTCTCGGCCAACCTTCTTTCCAACGCATACCCACCTTCAATGCATGGTAGCGTTCACCGCATAATAGCCTCATCGCAAATCAGCTCCCAACTCCTCGTGGCTATTAACTTCCAACAGCCCGCTGCCTTCAATGCGTTTGCCGCGAGACAATCTTCGGTACATGGTGATTCTCCACGCCTTATGTCCTCAACGCGTCGTGGCTTCAACGCATAACAGTCTTCCCCCACCTTTGCGTTTACTCCAAAACTGTTTCCATTAAAACATGTTACCATCAACGCATAGCTGATACTTAGTCATTTTTTTTCCGCCCCAATCACAGTCCAGCAAACTACTCTAACCCAATCATCCATCTCTCGGCCCCCTTTTTGCCTTGCGTTCTCACAAAATTAGGTACAGGGCTTACAAATTTACCCTTTTGCATTGCTTGGAATGAAGTGGCAATTTGGCTTATTTGTACCTCGATGTTGTGAATGGCCTTACCATGACTTTGTACGGTGCTTTCCAATGCGGTTGTCCTTGCTCTTGATTCTTTTATGAATTCTATCATCAAGTCTTCTAAGTTAGACTTCTTTTTAGTGTGGGATGGACCTACATTGGACAATTCGGGAGGACCTTGCAAAACATTCCTTTTGTTAGCATAAGAAAAGTTTTCATGGTTCCTCAAGCTAGGGTGGTAGTGAGTTGGAAGTTGTTGGTGAGTTCTATAATGTCCTCTATCAACATAGTTGGCCGTTTCATTGTCTCCTTGTACCAACTCCTTTTGTGTGGCCATCTCCGATGCCAAAGCGGCAAGAGAGGCTATAGATGGTGGATTAGTTTGAGCTTGGCCTCCTGCAGTTAATTTAGAAAGAGCATTAGTAAGGGAAGCCATTTGAGCTTTGAAAGAGTTTACCTCATCCACCTCATACAATTCGGCAGCTTTTGGGATGTTTTGGGAAGCCCGTTCACATGGCCAATTGTAAGATGTAGTGGCCAAGTCTTCTAGTATGGTGTAGGCTTCCTGAGCATTCTTGGAGAAGATTGATCCTCCGCGGTTGCATCTAAGATGGATTTAGTTGAGCTTGACAATCCATTGTAGCAGAGTTGAATTTGCAACCAATCCGGGTAACCATGCTGAGGGCATCTTCTCAAGAGATCCTTATACCTTTCCCAAGCCTCATATAATTGTTCATCCTCAAGTTGGTGGAATGTTCCAATCTCCGTCCTTAGTCTTTGGGATTTGGCCGGTGGAAAATATTTATTCAAGAAGGCTTGAGGTAAGACCTCCCATGTTGTAATGCTATCCGAAGGTATGGTTTCCAACCAATCCTTTGCACAGTCCTGTAAAGAGAAAGGAAAAAGTCTTAGTTTAATAGCATCATTAGAAACACCATTCATCTTTACCGTTCTGCATATCTCCAAGAAGGATCGTAAGTGCTTGTGAGGATCTTCATTGGTTCTTCCTCTAAAGGCTAGCTCTCTAGCCATTTGGATCAATCCCGGTTTCAACTCAAAATTGTTGACATTGATAGGCACATTCATTATTCCGGGTTGACTTGCCAGTAACGTAGGTTGGAAGTAGTCTTGAATTGCCTTGGATATTTCCTCCGCCATCTCCGTAGTTTGATTGAGTAGTGCCCTTAGATTTTGTCTATAAGTCCTATCAATCTCGGGATCAAGAGGGAGGAGGTTAGTATTATCACGAGGCATAAACCGACAAAATAATAAAATAAAATAAGAAAAAAAGGAAAAAAATAAAATCAAATAAAAAAGGAAATAATATAAAATAAAAATAGCAAATATAAAAACGATCAAATAATATACACCTCAAATTAAGATCGATCAATTCTAATGAATATTAAATAACAACAACGATTCTTTGGATCCCCGGCAACGGCGTAAAAAACTGAGCACTTTTAGTGTTAACCGCAAGTGTACGAGTGAAGTTATAATATAAAACGATTAAATCCGAATATCGTTCCACTTGAGATCCAATTGGGAAGGTTTGAGTTACTTAGCTATTCTAGAATTGAATCAATTTTATTTGAGGATTGAAATTGAATATTATAAGTTATGGAAAAATACAAATCAAATAAGGAAGATATCAAAGGGAGAAAAACACAAGAGTCAAAGAGAGTTCTAGGGTAATGAATCCTTGTTTATTTCATCATGCAATATTATAGATTTCATGGATTTTATTGTAATTCATATGCCTAAGTCTAGAAACTTAATTCCAAGTTATTTTCTCTCAAAAACCACCCTTTCTCATGCAACTTGATTGATTATTAATCTCTTAAAACCAACACAAAATTACATGGCATTAAAAATAGTCTTTAGCAACTTTTATTATCAACCTAACTATCACACCCCCTCCCAGATTACCCACCTAACCTAAGGGGAAGTGTGAAGACAATAAACATCACCCCTCTTGTGACGCATATTGTCCTAACTTTTCCTGTACATACGTTTACTCATATACAAACATAGAACACAGTCATACATCGCATGCTTATAACTTAATACAATTCCCTGTATAGGGTACACCTTTAATACATAGCATGAATTCATCTTCATATCCAAAATACAACATACACAACACCATCAACAGTATCCACTCAAAGCTATATGGTTCTACATGCCATTTACGTAAGTATACTCAACATACAACTCTCAAACTCGACTGTATCTTGATACTCGAGACTTAGGCAGGGTGAGCTGTAATAGGCTAAGCACCGGGAACGTCCTTGCTACCTGGGGAGAAAAAAAAATGAAAACATTGGAAAACATAAGCTAACAGCCTAGTGAGTGACAAATCTTTGTAAAACGACATTCATTTAAAACAGGCATGTTATGTATAACGAAATAATCAGAGTTTAACATTTGTTCAAGTGCTGCATGTTTTTCATGAAATCCATCATTCTCATAAATCAATACTAATATCATATCAAAGCGTTTTCCAAGGAATTCATCAATATCAACAAGTTTTTCAAACTTTTCCCTTAGTTGAGGCGGAGCAATGCTTCTACGCACTCAACGTTGAAAATCATCCCTGGCTTCAAGCAGAGCAAGCGCAATGCACTAGCCAGCTTAACCTCTATGTGCACGTAAGAATAAGTCGGGTTGCCCAAGTACCTTCTACGAGTCCTTTAGTACTGGGTCCCGGGGAACCTCACATGCCTTCTCATGTCCTTCAGCATTGAGCCTCCTCTAAAACATTTTAGAAACCAGCATTAAACGTGAATAGATCACATGAAAATCAAATATATTACGAAAAACAACATTTCAAACATGTCATTCAACATCTTATAGAAATGGACAAAACATGCTTTGTGAACAATATCATCAAACATCATGCTTTTCAAGAAAACGGTTCATCTCAAAGCCATATCTCATAAGAAAAACCAAACTAAACATTTTCAATAAATTTCGTTTCAAAGAAAGAAAAGTGTCACTCACAACTCTTTCTAGGCTTTATGTGGTTTATATACTGTTCCTATTTCTTCTTGGCCTGCAAAAGAAACATGCCTTGCATTAATCAACACTATCTTCCTTTCCTTTTCTCTACTGGCTTATAAACGAGAATCTCAGCGACACCCGCCAAATAGGACTGTTACCAGCGATACCCGATAGAACAGCACCAGCGTTACCTACCTGAGCAGCGATACTCAGCGTTATCTAGCGAGATTTGTGAGACGGAAAGCTCCTTTGCGTCTCAGCGGTACTCGTCTCGCTACAAATTCTTAGACAGTGTGCCGATACTTGATTTTCCAATGACACTCTGCACTGTAACTCCTTCCTTTCTTCTCGTCCTTACTTCAACCTATGAAAAGTCACATTTCCATACAGATTTAGAGTTTCTTCTCTTCTGCAAACTGATAGGAAATCACGTTCTAAAGCTTACCTTAAAATTTCAGGGTGTAGCTCTTTCTCATTCTCGCGATATTCCAAAATTACTTCCTGCTGTTCCGAATTGCGAGACAGTCTTGTAATCACTGATTTCCTAAGGATTCACATAGTAAAACTTCGATTTCAGCATCGCCATCCTTTACAAAAGTTGTTAAGAATTACGTTAACTTACTAACCTTAAATTTTCAGCTCTAAACTCAGCTTCTTCCTCACGTTTTGTTCCGAATAACAGTCACTGCTCAATCAAACCAAGTAACTTCAGTCATTCCCCTGTTCCAGCTTCGTTTTCAGCATCAATATGGATCAAACTTCGTCCAAAATCCTCAAGAACACCTTCCTCTATCTTCTTCTGAAGTTTATCTAAAGAATAGAATCGACTTAAGCTCTCGAAATGTCCTTAAAATAATTAAACATTTAATTAATCCAGCTATTTATACTACCGACTTAACCTTCTCAAACACCAGGACTTAGGCTGCTAGCTTACGTATTTCATCTGCAGACTAGCGCGGGGTTCCCTTCTTAACACACGGCACTCAAATTAACTCCTCTTCCAACGCATGGTGGGTGTCCCCACACGCCTCCTATTTTGAACGCATATCTTTCCATCTTGCACTTCTGTTTTCATTGCGTCCAGACCATCCTGTCTTCGGCACAGGTGCTTCCAGTGCATTTCTGACTTCGACGCATCGACTTCAACACAATACTGTCCTCAGCGCAGAATGACTTCAACGCATGGTTCAAGTGTGCTTCTTCCCCCATCAGGATTACTTATCTATCAACGCGGGTAGCTACTTCAGCTCACCAACCTCCGTGAATTAACCACAAACGCATGGACTTAGTCAATACTCAGTCAAAATTTTACTTTCCTCTCGCCCTCGGCCACTTCTCCCTTTGAGACGCATAGCCACAACGCATGGCTACACCTCAATGCTTGGCATCACATATCAGTGCTTACACTAATTACTCTCGTGATAGATTAACAATAATTCATTGTTATGGATCAAGTTAAACATACAATCTCTCAATCATACATCTAACCTAACATGTGAAGATGGCCAATCCACAAGAATTAAACACAATAACAATGAAAAGTATAATCATTCCAACAAAACCATGAGTCTACAAAATTAACATGAATTTATAAACAATTCATCAAAACCCTAAAACTAAAGAGTTTAGCCACTCATAGCTTAAAGCAACATGTTTAAGAAAAATAAACAAAGAAAGAGTGTAAAGAAAGAGTTCTATTGAAAAGAGGCTTTTGATTGAAGTAGCACCGTCTCGATCTCCTTGGCTCTCACGTCGGACTTCGAAGGGCACCAAGACTATCTCGAACTCTTTTCCTCTTCCTTGCAACTAACTCACTCTTTGAACCCTCATTTAATTCTCTCCTTTTTGTATCTCTTTAGGTCTGCAATTTCGTTGCTTTGCCTGGATTTTTATTCATGAATTGGACTGCTGAAAACCCCCAAATTTATAGAGTTTGGCCGCCCAAAAATTTTCCAAAAATACAGATTTTTCAATTAAGGAAAGCTGGCGCCGCGGCGCTTTCCCATAGCATTGTGGCGCTAGGGCTGCATCCGAAAAAGTTTGCTCTCGGGTTTTAGCACCGCGGCAGCGCCGCCCGTCTAAACGTCGCAGCACTAGAATGCATTTCAGAAAGGATGCGTCGAGGCAGCGCCATCTTGGCGCCGCAATGCTACTCTACTTCCAGAACCATGCGTTGATGTTCAGCGCCGTCTCGGTGCCGCAGCGCTATCCCCAAAATTTGCCCTTTTTGGTTTTTCAACTCTTTTTCGCCATATTCTTGCTCGGTTTTGATCTTTTAGTCGTTTTCTTCTAATTTTCCTCGTTTTAACCTGAAAATCACTAGCAAACAAGTGAAATCTAATATAAACTCCCTTAATTTGGGAGAATAGAAAGCACTTTTCAAGTGCTTATCAGTGGGCTCTTTAACATGGGCAGATTTTAAGAAATCATTCCAGGAGAAGTCCTATCCTAAATCCTTTTATGACGAGAAAAGGAAGGAATTCTTAAATTTAGTACAGGGAAGCATGTCTGTGGCGGAATATGAGAAGAAATTTATGGAGCTTGCCAAATATGCTTTGGCATTGATAGCAGAGGAAGCTGATAAGTGCAAGCGATTCGAGGAAGGCTTGCGTAGTGAAATCCGGACCCTAGTGACAGCTAGCACAGAGTGGACAGATTTTGTAAAACTTGTAGAAGCAGCCATGAGAGTAGAAAAGAGTATAGCGGGAGCAGGAGTTGATGGAGGCGGAGCTAGGACTGGGCAGACTTATAGTTCATCACGGGTACAGACTCATCAAGGTAAAGGACGCCGTTTTGCACCAGGAGTCTCTAGTAAGGGCATGTTTAAAGCTCGGTCTAGTGGTTCGTACTTTCTAGGAGGATCACAAAGGGGAAACACACAGAGAGGATGAGGGAGGTTTCCTCAGACATCTGTACCTACAGGACGGTCGCAGTACAGTCAACCTAGTGAATCAATGGTCAGCTCAGCGCGGAAACCGTATTGCACTTCTTGTGGTAACACCCATTGGGGACAGTGTTTTGTAGGGCCTGATGTTTGTTATAACTGTGGGCAACCAGGACATTTTAAAAGAGACTGTCCTCAACCTAAGAAAGGAAGGGAAACAGAGCAGAGAACAGTATTGCAGACAGCGAATCAGTCTAGACAGGAAATGGGTGCTGGAGAGGGGACCAGTGGAGGTCGATAGAGAAGTAATACAGGTAGACCAAGATAGCAGGGACAGGTGTTTGCTGTGACACGGCAGGAGGCCGAGGCGACATCGGATGTAGTCACGGGTATGCTTACTATTTGCTCTAAAACTGCACATGTGTTAATAGATTCGGGGGCTACCCACTCATTTGTGTCTTGTAAATTTGCTGCGCATATAAATAAAGGATTAGAACCTTTGTCTGAAGCATTGCTAGTATGTACCCCTACTGGGGAAACCATTGGTATAGAACATGCTTATTTCGAGTGTGAAATTGTGATTGACGGTGTGATATGGTTGTCTGATTTATTACCTTTAGTATTATTGGAGTTTGATGTAATTCTTGGCATGGATTTTTTATCAAAATACCATGCGAAAGTTGATTGCTTCAAGAAGAAAGTGTGGTTGACAAAGTCTGATGGGGTTGAGGTGGTGTTTAAGGGAAGGAGGCGGATTCTTCCTACTTGTGTAATTTCTGTAGTAAAAGCCAGAAAGTTATTGAGTAAAGGTTGTGAAGCATATTTAGCTTATGTAACAGAAGCTAAGGCAGAGAAACTAAAACCGGAGGATGAACCGGTAGTACGGGAGTTCCTTGATGTTTTCCCTGAGGAACTGTTGGGTTTACCACCTGATAGGGAGGTGGAGTTTACCATTGATTTAATTCCTGGAACAACCCCTATTTCGCAAGCACCATACCGTATGGCACCATCGGAACTGAAGGAGCTAAAGGTGCAGTTACAAGAGCTAGTAGAAAAGGGGTACATTAGACCCAGTGTGTCCCCGTGGGGCGCACCAGTGCTATTCGTGAAGAAAAAGGACGGAAATATGAGATTGTGTATTGATTACTGCCAATTAAATAAGGTAACCATGCGCAATAAATATTCTTTGCCCGGTATTGATGATTTGTTTGATCAGCTTAGAGGGGCATCAGTATTTTCAAAGATAGACCTAAGATCTGGATATCATCAGTTGAAGGTCAGAGAGACAGATGTTCCGAAAACGGCTTTTAGAACGAGGTACAGACATTATGAATTCCTCGTGATGCCTTTTGGTCTGACAAATGCCCCAGTTGTATTTATGGAGTTGATGAATAGGATTTTCCATCCTTATTTTCATCAGTTTGTGATTGTATTTATTGATGATATTTTAGTGTATTCTAGAAGCAGGGAAGAACATGAGGAACATCTTAGAACTGTTTTGCAAACGTTGAGAGATAAGAGATTATATGCAAAATTCAGCAAATGCGAGTTTTGGTTGGATCAGGTGATGTTCTTCGGACATATCGTGTCCGCTGCTGGAGTGTGTGTGGATCCTCAGAAGACTGAGGCGATTACCAGATGGAAACAGCCAAAGACAGTGTCGGAGGTATGTAGTTTTCTAGGACTTGCAGCATATTATCGACGTTTTGTGCAGGGATTTTCTAAGATAGCGCTACCATTGACCCATTTAACTAAGAAAAGTACTAAATTTGAGTGGAATGACGAATGTGAACAAAGTTTTCGAGAGCTAAAGAATAGATTGGTATCCGGACCTATTTTGGCACTTCTAGAGTCAGGGAAGGAGTTCGAGGTGTATTGTGATGCCTCTCGACAGGGGTTGGGTTGTGTATTAATGCAAGGAGGCAGAGTTATAGCTTATGCCTCTAGATAGTTGAAGCCACATGAAGTTAACTACCCTACTCATGATTTGGAATTGGATGCAGTGGTGTTGGCGCTAAAGATATGGCGGCATTATATGTATGGAGAGAAATACCATATCTATATGGACCACAAAAGCTTAAAATATATCTTTGATCAGAAAGAACTGAACATGAGACAAAGGAGGTGGTTAGAGTTGATCAAAGATTATGATTGTACCATAGATTATCATCCAGGAAAAGCAAATGTGGTAGCCGATGCTTTAAGTAGGAAGTCTCAGAGTGGAGAAAGTTCATTGAATGCAATTAGGGTCACTTTGCTCAGGGAGTTGATGTATGGTGTAGCTAGCTTGAAGGTAACTGGAATAGGAGCATTATTAGCACATTTCCAGTTGAGACCTAAGCTGGTAGATGAAGTTGTAAGGAAACAAATAACTGATCCTGTAGTTAATAAATTAATAGAAGAGGTGAAATCTCAACAGAGAACAAACTTTGGGCTTAGGCCTGATGGTGTACTATTGAAACAGGGTAGGATATGTGTGCCAAAAGATGGGGAAGTTAAACAGGTGATACTGGAAGAGGCTCATAGTTCGACATATGCTATGCATCCGGGCAATACCAAGATGTACAGAACGCTAAGAAAATTTTATTGGTGGCCAGGTATGAAAAGAGAAATAGCAGAATTTTTAGCAAAATGTTTAATTTGTCAGCAGGTTAAGCCTGAACGGCAAAAGCCAGCAGGGTTATTGAACCCACTCCCTATTCCCGAGTGGAAATGGGAGCACATTACCATGGACTTCCTGTTTGGATTACCGAGGACATCAGCAGGTGTCAATGGAATCTGAGTGATTGTTGACAGGTTAACTAAAACAGCACGGATTTTACCAGTTAAAACGACTTACACTTTAGACAGGTTAGCACAACTTTATGTGGACAGAATCGTGAGTCAATTTGGCGTACCTGTAACGGGGACATCAGATAGAGACCCTAGATTTCCTTCTAATAAACACTTGAAAAGTGCTTTATATTCTCTCAAATTAAGGGAGTTTTATATTAGATTTCACTTGTTTGCTAGTGATTTTCAAGTTAAAACGAGGAAAATTAGAAGAAACGACTAAAAGATCAAAACTGAGCAAGAATATGGCGAAAAAGAGCTGAAAAACGCATCCTTGTTGAAACGCATGATGCGTCGCGGCTCTAAAGCAGCACTGCCACGGCGCTGAAGCATAAACGCATCAGCATGGACGCAGAGTAGCATCGCGGCGCCAAGATGTCGCTGCCTCGATGCATCCTTGATGAATGCAAGACAGCGTCGCGGCGCTGGGACGGTGCTGCCGCGGTGCTAAAACCCGAGAGCAACTTATTTTTGGTCGCAATGCTAGCGCCATGGCGCCAGCGTTAATTAAACGAAAAGTTTTGTATTTTAGGTTAAAATTTGGCGGCCAAACTCTATAAATTTAGGGATTTTTAGCAGCCAAAAGGGGGGGGGGGAAGAAATATCAAGAAAAGCAAGAAACTTGCAGACTGAAAGAAAGATCCAAAAAGGTGAGAATTAAGCGTGAGTTCAAAGAGTGAGTTAGCCGCAAGGAAGAGGAAAAGAGTTCGAGATAGTCTTGGTGCCTTTCGAAGTCCGACGTGAGAGCCAAGGAGTTCGTGACGGTGCTGCCTCAATCAAGAACGTCTTTTCAGTAGAGTTTACCTATTCTTTACACTCTTCCTTTGATTAATTTTTGCTCAAACATGTTGCTTCAAGCTATGAGTGGCTAAACTCTTTAGTTTTAGGGTTTTGATGAATTGTTTGAGAATTCATGTTAATTTTGTAGACTCATGGTTTTGTTTAAATAAATTATGCTTTTCATTGTTATTGTGTTTAATTCTTGAGGATTGGCCATCTTCACATGCTAGGTTAGATGTATGATTGAGAGATTATATGTTTAATTTGACCCATAACAATGAATCGTTGTTAATCTATCACGAGAGTAGTTAGGTTGCCAATGAAAGTTGCTAAAGACTAGTTTTAATGCCATGTAATTGTGTATTGGTTTTAAGAGATTAACAATCAATCAAGTTCCATGAGAAAGAGTTGTCTTTGAGAGAAGATAACTTGGAATTAAGTTTCTAGACTGAGCATAAGAATTACAATAAAATCCATGAAATCTATAATTTTGCATGATGAAATAAACAAGGATTCGAAGCCCTAGAACTCTCTTTGACTCTTGAAATTCTCCCTTTGATATTTTCTTTGCTTGATTTTTCTTTTTCCCAAATTGAAATATTGAATTTCAATCCTCAAATAAAATTGATTCAATTCTAGAATAGCTAAGTAACTTGACCTTCCCAATTGGATCTCTAGTGGAAATGATACTCGGACTTAACCGTTTTATATTATAACTTGACCCGTACACTTGCGGTAAACACTAAAAGTGCGCATCACCTTCCAAGTTCTGGGGAAGTTTGCAAAAAGTGTTAGGAACCAAGCTGCAATTCAGTACTGCTTTTCATCCTCAGACCGACGGGCAAACAGAAAGAACTATCCAGACTTTAGAAGATATGTTAAGAACTTGTGCTTTACAATTCCACGGTAGTTGGGATGTGCATTTACCTTTAATGGAATTTGCTTATAATAACAGCTACCAAGCAAGTATTGGAATGGCTCCATATGAAGCACTTTATGGTAGACCGTGCAGAACCCCAGTTTGTTGGGGAGAAGTTGGTGAAAGGAAGCTAATTGGACCGGAAATTGTGCAGACCACGACAGAAAAGATAGAACTGATTAAAGCTAGTCTGAAAGCAGCCAAGGATCGTCAGAAGAGTTATGCTGACAACAGAAGAAAAGATCTTGAATTCGAAATTGGAGACAAGGTGTTTTTGAAGTTATCACTGTGGAAGGGAATTCTGAGATTTGGTAAGAAAGGAAAATTGAGTCCCAGATACATCGGACCCTATGAGATATTAGAAAGAGTTGGGCCGGTGGCTTATAGGTTAGCTTTACCTGTTGAAATGTCCAGAATACATAATGTATTCCATGTATCAGTGTTAAGGAAATATGTCGTTGATGCTGCTCATGTGTTACCAGCTCAACCAGTAGAGCTCAACGAAGATTTGAGTTATGAAGAATAGCCTGTTCAGATATTAGATGAAAAAGAACAAGTTTTAAGAAACAAAGTGATACCATTGGTTAGTCCTATGGAGAAATCACGAGATAGAGGAAGCAACATGGGAGCCGAAGGAGCAAATGATGGAACAGTATCCAAATTTATTTGTTTAGGAGTAGACTGCTTGCTGATTTCGGGGACAAAATCTTTTTAAGGAGGTGGTAATTGTAAGCCCCGTACTTGACTTTGTGAGAAGGCAAGATAATAAAAGATCAAAAGAAGGGCGTTTGGTAGGAATAGTTGGTTGAAGTGTGTGTGGGGGCAGAAAAATGGTTAAGTATCGGCCATGCGTTGGTGGCACTATGCCTTGATGGAGGTAGTTTTGGCATGGACGCAGAGGTGAGGGAAGGCTATGAGGAGTTGAGGCCATGAGGCGTTGAGGTCACGAGGCGTTGAGAGCCACTCTGCGTCGAAGGTTATTATGCGATGAACGCATTGAAGGCTACAAGGCTTGAAAGTTGAAGGCCACAAGGCGTCGAGAGCCAATCTGCGATGAAGGTCACTATGCGGTGAACGCTACCATGCGTTGGAAGAGGGTATGCGTTGGTGCATAGAAGGTTCGCCGAGAGAAAAATGCGTTCGTCAGCTATCCGGCGAGGGAGTTGGGAAATTGTAACATACAAAACCGAGGCTGTGCGTTGCTGAAGCAAAGTACAGAAGGTATGCGTTAATTAGATCATTATATAGAGACGAAGTGGAGTTTAAGTCGGTGGTATATATATAAGTGGATCGAGAATTCAATTGTTTTGATCACATTTCAGAGCTCGAGTTGATTCCATTTCGAAGCTAAACAACGGAAAGAGGTAGAAGAAGGTGTTCATGTTGATTTGGAGTGGAATTTCTCGTCGTTTTCGTGGAGGAAACTTGAGCTGGAGCGGAGGACTCAGCTGGTGTTACTTAATCAGAGTAACGTTCAGTTTTGGGGGACGAACGAACTGAGGAAACGGTGGCTAGGGTCGAAATTCTGAGGTTAGTAAGGTTAACTCGATTTTTAGCAATTTTAATGAAGGGTACTTGAGCCGAATTTGAGTAAATGTGTGTAAAACTCCAGGTAGAGGAGATCGGAGCTGAATTACAGGACGATTAGGAGCGATTCGAAGTTGTTGAAGAATATATCTTAAGCGAAGAGGACGTTCTTTATGAGACTTTGAGGTAAGATGAAGGACTTATGTCTTTATAAGTTTGTAGACGAAAGGAAGTTCTGATTTTGGCCAGAATGCGATGTTTAGCAGGTTAAAGGAAGAAGGAAAACTGTTCTGCTACGGCAGTAGTATCGCTGAGAGAGCGGGAGACTGGGCAACAAAGCAAGTGTCGCTAGTGACGCAAGAGGGGCTCTGCGTCTCACAATTCTCGCTGAAGTCTCGCTGGGTGTCGCTCCTCAGGTAACCTCGCTAGTTTTGTTCAACCCGGTATCGCTAGTGCAGTGTTATGTAGTGTAGTTCCGCTGGTAATCTCACCACAGAATGTGGAGTAACGTTTTTTGTGAGTGTCTTGAGGAAAAGAGAGTTTGGAGATGAAACGAACATAGGGTTTAATTATGCATATTTAATGAGTATAAAGAAAAGGAGTCTAAGGAAAACTTAATGTGGAAAATGTGTATTTTCAGGCCAGGAAGAGCTCGAGAAGGCATATAATCCACTTAGAACCGAGACAAGTTGTGAGTGACTTCCTACTGTATCTTGTGGTTACTTTTAGCATAATTATTTGGCAATGGATAAGTAAGTTATGGTACGGTGTAGCATTTGAAGTAATTATGTTGTGTTGGTAAGTTTAAAGGAAACTAGATATACTATCTAAATGTAATCATGGCTAAGGGACCTTGTGGTGAAGGCCTAAATGAATATGTAACATGATACTCAATGCTGAGGGACCACGCGTGAAGACACTTGAGTAGTTGGGTGGAATGGATTTTAGTGCTGAGGGACCCTAAGTGAAAGCATATGGAAATCCATCATATGTTAGCTCATGCTGAGGGACCATGAATGAAGGCACTTGAGCGGAGATTTGATTGGTTACCAGTGCTGAGGGACCTCGTGTGAAGGCACAGGGTAATATTGACATAGTCAAACTCAGTGCTGAGGGACGAAATGTGAAGGCACTCGAGAGTGTGAAAATTCGAGAAAACATAATGTTAAGGCATTTTTATGTGATTAGAAATGAGAATTTGTACTGGAAAGTGAATGAGTTGAGTTGTGCTTCATCACAGCAAGGGTTAGATAATTGCCATGGAATTGTATGGATGTCGGTATGGTTTGTGATCTATAGCATAGGAGGCTTAGAGATTTCTGATGTACGATTTGCGGTGGTTACTATGGTTTATATTAGTTCATGAATGTTAGTATTATTTGAATGAATTTAGTCACTCACTGGGCTTTAGGCTCACTCAATTTGTTTGTTTGGTTGTTGTTTCAGGTAGCGAGCGTGTCCGGGACGCCTAGCCTACAGAAGTTTCTCGTCTGGGCCTACTTCGAAGCAGACCTCTGGGATAGTTGTAAATATTCAGTTTATGTCCATTTTTGTGATGTACATGATCCATGGGAGTGTTGGGAGGATCGTTTTGTATTAAATATATATAGAACACTTGTTGATAGGTTGTTATTATCGCATGGCTTAATAGTAAAGGTGCTTCTATTTGAGATTAAGCTAGCATTTAGTTGAATATTGAAGATCTGTATATGATTTATGCTTTAGAGATGGACTAGAGAGAGTACGGTTTCACACTCACTCCTAGGGATAAGGAGTATCTGGGAGGGGGTGTGACATAAGTGAATCGAGAATTCAATTGTTTCGATCACATTTCAGAGCTCGAGTTAATTCCATTTCGAAGCTAAACAACAGAGGGAGGTAGAAGAAGGTGTTCATGTTGATTTGGAGTGGAATTCTCGTCGTTTTCGTGGAGGAAACTTGAGCTGGAGCAGAGGACTCAGCTGATGTTACTTAATAAGAGTAACGTTCAGTTTTGGGGGAAGAACGAATTGAGGAAACAGTGGCTAGCGTCGAAATTCTAAGGTTAGTAAGGTTAACTTGATTTTTAGCAATTCTCATGAAGGGTACTTGAGCCGAATTTGAGTAAATGTGTGTTAAACTCCAAGTAGAGGAGATCGAAGCTGAATTGCAAGACGATTAGGAGCGATTCGGAGTTGTTGAAGAATATATCTTAAATGGAGAGGACGTTCTTTATGAGACTTTGAGGTAAGATGAAGGACTTATGTCTTTATAAGTTTGTAGAAGAAAGGAAGTTCTGATTTCGGCCAGAATGCGATGTTTAGCAGGTAAAAGGAAGAAGGAAAACTGTTCTGCTACGGCAGTAGTATCGCTAAGAGAGTGGGAGACTGGGCAGCGAAGCAAGTGTCGCTGGTAACGCAAGAGGGGCTTTGCATCTCACAATTCTCGCTGAAGTCTCGCTGGGTGTCGCTCCTCAGGTAATCTCGCTAGTTTTGTTCAACCCGGTATCGCTAGTGCAGTGTTATGTAGTGTAGTTCCGCTGGTAATCTCGCCACAGAATGTGGAGTAACGTTATTTGAGAGTGTCTTGAGGAAAAGAGAGTTTAGAGATGAAACGAGCATAGGGTTTAATTATGTATATTTAATGAGTATAAAGAAAAGGAAGTCTAAGGAAAACTTAATGTGGAAAATGTGTATTTCAGGTCAGGAAGAGCTCGGGAAGGCATATAATCCACTTAGAGCTGAGACAAGTTGTGAGTGACTCTCTACTATATTTAGTGGTTACTTTTAGCATAGTTATTTGGCAATGAATGTATAGAAACTAATGGTACGGTGTAGCATTTGAAGTAATTATGTTGTTTTGATAAGTTTAAGGGAAACTAGATATACTATCTAAATGTAACCATGGCCGAGGGACTTGTGTGAAGGTCTAAGTGAATATGTAATATGATACTCAGTGCTGAGGGACCATGTGTGAAGGCACCTGAGTAGTTGGGTGGAGTGGATTTCCGTGCTGAGGGACCCTGAGTGAAAGCATGTGGAAATCCATCATATGTTAGCTCGTGCTGAGGGACCGTGAGTGAAGGCACTTGAGCGATGATTTGGTTGGTTACCAGTGCTGAGGGACCTCGTGTGAAAGCACATGGTAATATTGACATAGTCAAACTCAGTGCTAAGGGACGGAATGTGAAGGCACTCGAGAGTTTGCAGATTCGAGGAACATTAAGATAAGACATTTTTATGTGATTAAAATGAGAATTTGTACTGGAAAGTGAATGAGTTGAGTTTTGCTTCGTCACAGCAAGGGTTAGATAATTGCCATGAAATTGTATGGATGTTAGTATGGTTTGTGATCTATAGCATAAGAGGCTTAGAGATTTCTAATGTACGATTTGTGGTGGTTACTATGGTTTATATTAGCTCATGAATGTTAGTAATATTTGAATGAATTTAGTCACTCACTGGGCTTTAGGCTCACTCAATTTGTTTGTTTGATTGTTGTTTCAGGTAGCGAGCGTGTCCGGGACGCCTAGCCTACAGAAGTTTCTCGTCTGGGCCTACTTCGCAGCAGACCTCTGGGATAGTTGTAAATACTCAGTTTATGTCCATGTTTTGTGATGTACATGTTCTGTGGGAGTGTTGGGAAGATCGTTTTGTATTAAATATATATAGAACACTTGTTGTTAGGTTGTTATATTATCGCATGGCTTAATAGTAAAGGTGCTTTTATTTGAGATTAAGCTGGCATTTAGTTGAATATTGAAGATCTGTATATGATTTATGCTTTAGAGATGGACTAGGGAGAGTGCGGTTGCACACTCACTCCTAGGGATAAGGAATATTTGGAAGGGGGTGTGTTCGTTGGATTTTTGTTCGTTTAATTTCTAATTAAATTGAATTGATTCTTAGCTCGTTGCACAAAAATAGATTTTATCATTTCAGCACAAAGATGCGTTGAGAATTACTCTTAGCTCATCGTTTTTCAGGTATTTTCTTTTTGTAAGTAGTGCCAACACATGGTGATACATTTTTCATCATTTAACTACCAAAATCATGCGTTTAGCTCCAAAGTTACTCTAATTAAGTCAAATGGTGACTATAATAACTTGTATTTCTACAAGTTATCAGGGTGTGACATAAACGCATGATTTTGGTAGTTGAATGATGAAAAATGTATCACCATGCATTGGTGCTATTTACAAAAGAAAATACCTGAAAAACTATGAGCTTTTCTGTTCCTAACGCAGGGTTAAGAAGAAAAGAAGCACAAACAAGTACTAAGAGACGAAGCTGCTGCGAGAACAAGTGGAAACCCATGCGTTGAGCCTATGCATTGAGACCATGCGTCGAGAAAAAGTAGACCCAGACGCATGCTCAAAAAGTTGTCATATCATTATGAAAAAGAACAACACGCTATCAGATCATGGAAGAACAAATAGGTTGACAATCTGAAAAGTCTATGCAGCGTGGCAGGAAATTTAATGCAAAGGTGTCAGATCATCATGAGTATCAACTTTTTGACGCCTATAAATAGCCCAAAGCTTCTCCAAGAAAAGGAGGAAGAGAGATGAGTTCAAGAGGCAAAAGCTCTGCACAATTTCTCCCTCACCATAACCAGCCTCCATTTCGAGCTCTTCTGAGAGAAGGATTCTGAGCACCTTCAGAGTCGTCTCCCAGTGAGTGAAAACCTTCACCCTATGGAATCTATGTATCAGATAGCAACCATCTCAAGCCTCCATGAAGCAAGACGTTGCCAGTGGCGGCTCGACGCCTTTCATTTCTATTTTATCTCCATTTCTTTCCTTCTTACTTATGTTTTGTTAATGACATTCGAGAGAATGATTTATTTTCTTATTATGAGTTTGATTGATGCTTATCTTCCATCTATTTCCATATTAAACACCTTACACCATGTTGTTTGAATGCTAAATGAGTTAAATGTTAGAAGTTAGTTTTTCTTGAGCAATATTAAGTATGTTACATCTTGATTAATGCATATCATTAGCTTGCATAACTTTGTCTAACAAACAAAAGTAGTAAGCATGACTATCTAGTTTGAGAGAGTGGATGGTTAATCTTTAGCATTTAGCGAGACTAGATGAGTCGCAGAGATGTAGTTCATCTTTTGCCAACGCAAACTTACCATGCGTCTGAGAGATAAGATTAATATGGCGTCGAAACATCGAGAGATGCATTCACAAACGCAGTTTGTAGGTATGTAATTATACTTAGAAAGCTTAGGTAACAACTAGCTCTTGCGTTAACTCTACTTTTATCGCATGGTTCCATTCATTCTCAATGCATGCTATCTGACACTAAATGACATATGACTAACCATCGCCGGGTCCACCTCATTGTTAGTTATAGGAAATTTGATTCATTCTTTATGTATAGTTTTAGACACATACAACCAACAAATGCACATATTACATGTATAGTTCACCGCATAGTCAAACATCTAATCTGAACACCTAGTTATTACAAATCCCTACGTTCGACCCTAGACTCACCAGGGAACCTATAAATGCTTATACTTGGGCTTTTTCTAGGAAAACTTGCTTAATCATGATCACACTTAGAGTAATTCTCAACGCATCCTTGTACGGAAATGATAAATCTATTTTTGTGCAACAAGCTAAGAAACTCAATTTAATTCGAATAGAAATTTAATGAACACAATTGACAAGATGCAATAGTTACACTATGGTTCTTATTTAGATGCTAACGCAACCCTTAACCCTTGAAAGATTAGTTACTCATGGATTTAAAGTAAAAAGCGAAAAGTGTGGAGAAATGAGTTGATAACTTGTAGAAATACAAGTTATTATAGCCTTTTTCAAAGATAAATAGAGTTTAAATAAGAGAAGCATGTGGTAGTTGATGATAAATTCCATTAATAAAACTTCCTTTCCGTTATACTCTTGAATTTTGATGAAGATATTGATTTTACCACTTGTTGAGCCTAAAACGCATGTTTTAACGCAGGAATGCAGACGATGTGTTGATGACTTCTTAACGCAGGACAACATGTTAGCAATCTGTTCTTCATGGATGCATGGTCTGAACGAAACGCAAACAACCTGACGACGTGTTAACAACCTACGAAGCGTTAGCAACCTACGACGCGTTGACATCGGCCAAATTATGCATGGACGCATAGACAACCGTTACGGCAAGGCGCTGAGAATCAAATCGAAATCTTGAGAGATTGACGGATGATTGACAGACATGATTTGCGACTTAAGTGGTGGATCTTAATTGGCCCGAGAATCACTCAATCAGGCGAGATGGACGCAGTGTCAATCTCGCCACCAATCAAGCAGATTTGCCATTAACTTCGATTTCATCATCTATAAAAGGGCAGCTATGCGAGAGTAGAAAAGTTGTTGATTCTCGGAAGGACTCCATAAGTGACAGCAGAGTTCTCTCAGACTTCAACCGGAGACAAATAGCTCGAGAGAGAAGAGTCTTCCTTTCCGCAGCACCACTTCACAGCAAATCATCACGCTTCCATCCGGGCGACTCAAGACATTGACGCCTTCCTTTCTTTCTTGCTTAGTTTTTCTTCTTGATTTTAGATTTGTATCAAGGAATTGAACTTATCTAAAGTTGTATCCGTTTCATCAATATATTCATCTTCCATGTCTACTTACTTTTCTCAACTGTCCGCTTTATACTTTCAAACCATGAGTAACTAATCACTCAAAGGTCTAGGGTTGCGTTAGCATCTAACTAGGAACCATAGTGTAACTATTTTATCTTGACAATTGCGAGCTTTATCGGATGCTTATTTCCATCTGAAAAATCGATATAAGTAGTAATAATCAAACTGCTCGAAAGGGTAAGTGATTGTGGAACTCAATTGACAAGGATCAAGAAGTGTTACCTGTCTATGGGGATAACCTTGGTTCTTAACACTCTCCTATGCGTTATAGACATATAACGCATAGCGGCTGACAACCGGGAAAAGAGTCGCAAGCATGAATAGAATACTACTGTGCGTTTCCGACGTTAGATGTTAACCAACCCGAACCCTTTCTTTATCCATTTACACACATCTTTAGCTGAACTTGCTGTGTCGCATGCTTTCCATCTTCCACAATTTTAATATAGTGTACATATTATCGCTTTCCTTAGATTAGAAACAAACTCATTCTCTCAACTATTTCTTGGTTACCACTGCAACGCATGAAATCTAATTAAATACTAAATCAATATAATCCCTGTGTTCGACCTCGGACTCACCGAGAAAACCTATTCCTTTGCTTATACTTGGGTAGAGGATAGGAAAACTTGACTAGATCACCAACGCATAGTGTAGAACACATGGCATGTTCGACGCATGACATGTTGAACGCATAATCACATCATTTAGCACCTTGCGTTAGGCTGATTCACACATACAATATTCACACAATAAGTTTTTGGCGCTGTTGTCGGGGATTATTTCATTGATTTAATTATTTTCTTTGGATTATTGTGTTGCAGAATTCCTCAGTCGAAGGAGTATAGTAAGTTTCTCCTCTGCCAGAAGCTTCTAACAGTATTTGAGTGACGGGAGCAATCCATAGCTCGATATTGAGCCAGAGATTGAGAGGACCTTCACCCGAAGGACAAGGTAGAATTGAAGAGGGGCCAATTGCTTCGACCTAATTCAAACGGCTAGTGAGGAAAATTGCCTGCGTCAGCAGGAGAAGTATTGAAGATGACTTACTCATATGCCAGAAATCTTTTCGACAGAACTCCATGGGACATGAATGAGTGGGTGGATGACGAATATGAATTTCGTCCCACTAATAGAAGGCAAACGCAAGCTGGAATGCTTAAATCTGATGTTGCCAACAATCTTACAGTGCAGCTCGCCAATATGACATCCATGCTGCAAACACTAGTCTTGAGAAATCAAGGTAGACCAATTGCTTCGATGAACGCAGTGCACGCGATGAACTCGACAGCATCTGTAGACTGCCCGCAGTGTGGTGGGGGGCACTTGTATGACATGTGTCCCTACAACCTTCAGTCTATCTACAGTGTTCAAAATAACCCCTACGACAATTTGGGTTGGAGGAACCACCTTAACTTCGGATGGGGTGGGAATCAATAACAACCGCAGAGGGCTGAGCCGCAGCCGCAGAGAGGCATTCCTCCTGGTTTCAACCAATGGAATCAAGACCAGTATCATCAGTTTTCAAGGGTTCAGCAGGCGGACGAATCATCCTCATTGTCTCTCATGGAATCTCTTTTACGAGAAGAAAACAGTAAAATTGAAGCAACGCGCTAGTTGTATGAAGCTATGCTCCAGAACCAAGCCACTGCACTTTGCAATTTAGAAATTCAAATGAATCAAATTGCAGTGGAGCTCGAAAATAAAAAGCAAGAAGCATTGCTAAGTACAACTGAAGTTCCACGATGGAACTTAGAAGAACAATGTCAAGGTGAGACATTGTTAAGTGGGAAAATCAACCCCACAGTGCATAATGAGTGGTCGCAAGGAAACTTGCAATCCTTAAATGCTCCCATAAGTCAACCGCTAGAGAGTGTCATACACAATGTCCAGCATCCATCATCATCCACCGCATCAGAAGAGGAAAATAGAAAGCGGAGAGAAAAAGCAACGCAGGCAGAACCTGCGTCTATAAATGAAGCTACCACTTCTGGACGCGTCCTGATTGACGTCCAAGAAGAAATCTCAACGCCCCGCGTGGGTGATCAGGTAAAATTTAATGTGATTAACGCATTAAACGATACTGATCATTTTCAATTTTGTCTAATGAACGCAGATATCAATGAAAAGACAAAAACTGGGAACGCGGCGTTGAGAAATGAAATCCTCAAGGACAGTGAAGATGGTGAAGATGATGAAATTAATTTATTCTCCGATCGACAATTAGAGAAATCAGAATGGAGCAACAGATTCGCGGCAAAGATCGAGCCGCTATTAAAAGAGCCTTCAACGCATGAGCTACAAACCAGACCAACGCATCTCAACTGTGCCCGCTTGAGGGAGGTCATAATGTACTTCATTGTCGCCTCTGCGTTCAACCCTAATCGCGATAAAGGCTCGCAAGTGTAATAACTGACCTTGCATCGAAAGGTCCCTGCGTTGCCGAATGCCTACATTTCCAGGGACGCTTTCTTTTACCCTTGCTTTATTTTATTTGAATTTGTTAGTATCTAATTTTATTTTATTGCATTTTGTTTTCTTGCTTCTGTTTGAATTTTATTGTTAGCATGTATTTATTTCCTTAATTTCAGTTTAATAATTGTAAATGAGATAAGCATGAAAGTAGGAGTTGAGTTTTTGAACAATTTGATTTCATCGCATAATCTATTATTCATGCATGCGTCCAACGCATAAGTAAACTATGTGTTCATCGATAAACGATTTTTGTGTTTATCGAATTAAGGTTAGAGGAAAGGTTAGAGCCGTACATATTTTGTCAAACGCATCATACTTAGCTTACAACGCATAATCTAACCTGAGAACCAAGCGTTCATCAGTATGCGTTTATCATTATTTTACTTCGTTTAGATAGAGCACTAGGTGAAACGTAGATGTCTTCTCAGCCTACGCGTCTTTCCTAGAAAAACACTCAAGTGCTCTGTGTGCGTTAATTAGCCGCCCATTACACGTGATGGGTGTGCGGCTCAATAAAATTTGCCTTGATTAGTGGGATTTCGGATATCGCGTATCCGCATTAATTACTGACGGCTAAATTAGGCCTTTATAAACGCGATCCAATTTCCACTTTCCATTTTCGAAACCTTTCATCTCTCTTAAACCATATGTCTAACCAGCCCAACCCATAAGAACACCTCGCCGGCAACATTCCCCCAAGACCTTCTTCATCTTCAACATCAGTCCCCGTGGTATTTCTTAACCCTCGATCGCCATTTTTCTCCCGACCAACATTTCATCCTTCCAGACCTGTGAGGCCTTTCACTTCACCGGTCAGACCAAGAGCTCCAAACCCTAACCCACCATTCATCCCTAACTTCTCCGCGTCTAGAATCAGGGCGACTGCCCAGAGACCACCTATATACCCATTCTTCCGGCCATTCGCCAGAGCCCCAACCCGTCCACCAGTAGTCGACGACTCTGACGACTGTGTTAAAGTTCTCAATATCAGACCCTTGAGCCGAATCGACCAAATCCCTACCCCAAAACCCAAAAGCCGGGTCAAATCTTGCATCTCACGGCCCAGAATGAAAAACATGAAGGAGTTTTCTGCCGCAAACTTCAATGTAGGAAGCCAACGGCTATGCGCGGAGAACTCCGAGGCTGAGCAACCGGTTCCTGGAACGGTGCGGGATGAAGCCAGTACACTGCACGGAAGTAGTGAGGTGAGCCGAAGGGAAGAAAGAGATGTATTCAGCGACATTTTGGAAAAGATAGCTCAAGAAGAAAGGGAGGCGAAGGGTCGGGAGGATGACGGGGAGGTCAACCAGCCCTTGCCTCTATCCCGTCCACCAAGCACGAGAGGGACGGAGGAAATGGGAAAAGGAGAAGAAGAAGAGGTGGCTGTCACCGTGGGGGAAGTAAACTCTGCAAAATCCCCAAACGAATGGATAGCTCAAATTCTGAGCGGACTTCGTGACCCGATGGACGCAACCGTCTCAGATGCCAGAAGGGAATCACCCTTGCCGGTAAAAGAGGTCCAGAGTCAGCTGAAAGAGACTTAGGAGGGTGAATAGAGTAGGGGAGATAAGGAAGAAGAGGTTGCCTACAGCAAGAAGGACGTAGGCGAGCCAAGTGAAACGCAAGGGTCTGTCCCTGCGTCGATCAGTCTTGAGGAGATGAAATTGGACTCCAATGAAGGACCAATAAGAAAAGTTGTGATGGCCGCAGATGCTAAGAGAAGAAGAGAGGAGGAAGAAGAAGTGGTACCCTTATTGAGGAAGAAACGAAGGGTATCACCGGACACTGCCGAGGATGAAGAGCCAAAAAGCACAGAACAAGGAGACAGACCTGAGTCTCCAATTACGGCCACATCCTTCGATAGGCTGGCAGAGAAAGAGAGAAAAAGAGGGCCAAGTTGAGAAAGGAGCTCAAGGCCCTAAGAAAAGGAGTTGAACAAATTGCGAAAGACGCATTGTCTCGCAAGAAGGTGTCCAGGGAAGTGCGGCCTCAAAAAGTCGGGGAGACGCAAGACCTTCCTGATCCTCAAATAGAAGCAGCCGCATTGGCATTTGAAGAGGAAATGATGGAAGAAGAAAGACTAGAAAAAGCAGCCGAAGAGCTTGAAAGAGAGCTACAAATTGAAGAAAATGCAGAGCTGGCTGCTAGAATAAACGCCCAAGAAGAAGGGGAGGGCAAGAAGAAAAAGAAAAGTAGGAAGGAACGCATCGGGGAGGATGCGAGGGAAGAACAAGGTGTGCGCACCTTGGAAAAGAAAAAAAGGAAAGAAAAGGAGGTGGCGGTCACCAAACTCCCAAGCACGCATACTGAGAAACGCAAAGGGAAGGAAAAGGTGACTGAAGCACCAGCTAAAGTGGCCGAGAGCAAAAAGAGAACCGTAAATGAGATTCCAGCTAAGGCCAAAGGAAAAAAGAAAGTGGCTGATGCGTCGCCACAACAGAAGGAAGGAAAAGGGAGACGCAGGGCGTTCCCTGACCTGATGATCGAGGTGGGATTTTTCCCTGAAGAAGCCCCAGTGCCGCCATACATCACCGAAATAATTGACCACCACGGCTGGAGAAACTTCTGTACCAGCACTCCTTGGATCCAACCTGAAGTAGTCCGAGACTTTTATAACAGAAGCATAGACGAAGAGGAGGACGTGGTGGTGGTGGATGAAACTGAAGTCCCATTCAACACAAGGGAAATCAACGCTATATATGAGTTGAGGGACAACCCGGATGCGGAAGGAAATAAGATTATAGAATCAACTCCAACGGAGTTAATGGAGGACGCACTCCGGGTAATGGGGAAGCCAGGGGCTAAGTGGGATGTGTCACCCACAGGTATAAAAACGTTATCAGCAAGCAGCCTAACACCAGAGGAAAACCTGTGGGTGTATTTGGTGAAGAAGCGGCTGATCCCTACAACGCATGATAAGACAGTATCAAGGGATCGGGTGATGGCAGCATACTGCATTATGCGTCGCATCACCCTTGATGTTAGACGCATAATTGTCGCACAGATAAGAGGGGTGTTCAGCAAGCCAAGGGGCCAACTCTTTTTCCCCGCTCTTATCATGAACTTATATGACAATGCTTCCATCGGAGGGCCAACGGAAGTGTTAGACGCAAAGAAGATGATTGAAGTTAATGGCGTAATTGCCAACAAGACTCTACGTCGGTTGATGAGAGGATCGCAATATCTACCAGAGCCTACCAAGGCCACCAAAAGACCTCATCAACCCATTCCACCTCCAAAGCCGCAACCGCAGAAGAAGGGGAAGCCGTCCAAGTTGAAGGGCGTGGCAAGTCCTGATGCCACCATTCGACCTTCCCCACCCTTAAGTCCTTCACCCCCACTTCCAACAATCAGAAGGGAACAAACTCCACCTCTACCTCCTCCTGAGACGCATCGCCCTAAGCCACCTCCTCCTCCTAAGAAAACGCATCGCCCTAAACATCCAAAACCCCGACCTTCTACAAAACCCTCTGCCCCAATAAGAGTTGATGACTCACACTTTGAGGATTTTGGCGCGACTTTTATGCGTCCATCATCCCCTGTGTTTGACGAAACTCCACCCACTCCCCCGCCTCAGCCAAACCTGCCTACCCCACCAACGCAACCTCAACCGCAAGAAGACCCACTTGACCTTGAGTGGGAGACAGTGCAAACATATCTGCAGCAAGCAATATCTTGTGTCCTGTGATGCACTCATTAAATATGTTAGCACGCCGGCAGACGGAGTAGTTCCAATTCACTTTAAATTATGTTCACCAACTGCTCTCAATCCGTTCGGAAATCTCGCCCCCTGATATTCCAGAACGCCTCCAACAGCCTCTTGTCTTTCCAGTGCCGCAGCGCCCTGCATCTGAGCAACAACGCAGACCTGATGAAGACGAGACTGATGGTTAAAAATTTAGGGGTGTAATCAAGAGTTGTAATTTTCTTGCAATTTTGTATCTTCACATTCAATTGTATGCGTCGGTGAAAATCAAATTAATAGAATGAATCTTTCTTCATCGCCTGGATTTTTAATTTCCTCTTTGCATTGTCCCTTGTTATAAATTTATTCTAAGTATATTTAATTAGTCTTAACTTTTATCTTTGCGTTGAAAAGTTGGTCCCTGTGATGATAACCATGCTTACACTTTTTGTAAACTCTTTAAGTTAGATTACTTTCAATGCGTATGCATACTATTCCTTAGAAACGCAAACCTACTTTGAATGTATGCAAAGCAGCCAATTCAAACCTCTTTTACAAAATTTTGCAACTTAGTCTTTGTTTACAATTTAAGCAATGAGGACCTTGCTACTCTCAAGTTTGGGGGTGGAAGTGATTTGAACTGTCAAAGATAAAAATATGAGGAACTTATTTCTTAAAAAAAATAAAATAAAATTTTAAATGCAAAACTCCGCTGGAAGACTAATATATTTATCTTGTTAAGAGTTTAGCTGAAAACGACACCTGCGCAAAACTCCCCTGGAACACAATTCTCAACGCATGCTTAATATATGAATAATAAAAGAAATGAAAGAAAAATGAACTTTATATCTTCATCTTTTAAGACTCAGTGTTAAAAGAAGAAACAAAAATTTTGTGAATAATGAGTAAAGAATTTTGAAAAGAAAGCTTGCTGCATACAAATTAGACTCGTTCTAAAGAAAAGAATATAGAGGTAGAGAAATAATATAACCGACGGGTAGCTGATTGAGTATAGCATTCTGAGAGACTAGTCAATGCGTTGAGAAAATGTTAGGGTTGATTGAAGTTTCTTAGATAGAAGTTATGCTTGAGGACAAACATTTATCTAAGTTTGGGGTGCGATAACTTGTAGAAATTATTATAGCCTTTTTCTTAGAAAAAGTAGAGATTAAATAGAGAATCATGCGGTAGTTTATGTTGAATTCTACTAATAAAACTTCATATGCGTTCTACTCTTGTATTTTTATGAAGATAATAATTTTATACTTTTTGAGCCTAAAACGCATGTTTTAACGTAGGAATGCAAACGATGCGTTGACTACTTCTTAACGCAAACTATGCGTTGGCAATCTGTTCTCCATGGACGCATGATCTGAATGGAACGCGAACAACCTGTAGATACGTTAACAACTTCTCAACATAGGACTATGTGTTAGCAACCCATGACGCGTTGACATCAGTCAAAATTCTCCATGGACGCATAACAACCAAAGACGCAAGGCAGCGGAAAATCAGATCAGAATCTTGAGAGATTGTCGGAAGATTGACATACATAATCTGTGGCTAAAGTGGTGGATCTAAATTGACCCGAGAATTACTCAATTAGGCGAGATAGACGCATGATATCAATTTCGCCGCCAATCAAGCAGATTTGCCATTGATTGCGAACACAACCTCTATAAAAGGGCAAACATGTAAGATGAGAAAATGTTGTTGATTCCCGGATGAATTGCTAAGTGACAGCAGAGTTGTAAGCCCCGCACCTAATTTTGTGAGAACGCAAGGTAAGAAGGGGCCGAGAGATGGGTGACTGTGTAAAAGTAGTTGGCTGGCTTGCATTTGGAGTGGGAATACGACTAAGTGTCAGCTATGCATTGATGGCAACCTGTTGTGGAGGAAACAATTTTGGTGTAAACGCAAAGGTGAGGAAAGTTTGTCATGCGCTGAAGTTGTGACGCGTTGAGGACATAAGGCGTGGAGGATCACTTGGTACCGAGGATTACTATGCGGCAAACGCATTGAAGGCAGTGTGCTGTTGGAAGTAAAGGCCACGAGGAGTTGGGAGCTGATCTACGGTGAGGCTAGTATGCGGTGAACGCTACCATGCGTCGAAGGCAGGTATGCGTTGGGCAAAGAGTGTTGGCCGAGAGGAAGTAATGCGTATGCTAACTATTTGGCGGGGGAGTTTGAAAAGGAATATCATCAGAGGTCGTGTGCGTTGCTGAAGCTGAGCATAGAAGGTATGCGTTGAACGGATTATAGTATAATGTTGAAATGGAGGATAAGTCGGTGGTATATATATTAGTGGATTGAGAATTCAATTGTTCTGCTTGCATTTCAGAGCTCGAGTTGGGTCCATATTAAGACGAAACATCGGAGGGAGGTAGAAGAAGTTGTTCATGCTGATCTGAAGCAGAAATCTCATTGAATTCGTGGAAGAAACTTGGGTTTGACAGAGGTTTCGGCTGCTGTTATCTCTTTAGAGTGATACTCGGTTTTGGAGGAAGAACAAATTGAAGAGACGAAGGTTAGGGCTGAAACTTTGAGGTTAGTAAGTTAACTCGATTTATAGCAGGTTTCATGAAGGATGTTTGAGCTGAAATTGTTTAATTGTGTGTCAAACTCAGGAAGAAGAGACGGGAGTTGAACTGTCGGATGATTAAAGGTAACTTGGAGTTATTGAAGGATATATCCTAAACGGAGAGGATGTTCTTCATGAAATTTGGAGGTAAGATGGAGGACCTGTATTGTAACAAGTTTGTAGAAGGAAGAAAGTACTGAAATTGACTGAAATGAGATGTTTAGCAGGTTGAAGAAGGAAGAAGAAGAAAGGAAGAAGGAAATGGTTCTGCTGCAGCGGAAGTATCGTTGAGTGAGCGAGAGACAGGGCAGCGAAGCAAGTAACACTGCAACGCAAGATAGGCTTTGCGTCTCACGATTCTCGCTAGAGTATCGCTGGGTATCGCTCATCAAGGTAGTCTCGCTGGTTTCAATCAACGCAGTAACGCTAGTACAGTTTTGGTATCAAATGAGTAACGCTGGCAGCTTACAATTTTCTAAGAGTAACGTTACTATTGTATGTTAAAGGAAAAGGGAGATTATGGAAACTAAACTTGAGTATTATGTGTTTTCAGGCCAAGAAGAGCTCAGGGAGGCTTATAATCCACTTAGAGCCGGGACCAATTTTGAGTGACTGTGTGTTATATCTTGTGTTAAACTTAGTACGCATTTTGATGAGGAAACGTAATTCATGGTAGTATGCCTTATGAATGTGATGTGTTAGTGACTCAAAAGAATATTAATACTAATGACTAAATATATTATTGGTTGAGGGACCTTATGGTGAAAGCTATAAGTGAGTAAGCGTGAAAGCAAGTGCTGAGGGATTTGAGAAGGCACTTGATAAACAGTAAGGAATGGACTACAATGCTCAGGGACTATGAGTGAAGGCATGTAGTAATCCATTACACACTAGCTCGTGCTGAGGGATCATGAGTGAAGCCACTTGAGCAAGGATAGAATTTATTACCTGTGCTGAGGGATTTCATATGAAGGCACATGGTACTGTAATTACAATTGAGTAAGTGTTGAGGGACGGGAAGTGAAAGCACTAAATAGATGCAAGTTTGTGAGACATGGGAATTTGATAGTTATATGTGCATTGTGAAAAGTGAATCTTGATAATTCGTTGGGATGTATTATGTGATGGTTACCGACTCACAAACTGGATTATAGTTGTTATGAATAGTTTAGTCAATTTTGTCACTCACTGAGCCTTCCGCTCATTCAGTTTCTTGTTGTTTGTTGTTTCAGGTAGCGAGCGTGTCTGGGACGCCTAGCCTACAGAAGAATCTCGTCTGGGCCTATCTGGAAGTGATCCTCTGGGATAGTTGTAAATATTTAGACTGTACATATATCCTGTATTATGCACATCCCTGAGAGTAGAAAGAGGGACGTGTTGCACCATATATGTATATATACAGATATGTTTGTTGAGAGATTGCACGTTCTTTTGATGAGATAATGGAAATGTTGTTTGTTTTGCTATTCATATGGTGTCCATCTTATAGAGTTTTATGTAAGGAAAATAGGATCATGCTCGATCCTAGGTATAGAATGTATCTGGGATAGGGTGTGACAAGAGTTCTCTCCAGAACACAATCGGAGACGAATAGCTCGAGAGAGAAGAGTCTTCCCTCCGCCTGACCACTTCACAGCATAACCTCACGCTTCCATTCTGGCGACTCAAGACATTGACACCTTTTCCTGCTTTCTATTTTGTTTTTCTAGCTTGATTTTAGATTTGTGTCAAGACATTGAACTATCTAAAGTTGTATTTTGTTCATCAATCTATATTTCTTCCATGTCTACTCATATTGTGTGAATATTGTATGTGTGAATCAGCCTAACGCAAGGTGCTAAATGATGTGATTATGCATTCAACATGTCATGCGTCAAACATGCCATGCGTTCTACACTATGCGTTGGTGATCTAGTCAAGTTTTCCTATCCTCTACCCAAGTATAAGCAAAGGAATAGGTTTTCTCGGTGAGTCCGAGGTCGAACATAGGGATTATATTGATTTAGTATTTAGTTGGATTTCATGCGTTGCAGTGGTAACAAGGAAATAGTTGAGAGAATGAGTTTGTTTCTAATCTAAGGAAAGCGATAATATGTACACTAGATTAAAATTGTGGAAGATGGAAAGCATGCGACATAGCAAGTTCAGCTAAAGATGTGTGTGAATGGATAAAGAAAGGGTTCGGGTTGGTTAACATCTAACGTCGGAAAAGCACAGTAGTATTCTATTCATGCTTGTGACTCTTCTCCCGGTTGTCAACCGCTATGCGTTATATGTCTATAACGCATAGGAGAGTGTTAAGAACCAAGGTTATCCCCATAGACAGGTAACACTTCTTGATCCTTGTCAATTGAGTTCCACAATCACTTACCCTCTCGAGCAGTTTGATTATTACTACTTATATCGATTTGTCAGATGGACATAAGCATCCGATTTAGCTCGCAATTGACAAGATAAAATAGTTACACTATGGTTCCTAGTTAGATGCTAACGCAACCCTAGACCCTTGAGTGATTAGTTACTCATGGTTTGAAAGTATAAAGCGGACAGTTGAGAAAAGTAAGTAGACATGGAAGATGTATATATTGATGAAACGGATACAACTTTAGATAAGTTCAATTCCTTGATACAAATCTAAAATCAAGTAGAAAAACTAAGCAAGAAAGAAAGGAAGGCGTCAATGTCTTGAGTCGCCCGGATGGAAGTGTGATGATTTGCTGTGAAGTGATGCGGCGGAAAGGAAGACTCTTCTCTCTCGAGCTATTTGTCTCCGGTTGAAGTCTGAGAGAACTCTGCTGTCACTTATGGAGTCCTTCCGAGAATCAACAACCTTTCTACCTCGCATAGCTGCCCTTTTATAGATGATGAAATCGCAGTTAATGGCAAATCTGCTTGATTGGTGGCGAGATTGACACTGTGTCCATCTCGCCTGATTGCGTGATTCTCGGGCCAATTAAGATCCACCACTTAAACCGCAAATCATGTCTGTCAATCATCCGTCAATCTCTCAAGATTCCGATCTGATTCTCAGCGTCTTACCGTAACGGTTGTCTATGCGTCCATTCATAGTTTGGCCGATGTCAACGCGTCGTAGGTTGCTAACGCGTAGTTATGCGTTGAGTTGTTGTTAACGCGTCGTCAGGTTGTTTGCGTTCCGTTCAGACCATGCGTCCATGAAGAACAGATTGCTAACATGTTGTCCTGCGTTAAGAAGTCATCAACGCATCGTCTGCATTCCTGCGTTAAAACATGCGTTTTAGGCTCAACAAGTGGTAAAATCCATATCTTCATCAAAATTCAAGAGTATAACGCAAAGGAAGATTTATTAATGGAATTTATCATTAACTATCGCATGCTTCTCTTATTTAAACTCTATTTATCTATGAAAAAGGCTATAATAACTTGTATTTCTACAAGTTATCACACCCCCAAACTTAGATAAATGCTTGTCCTCAAGCATAACTTCTATCTAAGAGACTTCAATTATCTAAACATTTTCTCAACGCATTGACTAGTCTCTCAGAATGCTATACTCAATCAGCTACCCGTCAGTTATATTATTTCTCTACCTCTATATTCTTTTCTTTAGAACGGGTTTAATTTGTATGCAGCAAGCTTTCTTTTCAAAATTCTTTACTCATTATGCACAAAATTTTTGTTTCTTCTTTTAACACTGAGTCTGAAAAGATGAAGATATAAAGTTTATTTTTCTTTCATTTGTTTTATTATTCATATATTAAGCATGCGTTGAGAATTGTGTTCCAGCGGAGTTTTGCGTAGGTGTCGTTTTCAGCTAAACTCTTAACAAGATAAATATATTAGTCTTCCAGCGGAGTTTTGCGTTTAAAATTTTATTTTATTTTATTTTATTTTATTTTATTTTTATTTTATTTTATTTTTTTTAAGAAATAAGTTCCTCATATTTTTATCTTTGACAGTTCAAACCTCTTCCACCCCCAAACTTGAGAGTAGCAAGATCCTCATTGCTTAAATTGTAAACAAAGATTATGTTTCAAAATTTTGTAAAAGAAGTTTGAATTGGCCGCTTGCATACATGCAAAGTAGGTTTGCGTTTCTAAGGAATAGTATGCAAACGCATTGAAAGTAATCTAACTTAAGAGTGTACAAAAAGTGTAAGCATGATTATCATCATAGTGACTAACTTTTCAACGCAAAGATAAAAGTTGGAAATAATTATATGTAGTTAGAATGAATTTACAGCAAGGGACAATGCAAAGAAATAATTAGAAATTCAATGCGGTGAAGAAATTTTCATTCTATTAATTTCATGTTCCACAACGCATACAATTGAAGATGAAGATAATTGCAAGAAAAGTTCTAAAGAAGATACAACTCTAACTACACCCCTAAATTCTAACCTTCTGACTTGTCTTCATCAAGTCTGCGTTTCTTCTCAGGTGCAGGGCACTGCGACATTGGGAAGATAAGCGTCTGTTGTAGGCGTTCAGGAATGTTAGGGTGTGGGACTTCCGGTCGAATCGAAAACAGTTGATGAATATGATTCAATGTGAAGTGAAACTGCTCCGTCTGTCAGCGTGCTAACATATTCAATGAATGCATCACTGGAGGCAAGATTGATTGTTGTAGATATGTTTGCACTATCTCCTAGTCGAGGTCGAGTTGGGCTTCTGGCCGTTGAGGTTGCGTTTGTAAGCCCCGCATCTATTTTTATGGGAACGCAAAGAAGAAGGGGCCGAGAGATGGGTGAATATGCAAAAGTAGTTAGCTGGCTTACATTTGGAGTGGGAAAATAGCTAAGTGTAAGCTATGCGTTGATGACAACTTGTTATGGAGGAGGTAATTTTGGTGTAAACGCAAAGGTAAGGGAAGCTTATTATGCATTGAAGTCGTGACGCGTTGAGGATATAAAAGCATGGAGGATCACTTGGTACCGAGGATCATTATGCGTTAAACGCATTGAAGGCAGTGTGCCGGTGGAAGTAAAGGCCACGAGGGGTTTGGGAGCTGATTTGCGGTGAGTTCATTATGCGATGAACGCTACCATGCGTCGAAGGCGAGTATGCGTTGGACAAGGAGTGTTGGCTGATAGAAGGTAACGCGTATGTTAACTATTTGGCGGGAGAGTTTGGAATGAATTATCATCAGAGGCCGTGTGCGTTGCTGAAGCTGAGCATAGGAGGTATGCGTCGAACGGATTATAATATAGAGTTGGAATGGAGAACAAGTTGGTGATATATATATAAGTGGACTGAGAATTCAATTGTTCTGCTTGCATTTCAAAGCTCGAGCTGGGTCCATATTAAGGCGAAACATCGAAGGGAGGTAGAAGAAGATGTTCATGCTGATCTGAAGCAGAAATCTCATTGAATTCGTGGAAGAAACTCGGGTTTGACAGAGGTTTCGGCTGCTATGATCTCGTCAGAGTGATGCTTGGTTTTGGAGGAAGAACAAATTGAAGAGACGAAGGTTAGGGGTGAAACTTTGAGGTTAGTAAGTTAACTCGATTTCTAGCAGAATTCATGAAGGATGTTTGAGCTGAAATTGTCTAATTGTGTGTCAAACTCAGGAAGAAGAGACGGAAGTTGAACTGTCGGATGATTAGAGGCAACTTGGAGTTGTCGAAGGTTATGTCCTAAACGGAGAGGAGGTTCTTCATAAAATTTGGAGGTGAGATGCAGGACCTGTCTTTTAACAAGTTTATAGAAGGAAGAAAGTACTGGAATTTATTGAAACGAAATGTTTAACAGGTTGAAGAAGGAAGAAGAAAGGAAGAAGGAAACGGTTCTGTCACAGCGAAAGTATCGCTGAGTAAGCGAGAGATTGAGCAGCAGAGGAAGTAACGCTGCAACGCAAAGATAGGCTTGCGTCTCACAATTCTCGCTAGAGTATCGCTGGGTATCGCTTCTCAAGGTAGTTTCGCTGGTTTTAATCAACGCGGTGTCACTAGTATAGTTTGAATATCTTTTGAGTAACGTTGTTAGCTTATTAATTCCTATAGAGTAACGATGCTACTGTATGTTAAAGAAAAAGGGAGATTATGGAAACTAAACTTGAGGATTGTGTATTTTCAGGTCAAGAAGAGCTCGAAGAGGCTTATAACCCATTTAGAGCCGGGACCGATTGTGAGTGACTGTTTGTTATATCTTGTGTTAAACTTAGTACGCATAGTGATAAGGAAACGTGATGCATGGTAGTTTTCTTTATGTATGAGATGTGTTAGTGATTTAAAAGAATACTATTACAAATGTTTAAGCGCATAAGTGGCTGAGGGACCTTATAGTGAAAGCTACTTGTGAGTAAGCGTGATATTAAGTGCCGAAGGATTTGAGAAGGCACTTGAATAACAGTAGAGAATGGACTACAATGCTCAGGGACTGTAAGTGAAGGCATGTAGTAACCTATCACAGCTAGCTCGTGCCGAGGGATTCTGTGAGAAGGCATTCTAGCTTTCACTATAAGGTCTCTCAAGATTCTGATTTGATTCTCAACGCCTTGCATTATTCACAAATTTTTTGTTTCTTCTTTTAACACTGAGTCTGAAAAGATGAAGATATAAAGTTCATTTTTCTTTCATTGGTTTTATTATTTGGTAGCCATGCGTCGAGTAGGGTTACCTACCTTCGTTTTGACATGCCAACGATGGGGTGCATGGAGGCAACCAACTACGATCAAGTGCCCTTCTCGACTAAACTCTTATCTAAGCTCGGTTTCCTCACTAGACATTGGAGTTTGTTATTTATCTATGCGTCGCTGATTACGATTACCCACCTTCGTTTTGACACACCAACTATGGAGTGCATGGACGCGGCCAACTAATTGCAGGTGTCGTTTTCAGCTAAACTCTTAACAAGATAAATATATTAGTCTTGCCAGCGGAGTTTTGCGTTTAAAAGGAAAATTTTTTATTATTTTATTATTTTATTTTATTTTATTTTATTTTTTATTTTAGACATGATTGAAATAAGTTCCTCATATTTTTATCTTTGACAGTTCAAACCTCTTCCACCCCCAAACTTTAGAGTAGCAAGGTCCTCATTGCTTAAATTGTAAACAAAGATTAAGTTACACTATGGTTCCTAGTTAGATGCTAACGCAACCCTAGACCCTTGAGTGATTAGTTACTCATGGTTCGAAAGTGAAAAGCGGAAAGTTTAGAGAAATGAGTAGACATGGAAGATAATTATATTGATGAAATGGGATACAATTTTCGATAAGTTCAATGTCTTGACACAAATCTAAAATTAAGATAGAAACAGTAAGAAAGAAAGCAGGGAAGGCGTCAATGTCTTGAGTCGCCCAGATGGAAGCGTGAGGTTTTGCTGTGAAGTGGTCCGGCGGAGGGAAAACTCTTCTCTCTCGAGCTATTCGTCTCCGGCTAAAGTCTGAGAGAACTCTGCTGTCACTTATGGAGTTCTTCCGAGAATCAACAACCCTTTTATAGATGATGCGTCCGCAATTAATGGCAAATCTGCTTGATTGGCGGCGAGATTGATACAATGCGTCCATCTCGCCTGATTGCGTGATTCTCGGGTCAATTAAGATCCACCACTTTAGCCACAAATCATGTTCATCAATCATCCGTCAATCTCTCAAGATTCTGATTTGATTTTCAACGCCTTGCATTAATGGTCGTCTATGCGTCCATGAATAGTTTGGCCGATGTCAACACGGCGTAGGTTGCTAACGCGTAGTTATGCGTTGAGTTGTTAACGCATTGTCTGGTTCCTGTATTAAGAAGTCATCAACGCATCGTTCACATTCCTATGTCAAAACATGCGTTTTAGGCTCAAAAAGTGGTAAAATCATTTATCTTCATAAAAATACATTAGTATAACGTAAAGGAAGATTTCTTAATAAAAATTAACATAACTTACCGCATGCCTCTCTATTTAATCTCTATTTATCTAAGAAAAAGGCTATCATAACTTGTATTTCTACAAGTTATCACACCCTCAAACTTAGATAAATGCTTGTCCTCAAGCATAACTTCTATCTAAGAAACTTCAATTATCCTAAACATTTTCTCAACGCATTGACTAGTGTCTCAGAATGCTATACTCAATCAGCTACCCGTTAGTTATATTATTTCTCTACCTCTATATTCTTTTCTTTAGGACGGGTCTAATTTGTATGCGGCAAGCTTTCTTTTCAAAATTCTTAAACTCATTATTCACAAAATTTTTGTTTCTTCTTTTAACACTGAGTCTGAAAAGATGAATATATAAAGTTCCTTTTTCTTTCATTGGTTTTATTATTTAGTTAGTAAGTATGCGTCGAGTAGGGTTACCTATCTTCGTTCTGACATACCAACGATGGGGTGCATGGAGGCAGCCAACTACGATCAAGTGCCTTTCTCGACTAAACTCTTATCTAAGTTCGGTTTCCTCACTAGACATTGGAGTTTGTTATTTATCTATGCGTCGCTGATTACAATTACCCACCTTCATTTTGACACACCAACTATGGGGTGCATGGAGGCAGCCAGCTACGAGAAGGTGTCCTTTTCAGCTCAACTCTTAACAAGATAAATATATTAGTCTTGCCAGCGGAGTTTTATGTTTAAAAGGGAATTTTTTTTTTTCTTTCATGGTTGAAATAAGTTCCTCATATTTTTATCTTTGACAGTTCAAACCTCTTCTACCCCCAAACTTGAGAGTAGCAAGGTCCTCATTGCTTAAATTGTAAACAAAGATTAAGTTGCAAAATTTTGTAAAAGAGGTTTGAATTGGCTGCTTGCATACATTCAAAGTAGGTTTGTGTTTCTAAGGAATAGTATGCAGATGCATTGAAAGTAATCTAACTTAAAGAGTGTACAAAAAGTGTAAGCATGAATATCATCAGAATGACCAACTTTTCAACGCAAAGACAAAAGTTAGGAATAATGGAATGTACTTAAAATGAATTTACAGCAAGGGACAACGCAAAGAGAAAATTTGAAATTCCATGCGATGAAGAAATGTTCATTCTATTAATTTCATTATCACCAACGCATACAATTGAATATGAAGATGCTTGCAAGAAAAGCTAGAAATCTGGACTACACCCCTAAATTTTAACCATCAGACTTGTCTTCATCAGGTCTGCTTTGCTGCTCAAGCGCAGGGCGCTGCGGTACTTGGAAGACAAGCGGCTGTTGTAGGCGTTCCGGAATGTTAGGGGGCGGGATATCCGGTCGAATCAAGAGCAGTTGATGAACGTAATTCAGTGTGAATTGAAACTGCTTCGTTTGCCGGTGTGCTAACATATTCAAGGAATGCATCACTGGACGCAAAATCGATTGTTGCAGATATGTTTGCACTGTCTCCCACTCGAGATCAAGTTGGGCTTCTTGCTATTGGGTTGCGTTGGTAGTTGAGGCGGGTTTGGCTGAGGGCGAGGAGTTGATGGAGTTTCATCAAACGCAAGTGATGATGGATGTCACACCCCCTCCTGGGTTACCTACCCGTCCTGAAAGGGAATGTGAAGACAATAAACATCACCCCTTTTGTGACGCATATTGTCCCATCTTACATAACTTCCTGTGAACACATTTATTTATAAACATTCATAGAACTTAATTAAACTATACATGCTTATAACATGACATTACTCCCTGTACAGGGTACACAGTAATCATATAACATAATTTACTTTCACATCCATCATGCATTGTACAAAACCTCCCTACAGTCTCCACTCAAAAACCACTAGATCTACATGCCATCCACATAAGGTTATATACAACGTATAACTCTTAGACTTGACTGTATTTTGAGAACTCGAGACTTAGGCAAGGTGAGCTGTAGTAGGCTAAGCACCGGGAACGTCCTTGCTACCTGGGGGAAGAAAAGAAAACATTGAAAACATAAGCTAACAGCCCAGTGAGTGACCAATCTTCGTAAAACGGACATTTATTGAAAACAAGGATGCTACATATAAACAGATAACAAGGATTTAACATATAGTTCAACTATAGCATACTTTTCCACAAACCCATCAATCACATAAATCTAATTTCAAATCATACATGATTGTTTTCCAAAAGAAGTGATACAGTAACTAGTTTGGTTTTTCAAACTTTTCCCTTAGTTGAGGCGGAGCAACGCTCAACGCACTCAACGTCGAAATCATTTCTGGCTCAATGCGGAGTAAACTCGACGCACCAGCCGAATCAACCTCTATGTGCACATAGGAATATGATGGGTTGCCCAAGTACCTTCTCCATGTCCTTCAGTACTGGGTCCCGGGGAAACTCACGTGCCTTCTCATGTCCTTGAGCACTGAGCCTCCTCTAAAACATTTTAAAACCCGTTCACATAAATAGTTTGTATAGAAATCCTTCATAGAAAGTCATACAGATCATTATTTGATAACATTTCATAAAGAAAATGCTTTCTATTAACTTTAGAAAACGTATAACATGACCTCGTAAATAATGGAACAAAACATTATGCATCTTAAACAATTCATCGCAAAATCATATTCCATAAGAACATTTTTATTAAAAGTCGAATTGAAGACTAAAGGAGTCACTCACTACTCTTCCTAGGCTTTGCGCGGGTTATATGCTTTCCCTATTTCTTCCTGGCCTGCAAGAAACATTTACCTTGTGTTACTTAACATTAAATCTCCCCCTTTTCCAAACTAACATCATAAGCGAGAATCCTAGCGATACTACCCAACAAAAGCTGTTACTAGCGATATTTGATTGGGTGACTGATGCGCACTTTTAGTGTTTACCGCAAGTGTACGGGTCAAGTTATAATATAAAACGGTTAAGTCCGAGCATCGTTTCCACTAGAGATCCAATTGGGAAGGTCAAGTTACTTAGCTATTCTAGAATTGAATCAATTTTATTTGAGGATTGAAATTCAATATTTCAATTTTGGGAAAAAGAAAAATCAAGCAAAGAAAATATCAAAGGGAGAATTGCAAGAGTCAAAGAGAGTTCTAGGGATTCGAATCCTTGTTTATTTCGTCATGCAAAATTATAGATTTCATGGATTTTATTGTAATTCTTATGCCTAAGTCTAGAAACTTAATTCCAAGTTATCTTCTCCCAAAGACAACTCTTTCTCATGCAACTTGATTGATTGTTAATCTCTTAAAACCAATACACAATTACATGGCATTAAAACTAGTCTTTAGCAACTTTCATTGGCAACCTAACTACTTTCGTGATAGATTAACAACGATTCATTGTTATAGGTCAAATTAAACATATAATCTCTCAATCATACATCTAACCTAGCATGTGAAGATGGCCAATCCTCAAGAATTAAACACAATAACAATGAAAAGCATAATTTATTTAAACAAAACCATGAGTCTACAAAATTAACATGAATTTACAACCAATTCATCAAAACCCTAAAACTAAAGAGTTTAGCCACTCATAGCTTGAAGCAACATGTTTGAGCAAAAATAATCAAAGGAAGAGTGTAAAGAATAGGGAAACTCTACTGAAAAGAGGTTCTTGATTGAGGCAGCACCGTCACGAACTCCTTGGCTGTCACGTCGGACTCCGAAGGGCACCAAGACTATCTCGAACTCTTTTCCTCTTCCTTGCGGCTAACTCACTCTTTGAACTCGCGCTTAATTCTCACCTTTTTGGATCTTTCTTTTTAGTCTGCAAATTTCTTGCTTTTCTTGATATTTCTTCCCTCCTTTGGACTGCTGAAAACCCCCAAATTTATAAAGTTTGGAAGCCAAAAATTTAACCTAAAATACAAAACTTTCGTTTAATTAACGCTGGCGCCGTGGCGCTATGGGTTGTAACCAAAAATAAGTTGCTCTCGGGTTTTAGCACCGCGGCAGCGCCATCTTAGCGCCGCGACGCTATCATGCGTTCACCAAGGATGCGTCGAAGCAGCGCCATCTCGGTGCTGAGATGCTACTCTGCGTTCATGCTGATGCATTTATACTTCAGCGTCGCGGCAGCGCTGCCTTAGCGCCACGACGCATCATGCGTTTCAACAAGGATGCGTTTTTCAGCTCTTTTTTGCCGTATTCTTGCTCGGTTTTGATCTTTTAGTCGTTTCTTCTAATTTTCCTCGTTTTAACCTGAAAATCACTAGCAAACAAGTGAAATCTAATATAAAACTCCCTTAATTTGAGAGAATAATAAGCACTTTTCGAGTGCTTATCAACACCCCGAACTTAGAGATTTACTAGTCCCGAGCAAAGAATAAAATCAAATAATAGGGAGTTTTAGATGAAGAAGTGTGCAATTGACTCATGTCTCAGAGAATAGCATTCAGAGCTTAAGTAGAAATGCAAGCATATCTATATTGTTATAATTATTCAAGGCCAAATCTTGCTATCTCCCATGTGTGTGTGTGCAAGCCTCCTTCAATTTAAAATACTAGAACTCAAATTAGGACTTAAGAGAGTTTCTTTAGTTTTCCCCCTACTCTAGCTCATGCAACAATCTTCAAGCTTTCATGCATTCAAGTGAGTAATATGTCCACTAAGGTGCCTTTCAATCATATATTTTTTTTTCATGGGCCCAAACTTGCATTCTTTTACCTAGAGGCACTAGCTTTCACACATCCACTGTAGGGACTCGTACCTAGTCAATTCCCAGGCGTCCTTACTGATCACAGCAAAGGCAACTCTTTTTACCCCTATCCATGCATACTCATTACAAGTTTAACATTTAAAAAGATAGACAAATAAAGCTCATATATTTTGTGTACACTTTTTCTTTTCTCAAGGCATGTATACTCTTTTCTTTTTCCTTAGTCTAAGATTACAAGCTATCATGCATTTCCACTCTCTCACCGGTGGGGCCTTTCGAAGTGACAACTAAATACACCCAACTTAATCCTTTTTTCAGTTAAAGATTCTAAATAGAAGTGGCTACATGCTCAAGAATATGAGAGATTTTAAGAGGGACTTAAATGAATTTAACTCAAGGTAGTGCTATTCTATTTCCACAATAAGTCATCTATCATGCAAATTCGAATCTCATCATGGGCAATCAACATCAAGGCACACAACCATAAACAACATTCCCATTAACTTTAAAAGCTCCAAAATTTTTAAAAAAAATTTTCAAAAATTGTTTCAAAAATTGACATGCATATGATCATTAAAACCTTCACTAACATGCATAGCAGGATAAGAAAACACACAAAAGTACGAAAGACACCTCCCACCCCAAACTTAGAATCATGCATTGTCCCCAATGCATAAGAGCATCTAACGAGGAAAGAGCAAGCCTGGGAGCAAGCGGGGAAGCCACCAAACAAGCTTGGTGTAAGGAGTACTTTGTGTGATAAACCACGTTCCTGAGAGATAAAGCATATGAGTGACTCCAAGATTTATAAAATAAAAAAAAAAGTAAAGAAAGCAATAAAATTGGGTTGCCTCCCAATAAGCGCTTTGTTTAACGTCTTCTAGCTAGACGGGGCTCACGAATCACGGTGGATCCCAAGGTGGTTTCTTCTTTTCATGCTTTGGATCACCTACAACATTTAGTATTCGCCCACATTGACACTCACAAACATATTCATTAGCATTTAGTGAGTTAGTCACTAAATCGTTATCAAGTTGAACATCATCGTTTCTACTGTGGTCAAGACTTATTAAAGAATCATCATGCTTAGATTTTAACGGACTCACCACTTCATTTTTAACATGCAAGGGGGCCAAAGGTACAGGTCTTTCTATTTTAGAACATATTGGCAACCTATCCAACCACCTAGCATAAAATGCTATTTCATCAAAAATTATATCTGCATTCTCAACATCCATTATGCTTTGTTCTAGATGATCATTAGCCAACATAACCTCTACATGCTTAAAAATAGTATGATCAATTATGCCTATAGCATGGCAAGGACTACTCTCATCATGATGACTCAAGGACTTGTAAATATCAAATGCAACATTTTCATCATTTACCCTTAGAGTCAACTTCCCTTGTTGGACATCTATGATAGTCTTTCCAGTTGCTAGGAATGGCCTCCCAAGTATGATAGGAATCTCAGAGTCCTCCTCCATGTCCAATACTACAAAATCTGCAGGGAAGATAAATTTGTCAACTTTAACTAATACATCTTCAAGAATACCTTTGGGATAAGCTAATGATTTGTCAGCAAGTTGCAGGGTGATGGTGGTAGGTTGCACCTCTCCAATGTTGAGTTTCCTATAGACAGATAAAGGCACCAAATTAATAGAAGCACCAAGATCACAAAGAGCTCTAGTAACATTTAAAGAACCAATATTGCAAGGTATAGTAAAACTCCTTGGATCTTGTAACTTTTGTGGTAGCTTCTTTTGTAGCACTGCACTGCATTCCTCAGTCATGCTAATCATCTCATATTGCCCAAACTTTTTCTTTTTAGATAAGACATCTTTCATGAATTTAGCATACTTGGGCATTTCCCTTCTACAAATTTATAGAGAATTGAGTTTTATAGCTTACCTCAAAATTGTAAGGCTTAACTTTTCTTCGTTCTCTCGTTATTCTAAAATCACTTCATGCTGCTCCAGATTGCTTAACAATCTTGTAAGTGCTGCTTTTCCCTAAGGTTTCACATTATTAACTTCAATTTCAGCTTTACCATCCTTCACAAGATTTGTTAGAAATCATGTTAACTTACTGACCTCTAAATTTCAGCTCTAAACTCGGCTTCCTCTATTCGTTCTACTCCAAATATCAGCCACTGCTCAGTCTATGCGACTTCAATCAATCCTCTGTTCCTGCTCCGTTTTCAACACCAATATGAGTAGAATTTCGCCCAAAATCTGCAAGAACACCTTTCTCAATCTTCTCCTAAAGTTTGTCTGAAATATGGAACCGACTTAAGCTCTCGAAAATGTCTTAAAAATGATTAAACATTTAATTAATCCAACTATATATATACTACCGACTTAGCCTTCACAAACACCAACACTTGTGTTGCCGACTTACCCCTCACCCGCAGGCTGGCGCAGGGTTCTCACCTCAATGCGAGGCACTCATGTTAGACTTCTCCTCCAATACCTTCTGCAACTAACCACACCCAATGCATGGTGTCTTCCTCAACGCCTCCTATTTTTAACGCATACATCCCCGTCAGACAACACTATTTTCGTCGCGTCAAGACCACTCTGTCTTCGACGCGGAGCAACTTCATCGCACGTCTGTCTTCAACGCATCGGCTTCAGCACATAACTGTCCTCAACGCAGAGTGAGTTAAACGCATGGTTCAAGCACATTTCTTCCCCCGCCAAAATTAATTATCCTTCGACGCGGCAGCTACTTCAGCTCACTACCCTCCGTGAGTCAATCCACAAGGTAGTGGCCTGACCAACACTTAGCCAAAATTTACTTTCCAAAAATTCTTTGCTCTCACTCACGGCTACTCCTCCCCTTGCAACGCATAGCCACAAACGCATTACCGCACCCCAACACTTGGTATCACAAGTCAGTGCTTACAATGGATGCATAGAAGTCGCGCCAAAATCCCCATAGTGTGAGTCATCAACCCTTATTGAGGAGATTGGGGAGGAGGGTTTTGCGGAAGGTTGAGGTTTAGAAGGTTTAGGGCGATGCGTTTTAGGAGGAGGTGGAGGTGGCTTAAGGCGATGCCTTCCCCTTCTTCTGCGTTGGCGGCTTCGGAGGCGGAATGGGTTGATGAGGTCTTTTGGTGGCCTTAGCAGGCTCTGGCAGATGTTGTGATCCCCTCATCAACTGATGCAGGGTCTTATGGGCGATTACGCCACTGACTTCAATCATCTTGTCTGCGTCTAACACTTCCGTTGGCCCTCCGATGGAAGCATTAGCGTACAGGTTCATGATAAGTGTGGGGAAAAAGAGTTGGCCTCTTGGCTTGTTGAACACCCCTCTTATCTGCGCCGCGATTATGCGTCCAACATCAAGGGTGATGCGACGCATAATGCAATAAGCTGCCATCACCCGATCCCTTGACACTGTTTTGTCATGCGTTGTAGGGATCAGCCGCTTCTTCACCAAGTATACCCACAGGTTCGCTTCTGGTCTTAGGTTGCTAGCGGATAGCGTTTTGATACCTGTGGGTGAAAAAACTTGTTGCGGTGTAATCGCATATGTAAATTGTCCTAACGCAAGGTGCTAAATGATGTGATTATGCATTCAAAATATCATGCTTTGAACATGCTATGCGTCCTATTTCTATGCGTTGGTGATCTTGTCAAGTTTTCCTATCCTTTACCAAACTATAAGCAAAGGAGTAGGTTTTCTCGGTGAGTCCGAGGTAGAACACAGGGATTATATTGATTCAGTATTTAGTTGGATTTCATGCGTTGCAGTAGTAACCAAGAAATAGTTGAGAGTTGTTTTTAATCTAAAGAAAGGGATTGTTTATACACTAGACTAAAAGTGTGAAAGATGGAAAGCATGCGACAAAGCAAATTCAACTAAAGATGTGAATGAATGGATAAAGAAAGGGTTCGGGTTGATTAACATCTAACGTCGGAAGCGCATAGTAGTATTCTATTCATACTTGCGACTCTTCTCCAGGTTGTCAGCCGCTATGCGTTATATGTCTATAACGCATAGGAGAGTGTTAAGAACCAAGGTTATCCCCATAGACAGGTAACACTACTTGGCCCTTGTCAATTGAGTTCCACAATCACTTACCCTCTCGAGCAGTTTGATTATTACTACTTATATCGATTTGTCAGATGGAAATAAGCATCAGATTAAGATTGCAGTTGACAAGATAAAATAGTTACACTATGGTTCCTAGTTAGATGCTAACGCAACCCTAGACCCTTGAGTGATTAGTTACTCATGGTTTGAAAGTGAAAAGCGGAAAGTTTAGAGAAATGAGTAGACATGGAAGATAATTATATTGATGAAATGGGATACAATTTTTCGATAAGTTCAATGTCTTGATACAAATCTAAAATTAACATAGAATAATAAGAAAGAAAGCAGGGAAGGCGTCAATGTCTTGAGTCGCTCGGATGGAAGCGTGAGGTTCTGCTGTGAAGTGGTCCGGCGGAGGGAAGACTCTTCTCTCTCGAGCTATTCGTCAACGGCTGAAGTCTGAGAGAACTCTGCTATCACTTATGGAGTTCTTTCGAGAATCAACAACCTTTTATAGATGATGCGTTCGCAATTAATGGCAAATCTGCATGATTGGCAGTGAGATTGATACTATGCGTCCATCTCGCCTGATTGTGTGATTCTCGGGTCAATTAAGATCCATCACTTTAGCCATAAATCATGTTCGTCAATCATCCGTCAATCTCTTAAGATTCTGATTTGATTTTCAGCGCCTTGCATTAATGGTAGTCTATGCATCCATGAATAGTTTGGCCAATGTCAACGCGGCGTAAGTTGCTAACGCGTAGTTATGCGTTGAGTTGTTGTTAACGCATCGTCTGGTTCCTGCGTTAAGGAGTCATCAACGCATCGCTTGCATTCCTGTGTCAAAATATGCGTTTTAGGCTCAAGAAGTGGTAAAATCATTTATCTTCATAAAAATACATTAGTATAACGTAAAGGAAGATTTCTTAATAAAAAGTTGTTGGGTTGTATGTCCTAAAACTCGTAGTTTTTGTAAATAGGTGATTTTTGGTACATATGAAGTTATTCAAGTGAATTAATTATTTATCAACTCTAAATCCAATTAAACTACGAAACCTTGGCTACTATCATGAGTACTTGGACTTTATGTGGAGACATAAACAGGATCAAGTTCGAGTAAGTAGCCTCAATAGTCTATAGTACATGGATTAGGTTGGGTACCTCTTTCTGGAGACATTATTGAATACGACCCGCTTCATGATTGTTACAAATATTGTAAAGTGTCATAAATGAAGTGATTCTGATTTGATCATGTAGAGACATGTGAGCGGGGGTATTCTACATAATGAGATTGTGTAAGACTGACCTTGAAATAATTACTGTTACGTATTAACACCGTTTACAATTAACACTGATTAATTTCACTTATCGATGACCTAGATAACTTGATCTGAATCTTGAGCTATCTATGAACTCCTATTTATTCAGAATTATCCCTTGATCTACATAGGTAAGAGTAAGCTCAATAGTGCTGCTCAACATTCCTCCTATTTCAGGGATAAGACTGGGTAGATAGTTGGGAACATAGAATTTGCAAAACGGAATTCACTCCTACCCAACTTAGGGATAGAAGAGAGGTTGTTCTCTTAAGTGTTGTTCCCAGGACTTGAACAAGGGGCCCCATCCTCTCACTGGCCTGAGAGGGAATGGATTTAGTGATTAGATCCTAAATTAATTGTTCATTAGAGGGACAATGGTACTTAAGGAGAAAAGATGTAACTCAGAGGTAAATCGGTATTTGACCTAGTTGAAGTTATGAACAACCTATGAAGGATTGACTTATCGATGACGGTTATATCAAATGGACACAAATATATCTACAATGAGGAGAGTGCAACTACGGGCTTTAGTGGAGTGTCCCGTTAGTTAACAAATGTTGGTTAACTAGGTTAAAGAGTTTGGCCGGTTAATCTCGAATCGTTGGAGCTCATGATCTGTAGGTCCATTAGGTCCCTCTACTAGCTCATAAATGGACTAAAATCTTAGATAATGTGGGGAATAAGTTTGAATCGTTCAAATCTTGGCTTAAGGAATGAAAGTTAGATATATACGATATATCGGCGTTTAATTACGAATTAAACGTACAAATAGAGTTAATTATAATATTTAAATATAATTTAAATATTAGTCATATGAATAGGGATTCATATCGGTTTTTTTTTAGAAAAATCGGGACAAGTGGGAAAAATAATATTATTTTATTATTTACTATTAAAATAATAATATTTAATTAATTAAATATTAAATTATTTTTTATTTAATTATTTAATTATCTTTTTGAAATTAAAAACCAATTTTAATTCAATTTTGGAAATTCATTGAAAATTGATTTTAAAATTGATTTTTGAAGATTGGATTTTCCCACTAACTAAGCTAGGAGCTTGGTTGTCTTCTTCACAATTAACCAACAAATTAACCATTTTGTGTTGTCAAATTTTGATGCAATTAGATTGCATGTTATTCTTTAATAAATAGAGATGATTTTGACATAAAAAAAGGTTAAGAATTTTGTGAAATTAAGGGTTAATTTTGCAAAATTCTATCCATTGTTCATCTTCTTCCCAACCTTCATTCTTTCTCAAATTCAACACAAATTTGGATCCCACCATCCAATCTAAGCTTAGAGAATAGTAGAAAAGACTCTTGTGGTGGTCTACAACCAAGTGGTGCTGAAATTCATCAAGAATTGAAGGAGAATTTGGAGCTTCAAGGGTAAGTGTTCTTGAAACTTTGGTTTTTCTTCTTAATTGCATGTTTAATCCTCTAAATTGAGCATCTTAGAGTGAAAATTGATCAAATTAACTTCTGCTGCATGCTCATTAATCCATCAAAAGTAACATAACTTACCGCATGCTTCTTTATTTAATCTCTATTTATCTAAGAAAAAGGCTATCATAACTTGTATTTCTACAAGTTATCAGTGAAATGTCCCACTTAGCCCCGGGCTTTGTGATAACTTGTAGAAATAAAAGTTATTATAGCCTTTTTCATAGATAAATAGAGATTAAAAAGAGAAGCATGCGGTAGTTTATGCTAAATTCTATTGATAAATCTTCCTTTGGGTTATACTCTTGTATTTTTATGAAGATAATGATTTTACCACTTTTTGAGCCTAAAACGCATGTTTTGACGCAGGAATGCAGACGATGCGTTGATGACTTCTCACCGCATAACTACGCGTTAGCAACCTACGACCCGTTGACATCGGCCAAACTATGCATGGACGCGTAGACAACCGTTAAGGCAAGGCGCTGAGAATCAGATCGGAATCTTAAGAGATTGACAGATGATTGACAAACATGATTTGCGGCTAAAGTGGTGGATCTTAATTGGCCCGAGAATCACGCAATCAGGCGAGATGGACGCAGTATCAATCTCGCCGCCAATCAAGCAGATTTGCCATTAACTGCGATTTCATCATTTATAAAAGTGCAGCTCTGCGAGATGAGAAAGGTTGTTGATTCTGGGAAGAACTTTGTTCGTTGGATTTTTGTTCGTTTAATTTCTAATTGAATTGAATTTTCTTAGCACGTTGCACAAAAACAAATTTGTCATTTCCGTACAAGTATGCGTTGAGAATTACTCTAGATGTGATCATGACTAAGCAAGTTTTCCTATAAAGACCCAAGTATAAGTATTTATAGGTTTTCCTGGTGAGTCCAAGGTCGAACGCAGGGATTTGTAATAATTAGGCAGACTAAATGTATGACTATGCGATGACTGTACAAGTAAATATATGTGCGTTTGTTGTTTGTGTATCTAAACTATACAAAAAGAATGAAAAGAATTTCCTACTACTATTAATGGAATGGACGCGGCGTTGGGTAGTCATACGAAACAATGCGTCAGATAGCATGCGTTGGGAATGGATGGGACCATGCGGTGAAAGTAGAGTTGAACGCAAGAGCTAATTGTTGCTGATAACTTGTAGAAATACAAGTTATTATAGCCTTTTTCATAGATAAATAGATATTAAATAGAGAAGCATGCGGCAAGTTATGTTTATTCTGACTAATAAATCTTCCTTTGCGTTATACTAATGGTTTTTAGGAAGATAAATGATTTTACCACTTTTTGAGCCTAAAACGCATGTTTTGACGCAGGAATGCAGACGATGCGTTGATGATTTCTTAACGCAGGACGACGCGTTAACAATCTGTTCTTCGTGGACGCATGATCTGAACGGAACGCAAACAACCTGACGATGCGTTAACAACAACTCAACACATAACTACGCGTTAGCAACCTACGACGCGTTGACATCGGCCAGACTATTCATGGACGCATAAACGACCATTAATGCAAGGCGCTGAGAATCAAATCAAAATCTTGAGAGATTGACGAATGATGGACGAACATGAATTGTGGCAAAGTGGTGGATCTTAATTGACCCGAGAATCACACAATCAGGCGAGATGGACGCATAGTATCAATCTCGCCGCCAATCAAGCAGATTTGCCATTAATTGCGGACACATCATTTATAAAAGGGCAGCTCTGTGAGATAAGAAAGGTTGTTAATTCTCGGAAGGACTCCATAAGTGACAGCAGAGTTCTCTCAGACTTCAGCCGGAGACAAGTAGCTCGAGAGAGAAGAGTCTTCCTATCCGCCGCACCACTTCACAGCAAATCATCACGCTTCCATCAGGGCGACTCAAGACATTGACGCCTTTCCTTGCTTTCTTTCTTACTGTTCTTGCTTGAATTTTAGATTTGTATCAAGGAATTGAACTTATCAAAATTTGTATCTCATTTTCATCAATATAATTATCTTCCATGTCTATTCACTTTTCTCAACTGTCCGCTTTATACTTTCAAACCATGAGTAACTAATCACTCAAGGTCTAGGGTTGCGTTAGCATCTAACTAGGGACCGCAGTGTAACCATTTTATCTTGTCAATTGCGAGCTTAATCCGATGCTTATATCCATCTGACAAATCGATATAAGTAGTAATAATCAGACTGCTCGAGAGGGTAAGTGATTGTGGAACTCAATTGATAAGGGCCAAGTAGTGTTACCTGTCTACGGGGACAACCTTGGTTCTTAACACTCTCCTTTGCATTATAGACATATAACGCATAGCGGCTGACAACCAGGAGAAGAGTCGCAAGTATGAATAGAATACTACTGTGCGTCTCCGACGTTTGATGTTAATCAACCTGAACCCTTTTCTTTATCCATTCACACACATCTTAGCTGAACTTGCTGTGTTTCCATATTCCACAATTGTTAGTCTAGTGTACAAACAATCGCTTTCTTTAGATTAGAAACACAATTTCAAACAATTATTGGTTACCACTGTAACGCATGACATCCAATTAAAAACCAAATCAATATAATCCCTGTGTTCGACCTCGGACTCACCGAGAACACCTATTACTTTACTTATACTTGGGTAAAAGAATAGGAAAACTTGACAAGACCAACGCATAATAATAGAACGCATTGCATGATCGAAACATGACATGTTGAACGCATAACCACATACTTTAACACTTTGCGTTAGGCTAATTCACACATACAATATTCTCACAACAGTTGCCTAAACTTTCCAAGTACAATTACATACCTACAAACTGCTTGTGTGAATCTATCTCTCGATGTTTCGACGCCATATTTATCTTATTTTTAAGACGCATGGTAAGTTTGTTTTGGCAAAAGATGAACTACATCTCTGCAACTCATCTAGTCTTAATTAATGCTAAAGATTAACTATCCACTCTCTCAAGCTCGACAGTCATGCTTACTACGTTTGTTTGTCAGACAACGTTATGTAAGCTAAAAATATGCATTAACCAGGATGTAACATACTCAGAATTGCTCAAGAAAAACTAGCTTTTAAGATTTAACTCATTTAGCATTTATATAACATGGTGTAAAGTATTTAATATGGAAATGGATGGAAGATGATAGTCAATCAAACTTATATTACTAAAATAAATCATTCTCTCGAATGTCATTAACAAAATATAAGCAAGAAGGAGAGAAATGGAAATAAAATAGAGATGAAGAGCGTCAAGCCGCCACTGACAACGTCTTGCTTCATAGAGGCTTGAGATGGTTGCTATCTGATACATATATTCCATAGGGTGGAGATTCTCACTCACTGGGAGATGACTCTGATGATGCTAAGAATCCTTCTCTCAGAAGAGCTCGAAGTGGAGGCTGGTTACGGTGAAGGAGAAAAAGTGCAGAGCTTTCGCCTCTTGAACTGGTCTCTTGATGGGCACTTTTAGTGTTAACCGTAAGTGTACGGGTCAAGTTATAATATAAAACGGTTAAGTTCGAATATCGTTCCACTGGAGATCCAATTGGGAAGGTTTAAGTTACTTAGCTATTCTAGAATTGAATCAATTTTATTTGAGGATTGAAATTTAATTTTAAAAGTTATGGAAAAAATACAAATCAAGTAAGGAAAGTATCAAGGGGAGAAACACAAGAGTCAAAGAGAGTTCTAGGGTAATGAATCCTTGTTTATTTCATCATGCAATATTATAGATTTCATGGATTTTATTGCAATTCATATGCCTAAGTCTAGAAACTTAATTCCAAGTTATTTTCTCTAAAAAACAACCCTTTCTCATGCAACTCGATTGATTATTAATCTCTTAAAACCAATACAAAATTACATGGCATTAAAAATAGTCTTTAGCAACTTTTATTATCAACCTAACTACTCTCGTGATAGATTAACAATAATTCATTGTTATAGATCAAGTTAAACATACAATCTCTCAATCATACATCTAACCTAACATGTGAAGATGGCCAATCCACAAGAATTAAACACAATAACAATGAAAAGCATAATCATTCCAACAAAACCATGAGTCTACAAAATTAACATGAATTCATAAACAATTCATCAAAACCCTAAAACTAAAGAGTTTAGCCACTCATAGCTTGAAGCAACATGTTTAAGAAAAATAAACAAAGAAAGAGTGTAAAGAAAGGGAAACTCTACTGAAAAGAAGCTCTTGATTGAAGTAGCACCGTCTCGATCTCCTTGGCTCTCACGTCGGACTTTGAAGGGCACCAAGACTATCTCGAACTCTTTTCCTCTTCCTTGCAACTAACTCACTCTTTGAACCCTCACTTAATTCTCTCCTTTTTGTATCTCTTTAGGTTTGCAACTTCCTTGCTTTGCTTTTAGTTTTCTGAATGAATTGGACTGCTGGAAACCCACAAATTTATAGAGTGTGGCCACCCAAAATTTTCCAAAAATACAGATTTTTCACTTAAGGAAAGCTGGCGCTGCGGCGCTAGGGTTGCGACCAAAAATAAGTTGCTCTCGGGTTTTAACGTCGCGGCAACGCCGTCCAAGCGCCGCGACGCTTTCATGCGTTCAACAAGGATGCGTTTATGCTTCAGCGCCACGGCAGCGCTGTCTTAGCGCCGCATCGCTACCCCAAAATTTGTTCTTTTGAGTTTTTCAACTCTTTTTCGCCGTATTCTTGCTCGGTTTTGATCTTTTAGTTGTTTCTTCTAATTTTCCTCGTTTTAACCTGAAAATCACTAGCAAACAAGTGAAATCTAACATAAAACTCCCTTAATTTGAGAGAATATAAAGCACTTTTCAAGTGCTTATCATCTCTCTCCCTTTCAATGGGGAAGCTTTGGGCTATTTATAGGCGTCGAAAAGTTGAAACTCATGATAACCTAACACCTTTACATTAAATTCCATGCCCTGCTGCGCAGACTTTTTACGTCGTCGGCTCATTTGTTCTGCCATATTCTGATAGCGTGTTATCCTTTTGCATATTGATATGACAGCTTTTGGCCATGCATCTGTATCTACTTTTTCTCAACGCATGGTCTCAACGCCTGGGCTCAACGCAGGTTTCCACTTATTCTCGCAGCAGCTTCGTTTCTTCGTGCTTCGCGCTTCTTTTCTTCTTAACCCTGCGTTAGAAACATAAAAGCTCATAGTTTTTCAGGTATTTTCTTTTGTAAGTAGTGCCAACGCATGGTGATATATTTTTCATCATTTAACTACCAAAATCATGCGTTTAGCTCTAAAGTTACTCTAATTAAATCAAATAGTGACTATTAATAACTTGTATTTCTACAAGTTATCACACCCCCAAATTTGAGTTAATGTTTGTCCTCGAACATTTATTTGAAGATTTATTAAAATCTACAGCCCGTCTAAGTAAAAGCGCACCCTCTCAACATGCCTTCTAATCCTTGACTATATGAACAATCAGATAACCATACCAGGCCTTTTTCAATCGATGCTTTGAAAGTACTTCTAATTTTTAGATGCGGCAAGCTTATTCCTCAAAAATACCCTTACTCATTTCCAGCCAATCGATGTTCTCATTTTAGAAATGTGCCTTGGAGTTCATTCATTCATAAAAGTTTCAAAAAACTTTTTTTTTTTTTTTTTTTTTTAGTAGTGGACTTGCGTTGATCCGGGCTATCTACCTTCGTTTTGACATACCAACGATGGGGTGCATGGAGGCAGCCAACATCGAGCAAATTCCCTTTCACAACTCGGCACTTATCGCGTTCCTTTTTGGTTGCGTCGACAGTGGTACCGTTTATTGACTATGCGCTGATCTTGGACTCTCACCTTTGATTATGGGGTGTTAAAGAGCCAATCTCAACTCAACTCTTAACAGGATAATTTTATGCGTTGTCAGCGGAGTTGTTTGTCCAAAGATATTTTATTTTATTTATATATATATATATATTTTGAATTCTGAACGCATGGCTCAAACCTTTCTTACCCCCAAATTTGAAGGCAGCAAGGTCCTCATTGCTGAAATCGAGTAATGAGATTGCCTTAGAAAAATTTTGTAAAAGAGGTTTGAGGCAAAGCTTGCAACGCATACTAACTCTTAGAAGTAATTTACCAAGTGTGATATCCTAAGGCTTGCAGGTCAATCTTCTTATTTCAAGAAGTCTACAGGTGAAGCGCATAAATTTTATCATGGAGGTTGGACGCATAAACAAAAACCAGGCGGAGAGAACAATAAAGCAAGAAATAATTGAAAGTACAAACGAAAGAGAACAAAGAGTAATTCATGAATTGAATGTTGTATTGATAGAAATGTAATGCGTTGTACTAATTACAAAAAGAATGGAAAGTAGTATACGAAAGAAAAGAAGGGAAAAATAAACCAAAGGAACACCCCCAAATTTAATTTCTCCCCGAGGTGTTGTCATTGTCCGCGGGGGGAGGATTTGGATCTTTGAACGGTAGGGGTTGTTGAAGGGAAGGAGGGATAACCGGCGCTGGGATGCGTTGGACGAACACTTCATAAATATAGTTCATCAAAGTGCTGAACTGTTCGTCCTGACGCTGAGCTTGGCGATGAACAAAACTCCGAAGCTCCATTTGTTGCTGCGCCATTTGAGTCACTTGCTGACCCAATTGTGTGACTTGTTGAGCTAACTCTTGTTGCCGCTGGAGACTTTCCATCTCCTTGTGCCTTATTCCATCCAAGTCTCCCATGATGGGGTGAAGGATCCCATCATCCAAATACCTCAGTAGATCATCCAAATTTAGATCAACAAACGGCAGCGGAGCAGAGGCGTACCGCAAGTGATACGGGTCTTCTTGAGGATGAGTGCTGGTGGTTGCTTCTGACTGCGGTGGAGTTGGGCGGGCAGAAGGTTCGGTAGTTGGTGGGGTTGGAAGATTGGAACATTGAGGTTCATGGCGAGGCGGTGAGAAATGAAAGGGCACTGACTCCTCAGGATCTAGAATCAGGGTCGGCTCAATGGGTGGTGGTGGGGGAGTTGCCTCTCGAAAAGTGGATACTTGAGGCAGAGAGAGGGTTAACTCCAGGTGGGGTGAAGAAGGCGGCGACACTTCCTTCGTCTCTTCATTTAAATCAACGATAGGGATCTGAAGAGGCGTCGAAAGGCCGCGTTGGGTGGTAGGGAGATGGAGTGGTTCATTTTGGATTTTAGGGGAAGGAGAAGGGGAAGTTGGTGGTGAAGAGAGCTCCTCGGGGATTGGGGTGCTGGGAGGAGTATAAATGGTCAAGGCCTGGGTGTAGGCGTCGAGCGGAACTTCGGCTTCACCAGGTTATGAACTCGACGCCTGAATCTCAAAATTTTTCTTGACTAATTTCCTCTTCTTTGGTTGAGGAGGTTGGGGGGGGTGATGGTTGTGACTTTAGCGGCCTCTTCTTTGGGTTGGCCGCGTCCAGCAGATGCGATGAGTCCTTCAGTATTCGTCTCAAACTCTGCACTGAAAGAACCCCGTTTACTGCTCTTACTGGCGCATTCTCCATAAATTGTGCGTTGGCGCATAGTCTAGTCACAAGAAAGGGGAAGAATAACTGACCCCTTGGCTTGAAGAACAACCCCCGTATCTGTGGGGCAATGATGCGTCCCACATCCAGCTGAATTCCCCGCATGATGCAGTAGATGACCATGGCCCGGTCCCTTGAAATCAAGGCATCATGCGTTGTGGGAAGCAGCGACCGCTTGATGAAGTACAGCCATAGGTTGGCCTCGGCGATCAAGCAGTTAGGCACCAATGATTGAATGCCCTTCGAGGAAGTGTTTCACTCTGACCCCGGTTTGGCGATGATTGAGAGGGCATCATTCAATTCGACGTCTGTAGGCGTCGACATTATTCTGTTGCCTTCCGCCGCCGCATTGTTGGGCAGATCAAACAATGCGTTAATCTCTTGAGGCTCGAAGGAGATCACCTCATCTTCAACTTTGACCATATGAGCCTTTCGATGAATCGTTCCTTCGTAAAATGCCTCCACGGCGGTGGGTTGGATGACTTGGCCACTTTCATAGAATTGTCTCCAACCCAATGCATCGACACCTTGGATGATGAAGGCGGGCAGCTCAATAGGCTCTGGGAAGAATCCCACTTCAGTGTAGAGCCCACTATATTGTTTCTTTCTGCTCTTCGCCACCTCCTTTCTTGGTTCCTCAACCAATTTCTCTTTTCCTTTCTCATTCCTCTTCACGGGACTAGCAGGCGTTCTCCTTGCTCTGCCTGCGTCCCTATCCTGGATAACTACTCCAGGTGCCTTAGCCACCTCATTTTTCTTCTTTTTCTCTAGTAGCTTCTCCTTGGTGAAGGCTACCTCTTTTTCTTTCTTCTCCTCCTTTATTTTTTTTATATTTTTCTTGATGCGTTCAGCTTTTGGTAGCTTCTCCGCATCACTTTCTTCCCACTCTACTTCTAACTCCGTCGCAATCTCTGCTATGCGACGGAGAAATTCGGCTTTTCTCGCGGCCTCATCGATAGATTGCTCATCAGCCGCGATTTCCTCTTTTCTTTTCTTCTTTGCAGCGAGAAACAACTCCGTCTTTTCCTTCATCTTTTTGATGTCGTCCATTAACTTCTTAGACTTCTCTGCCGCTTTCGCTGCTAGCCGCTCAACAGGGGATGCGACGACCAATGGCGCGACAGCCTCAGATGTCCCCGCGTCCTTTCCTTTTTCGTTTTTCCTTCTTAGCGGAAGGACATCTTCCTCGGCTTCTTCTTCCCTGACCCTGTCTGGTCTGACTTTTTTTTCCTTCGTGGACCTCTTCTTTTCCACTGCTGCTAATACCTTGCCAATGGGTCTTTCATCGGAGTCAGATTCCTCAAGACCCCTTATCGCAGGGACTGACCCACGCGATTCGTTCTTCGTCCTCTGGTCGACCAACCCGTCCAACTAGTCATCGTCTTCTTCATCGATCGTGTCAAGAATATCTCCGAAGACGGTGGTCTCGTCATTCCTCCCCACCTTTTGGGCTTCAGACAGGTCCCTGGAGCGTGGTGGAGATGGAGATGTCGCTTCCAACTCAAGACTGTTGGGGCGAACAATGGTGAGAGGTTCAGGTGTGGTAGAGGTAGTGGACAGATTTCGACTACCCTGCCTCGAGGATAAGGCCATGGGTTTAGGGCTTTTGGAGGAAGTGGGTTTTTGGGAAGCCATTGAAATGTTATCGGTGAAAAGAGAGAAAAATGGGCGAGAATCGGGAAATTTTAAAAACAAACCGGAAATAATGCCGGAAATTTCAGAATTCGGAGATATGGGAGCGTAACCTAGAAAAAGGGTGAAGAGGGGTTTTTAAAGGGTTTTTGGCTGGGCGCGTGGGTTATCAGCTCGATGCGTGACATCATAGCCGAATTAAATGGTCTGACATCCGTCGCTATCAGCCGACTTTAGCGCTGACGCCTTTTCGAATTCTTGATCTGAGCGATCTGACAGAATTGCTTCAGATCTCTCTCGAGGTGTCGAGATAATTCTATCGCATCGTTTTAGATGTCGACGCCCTGCAGTTCATTTTTCACTCCACGCAAAATAATAGATAGCATCCGGACAAAAAAAAATTTCAAAGCAGATAAAATAAAATAAAATCAAATAAATCACAATAAATTAAAGAGAAAATCAAATCAAATAATGACGAAAATAAAAGGAGAAATGAAACAATGCGGTACGAAATAAACGATGCGATAAGAAGAAAAAGAAAAAAATTAGGATGCATCCCTGGGATATAAATGCTTGTTGTCAACGCAAGGCGCGTCCATCGTTTCCTCATTCGATCTTTGCTAGGTCAACAATTACTTTGTCGCATTCAATGTCGTCTCCAAAATATGGCTTCACACGCTGACCATTAACTTTGAATGCGTTGGTGCCGTCTTCATTCATCAATTCTACGGCACCATGAGGAAAGATTTCCTTGTTCACAAAAGGACCAGACCATCTTGTTTTTAATTTTCCTGGAAATAAACGCAGTCTTGAGTTAAAAAGGAGGACCTTTTGACCTACATACAAAGATTTCTTACTGATGCGTTGGTCGTGCCAACACTTTGTTCGCTCCTTGTATATCTTTGCGTTCTCATAGGCTTGCAGCCTTCATTCCTCCAGTTTGTTTAATTGAAGTTGACGCGCTTCGCCAGCTGCTTTCAGGTCCATGTTCAATCTCTTGGCAGTGTTGTGGTTCTATTATTGTGTGAATTAACCTAACGCAAAATACTAAAGTATATGGTTATGCGTTTAACATGGCATGCGTTGATCATGCAATGCGTTCTATTATTATGCGTTGGTTTTGTCAAGTTTTCCTATTCCTCTACCCAAGTATAAGTAAAGTAATAGGTGTTCTCGGTGAGTCCGAGGTCGAACACAGGGATTATATTGATTTAGTTTTAATTGGATTGTATGCGTTACAGAGGTAACCAACAATTTTTAGAAAGTTGTGTTTCTAATCTAAGGGAAAGCAGATGTTTGTACACTAGACTAATAGTTGTGGAATATGGAAAGCATGCGACACAGCAAGTTCAGCTAAGATGTGTATGAATGGATAAAGAAAAGGGTTTGGGTTGGTTAACATCTAACATCGGAAACGCACAGTAGTACCCTATTCATACTAGCGACTCTTCTCCCGGTTGTCAGCCGCTATGCGTTATATGTCTATGACGCATAGGAGAGTGTTAAGAACCAAGGTTGTCCCCGTAATTAGGTAACACTACTTGGCCCTTGTCAATTGAGTTCCACATTCACTTACCCTCTCGAGCAGTCTGATTATTACTACTTATATCGATTTGTCAGATGGATATAAGCATCGGATTAAGCTCATAATTGACAAGTTAGAATAGTTACACTGCGGTCCCTAGTTAGATGCTAACGCAACCCTAGACCCCCGAGTGATTAGTTACTCATGGCTTGAAAATATAAAGTGAACATGAGAAGAGTGAATAGACATGGAAGATAATTGTATTGATGAAAATGAGATACAAATTTTGATAAGTCAATTTCTTGATACAAATCTAAAATTTAAGTAAGAAAAGTAAGAAAGAAAGCAAGGCAAGGCGTCAATGTCTTGAGTTGCCCAGGTGGAAGCGTGATGACTTGTTGTGAAGTGGTGCGGGGGAAAGGAAGACTCTTCTCTCTCGAGCTATTTGTCTCCAGTTGAAGTCTGAGAGAACTCTGCTGTCACTTATGGAGTCCTTCCGAGAATCAACAACCTTTCTCCTCTTGCAGAGCTGCCCTTTTATAGATGATGAAATCACAGTTAATGGCAGATCTGCTTGATTGGTGGCGAGATTGACATTGCGTCCATCTCGCCTGATTGCGTGATTCTCGGGCCAATTAAGATCCACCACTTGAGCCGCAAATCATGTTTGTCAATCATCCGTCAATCTGTCAAGATTCCGATCTGATCCTCAGCACCTTGCCGTAACGGTTGTCTATGCGTCCATGCATAGTTTGATTGATGTCAACACAGCGTAAGTTGCTAACGCGTAGTCATGCGTTGAAGTATTGTTAACGCGTCGTCAGGTAGTTTGCGTTCCGTTCAGATCATGCGTCCATGAGGAACAAATTGCTAACGCATCGTCCTGCGTTAAGAAGTCATCAACGCATTGCTTGCATTCCTGCGTGAAAACATGCGTTTTAGGCTTAACAAGTGATAAAATAAATATCTTCATCAAAATTCAAGAGTATAACGCAAAGGAAGATTTATTAATGGAATTTATCATTAACTACCGCATGCTTCTCTTATTTAAACTCTATTTATCTATGAAAAAGGCTATAATAACTTGTATTTCTACAAGTTATCACACCCCCAAACTTAGATAAATGCTTGTACTCAAGCATAACTTCTATCTAAGAAACTTCAATTATTCTAAACATTTTATCAACGCATTGACTAGTCTCTCAGAATGCTATACTCAATCAGCTACCCGTTAGTTATATTATTTCTCTACCTCTATATTCTTTTCTTTAGGACGGGTCTAATTTGTATGCGGCAAGCTTTCTTTTCAAAATTCTTCAACTCATTATTCACAAAATTTTTGTTTCTTCTTTTGAACATTGAGTCTGAAAGATGAAGATATAAAGTTCCTTTTTCTTTCATCGGTTTTATTATATGTTTATTAAGTATGCGTCGAGTAGGGTTACCCACCTTCGTTCTGACATACCAACGATGAGGTGCATGGAGGCAGCCAACTACGAGCAAGTTCCCTTCTCGACTAAACTCTTATCTAAGTTCGGTTTCCTCACTAGACATTGGAGTTTGTTATTTAACTATGCATCGCTGAATACAATTACCCACCTTCGTTTTGACACACCAACTATGGGGTGCATGGAGGTGGCCAACTACGAGCAGGTGTCGTTTTCAGCTAAACTCTTAACAAGATAAATATATTAGTCTTGCCAGCGGAGTTTTGCATTTCAAAGAATCAAATTTTTTTTTTTTTTTTTTTTTTATGATTGAACTAAGTTCCTCATATTTTTATCTTTGACAGTTCAAACCTCTTCCACCCCCAAACTTGAGAGTAGCAAGGTCCTCATTGCTTAAATTGTAAACAAAGACTAAGTTGCAAAATTTTGTAAAAGGGGTTTGAATTGGCTGCTTGCATACATTCAAAGTAGGTTTGCGTTTCTAAGGAATAGTATGCAGACGCATTGAAAGTAATCTAACTTAAAGAGTTTACAAAAAGTGTAAGCATGATTATCATCACAGGGACCAACTTTTCAACGCAAAGATAAAAGTTAAGACTAATTAAATGTACTTAGAATAAATTTATAACAAGGGACAACGCAAAGAAGAAATTAAAGATCCATGCGATGAAGAAAATATTCATTCTATTAATGTGAATTTCACCAACGCATACAATTGAATGTGAAGATACAAAATTTGCATGAAAAATACAAGTCTTGACTACACCCCTAAACTTTTCAACCATCAGGCTTGTCTTCATCAGGTCTGCGTTGCTGCTCAGACGCAGGACGTTGCGGCACTGGGAAGACAAGAGGCTGTTGGAGGCATTCTGGAATATTAGGGGGCGGGTTTCCGGACGGATGGAGAACAGTTGGTGCACATAATTCAGTGTGAATTGGAACTGCTCCGTCTGCCGGCGTGCTAACATATTCAATGAATGCATCACAGGACGCAATATCGCTTGCTGCAAGTATGTTTGCACTGTCTCCCATTCAAGATCAAGTGGGCCTTCTTGCTGTTGAGGTTGCGTTGGTGGGGTAGGCGGGTTTGGTTGAGGTGGGGGAGTGGGTGGAGTTTCGTCAAACGCAGGGGATGATGGACGCATAAAAGTCGCGCCAAAATCCTCTAAGTGTGAGTCATCAACTCTTATTGGGGTAGAGGGTTGTGTGGAAGGTCGGGGTTTTGGATGTTTGGGGCGATGCGTTTTCTGAGGGGGTGGAGGTGGTTTAGGGCGATGCGTCTCAGGAGGACGTGGAGGTGGAGTTGGTTCCCTTCTGGTTTTTGGAAGTGGGGGTGAAGGGCTTGAGGTTGGGGAAGGTTGGATGGTGGCATCAAGACTTGCCACGCCCTTCAACTTGGACGGCTTCCCCTTCTTCTGCGGTTGCGGCTTTGGAGGTGGAATGGGTTGATGAGGTCTTTTGGTGGCCTTGGTAGGCTCTGGCAGATATTGCGATCCTCTCATCAACCGACGCAGAGTCTTGTTGGCAATTATGCCATTAACTACAATCATCTTGTCTGCGTCTAACACTTCCGTTGACCCTCCGATGGAAGCATTGGCGTATAAATTCAAGATAAGAGAGGGGAAAAAGAGTTGGCCCCTAGGTTTGCTGAACACCCCTCTTATCTGCGCCGCAATTATGCGTCCCACATCAAGGGTGATGCGACGCATAATGCAGTATGCAGCCATCACTCGATCCCTTGACACTGTCTTGTCATGCGTTGTCGGGATCAGCCGCTTCTTCACCAAATACACCCACATGTTTGCCTCTGGAGTTAGGCTGCTTGCTGAAAGCGTCTTTATACCTGTGGGTGAAACATCCCACTTTGCCCCTGGCTTCGCCATTACCCGGAGTGCGTCCTCCAATAACTCCGTTGGAGTTGATTCTATGATCTTATTTCCTTCCGCCTCCGGGTTGTCCCTCAACTCATATATTGCGTTGATTTCCCTTGCGTTGAATGGGACTTCAATTTCATCCACCACCACCACGTCTTCCTCCTCATCTATGCGTCCATTATAGAAATCTCGGACTACTTCAGGTTGGACCCAAGGAATGCTGGTACAGAAGTTTCTCCAGCCGTGGTGGTCAATTATTTCGGTGATGTATGGCGGCACTGGGGCGTCTTCAGGGAAAAATCCACCTTGATCATCAGATTAGGGAACGCTCTGCGTCTCCCTTTTCCTTCCTTTTGTTGTGGCGACGCATCGGCCACTTTCTCTTTTCCCTTGGCCTTAGCTGGAATTGCATTTACGGTTCTTTTCTTGCTCTCGGCCATTTTGATTGGTTCTTCGGTCACCTTCTCCTTTCCCTTGCATTTCTCATTATGTGTGCTTGGGAGTTTGGTGACTGCCACCTCCTTTTCTTTCCTCTTCTTCTTCGCCAAGGTGCTTACACCTTGTTCTTCCCCCGCATCCTCCCCGATGCGTTCCTTCCTACTCTTCTTCTTCTTTTTCTTCTTGCCCTCCCCTTCCTCCTGGGCATTTAATCGAGCAGCCAGCTCTGCATTTTCTTCAATTTGCAGCTCTCTTTCAAGCTCTGTGGCTACTTTTTCGATTCTTTCTTCTTCTTCCATTTCCTCTACAAATGCCAATGCGGCAGCTTCTATTCGAGGATCAGGAAGGTCTTGCGTCTCTCCGCCTTCTTGTGGCCGCACTTCCTTGCGCGCCTTTGTTCTAGCCAATGCATCTTTGGCTATTTTCTCCACTCCTTTTCTCAGGGCCCTGAGCTCCTTTCTTAACTTGGCCCTCTTCTTCCTCTGTTTCTCTGCCAGTCGATCAAAGGATGTGGCCGCAACTGGAGACTCAGGTCTGTCTCCTTGGTCTGTGTTTTTCGGCTCTTCATCCTCGGCAATCTCCGATGATACCCTTCGTTTCTTCCTCAGTAGGGGTACCTCCTCCTCTTCTTCAATTCTTTTTCTCTTGGCTTCTGCGGCCATCACAACATTTCCTATCGATCCTTCATTGGAGTCCAATGTCATCTCCTCAGGACTCATCGACGCAGGGAAAGACCCTTGCGTTTCTCTTTGCTCGCCTACTTCCTTCTTGCTGTAGGCAGCTTCTCCCTCCTTATCTTTCCCACTGTATTCACCCTCCAGAGTCTCCTTCAACTGACTTTGGACCTCCTTTACCGGCGAGGGTGATTGCCTTCGTGCGTCTGAGACGGATGCGTCCCTTGGGTCTTGCAGCCCGCTCAGAATCTGGGCTATCCACTCGTCTGGGGATTTTGCTGAGTTCACTTCCCCGACAGTGATAGCCACCTCTTCTTCTTCTTCTATTCTTCCCATCTCCTCCGTCCCTCTAGTGCTTGCTGGGTTCACTTCCCCGATAGTGACAGCCACCTCTTCTTCTTCTTCTATTCTTCCCATCTCCTCCGTCCCTCTAGTGCTTGGTGGACGGGATAGAGGCAAGGGTTGGTTTACCTCCCCTTCCTCTTGACCTTTTGCCTCCCGCTCCTCTTGAGCTATTCTTTTTAAGATGTCGCCGAAAACATCCCTCTCTTCCCTTCGACGCACCTCACTGCTACCGTGCAGTGCACTGGCCTCATCGGCACCGTTCCAGGAACAGGTTGCTCAGCCTCGAAGTTCTCTGCGCTTACCCTCTGGCTTTCGACATTGTAGTTTGCGGCAGAGAATTCCTTCATATTCTTCATCCTTGGCCGGGAAATGCAGGACTTGACCCGGCTTTTGGGTTTTGAGGTAGGGATTGGGTCGATTCGGCTCAAGGGTCGGATATTGAGGACTTCCACACAGTCGTCGGAGTCGTCGACTACTTGTGGACGGGTAGGGGTTCTGGCGAATGGCCAGAAAAATGGGTAGATGGGTGGTCGCTGAGCAGTTGCCCTGATTCTAGACACGGAGAAGTTAGGGATAAACGGTGGGTTTGGATTTCTTGGTCTGACCGGTGAAGCAAAAGGCCTCACAGGTCTGGAAGGGTAAAATGGAGGTGGAGAAAAGAATGGAAATCGAGATGAAGATGGTCTTGGGGAACTGGTTCCGGCGAAGTTTTCTTGATTTTCTGGGTTGGTCTGATTAGACATAAGAATACAGCGAAAATACAAATCGCCGGAGGTTTAAGGGAGAAGAAAGGTTTCGAAAATGGGAAATCGGATCGCGCTTATAAAGGATTAATTTAGCCGTCGGTAATTAATGTGGATACGCGATATCAAAATCCCACTGATCAAGGCGACTTTCCTTAAGCCGTACACCCATCACGTGTAATGGGCGGCTTTGTGACGCACACAGAGCACTTGAGTGTTTTTCTAGGGAAGACGCGTAGTCTGAGAAGACATCTGCGTTTCTCTTAGTGCTCTTCCAAAACACAAAAACCTAATGATAAACGCATACTGATGAACGCTTGGTTCTCAGGTCAATTTATGCGTTGTAAGTTAAATGTGATGCATTTTCCAAAATATGTACGGCTCTACCTTTCCTCTAACCTTAGTTCGATAAACACAGAAATCGTTTATCGATTGACGCATAGTTTACTTTATGCGTTGGACGCATGCATGAATAAAAGATCATTCACAAATTTGGCTCCTACTTTCATGCTTATCTCATTTACATCTATAAACTAAAAAAAAAATCAATATATGCTAAAAACAATAATACAAATGAAAGTAATAAAGCACAATATAATAACATGAAATTAAATATTATTACAAATTTAAATAAAATAAAGCAAGGGTAAAAGAAAGCGTCCCTGGTAATGTAGGCATTCGGCAACGCAGGGATCTTTCGACGCAAGCTCAGTCATTACACTCGCGTAGGTCAATGGAGGTCTTGTTAATTTCGAACTCTCCACTGTAGTAGGGCTTAACCCTTTGTCCATTGACCTTGAAGGAGGTGGTTCCATTTTCATTTGTCTGCATGACCGCACCATGCGGAAACACTTCTTTGATTATGAATGGACCCAACCATTGAGATTTTAGCTTACCTGGAAACAAACGCAACCTTGAGTTAAATAACAGGACCTTCTGACCGACGTATAGAGTTTTCTTACTAATATTCTTGTCATGCTATTTCTTGGTCCTTTCTTTGTACAGCTTTGCGTTTTCATAAGCTGACTGTCTCCACTCCAGGAGTTCGTTTAGTTGAAGCTTTCTGGCTTCTCAGCTTGCCTCCTGGTCTAAATTGAGCTTCTTCATGGCCCAGATGGCCTTGTGCTCCAGTTCAAGTGGGAGATGGCATGCTTTACCAAACACCAACGCATAGGGTGACATGCCTATCGGTGTTTTGAATGCCGTTCTGTAGGCCCATAGAGCTTCATCTAATCTCTCTGTCCAATCTTTCCTTGACGTGCTCACAACCTTTTCCAGTATGGATTTGATCTCCCTGTTTGTTATTTCAGCTTGGCCGTTTGTCTGCGGGTGATAGGCAGTTGCTACCCTGTGCGAGACATTAAACTTAGTCAGTAAATTAGTGATTATGCGATTTATAAAATGCGTTCCTTCATCACTAATTATTTCCCTTGGTGTCCCAAATCGAGAGAAGATTTGTTTCTTTAAGAACTTGGACACTGCGTTTGCTTCATTCTTTGCACAGGCTGCTGCTTCTACCCACTTGGATACGTAGTCAACCGCTACTAAGATATATTGATTACAGCAAGAAGGAAAGAATGGTCCCATGAAGTCGATTCCCCATACGTCGAACAACTCAACTTCTAGCATTGAATTCAGAGGTAGCTCATTCCGGTTGGAAATGTTGCCTGCTCTCTGACAACGATCGCAAACTACCGCATATGCCCTTGCGTCTTTAAATAATGTGGGCTAGAAATACCCACTTTGCAGCACCTTTGCAGCTGTTCTCTGCCCTCCAAAGTGTCCTCCGTAAGGTGCTTCATGATAGCTTCTCAGGATGCTATGCGTTTCATATTCTGGAACGCATCGACGCAGTATGTGGTCAGGGCCAAGTCTGTATAGATATGGCTCATCCCAACAGTAGAACTTACTTTCATGTTGGAGCTTTTTCCTTTGTTGAGCGTTAAATTCTTCAGGCCATTGGTTACAAACCAGATAGTTGACTATGTCTGCGTACCACAATTCCTCTGATATCCGCTAAGGTCCATCTGCGTTCATTACATGCTCGGCTGGGAATCGTTCCTCTATATCACTCCAATTCTCCTGGACCTCTTTATTTTCCAATCGAGATAGGTGGTCCGCAACCTGATTCTCGGTTCCCTTTCTGTCTTTAATCTCCAAATCGAATTCTTGCAACAGCAGGACCCAACGGATAAGTCTAGGCTTTGCGTCCTTTTTCGCCATCAAATACTTGATCGCAGAATGATCACTATAGATGGTCACCTTTGACCCTATCAAGTATGCTCTAAATTTGTCAACCGCAAAGACTATGGCTAACATTTCCTTCTCAGTAGTAGTGTAATTCTCCTGAGATGAATTCAGTGTTTTACTAGCATAATAGATGGGGTGCATAATTTTCTCTTTTCTCTGCCCCAATACTGCTCCCACCGCATGGTTACTTGCGTCGCACATTAGTTCAAACGGGTGAGACCAGTCCGGTGCAACTAAAATAGGTGCTGAAATCAGAGCTTGCCTTAGAGACTCAAATGCGTTTAAGCATTTACCGTCGAAATTGAATTCCCTGTTGACTTCTAGCAACTCGCTCAGTGGTTTTGGTACTTGCGAGAATCCCTTAATGAATCTTCTATAGAAGCCCGCATGGCCTAGGAAACTTCGCAAAGTCTTAACATTTGTGGGGGCTGGGAGTTTTGCTATCGCATCTATCTTTGCCTGATCAACTTCCAATCCAACCTTTGAGATTTTATGCCCCAACACAATACCCTCAGTCACCATAAAATGGCATTTTTCCCAGTTGAGGACTAGATTTGTGTCTTCGCATCTTTTGAGCACTCGTTCTAGGTTGGTCAAGCATTCATCATAAGATTTCCCAAATACTGAGAAGTCGTCCATAAACAACTCTACGGACTGTTCCAAATAGTCGGAGAATATTGCCATCATACATCTTTGGAACGTCCCTGGTGCGTTACATAGCCCGAATGGCATGTGTCTGAACGCAAAGGTCCCATACGAACATGTGAACGTCGTCTTCTCTTGATCTTCCGGAGCTATCATGATCTGGTTATAGCCGGAATATCCATCCAGGAAGCAGAAAAATTCATTACCTGCCAGCCTATCTAGCATCTGGTCGATGTATGGCAGTGGAAAGTGATCCTTCTTTGTTGCCGCATTCAGCTTGCGGTAGTCCATACAGATGCGCCAGCCAGTGACCGTTCTTGTTGGTATCAGTTCATTCTTGCTGTTCATGATCACTGTCATTCCCCCTTTCTTTGGTACACACTAAACTTGGCTCACCCAGCTACTGTCGGAGATTGGATAAATGACCCCTGCGTTGAGCCATTTGATGATCTCTTTCTTCACAACCTCCTTCATTGTGGGGTTGAGCCTGCGTTGCCTCTCAACTGAACCATCCTTACCCTTTTCCAACCGAATTTTGTGCATGCAGTATGAAGGGCTTATTCCTCTGATATCCGCTAAGGTCCATCCTATGGCTTTGATATGGTTTTTCAGGATATCCAGCAAAGCCTTTTCACATTCTGTCGTCAACGCAGAGGATATGATGACCGGTAGCGTGCTTTCTTCCCCCAGATATGCATACTTCAAAAGGACTCTGTACACAATCAGGGATACCGTTATGGGGACAATTTCTTACCAGCCTTTTAAACCGGGCCCATGCCTCACTAAGCGTCTCCGAGTCCTTTTGCTCGAAGGTGACAATGTCCCGTCGCCTCCTTGCACTTACCGTCGGAGGAAAGTATTTCTGCATGAACTTTTCAACCATTTTGCCCCACGTTGTAATCTCACCAGGTTCAAATGAGTACGCCCACTATCTTGCCTCATCTCTGAGAGAAAATGGGAATAGCGTCAGTCTGATGCTATCTTGCGGTACTCCAGCCATCGGAAATGCACTACAGATTTTCAAGAAACTCTTCAGGTGTGCATGTGGATCTTCACCCGTTGCACCCCCAAACTGCCCTGCCGCTTGCAGCATTTGCAACATTACTCGCTTCATTTCGAACCTTCCATTACCCTCGAAGGTTGGTTGTAGAATTCCCGGTGCGAAATTATATAAATTAGGCGACGCATACTCCCTCATCGGGCGATTTCTATCATACGCCAAGAGGATCGGATTTGTATCATAATTTGCGTGCTCTTGCGCATTTGCGTTCTGCCTGACCTCAGCTCGAGGAGCTTGAGGTTGATTGTTGTGAGCATCCATGGCCGCTTATTCTGTCTTATTCTTCTTCTGAAGGTCCTCTCAATCTTAGGGTCAATATCAAATGTCGGGTTATCCCCTTCACTCATATACTGTTAGAAGCCTCTGACAGAAGAGAAGCTTGCTATACTCCGTCAACTGAGGAATTCTGCAACACAATAATCCAAAGAAAATGATTACATCAATGAATATCCCCGGCAACGACGCCAAAAACTTGGTGTGGAAATATTATTGTGTGAATTAACCTAACGCAAGGTACTAAAGTATATGGTTATGCGTTTAACATGGCATGCGTTGATCATGCAATGCGTTCTATTATTATGCGTTGGTTTTGTCAAGTTTTTTTATTCCTCTACCCAAGTATAATTAAAGTAATAGGTGTTCTCGGTGAGTCCGAGGTCGAACTCAGGGATTATATTGATTTAGTTTTAATTGGATTGTATGCGTTACAGAGGTAACCAACAATTTTTAGAAAGTTGTGTTTCTAATCTAAGGGAAAGCAGATGTTTGTACACTAGACTAACAGTTGTGGAATATGGAAAGCATGCGACACAACAAGTTCAGCTAAGATGTGTATGAATGGATAAAGAAAAGGGGTTGGGTTGGTTAACATCTAACATCAGAAACGCACAGTAGTACCCTATTCATACTAGCGACTCTTCTCCCGGTTGTCAGCCGCTATGCGTTATATGTCTATAACGCATAGGAGAGTGTTAAGAACCAAGGTTGTCCCCGTAATCAGGTAACACTACTTGGCCCTTGTCAATTGAGTTCCACAATCACTTAACCTCTCGAGCAGTCTGATTATTACTACTTATATCGATTTGTCAGATGGATATAAGCATCGGATTAAGCTCGCAAGTGACAAGTTAGAATAGTTACACTGCGGTCCCTAGTCAGATGCTAACGCAACCCTAGACCCTCGAGTGATTAGTTACTCATGGTTTGAAAATATAAAGTGAACAGATGAGAAGAGTGGATAGACATGGAAGATAATTGTATTGATGAAAATGAGATACAAATTTTGATAAGTCAATTTCTTGATACAAATCTAAAATTCAAGTAAGAAAAGTAAGGAAGAAAGCAAGGCAAGGCGTCAATGTCTTGAGTCGCCTGGGTGGAAGCGTGATGATTTGCTGTGAAGTGGTGCGGCGGAAAGGAAGACTCTTTTCTCTCGAGCTATTTGTCTCCGGTTGAAGTCTGAGAGAACTCTGCTGTCACTTATGGAGTCCTTCCGAGAATCAACAACCTTTCTCTTCTTGCAGAGCTGCCCTTTTATAGATGATGAAATCGCAGTTAATGGCAGATCTGCTTGATTGGTGGCGAGATTGACATTGCGTCCATCTCGCCTGATTGCGTGATTCTCGGGCCAATTAAGATCCACCACTTGAGCCGCAAATCATGTCTGTCAATCATCCGTCAATCTGTCAAGATTCCGATCTGATCCTCAGCGCCTTGTCGTAACGGTTGTCTATGCGTCCATGCATAGTTTGATTGATGTCAACACAGCGTAAGTTGCTAACGTGTAGTCATGCGTTGAAGTATTGTTAACGCGTCGTCAGGTAGTTTTCGTTCCGTTCAGATCATGTGTCCATGAAGAACAAATTGCTAACGTATTGTCCTGCGTTAAGAAGTCATCAACGCATTTCTTGCATTCCTGCGTGAAAACATGCGTTTTAGGCTTAACAAGTGATAAAATAAATATCTTCATCAAAATTCAAGAGTATAACGCAAAGGAAGATTTATTAATGGAATTTATCATTAACTACCGCATGCTTCTCTTATTTAAACTCTATTTATCTATGAAAAAGGCTATAATAACTTGTATTTCTACAAGTTATCAGGCAGCCCACAATGCTTTATGTTCTAGCTCCAACGGCAGGTGGCATGCCTTTTCAAAGACCAGCGCATACGGTGACATCCCTATAGGCGTTTTGAATGTTGTACGGTATGCCCATAACGCCTTGTTCAATTTGGACGCCCAGTCCTTTCGAGAGGTGTTAACTACTTTTTCCAAAATAGTTTTCAACTCTCTATTGGAAATTTCTGCCTGCCCATTTGTCTGTGGGTGGTATGCAGTGGCCATCCTATGATGTACATTGTATTTTATTAGCAAATTGGAAATGATTTTATTAATGAAATGCGTACCTTCATCGCTAATAAGGGCTCTCGGCGTTCCAAATCTCGTAAATATATTCTTCTGAAGAAAGTTTGAGACTGTCGCCGCGTCATTCCTGGCGCATAAGATTGCTTCAACCCATTTTGATACATAGTCCACAGCTACCAGTATGTAGTTGTGGCCGTTTGATGGCGGGAATGGGCCCATGAAATCAATACCACAAACGTCAAAGAGCTCGACTTCTAAAATAGAGGTAAGTGGCATTTCGTTCCGACTTGAAATATTTTCGATGCGTTGACATCTGTCGCATCTGATCGTATAGTCCTTGGCGTCTCTAAAAAGAGTTGGCCAGAAGTATCCGCTTTGCAATACCTTGGCTGCAGTTCGTTGTCCTCCAAAATGTCCTCCATAGGGGGAGTCATGACATTGAGATAGGATGCGTTGATACGAAGTCTCTGGGACACAAAGTCTGAAGATGTGATCCAGCCCCCTTTTGTAGAGCTGGGGCTCGTCCCAGTAATAAAACTTCGCGTCATGCATCAACTTCTTCTTTTGCTGTGCGTTGAAGTTTTCAGGAAATTGTTTGCACGCCAAGAAGTTGACAATGTTTGCATACCACAACGCGGACTCTGTGACTTTCAGTACAGCTTCATCTGGAAAGCTTGCGTTGACGTCCAGCTGTTTGCGATCGTGTTCCATATTTTCAAGTCTTGAAAGATGATCTGCCACGTTGTTCTCTGTTCCCTTTCGATCTACTATCTCTACGTCGAACTCTTGAAGAAGTAGAACCTATCGAATAAGCCTCGGCTTGGTATCTTTTTTAGTCATCAAATATCGGATAGCTGAGTGGTCAGTATGGATGATGACTTTCGACCCTAGAAGATATGCTCTGAATTTTTCCACAGCGAATACTACCGCCAACAACTCTTTCTCTATAGTGGTATAATTTGCCTGAGCTGCGTTGAATGTTTTGCTGGCATAGGCTATAGGGTGGAGCGTTCTATCTCTGCGTTGAACCAACACAGCGCCCATCGCATAGTCGCTTGCATCACACATTAGCTCAAATGGTTGCGACCAGTTTGGGGCAATTAAAATTGGTGCTGTCACCAGTGCTGCTTTCAGAGGCTCGAATGCCTTGAGGCATTCTTCATAAAAAATGTATGGTCGATTTTGCTCCAGCAATGAGCTTAAAGGGCGTGCAATTTTTTAGAAGTCCTTGACGAACCTTCTATAAAAGCCTGCATGTCCCAAGAAGCTGCGAAGTGTCTTGACATTTTTAGGCGGTGGGAGCTTTTTTACGGCTTCAATTTTGGCCTGATCAACTTCAAGGCCCTTCATACTTGTGTCCTCGATAAAGTGACATTTTTCCAAATTTAGCAATAAGTTGGTGTCCTCGCATCTTTTCAATACTTTTTCCAGATTGGCTAAGCACCCTTCGAACGAATTTCCAAAGACTGAAAAATCGTCCATGAATATCTTCACAGATTCTTCTAAAAATTCAGAGAAGATTGCCATCATACACTGCTGAAAGGTGCCTGGGGCGTTACATAGTCCAAACGGCATGCGTCGAAATGCAAAAGTACCATAAGGACATGTAAATGTTGTCTTCTCCTGGTCTTCTGGAGTAATTATGATCTGGTTGTATCCGGAATAGCCATCCAAGAAGCAAAAGAATTCATTTCCCGCAAGTCTGTCTAACATCTGATCAATAAAGAGCAGTGGGAAATGATCCTTCTGTGTCGCCGCGTTGAGCTTCCTACAATCCATACAAATTCTCCACCCCGTGACAGTGCGGGTGGGAATCAATTCATTATTCTTGTTCGGGACTACAGTCATACCGCCTTTCTTGGGGACACATTGCACAGGACTTACCCATTTACTATCAGAAATGGGAAAGATAACGCCTGCATCCAACCATTTAAGTACCTCTTTCTTGACAACTTCCTTCATTGCTGGGTTTAGCCGCCTTTGGGCCTCGATGAATCCGTCTTTTCCTTCTTCTAGACGAATCTTGTGCATGCAGTATGTGGGGCTGATCCCCTTGATATTAGCCAATGTCCATTCGATAGCTCGGATGTGCTTTTTAAAAATAACTAACAAAGCTGATTCTTGGTTAGGGGATAAAGCAGCAGAAATAATAACTGGAAGAGAGTTACCTTTGCCTAAGTAGGCATACTTTAGGTGAGCTGGTAACACTTTTAACTCGATTTCTGGCGCTTCTTCCAGAGATGGTTTCGTTCGCTGGTTGGTCTTATTCAGGATCAAGGTTTCAAAAGTAGAATGGACCAAAGCACAGCATTGTTCAGGCTGTTGCGCGTCCAGATTTTCAATGGTTTCATCATTTTCTTCAAACATCATTTCATGTAACTCATCCTCTGCTTCAAGGTTCTGGCAGGTCTCTTGTTCTCCTGGACATTCTAACGCCTTTAAAACGTTGAATATCACCTCCTGATCATTAACTTTCATGATGATCTCCCCCTTGTGGACGTCAATAAGTGTGTGACCCGTTGACAGAAATGGGCGTCCAAGTATGACTGGGACGTCTTCGTCTGCTTCATAATCCAGGATAATGAAGTCTGCGGGGAGAATAAACTTGTCTACCTTTACCAACACATCTTCAATCCTTCCTTCAGGATGCACAACGAATCAATCCACCAATTGTAGGGTAACTGTTGTTGGCTGTGATGCGATCCTTAACTTGTTGAATACTGACAGGGGCATGAGATTAATGCTAGCCCCTAGATCACACAACGCTTTTCCTATGTGAATTCCTCCAATAGAACAAGGAATGGTGAAGCTCCCAGGATCTTTCATCTTTGTGGGGACGCGTTCACAGACCATGTCGCTGCATTCCTGCGTTAGAGCAATGGTCTCATATTCACCTATTCCTCTCTTTTTAGACAGTATATCCTTGAGAAATTTAGCATAGGTAGGCATTTTTTCCAACGCCTCCACCAGTGAGATGTTGATGTGCAACTGTTTGAGTACATCCAGGAAGCGTTTGAACTGCCTCTCATTATTTTTCTTCCTTCTTAACCGCAGTGGGTAAGGAGGCGTTTGCAGCTCGGCTGACATGCTTGTTGACGCGTCTTTTCCTGATAAACTTCTTTGCATGTCAGCTTGTTTTTGTTTCGTTGATGGGAATCAGTTGTAGGATTGGAATGATGAATTGCTGGTTGAGAGTTCTCTGGGCGGAGAAGTTCATTCATAGTTCTTCCACTTCTCAATGTCACAGCTTGACATTGTTCTTTACTTGAACTGCCTGTACAGCGTGGGGCTTCAGTGTTGCTAGGAAGAGATCCTTTTTGCCGCGTCTTTAGCTCTCCGACGATCTGGCCAATCTGAAGCTCTAAATTTCGGATGGATGACGCCTGGGTTTGCAACAAGGCGTCATTCTTCTGCATATATTTCTTCAGAAGAGCTTCCATTGATGATGGTGGACTAGGCGCTGATTGGTGTGAATTTTGCCTCTGATGTCCATGGGGGAATCCAGATGATCCTCCTCTTTCATGCATAGGCGCACCTTGCTGCTCTGGTTGGCGGTTACAACCCCATGAAAAGTTTGGATGATTCCTCCAGCCAGGGTTGTAGGTGTTGGAGTAGGGGTTATTACGTATAAAACACACAGATTGAGGGTTCTGTGGACATACCTCATACGCATGCGGTTCCCCGCATCCAACGCATCCTGCAACGTTTACTTGATTCACTACGTTCACTTGGCCGCCGCCTCCTGTATTTGACTGATTCAGGGCCATCGTCTGTAACAGGTTAGTCATGGCGGTGACTTGAGCTTGTAACGCAGCAACACTATTATACTCTGGTGCTCCCGTCGTATGGTTTTGTCTACGGCCAGATCGGCTATATCCATGGTTCTCCCAATCTTCATGGTTTCTTGATATTCTATCGAGAATTTCCTTAGCCTCAGTATAAGTTTTGTCCAGTAGTCCTCCCGCTGCGGCAGCATTTGCAGCGGTCTGAGATGCCTCGGTCAGACCATCATAGAATATCTCCATTTGAACACAGTCGGGGAAGCCATTATGCGGGCAATTTCTCACCAATCTTTTAAATCTTGCCCAAGCATCGCTCAGGGTTTCTCTATCTTTTTGCTGAAAATTGCCGATGTCTCTTCTTCTTCTAGCATTCTCCGTTAGTGGGAAGAACTTCTTCATGAACTTTTCTATCATTTGGTTCCAGGTGGTGATCTCACCTGGTTCCAAAGAATATGCCCACTGTCTTGCCTCATCTCTGAGGGAGAATGGGAACAGCGTCAGTCTGATGTCATCTGCACTTATGTTCGGGATGACGAAGGTATTGCAGATTTCAATGAAGCTTTTCAGGTGAGCATGAGGGTCTTTACCAGGTGATCCCTCAAACTGTCCTGCAGTTTGTAGCATTTGAAGCATGACTGGCTTCATTTCAAATCTCGAACCTTGAGACTCAGGTCGAATAATCCCAGGTCAAAAATTATATAAGATAGGCGACGCGTAATCTCTGATCGGGCGATTCCGATCATGTGCCAACAAGATAGGATGAGTTTGTTGTTCATTCTACAGCTGTGCTTGAAGCTGCGCTTGGGCTAACGCATGGTTCATTGCTTCACGTCTTTCGTTAGCCCCATCATTAGCTCTCAAAGGCTGATTGGCGTTTGCTTGGTTTTCCATTTTCTTCTCTCTGTAAAGTTGTCGCCGCCTTTGAAATGTCTTATTTCTTTTCTGAAAGGTTCTCTCGATCTCAGGGTAAGAAATGAACACAGGCTGTTCTTTGATCATCAACTGTCAGGAACGTCTTCGGCTAAACGCTCTGTACGGCCCAAGATTGAGATTTTCTGCATAGATAAAAAAAAATAATATCAAAAACCTAAATTATTAATTCAAATCCCCGGCAACAGCGCCAAAAACTTGTTCGTTGGATTTTTGTTCGTTTAATTTCTAATTGAATTGAATTTTCTTAGCTCGTTGCACAAAAAAAGATTTGTCATTTCCGTACAAGTATGCATTGAGAATTACTCTAGATGTGATCATGACTAAGCAAGTTTTTCTATAAAAACCCAAGTATATGTATTTATAGGTTTTCCTGGTGAGTCCAGGGTCGAACGCAGGGATTTGTAATAATTAGGCGTTGAGACTAAATGTATGACTATGCGATGACTGTACAAGTAAATATATGTGCGTTTGTTGTTTGTGTATCTAAACTATACAAAAAGAATGAAAAGAATTTCCTACTACTATTAATGGAATGGACGCGGCGTTGGGTAGTCATACGAAACAATGCGTCAGATAGCATGCGCTGGGAATGGATGGGACCATGCGGTGAAAGTAGAGTTGAACGCAAGAGCTAGTTGTTGCCTAAACTTTCCAAGTACAATTACATACCTACAAACTGCGTGTGTGAATCCATCTCTCGATGTTTCGACGCCACATTTATCTTATTTCTAAGACGCATGGTAAGTTTGTTTTGGCAAAAGATGAACTACATCTCTGCAACTCATCTAGTCTTAATTAATGCTAAAGATTAACTATCCACTCTCTCAAGCTCGACAGTCATGCTTACTACGTTTGTTTGTCAGACAACGTTATGCAAGCTAAAAATATGCATTAACCAGGATGTAACATACTCAGAATTACTCAAGAAAAACTAGCTTTTAACATTTAACTCATTTAGCATTTATATAACATGGTGTAAAGTATTTAATATAGAAATGGATGGAAGATGATAGTCAATCAAACTTATATTACTGAAATAAATCATTCTCTCGAATGTCATTAACAAAATATAAGCAAGAAGAAGAGACATGGAAATAAAATAGAGATGAAGAGCGTCAAGCCGCCACTGGCAACGTCTTGCTTCATGGAGGCTTGAGATGGTTGCTATCTAATACATATATTCCATAGGGTGGAGATTCTCACTCACTGGGAGATGACTCTGATAATGCTCAGAATCCTTCTCTTAGAAGAGCTCGAAGTGGAGGCTGGTTATGAAGAAGGAGAAAAAGTGCAGAGCTTTCGCCTCTTGAACTGGTCTCTCTCCTTTCAATAGGGAAGCTTTGGGCTATTTATAGGCGTCGAAAAGTTGAAACTCATGATGACCTGACACCTTTACATTAAATTCCATGCCCTGTTGCGCAAACTTTTTACGTCGTGGGCCCATTTGTTCTGCCATATTCTGATAGCGTGTTATCCTTTTGCATATTGATATGACAGCTTTTGGCCATGCGTCTATATCTATTTTTTCCAACCGCATGCGTCTGTATCTACTTTTTCTCCAAAGTTATTCTAATTAAATCAAATAGTGACTATTAATAACTTGTATTTCTACAAGTTATCAAACTCCATAAGTGACAGCAAAGTTCTCTCAGACTTCAGTCGGAGACAAATAGCTCGAGAGAGAAGAGTCTTCCCTCCGCCGCACCACTTCACAGCAGATCATCATGCTTCCATCCGGGCGACTCAAGACATTGACGCCTTCCCTGCTTTCTTTCTCATTTTCTATCTTAATTTTAAATTTGTATCAAGGAATTGAACTTGTCAAAAATTGTATCTCATTTCATCAATAGAATTATCTTCCATGTCTACTCACTTCTATAAACTTTTCGCTTTTTACTTTCAAACCATGAGTAACTAATCACTCAAGGGTCTAGGGTTGCGTTAGCATCTAACTAGGAACCACAGTGTAACTATTTTATCTTGTCAATTGCGAGCTTAATCTGATGCTTATGTCCATTTGACAAATCGATATAAGTAGTAATAATCAGACTGCTCCAGAGGGTAAGTGATTGTGGAACTCAATTGACAAGGACCAAGTTGTAAGCATTGATTTGCGTTACCAAGTGTTGAGGTGCGGCCATGCGTTTGTGGCTATGCGTTTCAAAGGGAGAAGTGGTCGTGAGCGAGAGCAAGAATTTTTGGAAAGTAAAATTTGGCTAAGTGTTGGCCAAGTCCATGCGTTGTGGTTTATTCACGGAGGTTAGTGAGCTGAAGTAGCTACCCGCGTTAAAGGATAAGTAATTCTGGCGGGGGAGGAAATGTGCTTGAACCATGCGTTTAAGTCACTCTGCGTTGAGGACAATTATGCGCTGAAGTCGATGCGTCGAAGACAGACATGTGTTGGAGTCACCCTGTGATAACTTGTAGAAATACAAGTTATTATAGCCTTTTTCATAGATAAATAGAGTTTAAATAAGAGAAACATGCGGTAGTTAATGATAAATTCCATTAATAAATCTTCCTTGCGTTATACTCTTGAATTTTGATGAAGATATTTATTTTACCACTTGTTAAGCCTAAAACGCATGTTTTCACGCAGGAATGCAAGCAATGCGTTGATGACTTCTTAACGCAGGACGATATGTTAGCAATTTGTTCTTCATGGACGCATGATCTGAACGGAACGCAAACTACCTGACGACGCGTTAACAATACTTCAACGCATGACTACGCGTTAGCAACTTACGCTGTGTTGACATCAATCAAACTATGCATGGACGCATAGACAACCGTTACGGCAAGGCGCTGAGGATCAGATCGGAATCTTGACAGATTGACGGATGATTGACAGACATGATTTGTGGCTCAAGTGGTGGATCTTAATTGACCCGAGAATCACGCAATCAGGCGAGATGGACGCAATGTCTGTTGATTCTCGGAAGGACTCCATAAGTGACAGTAGAGTTCTCTCAGACTTCAACCGGAGACAAATAGCTCGAGAGAGAAGAGTCTTCCATTCTGCCGCACCACTTCACAGCAAATCATCACGATTCCACCCGGGCGACTCAAGACATTGACGCCTTGCCTTGCTTTCTTTCTTACTTTTCTTACTTATATTTTAGATTTGTATCAAGAAATTGACTTATCAAAATTTGTATCTCATTTTCATCAATACAATTATCTTTCATGTCTATCCACTCTTCTCATCTGTTCACTTTATATTTTCAAGCCATGAGTAACTAACCACTCGAGGGTCTAGGGTTGCGTTAGCATCTGACTAGGGACCGCAGTGTAACTATTCTAACTTGTCACTTTCGAGCTTAATCCGATGCTTATATCCATCTTACAAATCGATATAAGTAGTAATAATCAGACTGCTCGAGAGGGTAAGTGATTGTGGAACTCAATTTACAAGGGCCAAGTAGTGTTACCTGATTACGGGGACAACCTTCGTTCTTAACACTCTCCTATGCGTTATAGACATATAACGCATAGCGGCTGACAACCGGGAGAAGAGTCGCTAGTATGAATAGGGTACTACTGTGCGTTTCTGATGTTAGATGTTAACCAACCCGAACCCTTTTCTTTATCCATTCATACACATCTTAGTTGAACTTGTTGTGTCGCATGCTTTCCATATTCCACAACTGTTAGTCTAGTGTACAAACATCTGCTTTTCCTTAGATTAGAAACACAACTTTCTCAAAATTGTTGGTTACATCTGTAACACATACAATCCAATTAAAACTAAATCAATATAATCCCTGAGTTCGACCTCGGACTCACCGAGAACACCTATTACTTTAATTATACTTGGGTAGAGGAATAGGAAAACTTGACAAAACCAACGCATAATAATAGAACGCATTGCATGATCAATGCATGCCATGTTAAACGCATAACCATATACTTTAGTACCTTGCGTTAGGTTAATTCACACAATAATAGAACCACAACAAGTTTTTGGCGCCGTTGCCGGGGATTATTCATTGATTTAATCATTTTCTTTGGATTATTTTGTTGCAGAATTTCTCAGTTGACGGAGTATAGCAAGCTTCTCTTCTGTCAGAGGCTTCTAACAGTATATGAGTGAAGGGGATAACCCGACATTTGGTATTGACCCTGAGATTGAGAGGACCTTCAGAAGAAGGATAAGACAGACTAAGCAAAGAAGGAGCAATCAGTCTACTGAAGAGGCCATGGATGCTCACAACAATCAACCTCAAGCTCCTCAAGCTGAGGTCAGGCAGAACGCAAATGCGCAAGAGCACGCAAATTATGACACAAATCCGATCCTCTTGGCGTATGATAGAAATCGCCCGATAAGGGAGTATGCGTTGCCTAATTTACATAATTTCGCTCCGGGAATTCTACAACCAACCTTCGAGGGTAATGGAAGGTTCGAAATGAAGCCAGTAATGTTGCAAATGCTGCAAGCCGCAGGGCAGTTTGGGGGTGCAACGGGTGAAGATCCACATGCACACCTGAAGAGTTTCTTGGAAATCTGTAGTGCATTTCCGATGGTTGGAGTACCACAAGATAGCATCAGACTGACGCTATTCCCATTTTCTCTCAGAGATGAGGCAAGACAGTGGGCGTACTCATTTGAACCTGGTGAGATTACAACGTGGGGCAAAATGGTTGAAAAGTTCATGCAGAAATACTTTCCTCCGACGGTAAGTGCAAAGAGGCGACGAGACATTGTCACCTTTGAGCAAAAGGACTCGGAGACGCTTAGTGAGGCATGGGCCCGGTTTAAAAGGCTGGTAAGAAATTGTCCCCATAACGGTATCCCTGATTGTGTACAGATGGAGATCTTCTGTGGAGGACTGAACAAAACATCACAATCAGTGGCGGACGCCTCTGCAGCAAGAGGTTTGATGGACAAAACTTACACGCAAGCCAAAGAGATCCTCGACAGAATTTCGGGAATACTGATGAATGGGTGGATGATGGATATGGATCCAGGTATATGGATAAAAGACAATTGCAAGCTGGAATGATTGAAACGGATGCGACTAGTAACCTTTCAGCTCAGATCGCCAACATGACATCCTTGCTGCAAACCATTGCGTTGAACAACCAAGGTGGAACCGTTGCATCAATGGACGCAATGAACGCCGGTAAATACAACAGCGTCTGTAAGCTGTGTGCAATGCGGTGAGGGCCACTTGTATGATGTGTGTCCCTACAACCCACAGTCTGTTTGTTATGTTCAGAATAACCCGTACTCCAAGACTTATAATCCGGGTTGGAGGAACCATCCTAACTTTGGATGGGGAGGAAACCAACCACAGACGCAGGGCGTTGGACAACAAGAGCAGAGAAATAATAATCCCGTGTATAACCAAGGTGTTCAAGGGCATCAAGCGCAAAGAAATCAGTCAGCAAATTCATCATCATCATCCTTGGAAGCACTTATGCGTCAAACGATTACTCAAAATGAAGAAACGCGTAAGTCGCCTGAAGCGATGCTCCAAAATCAGATGGGAGAAATAAAAAAGTCATGCCATTGCAATCAGAAATCTGGAACTACAAGTGGGGCAAATGGCAAGTGAGCGAAATACCAGACCCCAAGGAGCATTACCTAGTAATACCGAAGCCCCACGAGGTAATGGTAAGGAACAATGTCAAGTTGTGACATTGAGGAGTGGGAAAGTTCTTCCCACTAAACCGCAAAAACAGAGGATGCAAGGAAATCTGCAGCCTCAAATCACTCCACTACCAACTCCCACAACATCTATTCATGAACCGCAATCTTCATCCACAACCACGACCGTTAGAGAACAAGAAAATGGAAAGGGGAGAGAAAAAGCAACGTAGGAAAACCCTGCATCGGTATCTCAGAATACCAATCCCCTTATGCATCCGCCCTTTCCTCAACGCCTAAAGAAGAAGAATGATGAGGGTCAATTCAGAAAATTCCTGGACGTTCTCAAACAACATCACATCAACATTTCATTGGTGGAAGCTCTGGAACAAATGCCGAGCTATGTCAAATTTCTGAAAGACATATTATCTAAGAAAAGGAGACTCGGAGAGTTTGAGACAGTCGCATTGACGCGGGAATGCAGTGCATTGTTTAAAAGCAATATCCCCGCTAAAATGAAAGATCCGGGGAGTTTCACATTGCCCTGTTCTATAGGAGGAATGGACGTCGGTCAGGCACTATGCGACTTAGGGGCCAGCATCAATTTAATGCCACTATCTATATTCAAGAAGTTGGGTATAAGGGAAGCACGACCAACCACAGTCACACTTCATCTTGCTGACCGTTCCATTAAACATCCAGAGGGGAAAATCGAGGATGTTCTTGTACAGGTGGACAAATTTATCTTCCCGGCTGACTTCATAATTTTGGATTATGAAGCTGACAGAGAGGTGCCCATCATCTTGGGAAGACCTTTCTTAGCTACTGGACGCGCCCTGATTGACGTCCAGGAAGGGGAGTTAACTATTCGAGTGGATGACCAGCAGGTAAAATTTAATGTTTTTAATGCGTTGAAGTATCCTGATGATTTTCATTCTTGCCAGATGATCGAAGAGATAACTGAAGAAAAGGCAAGCATCATCGACGCATGTGCGGAAAATGAAATACTGCTGGATGAACTGGATGAAGAAAGAGAGGCGGAAATAAATATAATCTCCAACGCAAACTTTGAACGCTTGGACTTAGGCAACAGAACGACGACAAAAACAAAGCCGTCCTTAGAAGAGCCACCAACCCATGAGCTTAAGACACTGCCAACGCATCTGAAGTATGCATATCTGGGGGAAGAAAGCACGCTACCGGTCATCATATCCTCTGCGTTGACGACAGAATGTGAAAAGGCTTTGCTGGATATCCTGAAAAACCATATCAAAGCCATAGGATGGACCTTAGCGGATATCAGAGGCTTTGCTGGATATCCTGAAAAACCATATCCCAGACGAGCATGTAATGAACGCAGAGAGTCAGGAACCGTGGTACGCAGACATAGTCAACTATCTGGTTTGTAACCAATGGCCTAACGAATTTAACGCTCAACAAAGGAAAAAGCTCCAACATGAAAGTAAGTTCTACTGCTGGGATGAGCCATATCTATACAGACTTGGCCCTGACCACATACTGCGTCGATGCGTTCCAGAATATGAAACGCATAGCATCCTGAGAAGCTGTCATGAAGCACCTTACGAAGGACACTTTGGAGGGCAGAGAACAGCTGCAAAAGTGTTGCAAAGTGGGTATTTTTGGCCCACATTATTTAAAGACACAAGGGCATATGCGGTAGCTTGCGATCGTTGTCAGAGAACAGGCAACATTTCCAACCGGAATGAGATGCCTCTGAATTCAATGCTAGAAGTTGAGTTGTTCGATGTATGGGGAATCGACTTCATGGGACCATTCCCTCCTTCTTGCGGCAATCAATATATCTTAGTAGCGGTCGACTACGTATCCAAGTGGGTAGAAGCAGCAGCCTGTGCAAAGAATGACGCAAACGCAGTGTCCAAGTTCTTAAAGAAACAAATCTTCTCTCGATTTGGGACACCAAGGGCAATAATTAGTGATGAAGGTACGCATTTTATAAATCGCATAATCACTCATTTACTGACTAAGTTTAATGTCTCGCACAGGGTAGCAACTGCCTATCACCCGCAGACAAACGACCAAGCTGAAATAACAAACAGGGAGATCAAATCCATATTGGAAAAGGTCGTGAGCACATCAAGGAAAGATTGGACAGAGAGATTAGATGAAGCTCTATGGGCCTATAGAACGGCATTCAAAACACAGATAGGCATGTCACCCTATGCGTTGGTGTTTGGTAAAGCATGCCATCTCCCACTTGAGCTGGAGCACAAGGCCATCTGGGCCATGAAGAAGCTCAATTTAGACCAGGAGGCAAGCGGAGAAGCAAGAAAGCTTCAACTAAACGAACTCCTGGAGTGGAGACAGTCCGCTTATGAAAACGCAAAGCTGTACAAAGAAAGGACCAAGAAATGGCATGACAAGAATATTAGTAAGAAAACTCTATACGTCGGTCAGAAGGTCCTGTTATTTAACTCAAGGTTGCGTTTGTTTCCAGGTAAGCTAAAGTCTCGATGGTCGGGTCCATTCATAATCAAGGAAGTGTTCCCGCATGGTGCGGTCATGCTGACAAATGAAAAGGGAACCACCTCCTTCAAGATCAATGGACAAAGGGTTAAGCCCTACTACAGTGGAGAGTTCGAAATTAACAAGACCTCCATTGACCTACGCGAGTGTAATGACTGAGCTTGCGTCGAAAGATCCCTGCATTGTCGAATGCCTACATTACCAGGGACGCTTTCTTTTACCCTTGCTTTATTTTATTTAAATTTGTTATAGTATTTAATTTCATGTTATTATATTGTGCTTTATTACTTTCATTTGTATTATTGTTTTTAGCATATATTGATTTTTTTTATTTAGTTTATAGATTGAAATGAGATAAGCATGAAAGTAGGAGCCAAATTTGTGAATGATCTTTTATTCATGCATGCGTCCAACGCATAAAGTAAACTATGCGTCAATCGATAAACGATTTTTGTGTTTATCGAACTAAGGTTAAAGGAAAGGTAGAGCCGTACATATTTTGGAAAATGCATCACATTTAACTTACAACGCATAAACTGACCTGAGAACCAAGCGTTCATCAGTATGCGTTTATCATTAGGTTTCTGTGTTTTAGAAGAGCACTAGGAGAAACGCAGATGTCTTCTCAGACTACGCGTCTTCCCTAGAAAAACACTCAAGTGCCAAAAACACTCAAATGCTCTGTGTGCATCACAAAGCCGCCCATTACACGTGATGGGTGTGCGGCTCAAGGAAAGTCGCCTTGATCAGTGGGATTTTGATATCGCGTATCCGCATTAATTACCGACGGCTAAATTAAGCCTTTATAAGCGCGATCCGATTTCCCATTTTCCATTTTCGAAACCTTTCTTCTCCCTTAAACCTCCGACGATTTGTATTCTCGTGAATTCTTATGTCTAACCAGACCAACCCAGAAAATCAAGAAAACTTCACCGGAACCAGTTCCCCAAGACCATCTTCTTCTCGATCTCCATTCTTTTCTCCACCTCCATTTTACCCTTCCAGACCTGTGAGGCCTTTTGCTTCACCGGCCAGACCAAGAAATCCAAACCCACCGTTTATCCCTAACTTCTCCGCGTCTAGAATCAGGGCAACAGAGGGTAAGCGCAGAGAACTCCGAGGCTGAGCAAACTACAATGTCGAAGGCCAGAGGGTAAGCGCAGAGAACTCCGAGGCTGAGCAACCTGTTCCTGGAACGGTGCGCGATGAGGCCAGTGCACTGCACGGTAGCAGTGAGGTGCGTCGAAGGGAAGAGAGGGATATTTTCAGCGACATCTTAAAAAGAATAGCTCAAGAGGAGCGGGAAGCAAAAGGTCAAGAGGAAGGGGAGGTAAACCAACCCTTGCCCCTATCCCGTCCACCAAGCACTAGAGGGACCGAGGAGATGGGAAGAATAGAAGAAGAAGAGGTGGCTGTCACTGTCGGGGAAGTGAACTCAGCAAAATCCACAAACGAGTGGATAGCCCAGATTCTGAGCGGGCTGCAAGACCCAAGGGACGCATCCGTCTCAGACGCACGAAGGGAATCACCCTCGCCGGTAAAGGAGGTCCAGAGTCAGTTGAAGGAGACTCGGGAGGGTGAATACAGTGGGAGAGATAAGGAGGGAGAGGCTGCCTACAGCAAGGAGGAAGTAGGCGAGCAAAGAGAAACGCAAGGGTCTGTCCCTGCGTCGATGAGTCCTGAGGAGATGACATTGGACTCCAATGAAGGACCGATAGGAAATGTTGTGATGGCCGCAGAAGCCAAGAGAAAAAGAGTTGAAGAAGAGGAGGAGGTACCCCTACTGAGGAAGAAACGAAGGGTATCACTTGAGATTGCCGAGGATGAAGAGCTGAAAAACACAGACCAAGGAGACAGACCTGAGTCTCCAGTTGCAGCCACATCCTTTGATCGGCTGGCAGAGAAAGAGAGGAAGAAGAGGGCCAAGTTGAGAAAGGAGCTCAAGGCCCTGAGAAAAGGAGTGGAGAAAATAGCCAAAGACGCATTGGCTAGAACAAAGGCGCGCAAGGAAGTGCGGCCACAAGAAGGCGGAGAGAAAGGAGCTCATGCTTACACTTTTTGTAAACTCTTTAAGTTAGATTACTTTCAATGCGTCTGCATACTATTCCTTAGAAACGCAAACCTACTTTGAATGTATGCAAGCAGCCAATTCAAACCTCTTTTACAAAATTTTGCAACTTAGTCTTTGTTTACAATTTAAGCAATGAGGACCTTGCTACTCTCAAGTGTGGGGGTGGAAGAGGTTTGAACTGTCAAAGATAAAAATATGAAGAACTTAGTTCAATAAAAAAAAAAAATATATATATATATATATTTTGATTCTTTGAAACGCAAAACTCCGTTGGCAAGACTAATATATCTATCTTGTTAAGAGTTTAGCTGAAAACGACACCTACTCGTAGTTGGCCACCTCCATGCACCCCATAGTTGGTGTGTCAAAACGAAGGTGGGTAATTGTATTCAGCGACGCATAGTTAAATAACAAACTCCAATGTCTAGTGAGGAAACCGAACTTAGATAAGAGTTTAGTCGAGAAGAGCACTTGCTTGTAGTTGGCTGCCTTCATGCATCCCATCGTTGGTATGTCAAAACGAAGGTGGGTAACCCTACTCGACGCATACTTAATAAACATATAATAAAACCAATGAAAGAAAAAGGAACTTTATATCTTCATCTTTCAAACTCAATGTTCAAAAGAAGAAACAAAAATTTTGTGAATAATGAGTTTAAGAATTTTGAAAAGAAAGCTTGCCGCATACAAATTAGACCCGTCCTAAAGAAAAGAATATAGAGGTAGAGAAATAATATAACTAACGGGTAGCTGATTGAGTATAGCATTCTGAGAGACTAGTCAATGCGTTGATAAAATGTTTAGAATGATTGAAGTTTCTTAGATAGAAGTTATGCTTGAGGACAAGCATTTATCTAAGTTTCGGGTGTGATAACTTGTAGAAATACAAGTTATTATAGCCTTTTTCATAGATAAATAGAGTTTAAATAAGAGAAGCATGCGGTAGTTAATGATAAATTCCATTAATAAATCTTCCTTTGCGTTATACTCTTGAATTTTGATGGAGATATTTATTTTACCACTTGTTAAGCCGAAAACGCATGTTTTCATGCAGGAATGCAAGCAATGCGTTGATGACTTCTTAACGCAGGACGATACGTTAGCAATTTGTTCTTCATGGACGCATGATCTGAACGGAACGCAAACTACCTGACGACGCGTTAACAATACTTCAACGCATGACTACGCGTTAGCAACTTACGCTGTGTTGACATCAATCAAACTATGCATGGACGCATAGACAACTGTTACGGCAAGGCGCTGAGGATCAGATCGGAATCTTGACAGATTGACGGATGATTGACAAACATGATTTGCGGCTCAAGTGGTAGATCTTAATTGGCCCGAGAATCACGCAATCAGGCGAGATGGACGCAATGTCAATCTCGCCACCAATCAAGCAGATCTGCCATTAACTGCGATTTCATCATCTATAAAAGGGCAGCTCTGCGAGAGGAGAAAGGTTGTTGATTCTCGGAAGGACTCCATAAGTGACAGCAAAGTTCTCTCAGACTTCAACCGGAAACAAATAGCTCGAGAGAGAAGAGTCTTCCTTTCCACCGCACCACTTCACAGCAAATCATCACGCTTCCACCCGGGCGACTCAAGATATTGATGCCTTGCCTTGCTTTCTTTCTTACTTTTCTTACTTGAATTTTAGATTTGTATCAAGAAATTGACTTATCAAAATTTGTATCTCATTTTCATCAATACAATTATCTTCCATGTCTATCCACTCTTCTCATCTGTTCACTTTATATTTTCAAGCCATGAGTAACTAATCACTCGAGGGTCTAGGGTTGCGTTAGCATCTGACTAGGGACCGTAGTGTAACTATTCTAACTTGTCACTTGCGAGCTTAATCCGATGCTTATATCCATCTGACAAATCGATATAAGTAGTAATAATCAGACTGCTCGAGAGGATAAGTGATTATGGAACTCAATTGATAAGGGCCAAGTAGTGTTACCTGATTACGGGGACAACCTTGGTTCTTAACACTCTCCTCTGCGTTATAGACATATAACGCATAGCGGCTGACAACCGGGAGAAGAGTCGCTAGTATGAATAGGGTACTACTGTGCGTTTCTGATGTTAGATGTTAACCAACCCGAACCCTTTTCTTTATCCATTCATACACATCTTAGCTGAACTTGCTGTGTCACATGCTTTCCATATTTCACAACTGTTAGTCTAGTGTACAAACATCTGCTTTCCCTTAGATTAGAAACATAACTTTCTCAAAATTGTTGGTTACCTCTGTAACGCATACAATCCAATTAAAACTAAAACAATATAATCCTTGAGTTCGACCTTGGACTCACCGAGAACACCTATTACTTTAATTATACTTGGGTAGAGGAATAGGAAAACTTGACAAAACCAACGCATAATAATAAAACGCATTGCATGATCAACGCATGCCATGTTAAACGCATAACCATATACTTTAGTACCTTGCGTTAGGTTAATTCACACAATAATAGAACCACAACACCCTGCGTCGAAGACAGAATGGTCTTGACGCGACGAAAGTAGTATTGTATGACGGAAAGGTATGCGTCAAAAATATGAGGCGTTGAGGACGACACCATGCGTTGGGTGTGGTCAGTTGCTTGAGGTGTTGGAGGAGAAGTTAACATGAATACCTCGCATTGAGATAACAACCCTGCGCTAGTCTGCGGGTGAAGGGTAAGTCGGCAACTTAAGTCCTGGTGGTTGTAAAGGCTAGGTCGGTAGTATATATAGCTGGATTAATTAAATATTTAATCATTTTTAAGACATTTCGAGAGCTTAAGTTGGTTCCATATTTCAGACAAACTTCAAAAGAAGATTGAGGAAGGTGTTCTTGCGGATTTTGGGCGAGATACGACTCATATTGATGTTGACAACGAAGTTGGAACAGAGGAATGACTGAAGTCGCACAGTTTGAGCAGTGATTGATATTCAGAGTAGAACGTGTAGAGGAAGCTGAGTTTAGAGCTGAAAATTGGAGGTTAGTAAGTTAACATAATTCCTAACAACTTTTGTGAAGGACGATAATGTTGAAATTGAAGATTTACTATGTGAATCCTTAGGAAAAGCAGAGCTTACAAGATTGATACGCAATCCGGAACAGCATGAGGTGATTCCGGAATACCGAGAGAACGAGAAGGAGTTAAGCCTTGAAACTTTGAGGTAAGCTATAGAACTTAATTTCCTATAAGTTTGTAGAAGAGAAGAAGTCCTGAATCCGTATGGAATTGTGACTTTTTATAGATTGAAGTAAGAACAAGAAGAAAGGAAGGAATAACAGTGCAGACTGCCGCTAAGAATCAAGTATCCGCACACTGTCTGGGTACTGATAGCGAGACGGGTGTCGATGAGACACAAAGGAGTCTTTCGTCTCACAGATCTCGCTAGATAACGCTGAGTATCGCTGTTAAGGTAAGGTAACGCTAGTGTCGCTCCATCAAGTATCGCTAGTAACAGCTCTTGTTGGTTGGTATCGCTAGGATTCTCGCTTATAATGTTAGTTTAGAAAAGGAAGAAGATTTAATGTTAAATAACGCAAGGTAAATGTCTCTTGCAGGCCAAGAAGAAATAGGGAAAGCGTATAACCCATGTAAAGCCTAGAAAGAGTTGTGAGTGACTATTTTGTTCTTCAATCCTATTTCATTAAAAATGTTCTTATGAAGTATGATTTACAATGAACTGTTTAATATGCTTAATGTTGATTGCATTACTTATAAAGCATGTTATAGATTTCTAAAGTTGATAGAAAGCATTCTTATGAAATGTTATTGAATAAAGTTTTGTATGATTTCTATGAAAGGATTTTCACACATGAACTATTATGTGAACGGAATTCTAAAACGTTTTAGAGGAGGCTCAGTGCTCAAGGACATGAGAAGGCACGTGAGTTTCCCCGGGACCTAGTACTCAAGGACATGAGAAGGTACATGGGCAACCCATCATATTCCTATGTGCACATAGAGGTTGATTTGGTTGGTGCGTCGAGTTTGCTCCGCATTATGCCAGGGACGATTTCGACGTTGGGAGTGTTGAGCCTTGCTCCACCCCAACTAAGGTGGTTTTCGACGTTGAGTGCGTAGAAGCATTGCTCCACCTCAACTAAGAGAAAAGTTTGAAAAACTAAATTGATATTAATAAACTCCTTGGAAACCATTTACGTATGATTTAAGATTTGATTTATGAGATTAATGGTTTTTATGGAAAGCATGTTTAAATTGAACAAAATGTTAAACTCTTACTTATTCGTTATACGTAACCTGCCTGTTTTCAATGAATGCTCGTTTTACAAAGATTTGTCACTCACTGGGCTGTTAGCTTATGTTTTCCAATGTTTTCCTTTTCTCCCCCAGGTAGCAAGGACGTTCCCGGTGCTTAGCCTACTTCAGCTCACCTTGCCTAAGTCTCGAGTTGTCAAAATACAGTCAAGTCTGAGAGTTGTACATTGCATATAATCATATGTAGATGGCATGTAGACCATGTAGTTTTGGGTGGGGACTGCGGTGGAGTTTTGTACATTGTATGATGGATATGGAAGTGAAATTATGATATGTAATAAAAGTGTACTCTATACAGGGAATAATATTATATTATAAGCATGTGTTGTATGACTGAGTTCTATGTATGTATATGAGCAGAATGTATGCAGAGATAGGAATGTAAGATGAGACAATATGCGTTACAAGAGGGGTGATGTTTATTGTCTTCACATTCCCTTCCAGGTTAGGTGGGTAATCCGGGAGGGGGTGTGACACAAGTAGTGTTACCTGTCTATGGGGATAACCTTGGTTCTTAACGCTCTCCTATGCGTTATAGACATATAACGCATATCAACTGACAACCGGGAGAAGAGTTGCAAGTATGAATAGAATACTAGTATGCATTTCCGATGTTAGATGTTAATCAACCTGAACCCTTTCTTTATCCATTCACACACAACTTTAGCTGAACTTGTTGTGTCGCATGCTTTCCATCTTTCACAACTTTTACTCTAGTGTACAAACAATCGCTTTCCTTAGATTAAAAACAACTCTTTCAAATATTTATTGGTTACCACTGTAACGCATGAAATCTAACTAAAATCTGAATCAATATAATCCCTGTGTTCGACCTCGGACTCACCGAGAACACCTATTATTTTGCTTATACTTGGGTAAAAGAATAGGAAAACTTGACAAGATCACCAACGCATAGTAGTAGAACGCATAGCATGTTCAAAGCATGACATGCTGAACGCATAAACACATTATTTAGCACCTTGCGTTAGGTTAATTTACACATACAAAATAATTGCAATAAGTTTTTGGCGCCGTTGCCGGGGAATATTGCATTGATTTAATTATTTTATTTGGATTAATATGTTGCAGGATTCCTCAGTCGAAGGAGTATAGTAAGTTTCTCCTCTGCCAAAAGCTTCTAACAGTATCTGAGTGACGGGAGCAATCCTTAGCTCGATATTGACCCAGAGATTGAGAGGACCTTCACCCGAAGGACAAGGTAGAATTGAAGAAGGGCCAATTGCTTGGACCTAATTCAAACGGCTAGTGAGGAAAATTGCCTGCATCAGCAAGAGAAGTATTGAAGATGACTTACTCATATGCCGGAAATCTTTTCGACAGAACTCCATGAGACACCAATGAGTGGGTGGACGACGGATATGAATTTCGTCCCACCAATAGAAGGCAAACGCAAGCTGGAATGCTTGAAGCTGATGTTGCCAACAATCTTGCAGCGCAGCTCGCCAATATGACATCCATGCTGCAAACACTAGTCTTGAAAAATCAAGGTAGACCATTTGCTGCAATGAACGCAGTGCACGCGATGAACTCGACAGCATCTGTAGACTGCCCGTAGTGTGGTGGGGGGCACTTGTATGACATGTGTCCCTACAACCTCCAGTCTATCTGCAGTGTTCAAAACAACCCCTACGGTGAGACGTACAATTCAGGTTGGAGGAACCACCTTAACTTCAGATAGGGTGGGAATCAATAACAAACGCAGAGGACTGAGCAGCAGCTGCAGAGAGGCAACCCTCCTGGTTTCAACCAATGGAATCAAGGCCAGTTTCATCAGTATTCGAGGGATTCGCAGGTGGACGAATCATCCTCATTGTCTTCCATGGAATCTCTTTTATGAGAAGAAAATAGTAAAATTGAAGCAACGCGCCAGTTGTACGAAGTGATGCTCTAGAACCAAGCCACTACAATTCGCAATTTAGAAATTCAAATGAATCAAATTGTAGTGGAGCTCGAAAATGAAAAGCAAGAAGCATTGCTAAGTACAACCAAAGTTCCACAAGGGAACTTAGAAAAACAATGTCAAGGTGAGACATTGCTAAGTGGGAAAATCAATCCCACAGCGCATAATGAGGGGACGCAAGGAAACTTGCAATCCTTAAATGCTCCCACAAGTCAACCGATGGAGACTATCACGCATAATGTCCAGCATCCATCATCATCAACCGCATCAGAAGAGGAAAATAGAGAGCGGAGAGAAAAAGCAACGCAGGCAGAACCTGCGTCTGTATATGAAGATACCACTTCTGGACGCGTCCTAATTGACGCCCAAGAAGAAATCTTAACACCCCGCGCGGGTGATCAGGTAAAACTTAATGTAGTTAACGCGTTAAACGATCCTGATCATTTTCAATTTTGTGCAATGAACGCAGATATCAATGAAAAGGCAAGACCCGTGAACACGGCGTTGAGAAGTGAAATCCTCAAGGACGGTGAAGATGGTGAGAATGATGAAATCCAATTACTCTCCAATGGTATAATTGAGAAATCAGACCGGAGCAACAGATCCGCAACAAAGGTCGAGCCGCTATTACAAGAGCCTTCAACGCATGAGCTACAAACCAGACCAACGCATCTCAACTGTGCACGCTTGAGGGAGGTCATAATGTACTTCATTGTCGCCTCTGCGTTGAACCCTGATCGCGATAAAGGCTCGCAAGTGCAATAACTGAGCTTACGTCGAAAGGTCCCTGCGTTGCTGAATGCCTACTTTTCCAGGGACGCTTTCTTTTACCCTTGCGTTATTTTCATTTGAATTTGTTCTAGTATTTACTTTTTGTATTTTCCTTTCTATCTTCTGTTTGTATTTTATTTTTAGCATGTATTTATTTCTTTAATTTCAGTTTAACAATGTAAATGAGATAAGCATGAAAGTAGGCGTCGAGTTTTTAATATGAACAATTTGATTTCACCGCATAATCTATTATTCATGGATGCGTCCAACGCATAAGTAAACTATAAGTTCATCGATAAACGATTTCTGTGTTTATCGAGTTAAGGTGAGAGGTAAGGTTAGAGCCGTACATATTTTGTTAAACGCATAAAACTTAACTTCCAGCCATAATCTGACCTGAGAACCAGGAGTTCATCAGCTATGCGTTTATTGTTAGTTCATTACGTTTTAGTTAGAGCAATAGGTGAAACGCACATGTCTTCTCAGTCTACGCGTTTTTCCCAGAAAAACACTCAAGTGCCAAAACACTCAAGTGCTCTATATGCGTTAATTAGCCGCCCATCACACTTGATGGGTGTGCAACTCAATAAAATTTGCCTTGATCAGTGGGATTCCGGATATCGCGTATCCGCATTTATTACCGACGGCTAAATTAACCCTTTATAAACGCGATCCGATTTCCCATTTTCCATTTTCGAAACCTTTCACCTCTTTAACTTCCAGCGATTTGTGTTCCAGCAGAACTTCATATGTCTAGCCATTCAAACCCACAAAATCAAGAACACCTCACCGACAATGTTTCCCCAAGACCTTCATCATCATCTACACCAGTCCCCGAGGTATTCCTTAACCCTCAATCTCCATTCTTCTCTTCACCTACATTTCATCTGTCCAGACCTGTGAGGCCTTTTGCTTCTCCGGTCCGACCAAGACTTCCAAATCCTAACTCACCATTTATCCCAAACTTCTCTGCTTCTAGAATCCGGGCTACTGCCCAAAGACCACCCATATACCCATTCTTTCGGCCATTCGCCAGAACCCCAACCCGTCCACCAGTAGTCGACGAGTCCGACGACTATGTGGAAGCTCTTAATATCCGCCCCTTAAGCCAAATCAACCCAATACCTACCCCAAAACCCAAAAGCCGGGTCAAATCTTGCATCTCACGGCCCAGAATGAAAAATATGAGGGAGTTTTCCGCCGCGAACTTCAATGTCGGAAGCCAACAGTCAAGCACGGAAAACTCCGAGGCAGAGCAACCGGTTTCGGGAACGGTTCGCGATGAAGCCAGCACACTGCACAGAAGTAGTGAAGTACGCCGAAGGGAAGAAAGAGACGTATTCGACGACATTTTGGAGCGAATAGCTCAAGAGGAAAGGGAGGCAAAGGGTAGGGAGGATGATGGGGAGGTCAACCAGCCCTTGCCCTTATCACGTCCACCAAGCACGAGAGGGACGGAAGAGATGGGAAGAGGAGAAGAAGAAGAAGTGGCTGTCACAGTGGGGGAAGTGAACTCCGCAAAATCCCCAAACGAGTGGATAGCCAAAATTCTGAGCGGACTGCGTGACCCTATGGACGCAACCGTCTCAGACGCAAGAAGGGAATCACCCTCGCCGATAAAAGAGGTCCAGACTCAGCTGAAAGAGACTCGGGAGGGTGAACAGAATGGGAGAGATAAGGAAGGAGAGACCGCCTACAGCAAGAAGGACGTAAGCAAGCCACGTGAAACGCAAGGGTCTGTCCATGCGTCTATCGGCCCTGAGGAAATGACCCTGGACTCCAATGAAGGACCAATCAGAAAAGTTGTGATGGCCGCAGAGGCCAAGAGAACAAGAGATGAGGAAGAGGAAGTGGTACCTCTGTTGAGGAAGAAACGAAGGGTATCACAAGAATCTGTCGAGGATGAAGAGCCGAAAACTACAGAGCAAGGAGACAGACCTGAGTCCCTAATTGCAGCCACATCCTTTGATAGGCTGGCAGAGAAGATGAAGAAGAAGAGGGCCAAGTTGAGTAAAGAGCTCAGGGCCCTAAGACAAGGAGTTGAGAAAATTTCCAAGGACGCATTGTCAGGCAAGAAGGCGCGCAAGGAGGTGCGGCCTCAAGAAGAGGGGGAGACGCAAGGCCTTCCTGATCCTCAAATAGAAGAAGCCACATTGGCATTTGAAGAGGAAATGAGGGAAGAAGAAAGAATAGAAAAAGCAGCCGAGGAGCTTGAAAGAGCTGGCTGCTAGAATAAAAGCCCAAGAAGAAAGGGAGGGCAAGAAGAAAAAGAAGAAAAAAAGTAGGAAAGAACGCATCGGGGAGGATGCGAGGGAAGATCAAGGTGTTAGCACCTTGGAGAAGAAGAAGAAGAAAGAAAAGAAAGTGTCAGTCACCAAACTCCCAAGCACGCATAATGAGAAACGCAAAGGGAAGGAGAAGGTGACTGAAGCACCAGTTAAAGTGGCCGAGAGCAAGAAGAGAACTGTGAATGAGATTCCAGCTAAGGCCAAAGGAAAAGAGAAGGTGGCTGATGCGTCGCCACAAAAGAAAGAAGGAAAAGGGAGACGCAAAGCGTTCCCTGACTTGATGATTGAGGTGGGATTTTTCCCTTAAGAAGCTCCAGTGCCGCCATACATCACCGAAATTATTGACCACCACGGCTAGAGAAACTTCTGTTCCAGCACCTCTTGGATCCAACCTGACGTAGTCCGAAATTTCTATAATGGACGCATAGACGAAGAGGAAGACGTGGTGGTAGTGGATGAAACTGAAGTCCCATTCAACGCAAGGGAAATCAATGCCATATATCAGTTGAGGGACAACCCGGATGTGGAAGACAACAAGATTATAGAATCAACTCCAACTGAGTTAATGGAGGACGCAATCCGGGTATTGGCGAAGCCAGGGGCTAAGTGGGATGTTTCACCCACAGGTATAAAAACGCTATCCACTAGCAGCCTAAGACCAGAGGCAAACCTGTGGGTGTACTTGGTGAAGAAGCGGTTGATCCCTACAACGCATGATAAGACAGTGTCAAGGGATCGGGTGATGGCAGCATATTGGATTATGCGTCGCATCACCCTTGATGTTTGACGCATAATTGCGGCGCAGATAAGAGGGGTGTTCAACAAGCCAAGGGGCCAACTCTTTTTCCCCACTCTTATCATGAATTTATACGCCAATGCTTCCATCGGAGGGCCAACGGAAGTGTTAGACGCAGAGAAGATGATCGAAGTTAGTGGTGTAATCGCCCACAAGACTCTGCGTCGGTTGATGAGAGGATCACAATATCTGCCAGAGCCTGCCAAGGCCACCAAAAGACCTCATCAACCTATTCCGCCTCCAAAGCCGCAACCGCAGAAGAAGGGGAAGCCGTCCAAGTTGAAGGCCGTGGCAAGTCCTGATGCCACAATTAGACCTTCCCCAACCTCAAGCCCTTCACCACCACTTCCAACAACAACAAGAGAACCAACTCCACCCCCACCTCCTCCTGAGACGCAGCACCCTAAGCCACATCTACCTCCTCCTAAAACACATCGCCCCAAACATCCAAAACCTCGACCTTCCACAAAACCATCCTCCTCAATAAGAGTTGATGACTCACACTATGGGGATTTTGGCACGACTTTTATGCGTCCATCATCCCCTGCGTTTGACGAAACTCCATCCACTCCCCCGCCTCAACCAAACCCGCCTACCCCACCAGCGCAACCACAACCGCAAGAAGGCTAACTTGACCTCGAGTGGGAGACAGTGCAAACATATTGCAGCAATCAATCTTGCGTCCAGTGATGCACTCGTTGAATATGTTAGCACGTCGGCAGACGGAGCAGTTCCAATTCACATTGAATTACGTTCATCAACTGCTCTCAATCCGACCGGAAATCTTGCCCCCTAACATTCCAGAACGCCTCCAAGCCCCTTGTCTTCCCAGTACCGCAACGCCCTGCACATGAGCAGCAATGCAGACCTGATGAAGACAGGACTGATGGTTAAAAAAATTTTTTTTAGGGGTGTAGTCAAGAGTTGTAATTTTTTTCTTGCAATTGTGTATCTTCACATTCAATTGTATGCGTTGGTGATAATAAAATTAATAGAATGAACATTTCTTCATCGCATGGATCTCTAACTTCCTCTTTGCATTGTCCCTTGTTGTAAATTTATTCTAAGTACATTTAATTAGTCTTAACTTTTATCTTTGCATTGAAAAGTTGGTCACTGTGATGATAATCATGCTTACACTTTTTGTACACTCTTTAAGTTAGACTACTTTCAATGCGTCTGCATACTATTCCTTAGAAATGCAAACCTATTTTGAATGTATGCAAGCAGCCAATTCAAACCTCTTTTACAAAATTTTGCAACTTAATCTTTGTTTACGATTTAAGCAATGAGGACCTTGCTACTCTCAAGTTTGGGGGTGGAAAAGGTTTGAACTGTCAAAGATAAAATATGACGAACTTATTTCAATAAAAATAAATAAATAAATAAAATAAAATAAAATAAAATAGAATAAATAAATAAATAAATAAATAAATTTTATTCTTTGCAACGCAAAAAACTCCACTGGCAAGACTAATATATTTATCTTGTTAAGAGTTTAGCTGAAAACGACACCTGCTCGTAGTTGCCACCTTCATGCACCCCATAGTTGGTGTGTCAAAACGAAGGTGGGTAATCGTAATCAGCGACGCATAGATAAATAACAAACTCTAATGTCTAGTGAGGAAACTGAGCCTAGATAAGAGTTTAGTCGAGAAGGGTACTTGTTCGTAGTTGGCTGCCTCCATGCACCCCATCGTTGGTATGTCAGAACGAAGGTGGGTAACCCTACTCGACGCATGCTTAATAACCATATAATAAAACCAATGAAAGAAAAAGGAACTTTATATCTTCATCTTTTCAGACTCAGTGTTAAAAGAAGAAACAAAAATTTTGTGAATAATGAGTTAAAGAGTTTTGGAAAGAAAGCTTGCCACATACAAATTAGACCCGTCCTAAAGAAAAGAATATAGAGGTAGAGAAATAATATAACTAACGGCTAGCTGATTGAGTATAGCATTCTGAGAGACTAGTCAATGCGTTGAGAAAATGTTTAGGATAATTGAAGTTTCTTAGATAGAAGTTATGCTTGAGGAAAAGCATTTATCTAAGTTTGGGGGTGTGATAACTTGTAGAAATACAAGTTATTATAGCCTTTTTCATAGATAAATAGAGATTAAATAGAGAAACATGCTGTAGTTTATGCTAAATTCTATTGATAAATCTTCCTTTGCGTTATACTCTTGTATTTTTATGAAGATAATGATTTTACCACTTTTTGAGCCTAAAACGCATGTTTTGACGCAGGAATGCAGACGATGCGTTGATGACTTCTCAACGCATAACTACGCGTTAGCAACCTACGACGCGTTGACATCGGCCAAACTATGCATGGACACGTAGACAACCGCTAAGGCAAGGCGCTGAGAATCAAATCGGAATCTTGAGAGATTGACGGATGATTGACAAACATGATTTGTGGCTAAAGTGGTGGATCTTAATTGGCCCGAGAATCACGCAATCAGGCGAGATGGACGCAGTATCAATCTCGCTGCCAATCAAGCAGATTTTCCATTAACTGCGATTTCATTATCTATAAAAGGGCAGCTCTGCGAGATGAGAAAGGTTGTTGATTCTCGGAAGAACTCCATAAGTGAAAGCAGAGTTCTCTCAGACTTCAGCCAGAGACAAATAGCTCGAGAGAGAAGAGTCTTCCCTCCGCCGCACCACTTCACAGCAGATCATCACGCTTCCATCCGGGCGACTCAAGACATTGACGCCTTCCCTGCTTTCTTTCTCATTTTCTATCTTAATTTTAGATTTGTATCAAGAAATTGAACTTATCAAAAATTGTATCTCATTTCATCAATAGAATTATCTCCATGTCTACTCACTTCTATAAACTTTCCGCTTTTTACTTTCAAACCATGAGTAACTAATCACTCAAGGGTCTAGGGTTGCGTTAGCATCTAACTAGGAACCACAGTGTAACTATTTTATCTTGTCAATTGCGAGCTTAATCTGATGCTTATGTCCATCTGACAAATCCATATAAGTAGTAATAATCAGACTGCTCGAGAGGGTAAGTGATTGTGGAACTTAATTGACAGGGACCAAGTAATGTTACCTGTCTATGGGGATAACCTTGGTTCTTAACACTCTCCTATGCGTTATAGACATATAACGCATAGCGGCTAACAACCGAGAGAAGAGTCGCAAGTATGAATAGAATACTACTGTGCATTTCCGACGTTAGATGTTAATCAACCCGAACCCTTTCTTTATCCATTCACACACATCTTTAGCTGAACTTGCTGTGTCGCATGCTTTCCATCTTTCACAACTTTTAGTCTAGTGTACAAACAATCGTTTTCCTTAGATTAAAAACAACTCTTTGAAATATTTATTGGTCACCACTGTAACGCATGAAATCTAACTAAAATCTGAATCAATATAATCCCTGTGTTCGACCTCGGACTCACCGAGAACACCTATTATTTTGCTTATACTTGGGTAAAAGAATAGGAAAACTTGACAAGACCACCAACGCATAGTAGTAGAACGCATAGCATGTTCAAAGCATGACATGTTGAATGCATAAACACATTATTTAGCACCTTGCGTTAGGTTAATTTACACATACAAAATAATCGCAACACTTCACCAATACTCGGATTGCGTCTTCCATTAACTCTGGTGGAGTTGATTCTATGATTTTATTTCCTTTCGCATCCGAATTGTCCCTCAACTGATATATTGCATTTATTTCCCTTGCGTTGAACGGGACTTCTATTTCTTCCACCACCACCACATCTTCCTCTTCATCTATGCGTCCGTTATAAAACCTTCGGACTAAGTCAGGTTGAACCCAAGAGGTGCTGGAACAGAAGTTTCTCCAGCCGTGGTGGTCAATAATTTCGGTGATGTATGGCGGCAATGGGGCTTCTTCAGGGAAAAATCCCACCTCTATCATCAAATCAGGGAATGCCCTGCGTCTCCCTTTTCTTTCCTTCTTTTGTGGCGACGCATCAGCCACCTTCGCTTTTCCTTTGGCCTTGGCAGGGATTTCATCCACTGTTCTTTGTTTGCTCTTGGCCACTTCAATTGGTGCCTCAGTCACCTTCTCCTTCCCTTTGAGTTTCTCTTTATGCGTGCTTGGGAGTTTGGTGACTGACACCTCTTTTTCTTTCTTCTTTTTCTTCTTTAAGGTGCTAACACCTTGTTCCTCTTTCGCATCCTCCCCGATGCGTTCCTTCCTTGTAGGCGAGTGATGCCTACTTCTCTTCTTCTTTTTCTTCTTACCCTCCCCCTCTTCTTGGGCTTTTATTCTAGCAGCCAGCTCTTCATCCTCTTCTATTTGCAGCTCTCTCTCGAGCTCCTCAGCTGCTTTTTCAATTCTTTCTTCTTCCCTCATTTCCTCTTCAAATGCCATCGCGGCTTCGTCTATTTGAGGATTAGGAAGGCCTTGCGTTTCCCCTTCTTCTTAAGGCCGCACTTTCTTGCGCGCCTTCTTGCTGGACAATGCGTCCTTTGCAATCTTTTCAACTCCTTTTCTGAGGGCCCTGAGCTCTTTTCTCAACTTGGCCCTCTTCTTCTTTATCTTCTCTGCCAGCTTATCAAAGGATGTTGCCGCAATTGGGGACTCAGGACCGTCTCCTTGCTCTGTATTTTTAGGCTCTTCATCCTCGGCAGTTTCTTTTGATACCCTTCGTTTCTTCCTCAACAAGGGTACCACTTCCTCTTCCTCTTCTTTTCCTCTCTTGGCCTCTGCGGCCATCACAACCTTTCTGATCAGTCCTTCATTGGAGTCCAGGGTCATCTCCTCAGGACTGATAGATGCAGGGATAAACCCTTGCATTTCATGTGGCTTGCCTACAACCTCCTTGCTGTAAGCGGCTTCTCCTTCCTTGTCTCCCCCATTCTTTTCACCCTCCCTAGTCTCTTTCAACTAACTCTGGACCTCTTTTATCGGCGAAGGTGATTCCCGTCTTGCGTCTGAGACGGTTGCGTCCATTGGGTCACGCAATCCGCTCAGGATTTCGGCTATCCATGCGTCTGGGGAACGTGCAGAGTTCACGTCCCCTACTGTGACAGCCACTTCTTCAACTTCTTCAACTTCTTCTCTTCCCATCTCTTCAGTCCCTCTCGTGCTAGGTGGACGCGATAGGGGCAAGGGCTCGTTGACCTCCCCCTCATCCTCCCTACCCTTTGCTTCCCTTTCCTCCTAACCTATTCGCTCCAAAATATCGCCGAATACTTCTCGTTCTTCTCTTCGGCGTACTTCATTGCTTTCATGTAGTGTGCTGGCTTCATCGCGAACCGTTCCAGGACCTGGTTGCTCTGCCTTAGAGTTTTCCGTACTTAATCGTTGGCTTCCGACATTGAAGTTCGCAGCGGAAAACTCCCTCATATTCTTCATTCTAAACCTAGAGATGCACGATTTGACTCGACTTTTGGGTTTCGGAGTAGGTACTGGGTCGATTCGGCTCAAGGGGCGGATATTTAGAACTTCCACACAGTTGTCGGAGTCAACGTCGACTACTGGTGGACAGGTTGAGGGTCTGGCGAATGGTCGGAAAAATGGGTTTATAGGCAGTCTTTGGGCAGTAGCCCTGATTCATGACACCTAAAAGATTGGGATAAATGGTGGGCTGGGATTTGGAGGTCTTGGTCGGATCGGAGAAGCGAAAGGCCTCACAAGTCTGGTATGATGAAATGTTGGAGGAGAGAAAAATGGAGATCGAGGGTTAAGAAATACCTCGGGGGTTGGTGTAGATGACGACGAAGGTGGAGTTGAATGCTGGGTGTTATGAGAAGATCTTGGGGAAACGTTGCTGGCGAGGTGTTCTTGATTTTGTGGATTTGAATGGCTAGACATAGAAGGTTCTACATAGAACACAAATCGCCGGAGGTTATAGAGGTGAAAGGTTTCGGAAATAGAAAATGTGAAATCGAATCGCGTCTGTAAAGGGCTGATTTAGCCGTCGGTAATAAATGCGTATATCCCTTCCCATGTCCTTCGGTACCAGGGTCCCAGGAAATTACTCACTCACCGTTTTTAAATCCTTAGGTGAGAGTTTCATATAATTTAATTACTAGGGCTGCCCATATGCCTTCATCTAACCTTCAGCATTGGGTCCCATTCGACTCTCTCTAGTACAAAAGCACATATAATACATTTAGCATAAATTAACTGTAATCATGATATCTCAGAATTCTTGAACATTCATCTGATAACTATCTTGATAAAACTCAGAACGTTATCTGATATGTCTCAAGTTTAATCTCATATCTAACAAGATATGTGCTAGTTCATATACAAAAGTACATTTCAACTCATACTTTAAAGATAGCATTAGACATATAGAAGATGATACTGAATTTAAGCTTATCTCAAGTCATAAAGTCACTCATGACTTATTCCGGGCTCCGAGCAGGTTATACGCTTTCCCTAGCTCCTCTTGACCTGTAAACATACCTTTTTCATGTTAGACATTTCTAACATTCCTCGTTATATTCTTTACGTTTGCTTAGATATCTTAGATATGGGTTTTTATCACTAATTTTTCTTACGTTTACAACTTCCTATAATGAGCGAGATTTTAGACTAACTGCTTCTAACCATGCGGCATCAGCGATACTCAGCTTCACTAGACTAGCGATATTACCTTAATAAGCGATACTAAGCGAGAGTCAGCAAAAGTTGTGAGATGCAAGGCCCCTTTGCGTTACCAGCGACACCTATCTCGCTGATCACCGTCCAATTCTTTAACGATACTCCTATTCTAGCGACCCCCGATGATTATTGTTCTTCCTCTTCCTTCTCTAACCTGTTCTCAGACTGCTAAACATCGTAATCCAGCCAAAATCAGATCTATCTTTCTTCTACAAACTTGTAAAGAAGTGAGTTTCTAACTTACCACGAGATTTCCAACTCTATCTTTTCTTCGCTAAGGAAATCATCTTTGAATAACTTCAATTGCTTTGATCGGCTAACCACTTTTACAGTAGCACAAATTTCGGATGTTTCCTCCTTCAAAACTTCGCGGTAGCTTCAACTTCCCAGCTCATTTGTCTTCAGAACACCATATGATGTTTAGATTTTCCTCAACCGTCAAGCTTCTGGTTTCAGCTTCAATTTCACCATGAAAATGTTCTGGTTCCTACTAACTCCGACATAAACTGTTTCTTCGACCTCTCCTCGTTGTTCTTCTGTAAAAAAGAGGTAAATCTGGGTTCGAATTATGTCTAAAAGTGTTGATTGAGAAGGCGTACTCACTTATATATATACATACCACCGACTCACCAATACGGCCATCACCTTCTTACTTAGGTTGGCCGACTCAACCTTCCGTGCAAAGCTTCAGCAGTGCATAGCTTACACTTGTTTTAAAATTGTTCAGCGCCTAGTCGCCGCATAGCTACTTAACGCATGATTCTCTCGGCCCTTCTTCTAAGGTACCAATACATACCAACCTTCAATGCATGGTGACTTCCAACACCTTATGGCCCTCAACACAGCATGGCCGTCAACGCCTAGTGACCTTCAGCAAATTCTCAACGCATAGCACCACTAACGCATGGCCAACACTTAGCCACTTCTGCTCCATACTATTTAGGCCACTTTTCTAACTACTGCCCATTTCATAGTTTCTTCTCAACTTGCCAACTTCCCAAATGTCAGATAAGGCTTGCCGCGTTTCTCTACCGCATAATACCATACGTTTGCCTCAATTACATGCCGTCAAGCGATTCTACCATGCGTCCAACATGGTTTTTCACTAAGTATGCGTCCAACTTCACTTACTTCTCAACTACTCTTTTTAACCCTGCCCATCACTTGATGAGGTTTCCTTTCTTCCAAAGGCCTTACTTCTAAGCTTAAAATCATGGTTGCGTTCTCCTGATCTGTTTATCCTACTTAAAATAATTCTTAACTTCAAGAATTACTTTGATTTCAAAATTCAAGATTCGTTCAACTCAGTCTTTCTATCAAATTTTTCTAATTCAAATTCCCTCAACAGCCTATGTAAACTAACAGTCGAGCACAACCATTCTTGTCCTACTTCTTTCCTTAATAAGCTCTTCCACGAAATAATCTTAGAAAGAGGGTGTGACAGATAGTATCCTGCAAGTCCCAGAAAACTGCGTACCTCAGACACTGTCTTAGGCTGTTCCCATCTAGTAATCGCCTCAGTCTTCTTAGGATCCACACATACTCCTACCTCGGATACAATATGTCCCAAAAACATCACATGTTTCAACCAAAATTCGCATTTGCTGAATTTTGCATACAATCTCTTTTCCCTCAACGTCTGCAAAACAGTTCTAAGATGTTCCTCATGTTCCTCCCTGCTTCTAGAATATACTAGAATATCATCAATAAATACAATCACAAACTGATCTAGATAAGGATGGAAAATCCTATTCATCAAGTCCATGAATACTGCTGGAGCATTTGTCAGACCAAAAGGCATCACGAGGAATTCATAATGTCCGTACCTCGTTCTAAAAGCTGTTTTTGGCACATCTATCTCTCTGACCTTCAACTGATGGTATCCAGATCTCAGGTCTATCTTCGAAAATACTGATGCCCCTCTAAGCTGATCAAATAAGTCATCAATTCGGGGCAAAGGATATTTATTGCGTATAGTTACCTTATTTAATTGACGGTAATCTATACACAATCTCATAGTTCCATCCTTTTTCTTCACAAATAGTACTAGTGCGCCCCACGGGGACACACTGGGTCTAATGTACCCCTTATCCACTAACTCCTGCAACTGCACCTTTAACTCTTTCAGTTCTGACGGTGCCATACAGTATGGTGCCTGTGAAATAGGGGTTGTTCCAGGAACTAAATCAATGGTGAATTCCACCTCCCTATTAACACATGTGCAGTATTAGAGCAAATAGTAAGCATACCCGTAACTACTTCCGGTGTCGCCTTGGCCTCCTGCCGTGTCATAGTAAACACCTGCCCCTGCTGTCTTAGTCTACCTGTGTTACTTCTCTGTCGACCTCCACTAGTCCCTTCTCCAACGCCCATTTCTTGGCTAGACTGATTCGCTGACTGCACTACTGTTCTCTACTCTGCTTCCCTTCCTTTCTTAGGTTGAGGACAGTCTCTTTTAAAATGTCCTGGTTGTCCACAGTTATAACAAACATCAGACCCTACATAACATTGTCCCCAAGGGAGTTGCCACAAGAAGTACAATACGGTTTCCGTGCTGAATTGGCCACAGATTCACTAGGTTGACTATACTGTGACCGTCCCGTAGGTACAGATGTCTGAGGAAACCTCCCTCGTTCTCTCTGTGGGTTTCCCCTCTGTGATCCTCCTGGAAAGTACGAACCACTAGAACGGGCTTTAAACTTGCCCCTACTAGAGACTCCTTGTGTAAAATGGCGTCCTTCACCCTGCTGAGTCTGTACTCGTGATGAACTATAAGTCTGCCCAGTCTTCATTCCGCCTCCTTCAACTCCTGCTCCTACTATACTCTTTTCTACCCTCATGGCCGCTTCTACTAATTTTACAAAGTCTGTCCACTCTGTACTAGCTGTCACTAGGGTTTGGATTTCACTGCGCAGGCCCTCTTCGAAACGCTTGCATTTATCAGCTTCTTCTGCTATCAATGCCAAAGCATATTTGGCAAGCTCTGTAAATTTTCTCATATTCCGCCACAGTCATACTTCCCTGTACTAAATTTAAGAATTCCTTCCTTTTCTCGTCACAAAAAGATTTAAGATAATACTTCTCTTGGAACAACTTCTTAAAATCAGCCCATGTTAAAGAGCCCACATCCGTGTTTCTATGTTCTATCAGTCGCCACAAGTCTTCAGCCCCTTTTTGGAGCATGAATGTGACCAAGTCAAGTTTTCTGTCTTCTGGACAGTGCATAACTCTAAAACATTTTTCTACCTGATTTAACCATGCTTCAACTTGCGCAGGGTTTGTGGTGCCTTCAAACACTTGAGCACCCAACGCCTTAAATCGTTCAATGCCAAACTTTTCCTCAGGGTCTCCCTGAACTGTTTCCATATTGGTTACTAATCTCTGTACGATTCTGCTAAAAAGTTGTTCTTCCATATTAATACTCGCCTGAGGATTACTAGATTCTCCTTCAGACGCCTGCCTCTCCTCTTTGGTAGCGTGCGATGTCGAGGCGCCTTCCTACCTACCTCGTCTGGTACCTCTGGGCATATTCCTATAACATAGTATGCAATCAATTTACTATTTACATGTTCCTATCTACAATGCATGACCTCACAGCCCAAAATCTTATTCTCTGATACCAAAATGTCACACCCCATCCCAGATATACCTTATACCTAGAAGTGAGTGTGAAACTGCACTTTCTATATAACATATTGACACTAGATGCCGAATAAATCACAAATAGAAATATCATAGCTATTTAAGTATTTAAGAACATACAATCTCTTGACAAGTATTCTTTGCATATATACATGTGTGATAGAGAACAATTCTCCCAACACACCTAAGGAACATGTACATTACAAAACATGAGCACAAACTAAATATTTACAACTATCCCAGAGGTTTGCTTCAAGATAGGCCCAGATAAGATACTTCTGTAGGCTAGGCGTCCCGGACACGCTCGCTACCTGAAACGACAAACAAACAAACAAATTGAGTGAGCATAAAGCCCAATGAGTGACTAAATTCATTCAACTATCACTAACAAACATGAACTAGCATAACCATTAGTAACCAATGTATATCGCATTTCAGATAGTTTCTAAACTTCTTTAAGCTTTTGGTTTCACCCTTATCAATATCCTCATTACCCCATGGTAAATAGCTAACTAATGTTGTGACAAAGCACAACTTAACTCTTCCGTATTTCAGTACAAATTCTCATTTCTAAACACATTCAAATGTCTAATCATCATGTTTCACGATTTTGCAACTAACAAGTGCCTTCACATTCTGTCCCTCAGCACTGCTATTCAATATGTCTACATTACCATGTGCCTTCACACGAAGTCCCTCATCACTGGTAACCAATTCATTCTTCGCTCAAGTGCCTTCACTCATGGCCCCTCAGCACGAGCTAGTATGTGATGGATTACTACATGCTTTCACTCAAAGTCCCTCAGCATTGAAATCCATTCCACTTAACTATTCAAGTGCTTTCACACGAGGTCCCTCAGCACTTAATTTCATGTTTACTTTCACTTAGGCTTTCACCATCAGATTCCTCAGCCATAACTATATTTAGTTAATAGAATTAGTTTCCCTTTTAACTTGCTGGCATAACATATTCACTATGAATACTGCAGAGTACCATATTTTCTCACCAAATAAGTATACTAAAAGTAACCACAAGATATAATAAAAGGTCACTCACAACTTGTCTCGGCTCTAAGTGGATTATAAGCCTCCCCAAGCTCTTTCTGGCCTAAAAATACATATTTCTTATGTTCAGTTTCCATAATCTTTCTTTTCCCTTAACACACATTAATAGCATTATACTTTAGACAACTAAAGGCTACCAGCGAAATTCATCATATACTACTGTACCAGCAATACTAAGTTGAACGCAACTAGCGAGACTACCTGAGGAGCGACACCCAGCGATATTCTAGCGAGAATTGTGAGACGCAAAGCCCCTCTTGCATTACAGCGATACTTGTTTCGCTGCCCTGTCTCTCGCTCTCTCAGCGATACTACCGCTGCAGCAGAACAGTTTCCTTCTTCCTTTCCTCTTTCATCTTCAACCTGCTAAACATCACATTTCGGCCAATTTCAGAACTTACTTTCTTCTACAAACTTGTTAAGGTGTAAGTCCTTCATCTTACCTCAAAATTTTCATGAAGAATATCCTCTCTGTTTAGGGCATATCCTTCAACAACTCCAAGTTACCCCTAATCATCCGACAAATTCAGCTTCAATCTCTTCTATCTGAAGTTTGACACACATTTATATAATTTCAGCTCAAGCACCCTTCATGAAACTTGCTAAAAATCGAGCTAACTTACTAACCTCAGAAGTTCTGGCCCTAACCACCGTTTCTTCAGTTTGTTCTTCCTCCAAAACCGAACGTTACTCTAAGATAGTAACACCAGCTGAGTCCTCTGCCTAGTTCAAGTTTCCTCCACAGTTACGATGAGATTTCCACTCCAAATCGACATGAACATCTTCTTCTACCTCCCTTCGATGTTTAGCTTCAAAATAGACCCAACTCGAGCTCTGAAATGTAATCAAAACAATTGAATTCTTGATCCACTTATATATATACCACCGACTTAATCTCCATTTCAACACTATACTACAATCTGTTCAACGCATACCTTCTATGTTTAGCTTCAGCAACACACAACCTCTGATGGTGTTATTTTTTTCAAAACTCTCTCGCCAGATGGTTAACAAACGCATTACTCTCTCGGCCAACCTTCTTTGTCCAACGCATACTCACTTTGACGCATGGTAGCGTTCACCGCATAGTGGCCTCATCGCAAATTGGCTCTCAACGCCTCGTGGCCTTCAACTTCCAACGCCCTGCAGCCTTCAATGCGTTTGTCGCAATATAACCTTCAAGGCAGGGTGGCTCTCCACGCCTTGTGACCTCAACGCCTAACAGTCTTCACTCACCTTGCGTCCACGCCAAAACTACTTCCATCAAGGCGTGTTACCTCCAACGCATAGCTAATATTTAGCCATTTTCTGCCCCAAATCACATTCCAGCCAACTACTCGTACCCAAACGCCTATCTCTTGGTCTCTTCTTATCTTGCTTTCTCACAAGATTAAGTGTGGGGCTTACAACTAGATTCTTTTTCAGACGCCTGCCTCTCCTCTCCGGTAGCGTGCGATGTCGCGGCGCCTTCCTGCCTACCTCGTCTGGTACCTCTGGGCATGTTCCTATAACATAGTATGCAATCAATTTACTATTTACATGTTCCTATCTACAATGCATGACCTCACAGCCCAAAATCTTATGCTCTGATACCAAATTGTCACACCCCATCCCAGATACACCTTATACCTAGGAGTGAGTGTGAAACTGCACTCTCTATATAACATATTGAAACTAGATGCCAGATAAATCTCAATTAGAAACACCATTGCTAATAAAATATTTGAGAACATACAATCTCTCAACAAGTATTCTTTGCATATATACATGTGTGATACAGAACAATTCTCCCAACACTCCTAAGGAACATGTACATTACCAAACATGAACACAAACTAAATATTTACAACTATCCCAGAGGTTTGCTTCAAGATAGGCCCAGACGAGATACTTCTGTAGGCTAGGCGTCCCGGACACGCTCGCTACCTGAAACGACAAACAAACAAACAAACTGAGTGAGCATAAAGTCCAGTGAGTGACTAAATTGATTCAACTATCACTAACAAACATGAACTAACATAACCATTAGTAACCATTATATATCGCATTTCAGATAGTTTCTAAACTTCCTTAAGCTTTTGGTCTCACCCTTATCAATATCCTTATTACCCCCATGTTACTAACAATGTTGTGACAAAGCACAACTTAACTCTTCCGTATTTCAGTACAAATTCTCATTTCCAAACACATATAAATGTCTAATCATCATATTTCACAGATTTGCAACTATCAAGTGCCTTCACATTCTGTCCCTCAGCACCGTATTCGATTATGTCTACATTACCATGTGCCTTCACACGAAGTCCCTCAGCATTGGTAACCAATTCATTCTCCGCTCAAGTGCCTTCACTCATGGTCCCTCAGCACGAGCTAGTATGTGATGGATTACTACATGCTTTCACTCAAAGTCCCTCAGCATTGAAATCCATTCCATTTAACTATTCAAGTGCTTTCACACGAGGTCCCTCAGCACTAAATTTCATGTTTACATTCACTTAGGCTTTCACCATAAGGTCCCTCAGCCATATTTATATTTAGACAATGGAGTTAGTTTCCTTTTAACTTGCTTGCATAACATATTTACTATGAATACTGCAGAGTACCATAATTTCTTACCAAATAAGTATACTAAAAGTAACCACAAGATATAATAAAAGGTCACTCACAACTTGTCTCGACTCTAAGTGGATTATAAGCCTCCCCGAGCTCTTCCTTGCCTGAAAATACATATTTCTCACGTTCAGTTTCCATAATCTTCCTTTTCCCTTAACACACATTACTAGCATTACACTTCAGACAACTAAAGGCTACCAGCGAAATTCATCACATACTACTGCACCAGCGATACTAAGTTGAACGTAACTAGCGAGACTTCAGCGAGAATTGTGAGACGCAAAGCCCCTCTTGCGTTACAGCGATACTTGTTTCGCTGCCCTGTCTCTCGCTCTCTTAGCGATACTACCGCTGCAGTAGAACAGTTTCCTTCTTCCTTTCCTCTTCCTTCTTCAACCTGCTAAACATCACATTTCGGCCATTTTCAGAACTTTCTTCCTTCTACAAACTTATTAAGGTGTAAGTCCTTCATCTTACCTCAAAATTTCATGAAGAATATCCTCTCCGTTTAGGGCATATTCTTCAACAACTCCAGGTTGCTCCTAATCATCCGGCAAATTCAGCACCACTCTCTTTTATATGGAGTTTGACACACATTTATACAAGTTCAGCTCAAGCACCCTTCATGAAACTTGCTAAGAATTGAGTTAACTTACTAACCTCAGAAGTTCCGGCCCTAACCACCGTTTTCTCAGTTTGTTCTTCCTCCAAAACTGAACGTTACTCTAAGAGAGCAACACCAGCTGAGTTCTCTACCCAGCTCAAGTTTCCTCCACGGTTACGATGAGATTTCCACTCCAAATCGACATGAACGTCTTCTTCTACCTCCCTCCGATGTTTAGCTTCGTAATGGACCCAACTCGAGCTCTGAAATGTAATAAAAACAATTGAATTCTCGATCCACTTATATATATACCACCGACTTAATCTCCATTTCAACACTATACTACAATCTATTCAACGCATACTTTCTATGTTTAGCTTCAGCAACACACAGCCTCTGATGGTGTTACTTTTCAAAACTCTCCTGCCAGATGGTTAACAAATGCTTACTCTCTCGGCCAACCTTCTTTGTCCAACGCATACCCACTTTTGACGCATGGTAGCGTTCACCGCATAGTGGCCTCATCGCAAATTGGCTCTCAACGCCTCGTGGCCTTCAACTTCCAACGCCCTGCAGCCTTCAATGCGTTTGTCCAAGATAACCTTTGATGCAGGGTGGCTCTCCATGCCTTGTGACCTCAACGCGTCGTGGCCTCAACGCCTAACAGTCTTCCCTCACCTTTCCGTCCACGCCAAAACTGCTTCCATCAAGGTGCGTCGCCACCAACGCATAGCTGGGTACTTAGTCACTTTTCTGCCCCCAATCACATTCTAGTTAACTACTTCTACCGAAGTGTCCATCTCTTGGTCTCTTCTTACCTTGCTTTCTCACAAGATTAAGAATACTACTATACGTTTTCGATGTTAGATGTTAATCAACCCGAACCCTTTCTTTATCCATTCACTCACATCTTTAGCAGAATTTGTTGTGTCGCATGCCTTTCCATCTTCCACAATTTTAGCCTAGTGTACATACTATTGCTTTCTTTAGATTAGAAACAAAACATTCCTAACTATTTCTTGGTTACCACTGCAGCACATGAAATCCACGTAAATACTAAATCAATATAATCCCTGTGTTCGACCTCGGACTCACCAAGAAAACCTACTCCTTTGCTTATACTTGGGTAAAGGATAGGAAAACTTGACAAGATCACCAACGCATTGTAGTAAGACGCATAGCATGTTCAACATATGACATGTAAAACGCATAATCATTTTTTAAGCTACACCTTGCATTTGTACAATTTCAATTACACATATTAATTCACACAACAGTGGCTATGCATTGAGAGTATAGTCGAGGCCTGACGGGAGTTGCCACTAATAGCTATGCGTTGAAGAAGGTAGCTCGGCATGGACGCAGATGTGAAGGAAGGGGGTGCGATAGGCGTTGGTGGTAGCCTGCGTTGAAGGCTACTGCATTAGATGGTTAGCACAACTATGCGTTGAAGAGAAGGTATGCGCCGATTAGTTAAATATATAAAGATGAAGTGGAGATTAAGTCGGTGGTATATATATATATACATATGAGTGGACTGAGTATTCAATCATTTTAACCACATTTCAGAGCTCGAGTTGATCCCATTTCGAAGTTGAAAAACAAAGGGAGGTAGAAGAAGGTGTTTATGTTGGTTTGGGGTGGAATTCTCATCGTTTTCGTGTAGGAACTAAAGCTGGAACAAAGAGTTCGGCTGGTGTCGCTTAATCTGAGTATCGTTCAGTGTTTGGAGAAGAACGAACTGTGGAAGCTATGGCTAGGGTTGAAATTTTAAGGTCAATAAGTTAACTCGATTTCTAGCAATTTCCATGAAGGATACTTGAGCCGAATTTGAGTAAAAGTGTGTTAAACTCTAGGTAGAAGAGATCGAAGCTGAATTGCTAGACGATTGGGAGCAATTCGGGGTTGTTTGAGAATATCTCTCAAACGAAGAGGACTTTCATTATGAGACCTTGAGGTAAGATAAAGGACTTATTATCTACAAGTTTGTAGAAGGGAAGAAGTTCTAAATCTGGCTGGAAGTATGACTTTTAACAGATAGATGTAAGAACAAAAAGGAAAGGAGGAAAACTCTGCTGTCGGGTGTCACCAGGAAGCTGGTGGCGCTCAGAATTGGAGAGTGAGTAGTGAGACAAATCTCGCTAGTGGCGCAGAGGAGTTTTTCGTCTCACAAATCTCGCTCCTCAGGTAATCTAGCTAGTCTCACTCATCCTAGTCTCGCTACTGCAGTGTCTTGTTGTGTGATTTCGCTAGTAATCTCGCTAGAAAAGTGGAATCTCGCTAGTGACATAGAATATCGCTAATTATGATTATTTTGGGAAAAAGGAGAGTCTCGGTGATGGAACGAGATTAGAGTCTAAATATGCACACTTAATAATCATGGAAAGGAAGTTTAAGGAAAACTTAACGTGAGAAATGTGTATTTACAGGTCAAGAAGAGCTCGAGAAGGCATATAATCCGCTCAGGGCCTAAGGACAAGAAGTGAGTAACTTCCTATTTTATATAATAATTGCTCTTAGCATGTTTTATTAGTAATGTGTGAGTGGAAACTATCGTATCGTGTAGTCATTGAATATCTTGTGTTATGCTATGAAGTTTAAAGAATGTTATACGTATTATCTAAATGCAACCCATGGCTGAAGGACCACGTGTGAAGGCATATGGGGAATACTGATAAGCACTTGAAAAGTGTTTTCTATCCTCTCAAATTAAGGGAGTTTATATTAGATTTCACTTGTTTGCTAGTGGTTTTCAGGTTAAAATGAGGAAAATTAGAAGAAAAGACCAAAAGATCAAAACCGAGCAAGAATACGGCAAAAAAGAGATGAAAAACTCAAAATGGCACAATTTGGGCCAGCGCTGCGGAAAACTCGAGAGCAACAATTTTGGATGCAACCCTAGCGTCGCGACGCCAGTATTCCATAAATGAAAATTTTTTATTTTTGGTAAGTTTTTGGGCGGCCAACTCTATAAATTTGGGTGTTTCCAGTAGCCCTAATCATCAATCAACCATCAATCTACAGAACTAAAGAGGCACAAGAAGGAGAGAATTGAGTGAGAGTTCATAAAAGAATTCAAAGAGTGAGGTAGTTGCAAGGAAGAGGAAAAGAGTTCGAGATAGTCGTGGTGCCCTTCGAATTGCGACGTGAGAGCCAAGGAGATCGTGACGGTGCTACCTCAATCAAGAGCTTCTTTTTAGTAGAGTTTCCCTTTCTTTACACTCTTTCTTTGTTTATTTTGTTTAAACATGTTGCTTCAAGCTATGAGTGGCTAAACTCTTTAGTTTTAGGGTTTTGATGAATTGTTTATGAATTCATGTTGATCTTGTAGACTTTCATGGTTTTGTTGGAATGATTATGCTTTTCATTGTTATTGTGTTTAATTCTTGTGGATTGGCCATCCTCACATGTTAGGTTAGATGTATGATTGAGAGATTGTATGTTTAACTTGATCTATAACAATGAATTGTTGTTAATCTATCACGAGAGTAGTTAGGTTGACAATAAAAGTTGCTAAACACTATTCTTAATGCCATGTAATTTGTATTGGTTTCAAGAGATTATTAATCGATCGAGTTGCATGAGAAAGGCTTGTTTTTTAGAGAAAATAACTTGGAATTAAGTTTCTAGACTTAGGCATATGGATGACAATAAAATCCATGAAATCTATAATATTGCATGATGAAATAAACAAGGATTCATTACCCTAGAACTCTCTTTGACTCTTGTGTTTCTCACTTTAATACTTTCCTTATTTGGTTTATATTTTCCATAATTAACAAGTTCAATTCCAATCCTCAAATAATTACGTGAGAAGGCACATGGGAATTCCGATGTAGTGGAACTCAGTGCCGAGGGACAATATGTGAAGTGATGTGCCACTTTGTGTGTTTACCGCAAGTGTACGGGTCAAGTTATAATATAAAACGGTTGAGTCCGAGTATCGTTTCCACTAGAGATCCAATTGGGAAGGTCAAGTTACTTAGCTATTCTAGAATTGAATCAATTTTATTTGAGGATTGAAATTCAATATTTCAATTTTGGGAAAAAGAAAAATCAAGCAAAGAAAATATCAAAGGGAGAATTTGCAAGGGTCAAGAGAGTTCTAGGGTTTCAAATTCTTGTTTGTTTCATCATGCAAAATTATAGATTTCATGGATTTAATTCTTATGCCTAAGTCTAGAAACTTAATTCCAAGTTATCTTCTCTCAAAGACAACTCTTTCTCATGCAACTTGATTGATAGTTAATCTCTTAAAACCAATACAAAATTACATGGCATTAAAACTAGTCTTTAGCAACTTTCATTGTCAACCTAACTACTCTCGTGATGGATTAACAACGATTCATTGTTATAGATCAAATTAAACATATAATCTCTCGATCATACATCTAACCTAACATGTGAAGGTGGCCAATCTTCAAGAATTAAACACAATAACAATGAAAAGCATATTTATTTGAACAAAACCATGAGTCTACAAAATTGTCATGAATTCACAAACAATTCATCAAAAACCCTAAAACTAAAGAGTTTAGTCACTCATAGCGTAAAGCAACATATTTAGCAAAAAGAATAAAAGAAAGAGTGTAAAGAATAGGGAAACTCTATTGAAAAGAGGTTCTTGATTGAGGCAGCACCGTCACGAACTCCTTGGCTCTCGCGTCGGACTTCGAAGGGCACCAAAAACTATCTCGAACTCTTTTCCTCTTCCTTGCGGCTAACTCACTCTTGGAACTCTAGCTTAATTCTCACCTTTTTGGATCTTTCTTTTGTTCTGCAACTTTCTTGATTTTCTTGATATTTCTCCTTTTTTTTTTGCTGCTGAAAACCCCTAAATTTATAGAGTTTGGCTGCCTAAAATTTAACCTAAAATACAAAACTTTTCGTTTAATTAACGCTGGCACCGCGGCGCTAGGGTTGCGACCAAAAATAAGTTGCTCTCGGGTTTTAGCGTCGAGGCAGCACCGTCCCAGCGCCACGACGCTGTCTTGCGTTCTTCTAGGATGCGTCGAGGCAGCGCCTTCCCAGTGCCGCGTTGCTACTCTGCGTCCATGCTGATGCGTTTCTGCTTCAGCGCTGCCTTAGCGCCGCGGCGCATCATGCGTTTCAACAAGGATGCGTTTTTCAGCTCTTTTTCACATATTCTTGCTCGGTTTTGATCTTTTAGTCGTTTCTTCTAATCTTCCTCGTTTTAACATGAAAATCACTAGCAAACAAGTGAAATCTAATATAAAACTCCCTTAATTTGAGAGAATAATAGGCACTTTTCAAGTGCTTATCATGAAGGCACTTGAGGGTTTGAAATGCCGAGGGACGATATGTGAAGGCATTTGTGCCGAGGGACCCGTGTAAAGGCATTTGAATATGTGAATGATGAGTATTGATACACGAGGTTGAGTGCGTTGAGCTTCGCTCTTCCACAGCTAGAAAAGGATAATTGTACCACTTATGTTCTTATGGTATTGGTTGACTTAGGAATTATTATTTATATAAACATGTGGTAGTTTATGATGATCCATGTTAACTCAAAGAAAGTTTATTAGTAATTAGATAAATTCAGTCACTCACTAGGCTTTAGGCTCACGCTTTCTTGCTTGTTTGTTTGTTTGTTTTAGGTAGCGAGCGTGTCCGGGACGCCTAGCCTACAGAAGATTCTCGTCTGGGCCTACTTTGGATCCGTTCTCTAGGATAGTTGTAATTACACAGTTTATGTACATGTTTTTGTCATACATGTTCCTTAGGGTATAGTGAGATTTGGTTTTGTAGTGTATATAATGAATACTTGTTGTGATGAGTTATGATTTAAGCATCTGGCTTGAGCAGTTACGTTTATCTTATGATGTTATGCTAGCATATAGTTAAGTATAAATGATCTGGTGTTGATTAATGTTATAAGTCAGAGGGAACGGATGTATGCAGGTTTGCACTCACTCCTAGGTTAAGAAGGGAATCTGGGAGGGGGTGTGACAGTCAATGTTCATGTAAAAGGGTTTTGTTGTCTTACTTAAGATGTTGTGCATGTGTTATTAATAAAACAAGTTTTCCTAACTTTCACCTAAGTATAAGTCAAAATTAGGTTTCTCGGTGAGTCTGAGGTCGAACGCAGGGACTATGCAGATTCCAAATTTCCTTTGATTATCTGAGTTATATGCGTAACAAAAAACTAAGTTTATTTTCAATGCGATAAAAGTAATTAAGCTATCAAAAGTTACACTAACTTAATGGGGAATGAAATATGATGCATCACACCAGTAATCAACAAGGGTATAAGTATAAATGGGAAGAAAAACAGGGCTAGAGTTGGCTATTATCTATTCTCGGAACTGCAAAATGAACTAAGTCATATTATCAACTTTTAACCTGTACCTTTCGATCAGCAGATCGCATGCTCATATATCTATAACGCATGTAAGAGTATCAAATTCTAAGGTTGTTTCTATGTCTGGAAATACTTCTTATTCTTGCTTAATGATTTCCAGAATCACTTACTCTCTCAAGTAGTTGATTATTACTACTCATCTCGACTAGCTAGATGGAAATGAGCATTAGATTCAACACATTCAGCAAGATGATATAGTTCAATCGTTGATTCTTAAATAGACGTTAGCACAACCCTTAACCCTTAAGGAATTTAACTACTCATTGATATTAATACACAAGTGATACAAGATGAGAAGATGATAGACATGGAGGATGTGTAGATTATTGAAATGAATCAAACGTTTCAAAGATTACAATTTCTGGTTACACTAAGAAATATAAGAAAGTAAAGAACAGGATAGAAAGCATGGAATAGTTGCCATTGCTCGATCTCTCGAATTTGCCAACTCTGGTTGCGTGATGGGTTCTGCTGTGAGATGGATGATCGGAAAGGAGACTTCTCTCTCGAGTTGTTCGTCTCCGGTTGTCATCTAGGAGGAACTCTGCTATCACTTAAGAATTCTCTAAGGATTTCCAACAACATTCTCAGCCTTCGAGTCTGCCCTTTTATAGAGGTTGTGTTGTAACGCTAGCAAACTTGCATCATCATAGGCTGATTTAGCGCCTTGCGTCATTCTTGCGTAATTGCGTGATTCTCGGTGAAATTTGTGACCTTCACTTCTGTCGCAGATCAAGCACATCAATCTTTCGACAATCTCTCAGGATTCGCATTTGATTCTTCACTACTTTGCGTTTCTTAATCAAATTGTGCTGCCATGAGACTTGCATTCCTACATCATATCATACATTTTAGATATCATTTACTTCAAAACATTTACCTTCATCAACTCAAAAGAGTAAAACACAAAGGAGGATTTATCATTGAATTAAAGCCAAACTGCCACATGATTCTCTATTTATCTCTATTATTCTAAAAGAAAGCTAATAATAACTTATATTTCTACAAGTTATCAGGTTTTGCGTGGTTTCTTCTTTATATAGAAAAAAGAAACATTGAAATTGGGTTGAGTGTTTTAGTGAATTTTGCTGGAAAAACCCACCTACTCTAAACTCTCCAAAACTATTTTGTTCATAAATTTGCTCCAAATTCAACACAATTTGGATCCCACAATCCGTTCTAAGGCTAGAGAATAACAAGGAAGACTCTTGTGGTGGTGCACGAAGTGTTCATGATCAAAAGCTTAAAGGATTTTTAATCAATTTTGAGCTACAATAAGTAAATGTTCTTGTCTCTGTTTTTTCGATTTTAGAACAAGCATGTTCAATCTTCAAAATGATGTAATTAGAGTGTTTTAGATCCTAATTGCTTCCGTTTTACTTTGCTAACTCCTTCATATTTCTTGGATGGATTGGCGCTCCTCCCCTTGGATGTATGTCATTGTAAGTGTTTTGTAGCTTGTGTGATGCCTTCCCCTCCATCTAGCTATAATCACATAAGTAGCAATTAATTGAATCTTGTGTGCTTTGGTTTTAAGCTTCTCTTGAATCTTAGGATGCATGTTTCAATTTGGTTCAAGATTTATGGATTAATTAAGTTAGGGCTTCCCATTAATTAATTGCACAATGGAATCCTAGAGCTTCATGCACATGATCTTAATTCTATATGATCGCTTATCGAACCCAATAGGACTTAAGGCATGTAGTTTAATTAGGGTTAAGGCTTTAATTAATAGTTAGGATGCTTGCTCGGTTTATCCTAAATGATTCGGCTGCCTGTAGCATCAGTAAATTTGGATGAATTGGGTAAGTCGTTGTGAGAGCAGAATCAAATATATATATATTAGGATATTTCAATGATAGAAGTTACATAGGACCCAGTGTTTTCTCCCAATGCTAGAATTCCTACTCTTTGTTACATTTACCCTTTATCTTTACTTTCTTGCATTTCATTTTCACACCTTAATTCTATGTCAGACACAACCCCATTCACTGCTATAATTACGAAATTGCCTTTATGAAACATTATTAGTGCCTCCCTACAGATCGATTTGGACTTGCCACTTGTACTATGTCATCGTAATATAAATAGTAGTTTGGTATTATAAATTATTTTTGATAGATTCTTTTTAGGCATAAAACGACACCGAAAATTATTCTGGCATGTTACTTCAAACATTTGGCTTTTAAAATAGATATAAAGTCAGTTCTAACTAGTTTTAGTTAGATTAAATGTTAACACCTTTAAATGTATAGATAATGTTGCTTCTATTATGCATATTAATATGTTAACTATGTTAACATGTCTATAATTTAATGGTAATTGATATATACTTTTTTTTAAGTCGAATTTAAAATTTTCATGTATATTTCACATTTGTGGTACTAAAATAATAATATTAACAATATGCTTACATTAAAATGTATTAGATCCACACAGTTTGGTTTGGTTGAGACGAGGGTAGACCTTTTTTCTAATTTAAATTTCAAACTAAGGAGGGCCACCCCCAAAAATTCTGATTTTCTTTTTCATTTTAATTTCATTTTTTTTCTTTAAATTTGAATGATATACTTTTTTTTATTGAAATAATGAATGGCATATAATTATGATTTTTAACTACAAATAATTATAAGTAGCGTGTCCTTCTAACCATTCAGCTCTAGATCTACTCTGAAGTGAAGATTTAAATGTTCTTTAAACAAAAATAAATAAATCAATCAAAATCAAAAATAAATCAAAAATCAAAATTAATTATAAAAGAAAAATATTGAAAGTATAAAGTGAATTTGATAGGTAACCTGAAAACATGAATTTGAAATAAGAAATTTAATAGAAACAGAGTTATATTTCATAGTTATATTTCATACTTCTATATATGTATTTGATAGTGGATTTAGAAATTGAATTCAAATTTAAACAACTATTCAAAATATGTTCGTTAATACACTTACAAACTTACAAATCATGGAATAGATTGCAGTCACCCACTACCTTTTTAATTGGAGGTAAACTATTATCAATTAATTTATAAACTTGTTTTTATGTTAAAAATTGTGTATAATTATTATTTGTAATATTATATAATTTACCATATATATTTGAGTTTAACAAAAAATAATTAAGTTTATAATGTGAAATACTATAGAGTTTTTTTTCAAATATAACAAAATGAACCAAAATATTTACAAATATAGTAAAATGTCACTATCTATTATCATGAGCATGATAGATGAAAATAGTCTATCAGATTCTATCATTATCTATCATAAATAAATTGTGTCATTTTGTTATATTTTGTAAATATTTTATGTAGTTTTGTCATTTAAAAAAAAAAATTCAATTCTATATTTATATACTTTTACTTTTTGTGTTATAATTTTGCATTTGAAAATTTCAAATTCAAAATTCTGAAAACAATGAAAACATTAAAATATTATTTTCAGAATTTGCACTATTTGGATCATAGAATTTAAAAATAATTTTCAAAAACATAATTCAAATTATCTACCAAACGTATATTCTCTAAATTTAATTCATTCGAAAATATAAAATAGAATTCAAATTGCTTATCAAACAAGTCCTTACTAACTTCAATTATTTAAAGATTAAAAGGGTTATTTTGAGGATAAAAAAAAGAATAGAACAGACCTAAATATTTTTAAACTAAGATTTTAAATCATAAGTTTAATAACATTTTAAAAAAGTATTGTTATGTCATTTCTAGTCAGTAAACAATGAATTTTCACTCCTTCAATTTAGGGTTTAGGAGTATGTCATTTCTGGTCAAATGTGGGGGATTCAACTTTCATTTCCCTTAAAACTGAAAAAAAGAGCTTTTGAACATGTAAAAAGGAGTCATCATTAAGTCAACTTTAAGGTTGTGGGTTTTCCCCTCTAATTTTATTACACATTTTCTTTTTAAAATATGAATCTTCCATTTCACTCAAAATTAATTTTCTGACTCTCCAAGCAAGTCTATGCTTAGATTTCAAGTCTTCATTCCCTTCCCTTTTTCCTCATTTTTTTATTTTCTCGGAAAATGACAAATAATTATAGTGTTTTTTGATGATGTTGATTCTCACAAAAACATTTTGTATGCTTTCATAATAATACCTTAGGTTATTATTTCATTTATTTATTTTATTTTATTTTTTTTTTACAATATAGAGTAAGAATTGAACTTCTAACTTCAAGGTGAATTCTACAAATTTTAAAATATTTCACTTTATACGTTTTAATTTTAAGATCTATTATTCTATTTTTCAAACTTAAATATTATTGACTTTTTTGTATTATATTGAAAAGAAAACTTTGACATAAAGGCATCACAAATCTAACATAGTTATGACATATATTACAAATATATTACAATCATGGTAGCTAAAAATAAATCGTCCTAAATATGGGGAAAAAATAGAATGTAAGTAAATTAGTTTACAATAGGTACATCCAATAAGCATCTAGATTAAATATTAACTTGATACTCGATATCAACATCAATTGACATAAAACTTCTACTTTAACTTTGAGATCAGAGGTTCAATTCATCCACCCACAAATTAAATTGTCAAAAAAATCATTAACGACTCTAAGAAATTGAAAAAGATATAAGTTATTATTATTAATCTACACAATCAATTGTAAAGCAAGCATAGTTCAACTAACATACGGATGTGCCAAGGACCATAGGAGCCCCCATTATGAATTGTTGATGGGAGGTTTGCTTTCATTGCTTAAATAGCATTATTTGTGAAATGTAACATTTTCACATTTATAAATATGTTTAATTAAACAATCAAATAATTAGTCTTAATAAAATTTTAACGCTTTTTTAAAAATTCCTTAATGCAATAGTGAGTCTTGTAGATGCAAGAATTTGATGAGAAAAAGAGTCTTGTCTTTTTGTGACAACAACGGTGAATTTGTTTGAGAAAGAAAAAAAAATATATAGCCTGCAAAATAAGAACTGCACATTAGTATGGTGCTTGATGGCATACACTCTAATTTTGAAGTTAGAAAGTGAATGAACTTGCTTTTATAGGGCTATAATGATATATTTATAGGATTAAGTGACTTAGGTTAATCTTAAATAGACTTCCAAAGGTGTTTAATGGAATAGTGGGAAGTAAGGAGTTATGAATTTGGTCCAGAGTGTAAGAAGTTGATAAAATATAAAATTGATGTTTTTTTAGTAGTGGTGTCACACCCCAACCCAGATTTACTCTATACCTAGGAAGGAGCATGATCCTATTTCCCAACATAAAACTCTATATTATATACACCATAAATAAATAGCAAATCATACAACAATCTCTTTATCAGATCAGAAGAACGTGTAAACTTTTAACTAACATGTCTGAATATACTCATAGTAGGTACAACATGTCCCTCTTTCACTACACCCTCAGTAAAGATGTTTATTACATGACATAAGAGCATTCTAAATATTTACAACTATCCCAGATGTTGGCTTCCAGATAGGCCCAGACGAGGTTCTTCAGTAGGCTAGGCGTCCCGGACACGCTAGCTACCTGAAACAGCAAACAACAACAAATTGGATGAGCAAAAGGTTCAGTGAGTGACTAAATCTACTAAAATTAATCATATTAACTTAAATCCAGTTTGTAAGATAGTAACTATCACATAACCCATCCCAACGAATTATCAAGATTCACTTTCCACTACGCATGTATATCTATCAATTCTCATGTTTCACAAATTTCCTATCTATTTAGTGCCTTCACTTTCCGTCCCTCAGCACTTATTCATGTATAACTACAATACCATGTGTCTTCTCATGAGATCCCTCAGCACAAGTAACAAACTCTATCTACGCTCAAGTGCCTTCTCACAAAATCTCTCGGCACGAGCTAGCTGTGATAGGTTACTACATGCCTTCACTTACAGTCCCTGAGCATTGTAGTCCATTCTCTACTGTTATTCAAGTGCCTTCTCAAATCCCTTGGCACTTAATATCACGCTTACTCACAAGTAGCTTTCACTATAAGGTCCCTCAGCCACTTATGCGCTTAAACATTTGTAATAGTATTCTTTTAAATCACTAACACATCTCATACATAAAGCAAACTACCATGCATCACGTTTCCTCATCACTATGCGTACTAAGTTTAACACAAGATATAACAAACAGTCACTCACAATCGGTCCCGGCTCTAAATGGGTTATAAGCCTCCCCGAGCTCTTCTTGGCCTGAAAATACACAATCCTCAAGTTTAGTTTCCATAATCTCCCTTTTTCTTTAACATACAGTAGCATCGTTACTCTATAGGAATTAATAAGCTACCAGCATTACTCAAAAGATATTCAAACTGTACTAGCGACACCGCGTTGATTAAAACCAGCGAAACTACCTTGAGAAGCGATACCCAGCGATACTCTAGCGAGAATTGTGAGACGCAAGCCTATCTTTGCGTTGCAGCGTTACTTCCTCTGCTGCTCAATCTTTCGCTCACTCAGTGATACTCCCGCTATGACAGAACCGTTTCCTTCTTCCTTTCTTCTTCCTTCTTCAACCTGTTAAACATTTCGTTTCAATAAATTCCAGTACTTTCTTCCTTCTATAAACTTGTTAAAAGACAGGTCCTGCATCTCACCTCTAAATTTCATGAAGAACCTTCTCTCCGTTTAGGACATAACCTTCGACAACTCCAAGTTGCCTCTAATCATCCGACAGTTCAACTCCCGTCTCTTCTTCCTGAGTTTGACACACAATTAGACAATTTCAGCTCAAACATCCTTCATGAATTCTGCTAGAAATCGAGTAAACTTACTAACCTCAAAGTTTCAGCCCTAACCTTCGTCTCTTCAATTTGTTCTTCCTCCAAAACCAAGCATCACTCTGAAGAGATCACAGCAGCCGAAACCTCTGTCAAACCCGAGTTTCTTCCACGAATTCAATGAGATTTCTGCTTCAGATCAGCATGAACATCTTCTTCTACCTCCCTTCGATGTTTCGCCTTAATATGAACCCAACTTGAGCTCTGAAATGCAAGCAGAACAATTGAATTCTCAGTCCACTTATATATATATCACTGACTTGTTCTCCATTCCAACTCTATATTATAATCCGTTCGACGCATACCTCCTATGCTCAGCTTCAGCAACGCACACGGCCTCTGATGATAATTCATTCCAAACTCTCCCGCCAAATAGTTAACATACGCGTTACCTTCTATCAGCCAACACTCCTTGTCCAACGCATACTCTCCTTCGACGCATGGTAGCGTTCACCGCATAATGGACTCACTGCAGATCAACTCCCAAACCCCTCGTGGCCTTTACTTCCACCGGCACATTGCCTTCAATGCGTTTAACGCATAATGATCCTTGGTACCAAGTGATCCCCACGCTTTTATATCCTCAACGCGTCACGACTTCAACGCATAATAAGCTTCCCTCACCTTTGCATTTACACCAAAATTACCTCCTCCACAACAAGTTGCCATCAACGCATAGCTTACACTTAGCTATTTTCCCACTCCAAATGCAAGACAGCCAACTACTTTTGCACATTCACCCATCTCTCGGCCCCTTCTTCTTTGCGTTCCCATAAAAATAGATGCGGGGCTTACAAGTGGGACCCACAAATTCTTTGGACCAAACAAGGAGTGAAGGTCACAAACTCCTACTTCCATACTCTTACTTCACAACTCCTTGGATAAAACATAACCTTAGAAATAAATGAAGACAATTCTAAGTTCATCGGGCAGGACATGTGAGAAGCATGCCCATTGGACATTTTGCTATCCATACTACATTAATTAGATATTTTGTATATTATTATAAATCATTTTTCTATCATTTTTCTATCATTCTTCTCTCCTTTCTTTCTATTCACTCTCGTCCCTTCCCTCCATGGTCACTCTCAATCTGAAAAAAAAAAAAACACCCATTAAGCTAAAAAAATTAAATTAAATTAAAATACACGAAGACCTATTAAACCATTGAGATCGAGAAGTAAAAGAGCCCACCGCATAAAATCCTGTATTACAAAATTCTTGTCTTTCACCACCACTTCCAGTTCCATCTAGATTGAGAAAGCAAAAACTTATGTACTCCACTCAGGGTTTGGTTATTCCCTAACGTTTTTAAATTGCATATAAATATGCTTTACTTTTTTTAAAAAAAAAAGTCTAATTGGTGTTTGGTGTTCTGTTTTATAGATTGAGAAGGAATGAAAATGCTGATGGACGGAGGGAGAAGGCAGAGGGGAGAGAAAAATATTTAACATAATATTAAAAATGGTCAACTCTTAAGATGACCGCGATAGATCGCAATAGACTATTATCTGTGTTACAATAGATATAAATAATAGTTTATTGCAATCTATCGTGGTCTATTGCAGATTTTGCTATTAGTTGTAAATATTTTCAGCAGTTTTACCATTTAAGATAATTTCCTAACTTTTCTTTTAGTTGATGTATTTTTAATTGTCCAATTTTAATTTTTTATATTTTAATAAATCTTAAATTTAATCTCTCAAAATTAATTTTTATTAATATGTGAACATATTTTCAAAATTTTTATTGTAAAAATTTTAATAGATAACAAAAAAAAATTTAAAAGAACTAATAACAAGTTAGCATTGGAGACTAAATTTAAGGTTTATTAAGAGTATAAAAAATAAAATTGGACAATTAAAAGTATATGGACTACAATTGAACCAATTTTGAAGCATAGGAACCAAAATGGTATTTTAACTTATAAAAAATACTTAATTAACATAATAGAGACTTTTTAAACATATTTCTCAAAATTGTGGGACTAAATTGACCAAATTAAAATCTTCTAAACCAAACACACGTATTTTTTTATATTTTAGTTTTTAGTACAATAATTGTGAGATGGAGATCTAACCTGTAAGCACTGGCTTATAATACTAAGTGTTGGGAGGAGGCAAGTGAAATCGTGGCTATGCGTAGTTAGAAGAAAAGTAGCCGAGAGTGAAAGAGCAAAAATTTTGGCTAAGTGTTGGCCAAGATTATGTGTTGATGAAAGAAGAGAAGAGTTAGCATTTTCTTTTGAGTGGCCATGCGTTGAAGGTGAAATCACGAAGGGTTGTTGTGAGCTGAAGCAGTCACTGCATTGGAGGACAAGTTGATCATTGGCATGGGGGGAAGGAACGTACTTGACTTACCATGCGTTGGTAAGGTGGCCATGCATTATGGTCCCTATGCGTCGAAGACAGAGTGGTCCCTATGCGTTGAAGACTGGATGATTGAGTTGTAAGCATAAAAGGTAGGAAGCGTTGAGGGCGCCATGCGTTGAGTGTGGATGATTGTCGTATGCATCGAAGGTAGGAGGCGTTGAGGGCGCCATGCGTTGAGTGTGGATTATTGTTGTATGCGTCGAAGGTAGGAGGCGTTGAGGGCGCCATGCGTTGAGTGTGGATGATTGAGTTGTATGCGTCAAAGGTAGGAGGCGTTGAGGGTGCCATGCGTTGAGTGTGGATGATTGCTGAAGCCGTTAGAGTATATTGCGTTATGGGTGCTTTGCGTTGAAGTAAGAATGAGAACCCTGCGCGCCAGCCAGCTTTTGAGGGTTAAGTCGGCAGTATATATATATAGAAGTGAAATAAATGTTTAATCATTTTTAGACACTTCGAGAGCTTAAGTCGGTTCCATTTTTCAAACGAACTACAAGGGGAGGTAGAAGAGGGTGTTCTTGTGGATTTTGGATGAATGTCTACTCGCTTTGGTGTTGAAATCTAAGCTGGAACATAACGTTGTTTGTGGACGCACGGGCTGGACAGTGTCTAATGTTTGGAGTAGAGCGAATCGAGGAGATCGAGTCTAGGGCTGAAATTTTAAGGTCAGTGAGTTAATATAACTCTTAACAATTCTTGTGAAGGATAGTTGAGCTGAAATTGAAGATAAATATGTGAAATTTTAGGTAAAAGCAACGGTTACAGAATTTCTGTGCAATCTGGAGCAACGCAGAGTAATTTTGGAATAGCTGGAGAACGAAGGAGAGTTAAGCCTTGAAAGTTTGAGGTAATCTGAGAAATTCAATTTTCTACAAGTTTGTAGAAGGGAAGAAGTTCTAAATTTGTCTGGAGATATGACTTTTAACTGATAGGAGAAGAATAAAAAGGAAAGGAGGAGATCTCTGCTGTCGGGTATCGCTGAGTACATAAAGTAAAGGTAGCGAGACGAGTGTCGCTGGGACGCAAGGGGCTTTCCGTCTCACCAAACTCGCTGGGTATCGCTAGGTATCGCTCCTCAAGTAAATCACGCTAGTCTTGCTTATCCTGGTGTCACTAGTATCATGTCCTATTGGGTAGTTTCGCTAGGAATGTTGCTGGGAATGTGGGATTTTCATTGGTAATCTTGCTTATTAGGTTTACTTTGGAAAAATGTTTATTTCAGGCCAAGAGGAGGTAGGGAAGGCGTATAATCCACTCAAGGCCTAAAAATAAGTTGTGAGTGATACTTTTCTTGCTTGAAAACGGTTTTGTGTACATGTTAATTTGGTTTTCCAATTTATTATGGTTTTGGTGATCAATCGATTTACAAAGCATAGTTTATGGTTTTAAAAAGGTGTTGAAAAGTATGTTTATGAAATGTTATTGATTTAAGAGTTGCCATGTTTTCTTATGGAAGATTTGCATATGAACTGTTTGTACAAAGTATTGCTTTCCTTAAAGAAAAATGTATTAGAGGAGGCTCAGTGCTAAAGGACATGGGAAGGCACGTGAGTTTCTCCGGGACCCAGTACTGAAGGACATAGAGAAGGTACTTGGGCAACCCGCCATGTTCCTATGTGCACATAGAGGTTATATGCTGGTGCGTTAAGTTTTGCTCCGCATCGAGTCTTATTTGTTTTCGACGTTGGGGTGTTGAGTTTTGCTCCACCTCAACTAAGGAGAAGTATTGTAACCAAATTGATTTCTTTATGAATGGCTGAAAAATCATGTATGACTTGATAAGGGCAACTAAGCATGATTTATCCAATGAATGTGAAATGATTCCATGTTTTACTCATGTTGGAATTTGTTTAATCCTGATGATTTTCGAACTAAAAGTAGTCTGTTAAAATTAGTCACTCACTGGGCTATTAGCTCATGTTTTCAATGTTTTCTTTCCTCCCCCCCCCCCCCCCAGGTAGTGAGGATGTTCCCGGTGCTTAGCCTACTCCAGCTCGCCTTGTCTAAGCTTTGAGTTTTCAGAAATTAGTCCTGTTTGAAGAGTTGTATGTGTATATAACCTTATGTAGGTGGCATGTAGACCTAGTTGTATATATGTTGGGATTTGAGATATGGTTTTGTATAAGTACATTGTGGACTGGTTGAAAGTTAATTATATGTATCAAATTTTTATGGTTTTGGATGTATGGAGTAATATGTATGTTATGAACTGTTAGGATTATCAGGTATAAATGGTTGGTATACGTCACAAGAGGAGTGATGTGTACTGTCCTCACATCTCCTCTTGGATTGTGTGAGGTAATCTGGGAGGGGGTGTGACATAATCTCCAATCTTAAAGAGAAATATCATGTCAATTACCATAAGCTAAGCTTACTTTCACCAAACACATATTCTAAAATAAGAGATTGTTACCCTTTCTTTTTATCATAGGATGACATCATCACGTATTTCAAGATCATTCGTTTTCAGAAAACAAAAATGACAATATACTTCCAAAGCTTTTCCATGAGATAATTGAGATAGTGTATTTTCTGTTTGGCTTATGAGATTTTGTAAAAGAGAGAAAATAAAAGGATGAAAGTAAAATATAAAAAGAAATTATAATAATGATAATAATATGTGGTGGGTTCTCAAAGAAAGGCTTTGGGGCTGAAAAGCTTTTCCTACATCTATGGAAGAAAACGATACACACCATTTCCCAAATTTAATTGTAATTAAAATAAAGATTTTAAAGCAAATGTTTTAAATACATTAAAAAATTTGCATGCAGAATTCTTATTTTAATTTTCAATTTCTTCAGTGTAGTTCAAACATAGACATATGTTTTAAATAATATTAGAAGCTTCATCATATTTTTTTAAAGAAAATATGTTTCTTAAAACAATGTTTGTTTCGTTATCAAATTTTTTAATCTCTAATAATTTTGAAAGTTTTACCAACATTGTTTTTTTTAAAAAATTATGACATACTTTTCTTTTAAATATATATTTATTAAACTTTAAAGTGTTTTTTAAGTATAGAAGGGATAGATGATTCCAACTACATACTTCTTAGTCGCCAATACATCAATATGTCAATTGAGCTATGTTCATTTGACATTCAACTTTAAAATGTTACTAAACATTATACAATTAAAAAAAACAAAAATATTGTTAATCAATTTATTTAAAAGAAAATAACTTATATCTAGCTATGAGGTATATAGGAAAATTATAAATAGAAAAAATATCAAACTATTTACAAATAAAGCAAAATTTTATTTTCTATCTGTAATAGACCGCGATAGACCCCGATAGATATCCATATGTGTCTATCTGGTAAAGTGATAGATGTCTATCTCGATCTATCGCGGTCTATCACAGATAAAAAGTAAAATTTTACTATATTTATAAATATTTTTCAACCAACTTTCTATTTTTGAAAACATCCCAGAGTTTATATGTATATAAAAGAATTTATTTTAAAAGGAGGAAAAATAGTTATACATTTATTCCAGTCCCTCAAACCTCATAGTTATTCAATTTTAATTAATAGGTATTTAGAAAAATATCAATTTATTATTATAAAAAAATATATCGATTTATATCCTTAAATGTTAGATTATATCAATTAAAATCTTATACCAATAATTGTATTAATTTAAACCTTGAGCTTTTGTAAGTGTAAATTTTCGCTCTTCATTATGTCTCGTGTAGTTACATCAAGTGAGAATTATAATTTTATCAATTAAAACTTTGAGCTTCTGTAAGTGTAAATTTCCGCTCTTCATTATGTTTCGTGTAGTTACATCAAGTGAGAATTATAATTTTATCAATTAAAACTCTAACTTTCATAAGTAGGTTAATTTAGACTTTCAATTAAGATTTCCTTTCAAAATGGTTTGTGCATCAATTTCAATTGTCAATTTTGTTAATTCGACACTGAAAAAGTTCATACACAGGTAAGAATTGATGTGTTGACTATTTTCATAGGGAATCTTAATAAAGACTTTGGATTGATTTATTTATGACAATTTGGGGTTTAGTTGAACCAATTTTAAGTGTCACATGATATGTTTTGAACGATACACTAATGAAAATTGATTTAAATTGATACAATTATTAATTTGGAGTTTTAATTAATGTTACTCTCAAAGTTTAGGGGTATAGATTGATATTTTTCATAAAATTTTTAAATATTCTATTATTATGTCTAATTGTTAGATTAAGAGAAGGGTCGTTTTCAAATATAGCAAAATGAATTAAACTATTTAGAAATATAGAAAAAGTCTATTACTAATAGATAGTGAAATTTTTCAATATTTGTAAATAGTTTGATATTTTTTTTATTTATAATAATTTCTCTTAAAAAAAACATTTTAGTCCGACTATTTGTTAATTTATTTGATCAATAAATATTAATAGTTTTTCTTTACATTATGTAAAGTGAGGTAAACACATCTCTAATCTCAAAGTCATAGTTCAAACTTTATGTGAGTTGAGCTATGATCATGTTGACATAAATATATATTTATAGTTAAGTTGTAGATTAATTTCTAACATATTTGAGCTTAATAAAATCATAGATAAAAACAACAAATTTCTAGAAAGAAATGCAAAACATTAGGCTAAAGTATATTTTTTATAAAGGTATAGAATTAAAAAAAAAAAAAAAAAAAAAAAAAAAAAAGTATACAAAACTTCACTAACTGGCACACGTCAAATTATAGTACAGTTTAAATTGGCCAAAACCGAGTATCATCCTTTGAGAATTTGGTTAATAATTCTTTTATATACTTAGAGACCATCTCAATCTTATTTAGAGGATTGACTTGTGATGTAAATTAACTAAAACTAAATGAAAGAAAGCAAATAAAATGATAAAAAATTCAAACTAAGAGACACTCTAGGGTATTGATTTCATTGATGGACCTAATAAATTCAATTGCTTAATTCTTCAACCAATAAACACAACATTTAGATCTCAAAGTCTTTTATCGTATTACACCTTTCAAGGTCAAACTTTTCTCTCACCTAATTATATTAATTCCTATATCTGTTGAAACTGGTCAATTAAGCAAAAGATTAGGACTTTCATCATCAATCTCTGTTGTGATCCTATTACACTCTAGTATATTCAAACAATAGTTTAGCATACAATATCTAGCCTAAAATCCTCGTTGAAGTAAGATGATAAACCATCAAATCAGTTAAATGTTATACGAGCATTTAATCGCAGTAGGAACAATCATGCCTAAAAGTATTGATGCTAATTGAAATTCAAGATTCACAGAAGAGTTCACACACAATCTATGACTACATCTATCCCTAGAACTATGAAAACTCGATCAAACATGGCTTCCATAAATAGAACTATATATAAAGTACAAAAATAAACAAACGAATCAAAGACAAGGAAGGGAAAGAAAGGCATTATTCGACATTCCAATTCTATCTCTAGCCAGAATTGATCCTCCGAGACTTTCTGATTGGCTCCAGCTCCAAAACTATCTAAGATCTACTTTGACCTCTCTCTCTGCCTCCAAATCCCAGGAACTTGATACCTCAACTTGAAGAAATGAAAGAAATATATAAAGTTGATTATGTGATGATGCTACTGCGTCACGACGCTAGAGTATAACATTACAGAGTTGACCCTAACATTACAACGCCTCCTGCAAGCCTTTTTCAGCTCTTTTTGCCTCTTTTCATGCCTTATGACTATTTTGGCCTTTCTAAGTCTATTTTTTCAATTTATCTTCAAATTTCTTATAACTCCATCCTACAAGAGTAATATAGAAAAGCATCGAAGAACACATTCTTCTTATGAAAACTAACAAAAACTTAAGCTAGGAAAATGATGTTTTCAAATATAGGAAAATGAACAAAAATATTTACAAATATAGTAAAATTTTACTGTCTATCTATGAAAAACTGCGACAGGTTAGATAGATTGTAATATTTTGCTATTATTGATAAATATTTTGAATAATTTTCTTTTAAATAATTTTTCTAAAAAAAAAAATACTTATTGAATGTTTTTTACTTACCAAACTACATCTAAACCATAAGTAATTTTCCCTTTTTTTTTTTTTTTTTTTAAGACAAAGAACCACAAACATTATATATATTTTAAAAAAAAAAAAAAAAACGTAGAAACATCCTCCCTGTTTAGGTTATTAAATATATCATTTAAAGGGGGAATTATTCTCTCCCACGTGCTAGTACATCAAACGTTGGTTAGGCTTACAATTAAAATGTTATTATGAATGGGAAAATAATAATTATAGAGAATAATATTAAATTAAAATTATATTAGTCAACGGTAGGAGGAGTTGGAAACGATGGCCTCGGTGGATGAGCAAGAGCAAATACGGAAAGCGAATTTGGAGACTTGAAAACTACGTGTCGTTTCGGAGGCACGTGATAACAGGTGCAGCCGGTTTAATTGGGGATTTCAGTTTCCGGTTCGCTAAAACGCGTACGTACATTCGAGTTTTCCCCCACCTGTCACCCTTCTGTTTTACACTTTCTCACTCTCTCTTTCTTTTTCTATTTTCATTCTCCACTTTTCCTTTATAATTTTTTTTTCTTTTTTGAAAAAATATAACTTCATAAGCCTAAGTTTTAGACATTCCATCCATTATCCATTTAATTCATGAATTAATAAATGTATCAATTTGAATACTAAGTTTTTTAAGTAAATCAATGAATTCCATTCTATTCGATTTGAAAAAATCGAATTTAAAACTTATAATTATATCAATTAAACTTTTATAAATAAATCAATTTAGACTCTCATAATTATTTGTTGGAACAGTAAAATCGAATTTGAACGATCTAATCATCCATTCTAAATCGAAATTGAAAAAGTCTACACACATTTGAGAAATAATGTATGAATGATTTTCAAAGGTAATTCTAATGAGTGGTCTAATCAATTGGCTTATGAAAAATTAAGAGTTTATTATAAATTTCACACAATATTGGTGGAACAAAATCTAGAAGACGATGTAAATTGCTACATTTACGAAAGTTTAGGTTTAAATTTTACAAAATTATTAGAACTTTGACATGAAACAAACAAATAAAGTATCAAACAAGTATATAATGAAACCACGACCTATTAGAAAGAAATCTACTATGTGAAAATTTGTTACAATCACACAAAATAATTCTTTCTCCCGATCCCAACACTCTCTCAAAATTTTTGACTACTCACACCCTTTTCTCACTCTCAAACTAGAGAATATAAAATACAAAAAGAATTTAATTAGGGTTAGCACAACAAGCTTAAAGTGTTTCTAACTAAGATGACTTGAAACCAAAGACATAGCTAGGCTCCTTTTATAGTTGTAGGAGTCCATCACTTTCTTCAATTTTTCCAATGTGGGACAAATTACACTTCTAATTGCCAAAATCCAACAAATTCCACCTTGGCAAGATATTTGAAGAATCCACAGTTTCTACAACATCTATTGTCTTCACCGACAATCATAATTCTCAACTTAGAGAACTATAACCTACTCCACCATAAAGAGTAGACCACTTGGAATACCACCTTCGAAGAATTTCCTTTTTCATCACATGTCGATAAACCTTGTTGATATTTTTGGTGCAACTTTCACCTACTTGGCTCACCTGGAAGTTCTTCAGCCATCGACATAATTTCCACCACACACCTTGTATAATTGCCAAGTCAATGCCCGTGTGCAAACTTGTGGAACTGCTAACATCACATCCTCTATCATAGTAAAGCGGACATACCACAAGGATGAATTTCGTCTTCTTTAAAGGAAGTCACCGTCTCCCCGGATGAGAAAGACATCATCAGCATCCGATCTATAGCCCTTTGACAAATTTGCTTTATTTTCATGTGCCCAGACTGTTTGCATTCCCAGCATCTTATCTTCTTTGAACCTCGGCTGGAATCACTTCGGAACTGCACTAGAACACCATCACCGCTTAACTTGCACTTGTGTAACCCAGCTTGTATTAACACATCCCTGACTTGCACTTGCCACAAGCCGAAGTACATCCTTCCATCAAATTTCTCCACATCAAACTTTATTGAACTCATAAAGCTTACACATCTGCTTCACTTCCTAGCAAAACAACAAATAGTGACAACCCACACTATTCACAAAAGTGCAATCCGTTTCAAAAAATTCTTTTATGATGTGGAAGGTTAGACAATGTTGTAACCATAGAGCATAATTAGAAATTCAAGAAACTCTGAACCTAAAGCTTTGATACCATGTGTTGGAAAAAACTTCCCACTTCTACCATATATGTCACACCGCACCCCGAACTATCTTCCCATAGCTCGAGACGGAGTGTGAGGACAGCAGTTACCGACTACCCTGTCACATAACCTACTGTCAAATTCGCCAAACATACAAATAAACCCTTCCTAGGACGGTAATACCATTAAGGCACTCTTGACAAACCTCGACTTCGATCGGCAACGGGAACTGTCATGCTACCTGAAAATGGAAAACATATAAAAAGGGTGAGCTACAGCTCAGTGAGTAACAGTTTTTCTGAAAATATTTTACTTTAACTGTAAAACTGATCAAATCATTGTTTATCATGTATACATATCTGTTTGGAACAAATAATCACAATCTCGTTCATTCAAAATACTTTTTCCCTAGTTGAGGCGGAGCAATGCTCAACGCTCCTCAACGTCAATACTTTTTCCCTAGTTGAGACAGAGCAATGCTCAATGCTCCTCAACGTCGATTTTCCTTAGCTGTGTGGAGTAATCTCAACACATCAGTGTCGTATATACCTCTATGTGCACATAGGTTTATATTCTGGGCCGCCCACAATGCCTTCTACGAGTCTTTGAGTATTAGGGTCCCATTTCGATATAACGGCTACCCTTTGGCTTTCTCCAAGTCCCTGAGCCTCGGGTGCCTTTTCAAGTTTAATATAACACAATACATATTTTGGAAACATTATATCAATAACTCATAAATTAACCGTTTCCAAATCTCACATCAACAACATGCTAAATTCAATTTCAAGCTTTAACGTCAAATAGCATGCTTTTCATACAAGTTCATTTCCAAATCTCTCTTGAAATCATATAACACCATGCTTTTTCAGCAAGATCATAAAAACATGCATCAAACACTCACCATGTGTTTTATAATCTTATGGCAAGTAACCAACATACTCAAAGCTTTTCAAATAAAACGCATGTCTTTATTCACTAGGAACCCATAAAATCATATTCATTAAGAACTCATTTATGTGAGGAAAAACGCAGGTGTTACTCACCTGTACTTGCGAAAGAATAATTCCTCTTCCTTTCCTCTATTTTCTCTTCTCGAGCCTCTTGGACGCAACGTTCTAATCTCAGAAACGCAAGGCTCCATATTCCTCTGTCAGCTCAGTTGGACGCAACTCTGCTCTTCAACGCAAGGTTGGTAACTACCGCAAACCCTGCCCTTAAACGCAAGGTTGCTTACTTCCGCAAGTGCATCCCAACTCTTCTTACTTCTCTTTTGGATGCGTCACCCTCTCTTGGACGCAAGGTCCAACTTGAACGCATCATGTAACACCCTGTCCCCGAAAACCTAAGTATTCATATAACTAGTAGGGATAAAAGGGATAAAAGTGTGTGGATTGGGGAACCTTTAAACGAAAAGTTAAGATTGTGCAATTACTGAATTATGGCCAATAAATTCTGTGCGTTGAGATGAATGGTATTAAGAAAAGAATAGACATATCTTGGAAGATTAGGGTGATGCGTAGATGATTAAGCTCAAACGCATGGTATTTAATACTGAGGAGCTATCAACCAAGCTGTGAGATTAGGTTCTAACGGGGGCAACTTGAGTGGGGTAAAGTATCATGTGCTGATAATGTAAAGTGAAATAGATTCATCATGTAGGAAAAGTGCCTTGCGCTGGAAAGGTTGACAACGCGTCGGGAAGTGAAACTAAGGAAAGTAATGCGTAGAGTAGTGTACAGAGAAATAGTGAATGGAGTTGAAGGAATAAGAACTGAGTATGGATTACGGCCATGCGTTGGTAAGCCTAGTATGGAAAGCTAGTGTAAAGGGAAGGAAGTAGACTGTTACCATAGCTTTGATGGATAAGTCGTTATTTTGATTGGTATGTCAGGTATTGAAGAGTGTTATTATGTGTTTGGAGGCAAAGATGGAGCCTGACCAAGGGTTGTATTCGACCTACGTTACGATGAGAAGAATACCTTGAATTGGGAGTAGTTGGATGCGATAGGCTGAAGGATTAATAATGAATTGATAAGCCACAAAGTGGATAATAACTATGCGTTGAGAAAGTTATGTGGTGTGAAAATATCGGCTATGCGTTGAGGAATTCTGTGTTAAGGACAGTTATTAGCTATGCGACGAAGAGTTCATGAGTCGATAATGGTTATCATTGGTTATCAAGTCATACGCTGAAGAGCATAATTTCATGATAATGGAAAATGCCATCACTATCTCCGGTAAATGCATAGGAAGAAGCTAAAGAAGGAAATGGTTAAGGAATAACCTTGGTATATGATTCGAGAACGCATAGAGGATAAAATTAAGGGACTTAAAGGAAGGTTATGAACGCGGAATGAAGCAAAGGTAAATGCAGGAGGGTAAACGCAGGAAGAAAGAATGTGAGTTGGATGGATAGTCAAAGGTAAACCCATGGTCAGAAGAGTGCAATTATACAAAGGAGGAAATGTAGCTGTGGACGAATGTAAGAAAGGGAGTTGAACGCATATAAATGCGATAAAAATTAATGTATGATGTCAAGCTGAAGCGCATAGTAGTATGCATTTAGAATTTGTACACTTAAATAAAGGAGAAGTGGAATAAAGGTAGTAAAGCCGAGGGTAGTAAAAGGAAGCAAAGGAGTTGAATCTGGAAGATAGTTCCATGAACGCAAAGGAGCAAGGAGTTGGTTGTGTAGTTATGTATTGGAACATAATGAACCCATAAGGTAAGTCTATAGGCCAGGTGGTTACACATGATTGTGACACCTTATTAAGTAGGAGGTGTTAGAAAGCATGATAAACATTTCATGCAAAGTGACACTTGGACTAATGCATGATTAATTCAGCATGCAACATGACATGTGGCAAACAAGTGGCAGCAGAAGAGGAGAGGTAGAATGACAAGTTCTCTATAAATAGAACCTTGAGGGAAAAGTAATGACTGATGATTCGATGATAATAATCCTTGAGAGGGGGAAAGAAAGAGAGCTGAAAGAAGAAAACCTTGCGTTTGAAGGAGGAAGTTTGCGGCCAAAGAGGAAGACAACTTTGGCACTTAAGTCATTTGGTGTTAAGAAGTTGGCTTGCGTCGAGAAGGGTGAGCCTTGCGTTTAATCCGAATTCAACATAAAGGGTGGAAACCACGATGCGATCAAGTTAGACTTTGTATTCAAAGAAGGTTGATGCATCCAAAAGAATAGGGAGAGTTAGTCTGCACTTTGCAGGATTGCATCCAACTAGACTACCAGAGGGTGAAGGCAGACTAAAGAGTTTAAGCCTTGCGTTTATGAGCTCGGGAAAGCAGAGATTTAAAAGGGAATCTCTTAAGTAATTGTGAGTGACTCTCTTCTTCTTTCAAACTAAACTTTGTTGAAACATACTTACGTGATATGGTTTTGTGATAACTAATTTCATGAAACGCATGATCTTTGATCATATTATCTAAAAGACATGTTTTACCTGATTGTTTTACTACATTGAAAGGCATGTTGCAAGATGTAGTTTTATCAAGAACATCTTGTTTCTTATCAAAGGTTCCATATGAATGATCCACTCAACTGATCCATAAAATGTTTAAGAGGAGGCTTAGTGCTTATCTCCTTGAGAAGGCTCGTGAGTTTCCCCGGGACCCAGTACTCAAGGACATGAGAAGGTACATGGGCAACCTGTCATATTCCTATATGCACATAGAGGTTAATCTGGCTAGTGCATCGAGCTTGCTTTGCCTTGAGCCAGGGATGATTTTGATGTTGGGTGTGTTGAGCCTTGCTCCACCCCAACTAAGGATGTTTTTGACGTTGAGAGTGTTGAGTCTTGCTCCGCCTCAACTAAGGGAAATGATTGAGAAACCAAACGAGTTTTTCGTATAAATGTTTCTAAACGACTCTATTGATTTGGAACGATTTGATATAGTTCAAAAGAGATGTTGAAAATACGTTCCTGTTGTATTGATGTACTTATCTTGTTTTATATGTATAAATGTAACATGTCTATTTTTGATTAAAAGATAGTTTTACAAAACCAGTCACTCACGGGGCTTTAGCTCACGTTTTCCTATGTTCTCAAATTTTCCAGGTAGTAAGCGAGTTCGGGATGCTTTGCCTATGCAAGAACCTCGTCTGGGCCGTCTTGGGTAAAGAAATGGTTGGTCAGTGAACCTTACAGAGGAGTCAAGGTTGCTGACTTCACATCTTCTTTCGGGTTATGGAGGATAATTCGAGAGGGGGTGTGACACATCACCTAACTTTGGGCACCGCGTTCACCTTGGACATTATGTTTGTCCTCAACGCAAGGCCGACCCCTTTTCGACGCAAGACAACCTCTTTTACATAAAATAGCTAAGTTGTCAAAATACCTTCTTTCTTGGCTGCAGACTCCTACTACGGATTCAAGGATTCTTCTTTTCTGCCTTCTTCCTTCCCGTTCTCTCCAGAATTTTTCTTTTAGAGTCATCCGTCGCTCCTTTTCCCTCAAAGTTCTATTTATAGGGAGCTTGCCATCCAACTTCTCCTCTCCTTTTGCCACTTGTTTGCCACATGTCACGCTACATACTTAATTAACCATGCATTAGTCCAAGTGTCACCTTGCATGAAACACTTAACATGCCTTCAACACCTCCTACTGATAAGATGTCAAATCTATACGAAGCCACCTGGCCTTTATAAACTTATCTTATGCGTCCAACATTTTCCAATAAACAACCATTCACTCAACACAACGCCCTCATGCATTTGTTGAGTTTCCTTTAAGGTTTGAGCTTCACTACTCACTTTTCTAACTCTCAGCCAACTATACTACTGTCTTTGACGCATAGATTAGCATGCATTCCTTGCTATAAGTCTACCACATGCACCAGTTTTTATGTTTACTTCACAACCTTCTCCAACACTTGTGAACATTCCTTGCTATAAGTCTATGCGTTACTCAATTTGCTATAGTATTCTATCTTTCCGAGACTTAAATCTCTTTTAACACTTCACGACATAACTTTATTCCTTTCTTGCTTATGCGTTTCACTTCTTTCCCTTCTCGGTTTACTTCCATACGTCCACCCTTACCATGCGTTACCTAGTCCTGACCATGCGTCCAACATAGTCTTTTACCTCTTTTTCTTCATAGACTCTTCAACGCATCGGTTTCTTAAAAAGTAGGGTGTGACAATATAAATAAGTAGAAAAATAATAGAGAAATTAAAAGAAAGTAAAAAAATTGGAAACCCAAAAATTTACGTGGAAAACTCTAAAGTCAGAGAAAAACCACGACCTACCAGAAAGAAGTCTACTATGTGAAAATTATTACAATCACAGAATAATTCTCTCCTTGATCCTAATTACAATAACACTCTCTCAAATCTTTTCATTTCTCACACATTTTTCCCACTCTCAAACTAGAGAATACAAAAGAAATTTAATTAGAGTTAGCATATCAAACTTAAAGTGTTTCTAACTAGAACGACTTGAAATCAAAGGCATAGACTCCTTTTATAGTTATAGGAGTCCATCACTTTCTTCAATTTTCCCAATGCGGGACAAACTGTACTTCTAATATTTTTCCAAAACCCAATAGAATAGACTTCTATCACTGTCTATTAATAATATAAAATGATAGAAGTCTATCACTAATGGACAGAGATAAAAGTCTATCACTAATATACTTCCTCATTCCATCACTTTTATTGTCGATAGACTTTTATTTGTTTCTTGAAACATATTAGTGATAGTAGTTGAAATAATGAAAAAAAAAAGTAGTGACAAACTTCTATATACATCTATTAGAGTCTATTAGAGTTGATCAATAAAAGGGTTTATTAGCCACACACACACACACACACACACACACATATATATATATATATATATATATATTTATTTATTTATTTATTTTTTAATTAGTGACATACTTCTATATATTTTTATCAGGGTCTAATCCAACTTAATCCAAAATTACTTAACCAAGATGAAATCCAAAATTTATTTTCAGTTGACCAAAATTAACTTATTTTCAAAATGTGGGCATCACAGTATCAATGATAATTTCATTTACTTCTATCAGGATCTATTAGCATACTTTATGTTTTGGTTGTCTCTTTGGCTTCAAATTATCAATGTGGCTACATATCAAATAGTCCGTTTATCACTAAACACAAACCTCAAACAAATAAAATATTAAATAAATTTACTATCTATTTGTGATAGAAATAAAATTAGTGATAGAAGTTTATCACTGTCTATAGCTGAGATCGAGAATTTCGTGTTTCCAACGTCTTTTGTGCCTTCAATAGGCCTTTTGGACATTTTCTACAAGTTGAAAGTAAATTTTACTATATTTACAATTAATTTTAATTTTTACTATTTTTGCAAAATATTTTAGCCTCATCTGACTATATATGCAAATACCCTCTTCTTTTATGTTTTTTATTTGGTTAAATTATACATTTAAAGACTTGGTAGATTTCATTTTACTCTTCAATTATGAAATTTGTTTCAAAAGTAGCTTGGACATTGAAATTGTTCAACTTTTTTCCTATTAAAATAGGGGATGAAAATTATCGATGTGACAGTAAATGTTTAAACATTAAAAAGCAACTACGAGATATTATTTACAACTGAATAAAAGATTAAAATCATCGTTATCATTTATTTCATCTCAACAGATATTAAAAAAACAATATATATAATTAACTTTTTCATAACTACTCTCAGGTCAATTTACATATATCTAAATTTTATAGATTAAACATCACATTAATTTACATCTTCTTTTAACTAAAAAAACTCTTCAAGTTAATTTATTTTTTTGGGAACAAAACTCAAATTTCAGATGTAACATAATTTTATTGCTAATTGTTTAGTAGATTGGTAAGTGACTTTTTCTTTCTTTTTTAAGAGTTCAATAACAACATGTTGATAGACGGTGGGTATTCAGCAGACATATTGACAGTGGCAGAGTTATAGCATGAGTTTCTTTCTTTCTTCCCTAAGAAAGAATAAAAATAAGATAGAAAAAAATGTAAACGAACTGTTTTTCATAACATATACTATCAAGCTAGAAATTAGAACATGTAATTCATATACTTATTTTTATTCATCTCTTTTAACTTATTTTTCAATCATAGCTTATTTTGAAATGAGAAGAACATGTAATTCATCAAATGTCACCGAATGAAATCGAGTTTGATAGAGGTGCAAAAGTAATATACTAAGTGTGCAGACCGTTTAAACTAAATCCTCATCATCCATTAGAACATAAAACATTCGCTAGTTTATCCTTCAGCTCTTTCAAACACTGAACATATATACCGATTGATTCAAACAACTCTCTTGCTGATAGATTCAAGTTTGGACTTACGATTCACAATATTGGTTCTTAAGTACTTAGAGGAGTAGCACTTCATCAAAGTTATCCTATACTTGTTTGGATGATTCACAACCAACGATATATGATAGGAGCGGAGGAACTTTAATCATGCAATATGAACATCAAGAATGAACCATAGATGTCGTCCAAGTTTACACTAACCAAAGAAGAAGAATTATGTGAAGTCAAGTGAAATTTATGAAGAATCAAATTTCATTTAATGAACAAAGACTTCAAGCTACTTCAAATGGGATGTCATTTACTCTTGGATGGTGACAAATGCATGGAATATGAATGAAAAAAGATAATCTCGGATTTATTGTATTTATTAAATGTATTTTTCAGTTTTGAGTCATTTTATGTATTTTTATGTTACAGTTAGAGTATTTGCTATTCCTAAGAGCAAGTTTTTCTTTCATTCTCAAAAGCATGTTAGATCTAAAATTTTATAATTTGATCTCATTTTGTGGTCATTATTTTCATTATTTGGTGTTCAATCTCATAGGTTACACTTTGAAAATTTGCAAAAGTTGGCTATTTTAGATTAAATATGGCAATTACATTTAGGCACATTGAATTTTCGAGTCATTAGTTAAGAATGTAACTCCAATGTTTCAAATTCTAGCCAATAGATTAATACTTACAAGTGTAAATGTTTATTGTTCTTCGATGTTCCTTCCAAGTAATACTTTAGGTTCGAGGATGAATTTTCTTGAAGGAGGGGAGAATGATATGAACAGAAGAACATCAAGTATTCAATATGAACATCAAGAAGGAGTCATACATGCTGTCCAAGTTTACACTAACCAAAGAACAAGAATTATGTGAAGTCAAGTGGAATTTAAGAAGAATCAAGCTTCATTCAATGAACAAAGACTTCAAGCTACTTCAAATAGGATGTCATTTACTCTTGATTGGTTACAAATGCATGGAATATGAATGAAAAAAAGATAATATCGGGTTTATTGTATTTATTAAATGTATTTTTCAGTTTTGTGTCATTTAATTTTATGTATTTTATGTTACAATTAGACCATGACTGTTAATGGTCATAAATTATGAGTGTTAAAACATTTTAAATGTCTTATTGAATGTATAGGGTTAAATTTTGAGGCCTATATAATGCCATTTAATTGTTCAAATGGAGGAGACTTGGAAGAGACTTGGAAAATGTAGTAAAAAGAGCCTTTGAGCTTTCTTTTAGCCTTGTGTTATGTTTCTTTTGCAATTATATGGTGTTTAGGTTGCATGTCCAGAATCATTCAAGCTTGACTTGATTGATCTTGTTTGTGGAGTGATTCAAAGATCAAGGGTCAATTGGAGCAACAAGCTTTGTTCAATCCATGGTTTTGTTGATTGTTTAAAGTAATCCGTCCTCTAGCCATTCTTAGAGGCTAAGATCATCTTGATTTGGGGTGTTTGAGTTTGAGATCTAAAGGTCTTGTTTCTTAACAAGGTTGTTGGATCAAAATCCTCAAGGGTTGTTGGACAAAGCTTGATGCTCCCATCGACCCTTGATCTTTGAACCACTCCACGAGCAAGATCGATCAAGTCAAGCTTGAATGATTCTAGACATGCAACCTAAACACCATAGAATTGCAAAAGAAACATAGCACAAGGATAAAAAAAAGCTCAAATGCCCTTTTTACTACATTTTCCAAGTCTCCTCCATTTGAACAATTACATGGCATTATATAGGTCTCAAAATATAACTCCAAACATTCTATAAGGCATTTAAAATGTTTTAACACTCATAATTTATGACAATTATCAGCCATGATCTAATTGTAACATAAAAGTATATAAAATGACTTAAAACTGAAAAATACAATTAATAAATACAAAAAATCCGAAATTATCTTTTTTCATTCATATATCATGCATTTGTAACCATCAAATACTAAATGACATCCATTTGAAGTAGCTTGAAGTCTTTGTTCATTAAATGAAACTTAATTCTTCATAAATTCCACTTGATTTTACATAATTCTTCTTCTTTGGTTAGTGTAGACTTGGACAACATATATAACTCCTTCTCGATGTTCGTATTGCATGATTGAGGTTTCTCCGTTTATATTAATATAGGTTAGGGCATTTGAAGAGAGTGTTGCAAAACTTAACATCACTAGAGCAAGATCTTTCGCAATCCAGTCTTCATCCGTTGGATTTAGTATTGATAATGGCGCTATAGTCGTCGATGCAATTGTTGTTGTTGGTGAGTTTGAATCAGACAGAAAACTCAAATGATGATGAAGGCAGTGATGGCAGAAATAGACTAGGTTTCAAGATTGAACCAACAATATAGCCAAAATTTTATGTGATTTGAGTGTGGCGACTATTTAAAACTTCCATCAATGAAGTTTGTTAAATCAAAATGAATTGAAAGTTTGTGATAGAAGAAAGATTTGTGAAGAAAGATGTCTCGAAGAATTAGCCGTGGATGATCTTTGAAAAAGAAAATTTGAAGAGAAATGAAAAGGAGTGGAAAAAAAAAAAAAAAAAACAGTGCAAACACATGAAAAAGGCTCAAGTATTGATCAAAATAAATATGATATCATTATATAATCTCTCAACAAGGTGAGAAAATTCTCTACCGAAATAAATAGAAGAAAGCCTTATTTATTGGTCAAAATACAAAATAACTAACTAATGATGATTAGTTATTAAGATATTTATAATAGATAGCAAAATAGGGCGAAAATCTAAAAATACAACAGCTCTTTAAATTCTTGCATTTCTAATTTTGGCCTCTCTTGCCTGGTATAAATTTACAAGGTTGAGTTTCAAACCTAAGATTTGAAAGGGTACAATTTATAAGTGACTTAATACCAACAAACCAATCATCAAGTTTAATTATTGTAACGAAACATTAAATATAAATAGCAAATATAAATGGATTTGAAAGAAACTAATTTGTTAGACCTCAAATTTGCACCATTTTTTAGAAATATTTTTTAAAAGTTAAAAATAAAAAATGTGAATAGTTATTAGACAAGTTTATTTCTTGAAAAATGAGAAATGATAACGTTATCAGATGGACAAATAATTTTTTTTTCTTTTTATAGGACCTTAAAAGTATGAAATCTAACAGCAATAAACTTCTACCACTAATAGCCTATGATATCACTAATAGATTAAATCTATTATAGTTTATCAATGATAGGCTTTTGTCACCGACAAACTACTTCAATCAACGATAAAAGTATAGACTTTTATGAACTAACGTATACTAAATTATTAATAAATACTCAAGATAAAAATGAAAGTTTAAAACTTATAGAATCTATCAGTAGCTTTTAGTGATAGACTTCATTATTATGATATAATAATATAAATCTATAAGCAATAGCCACTAATATACTTATAACTTAGTCACTCAAAGAATTCTATATTGATTGAAGAATTCACTGGCTATCACTCATGTTTTTAAATGTTAGAAAAGAATTGAATAAATATTTGTGTATCAGTAATATCAATTATCAGTGATATTAGTGATAGAACTTAGATAGATGTCAGTCATATTTATTTATCAGTGATACCGAACTTAGGTAGATATCAGTAATAAAAGTCTATTAGTGATAAAAGTCTATTATTATAATCGTGATAAAAGTTTCTCAATAATAGCCACTAATAGCTTTGAGTGTTAATCTTTCAAAATTAATAGTTACTAATGAAAGTTTATCAATGATAACCACTAATATTTTCTATCATTGATAGTTTAATTTTTTATAATGTTCTTCCACAGTTAATAACCACTTATAGAAGTCTATTATTGATAGAGAACTAAGTGAATTTAATTAATAAAATTAAATCTCAAACTCAAGTGTAAGTGAGATGCCTAGAAGTTATCACTAATAGCACGTTATAAGTGATAGAAACTATCAATGATAGCAAGTTATTTGATGGTAAAGAGGAATGACAAAATTTAATAGCATGTTATCAGTGATAAAAACTATCATTGATAATCACAATATAAATTATATTAGTGATAGAACTTAGGTGATACCCATTTATCGATGATATTAATGATATAAAAGTTGATTCTATTTGATGAAAGTCTATCATTGATAGCCACTACCAAAAGCTATTAGTAATAGCCACTAGTAGAAGCTATCAGTGATATACCTTAGGTATATATCAATTGAATGAATGATATTAATGATATTGATGATATGACTTAGGTAGTCAGTGATAGTCATTTATAAACCTCTTATTAATAAACTTCTATCACTTATAACTTTAAATGTTAATTTTTGAATGTTGATAGTTTTCTTTCAAAATTGATAACTACTCAAAAAGTCTATCATTGATAACCACTGATAGTTTTAAGTGTTAATATTTCAAGTTTGATTCAAATTGATGAAAGTGTATTAATAATAGCCACTAATAATTGATAGCAAACTGAAAGCTAATATTTCAAGTGTTACTATTTCAAGGTTGTATTAATATTTCTCAAATTGAAAGCTATCACTGATAGTAGCTGTAAGCCCCGCTTCTATTTTATTGGGAACGCAAAGAAGAAGGGGCCGAGAGATGGGTGAATGTGCAAAAGTAGTTGGCTGGCTTGCATTTGGAGTGGGAAAATAGCTAAGTGTAAGCTATGCGTTGATGGCAACCTGTGGTGGAGGAAATAATTTTGGGGTAAACACAAAGGTGAGGGAAGTTGATCATGCGCTGAAGTTGAAACGCGTTGAGGACATAAGGCGTGGAGGATCACTTGGTATCGAGGATCATTATGTGTCAAACGCATTGAAGGCAATGTGCCGATTAGAAGTAGAGGACACGGGGAGTTTGGGAGCTGATTTGCGTTTAGGCTGTTATGCGGTGAACGCTACCATGCGTCGAAGGCGAGCATGAGTTGGACAAGGAGTGTTGGCTGAGAGAAAGTAATGCGTATGTTAACTATTTGGCGGGAGAGTTTGAAATGAAATATCATCAGAGGCCGTGTGCGTTGATGAAGCTGAGCCTAGGAGGTATGCATCGAACGGATTATAGTGTAGAATTGAAATGGAGTACAAGTCGGTGGTATATATATAAGTGGACTGAGAATTCAATGGTTCTGCTTGCATTTCAGAGCTCGAGTTGGGTCCATATTAAGGTGAAACATCGAAGGGAGGTAGAAGAAGATGTTCATGTTGATTTGAGGCAGAAATCTCATTGAATTTGTGGAAGAAACTCGGGTTTGACAGAGGTTTCGGCTGCTGTGATCTCTTCAGAATGATGCTCGGTTTTGGAGGAAGAACAAATTGAAGAGACGAAGGTTAGGGCTGAAACTTTGAGGTTAGTAAGTTAACTTGATTTCTAGCAGAATTCATGAAGGATGTTTGAGCTGAAATTGTCTAATTGTGTTTCAAACTCAGGAAGAAGAGACGGGAGTTGAATTGTCGGGTGATTAGAGGTAACTTGGAGTTGTCGAAGGTTATGTCCTAAACGGAGAGGACGTTTTTCATGAAATTTTGAGGTAAGATGAAGGACCTGTATTCTAACAAGTTTGTAGAAGGAAGAACGTACTGAAATTGATTAAAACGAAATGTTTAGCAGGTTGAAGAAGAAAGAAGAAAGGAAGAAGGAAACGGTTCTGTCACAGCGAAAGTATCGCTGAGTAAGCGAGAGACTGAGTAGTAGAAAAAGTAACGCTGCAACGCAAAGATAGGCTTGCGTCTCACAACTCTCGCTAGAGTATCGCTGGGTATCGCTCTTCAAGGTAGTTTCGCTGGTTCTAATCAACGCAGTGTCGCTAGTACAGTTTGAGTATCGTTTTGAGTAACGCTGGTAGCTTACTAATTTCTATAGAGTAACGATGCTACTGTATGTCAAAGGAAAAAGGGAGATTATAGAAACTAAACTTGAGGATTGTGTATTTTCAGGCCAAGAAGAGCTCGGGGAGGCTTATAACCCACTTAGAGCCGGGACTAATTGTGAGTGACTATTTGTTATATCTTGTGTTAAACTTAGTACGCATAGTGATGAGGAAACGTGATGCATGGTAGTTTACTCTATGTATGAGATGTGTTAGTGATTTAAAAGAATACTATTACAAATGTTTAAGCGCAATAGTGGCTGAGGGACCTTATGGTGAAAGCTACTTGTGAGTAAGCGTGATATTAAGTGCCGAGGGATTTGAGAAGGCACTTGAATAACAGTAGAGAATGGACTACAATGCTCAGGGACTGTAAGTGAAGGCATGTAGTAACCTATCACATCTAGCTCGTGCCGAGGGATTCTGTGAGAAGGCACTTGAGCGTAGATAGAGTTTGTTACCTGTGCTGAAGGATCTCATGTGAAGGCACATGGTATTGTAGTTATACATGAATAAGTGCTGAGGGACGGAAAGTGAAGGCACTAAATAGATAGGAAATTTGTGAAACATGAGAATTTATAGATATATACATGCATAGTGGAAAGTGAATCTTGATAATTCGTTGGGATGGGTTATGTGATGGTTACTATCTTACAAACTGGATTTAAGTTAATATGATTAGTTTTAGTAGATTTAGTCACTCACTGAGCCGTTTGCTCATTCAGTTTGTTGTTGGTTGCTGTTTCAGGTAGCGAGCGTGTCCGGAACGCCTAGCCTACTGAAGAATCTCATCTGGGCCTATCTGGAAGCCAATCTCTGGGATAGTTGTAAATATTTAGAATGCTCTTATGTCATGTGATAAACATCTTTACTGAGGGTATAGTGAAAGAGGGACGTGTTGTACCTATTATGAGTATATTCAGACATGTTAGTTAAAAGTTTACACGTTCTTCTGATGTGATAATGAGATTGTTTTATGATTTTCTATTCTTTTATGGTATATATATTATAGAGTCCTATGTTGGGAATAGGATCATGCTCCTTCTTAGGTATGGAGTAAATCTGGGTTGGGGTGTGACAGTAGCTATCAGTAATAAATTTCAAGTTGAGAAAATTGGAATAAGAAGCGCGAAATGATGAACTGAACATGGGCTTTTTAGTCATTACCAATATGACTATCACTGATAGTTGCTATCAATGATATCTATGCTAATTTTGTGCTATATCCCTAACATGCTTTTCCTTGTGCTATATCTTTTATTATTTTGAGCTGGATTGTTATTTGTGCAACCAACCCTAGTTATTACATATCTCTATAATACAAACATTATCTAATTTATCTACATGCAAATATTTTCTTTCTATATAGCAACATATCAAAGTGGTAAATTTTGGTTAAAGTAAATATAATTCAACTGACATACGAGTGTGTTAATGACCAAGAGATCTATGGTTCAAATCCTCCTATGTCTATTATAGTAAGAAAAAATGGTAAATCGTGGTAGTTCCTATTTCATATGGTTATTGTTCACCACATCATGCCAACTTAACAACACCTTTTCGAAAGATATATTACTAATATATTTTTTAGGTCAAATTAAAAGTTTAGAAGTTTGTGTCTATCTAGTCTCTAAACTTTAAAACGTGTCTAATAGGTTCTTAAACTTTTACTTTTGTATATAATATGTTTTTGAACTTAAAAATATGTTTAATAAGATTTAAAACTTTCAATTTTATGTTCAATAAGTAGTTGAAATTTTAATTTGTATCTCATATTAATCTTTAACATGCTTTGATATTTCTTTAAACTCATAGGCCTATTAGACACAATTTAAAACTTCAAGTTCACATACAAAATTTAGTTTTAAATATGTTAGATCAATTAGTTTTTAATAATTTTTAGATATGCTAGAAATCTATTAAACATAATAGGTAAAGGATTAAACAAAAAGTTAGACACATTTTAAGGTTAGAGATTAAACTGCCCTCAAGTTGACATATTATAACTTCACCTCTTTCTTACTTTTTAGTTCAACAATATGTAGGGTAAACAATCTGAAGGTACATATTTTATGCTAGTTGAGTTTTGCTCATGTTGGCTACAACTTACCACTTACTTAATGAATAAGGATAATTTATATTTATTAAGCTTAGAAAGAAGAGGCAAATCCATTATATACCCCTAAACTTTGAGAGTTTTCTAAAAAGTACTTCGAACTAAGAATTGAATCAATTTAATCTTAAACCTTCATAATTGAATTTGTTTAAATCCTTTGGGAGTGATTTATAAATATTTCACTTGGTTCTATTTAGACAATTCAAAATCACTTAAATAAAGTTGTTATTCTTTCCAAATCCTACCAACCTAATAAGAAAATTTATCATGTAATTCTTCTTAAATAAGTAAAGAAAAATAGAGAAATATGAGAATACGAAAACTCATACACATTAATTACAAGTCACTATTATCTATTTGACTTTAACATTCTATTTAATACGATGTAAATCATTCTTTTAAATAAGATTTATATATGTTTGAAAATGATGTATTATGAATTTCAATATAAAATTTTAAAGAATGGGCTAAATTATTACCTTATAACCGTTAATTTTTTTAATTAATTTAATTATTATTAGTCCTTGGTTCTAAAGTTTCTTAAATTTATGCCTCCCTTTAATAATTATTTGGTTTTGGTTTTTAGTTTTTCAAAATTAAGCCTATTTCCTTTTTATTTCTTATAATTATTCATCTTTCTAGAGTAACAAAGTTGAATTCTTAGTTAAATTTCAAAAATTAAAATATTTACTAGTGAAAATCTTGTTTATAGATTTTTTTTTTTTGGTAAGAAACAAAATATTTATCTAAATAAACTGAAAAAAAGGGTTTATGTTTTTTCCCTTGTTGCTGTGAACGTTAGTTTTACGTTTGTATGCCTCTTGGCGTGGGGCGGCCTACCAAAACGGAAGTTTCAAACGTGTAAGGACTTGACAGCTCCACCGGAACTTGCAACTGCAAATTCCTTTGCGCAAAAAAAAAAAAAAAAAAAAAAACAAAAAAAAATGTACTTGATTGTCTTTTTTCATTTGGTTGAGGGCATTTCTTGTACACCAATTGCGTATTTAAACCCAGCTCCCTTCTTCTTCCGTTCCTCATTCTGAATCTCACACCTAAAGTTTCAGAAAACCAATTCTCTGAGAGGTAACGCTTTCAATTTCTCCCCATTTGTCTCTTTCTTCTCTTCCTCTTCTTCATACCGATCTGTTTCTATTTCCCTGTTTTCATTATTGATCTGTTATTTGTTTCTTTTTCTTTGCTTCTCCACCTGCAACTCTCCCTATGCTTCACCCCAGATCTGCCTTAAATTCTCTTTATTTTGCTCTTAATTGTTTCTTCACTCCTCTCAGTTCTCTTCCGATCTCAGATCTTCACGCCTTTTTTTGCTATATTGCTTCGATCTGCATTCTTTTATTGTAATTTCTTTTTCTAGGAAGGTTTGTTGTTATGATGATAGTTGCATTTCGTCTTATTCTCACTGGAATTATGTTGATTTGGCTTTTTTGAGATCGAATTGAGATGCGACTTCTGGTTCTGTTCTCTCTGACATTATATTCCTAAGAGATGCATACACGATTAGTGATTCTGATTCTGTTACATTCTGAGTGATTTATTTTCCATGCTGTGTCGAGATCTTTGTTTAGATAACCAAGAGAAAGGAGTAGTGTTTGCAAGCGAAGTCGTGTTCTTCAAATCTTCTAGGTTCAATGAATTTTTTCTTTAGAATTGTGGAATTTTCTCTTATGATGTGTTCTTATTCATGTGGTAGTGGTATAGAATGATTTTAGGTGGAAGACTTTGTGACTTTTTCTTCACTTTTAATTTTCACTCCCCTTATATTGCAACCACTATTTTTCCAGATTATAAATTGAGAAAGCAAAAATGGTGAAGATCTGCTGCATTGGTGCCGGATACGTCGGAGGGCCTACAATGGCTGTTATTGCACTGAAGTGCCCGTCCATTGAAGTGGCTGTTGTGGATATCTCCGTGTCCCGGATCAATGCCTGGAACAGTGAGCAGCTCCCGATCTATGAGCCAGGTCTTGATGGCGTCGTGAAGGAGTGCCGAGGCAGGAACCTCTTCTTCAGCACTGATGTGGAGAAACATGTCTCTGAGGCTGATATTGTTTTTGTCTCTGTCAACACTCCCACAAAAACTAGGGGTCTCGGAGCTGGTAAAGCTGCAGATCTCACATACTGGGAGAGCGCTGCTCGTATGATTGCCGATGTATCGAAATCTGACAAGATTGTAGTTGAGAAATCGACTGTCCCTGTGAAAACTGCTGAGGCAATTGAAAAAATCCTTACTCACAACAGCAAAGGAATAAAATTCCAGATTCTCTCAAACCCTGAATTCCTTGCTGAGGGGACTGCAATTAAGGATCTGTTTAACCCGGACCGTGTCCTCATTGGAGGGAGGGAGACCCCGGAGGGTCAAAAGGCCATCAGTTCACTGAAGGCCGTTTACGCTCATTGGGTACCTGAAGACCGGATTCTCACTACCAATCTTTGGTCTGCTGAGCTCTCCAAGCTTGCTGCGAATGCTTTCTTGGCTCAGAGAATCTCATCTGTTAATGCTATTTCTGCTCTCTGTGAAGCCACTGGCGCAAATGTTTCACAGGTAGCCTATTCTGTTGGTACGGACTCGAGAATTGGACCCAAGTTCCTCAACGCTAGTGTAGGTTTTGGTGGATCTTGCTTCCAGAAGGATATCTTAAATCTGGTGTACATCTGTGAGTGCAATGGCCTTCCGGAGGTAGCAGAGTACTGGAAACAGGTGATCAAGATCAACGATTACCAGAAGAACCGTTTTGTTAACAGGGTTGTTGCCTCTATGTTCAACACGGTTTCAAACAAGAAGATTGCCATTCTCGGCTTTGCTTTCAAGAAAGATACCGGTGACACGAGGGAGACCCCTGCTATTGATGTGTGCAAGGGACTGTTGGGGGACAAGGCGCGGTTGAGCATCTATGATCCCCAAGTCTCTGAGGATCAGATCCAGAGGGACCTCACACTCAGCAAGTTCGAATGGGACCATCCTACCCACCTCCAGCCAATGAGCCCCACAACTGTTAAGCAAGTGAGCGTGGTGTGGGACGCGTATGAAGCAACAAAGGAAGCTCATGCAGTGTGCATCCTGACTGAGTGGGATGAGTTCAAGGCTCTCGACTACCAGAGGATATATGACAACATGCAAAAACCTGCATTCATCTTCGACGGGCGAAATGTGGTTGATGCAGACAAGCTGCGTGACATCGGTTTCATCGTGTTCTCCATTGGAAAGCCTCTTGATCCATGGCTGAAGGACATGCCTGCTGTGGCTTAGATATGCAGGTTCTGCTCCCTTCAATGGCTTTCTTCCTCTTTGCAAGGCAAGCAGTTGGATTCTTTTACCATATTTTTAATGTATTTTTGTTGGTTTTTCTTTCATTCTCATATCATATCTCTTGTCAGGACTTTTGAAGGTTTGAGACCATATGTTTTGCCTTTACAATTGTCCTCCAACCTATCGTTTACCTTCCCATAAAAATTTTTGTTAGAAATTTCATTACATTTTTCTTTGCTTTATAAATTCTCACACGTTTATATTTCTTTAAGATACACACAAATATTATATAACCCATAAACCGCAGGGGATGTGCCTTTTGGATTTTGAAAGACTTCTTTTTTTTACCACCATGTTAGTGAGTGAGATCATGTCTTCCAACTACATTATATGCTATATTTCTTTAGGTGCACGTTTGAAGTTTAAAATCATCATGTCCTAAAAAAAAAATGTTTGGCACTAAACTCATTTTTATTTAAACTATTTTAATAAAATTTGTTTAAAATACCCTTCATGGTTGCCAAACACTCTAATGTTTTCCATAATGACTTATTTTCTAAATTAAACACTAGAAAATGTATTCCAAACACATCCTTAAAATCACTTCAAACATCATTTTTGTTGGGTTATATGTCTTAAAACTCGTAGTTTTTGTAAATAAGTTAATTTTAGTACACACGAAGTTATTTAAGTGAATTAATTATTTATTAGCTCTGATACCAATTGATGAATAAAGTAGCATGCAGCAGAAGTTAATTTGATCAATTTTCACTCTAAGATGCTCAATTTAGAGGATTAAACATGTAATTAAAAAGAAAAACCAAAGTTTCAAGAACACCTACCCTTGAAGCACGAGTCTTCTCTACTATCCTCTAGGCTTAGATTTGATGGTGCGATCCAAAATTTGTGGTGAAATTGAGAAGGAAGGAAGGTTGGAAAGAAGATGAACAAATGATGAAATTTTGCAAAATTAACCCTTAATTAAACAAAATTCTTAACCATTTTTATGTTAAAATTATCTCTATTTATTAAAGAATAACATGCAATCCAATTGCATCAAAATTTGACGACACAAAATGGTTAATATAACTAAGCTCCTAGCTTAGTTAATGGGAAAATCCAATCTTCAAAAATCAATTTTAAAATTAATTTTCAATGAATTTTCAAAAATTGAATTAAAATTAATTTTTAATTTCAAAAAATAATTAAATAATTAAATAAAAAATAATTTAATAATTAATTAATTAAATATTATTTTAATATTAAATAATAAAATATTATTTTAATATTAAATAGTAAAATAATATCATTTTTCCCGCTCGTCCCGATTTTTCTTAAAAACCGATATGAATCCCTATTCATATGATTAATATTTAAATCATATTTAAATATTATAATTAACTCTATTTGTACCTTTAATTCGTAATTAAACGTTGATATATCGTATATATCTGACTTTCATTCCTTAAGCCAAAATTTGAACAGTTCAAGCTTATTCACCACATTATCTAAGATTTTAGCCATTTATGAGCTAGTAAAGGGACCTAATGGACCTACAGATCATGAGCTCTAACGATTTGAGATTAACTGACCAAACTCTTTAACCTAGTTAACCAACATTCATTAACTAACAAGACACTCCACTAAAGCCCGTAGCTGCACTCTCTTCACTGTAGATGTATTTGTGTCCATTTGATATAAACCATCATCGATAAGTCAATCCTTCACAGGTTGTTTATAACTTCAGCTAGGTCAAATACCGATTTACCTCTAAGTTACATCTTTTCTTCTTAAGTACAATTGTCCCTCTAATGAACAATTGATTTAGGATTAATCACTAAATCCATTCCCACTCGGGCTGGTGAGAGGATGGGGCTCCTTGTTCAAGTCTTGGGAACAACAGTTAAGAGAACAACCTCTCTACTATCCCTAAGTTGGGTAGGAGTGAATTCCGTCTTGCAAATTTTATGTCCCAAACTATCTACCCGGTCTTATCTCTGAAATGGGAGGAATGTTAAGCAGTGCTATTGAACTTACTCTCACCTATGCAGATCAAGGGATAATTCTGAATAAACAGGAGTTCATAGATAGCTCAAGATTCAGATCAAGTTATCTAGGTCATCGATAAGTTAAATTATTCAGTGTTAATCGTAAACGGAGCTAATACGTAACAGTGATTATTTTAGAGTCAGTCTTACACAATCTCATTATGTAGAATACCCCCGCTCACATGTCTCTACATGAACAAATCAGGATCACTTCATTTATGACACTTTATAACATTTGTGACAATCATGAAGCAAGCCGTATTCAATAGTGTCTCCAGGAAGAGGTACCCAACCTGATCCATATACTATAGACTATTGAGGCTACTTACTCGAACTTGATCTTGTTTATGTCTCCACATAAAGTCCAAGCACTCATGATAGTAACCAAGGGTTCGTAGTTTAATTGGATTTAAAGTTAATAAATAATTAATTCACTTGAATAACTTCATATGTACTAAAATTCACTTATTTACAAAAACTATGAGTTTTAGGACATACAACCCAACAAACTCCAACTTCGACTAAAAGTCCCAGTGGGTTACAACAAAATTGAGTACTGTAAGCCCCGTATTTGACTTTGTGAGAAGGCAAGATAAGAAGAGATCAAGAGATGGGCGTTTGGTAGGATAGTTGGCTGAAATGTGTGTGGGGGCAGAAAAATGGCTAAGTATCAGCTATGCGGTGGTGGCATTATGCCTTGACGGAGGTAGTTTTGGCGTGGACGCAAAGGCCATGAGGCGTTGAGGTCATGAGGCGTGGAGAGCCACTCTGCGCCGAAGGTTATTATGCGATGAACGCATTGAAGGCTACAAGGCGTTCAAAGTTGAAGGCCACGAGGCATCGAGAACCAATCTGCGATGAAGGTCACTATGTGGTGAACGCTACCATGCGTTGAAAGTGGGTATGCGTTGGTGCATAGAAGGTTGGCCGAGAGAACAATGTGTTCTTCAGCTATCCAGCGAGGGAGTTGGGAAATTGTAACATACAAAACCGAGGCTGTGCGTTGCTGAAGCCAAGTACAGAAGGTATGCGTTGATTAGATTATTATATAAAGACGAAGTGGAGTTTAAGTCGGTGGTATATATATAAGTGGACCGAGAATTCAATTGTTTTGATCACATTTCAGAGCTCGAGTTGATTCCATTTCGAAGCTAAACAACGGAGGGAGGTAGAAGAAGGTTTCATGTTGATTTGGAGTGGAATTCTCGTCGTTTCCGTGGAGGAAACTTGAGCTGGAGTGGAGGACTCAGGTGGTGTTACTTAATCAAGAGTAACGTTCAGTTTTGGGGGAAGAACGAACTGAGGAAACGGTGGTGTCACACCCCCTCCCGGATTATCCTCCATAACCCGAAAAGAGATGTGAAGACAGTTGTTACTGACTACCCTGTCACGTAACCCACTGTCAGCCTCACCAATCCACATGCTCTTGACAAACCTCGACTTCGATTGGCAACGGGAACTGTCATGCTACCTGAAAATGGAAAACATTTAAAAGAATGAGCTAATGGCTGAGTGAGTAACAGTTTTTGGCAATAATATGATTTAACTCTAAAACCGGTTACATTCGCATAACATATCACTTTCAAACACATTAGTTTATATATTCATACATCACTGCGGACACATGCTTATAAAATACTTTTTCCTTAGTTGAGGCGGAGCAATGCTTAACGCGACTCAACGTCGTTTTTCCTAGCTGTGTGGAGTAATCTCAACACATCAGCGTCATGTATATATATACCCCTATGTGCACATAGGTTACCCATATGCCTTCTACGAGTCTTTGAGCATTGGGTACCTTTATATTCCGGGCCGCCCACAATGCCTTCTACGAGTCCCTGAGCATTGGAGTCCCATTTTAATAAAACGGCTACCCTTTGGCCTTCTCCATGTCCCTAAGCCTCGGGTGCCCTTTCAAGTTTACTTAACACAAAACATATTTGTAAACGTTATATCAGTAACTCATAAGTTTACTGTTTCGAATTCTTATTTCATCAGCATGCTAAGTTCAATTTCACCTTCTAATATAAAACCGCATGCTTTTCATCAAGTATACTTTCAAATCTTTCTTGAAATCATAACAACACCATGCTTTTCAGAAAAGTTATGAAAACAAGTATTAATCATTCATCATACGTTTTATAACTCATAACAAATACCCAACATTCTCAAAGTTCTCAAGTACAACGCATGCTCTTGTCTCTAAGACGCATGCTCGTGTCTCTATAAGTCACATAATCATATTCTGTATATATATATATGAAAACACATACATTATTGCATTAGAAACCCATAAAATCATATTCATAAAATCTCATTTATATTTTGTAAAATGTAGGTGTTACTCACCTGTACTTGCCACAGAATACTTCTTTTCCTTTTCTCTAGTTCCTCTTCATGAGTTTCCTGGATGCAACGTTCTAACCATGGAACGCAAGACTCCATTTTCCTATGTCTGCTCCGTTGAACGCATCCTTACCCTTCAACGCAAGGTTGGTAACGCAAAGCTGATTATTTCTGCCAAGTGCATCCCGACTCCTCTTACTTCCCTTTCGGATGCGTCGCCCTCTCTTGGATGCAGGGTCCTTCATGGATGTGTCATCTAATCTTCTTTCTTGGCCGCATATTCCTACCTCAGACGTCCTTGTTGCCTTCTCTTTTCTCTCCAGAATTCTTCTTTTGGGAGTCATTAGTCACTCCTCTTTCCTCAAAATTCTATTTATAGGGGGCTTACCATTCAACTTTTCCTCCCCTTTTGCCACTTGTTTGCCACATGTCTCGCTGCATGCTTAATTTACCTTGCATTAATCCAAGTGTCACCTTGCATGATTTACTTAATATGCCTTTTAACACCTCCTACAAATAAGGTGTCAAATCTATACATAGCCACCTGGCCTTACTTATCTTGAGCGTCCAACATTTCCAACATATAACCATTTATGCAACACAACGCCCTCTTGCATTCATTAAGTTTCCTTTAAAGTTTGAGCTTCACTACTCAGAAAACTCTCAGCCAACTATACTACTTTTGACGCATTGAGATAATTCTGTCTTCAACGCGTAGGGACCTCAACGCATATCAACCTTACCAACGCATGGTAAGCCAAGTACGTTTCTTCCTCCGCCAACGCGGCGACTATTTTAGTTCACAACCCTTCGTGATCACCCTCAACGCATAGCTACACTGTAATAAACCAGTGCTTACACAATGCTACTAGGCGTTAATGACAAACGCTATATACTATCTGTATCCCATCGTGTCATACCATCTGTCCAACTCCTTTCTTATGTTCATAACAACTCTTTCTCAAGCTCTTTCTCTACGTGTTGGTCATATCGTGTTTATCTTTATTCCGTGTTCAATGACCATCTTCCTATCCTTGAACATTCCTTGATTACTCCCCAATTTATTCTTTTAACCTTTTCCGCTTCACTTCTTTCCATTCTCGATTTACTTCCATGCGTCCACTGTTGTGAATTATATTGTATGTGTGAATTAGACTAAGTGTTAAAGGATGTGTTTATGCGTTCAACATGTCATGTTTTGATCATGCTATGCGTTCTATCACTAGGCGTTGGTGGTCTTGTCAAGCTTTCCTATTCTTTTACCCAAGTATAAGCAAAGTAATAGGTGTTCTCGGTGAGTCCGAGGTCGGACACAGGGATTATATTGATTTAGTTTTTAATTGGATTTCATTCGTTACAGCGGTAACCAATATATAGTTGAAAGTTTTGTTTCTAATCTAAAGAAAGCGATTGTTTGTACACTAGACTAACAATTGTGGAATATGGAAAGCATGCGACACAGCAAGTTCAGCTAAAGATGTGTGTGAATGGATAAAGAAAGGGTTCGGGTTGATTAACATCTAACGTCGGAAACGCACAGTAGTATCCTATTCATGCTAGCGACTCTTCTCCAGATTGTCAGCCGCTATGTGTTATATGTCTATAACGCATAGGAGAGTGTTAAGAACCAAGGTTATCCCTGTAGACAGGTAACACTACTTTGGCCCTTGTCAATTGAGTTCCACAATCACTTACCCTCTCGAGCAGTCTGATTATTACTACTTATATCGATTTGTCAGATGGACATAAGCATCGGATTAAGCTCGCAATTGACAAGTTAAAATAGTTATACTGTGGTACCTAGTTAGATGCTAACGCAACCCTAGACCCTTGAGTGATTAGTCACTCATGGTTTGAAAGTATAAAGCGGACAGTTGAGAAAAGTGAGTAGACATGGAAGACAATTATATTGATGAAGATGAGATGCAATTTTTGATAAGTTCAATTCCTTGATACAAATCTAAAATTAAGATAGAAAATGAGAAAGAAAGCAGGGAAGGCGTCAATGTCTTGAGTCGCCCGGATGGAAGCGTGATGATTTGCTGTGAAGTGGTGCGGCGGATGGAAGACTCTTCTTTCTCGAGCTATTTGTCTCCGGCTGAAGTCTGAGAGAACTCTGCTGTCACTTATGGAGTTCTTCCGAGAATCAACAACCTTTCTCATCTCGCAGAGCTGCCTTTTTATAGATGATGAAATCGCAGTTAATGGCAAATCCGCTTGATTGGTGGCGAGATTGACACTGCGTCCATCTCGCCTGATTGCGTGATTCTCGGGCCAATTAAGATCCATCACTTAAGCCGCAAATCATGTCTATCAATCATTCGTCAATCTCTCAAGATTCCGATCTGATTCTCAGCGCCTTACCGTAACGGTTGTCTACGCGTCCATGCATAGTTTGGCTGATGTCAACGCGTCGTAGGTTGCTAATGCGAAGTTATGCGTTGAGTTGTTGTTAACGCGTCGTCAGGTTGTTTGCGTTCCGTTCAGATCATGCGTCCATGTAGAAGAGATTGCTAACGTGTCATCCTGCGTTAAGAAGTCATCAACGCATCGTCTGCATTCCTGCGTCAAAACATGCGTTTTAGGGCTCAAAAAGTGGTAAAATCATTATCTTCATAAAAATACAAGAGTATAACGCAAAGAAAGATTTATTAATGGAATTTAACATAAACTACCGCATGCTTCTCTATTTAAGCTCTATTTATCTATGAAAAAGGTTATAATAACTTGTATTTCTACAAGTTATCACACCCCCAAACTTAGATAAATGCTTGTCCTCAAGCATAACTTCTATCTAAGAAACTTCAATTATCTAAACAATTTTTCAACGCATTGACTAGTCTCTCAGAATGCTATACTCAATCAGCTACCCGTTAGTTATATTATTTCTCTACCTCTATATTCTTTTCTTTAGGACGGGTCTAATTTGTATGCGGCAAGCTTTCTTTTCAAAACTCTTTAACTCATTATTCACAAAATTTTTGTTTCTTCTTTTAACACTGAGTCTGAAAAGATGAAGATATAAAGTTCCTTTTTCTTTCATTGGTTTTATTATATGGTTATTAAGCATGTGTCGAGTAGGGTTACCCACCTTCGTTCTGACATACCAACGATGGGGTGCATGGAGGCAGCCAACTACGAGCAAGTGCCCTTCTCGACTAAACTCTTATCTAAGCTCGGTTTCCTCACTAGACATTGGAGTTTGTTATTTATCTATGCGTCGCTGATTACAATTATCCACCTTCGTTTTGACACACCAACTATGGGGTGCATGGAGGTGGCCAACTACGAGCAGGTGTCGTTTTCAGCTAAACTCTTAACAAGATAAATATATTAGTCTTGCCAGCGGAGTTTTGCTTTTCAAAGAATAATTTTTTTTTAATTTTTAAAATTTTTTTTTTACATGATTGAAATAAGTTCCTCATATTTTTATCTTTGACAGTTCAAACCTCTTCCACCCCCAAACTTGAGAGTAGCAAGGTCCTCATTGCTTAAATAGTAAACAAGGATTAAGTTGCAAAATTTTGTAAAAGAGGTTTGAATTGGCTGCTTGCATACATTCAAAGTAGGTTTGCGTTTCTAAGGAATAGTATGCAGACGCGTTGAAAGTAATCTAACTAAGAGAGTGTACAAAAAGTGTAAGCATGATTATCATCACAGTGACCAACTTTTCAACGCAAAGATAAAAGTTAAGACTAATTAAATGTACTTAAAATAAATTTACATCAAAGGACAACGCAAAGAGGAAGTTAAAGATCCATGCGATGAAGAAATGTTCATTCTATTAATTTGATTTTCACCAACGCATACAATTGAATATGAAGATACAAAATTGCAAGAAAAAAAATTACAACTCTTGACTACACCCCTAAAAATTTTTTAACCATCAGTCCTGTCTTCATCAGGTCTGCGTTGCTGCTCAGGTGCAGGGCGCTGCGGCACTGGGAAGACAAGGGGCTGTTGGAGGCGTTCTGGAATATCAGGGGGCAGGATTTTCGGTCGGATTGAGAGCAGTTGATGAACGTAATTTAATGTGAATTGGAATTGCTCCATCTGCCGGCGTGCTAACATATTCAATGAGTGCATCACAGGACGCAAGATCGATTGCTGCAGATATGTTTGCACTGTCTCCCACTCGAGGTCAAGTTGGCCTTCTTGCGGTTGTGGTTGCGTTGGTGGGGTAGGCGGGTTTGGCTGAGGTGGGGGAGTGGATGGAGTTTCGTCAAACGCAGGGGATGATGGACACATAAAAGTCGCGCTAAGATCCCCAAAGTGTGAGTCATCAACTCTTATTGGGGCGGAGGGTTTTGTGGAAGGTCGAGGTTTTGGATGTTTGGGGCGATGCGTTTTAGGAGGAGGTGGAGGTGGCTTAGGGCGTTGCGTCTCAGGAGGAGGTGGAGGTGAAGTTGGTTTGGTTGTTGGAAGTGGTGGTGAAGGGCTTGAGGTTGGGGAAGGTCTAATGGTGGCATCAGGACTTGCCACGCCCTTCAACTTGGACGGCTTCTCCTTCTTCTGCGGTTGCGGCTTTGGAGGCGGAATGGGTTGATGAGGTCTTTTGGTGGCCTTGGCAGGCTTTGGCAGATGTTGTGATCCTCTCATCAACCGACGCAGAGTCTTATGGGCGATTACGCCACTAACTTCAATCATCTTCTCTACGTCTAACACTTCCGTTGGCCCTCCGATGGAAGCATTGGCGTATAAGTTCATGATAAGAGTGGGGAAAAAGAGTTGGGAAAAAGAGTTGGCCCCTTGGCTTGCTGAACACCCCTCTTATCTGCGTCGCAATTATGCGTCCAACATCAAGGGTGATGTGACGAATAATGTAATATGCTGCCATCACCTGATCCCTTGATATTGTCTTGTCATGCGTTATAGGGATCAGCCGCTTCTTCACCAAATACACCCACAGGTTTGCCTCTGGTCTTAGGCTGCTAGCTGATAGCGTTTTTATACCTATGGGTGAAACATCCCACTTGGCCCCTTGCTTCGCCATTACCCGGATTGCGTCCTCCATTAACTCCTTTGGAGTTGATTCTATAATCTTATTTCCTTCCGCATCCAGGTTGTCCCTCAACTCATATATAGCGTTGATTTCCCTTGCGTTGAATGGGACTTCAGTTTCATCCACCACCACCACGTCTTCCTCTTCGTCTATGCTTCCGTTATAAAAATCTCGGACTACGTCAGGTTGGATCCAAAAGGTGCTGGAACAAAAGTTTCTCTAGCCGTGGTGGTCAATTATTTCGGTGATGTATGGCGGCACTGGGGCTTCTTCAGGGAAAAATCCCACCTTAATCATCAAGTTAGGGAACACCTTGCGTCTCTCTTTTCCTTCCTTCTGTTGTGGCGACGCATCAGCCACCTTCTCTTTTCCTTTGGCCTTAGCTGGAATTTCATTCACAGTTCTTTTCTTGCTCTCGGCCACTTTAGTTGGTGCTTCAGTCACCTTCTCCTTCCCTTTGCGTTTCTCATTATGCGTGCTTGGGAGTTTGGTGACTGACACCTCCTTTTCTTTCTTTTTCTTCTTCTCCAAGGTGCGCACACCTTGTTCTTCCCTCGCATCCTCCCCGATGCGTTCCTTCCTACTTTTCTTTTTCTTTTTCTTCTTGCCCTCCCCTTCCTCTTAGGCTCTTATTCTAGCAGCCAGCTCTTCATCTTCTTCAATTTGTAGCTCTCTTTCAAGCTCCTCGGCTGCTTGTTCTAATCTTTCTTCTTCCCTCATTTCCTCTTCAAATGCCAATGCGGCTTCTTCTATTTGAGGATCAGGAAGGCCTTGCGTCTCCCCTATTTCTTGAGGCCGCACTTCCCTGCGCGCCTTCTTGCGGGACAATGCGTCCTTGGCAATTTTCTCCACTCCTTGTCTTAGGGCCCTGAGCTCTTTTCTCAACTTGGCCTTCTTCTTCTTCTCTTTCTCTGCCAGCCTATCAAAGGATGTGGCCGCAATTGGGGACTCAGGTCTGTCTCCTTGCTCTGTGGTATTCGGCTCTTCATCCTCGGCAGATTCTTGTGATACCCTTCGTTTCTTCCTCAACAGGGGTACCACTTCCTCTTCCTCATCTCTTTTTCTCTTGGCCGCTGGCGGCCATCACAATTTTTCTTATGGTCCTTCATTGGAGTCCAGTGTCATCTCCTCAGCACTAATAGACGCAGGGACAGACCCTTGCGTTTCACGTGGCTCGCCTACGTCCTTCTTGCTGTAGGCTGCCTCTCCTTCCTTATCTCCTCCACTCTGTTCACCCTCCCGAGTCTCCTTCAACTGACTCTGGACCTCTTTTACCGGCGAGGGTGATTCCCTTCTGGCGTTTGAGACGGTTGCGTCCATCGGGTCACGCAGTCCGCTCAGAATTTCGGCTATCCACTCGTTTGGGGATTTTGCGAAGTTTACTTCCCCCACTATGACGGCCACCTCTTCTTCTTCCCCTCTTCCCGTTTCTTCCGTCCCTCTCTTGCTGGGTGGACGTGTCAGAGGAAAGGGCTGGTTGACCTCTCCGTCATCCTCCCTACCCTTCGCCTCCTTTTCCTCTTGAGCTATCCGCTCCAAAATGTCACCGAATACATCTCTTTCTTCTCTTCGGCGTACCTCACTGCTTTCGTGCAGTGTGTTGGCTTCATCGTGAACCGTTCCAGGAACCGGTTGCTCTGCCTCGGAATTTTTCGTGCTTAACCGTTGGCTTCCAACATTGAAGTTCGCGGCAGAAAATTCCCTCATGTTTTTCATTCTGGGCAGTGAGATGCAAGATTTGACCAGACTTTTGGGTTTTGGGGTAGGTATTGGGGTGATTTGGCTCAAGGGGCGGATGTTAAGAACTTCCACACAGTCGTCGGAGTCGTCAACTACTGGTGGACGAGTTGGGGTTCTGGCGAATGGCCGGAAGAATGGGTATATAGGTGGTCTTTGGGCAGTGGCTCTGATTCTGGATACAGAGAAGTTAGGGATAAACGGCAGGTTAGGGTTTGGAGATCTTGGTCTGACCGGAGAAGCAAAATGTAAGCACTGGTTTGCGTTGCCAAGAATTGTGGCACGGCCATGCGTTTGTGGCTATGCGTCTCAAAAGGGAGAAGTGGCCGAGAGCAAGGGCAAAGTAAAACTTTGACTGAGTATTGACTAAGTTTATGCGTTTGTGGTTAACTTATGGAAGTTAGTGAGTGGAAGTAGTTACTGTATTGATAGATAAGTAGTCTTGAAGGGGAGAGAAACGCACTTGAACCATACGTCCAAGTCACTTTGCGTTGAGGACAAGATGGTGTTGAAGTTGATTCGTTGAAGACAGATATTTGTTGAGGCACCTGTGCTGAAGACAGAATGGTCTACACACATCGAAAGTAGAATTTCAAGATGGAAAGGAATGCGTTCAAAATAGGAGGCGTGTGAGGACAACCACTATGTGTTGCAAGAGGAGAACCCTGCGCTAGTCTGCAGAGGAAATACGTAAGTAGCGGCCTAAGTCTTGGTGTTGATAAGGTTAGGTCGGCAGTATAAATAGCTGGATTAATTAAATGTTTAATCATTTTAAGGACAGTTCGAGAGCTTAAGTCGGTTCTACTCTTCAGATAAACTTCAGAAGAAGATTGAGGAGGGTGTTCTTGAGGGTTCCGGACGAAGTTTGATTCACATCGAAGCTGGAAACGAAGTTGGAAAGGGGGAATGACCGAAGCTACTTAGTTTGGTTGAGCAGTGACTGATATTTGGGACAGAACGTGAGGAATAAGCTGAGATCAGAGTTGAAAATTTAAGGTTAGTAAGTTAATGCAATTCCTAACAACTTTTGTAAAGGATGGTGTTGCTGAAATCGAAGTTTTACTACGTGAATCCTTAGGAAATCAGTGATTACAAGATTGTCTCGCAATCCAGAACAGCAGGAGGTAATTTCGGAATATCGCGAGAATGAGAAAGAGCTAAACCCTGAAATTTTAAGGTAAGCTTTAGAACGTGATTTCCTATAAGTATGCAGAAGGGAAGAAACTCCGAATCTGTATGGAAATGTGATTTTTCATAGGTTGAAGTAAGGACGAAAAGAAAGGAAGGAGTACAGTGCAGAGTGCCGTTGGAAAAATCAAGTATCGGCACACTGTCTAAGAATTTGCAGCGAGACGGGTAACGCTGAGACGCAAAGGAGCTTTCCATCTCACAAGTATCGCTAGATAACGCTGAGTATCGTTGCTCAGGTAGGTAACGCTGGTGCTGTTTTATCAAGTATCGCTAGCAACTGTGCTATTCTATTGGGTATCGCTAGTAACAGTCATTCTTGGCGGGTGTCGCTGAGATTCTCATTATAAGTCAGTAGAGGAAAGGAAAGGAAGTTAGTGTTGTCTAACGCAGGGTGTGTTTCTTGTGCAGACCGAGAAGAGATAAGAACAGTGTATAAACCACATAAGCCTAGAAAGAGTTGTGAGTGACACTTTTCTTGATTTAAAATGAAATTTATTGAAAATGTTTGGCTTAGTTTTCTTACGAATTATGGCCTTGAGATGAATGCTTTCTTAAAAAAAAACTTGATGTTTGATGATGTTTATAAGGCATGTTTTATGCATTTCTATAAGATGTGCAATGACATGTTTTGAAATATTGTTTATCGTGATAAATCGATTTTCATGAAAGATTTTTATATGAACTACTATGTGAAAGAAATTCTGAAATGTTTTAAGAGGAGGCTCAGTGCTCAAGGACATGAGAAGGCATGTGAGTTTCTCTGGGACCCAGTACTCAAGGACATGAGAAGGTACATGGGCAACCCGACCTATTCCTATGTGCACATAGAGGTTAAGCTGGCTAGTGCACCGAGCTTGCTCTGCCTGAAGCCAGGGATGATTTCGACGTTGGGTGCGTAGAAACATTCCTCCGCCTCAACTAAGGGAAAAGTTTGAAAACTGCTTTATGTTGATAAATTTCTTGAAAACACTTTGATGTGATTTTAGTATTGATTTATGAGAATGATGAATTTCGTGAAAAGCATCTTACATCTGAATAAATGTTAAACTCTGATTTACTCATTATACGAAACGTGCCTGTTTTAAATGAATGCCGTTTTATAAAGAATTGTCACTCACTAGGCTATTAGCTTATGTTTCCAAATGTTTTCTTTTTCCCTCCCCAGGTAGCAAGGACGTTCCTGGTGCTTCGCCTAATACAGCTCATCCTGCCTAAGCCTCGATCATCAAGATTTAGTGAAGTTTGGGAGTTGTACGTTGAATATACTTATGTGAATGGCATGTAGAGCATATACTTTAAAATGGGTACTGTCAATGGTGTTGTGAATGTTGTATTTTGGATATGAGGATGAATTCATAATATGCATTAAAGGTGTACCCTTACAGGAAATCGTATCAGGTTATAAGCATGCGATGTATAACTGTGTTTTATGTTCTGTATATAAGTAAATGTAAGTGCAGGAAAAGTTAGGGCAATATGCGTCACAAGAGGGGTGATGTTTATTGTCTTCCCACTCCCCCTTAGGTTAGATGGGTAATCTGGGAGGGGGTGTGACACAAAAGGCCTCGCAGGTTTGGAAGGATGAAATGTAGGTAGAGAGAAGAATGGAAATCGAGGGTTAAGAAATACCTCTGGGACTGGTGTAGATGATGAAGAAGGTCTTGGGGAAATGTTGCCGGCGAGGTGTTCTTGTGGGTTGGACTGGTTAGACATATGAATTCTACTAGAACACAAATCGCCAGAGGTTTAAGAGAGATGAAAGGTTTCGAAAATGGAAAATGGGAAATCAGATCGCGTTTATAAAGGGCTAATTTAGCCGTTGGTAATTAATGCGGATTCGCGATATCCGGAATCCCACTGATCAAGGCAAATTTTATCGAGCCGCACACCCATCAAGTGTGATGGGAGGCTAATTAACGCACACAGAGCACTTGAGTGTTTTGGCACTTGAGTGTTTTTCTGGGAAAGACGCGTAGATTGAGAAGACATCTACGTTTCACCTAGTGCTCTATCTAAACGCCGTGAACTAATGATAAACGCATACTGATGAACGCCTGGTTCTCAGGTTAGATTATGCGTTTTAAGTTAAGTATTGTGCGTTTGACAAAATATGTACGGCTCTAACCTTTCCTCTAACCTTAATTCGATACACACAGAAATTGTTTATCGATGAACGCATAGTTTACTTATGCGTTGGACGCATGCATGAATAATAGATTATGCGATGAAATCAGATTGTTTAAAAACTCGACGCCTACTTTCATGCTTATCTCATTTACATTTATAAACTGAAATTAAAGAAATCAATACATGCTAAAAACAAAATACAAACAGAAGCAAGAAAATAAAATACAATAAAATAAAATAACATACTATAACAAATTCAAATAAAAATAAAGCAAGGATAAAAGAAAGCGTCCCTGGAAATGTAGGCATTCGGCAACGCAGGGACCTTTCGACGCAAGCTCAGTCATTACACTCGCGTAGGTCAATGGAGGTTTTGTTAATTTCGAACTTTCCAATGTGGTAGGGCTTTACCCTTTGTCCATTGACCTTGAAGGATGTGGTTCCGGCTTCGTTTGTCAGCATGACCGTACCATGCGGGAACACTTCCTTGATTATGAATGGACCCGACCAGCGAGACTTCAGTTTACCTGGAAACAAACGCAACCTTGAATAAAATAACAGGACCTTCTGGCCAACGTATAGAGTTTTCTTACTAATGTTTTTGTCGTGCCATTTTTTGGTCCTTTCTTTGTACAACTTTGCGTTCTCGTAAGCTGAATGCCTCCACTCCAGGAGTTCATTTAGTTGAAGCTTTCTGGCTTCGCCGCTTGCGTCCTGGTCTAAATTGAGCTTTTTCATGGCCCAAGTGGCCTTGTGTTCCAGCTCAAGCGGGAGATGGCATGCTTTCCCAAACACCAACGCATAGGGTGACATGCATATCGGTGTTTTGAATGCCGTTCCGTATGCCCATAGAGCTTCATCTAATCTCTCCGTCCAGTCCTTCCTTGATGTGCTCACAACTTTTTCCAGTATGGACTTGATCTCCCGGTTTGTTATTTCAGCTTGGGCATTTGTTTGTGGGTGATAGGCAGTTGCTACCCTGTGCGAGACATTAAATTTAGTCAGTAAATTAGTGATGATGCGATTTATAAAATGTGTACCTTCATCACTAATTATCGCCCTTGGTGTCCCAAATCGAGAGAAGATTTGTTTCTTTAAAAACTTGGACACGGTGTTCGCGTCATTCTTTGCATAGGCTGCTGCTTCTACCCACTTGGATACGTAGTCGACCGCTACTAAGATATATTGATTGCCGTAAGAAGGAGGAAATGGTCCCATGAAGTCGATTCCCCATACGTCGAACAATTCAACTTCCAGCATTGAATTGAGAGGCATCTCATTTCGGTTGGAAATGTTGCCTGTTCTCTGACAACGATCGCAAGATATGGTCAGGCGTCTTTAAATAATGTGGGCCAGAAATACCCACTTTGCAGCACCTTTACAGTTGTTCTCTGCCCTCCAAAGTGTCCTCCGTAAGGTGCTTCATGACAGCTTCTCAAAATATTATGCGTTTCATATTCTGGAACGCATCGACGCAAGATATGGTTAGGGCCAAGTCTGTATTGATATGGCTCATCCCAGCAGTAGAACTTACTTTCATGTTGGAGCTTTTTCTTTTGTTGAGCGTTGAATTCTTCAGGCCATTGGTTGCAGACCAGGTAGTTTACTATATCTGCGTACCACGGTTCTTGGCTCTCTGCGTTCATGACGTGCTCATCTGGGAATCGTTCCTCTATATCACTCCAACTTTCCTGGACCTCTTTATTTTCCAACCGAGATAGGTGGTCCGCAACCTGATTCTTGGTTTCCTTTCTATCTTTAATCTCCAAATCAAATTCTTGCAACAGCAATACCCATCGGATGAGTCTAGGCTTTGCGTCCTTTTTCGCCATCAAATATTTGATCGCAGAATGATCACTATAGATGGTCACCTTTGACCCTATGAAATATGCTCTGAATTTGTCAACTGCAAATACTATGGCTAACATTTCCTTCTCAGTAGTGGTATAGTTCTCCTGAGACGCATTCAACGTTTTACTAGCGTAATAGATAGGGTGCATTATTTTCTTTTTTCTTTGCCCCAATACTGCTCCCACCGCATGGTTACTTGCGTCGCACATTAGTTCAAATGGGAGAGATGTAAGCACTGATTTGCGTTGTCAAGCGTTGAGGTGTAGCCATGCGTTTGTGGCTATGCGTCTCAAAGGGAGAAGCGGTAGTGAGCGAGAGCAAGAATTTTTGGAAAGTAAAATTTTGGCTAAGTGTTGGTGAAGTCCATGCGTTGTGGTTGATTCACGGAGGTTAGTGAGCTGAAGTAGCTACCCGCGTTGAAGGATAAGTAACTCTGGCAGGGGAAGAAATGTGCTTGAACCATGCGTTTAAGTCGCTCTGCGTTGAGGACAGTTATGCGCTGAAGTCGATGCGTCGAAGACAGACATGTGTTGGAGTCACCCCGCGTTGAAGATAGAATGGTCTTGACGCGACGAAAGTAGTATTGAGTGACGGAAGGGTATGCGTCAAAAATAGGAGGCGTGGAGGATGATACTATGCGTTGGGTGTGGTAAGTTAACTTGAGTGCCGTGCGTTGAGAGGAGTATCCTGCGCTAGTCTGCGGGTGAAAGGTAAGTCAGCATAAGTTCTGGTGTTTGTGAAAGCTAAGTCGGTAGTATATATAGCTAGATTAATTAAATGTTTAATCATTTTTAAGACATTTCGAGAGCTTAAGTCGGTTCCATATTTCAAACAATTTCAGAAGAAGATTGAGGAAGGTGTTCTTGAGGGTTTTGGACGAAATTCGACTCATATTGATGCTGAAAACAAAGCTGGAACAGAGGAATGACTGAAGTCACTTGGTTTGGTTGAGCAATGCCTGATAATCGGAGTAGAACGTGAAGAGGAAGTCGAGTTTAGAGCTGAAAATTTAAGGTTAGTAAGTTGACATAATTCCTAACAACTTTTGTAAGGGATGGTGATGCCGAAATTGAAGATTTACTATGTGAATCCTAGGGAAAAACAGAGTTTACAAGATTATCTCGCACTCCGGAACAGCAGGAGGTGATTTCGGAATACCGTGAGAACGAGGAGGAGTTAAGCCTTGAAACTTTGAGGTAAGCTATAGAACTTAATTTCCTATAAGTTTGTAGAAGAAAGAAAGTTCTGAATCCGTATGGAAATGTGACTTTTAATAGATTGAAGTAAGAACGAGAAGAAAGGAAGGAATAACGGTGCAGACTGTCGCTGAGACTCAAGTATCGGCACACTGTCTGAGTATTGATAGCGAGACAGGTGTCGCTAAGACGCAAAGAAGCCTTCCATCTCACAAATCTCGCTAGATAACGCTGAGTATCGCTGCTAAGGTAACGTAACGCTAGTGTTGCTCCATCAAGTATCGCTAGTATCAGTCCTTATCGGCTGGTATCGCTGGGATTCTCACTTATAAGTCAGTAAAGAAAAGGAAGAAAATTTATGTTAATTAACGCAAGGTACATGTCTTCTGCAGGCCAAGAAGAAATAGGAAAAGTGTATAACCCACGTAAAGTCTAGAAAGAGTAGTGAGTGACTATTTTATTCTTCAATCCTATTTTATTGAAAATGTTCTTATGAAGCATGATTTTCAATGAACTGTTTAATATGAAAAATGTTGATTGCACTTCTTAAAAGGCATGCTACATATTTCTAAAGTTGATAGAAAGCATTTATGTGAAATGTTATTGAATAAAGTTTTGTATGATTTCTATGAAAGGATTTTCATATGAACTATTATGTGAATGAAACTCTAAAACGTTTTAGAGGAGGCTCAGTGCTCAAGGACACGAGAAGGCACATGAGTTTCCCCGGGACCCAGTACTCGAGGACATGAGAAGGTACATGGGCAACCCGTCATATTCCTATGTGCACATAGAGGTTGATTTGGCTGGTGCGTCAAGTTTGCTCCGCATTAATGGATTTTATGGAAAGCATGTTTAGTTGAACAAATGTTAAACTCTTGCTTATACGTTATACGCAGCATGCCTGTTTTCAATAAATGCTCGTTTTACAAAGATTTGTCACTCACTAGGCCGTTAGCTTATGTTTTCCAATGTTTTCCTTTTCTCTTCCCAGGTAGCAAGGACGTTCCCGGTGCTTAGCCTACTCCAGCTCACCCTGCCTAAGTCTCGAGTTCTCAAGATACAGTCAAGTCTGAGAGTTGTACGTTGCACATGTTTTATGTAAATGGCATGTAGATCATATAGTTTAGAGTGGGGATTGTTGGTGGAGTTCTGTACATTGTATTATGGATATTGAAGTGAAATTATGCTATGTAGTAAAAGCGTACCTTATACAGGGAATTGTATCAAATTAATAGCATGCGTAGTATGACTGAGTTCTATGTATGTATATGAGTAAATGTATGCACAAGAAGGAAGGTAAGAAGAGACATTATGCGTCACAAGAGGGGTGATGTTTATTGTCTTCACATTTCCTTTCAGGATAGGTAGGTAATCCGGGAGGGGGTGTGACAAGAGACCAGTCAAGTGCAACTAAAATTGGTGCTGAAATCAGAGCTTGCCTTAGAGACTCGAATGCGTTTAGGCATTTACCGTCGAAATTAAATTCCCTGTTGGCTTCCAGCAGCTCGCTCAGTGGTTTTGGTACTTGCGAGAATCCAACGTGTTTACATTTGTGGGGGCTGGGAGTTTTTCTATCGCATCTATCTTTGCTTGATCCACTTCCAATCCAACCTTTGAGATCTTATGCCCCAACACAATACCCTCAGTGACCATAAAATGACATTTTTCCCAGTTGAGGACTAGGTTTGTGTCTTCGCATCGCTTTAGCACTCGTTCTAGGTTGGTCAAGCATTCATCATATGATTTCCCAAATACTGAGAAGTCGTCCATAAACACCTCTACTGACTGTTCCAAATAGTCAGAAAATATTGCCATCATGCACCTATGGAACGTCCCTAGTGCGTTACATAGCCCGAATGGCATGCGTCTGAACGTAAAGGTGTCATATGGACACGTGAACATTGTCTTCTCTTGATGTTCCGGAGCTATCATGATCTTGTTATAGCCGGAGTATCCGTCCAGGAAGCAGAAAAATTCATTTCCTGCCAGCCTATCTAGCATCTGGTCGATGAATGGTAGTGGAAAGTGGTCCTTCTTTGTTGCCGCATTCAGCTTGCGGTAGTCCATACAGATGCGCCAGCCAGTGACCGTTCTTGTTGGTATTAATTCATCCTTACTGTTCATGATCACTGTCATTCCTCCTTTCTTTGGTACACACTGAACTGGGCTTACCCAGCTGCTGTCGGAGATTGGATAAATGACCCCTTCGTCGAGCCATTTGATGATCTCTTTCTTTACAACCTCCTTCATCGGAGGGTTAAGCCTGCGTTGCCTTTCAACTGAGCCATCTTTACCTTCTTCCAACCGAATTTTGTGCATGCAGTATGAAGGGCTTATTCCTCTAATATCCCCTAAGGTCCATCCAATGGCTTTGATATGATTTTTCAGTATCTCCAGCAAAGCCTTTTCATATTCTGTAGTCAACGCAGAGGATATGATGATCGGTAGCGTGCTCTCTTCCCCCAAATAGGCATACTTTAGATGCGTTGGCAGTGTTTTAAGCTCAAGGGTTGGTGGCTCTTCTAAGGACGGCTTTGTTTTCTCCGTGGTTTGGTTGCTTAAGTCTAAGCATTCAAAGCTTGCGTTGGAGATTAAACCTATTTCCGCCTCTCTTCCCTCATCCAGTTCATCCAGTAGTGTTTCATTTTCAGCATATGTGTCGATGATGCTTGCCTTTTCTTCAATTATCTCTTCAATCATCTGGCAAGAATGAAAATCATCAGGATATTTCAACGCATTAAAAACATTAAATTTTACCTGCTGGTCGTCCACTCGAATGGTTAACTCCCCTTCCTGGACGTCTATCAGGGCGCGTCCAGTGGCTAAGAAAGGTCTTCCCAGGATGATGGGCACCTCTCTGTCAGCTTCATAGTCCAGAATTATGAAGTCGGCCGGGAAGATAAATACACCTTCACAAGAACATCCTCAATTTTTCCTTCGGGATGCTTAATGGAACGGTCAGCGAGTTGAAGCATGACAGTGGTTGGCCGTGCTTCCCCTATACCCAACTTCTTGAATATAGACAGTGGCATTAAATTTATGCTGGCCCCTAAGTCGCATAGTGCCTGATCTACATCCATTCCTCCTATAGAACAGGGCAATGTGAAACTCCCTAGATCTTTCATTTTGGCGGGTATATTACTTTTGAACAATGCACTGCATTCCCGCGTTAATGCGACTGTCTCAAACTCTCCGAGCCTTCTTTTCTTAGATAATATGTCTTTTAGAAATTTGACATAGCTCGGCATTTGTTCCAGTGCTTCCACCAACGGAATGTTGATGTGAAGTTGTTTGAGAACGTCTAGGAATTTTCTGAAGTGGCCCTCATCATTCTTCTTCTTTAAGCATTGAGGAAAGGGCGGACGCATAGGGGGAGTGATATTCTGAGATACCGATGCAGGGTTTGCCTGCGTTGCTTTTTCTCTCCCCTTTCCATTTGCTTGTTCTTGAGAGGTTGTGGTGGTGGATGAAGATTGCGGTTCACTAGTAGATGTTACGGGAGGTAGTTGTGGAGTGATGTGAGGCTGCAGATTTCATTGCATCCTCTGATCTTGCGTTTCAGTGGGAAGAACCTTCCCACTCCTCAATGTCACAGCTTGACATTGTTCCTTACTGTTACCTCGTGGGGCTTCGGTATTACTAGGCAATGCTCCTTGGGGTCTGGTATTGCGATCACTTGCCATTTGCCCACTTGAAGTTCTAAATTTCAAATTGCAATGGCATGGCTTTTTATTTCTCCCATTTGGTTCTGGAGCATTGCTTCCAGCGACTTACGCATTTCTTCATTTTGAGTTGTCGTTTGACGCATAAGTGCTTCAAGGGATGATGATGATGAATTTGCTGACTGGTTTCGTTACGCTTGATGCCCTTGAACACCTTGATTGTACACGGGGTTGTTGTTTCTCTGCGGCTGTTGCCCAGTTCCCTGCATCTGTGATTGGTTTCCTCCCCATCCAAAGTTAGGATGGTTCCTCTAACCCAGATTATAAGTCTTGGAATATGGGTTGTTTTGAACATAGCAGACAGACTGTGGGTTATAGAGACATATCGTATAAGTGGCCCTCACCGCATTGCACACAGCTTACAGATGCTGTTGCATTCACCGTGTTCATTGCGTCCATTGATGCAACTGTTCCACCTTGGTTGTTTAGTGCAATTGTTTGCAGCAAGGATGTCATGTTGGCGATCTGAGCTGAATGGTTATTAGTCGCATCCGTTTAAATCATTCCAGCTTGCGTTCGTCTTTTGTCCATGTACCTGGATCCATATCCATCATCCACCCATTCATCAGTGTTCCTCGAAATTCTGTCGAGGATCTCCTTGGCTTGCGTATAAGTTTTGTCCATTAAACCTCCTGCTGCAGAGGCGTCAGCCACTGATTGTGATGTTTTGTTCAGTCCTCCGTAGAAAATCTCCATCTGTACACAATCAGGGATACCATTATGGGGACAATTCCTTACAAGCCTTTTAAACCGGGCCCATGCTTCACTAAGCGTCTTCGAGTCCTTTTGCTCAAAGGTGACAATGTCTTGTCTCCTCTTTGCACTTACCGTCGGAGGAAAGTATTTCTGCATGAACTTTTCAACCATCTTGCCCCAAGTTGTAATCTCACCAGGATCAAAAGAATACGCCCATTGTCTTGCCTCATCTCTGAGAGAAAATGGGAATAGCGTCAGTCTGATGCTATCTTGCGGTACTCCAGCCATAGGGAATGCACTACAAATTTCCAAGAAACTTTTCAGGTGTGCATGTGGATTTTCACCCATTGAAACCCCCAAACTGCCCTGCGGCTTGCAGCATCTACAACATTACTGGTTTCATTTCAAACCTTCCGTTACCCTCGATGCTTGGTTGTAGAATTCCCGGTGCAAAATTGTATAAATTTGGCGACGCATACTTCCTCATCGGGTGATTTCTATCATGCGCCAAGAGAATTGGGTTTGTATCATAGTTTGCGTGCTCTTGAACATTTGCGTTCTGCCTAACCTCAGCCTGAGGAGCTTGAGGTTGATTATTTTGAGCATCCATGTTCTCTTCAGTAGTTTGATTGCTCCTTCTTTGCTTATTCTGTCTTATCCTTCTTCTGAAGGTCCTCTCAATCTCCGGGTCAATATCAAATGTTGGGTTATCCCCTTCACTCATATACTATTAGAAGCCTCTGACAGAAGAGAAGCTTGCTATACTCCGTCGACTGAGGAATTCTGCAACACAATAATCTAAAGAAAATAATTAAATCAATGAAATAATCCCCGGCAACGGCGCCAAAAACTTGTTGTGAATTATATTGTATGTGTGAATTAGCCTAACGCAAAGTGTTAATGGATGTGTTTATGCGTTCAACATGTCATGTTTTGATCATGCTATGCGTTCTATCACTAGGCGTTGGTGGTCTTGTCAAGTTTTCCTATTCTTTTACCCAAGTATAAGCAAAGTAATAGGTGTTCTCGGTGAGCCCAAGGTCGAACACAGGGATTATATTGATTTAGTTTTTAATTGGATTTCATGCGTTACAGCAGTAACCAATATATAGTTGAAAGTTTTGTTTCTAATCTAAAGAAAGCGATTGTTTGTACACTAGACTAACAATTGTGGAATATGGAAAGCATGCGACACAGCAAGTTCAGCTAAAGATGTGTGTGAATGGATAAAGAAAGGGTTCTAGTTGATTAACATCTAACGTCGGAAACGCACAGTAGTATCCTATTCATGCTTGCGACTCTTCTACCGGTTGTCAGCCGCTATGCGTTATATGTCTATAACGCATAGGAGAGTGTTAAGAACCAAGGTTATCCCCGTAGACAGGTAACACTACTTGGTCCTTGTTAATTGAGTTCCACAATCACTTACCCTCTCGAGCAGTCTGATTATTACTACTTATATCGATTTGTCAGATGGACATAAGCATCGGATTAAGCTCGCAATTGACAAGTTAAAATAGTTATACTGTGGTTCCTAGTTAGATGCTAACGCAACCCTAGACCCTTGAGTGATTAGTTACTCATGGTTTGAAAGTATAAAGCGGACAGTTGAGAAAAGTGAGTAGACATGGAAGACAATTACATTGATGAAGATGAGATACAATTTTTAATAAGTTCAATTCCTTGATACAAATCTAAAATTAAGATAGAAAATGAGAAAGAAAGTAGGGAAGGCGTCAATGTCTTGAGTCGCCCGGATGGAAGCGTGATGATTTGCTGTGAAGTGGTGCGGCGGATGGAAGACTCTTCTCTCTCGAGCTATTTGTCTCCGGCTGAAGTCTGAGAGAACTCTACTGTCACTTATGGAGTTCTTCCGAGAACCAACAACCTTTCTCATCTCGCAGAACTTGTAACACCCTGTTCCTGAAAACCTAAGTATTTATATAATTGGTAAGGATAAAAGGATAAAGAGTGTGGATTAACGGAACATGTAAACGAGAAGTTAAGATTTTGTAATTACTAAATTATGGCCAATAAATTCTGTGCGTGGAAATGAATGGTATTAAGAAGAGGGTAGACATAATTCTGGAAATCAGGCTGACGCATGAATGGATAAGTATAACGCAAGTAATAGTTAATATTGAGTTACCAAGTTACGAGATTAAATGTTAATAATGGCAAGTTAAATGAGGTGAAGTACCATGCGTCGATGATGTAAAATGGAGTAGAACCATTGCGTGGGAAAAGTACTTTGCGTTGGAAGGGTTGGCAACGCGTCGGAAAGTGGAGTGAAGAAAAGTAATGCATTAAGCGTTATGAAGCAACAGTATGGAGGAACTTGGGTTTTGATCACAACTGTGCGTTGGTAAACCATGCAATAAGTTGTAACTATGCGCTGAAGGTTAGCGATGGATTGAAAAACTATGCGATGAGCAACGGCTAGGCGTTGGGAGTTTGCTATGCGATGGCAAAGCGACGCGTTGAGGAAACTGAAATTCTAAATAGTTAATAATTGAGATGATAAACGTTAAAGGATTATTATATGCTAGTAGGACTTCAGTGATTAGTAAGGTCTTACTATGCGATGAGGAAGTTATGAGGTGAGGAACCATTAGCTATGCATTGAGGAGTTCTGTGTTAAGAACAGCTATTAGCTATGCGACGAGGGTTTATGAGTAGAAGGTGACTACCATTGGTTAATAAGTTATACGTGGAAGAGCTTAACGTTTTAAGAAATGAAAATGTTATCAAGATCTCGGGTAAACGCATAGGAAAAGTTAAAGCAGGAAATGGTTAAAGGAATAACCTTGGTATATAATTCGAGAACGCATAGAGGGTAAAATCAAGGGACTTAAAGGAAGGTCATGAACGCGGAATGATGTAAAGATGAATGCAAGAGGATAAATGCATAAAGAAAGAACTTGAGTTGAATGTGGTAGAGAAATGGAAATAAAGGTCTATAAACGCATAGGAACACAGGAATGATTGGGTAGTTGTATATTGGAACATAACGGACGCATAAGGTAAGCCTAAATGCCAGGTGGTTACACATGATTGGGACACCTCATTAAGTAGGAGGTGTTAGAAAGCATGATAATCATCTCATGCAAAGTGACACTTGGACTAATGCATAGTTGATTAAGCATGCAACATGACATGTGGCAAACAAGTGGCAGCAAAAGAGGAGAAGTAGAATGATAAGTTCTCTATAAATAGGACCTTGAGGGGAAAAGTAATGACTGATGATTCGGTGATAATAATTCTTGAGAAGAAAGGAGGAGAACTGAAAGAAGAAAACCTTGCGTCTGTAAGAGGAAGTCTGCGGCCAAAGAGGAAGACAACCTTGACACCTAAGTCATCTGGTGTTAAGAAGTTGGCTTGCGTCGAGAAGGGTAAGTCTTGCGTTTTACACGAATTCAACATAAAGGGGTAAACGCCACGATACGTTCAAATTAGACCTTGCGTTCAAGGAAGGTCGACGCATCCGAAAGAGTAAGAAGAGTTAGTCTGCACCTTGCGTTTAAGGGCAGGCTTGCGTCCAACTTGTTACCAAAAATAGTTTGCGGGGTAGAAGACCAAACCCTTTTGTTCAAGGAGCTCGGGAAAACAAGGATTGGAAGGAAAAGAGGAAATATCTTAAGAAATAGTGAGTGACTCTTCTTCTTTCAAAACTGAACTTGTTGAAAATATTTTTATGTGATATGGTTTTGTGATAATTGATCTCATGAAACGCATGATGTTTGATCTTAATGTTTAAAAAGCATGTTGTATCGGATTGTTTATTATATGGAAAGGCATGTTGTAAGAAACGGTTTATCAAGAAACTTCCTATTTTCTATGAAAGGTTTTATGTGAAATATTGAATAAAGTTTGTATGATTTCTATGAAAGGATTTTCATATGAACTATTATGTGAATGAAATTCTAAAACGTTTTAGAGGAGGCTCAGTGCTCAAGGACACGAGAAGGCACGTGAGTTTTCCCGGGACCCAGTACTCAAGGACATGAGAAAGTATATGGGCGACCCATCTTATTCCTATGTGCACATAGAGGTTAAGCTGGCTAGTGCATCGAGCTTGCTCTGCCTAAAGCCAGGGATGATTTCGACGTTGGATGTGTTGAGCCTTGCTCCACCCCAACTAAGGATGTTTTCGACGTTGAGAGCGTTGAGCTTTGCTCTGCCTCAACTAAGGGAAAAGATTGAAAAACCAAATGGTTTTCTCTATAAATATTCTAGAAAATGATTCTGTGGATTTAGAACGGATTTACGTGAATGACAAAGAATTGTGGAAAATCTGTTCCTGTTGAATCCTTCTTTTAATGCGTTTTACTGTAACATGCCTCTTTTCGAATAAAAGATAGTTTACAAAACTTGTCACTCATGGGGTTTAGCTCACGTTTTCCCATGTTTTCTAATTTTCCAAGTAGCAAGCGAGTTCGGAATGCTATGCCTACGTCGAACCTCGTCTGGGTCGTCTTTGGTAAAAGGAATGGTTAGTCAGTGAACCTTACAGAGAAGTCAAGGTTACTGACTTCACATCTTCTTTCGGATTATAGAGGATAATCCGGGAGGGGGTGTGACAGAACTGCCCTTTTATAGATGATGAAATCGCAGTTAATGGCAAATTCGCTTGATTGGTGGCGAGATTGACACTGCGTCCATCTCGCCTGATTGCGTGATTCTCGGGCCAATTAAGATCCATCCCTTAAGCCGCAAATCATGTCTGTCAATCATCCGTCAATCTCTCAAGATTTCGATCTGATTCTCAGCGCCTTGCCGTAACGGTTGTCTACGCGTCCGTGCATAGTTTGGCCGATGTCAACGCGTCGTAGGTTGCTAACGCGTAGTTATGTGTTGAGTTGTTGTTAACGCGTCGTCAGGTTGTTTGCGTTCCGTTCAGATCATGCGTCCATGTAGAACAGATTGCTAACTTGTTGTCCTGCGTTAAGAAGTCATCAACGCATCGTCTGCATTCCTGCGTCAAAACATGCGTTTTAGGGCTTAAAAAGTGGTAAAATCATTATCTTCATAAAAATACAAGAGTATAATGCAAAGGAAGATTTATTAATGAAATTTAACATAAACTACTGCATGCTTCTCTATTTAAACTCTATTTATCTATGAAAAAGGTTATAATAGCTTGTATTTCTACAAGTTATCATCCACCCTTTCCATGCGTTACCTAGCCCTGACCATGCGTCCAACATGGTCTTTTATCTCTTTTCTTCATAAATTCTTCAATGCATCGCTTTTTTTTTTTTTTTTTTTTTAAAAAAGTAGGGTGTGACAGGTGGTTGGAGCCAAAATTCTGAGGTAGAAGAGATCGGAGCTGAAATGCCGGATGATTAGGAGTAATTCGAAGTTGTTGAAGGATATATCTTAAACGGAGAGAACATTCTCTATGAGACTTTGAGGTTAAAGAAAGAAGAAGAAAGAAAGAAGAAAAGCTGTTTTGCTACGGCAAAAGTATCGCTGAAGAGCGAGAGACTGGGCAACGAAGCAAGTGTCGCTGGTAACGCAAGAGGGACTTTGCGTCTCACAATTCTCGCTGAAGTCTCGCTAGGTGTCGCTCTTCAGGTAGTCTCGCTAGTTTTGTTCAACCCGGTATCGCTGGTGCAGTATTATGTAGTGTAGTTCCATTGGTAATTTCACACAGAATGTGGAGTAACGATATTTGTGAGTGTCTTGAGGAAAAGAGAGTTTGAAGATGAAACGAGCATAGGATTTAATTATGTATATTTAATGAGTATAAAGAAAAAGAAGTCTAAGGAGAACTTAACGTAGAAAATGTGTATTTTCAGGCCAGAAAGAGCTCGGGAAGGCATATAATCCACTTAGAGCCAAGACAAGTTGTGAGTGACTTTCTACTATATCTTATGGCTACTTTTAACATAATTATTTGGCAATGGATGGGTAGGAAGTTATGGTACGGTGTAGTATTTGAAGTGATTATGTTGTGTTGGTAAGTTTGAAGGAAACTAGATATACTATCTAAATGTAATCATGGCCGAGGGACATGTGTGAAGGCCTAAGTGAATTTGTAACATGATACTCAGTGCTGAGGGACCACGCGTGAAGGCACCTGAGTAGTTAGGTGGTATGGATTTTAGAGCTGAGGGACCTTGAGTGAAAGCATGTAGAAATCCATCATATGTGAGCTTGTGCTGAGGGACCCTGAGTGAAGGCACTTGAGCGGAGATTTGATTGGTTACCAGTGCTGAGGGACCTCGTGTGAAGGCACATGGTAATATTGACATAGTTGAACTCAGTGCTGAGGGACGGAATGTGAAGATACTCGATAGTTTGCAAATTCGAGGAACATAATGTTTAGGCATTTTTTTTATGTGTTTAGAAATGAGAATTTGTACTGGAATGTGAATGAGTTGAGTTGTGCTTTGTCATAGCACAACACAACTCAAATAACAAATACTATAACAAATACACTAAAATAAAATTAAATACTATAACAAATTCAACTGAAAATAACGCAAGGGTAAAAGAAAGTGTCCCTGGAAATGTAGGCATTCGGTAACGCAGGGACCTTTCGACGCAAGCTCAGTCATTACACTCGCGTAGGTCAATGGAGGTTTTGTTAATTTCGAACTCTCCAATGTGGTAGGGCTTTACCCTTTGTCCATTGACCTTGAAGTATGTGGTTCCGTCTTCGTTTGTCAGCATGACCGCACCATGCAAGAACACTTCCTTGATTATGAATGGACCCGACCAGCGAGACTTCAGCTTACCTGGAAACAAACGCAACCTTGAATTAAATAACATGACCTTCTGGCCGACGTATAGAGTTTTCTTACTAATGTTTTTGTTGTGCCACTTCTTGGTCCTTTCTTTGTATAGCTTTGCGTTTTCGTAAACTGAATGCCTCCACTCCAGGAGTTCGTTTAGTTGAAGCTTTCTGGCTTCGCCGCTTGCTTCCTAGTCTAAATTGAGCTTCTTCATGGCCCAGATGGCCTTGTGTTCTAGCTCAAGCGGGAGATGGCATGCTTTCCCAAACACCAATGCATAGGGTGACATGCCTATCGGTGTTTTGAATGCTGTTCTGTATGCCCATAGAGCTTCATCTAACCTCTCCATCCAGTCCTTCCTTGACGTGCTCACGACCTTTTCAAGTATGGACTTGATCTCTCGGTTTGTTATTTCAGCTTGGCCATTTGTCTGTGGGTGATAAGCAGTTGCTACCCTGTGCGAGACATTAAATTTAGTCAGTAAATTATTGATTATTCGATTTATAAAATGTGTACCTTCATCACTAATTATCGCCCTTGGTGTCCCAAATCGAGAGAAGATTTGTTTTTTTAAGAACTTGGACACTGTGTTTGCGTCGTTCTTTGCACAGGCTGCTGCTTCTACCCATTTGGATATGTAGTCGACTGCTACTAAGATATATTGATTGCCACAAGAAGGAGAGAATGGTCCCATGAAGTCGATTCCCCATACGTCGAACAACTCAACTTCCAGCATTGAATTCAGAGGCATCTCATTTCGGTTTGAAATGTTGCCTGTTCTCTAACAACGATCGCAAACTACCGCATATGCCCTTGCGTCTTTGAATATTGTGGGCCAGAAATACCCACTTTGCAACACCATTGCAGCTGTTCTCTGCCCTCCAAAGTGTCCTCCGTAAGGTGCTTCATGACAGCTTCTCAAAATATTATGCGTTTCATATTCTGGAACGCATCGACGCAAGATATGGTCAGGGTCAAGTCTGTATAGATATGGCTCATCCCAGCAGTAGAACTTACTTTCATGTTGGAGCTTTTTCTTTTGTTGAGCGTTGAATTCTTCAGGCCATTGGTTGCAGACCAGGTAATTTACTATGTCTGCGTACCACGATTCCTGGCTCTCTGCGTTCATGACGTGCTCGTCTGGGAATCGTTCCTCTATATCACTCCAACTTTCTTAGACCTCTTTATTTTCCAACCGAGATAGGTGGTCCGCTGTAACACCCCCACCCGAGGTATTATATATACTTCTATATCTATACCTAAGAGTGAGTGTTACCTAATCTGTATTCTAATATACCCTGTTGTAAATGCATTATTATATCATAACTAGGTAGTGAAATACTCGGCCTTACAACATTATACAAAATTTCATAATAAAATCGCATCATAAGTAAGTTTTAAAAGACCATGATTAGAGTTTACAAATATGTCTGGTTAAACTCACATATGCCACTCCATCTAAGTGCAACTTCTATAGAGAGATGGGGTTTATAGATTTCCAAATTTCCAAATTCTATTCTGGCATAGACGGATCTTGATGGTAGGCTAGGCATTCCGAACACGCTCGCTACCTGGAAAAGAGACATCAAGAAACATCAAGAAACAAAATCTATGAGCTACATTGCTTAGTGAGTGACTACTAAAATATAAATTCAATAACAATATAACTACAATCTTTGATATGAATGGCTTAATCATGCCTTATGTCACGCTTCATAATCTTATAGATGACTGTAACCTGTAAAAAACTCTATCAGTACATAAATGATTTTCTTTTCATTTAACCTTTGTTGAGGCGGAGCGAGCTCAACGCACCCAACATCAATAAGCCTTAGCTGTGTGGAGTATTCTCAACACATCAGCGTCAAATTCCTTCTATTCTGCTCATAAATCTATTTGATCTCAGGCTGCCCGTGTACCTTCCCATGTCCTTCGGTACCAGGGTCCCAGGAAATTACTCACTCACCGTCTTTAAATCCTTAGGTGAGAGTTTCATAAAGTTTAATTACTAGGGCTGCCCATATGCCTTCATCTAACCTTCAGCATTGGGTCCCATTCGACTCTTTCTCAAGTACAGAAGCACATATAATACATTTAACATAAATTGACTGTAATCATGATATCTCAGAATTCTTGAACATTCATCTGATAACTATCTTGATAAAACCCAGAACGTTAGTTGTTATGTCTCAAGTTTAATCTCATATCTAACAAGATATATGTTGGTTCATATACAAAAGTACATTTCAACTCCTACTTTAAAGATTGCATTAAACATATAGAAAATGATATTGAATTTAAGCTTATCTCAAGTCATAAGTCACTCACGACTTATTTCGAGCTCCGAACGGGTTATACGCTTTCCTTAGCTCCTCTTGACCTTAATCAGCGATACTAAGCGAGAGTCAGCGAGAGTTATGATACGCAAGGCCCCTTGTGTTACCAGCGACACTTGTCTTGCTGATCACCCTCCAATTCTTTAACGATACTCCTTTCCTAGCGACCCCCAATGGTTATTGTTCTTCTTCTTCCTTCTCTAATCTGTTCTCAAACACGAGATTTCCAACTCTACCTCTTCTTCGCTAAGGAAGCCATCTTTGAATAACTTCAATTGCTTCGAATCAGCTAACAGCTTTCACAGTAGTACAATTCCGAATGTTTCTTCCTTTTAAACTTCGCGGCAGCTTCAACTTTCCAGCTTGCTCTTCTTCAAAACTCCATACGATATCGAAACCTTCGTCAACCGTCAAGCCTCTGGTTTCAGTTCCGATTTCACCATGGAAATGGTCTGGTTCCTACTTAACTCCGGCTTAAACAGTTTCTTCGACCTCTTCTCGTCGTCCTTCTATGGAAAAGGGTAAATCGGGGTTTGAACTATATCTAAAAGTGTTGATTGAGTCGGCGTACTTACTTATATATATACATACCACCGACTCACCAATACGGCCATCACCTCCTTACTTAGGTTGGCCGACTCAACCTTCCGTGCAAAGCTTCAGCAACGCATAGCTTACACTTGTTTTATAATTCTTCAGCGCCCAGTCGTCGCAAAGCTACTTAACGCATAACTCTCTCGGCTCTTCTTTCAAGGTACCAATACATACCAACCTTCAACGCATAGTGACTTCCAACACCTTGTGGCCCTTAACGCCGCATGGCCGTCAACGCCTAGTGACCTTCAGCAAATTCTCAACGCATAGCTCCACCAACGCATGGCCAACACTTAGCCACTTCTGCTCCATATTATTTAGGCCATTTTTTTTTTTTAACTACTGCCCATTTCATAGCTTCTTCTCAACTTGCCAAATGTTCGATAGGCTCGCCACATTTCTCTACCGCATAATACCATACGTTGCCTTAATTACATGCTGTCAAGCGATTCTACCATGCGTCTAATGTCACACCCCAACCCAGATTTACTCCATACCTAGGAAGAAGCATGATCCTATTCCCAACATAAGACTCTATAATATAAATACCATAAAAGAATAGCAAATCATAAAATAATCCCATTATCACATCAGAAGAACGTGTAAACTTTTAACTAGCATGTCTGAATATACTCATAGTAGGTACAACACGTCCCTCTTTCACTATACCCTCAGTAAAGATGTTTATCACATGACATAAGAGCATTCTAAATATTTACAACTATCCCAGAGGTTGGCTTCCAGATAGGCCCAGACGAGATTCTTCAGTAGGCTAGGCGTCCCGGACACGCTCGCTACCTGAAACAGCAACCAACAACAAACTAAATGAGCAAACGGCTCAGTGAGTTTCTAAATCTACTAAAACTAATCATATTAACTTAAATCCAGTTTGTAAGATAGTAACCATCACACAACCCATCCTAACGAATTATCAAGATTCATTTTCCACTATGCATGTATATCTATCAATTCTCATGTTTCACAAATTTCCTATCTATTTAGTGCCTTCACTTTTCGTCCCTCAGCACTTATTCATGTATAACTACAATACCATGTGCCTTCACATGAGATCCCTCAGCACAGGTAACAAACTCTATCTACGCTCAAGTGCCTTCTCACAGAATCCCTCGGCACGAGCTAGATGTGATAGGTTACTACATGCCTTCACTTACAGTCCCAGTCCATTCTCTACTGTTATTCAAGTGCCTTCTCAAATCCCTCGGCACTTAATATCACGCTTACTCACAAGTAGCTTTCACCATAAGGTCCCTCAGCCACTATTGCACTTAAACATTTGTAATAGTATTCTTTTAAATCACTAACACATCTCATACATAAAGTAAACTACCATGCATCACGTTTCCTCATCACTATGCGTACTAAGTTTAACACAAGATATAACAAACAGTCACTCACAATCGGTCCCGGCTCTAAGTGGGTTATAAGCCTCCCCGAGCTCTTCTTGGCCTGAAAATACACAATCCTCAAGTTTAGTTTTTATAATCTCCCTTTTCCTTTAACATACAGTAGCATCGTTACTCTATAGAAATTAGTAAGCTACTAGCGTTACTCAAAAAGATACTCAAACTGTACTAGCGACACTGCGTTGATTAGAACCAGCGAAACTACCTTGAGGAGCGATACCCAGCGATACTCTAGCGAGAGTTGTGAGACGCAAGCCTATCTTTGCGTTGCAGCGTTACTTTTTCTGCTGCTCAGTCTCTCGCTTACTCAGCGATACTTTCGCTGTGACAGAACCGTTTCCTTCTTCCTTTCTTCTTCCTTCTTCAACCTGCTAAACATTTTGTTTCAATTAATTTCAGTACGTTCTTCCTTCTACAAACTTGTTAGAATACAGGTCCTTCATCTTACCTCAAAATTTCATGAAGAACCTCCTCTCCGTTTAGGACATAACCTTCGACAACTCCAAGTTATCTCTAATCACCCGATAATTCAACTCCCGTCTCTTCTTCCTGAGTTTGACACACAATTAGACAATTTCAGCTCAAACATCCTTCATGAATTCTACTAGAAATCAAGTTAACTTACTAACCATAAAGTTTCAGCCCTAACATTCGTCTCTTCAATTTGTTCTTCCTCCAAAACCGAGCATCACTCTGAAGAGATCACAGCAGCCGAAACCTTACCAAGTTTCTTCCACAAATTCAATGAGATTTCTGCCTCAGATCAGCATGAACATCTTCTTTTACCTCCCTTCGAGGTTTCGCCTTAATATGTACCCAACTCGAGCTCTGGAATGCAAGCAGAACCATTGAATTCTCAGTCCACTCCAGTAACCTGGTCGATCTACTTCACCTTTTCCAGAAGGGAGTTTCGAAGGGTGGTAACCTTAGCCTAGAACTCAATCTACGACATTTAATTCTACACTACGTTCGACGCATACCTCCTAGGCTCAGCTTCATCAACACACACGACCTCTGATGATATTTCATTTCAAACTCTCCCGCCAAATAGTTAACATATGCATTACTTTCTCTCAGCCAACACTCCTTGTCCAACGCATGCTGGCCTTCAACGCATGGTAGCGTTCACCGCATAACAGCCTAAACGCAGATCAGCTCCCAAACTCCCCGTGGCCTCTACTTATAATCGGCACATTGCCTTCAATGCGTTTGACACATAATGATCCTCGATACCAAGTGATCCTCCACGCCTTATGTCCTCAACGCGTTTCAACTTCAGCACATGATCAGCTTCCCTCACCTTTGCGTTTACCCCAAAATTATTTCCTCCACCACAGGTTGCCATCAACGCATAGCTTACACTTAGCTATTTTCCTACTCCAAATGCAAGCCAGCCAACTACTTTTGCACATTCACCCATCTCAAAGCCCCTTCTTCTTTGCGTTCCCAATAAAATAGAAGCGGGGCTTACATCCAACATGGTTTTTCACTAAGCATGCGTCCAACTTCACTTACTTCTCAACTATTCTTTTTAACCTTGCCCATCACTTGATGAGATTTCCTTTCTTCCAAAGGGCTTACTTTTAGGCTTAAAATCATGGTTGCGTTCTCCTGATCTATTTATCCTACATAAAATAATTCTTAACTTCTCAGAATTCAAGATTCGTTCAACTCAACCTTTTTATCAAATCTTGATTCTCGGTTCCCTTTCTATCTTTAATCTCCAAATCAAATTCTTGTAATAGCAATACCCATCGGATGAGTCTAGGCTTTGCGTCCTTTTTCACCATCAAATATTTGATCGCAGAATGATCACTATAGATGGTCACCTTTGACCCTATCAAATATGCTCTGAATTTTTCAACCGCGAAGACTATGGCTAACATTTCCTTCTCAGTAGTGGTATAGTTCTCCTGAGACGCATTCAACGTTTTACTAGCATAATAGATAGGGTGCATTATTTTCTCTTTTCTCTGCCCCAATACTGCTCCCACTGCATGGCTACTTGAGTCGCATATTAGTTCAAATGGGAGAGACCAGTCAGGTGCAACTAAAATCGGTGCTGAAACCAGAGCTTGCCTTAGAGACTCGAATGCGTTTAGGCATTTACCGTCGAAATTCAATTCCCTGTTGGCTTCCAGCAGCTCGCTCAGTGGTTTTGCTACTTGCGAGAATCCTTTAATGAATCTTCTGTAGGAGCCCGCATGGCCTAGGAAACTTCTCAATGTCTTTACATTTGTGGGGGCTGGGAGTTTTGCTATCGCATCTATCTTTGCTTGATCCACTTCCAATCCAACCTTTGAGATCTTATGTCCCAACACAATACTCTCAGTAACCATAAAATGGCATTTTTCCCAATTGAGGACTAGGTTTGTGTCTTCGCATTGTTTTAACACTTGTTCCAAGTTGGTCAAGCATTCATCATATGATTTCCCAAATATTGAGAAGTCGTCCATAAACACCTTTACTGACTGTTCCAAATAGTCAGAAAATATTGCCAACATGCACCTTTGGACGTCCCTGGTACGTTTCATAGCCCGAATGGCATGCGTCTGAACGCAAAGGTGCCATATGGACACGAGAACGTCGTCTTCTCTTGATCTTCCGGAGCTATCATGATCTGGTTATAGCCGGAATATCCGTCCAGGAAGCAGAAAAATTCATTTCCTGCCAGCCTATCTAGCATCTGGTCGATGAATGGCAGTGGAAAGTGCTCCTTCTTTGTTGCCGCATTCAGCTTGCGGTAGTCCATACAGATGCGCCAGCCAGTGACCGTTCTTGTTGGTATCAGTTCATTCTTGCTGTTCATGATCACTGTCATTCCCCCTTTCTTTGGTACACACTAAACTGGGCTCACCCAGCTACTGTCGGAGATTGGATAAATGACCCCTACGTCGAGCCATTTGATGATCTGTTTCTTTACAACCTTCTTCATTGCGAGGTTAAGCCTGCGTTGCCTTTCAACTGAGCCATCTTTACCTTCTTCCAACCGAATTTTGTGCATACAGTATGAAAAGCTTATTCCTCTAATATCCGCTAAGGTCCATCCAATGGCTTTGATATGATTTTTCAATATATCCAGCAAAGCATTTTCACATTCTGTAGTCAACGCAGAGGATATGATGACCGGTAGCGTGCTCTCTTCCCCCAAATATGCATACTTTAGATGCGTTGGCAGTGTTTTTAGCTCAAGGGTTGGTGGCTCTTCTAAGGACGCTTTGTTTTCTCCGTGGATCGGTTGCTTAAGTCTAAGCGTTCAAAGCTTGCGTTGGAGATAAAACCTATTTCCGCTTCTCTTCCTTCATCCAGTTCATCCAGTATTATTTCATTTTCAACATATGCATCTATGATGCTTGCCTTTTCTTCAATTATCTCTTCGATCATCTGGCAAGAATGAAAATCATCAAGATATTTCAACGCATTAAAAACATTAAATTTTACCTGCTGGTCGTCCACTCGAATGGTTAACTCCCCTTCCTGGACGTCTATCAGGGCGCGTCCAGTGGCTAAGAAAGGTCTTCCCAGGATGATGGGCACCTCTCTATCAGCTTCATAATCCAGAATTATGAAGTCGGCCGGGAAGATAAATTTGTCTACCTTCACAAGAACATCCTCAATTTTTCCTTCGGGATGCTTAATGGAACGGTCAGCGAGTTGAAGCGTGACTGTGGTTGGTCGTGCTTCCCCTATACCCAACTTCTTGAATATAGACAGTGGCATTAAATTTATGCTGGCCCCTAAGTTGCATAGTGCCTGACCTACGTCCTTTCCTCCTATAGAACAGGGTAATGTGAAACTCCCTGGATCTTTCATTTTGGTGGGTATATTGCTTTTGAACAAGCGCTGCATTCCCGCGTTAATGCGACTGTCTTAAACTCTCCAAGCCTTCTTTTCTTAGATAATATGTCTTTTAGAAATTTGACATAGCTCGGCATTTGTTCCAGTGCTTCCACCAACGGAATGTTGATGTGAAGTTGTTTGAGAACGTCCAGGAATTTTCTGAATTGGCCCTCATCATTCTTCTTCTTTAGGCGTTGGGGAAAGGGCGGACACATAGGGGGAGTGATATTCTAAGATGCCGACGCAGGGTTTGCCTGCGTTGCTTTTTCTCTCCCCTTTCCATTTGCTTGTTCTTGAGAGGTTGTGGTGGTGGATGAAGATTGCGGTTCACTAATAGATGTTACGGGAGGTAGTTGTGGAGTGATGTGAGGCTGCAGATTTCCTTGCATCCTCTGATCTTGCGTTTCAGTGGGAAGAACCTTCCCACTCCTCAATGTCACAGCTTGACATTGTTCCTTACCGTTACCTCGTGGGGCTTTAGTATTACTAGGCAATGTCCCACTTGAAGTTCTAAATTTCGAATTGCAATGGCATAGGTTTTTATTTCACCCATTTGATTTTGGAACATCGCTTCCAACGACTTACGCGTTTCTTCATTTTGGGTGATAGTTTGACGCATAAGTGCTTTAAGGGATGATGATGATGAATTTGCTGACTGGTTTCATTGCGCTTGATGCCCTTGAACACCTTGATTGTACACGGGGTTGTTGTTTCTCTGCGGCTGTTGCCCAGTTCCCTGCGTCTGTGATTGGTTTCCTCCCCATCCAAAGTTAGGATGGTTCTTCCAACCCGGATTAGAAGTCTTGGAATACAGGTTGTTCTGAACATAACAGACAGACTATGGGTTATAGGGACACATATCGTATAAGTGGCCCTCACCACATTGCACACAGCTTACAGATGCTGTTGCATTCACCGTGTTCATTGCGTCCATTGATGCAATTGTTCCACCTTGGTTGTTTAGTGCAATTGTTTGCAGCAAGGATGTCATGTTGGCGATCTGAGCTGAAAGGTTATTAGTCGCATCCGTTTCAATCATTCCAGCTTGCGTTCGTCTTTTGTCCATGTACCTGAATCCATATCCATCATCCACCCATTCATCAGTGTTCCTCGAAATTCTGTCGAGGATCTCCTTGGCTTGCGTATAAGTTTTGTCCATTAAGCCTCCTGCTGCAGAGGCGTCAGCCACTGATTGTGATGTTTTGTTCAGTCCTCCGTAGAAAATCTCCATCTGTACACAATTAGGGATACCATTGTGGGGACAATTCCTTACAAGCCTTTTAAACCGGGCCCATGCTTCACTAAGTGTCTCCGAGTCCTTTTGCTCGAAGGTGACAATGTCTCGTCGCCTCTTTGCACATACCGTCGGAGGAAAGTATTTCTGCATGAACTTTTCAACCATTTTGCCCCAAGTTGTAATCTCACCAGGTTCAAATGAATATGCCCACTGTCTTGCCTCATCTCTGAGAGAAAATGGGAATAGCATCAGCCTGATGCTATCTTGCGGTTCTCCAGCCATAGGGAATGCGCTAGAAATTTCCAAGAAACTTTTCACGTGTGCATGTGGATCTTCACCCGTTGCACCCCCAAACTGCCCTACGGCTTGCAGCATCTGCAACATTACTGGTTTGATTTCGAACCTTCCATTACCCTCGAAGGTTGGTTGTAGAATTCCCGGTGCAAAATTGTATAAATTTGGCGACGCATACTCCCTTATTGGGTGATTCCTATCATGCGCCAAGAGAATTGGATTTGTATCATAGTTTGCGTGCTCTTGCACATTTGCGTTCTGCCTAACCCCAGCTTGAGGAGCTTGAGGTTAATTATTATTTTGAGCATCCATGTCCTCTTCAGTAGTTTGATTGCTCCTTCTTTGTTTATTCTGTCTTATCCTTCTTCTGAAGGTCCTCTCAATTTTCTGGTCAATATCGAATGTTCGGTTGTCCCCTTCACTCATATACTGTTAGAAGCCTCTGACAGAAGAGAAGCTTGCTATACTCCGTCGACTGAGGAATCCTGCAACACAATAATAGAAAATAATTAAATCAATGAAATAATCCCCGGCAACGGCGCCAAAATCTTGTTGCGATTATTTTTGTATGTATAAATCAACCTAACGCAAGGTACTAAATAATGCGTTTATGCGTTCAACATGTCATGCTTTGAACATACTATGCGTTCTTTTACTATGCGTTGGTGGTCTTATCAAGTTTTCCTATTCTTTTACCCAAGTATAAACAAAGTAATAGGTGTTCTCGGTGAGTCCGAGGTCGAACACAGGGATTATATTGATTTAGTTTTTAATTGGATTTCATGCGTTACAGGGGTAACCAATAAATGTTTGAGGATTGTTTTTAATCTACTAAAAGCGATTGTTTGTACACTAGACTAAAAGTTGTGAAATACGGAAAGCATGCGACACAGCAAGTTCAGCTAAAGATGTGTGTGAATGGATAAAGAAAGGGTTCGGGTTGATTAACATCTACTGTCGGAAACGCATAGTAGTATTCTATTCATACTTGTGACTCTTCTCCCGGCTGTCAGCCGCTATGCGTTATATGTCTATAACGCATAGGAGAGTGTTAAGAACCAAGGTTATCCCCATAGACAGGTAACACTACTTGGTCCTTGTCAATTGAGTTCCATAATCACTTACCCTCTCGAGCAGTCTGATTATTACTACTTATATCGATTTTTCAGATGGACATAAGCATCGGATTAAGCTCGCAATTGACAAAATAAAATAGTTACACTGTGGTTTCTAGTTAGATGCTAACGCAACCCTAGACCCCTGAGTGATTAGTTACTCATGATTTGAAAGTAAAAAGCGGCAAGTTTAGAAAAGTGAGTAGACATGGAAGATAATTCTATTGATGAAATGAGATACAATTTTCGATAAGTTCAATTCCTTGATACAAATCTAAAATTAAGAAAGAACAGTAAGAAAGAAAGCAGGAAGGCGTCAATGTCTTGAGTCGCCTGGATGGAAGCGTGATGATCTGCTGTGAAGTGGTGCGGCGGATGGAAGACTCTTCTCTCTCGAGCTATTTGTCTCCGGCTGAAGTCTGAGAGAACTCTGCTGTCACTTATGGAGTTCTTCCGAAAATCAACAACCTTTCTCATCTCGCAGAGTTGCCCTTTTATAGATGATGAAATCACAGTTAATGGCAGATCTGCTTGATTGGTGGCGAGATTGATACTGCGTCCATCTCGCCTGATTGCGTGATTGTCGGGCCAATTAAGATCCACCACTTTAGCCGCAAATCATGTCTGTCAATCATCCGTCAATTTCTCAAGATTTCGATCTGATTCTCAGCGCCTTACCGTAACGGTTGTCTACGCGTCCATGCATAGTTTGGCCAATGTCAACGCGTCATAGGTTGCTAACGCGTAGTTATGCGTTGAGTTGTTGTTAACGCATTGTCAAGTTGTTTGCGTTCCGTTCAGATCATGCGTTCATGAAGAATAGATTGCTAATGTGTCGTCCTGTGTTAAGAAGTCATCAGCGCATCGTCTACATTCCTGCATTAAAACATGCGTTTTAGGCTCAACAAGTGGTAAAATCATTATCTTCATAAAAATACAAGAGTATAACGCAAAGGAAGATTTATTAATAGAATTTATCATAAACTACTGCATGCTTCTCTATTTAAACTCTATTTATCTATGAAAAAGGCTATAATAACTTGTATTTCTACAAGTTATCAGTTGAACATGCTTAATGTTATGCATTTATGATCTGTCAAGTTTTCCTATCATTTACCCAAGTATAAGCAAAGAAATAGGTTTTCTCGGTGAGTTCGAGGTCGAACACAGGGACTATGCTGATTCTGTAATTAGTTGGATTAATTGAGTTGTAGTGGTAACCAAAGATAGTTGAGAAAGAATGTGTCTAACTAAAGAAAGCGATAACATGTACACTAAACTAAAATGTGGTAGATGGTAAGATATGCGACACAGCAAAGTCAGCTAATTAGTTATGTGAATGGCTAAAAACAGGGTTCGGGTTGGTTAACATCTAAAGTCAGAAACGCATAGTGATAGTCTATTCATACTTGCGACTCTTCTCCCAGTTGTTAGCCGCTATGCGTTATATGTCTATAATGCATAGGAGAATGTTAAGTACCAAGGTTATTCCTATAGACAAGTAACACTTTTTGGCCTTGTCAATTGAGTTCCATAATCACTTACCCTCTCGAGCAGTCTGATTATTACTACTTATATCGATTAGCTATATTGACATAAGCATCGGATTAAGATTGCAATTGACAAGATGCAATAGTTACACTATGGTTCTTATTTAGATACTAATGCAACCCGTGACCCTTGAAAGATTAGTTACTCATGGATTCAAAGTAATAAGCGAAAAGTGTAGAGAAATGGGTAAACATGGAAGAATTGTAGATTAATGAACCAAATATAATTTTAGACAGCTCAATGTCTTGACACAAATCTAAAATCAAGCTAGAAAAAGAGATAGAAAGCAGGAAAGGCGTCAATGTCTTCAGTCGCCGGAATGGAAGCATGAGGTTCTACTGTGAAGTGGTCAGGCAGAGGGAAGACTCCTCTCTCTCGAGCTATTCGTCTCCGATTGTCGTCTAGAGAGAACTCTGCTGTCACTTAGGAATTCTTCCGAGAATCAACCCTTTTTCATCTTGCAGGTCTGCCTTTTATCGACGCTGCGTTCGTAATAAGTGGCAAATCTGCCTGATTAGAGGAAATTGATGTCGTGCGTCTATCTCGCCTAATTAATTATCGGTTCAATTTAGATCCACCACTTTAGCCACAGATCATGCATGTCAATGTTATGACAATCTCTCAAGATTCTGATCTAATTTTCCGCTGCCTTACATCTTTACTTGTTATGCGTCCATGGAGAATTGGGTTCATGCGTTAACCCATGTCAACGCATCCATATGTTCTAACGCATCATCCTGCGTTGAGAAGTTGTTAATGCATCTACTGGTTGCTCGCGTTCCATTCAGATCATGCGTCCATGGAGAATAGATTGCCAACGCATAATCTTGCGTTAAGAAGTCGTCAACGCATCTACAGGTTGTTTGCGTTCCTGCGTTAAAACATGCTTTTTAGGCTCAAAAAGTTATAAAATAATTATCTTCGTCCATTTACAAGAGTAGAATGCATAGAAAGATTTATGAATAGAATTCAACATAAACTGCTGCATGATTCTCTATTTTTCTAAGAGAAAGGCTATAATAACTTGTATTTCAACAAGTTATCACACCCTCAAACATAGAGAAATGCTTGTCCTCAAGCATAACTTCTATCTAAGAAACTTCAATCAACCCTAAAATTTTCTCAACGCATTGACTAGTCTCTCAGAATGCTATACTCAATCAGCTACCCTTCAATTATACTACTTCTCTACCTCTATATTCTTTTCTTTGGAACGAGTCTAATTTGTATGCGGCAAGCTTTCTTTTCAAAATTCTTGACTCATTATTCACAATATTTTTGTTTCTTCTTTTAATATTGAGTCTTAAAAGATGAAGATATAAAGTTCCTTTTTCTTGCATTTGTTTTCTTATTTATATATTAACCATGCATCGAGTAGGGTTACCCACCTTTGTTCTGACATACCAACTATGGGTTGCATGGAGGCAGCCAACTACGAGCAAGTGCCCTTCTCGACTAAACTCTTATCTAAGTTCAGTTTCCTCATTAGACATTGAAGTTTGTTATTTATCTATGCGTCGCTGATTACGATTACCCACATGAAGGCGGCCAACTACGAGCAGGTGTCGTTCTCAACTAAACTCTTAACAAGATACATATATTAGTCTTGTCAGCGAGTTTTGCATTTAAAAGAATTTTTTTTTATTTTTTATTTTTTGAAATAAGTTCCTCATACTTTTATCTTTGAGAGTTCAAACCTCTTCCACCCCAAACTTGAGAGTAGCAAGATCCTCATTGTTTAAATTGTAAACAAAGATTATGTTGCAAAATTTTGTAAAAGAGGTTTGAATTGGCCGCTTGCATACATGCAAAGTAGGTTTGCGTTTCTAAGGAATAGTATGCAGACGCATTGAAAGTAATCTAACTTAAGAGTTGTACAAAAAGTGTAAGCATGATTATCATCATAGTGACTAACTTTTCAACGCAAAGATAAAAGTTGGGAATAATTATATGTACTTAGAATTAAATTAAAACAAGGGATAATGCAAAGAGGTAGTTAGAAATTCAAAACGGTGAAGAAATTTTCATTTTATTAATTTCATGTTCCACAACGCATACAATTGAGGATGAAGATAATTACAAGGAAAGCTATGAAGAAGATACAACTCTAACTACACCCATAAATTTTATCTATCTTACTTGTCTTCATCAGGTCTGCGTTTCTGCTCAGGCGCAGGGCGCTGCGGCATTGAGAAGACAAGCGTCTGTTGTAGGCATTCAGGAATGTTAGGGGGCGGGACTTTCGGTCGAATCGAAAACATTTAGTTAATATAATTCAGTGTAAAGTGAAACTGCTCCGTCTGTCGGCGTGCAAATATATTCAATGAATGCATCACTGGATGCAAGATTGATTGTTGTAGATATGTTTGCACTGTCTCCCAGTCGAGGTCGAGTTGGGCTTCTTAAGGTTGAGGCTGCGGTTGTGGTTGAGGATGGTTTGGTTGAGGGCGAGAAGTTGATGGAGTTTCGTCAAATGCAGGGGATGATGGATGCATAGTAGTCGCGCCAAACTCTTATTAAGGAGATTGGGGAGATGGGTTTTGCGGAAGGTTGAGGTTTAGAAGGTTTTGGGCGATGCATTTTAAGAGGAGGTGGAGGTGGTTTATGGCGATGCGTTTTAGGAGGTGGTGGAGGTGGCTTAGGGCGATGCGTCTCAGAAGGAGGGGGAGGTGGCGTTGGTTCTCTTCTAGATGTTGGAAGTGGGGGTGAAGAGTTGGAGGTTGGGGAAGGTCTAATGGTGGCATCAGAACTTGCCACAGCCTTGCGTTTCAGTTTGGATGACTTCCCCTTCTTTTGCGTTTGCAGCTTTGGAGGCGACACATTAGGTGACGGAATGGGTTGATGAGGTCTTTTGGTGGCCTTAGCAGGCTCTGGCAAATGTTGCGATCCCCTCATCAACCGACGCAGAGTCTTATGGGCGATTACCTCACTGACTTCGATCATCTTCTCTGCGTCTAACTCTTCTGTCTGCCCTCCGATGGTAGCATCGGCGCATAAGTTCATGATAAGTGTAGGGAAAAAGAGTTGGCCTCTTAGCTTGTTGAAGACCCCTCTTATCTATGCCACAGTTATGCGTCCGACATCAAGGGGATGCGACGCATAATGCAATAAGCTGCCATCACTCGATCCTTTGATACTGTTTTGTCATGCATCGTGAGGATTAGCTGCTTCTTCACCATGTATACCCACAGGTTGCCCTCTAGTCGTAGGCTATTAGCAGACGAAGTTTTAATGCCTGTGGTGATACGTCCCTGTTGTGAATAAATTGTGGAATTGGGAATTACAAACGCAAGGTGCAAGTAAGCTATGATTATGGGTTTCACATGCTATGCATTGAACATACCATGCGTCTTACTTATGCTTAATGCTATGCATTGGTGATCTATCAAGTTTTCCTCTCCTTTGCCAAAGTATAAGCAAAGGAGTAGGTTTTCTCAGTGAGTCCGAGGTCGAACACAGGGATTATGTTGATTCTATATTTAAGTAGATTATATGTGTTGCAGTGGTAACCAAGAAATAAGTTGAGAGGTGTTTGTTTGTAATCTAAAGAAAGCAATAATATATACACTATACTAGAATGTGGAAGATGGAAAGGCATGCGACACAGCAAAGTCAGCTACTGATTTGAATGAAAGGATAAAAATAGGGTTCGGGTTGGTTAACATCTAACATTGGAAACGCATGGTGATAGTGTCACACCCCAACCCAGATTTACTCTGTACCTAGGAAGGAGCATGATCCTATTTCCCAATATAAAACTATATAAGATAAACACCATAAAAGAATAGCAAGACATACAACAATCCCATTATCTCATCAGAAGAACGTGTAAACTTTTAACCAACAAGTCTGTATATACACATAATAAGTACAACATGTCCCCCTTTCACTACACCCTCATGAAAGATGTTAAATACATGACATATGAACAATCTAAATATTTACAACTATCCCAGAGGTTCGCTTCCAGTTAGGCCCAGACAAGATTCTTCAGTAGGCTAGGCGTCCCAGACACGCTCGCTACCTGAAACAACAAACAACAACAAACTGGATGAGCAAAAGGCTCAGTGAGTGACTAAATCTACTAAAACTAATCATGACAACTTAAATCCAGTTTGTAAGATAGTAACCATCGCATAACACATCCCAATGAATTATCAAGATTCACTTTCCCACTATGCATGTATAACTATCAATTCCCATGTTTCACAAGTTTTCATCTACTTAGTGCTTTCACTTTCCGTCCCTCAGCACTTACTCATTTACAATTACAATACCATGTGCCTTCATATGAAATCCCTCGACACAGGTAACCAACTCTGTCTATGCTAAGTGCCTTCACACAGAATCCCTCGGCACGAGCTAGTTGTGATGGGTTACTACATGCCTTCACTTACAGTCCCTGAGCATTGTAGTCCATTTTCTACTGTCATTCAAGTGCCTTCTCAAATCCCTCAGCACTTAATTTCACGCTTACTCACATGTAGCTTTCACCATAAGGTCCCTTAGCCACTTATGTGCTTAGACATTTGTAATAATATTCTCTTAAATCACTAACACATCACATACATAAGGCATACTACCATGAATCACGTTTCCTCATCAATATGCATACTAAGTTTAACACAAAATATAACAAACAGTCACTCACAATCGGTCCCGGCTCTAAGTGGGTTATAAGCCTCCCCGAGCTCTTCTTGGCCTGAAAATACATAGTCCTCAAGTTTAGTTTCCATAATCTCTCTTTTCCTTTAGCATACAGTAGCATCGTTATTCTATAGAAAATGGTAAGTTACCAGCGTTACTCAAAAGCTACTTAAACTGTACTAGCGACACTGCGTTGATTAAAACCAGCGAAACTACCTTGAGGAGCGATACCCAGCGATACTCTAGCGAGAATTGTGAGACGCAAGCCTATCTTTGCGTTGCAACGTTACTTTCTCTGCTGCTCAGTCTCTCGCTCACTCAGCGATACTTTCGCTGTGACAGAACCGTTTCCTTCTTCCTTTCTTCTTCCTTCTTCAACCTGCTAAACATTTCGTTTCAATCAATTTCAGTACTTTCTTCCTTCTACAAACTTGTTAGAATACAAGTCGGTCATCTTACCTCAAAATTTCATGAAGCACAACTTCCCCGTTTAGGACATATCCTCTGACAACTTCGAGTTACCTCTAATTATTCGACAGTTCAACTCCCGTCTCTTCTTCCTGAGTTTGACACACAATTAAACAATTTCAGCTCAAGCATCCTTCATGAAACCTGCTAGAAATCGAGTTAACTTACTAACCTCAAAGTTTCAGCCCTAACCTTCGTCTCTTCAATTTGTTCTTCCTCCAAAACCGAGCATCACTCTGAAAAGACTACAGCAGCCGAAACGTCTGTCAAACCCAAGTTTCTCCCACGAATTCAATGAGATTTCTGCTTCAGATCAGCATGAACATCTTCTTCTACCTCCCTTCGATGTTTCGCCTTAATATGGACCCAACTTGAGCTCTGAAATGCAAGCAGAACAATTGAATTCTCAGTCCACTTATATATATATACCACCGACTTGTACTCCATTTCAACTCTATACTATAATCCGTTCAACGCATACCTCCTAGGCTCAGCTTCAGCGACGCACATGGCCTCTGATGATATTTCATTTCAAACTCTCCTGCCAAATAGTTAACATACGCATTACCTTCTCTCAGCCAACACTCCTTGTCAAACGCATGCTCGCCTTCGACGCATGGTAGCGTTCACCGCATAACAGCCTCACCACAGATCAGCTCCCAAACTCCCCGTGGCCTTTACTTCTAATTGGCACATTGCCTTCAATGCGTTTGACGCATAATGATCCTCCACGCCTTATGTCCTCAACGCGTCTCAACTTTAGCACACGATCAGCTTCCCTCACTTTTGCGTTTACACCAAAATTATTTCCTCCACAACAGGTTGCCATCAACGCATATCTTACACTTAGCCATTTTCCCATTCCAAACGCAAGCCAGCCAACTACTTTTACACATTCACCCATCTCTCGGCCCCTTCTTACTTTGCGTTCTCATAAAAATAGATGCGGGGCTTACAGATAGTCTATTCATACTTGCGACTCTTCTCCCGGTTGTCAGCCGCTATGCGTTATATGTCTATAACGCATAGAAGAGTGTTAAGAACCAAGGTTATTCCTATAGACAGGTAACACTTCTTGGCCCTTGTCAATTGAGTTCCACAATCACTTACCCTCTCGAGTAGTTTGATTATTACTACTTATATCGATTAGCTAGATGGACATAAGCATCGGATTAAGTTTGCAATTGACAAGATGCAATAGTTACACTATGGTTCTTAGTTAGATGCTAACGCAACCCTAGACCCTTGATAGATTAATTACTTATGGATTCAAAGTAAAAAGTGGAAAGTACAGAGAAATGAGTAGACATGGAAGAAATATATATTGATGAATGGAATACAACTTTAGATAAGCTCAATGTCTTGACACAAATCTAAAATCAAGATAGAAAAGTATGATGGAAAGCAGGAAAAGGTATCAATGTCTTGAGTCGCCTGGATGAAAGCGTGAAGTTTTGCTGTGAAGTGGTCAAACGGAGGGAAGACTCTTCTCTCTCGAGCTATTCGTCTCCGGTTGAGGTCTAGAGAGAACTCTGCTGTCACTTAGGAATTCTTCCGAGAATCAACAATGCTTTCTCATCTTGAAAAGATGCCTTTTATAGATGCTGCATTCGCAATCAATGGCAAATCTGCTTGATTGGAGGCGAGATTGATATCGTACGTCTATCTTGCCTGATTGCGTAATTCTCGGGTCAATTTAGATCCACCACTATAGCCACAGATCATGTTGGTCAATCTTCTGACAATCTCTCAAGATTTTTATTTGATTCTCTGCGCCTTGCGTTCTATGCGTTCATGGAGAGTTGGGCTGATGTCAACGCATCGTAGGTTGCTAACGCATAGTCTTGCGTTGAGAAGTTGTTAACACATCTTCAGGTTCGCGTTCCATTCAGATCATGCGTCCATGAAGAACAGATTGCTAACGCGTAGTCCTGCATTAAGAAGTCATCAATGCATCGTTTGCATTCCTGCGTTAAAACATGCGTTTTAGGCTCAAAAAGTGTTAAAATCATTTTCATAAAAATACAAGAGTATAACGCAAAGGAAGATTTATTAGTAGAATTTCAACACAAACTACTACATGATTCTCTATTTAATCTTTATTTCTCTAAGAAAAAGGCTATCATAACTTGTATTTCTACAAGTTATCAGTCCCAGTTCCCCCGGGGCTTTGCCAATACTCGGACTGCATCTTCCATTAACTCTGGTGGTGTTGATTTTATTATTTTGTTTCCTTCTGCATCCAAGTTGTCCCTTAACTCATATATTGCGTTTATTTCCCTTGCATTGAATGGGACTTCATTTACTTCAACCACCACCCCATCCTCCTCTTCATCAATGCGTCCGTTATAAAATCTGCGGACTAAGTCAGGTTAGATCCAAGAGGTGCTGGAACAGAAATTTCTCCAACCATGGTGGTCGATGATTTCAGTGATATATGGCTGCAACGGGGCTTCTTTAGGGAAAAATCCCACCTCCATCAATAAATCAAGGAACGCCCTACGTCTCCCTTTTCCTTCCTTCTTCTTTGGTGACGCATCAGCCACCTTCGCTTTCCCTTTGGCCTTAGCAGGGATTTTGTCCACTATTTTCTGTTTTCTCTTGGCCACTTCAGCTGGTGCCTCAGTCACCTTCTCCTTCCCTTTGCGTTTCTCTTTGTGAATGCCTGGGAGTTTGGTGACTGACTCCTCTTTTTCTTTCTTCTTCTTCTTTCTCAAGGTGCTAACACCTTGCTCCTCTCTCACATCCTCCCCGATGCGTTCCTTCCTTGTAGGCGGGTGGTGCCTACTTCTCTTCTTCTTTTTCTTCTTGCGCTCCTTCTCTTCTTAGGCATTTATTCGTGCAGCCAACTCCTCATCCTCTTCTATTTGCAGCTCTCTCTCATGCTCCTCAGCTTCTTTTTCTATTCTTTCTTCTTCCCTCATTTCCTCTTCAAATGTCATTGCGGCTTCGTCTATTTGAGGATCAGGAAGGCCTTGCGTTTCCTATTCTTCTTGGGGTCGCATTTCCCTGCGCGCCTCCTTGCTGGACAATGCATCCTTAGCAATTTTCTCCACTCCTTTTCTAAGGGCCCTGAGCTCTTTCCTCAACTTGGCCCTTTTTCTTCTTCATCTTTTCTGCCAGCCTATCGAAGAATGTTGCTGCAATTGGGGACTCAGGACCGTCTACTTGCTTTGCGTTTTTAGGCTCTTCATTCTCAGCAGTTTCTTGTGATACCCTTCTTTTCTTTCTTATCAGGGGTACCACTTCCTCTTCCTCTTCTCTTCCTCTCTTAGCCTCTGCGGCCAACATAACCTTTTTTTATAGATCCTTCATTGAAGTCCAGGGTCATCTCCTCAGGACTGATAGACGCAGGGACTGACCCTTGCGTTTTGAATGGCTCGCCTACGACCTCCTTGCTGTAGGTGGCTTTTCCTTCCTTATTTCCCCCAGTCTTTTCACCCTCCCGAGTCTCTTTCAGCTGACTGTGGACCTCTTTTATCGGCGAGGGTGATTCCTGTCTTGCTTCTGAGACGGTTGCGTGCATTGAGTCACGCAATCCGCTCAAGATCTCGACTATCCATGCGTCCGGGGACGTGCAGAGTTCACTTCCCTCGCTTTGACAACCACTTCTTCTTCTACTTCTCCTTCTCTGACCATCTCTTCCGTTCCTCTTGTGCTGGGCGGACGAGATGAGGGTAAAGGTTGGTTGACCTCCCCGTCATCCTCACGATCCTTTGCTTCCCTCTCCTTTTGAGCTATTCTCTCTAGAATGTTGTTGAATACCTCTCTCCCTTCTCTTCGGTGCACTTCGCTGCTTCTGTACAGCGTGCTGGCTTCATCGCGAACCGTTCCAGGACTCGATTGCTCGACTTTAGAGTTTTCCGTGCTTAGGCGTTGGTTTCCAGCATTGAAGTTTGCGGCGGAAAACTCCCTCACATTCTTCATATGGGCCTAAAGATACAGAACTTGACTCGGCTTTTGGGTTTTGGAGTAGGTACCGGGTCGATTTGGCTCAAGAGAGGGATGTTTAGGACTTCCATGCAGTCGTCTGAGTCAAGGTCGACTAGTGGTGGGCGGACTAGAGGTCTGAAGAATGGTCGGAAAAATGGAGTTACAGGCGGTCTTTGGGCACTAGCCCTGATTCGTTACACCGAGAATGTTGGGATAAATGGTGGGCTAGGGTTTGGAGATCTAAGTCAGATCGGAGAAGCGAAAGGCCTCATGGTTGAGTAGGTCGGAATAGTGGTGGAGAGAAAAATGGAGCTCGAAGGTTAGGAATTACCTCAGGGGCTAGTTCGGATGAGGAAGAAGATAGGGTTGAGTATTGGGTATTGTAGGAAGATATTGGGAAAACGTCGCCAGCGAAGTGTTCTTGGTTTTGGGAGTCTGATTGGCTAGACATAGACAAATGTGCGTGAAGAACTAAAATCGCCAGAGGTTTTAGAGCTGAAGGGTTCTGAAAATGGAAAATGGAAAATCGAATCGTGTTTATAAAGGGCTAATTAAGCCGTCGGTAATAAATGCAGATACGCGATATCCGAAATCCCACTGATCTAGGCAAATTTATTGAGCCGCACACCCATCAAGTGTGATGGGCTGCTAATTAACGCAAATAAAGCACTTGAGTGCTTTTGGGAAAATGCATAGACTCAAAAGATGTATGCGTTTTCCAAATTCCCCTTCTAAAACGCAGTGAACTACTGATAAACGCATAACTGATGAGCGCATGGTTCTCAATTCAAAGTATGCTTTGGAAGTTAAGTATTCTGCATTTGAAAAAAAATATACGGCTCTAACCTCACCCCTAATGTCACACCCTCTCCCAGATTATCCCACTCAACCCAAGAGGAGATGTGAGGACAGTAAACATCACCCCTCTTGTGACATATACTGTCTGTTTGTACCTGATAATCCTGACAATTAACAACATACATATCCCTTCATCCATCCAGAACTATTAAAACTTATATTATATAATTAAACTTTCAACTCGTCCACAAAATACTTATACAACACCATATCTCACATCCCAACATATGTACAACTAGGTCTACATGCCACCTACATAAGGTTATATACACATACAACTCTTCAAACGTGTCTAATTTCTGAAAACTCGAAGCTTAAGCAAGGCGAGCTGGAGTAGGCTAAGCACCGGGAACGTCCTCGCTACCTGAGGGAAAAAGAAAACATGGAAAGCGTGAGCTAAAAGCCCCGTGAGTGACTTGTTTTGTAAAAATTATCTTATGCTCGAAAACAGGCTTGTATAATCTAATTCGCATAAAACAAGGATCAAATATAACAATTCAGCAGAAAAATATTTTCCGACAACTCTATCAAATCACATAAATTCATTCCAAGCTGTGTAGAATCGTTTTGGAATATTTATTGATAACTTGTAGAAATACAAGTTATGATAGCCTTTTTCTTAACAAAATAGAGATTAAATAAAGAAGCATGCGGTAAGTTATGTTAATTTTTATTAAGAAATCTTCCTTTACGTTATACTAATGTATTGTTATGAAGATAAATGATTTTACCACTTTTTGAGCCTAAAACACATGTTTTGACATAGGAATGCAAACGATGCGTTGATGACTTCTTAACGCAGGAACCAGACGATGCGTTAACAACAACTCAATGTATAACTATGCGTTAGCAACCTACGCCGCGTTGACATCGGCCAAACTATTCATTGACGCATAGACGACCATTAATGCAAGGCGCTGAGAATCAAATCAGAATCTTGAGAGATTGACGGATGATTGACGAACATGATTTGTGGCTAAAGTGGTGGATCTTAATTGACCCGAGAATCACGCAATCAGGCGAGATGGACGCATAGTATCAATCTCGCCGCCAATCAAGCAGATTTGTCATTAATTGCGGACGCATCATCTATAAAAGGGCAGCTCTGCGAGATGAGAAAGAGTTGTTGATTCTTGGAAAAACTCCATAAGTGACAGCAGAGTTCTCTCAGACTTCAGCCGGAGACGAATAGCTCGAGAGAGAAGAGTCGTCCCTTTGCCGGACCACTTCACAGCAGAACCTCACGCTTCCATCCGGGAGACTCAAGACATTGACGCCTTTCCTACTTTCTTTCTTACTGTTTCTATCTTAATTTTAGATTTGTGTCAAGACATTGAACTTATCGAAAATTGTATCCTATTTCATCAATATAATTATCTTCCATGTCTATTCATTTCTCTAAACTTTCTTCTTTTCACTTTCAAACCATGAGTAACTAATCACTCAAGGGTCTAGGGTTGCGTTAGCATCTAACTAGGAACCATAGTGTAACTATTTTATCTTGTCAATTGCAATCTTAATCCGATGCTTATGTCCATCTGAAAAATCGATATAAGTAGTAATAATCAAACTGCTGGAGAGGGTAAGTGATTGTGGAACTCAATTGACAAGGGCCAAGAAGTGTTACCTGTCTATGGGGATAACCTTGGTTCTTAACACTCTCCTATGCGTTATAGACATATAACGCATAGCAGCTGACAACAGGGAGAAGAGTCGCAAGTATGAATAGAATACTACTAAGCGCTTCCGATTTTAGATGTTAATCAACCCGAAACCTTTCTTTATCCATTCATTCACATCTTTAGTTGAATTTGCTGTGTCGCATGCTTTCCATCTTTCACAATTTTAGTCTAGTGTACAAACAATCGCTTTCCGTAGATTAAAAACAACTCTCTCAACTATTTGTTGGTTACCAGTGCAACGCATGAACTCCAACTAAATACTAAATCAATATAATCTCTGTGTTCGACCTCGGACTCACCGAGAAAACCTATTCCTTTGCTTATACTTGGGTAAAGGATAGGAAAACTTGATAAGATTACCAACGCCATAGTAGTAAGACGCATAGCATGTTCAAAGTTGACAGAGAGGTGACCATTATCCTGGGAAGACCTTTCTTAGCTACTGGACGCGCCCTGATTGACGTCCAGGAAGGGGAGTTAACAATTCGTGTGGACGACCAGCAGGTAAAGTTTAATGTTTTTAATGCGTTGAAATATCCTGATGATTTTAATTCTTGCCAGATGATCAAAGATATAATTGAAGAAAAGGCAAGCATCATAGACGCATGTGCTGAAGACGAAACAATGCTGGATGAAATAGATGAAGGAAGAGAAGCGGAAATAGGTGTAATCTCCAATGCAAGCTTTGAACGCTTAGACTTAAGCAACCGATCCATGGAGAAAACAAAGCCGTCCCTAGAAGAGCCGCCAACCCTTGAGCTAAAAACACTACTGACGCATTTAAAGTATGCATATTTAGGGGAAGAGAGCACGCTGCCGGTCATCATATCCTCTGCGTTGACTACAGATTGTGAAAAGGCTTTGCTGGAGATATTGAAAAATCATATCAAAGCCATTGGATGGACCCTAGCGGACATTAGAGGAATAAGCCCTTCATACTGCATGCATAAAATTCGGTTGGAAGAAGGTAAGGATGGCTCAGTTGAAAGGCAACGCAGGCTTAACCCGTCGATGAAGGAGGTTGTAAAGAAAGATAGGCTGGCAAGAAATGAATTTTTCTGCTTCCTTGACAGATATTTCGGCTATAACCAGATCATGATAGCTCCGGAAGATCAAGAGAAGACAACGTTCACTTGTCCATATGGAACCTTTGCGTTCAGACGCATGCCATTCGGACTATGTAACGCACCAGGGACGTTCCAAAGGTGCATGATGGCAATATTTTTCGACTATTTGGAACAGTCAGTAGAGGTGTTTATGGACTACTTCTCAGTATTTGGGAAATCATACAATGAATGCTTGACCAACTTGGAACGAGTGTTGAAGCGATGCGAAGACACAAACCTAGTTCTCAACTGGAAAAAATGCCATCTCATGGTCACTGAAGGTATTGTGTTGGGACATAAGATCTCGAAGGTTGGATTGGAAGTGGATCAAGCAAAAATAGATGCGATAGCAAAACTCCCAACCCCCGCAAATGTAAAGACTTTGCGAAGTTTCCTAGGCCATGCGGGCTTCTATAGAAGATTCATCAAAGGATTCTCGCAAATAGCAAAACCACTGAGCGAGCTGCTGGAAGCCAACAGGGAATTCAATTTTAACGGAAAATGCCTAAATGTGTTTGAGTCTCTAAGGCAAGCTCTAATTTCAGCACCAATTTTAGTTGCACCAGACTGGTCTTTCCCATTTGAACTAATGTGCGACGCAAGCAACCATGCAGTGGGAGTAGTATTGGGGCAGAGAAAAGAGAAAATAATGCACCCCATCTATTATGCTAGTAAAACATTGAATACGTCTCAGGAGAACTACACTACTACTGAAAAGAAAATGTTAGCCATAGTCTTTGCGGTTGATAAATTCAGAGCATATTTGATAGGGTCAAAGGTGACCATCTATAGCAATCATTCTGCGATCAAATATTTGATGGCGAAAAAGGACGCAAAGCCTAGACTCATTCGCTGGGTCCTGTTGTTACAAGAACTTGACTTGGAGATTAAAGACAGAAAGGGAACTGAGAATCAAGTTGCGCACCACCTATCTCGGTTGGAAAATAAAGAGGTCCAGGAAAGCTGGAGTGATATAGAGGAACGATTCCCAGACGAGCATGTCATGAACGCAGAGAGTCAGGAACCGTGGTATGCAGACATAGTAAATTACCTGGTCTGCAACCAATGGCTTGAAGAATTCAATGCTCAACAAAAGAAAAAGCTCCAACATGAAAGTAAGTTCTACTACTTGGCCCTGACCATATACTGCGTCGATGCGTTCCAGAATATGAAACGCATAGCATTTTGAGAAGTTGTCATGAAGCACCTTACGGAGGACACTTTGGAGGGCAGAGAACAGCTGCAAAGGTGTTGCAAAGTGGGTATTTCTGGCCCACATTATTCAAAGACGCAAGGGCATATGCGGTGGCTTGCGATCGTTGTCAGAGAACAGACAACATTTCCAACCGAAATGAGATGCCTCTGAATTCAATGCTGGAAGTTGAGTTGTTTGACGTATGAGGAATCAATTTCATGGGACCATTTTCTCCTTCTTTCGATAATCAATATATCTTAGTAGCGGTCGACTACGTATCAAAATGGGTAGAAGCAGCAGCCTGTGCAAAGAATGACGCAAACACAGTGTCCAAGTTCTTAAAAAAATAAATCTTCTCTCGATTTGGGACACCAAGGACAATAATTAGTGATGAAGGTACACATTTTATAAATCACATAATCATTAATTTACTGACAAAATTTAATGTCTCGCACAGGGTAGCAACTGCTTATCACCCACGGACAAACGGCCCAGTTGAAATAACAAACCGGGAGATCAAGTCCATACTCGAAAAAGTCGTGAGCACATCAAGGAAAGATTGGACGGAGAGATTAGATGAAGCTCTATAGGCATACAGAACGGCATTCAAAACACCTATAGGCATGTCACCCTATGCGCTGGTGTTTGGGAAAGCATGCCATCTCCTGCTTGAGTTGGAACACAACTCTCTCAACTATTTCTTGGTTACCACTGCAACGCATGAACTCCAACTAAATATTGAATCAATATATTCCCTGTGTTCGAACTCGGACTCACCAAGAAAACCTATTCCTTTACTTAAACTTGGGTAAAGGATAGGAAAACTTGACAAGATTACCAACGCATAGTAGTAAGACACATAGCATGTTCAAAGCATGATATGTTGAACGCATAATCACATCATTTAGTACCTTGCATTAGGACAATTTACACATACAATTATACACACAACATTTATTCAAAAAACCCGTTTGGTTTCTCATTCATTTCCCTTAGTTGAGGCGGAGCAAAACTCAACGCTCTCAACGTCGAAAACAACCTTAGTTCGGGTGGAGCAAGACTCAACACAGCCAACGTCGAAATTAACCCTGGCTTGATGCAGAGCAGAACTTGATGCACCAACAATATTGTTGTGTGATTTCTATTTGAATTAAATTGAGTTTCATAGCTTGTTGCACAATAATAGATATTATAATTTTAGTACAAGGATGCGTCGAGAATTACTGAAGTAGGATCATGATTAAGCAAGTTTTCCTGGTGAGTCTAGGGTCGAACGCAGGGATTTGTAATAACTAGACATTGAGAATAGATGCATGACTATGCAGTGAACTGTACAAGTAATATGTGCATGTGTTGGTTGTATGTGTCTAAAACTATACATAAAGAATGAATAAAATTTCCTACAACTAACAATGAGGTGGACGCGGCGATGGTTAGTCAAATGTCATTTAGTGTCAGATAGCATGCGTTGAGAATGAATGTAACCATGCGATAAAAGTAGGGTTAACACAGGAGCTAGTTGACTTAAGCATATCCAAGTATAATTACATACCTACAAACTTAGTTTGTGAATCCATCTCTCGATGTTTCGACGCCCCATTAATCTTATCTCTAAGACGCATGGTAAGTTTGCGTTGGCAAAAGATGAACTACATCTCTGCACCTCATCTAGTCTCGATAAATGCTAAAGATTAACCATCCACTCTCTCAAGCTAGACAGTCATGCTTACTACTTTTGTTTGTCAGACAAAGTTATGCAAGCTAATGATATGCATTTATCAAAATGTAACATACTTAATATTGCTTAAGAAACACTAACTTCTAACATCAAACTCATTTAGAATTCAAACAACATGGTGTAAGGTATTTAATATGGAAATAAATGGAAGGTAATCATCAATCAAACTCATATTAAGAAAATAAACCATTCTCTCGAATGTCATTAACAAAACATAAGTAAGAAGGAGGGAAATAGAGATAAAATAGAAATGGAAGGCGTCAAGCTGCCACTGGCAATGTCTTGCTTCATGGAGGCTTGAGATGGTTGCTATCTGATACATAGATTTCATAGGGTGAAGGTTCTCACTCACTGGGAGACGACTCTGAAAGTGCTCAGAATCCTTCTCTCAGAAGAGCTCGAAATGGAGGCTGGTTATGGTGAGGGAGAAATTGTGCAGAGCTTTCGCCTCTTGAACTTGTCTCTCTTCCCCCCTCGAATGGAGAAGCTTTGGGCTATTTATAGGCTTGAAAAGTTAGAACTCATGATGACCTGACATCTTTGCATTAAATTCCCTGCCCTTCTGCGTAGACTTTTTACATTGTCGGCCCATTGGTTCTGCCATGATCTGATAAAGTTGTTGTCCTTTTTTCATAATGACATGACAGCTTTTTGCCCATGCGTCTGTATCTACTTTTTCTCGACGCATGGTCTCAACGCATAGGCTCGACGCATGGGTTTCCACTTGTTCTCGCAGCAGCTTCGTCTCTTAGTACTTGGGTTATTTTTGCTTCTTTTCTTCTTAACCCTGCGTTAGGAACAGAAAAACTCAATTTTTCAGGTATTTTCTTTTGTAAATAGTGCCAACGCATGGTGATACATTTTACATAATTCAACTACCAAAATCATGTGTTTAGCTCTAAAGTTACTCTAATTAAATCAAATAGTGACTATAATAACTTGTATTTCTACAAGTTATCAAATATCAACCTCTATGTGCACATAGGAATATGGCGAGTTGCCCAAGTACCTTCTCACATGCCTTTAAGCATTGAGCCTCCTCTAAAACACTTTAGAAACCAGTTTACATAAATTGCTCATATGAAACCTTTCGTGGAAAATAGAATATTTCTTGATAAATAAGAACTCGCAACATGCCTTTCAACATCATATAGAAATCAGATAAAACATGCCTTGTGAAAAATATAATTAAACATCATGCTTTTCAAGAAAACAGTCATTTCAAAGCCATATCTCATAAGAACACCGAACTAAACATTTTCAATAAATTTCGTTTTCAAAGAAAGAAAAGAGTCACTCACAACTTATTGTTGTGTAATAAATTGCGGAAATGGACATTTACAAACGCAAGGTGTGAGTAAGCTATGATGATGCGTTTCACATATCATGCGTTGAACATGCTACGCGTCTTACTACTATGCGTTGGTGATCTTGTCAAGTTTTCCTATCCTTTACCCAAGTATAAGCAAAGGAGTAGGTTTTCTCGATGAGTCCGAGGTCGAACACAAGGATTATGATGATTTAGTATTTAGTTGGATTTCATGTGTTGCAGTGGTAACCAAGAAATAGTTGAGAGAAGTGTTTTGTTTCTAATCTAAGGAAAGCGATAGTATGTACACTATATTAAAATGTGGAAGATGGAAAGCATGCGACACAGCAAATTCAGCTAATGATGTGAATGAACGGATAAAGAAAGGGTTCGGGCTAGTTAACATCTAACATCGGAAACGCATAGTAGTATTCTATTCATACTTGCGACTCTTCTCCCGGTTGTCAGCCGCTATGCGTTATATGTCTATAACGCATAGGAGAGTGTTAAGAACCAAGGTTATCCCCATAGACAAGTAACACTTCTTGGCCCTTGTCAATTGAGTTCCACAATCACTTACCCTCTCGCAATTGACAAGATGAACATAAGCATTGGATTAAGATCGCAATTGACAAGATGAAATAGTTACACTATGGTTCTTAGTTAGATGCTAACGCAACCCTAGACCCTTGAGTGATTAGTTACTCATGGTTTGAAAGTAAAAAGCGGAAAGTATAGAGAAATGAGTAGACATGGAAGATATATATATTGATGAAATGGAATACAACTTTAGATAAGCTCAATGTCTTGACACAAATCTAAAATCAAGAAAGAAAAACTAAGAAAGAAAGAAAGGAAGGCGTCAATGTCTTGAGTCGCCCGGATGGAAGCGTGAGGTTCTGTTGTGAAGTGGTCCAGCGGAGGGAAGACTCTTCTCTCTCGAGCTATTCGTCTCCGGTTGAAGTCTGAGAGAACTCTGCTGTCACTTATGAAGTTCTTCCGAGAATCAACAATCCTTTCTCATCTCGCAGAGCTGCCCTTTTATAGATGATGCGTTCGCAATTAATGGCAAATCTGCCTGATTGGCGGCGAGATTGATATCATGCATCCATCTCGCCTGATTCCGCGATTCTCGGGTCAATTAAGATCCACCACTTTAGCCACAAATCATGTTCGTCAATCATCTGTCAATCTCTCCAGATTCTGATTTTATTCTCAGCGCCCTGCATTGATGGTTTTCTACGCGTCCATGAATAGTTTGGCCGATGTCAACGCGTTGTAGGTTACTAACGCATAGTCATGTGTTGAATAGTTGTTAACGCATCGTCAGGTTGTTCGCGTTCCGTTCAGATCATGCATCCACGAAAAACAGATTGCTAACGCGTCGTCCTGCGTTAAGAAGTCATCAACGCATCTGTCACACCCTATCCCAGATACACCCTATACCTAGGAGTGAGTGTGAAACTGCACTCTCTATATAACTTATTGAAACTAGATGCCAAATAAACCTCAAATAGAAACACCATTGCTATTAAAATATTTGGGAACATACAATTTTTCGACAAGTATTCTTTGTATATATATATATGTGACACAAAACAAATCTCTCAACACTCATAAGGAACATGTTCATTACAAAACATGGGTACAAACTAAACATCTGTAGGCTAGGCGTCCCGGACACGCTCGCTACCTGAAACGACAAACAACAAACAAATTGAGTGAGCATAAAGTCCAGTGAGTGACTAATTTTATTCAACTATCACTAACATACATGAACTAGCATAACCATTAGTAACCATTACATATCGTCTGTCAGATAGTTCCTAAACTTCTTATGCTTTTGATCTCACCCATATCAATATCCTTATTACCCCATGGTAAATAACTAACTAATGTTGTGACGAAGCACAACTTAACTCTTTCGTATTTCAAACAAATTCTCATTTCTGATCACATATACATGTCTAATCATCATGTTTCACGGATTTGCAACTATCAAGTGCCTTCACATTCTATCCCTCAGCACCGTATTCGATTATGTTTACATTACCATGTGCCTTCACACGAAGTCCTTCAGCACTAATAACCAATTCAATCTCCGCTCAAGTGCCTTCACTCATGGTCCCTCAGCACGAGCTAGTATATGATGGATTTCTATATGCTTTCACTTAAGTCCCTCAGCATTGAAATCCATTACACTTAACTATTCAAGTGCTTTCACACGAGGTCCCTCAGCACTGAATTTCATGTTTACATTCACTTAGGCTTTCACCATAAGGTCCCTCAGCCATATTTAACTTGAGTTTCCTTTTAACTTGCTGGCATAACATACTTACTATGAATACTACAGAGTACCGTAACTCTTACCAAATAAGTATACTAAAAGTAATCACAAGATATAGTAAAAGGTCACTCACAACTTGTCTCGGCTCTAAGTGGATTATAAGTCTCCCCGAGCTCTTCCTGGCCTGAAAATACATATTTCTCATGTTCAATTTCCATAATCTTTCTTTTCCCTTAACACACATTAATAGCATTATACTTCAGACAACTAAAGGTTACCAACGAAATTCATCACATACTATTGTACCAACGATACTAAGTTGAACGCAACTAGCGAGACTACCTGAGGAGTGACACCTAGCGATATTCTAGCGAGAATTGTGAGATGCAAAGCCCCTCTTGCGTTACAGAGATACTTGTTTCACTGCCTTGTCTCTCGCTCTCTCAGCGATACTACCGCTGCAGCAAAATAGTTTCCTTCTTCCTTTCCTCTTCCTTCTTCAACCTGCTAAACATCACATTTCGGCCAATTTCAGAACTTACTTCCTTCTACAAACTTGTTAAGGTGTAATTTCATCTTCTTACCTCAAAATTTCATGAAAAATATCCTCACCGTTTAGGACATATCCTTCAACAACTCCAAGTTACCCCTAATCATCCGGCAAATTCAGCTCCAATCTCTTCTGTCTGAAGTTTGACACATATCTATACAATTTCAGTTCAAGCACCCTTCATGAAACTTGCTAAAAATCGAGTTAACTTACTAACCTCAGAAGTTCTGGCCCTAACCACCGTTTCTTCAGTTTGTTTTTCCTCCAAAACCGAACGTTACTCTAAGAGAGTAACACCAGCTTAGTTCGCTGCCCAGCTCAAATTTCCTCCATGGTTATGATGAACTTTCCACTCCAAATCGACATGAACATCTTCTTCTACCTCCCTCTGATGTTTAGCTTCAAAATGGACCCAACTCGAGCTCTGAAATGTAATCAAAACAATTGAATTCTCGATCCACTTATATATATACCACCGACTTAATCTCCATTTCAACACTATACTACAATCTGTTCAACGCATATCTTCTATGTTTAGCTTCAGCAATACACAGCCTCTGATGGTGTTATTTATATATATATATATTTTCAAAACTCTCTCGCCAGATGGTTAACAAACGCATTACTCTCTCGGCCAACCTTCTTTATCCAACGCATACTCACTCCGATGAATGGTAGCGTTCACCGCATAGTGGCCTCATCGCAAATCGGCTCTCAACGCCTCGTGGCCTTCAACTTCCAACGCCCTGCAGCCTTCAATGCGTTTGTCGCAATATAACCTTCAATGCAGGGTGGCTCTCCACGCCTTGTGACCTCAACGCATCGTGGCCTCAACGCCTATCAGTCTTCCCTCACCTTTGCGTCCACGCCAAAACTACTTCCATCAAGGCATGTTACCTCCAACGCATATCTGATACTTAGCCATTTTCTGCCCCAAATCAAATTCCAGCCAACTACTCCTACCCAAACGCCTATCTCTTGGTCTCTTCTTATCTTGCTTTCTTACAAGATTAAGTGCGGGGCTTACAGCATCGTTTGCATTCCTGCGTCAAAACATGCGTTTTAGGCTCAAAAAGTGGTAAAAATCATTTATCTTCCTAAAAATACAAGAGTATAACGCAAAGGAAGATTTCTTAATAAAAATTAACATAACTTGCCGCATGCTTCTCTATTTAATCTCTATTTATCTAAGAAAAAGGCTATCATAACATGTATTTCTACAAGTTATCACTTATCCTTAGGCCCTGAGCGAATTATATGCCTTTCCGAGCTCTTCTTGGCCTGTAAATACACATTCCTCACGTTACGCTTTCCTTAAACTTCCTTTACATGATCGTTAAGTATGCATAATTAAACCCTAATCGTGATTCATCACCGAGCCTCCCCTTTTCCCAAATTAAACATAATAAGCAAGATTTGTGTCACTAGCGAGATTACCAACGAAATTTTACATTCCCAGCGAGATTACTAGCGAAACTACCCAACAGGACACGATACTAGCGACACCAGGATAAGCGAGACTAGCGTGATTTACCTGAAGAGCGATACCTAGCGAGACCCAGCGAGCTTTGTGAAACGGAATGCCCCCGGTGGTCCAGCGACACTCGTCTTGCTACTTATACTTTATTTACTCAGCGACACTCGACAGCAAAGTTCCTTCCTTTCCTTTTTGTTCCCACATCTACCTGATAAAAATCGTATTTCCAGCTAAATTCAGAACTTCTTCCCTTCTACAAACTTGTAAAGGAGTAATTTCTATACTTACCTCGATATTTCAGAGCATGATGCTTCTCCGTTTGAGAGATATTCTCAAATAACCCCCAGTTGCTCTCAATTGCCCAGCAAATCAACAACAATCACTTCCCCCTACAATTTTTCATGTTTCCCCTCATATTTAACTCAAACATCCTTCATAACAATGGTTAGGAATTGAGTTAACTTACTAACCTCAAAATTTCAGCCCTATCTTCCACTTCCTCAGCTCGCACTTCTTCAATGACTAGACCATACTCGAATTTTACAACAACTGTCACACCCCATCCCAGATACACTCCATACCTAGGATTGAGCATGATCCTATTTACCTTACATAAAACTCTATAAAATAAACACCACAAAAATAGCAAAACAAAACAACATTTCAATTATCTCATCAGAAGAACATGCAATCTTTCAAACAACATGTCTGTATATACACATATAAAGTACAACACGTCCCCCTTTCTATCCTTATGAAATATGTTTATTACAAGATTTATGAACAATCTAAATATTTACAACTATCCCAGAGGTTTGCTTCCAGATAGGCCCAGACGAGATTCTTCTGTAGGCTAGGCGTCCCGGACACGCTCGCTACCTGAAACAACAAACAACAATAACAAACTGGATGAGCAGAAGGCTCAGTGAGTGACTAAATCTACTAAACTATTCATAACAACTATAATCCAGTTTGTGAGTTGGTAACTATCACATAACACATCCCAACGAATTATCAAGATTCTCTTTTCACAATACACATATCACTATTAGATTCTCATGTCTCACCAACTTGCATCTATTTAGTGCTTTCACTTCTCGTCCCTTAGCACTTACTCATTTATAATTACAGTACCATGTGCCTTCACATGAAATCCCTCAGCACAGGTAATGAATTCTATCTATGCTCAAGTGCCTTCACTCATGATCCCTCGGGGAACGAGCTAGTGTGTGATGGATTACTACATGCCTTCACTCATAGTCCCTGAGCATTGTAATCCATTCCCTACTGTTGATCAAGTGCCTTCTCAAATCCCTCAGCACTTGATTCCTCACTTACTCACATCTAGCTTTCACCATAAGGTCCCTCAGCCACTATTACATTTAGCCATTAGTATTAATACTCTTTTAGATCACTAACACATCATATTCTTAAAGCACAATACAATGTATCACATTTTCTCATCTATAAGCGTACTAATGTTAAACACAAGATATAACAAACAGTCACTCACAATTTGTCCCGGCTCTAAGTGCGTTATAAGCCTCCCCGAGCTCTTCTTGGCCTGAAAACACATAATCCTCAAGTTTAGTTTCCATAATCTCCCTTTTCCTTTATCATACAATAGTAATGTTACTCTTAGAAAATTGTAAACTGCCAGCGTTACTCAGTTGATACTAAAACTGTACTAGCGTTACTGCGTTGATTAAAACCAGCGAGACTACCTTGAGGAGCGATACCCAACGATACTCTAGCGAGAATTGTGAGACGCAAAGCCTATCTTTGCGTTGCAGCGTTACTTGCTTCGCTGCCCAGTCTCTCGCTCACTCAGCGATACTTCCGCTGCTGCAGAACCGTTTCCTTCTTCCTTTCTTCTTCCTTCTTCAACCTGATAAACATTTCGTTTCAATCAATTTTAGTACTTTCTTCTTTCTACAAACTTGTTAAAATACAGGTCCTTCATCTTACCTCCAAATTTCACGAAGAACGTCCTCTCCGTTTAGGATATACCCTTCGGCAACTCCAAGTTACCTCTAATCATCCGACAGTTCAACTCTCGTCTCTTCTTCCTGAGTTTGACACACAATTAAACAATTTCAGCTCAAGCATCCTTCATGAAACCTGCTAGAAATCGAGTTAACTCACTAACCTCAAAGTTTCAGCGCTAACCTTCGTCTCTTCAATTTCTTCTTCCTCCAAAACCGAGCATCACTCCGAAGAGATCACAGCAACCGAAACCTCTGTCAAACCCAAGTTTCTTCCACGAATTCAATGAGATTTCTGCTTCAGATCAGCATGAACATCTTCTTCTACCTCCCTCCGATGTTTCGCCTTAATATGGACCCAACTCGAGCTCTGAAATGAAAGCAGAACAATTGAATTCTCAGTCCACTTATATATATATACCACCGACTTGTCCTCCATTTCAACTCTATACTATAATCCGTTCAACGCATACCTCCTATGCTCAGCTTTAGCAATGCACACGACCTCTGATGATACTTCTTTTCAAACTCTCCCGCCAAATAGTTAGCATACGCATAACTTTCTCTCGGCCAACACTTTTTGTCCAACGCATACCCGCCTTCGACGCATGGTAGTGTTCACCGCATAATAGCCTCTCCGCAGATCAGCTCCCAAACTCCTCGTGGCCTTTACTTCCAACAGCACACTGCCTTCAATGCGTTTGACGCATAATGATCCTTGGTACCAAGTGATCCTCCACGCCTTATGTCCTCAATGCGTCACAACTTCAGTGCATGATAAACTTCCCTCACCTTTGCGTTTACACCAAAATTGTTTCCTCCACAACAGGTTGCCATCAACACATAGCTTACACTTAGTCGTTTTCCCACTCCAAATGCAAGCCAGCCAACTACTTTTACACATTCCCCCCTCTCTCGGCCCCTTCTTACCTTGCGATCTCACAAAAATAGATGCGGGGCTTACATGTTACCTTTGTGCTTGGCTCATGATGCTCATACCTTTCTGTTGGGTTGTATGTCCTAAAACTCGTAGTTTTTGTAAATAGGTGATTTTTAGTACATATGAAGTTATTCAAGTGAATTAATTATTTATCAACTCTAAATCCAATTAAACTATGAACCATTGGCTACTATCATGAGTACTTGGACTTTATGTAGAGACATAAACAGGATCAAGTTCGAGTAAGTAGCCTCAATAGTCTATAGTACATAGATCAGGTTGGGTACCTCTTCTTGGAGACACTATTGAATACGACCTGCTGCGTGATTGTTACAAATGTTGTGAAGTGTCATAAATTAAGTGATTCTGATTTGCTCATGTAGAGACATGTGAGCAGAGGTATTCTGTCACACCCCCTCCCGGATTATCCTCCATAACCCGAAAGAAGATGTGAAGTCAGCAACCTTGACTCCTCTGTAAGGTTCACTGACCAACCATTTCTTTACCAAAGACGGCCCAGACGAGGTTCTTGCATAGGCAAAGCATCCCAAACTCGCTTGCTACCTGGAAAATTAGAAAAAAACATAGGAAAATGTGAGCTAAAGCCCCGTGAGTGACTGGTTTTGTAAAACTATCTTTTAATAAAAAACAGGCATGTTAATTTATACATATAAAACAAGATAAATACATCAATACATCAGGAACGTATTTTCAACATCTCTTTTGAACTATATCAAATCGTTCCAAATCAATAGAGTCGTTGAGAAACATTTATATGAAAAACTTGTTTGGTTTCTCAATCATTTCCCTTAGTTGAAGCGGAGTAAGACTCAACGCTCTCAACGTCGAAAACATCCTTAGTTGGGTTGGAGCAAGGCTTAACACACCCAACGTCGAAATCATCCCTGGCTCGAAGTAAAGCAAGCTCAATGCACTAGCCAGATTAACCTCTATGTGCACATAGGAATATGACGGGTTGCCCATGTACCTTCTCATGTCCTTGAGTACTGGGTCCCGGGGAAACTCACGAGCCTTCTCAAGGATAGCACTGAGCCTCCTCTTAAACATTTTATCAATTAGTTTGAGTAGATCATTCATATGAAACATTTTATAGGAAACAGGATATTTCTTGATAAACTACCTTTTGCAACATGCCTTTCAATGTAATAAAACAATCAGATAAAACATGCCTTTTAGACAATACGATCAAACATCATGCGTTTCATGAAATCAGTTATCACAAAACCATATCACATAAGAACATTTCAACAAAGCTCAGTTTTGAAAGAAGAAGAGAGTCACTCACAATTACTTAAGAGATTTTCCTCTTTTCCTTCCAATCCCTATCTTCCCCGAGCTTCTTGAACGCAAGGTTTGAACTCCTAACCCACAAACTATTTCTGGTAACCGGTTGGACGCAACCCTGCCCTTAAACGCAAGGTGCAGACTAACTCTTCTTACTCTTTCGGATGCGTTGACCTTCTTTGGACACAAGGTCTAACTTGAACGCATCGTGGCGTTCACCCTTTATGTTGAATTCGGATTAAACGCAAGGCTCACCCTTCTCGACGCAAGCCAACTTCTTAACACCAGATGACTTAAGTGTCAAGGTTGTCTTCCTCTTTAGCCGCAGACTTCCTCCTTCAAACGCAAGGTTTTCTTCTTTCAGCTCTCTTTCTTTCCTTCTCTCAAGGATTATTATCACCAAATCATCAGTCATTACTTTTCCCTCAAGGTCCTATTTATAGAGTACTTGTCATTCTACCTCTTCTCTTCTGCTGCTACTTGTTTGCCACATGTCATATTGCATGCTTAATTAATCATGCATTAGTCCAAGTGTCACTTTGCATGAAATGTTTATCATGCTTTCTAACACCTCCTACTTAATGTGGTGTCACAATCATGTGTAACCACCTGGTCTATAGACTTACTTTATGGGTTCATTATGTTCCAATACACAACTACACAACCAACTCCTTGCTCCTATGCGTTCATGGAACTATCTTCCAGATTCAACTCCTTTGCTTCCTTTTACTACCCTCGCTTTACTACCTTTATTCCATTTCTCCTTTATTTAGGTGTACAAATTCTAACGCATACTACTATGCGCTTCAGCTTAACATCATACATCAATTTTCTTCGCATATTATATGCGTCCAGCTCCCTTTCTTACATTCGTTTACAGCTACATTTCCTCCTTTGTACAATTACACTCTTCTGACCATGTGGTTTACCTTTGACTACCACATCCAACTCACATTCTTTCTTCCTGCGTTTACCCTCCTGCATTTACCTTTGCTTCATTCCGCGTTCATGACCTTCCTTTAAGTCTCTTGATTTTACCCTCTATGCGTCCTTGAATCTTATACCAAGGTTATTCCTTAACCATTTCATTCTTTAGCTTCTTCCTATGCGTTTACCTGAGATAGTGATAACATTTTCCATTATCATGAAATTAAGCTCTTCAGCGTATGACTAAATAACCAATATTTTCTCACCACATAACTTTCTCAACGCATAGTAAGACCCTACTAATCGCTGAAGTCCTACTAGCATATAATAATCCTTTAACGTTTAACATTTCATAGCAGTTTAACGCTTAGCGACCCCTTGTGCACTTGCTGCACTAAAGAACTTCCCGATCAGCACTATGGTCTTTTATAGTAAACCTTCAGCGCATAGTTATTGTCCACTTTGTGACTTATCAATTTATTATTAACCCTTAGCCTATCACATTCAACTACTCTCCACTTCAAGGCATTCTTCTCAACGTAGCGTAAGTTGAATACAACCCTTGGTCAGACTCCATCTTTACCTTCGAACACATAATAACACCTTTCAACGCCTGACATACCTATCAAAATAACGACTCATCTATCAAGGCTATGGCAACGGTCTACTTTCTTCTCTTTACACTAGCTTCCCATACAAGGCTTACCAACGCATAGCCATAATCCATACTCAATTCTTGTTCCTTCACCTCCATTCACTATTGCTCTATACAACACTCAACGCATTACTTTTCTTAGCTTCACCCCCCGACGCATTGTCAACCATTCCAACGCAAGGTATTTTTCCTACGTGATGGTTCTATACTTTGCATCATCGACACATGGTACTTCACCCCATACACTTGCCATCATTAGAACCTAATTTCACAACTTGGTAACTCCTCAGTATTAAATACCATGCGTTTGAGCTTAACCATCTATGCGTCAACCTTATCTCCAGAAATATTTCTACTCTTTTCTTAATACCCTTCATCCCAACGTACAAAATTTATTGGCCATAATTCAGTAGTTTCACAATCTTAACTTTTCATTTAAAAGTTCTGCTAATCCACACACTTTTATCCTTTTATCCTTACTAGTTATGTAAATACTTAAGTTTTCGGAGATAGGGTATTACATATTCTACATAATGAGATTATGTATGATTGACCCTGAAATAATTACTGTTACGTATTAAAACCGTTTACGATTAACACTGATTAATTTCACTTATCGGTGACCTAGATAACTTGATCTGAATCTTGAGCTATCTATGAACTCTTGTTTATTTAGAATTATTGATAAGCGCTTGAAAAGTGCTTATTATTCTCTCAAATTAAGGGAGTTTTATATTAGATTTCACTTGTTTGCTAGTGATTTTCAGGTTAAAACGAGGAAAATTAGAAGAAACGACTAAAAGATCAAAACCGAGCAAGAATATGGTAAAAAAGAGCTGAAAAATGCATCCTTGTTGAAATGAATGATACGCCGCGGCGCTAAGGCAGCGCTGCCGCGGCACTGAAGCAGAAACGCATCAGCATGGACGCAGAGTAGCAACGCGGTGCTGGGAAGGTGCTCCCTCGACGCATCTTCGAAGAACGCAAGACAGCGTCGCAGCGCTAAAACCCGAGAGCAACTTATTTTTGGTCGCAACCCTAGCGCCGCGGCGCTGACGAACGAAAAGTTTTGTATTTTAGGTTAAATTTTAGGCGGCCAAACTCTATAAATTTAGGGGTTTTCAGCAGCCAAAGGGGGGAGAGATCAAGAAGATCAAGAAAGTTGCAGAACAAAAGAAAGATCCAAAAAGGTGAGAATTAAGCTAGAGTTCCAAGAGTGAGTTAGCCGCAAGGAAGAGGAAAAGAGTTCGAGATAGTTTTGGTGCCCTTCGAAGTCCGACGCGAGAGCCAAGGAGTTCGTGATGGTGCTGCCTCAATCAAGAACCTCTTTTCAGTAGAGTTTCCCTATTCTTTACACTGTTTCTTTGATTAGTTTTGCTCAATATGTTGCTTCACGCTATGAGTGGCTAAACTCTTTAGTTTTAGGGTTTTTGATGAATTGTTTGTGAATTCATGATAACTTTTTAGACTCATAGTTTTGTTCAAATAAATATGCTTTTCATTGTTATTTTGTTTAATTCTTGAAGATTGGCCACCTCACATGTTAGGTTAGATGTATGATCGAGAGATTATATGTTTAATTTGATCTATAACAATGAATCGTTGTTAATCTATCACGAGAGTAGTTAGGTTGACAATGAAAGTTGCTAAAGACTAGTTTTAATGCCATGTAATTTTGTATTGGTTTTAAGAGATTAACTATCAATCAAGTTACATAAGAAAGAGTTGTCTTTGAGAGAAGATAACTTGGAATTAAGTTTCTAGACTTAGGCATAAGAATTAAATCCATAAAATCTATAATTTTGCATGATGAAACAAACAAGGATTCGAAACCCTAGAACTCTCTTTGACTCTTGCAATTCTCCCTTTGATACTTTCTTGGCTTGATTTTTCTTGTTCCCAAAATTGAAATATTGAATTTCAATCCTCAAATAAAATTGATTCAACTCTAGAATAGCTAAATAACTTAAACCTTCCCAATTGGATCTCTAGTGGAAACGATACTCGGACTTAACCGTTTTATATTATAACTTGACCTGTACACTTGCGGTTAACACACAAAAGTGGCACATCAACGCATGGCCACCTAATATATAAATAATAAAACAAATGAAAGAAAAAGGAACTTTATATCTTCATCTTTTCAGACTCAATGTTAAAAGAAGAAACAAAAATTTTGTGAATAATGAGTAAAGAATTTTTAAAAGAAAGCTTGCCGCATACAAGTTAGACCTGTTCCAAAGAAAAGAATATAAAAGTAGAGGAGTAATATAACTGACAGGTAGCTGATTGAGTATAGCATTCTTAGAGACTAGTCAATGCGTTGAGAAAATGTTAGGGTTGATTGAAGTTTCTTAAATAGAAGTTATGCTTGGGGACAAACATTTCTCTAAGTTTGGGGTGTGATAACTTGTAGAAATACAAGTTATTATAGCCTTTCTCTTAGAAAAATAGAGATTAAATAGAGAATTATGCGGTAGTATTAGTTAAATTCTATTGATAAATCTTCCTATGTGTTCTACTCTTGTAAATTGATGAAGATAATTATTTTATAACTTTTTGGATCTAAAGAGCATGTTTTAACGCAGGAACGCGAGCAACTTGTAGATGCGTTGGCAACTTCTTAACGCAGGATTATGCGTTGGCAACCTGTGACGCGTTGACATCCGCTCAATGTAGGATAACGCGTTAGAACATATGGATGCGTCGACATAAGTGAACGCATGAACCCAATTCTCCATGGACGCATAATTGTCACACCTTACTTTTCAAGAAAACGAAGCGTTGAAGAGTCTATGAAGAGATGAGGTAAAAGACCATGTTGGACGCATGGTCAGGACTAGGTAACGCATGGTAAGGGTGGATGCATGGAAGTAAACCGAGAAGGGAAAGTTGTGAAACGCATAGAGGAAGAAATGGAGAAGGATTTATTCGTTATGAATATGAGAGTTGGACGCATGGTATGATGTGATGAGGTATAAACACATAGTATTGCACGTTTTTCATTGACGCCTAGTGGCATATGTAAGCACTGGTTTATAATAGTGAGGTTATGCGTTAAAGGTGAAATCACAAATGGTGGTGTGAGCTGAAGCAGTCGCCGCATTGGCTGGGGACAGGAACGTACTTTGCTTACCATGCGTTGGCAAGGTTGTTATGTGTTGAGGTTCCTATGCGTTGAAGACAGAATTATCTCTATGCGTCAAAGACAGTAGTATACTTGGCTGAGAGTTAGAAAAGTGAGTAGTGAAGCTCAAACCTTAAAGGAAATTCAACTAACACATGAGGGCGTTGTATTGAATAAAAAGTTGTTCATTGGGAATGTTGGACGCATAAGATCAGCTTATAAAGGCCAAGTGGCTTCGTATAGATTTGACACCTTATTAGTAGGAGGTGTTGAAGGCATGTCAAGTGTTTCATGCAAGGTGACACTTGGATTAATGCATGGTTAATTAAGCATGCAACGTGACATCTGGCAAACAAGTGGCAAAAGGAGAGAAGAAGTTGCATGGCAAGCTCCCTATAAATAGAACTTTGAGGGAAAAGGAGCGACTGGTGACTCTCAAAGAAGAATTCAGGAGAGAAAAAGAGAAGAAGGCAGCAAGGACGTCCGTAGAAGGAGTATGCGGGCAAGAATGAAGGTGAACGCGGCGTCCAGAAGTTAGGTGATGCGTTCAAGTTGGACCTTGCGTCCAAGTGAGGGTGACGCATCGGAAAAAGAAGTAAGAAGAGTTGGGATCCACTTCGCAGAAGTTGATGGATTAATGAGCATGCAGCAGAAGTTAATTTGATTAATTTTTACTCTAAGATGCTCAATTTAGAGGATTAAACATGCAATTAAGAAGAAAAACCAAAGTTTCAAGAACACTTACCCTTGAAGCTCCAAATTCTCCTTCAATTCTTGATGAATTTCAGCACCATTTGGTTGTAGACCACCACAAGAGTCTTCTTTACTATTCTCTAGGCTTAGATTGGATAGTGGGACCCAAAATTGTGGTGAATTTGAGAAAGAATGAAAGTTGGGAACAAGATGAACAATGGATAGAATTTTGCAAAATTAACCCTTAATTTCACAAAATTCTTAACCATTTTTATGTCAAAATCATCTCTATTTCTTAAAGAATAACATGCAATCCAATTGCATCAAAATTTGACAACACAAAATGGTTAATTTGTTGGTTAATTGTGAAGAAGACAACCAAGCTCCTAGCTTAGTTAGTGGGAAAATCCAATCTTCAAAAATCAATTTTAAAATCAATTTTCAATGAATTTCCAAAATTGAATTAAAATTGGTTTTTAATTTCAAAAAGATAATTAAATAATTAAATAAAAAATAATTTAATATTTAATTAATTAAATATTATTATTTTAATAGTAAATAATAAAATAATATTATTTTTCCCACTTGTCCCGATTTTTCTAAAAAAAAACCGATATGAATCCCTATTCATATGACTAATATTTAAATTATATTTAAATATTATAATTAACTCTATTTGTACGTTTAATTCGTAATTAAACGCCGATATATCGTATATATCTAACTTTCATTCCTTAAGCCAAGATTTGAACGATTCATACTTATTCACCACATTATCTAAGATTTTAGTCCATTTATGAGCTAGTAGAGGGACCTAATGGACCTACAGATCATGACCTTCAACGATCCGAGATTAACCGGCCAAACTCTTTAACCTAGTTAACCAACATTCGTTAACTAACGGGACACTCCACTAAAGCCCGTAGTTGCACTCTCCTCACTGTAGATATATTTGTGTCCATTTGATATAACCGTCATCGATAAGTCAATCCTTCATAGGTTGTTCATAACTTCAGCTAGGTCAAATACCGATTTACCTCTGAGTTACATCTTTTCTCCTTAAGTACCATTGTCCCTCTAATGAACAATTAATTTAGGATCTAATCACTAAATCCATTCCCTCTCAGGCAAGTGAGAGGATGGGACCCCTTGTTCAAGTCCTGGGAACAACACTTAAGAGAACAACCTCTCTTCTATCACTAAGTTGGGTAGGAGTGAATTCCGTCTTGCAAATTCTGTGTTCCCAACTATCTACCCGGTCTTATCCCTGAATTAGGAGGAATGTTGAGCAGTGCTATTGAGTTTACTCTTACCTATGTAGATCAAGGGATAATTCTGAATAAATAGGAGTTCATAGATAGCTCAAGATTCAAATCAAGTTATCTAGGTCATCGATAAGTGAAATTAATCAGTGTTAATCGTAAACGGTGTTAATACATAACAGTAATTATTTCAGGGTCAGTCTTACACAATCTCATTATGTAGAATACCCCCGCTCACATGTCCCTACATGATCAAATCAGAATCACTTCATTTATGACACTTTACAATATTTGTAACAATCATGAAGCGGGCCGTATTCAATAGTGTCTCCAGGAAGAGGTACCCAACGTAATCCATGTACTATAGACTATTGAGGCTACTTACTCGAACTTGATCCTGTTTATGTCTCCACATAAAGTCCAAGTACTCATGATAGTAGCCAAGGGTTCGTAGTTTAATTGGATTTAGAGTTGATAAAAAATTAATTCACTTGAATAACTTCATATGTACTAAAAATCACCTATTTACAAAAACTACGAGTTTTAGGACATACAACCCAACAAACTCCCACTTGGACTAAAACTCCTAGTGGGTTACAACAAAGTTGAGTACAGTAAAAGAAATCTAAATACAATAAACTAGGGCATCCCATACCCACAATTTCTCCCACTTGCCCTATTTATTCTACTCGTAATCATAAACTCTTCAGGTGGCCCTCAAAAACAGTAGCCGGGAGGGCCTTTGTAAATGGATTAGCAATGTTGTGCTCAGATGCTATTTGTCTCACAATAGCGTCTCCTCTCTGCACAATTTCTCTGATGAGATGGTATTTACGCTTAATATGCTTTCCGCGCTTATGGCTTCTTAGTTCTTTGGAGTTCGCTACTGCCCCACTATTATCACAATGTAAAGTGATTGGTAGATGCATGTCTGGAACAATTTCCAGATCGTTGAGGAACTTCCTAAGCCATACTGCTTCTTTGGCTGCCTCGCATGCAGCAACATATTCCGCTTCCATTGTGGAGTCAGCAATGCAACTTTGCTTAATACTTCTCCACACTACTGCTCCTCCGTTAAGAGTGAATACAGATCCTGAAGTCGGCAATGCAACATATGTCTGGTCGTGTACATAGCATTGCATATGTCACACCCTCTTCCTAAGATTATTTCGTTGAAGAGTTTATTAAGGAAAGAAGTAGGATAAGAATAATTGAGAAGTAAGTGGAGTTGGACGCATGCTTTGTAAAAACCATATTGGACGCATGGCAGAATCACTTGACTGCATGCAATTGAGGCAATGTATGGTATTATGCGGTAGGGAAAAACGGCAAGTCTATTGGACATTGGAAGTTGGCAAGTTGAGAAGGAATTATGAATGGGTAGTGGTTAGAAAAGTTGGCTGAGTAGTGTCAGAGAAAAGTGGCTAAGAGTTGACCATGCGTTAGTATGGCTACGCGTTGAGAATATGTTGGACGCCACAAGGCGTTGAGTTATCATGCCTTGAAGGTGTCCTATGCGTTCGTAAAGGCTGCTATGCGTTGATGATGGGTATGCGTTGGTATATTAGAAGAGTGACCGAGAGAGCCATGCGTTAGTCGGCTATCCGTCGATGGGGCGTTGGGCATTTGTAACACACCCAGTCGAGACTATGCGTTGCTAAGCCCTGCGCCGAAGGTATTCATTGAATAACTAAGTACAGAGAGAAGAAATAAAGTTTAAGTCGGTGATATATATATAAGGGGACTGAGTATTTAAACATTTTAAACAGCACAATCTAGAACGGGAGGTGATCTTATCCTAAGCTAACCAAAGAAAGGGAGGTAGAGAGAAGTGTTTGTGCCGGTTCAGAGTAGAACCCTCATCATTTTTGTGGAGGAAGCTTGAGCTGGAACGGAGAGTTCGACTAATGCTACTTAGACCTCGTGCTGATCAGAGTTTGAAGAAAAACGAGCCGTGGGAGCTGAATCTAAGGTAGAAGTGATTGGAGTTAAGCTGCAAAATGTTTGTAGCAATCCGGAGTTATTTGAGAATAGTTCTCAAATGAAGAAGAGTTGGGGTTTGAGACCTTGAGGTAAGTCAGAAAGTTCACTCCTTTACAAGTTTGTAGAAGAAGGATGGATCTGATTTTGGCTGGATTTGATGTTTAGCAGTTTGAGAACAGATTAGAGAAGGAAGAAGAAGAACAATAATCGTCGGGGGTCGCTAAGATAGGAGTATCACTAAGAGCTGGAGAGTGATCAGCGAGTCGAGTGTCGCTGGTAACGCAGAGACCATTGCGTCTCACAACCCTCGCTGACTCTCGCTTAGTATTGCTCTTTGAAAGGCAAGAGGAGCTAGGGAAAGCATATAACTCGCTCGGAGCCCGAAATCAGTCGTGAGTGACTTTATGGTTTGAGATAAGCTTAACTTGAATACTATTTCTATATGCTTAATAATATCTTTGAAGCATGAATTGAAGTGTACTTCTATGTATGAAACTAGCACGTATCTTATATGTGAGAAAAGCTTGACAATGGTTCTATCAAGCTAGTTGCTAGATAAATGTCCTGAGAATTCTGAAATATTACGATTTTAGTTAAATGATGATAAATGTATTGTGCATGTCTGTGCACTGGAAGTATTTGAATGGGACCCAGTGCCGAAGGATAGGTGAAGGCATATGGGTAGCCCTAGTATTTATGAATGCTGAGGTATCATGTTTATTGTTATATTATGATTAATGTGATGTGCAAGTAAGTTAGTGCTCTAGAAAGATTCTCTGGGACCCAATGCTGAAGGTTAGTTGAAGGCATATGGGCAGCCCTAGTATGTAACTTATGTGAAACTCTCACCTAAGGATTTAATAACGGTGAGTGAGTAATTCTCTGGGACCCAATGCTGAAGGTTAGTTGAAGGCATATGGGCAGCCCTAGTATGTAACTTATGTGAAACTCTCACGTAAGGATTTAATGACGGTGAGTGAGTAATTCTCTGGGACCCAATGTTGAAGGACATGAGAAGGCATATGGGCAGCCCTAGTACTTAACTTATGTGAAACTCTCACCTAAGGATTTAAAGACGGTGAGTGATTAATTCCATGGGACCCTGGTACCGAAGGACATGAGAAGGTACACGGGCAGCCTGAGATCAGCTAGATTTATGAGCAAAATAGAAGGAGGAGCTAAGGTTTATTGACGTTGGGTGCATTGAGTTCGCTCCCCCTCAACAAAGGCCTAAGCAAGAGATTATCGTTTATGTAATGATATTGAATTACAAGTTAAAAGAGACGTAACATAAGGCATGATTAAGCAATTCGTATTCAAGAATGTAGTTATAATTCTATTGATGTTAGTTTTTTTTTTAGTAGTCACTCACTGAGCATTGTAGCTCACAGATTATTGTTTTTCTGATGATTTCTCTCCAGGTAGTAAGCGTGGTCGGGGTGCCTAGCCTAGCATCAAGATCGTTTGTGCCATAATAGAATTTTGTAGATTGGATAAACTGTAAACCCCATCCCTTGTAAGAGTTACTAGACATGTTTGTAAACTCTAAACATAGTCTTTCAAATCTTGTTTATGATGTGATCTTATTAAGAAATTTGTGTAAAGCTGTGGTAAGGCTGAGTATTTCATTGGCTAATCATGATGTAAAAATGCATGTTTAACGGGGTATAATAGCATACAGATTAGGTAACACCCACTTCTAGGTAAAGATATAGAAGTATGTATATTATCTAGGGTTTGGGTGTTACAGCATACATCAGACTCCCGACAGCTGATGCGTAGGGAACTCTTCTCATATCCTCAACCTCTTGAGGTGTTTTAGGACATTGTTCCTTTGACAAATGTATTCCATACCTGAAAGGTAGAAGACCTCTCTTGGAATCTTGCATCTTAAACCTAGACAACACTTTGTCTATATAAGATGCTTGAGACATAGCTAGCGTTCTATTCTTACGGTTCCGAACTATTTGGATCCCGAGAACATACTGAGCTTCTCCCATATCTTTCATTTGAAATTGAGTTGCTAGTCAATTCTTAATGTCAGTAAGATATCCTACATTATTCCCAATAAGTAAGATATCATCTACATATAGAACAAGAAATGCTACAGTGGAATTGATGATCCTTTTATATACACAAGGTTCATCAACATTTTGTTCAAAGCTATAAGATTTGACTGCAGTATCAAATCTCATATTCCAAGATCTGGATGCTTGTTTTAATCCATAAATGGATCTATTCAGCTTGCAAACTTTTTGCTCCTGACCTTGTTCTATGAACCCTTCTGGTTGGACCATGTAGATGTTCTCTTCAAGATTGCCATTTAGGAAGGCAGTCTTGACATCCATTTGCCAAATTTCATAATAAAAAGTGGCAATGGATAAGAGTATCCTTATTGATTTTATCATAGCAACAGGTGAAAAGGTTTCTTTATAATCTACCCCCTCTACCTAGGTATGACCCTTTGCTACCAACCGGGCTTTATAGGTCTGTACCTTTCCCATATGGTCTCGTTTACGTTTGTAAATCCATTTACAACCGATAGGTCTTACCTCATCAGGTTGATCTATAAGTTCCTAGACTGAATTGAAGTACATAGACTCCATTTCGAGGTTCACGGCTTTGATCCACTGATCTCGATCAACATCATTCATTGCCTGTTTATAGGTCAATGGATCCTCTAAGCCATCATCAGGTATGGTGACTTCGGTTTCAGCTAAACCTAAATAGCGGTCGTGTCACACCCTATCCCAGATACATTCTATACCTAGGATCGAGCATGATCCTATTTTCCTTACATAAAACTCTATAAGATGGACACCATATGAATAGCAAAACAAACAACATTTCCATTATCTCATGAAAAGAACGTGCAATCTCTCAACAAACATATCTGTATATATACATATATGGTGCAACACGTCCCTCTTTCTACTCTCAGGAATGTGCATAATACAGGATATATGTACAGTCTAAATATTTACAACTATCCCAGAGCATCACTTCCAGATAGGCCAAGACGAGATTGTTCTGTAGGCTAGGCGTCCCGGACACGCTCGCTACCTGAAACAACAAACAACAACAAACTGATGAGCGGAAGGCTCAGTGAGTGACAAAATTTACTAAACTATTCATAACAACTATAATCCAGTTTGTGAGTTGGTAACCATCACATAATACATCCCAACGAATTATCAAGATTCACTTTTCACAATGCACATATAACTATCAAATTCTCATGTCTCACAAACTTGCATCTATTTAGTGCTTTCACTTCCCGTCCCTCAGCACTTACTCAATTGTAATTACAGTACCATGTGCCTTCATATGAAATCCCTCAGCACAGGTAATAAATTCTATCCTTGCTCAAGTGCCTTCACTCATGATCCCTCGGCACGAGCTAGTGTGTGATGGATTACTACATGCCTTCACTCATAGTCCCTGAGCATTGTAGTCCATTCCTTACTGTTTATCAAATGCCTTCTCAAATCCCTCAGCACTTGCTTTCACGCTTACTCACTTATAGCTTTCACCATAAGGTCCCTCAGCCAATAATATATTTAGTCATTAGTATTAATATTCTTTTGTGTCACTAACACATCACATTCATAAGGCATACTACCATGAATTACATTTCCTCATCAAAATGCGTACTAAGTTTAACACAAGATATAACAAACAGTCACTCACAATTGGTCCCAGCTCTAAGTGGATTATAAGCCTCCCCGAGCTCTTCTTGGCCTGAAAACACATAATCCTCAAGTTTAGTTTCCATAATCTCCCTTTTCCTTTAACATACAATAGTAACGTTACTCTTAGAAAATTGTAAGTTGCCAGCGTTACTCATTTGATACCAAAACTGTACTAGCGTTACTGCGTTGATTGAAACCAGCGAGACTACCTTGATGAGCGATACCCAGTGATACTCTAGCGAGAATCGTGAGATGCAAAGCCTATCTTGTGTTGCAGCGTTACTTGCTTCGCTGCCCTGTCTCTCGCTCACTCAGCGATACTTCCGCTGCAGCAGAACCGTTTCCTTCTTCCTTTCTTCTTCTTCCTTCTTCAACCTGCTAAACATCTCGTTTCAGTCAATTTCAGTACTTTCTTCCTTCTACAAACTTGTTAAAATACAGGTCCTCCATCTTACCTCCAAATTTCATGAAGAACATCCTCTCCGTTTAGGATATATCCTTCGGCAACTCCAAGTTACCTCTAATCATCCTACAGTTCAACTCTCGTCTCTTCTTCCTGAGTTTGACACACAATTAAACAATTTCAGCTCAAACATCCTTCATGAAACCTGCTAGAAATCGAGTTAACTTACTAACCTCAAAGTTTCAGCCCTAACCTTCGTCTCTTCAATTTCTTCTTCCTCCAAAACCGAGCATCACTCTGAAGAGATAACAGCAGCCGAAACCTCTGTCAAACCCAAGTTTCTTCCACGAATTCAATGAGATTTCTGCTTCAGATCAGCATGAACATCTTCTTCTACCTCCCTCCGATGTTTTGCCTTAATATGGACCCAACTCGAGCTCTTAAATGCAAGCAGAACAAATTGAATTCTCAATCCACTTATATATATACCACCGACTTATCCACCATTTCAACATTATACTATAATCCGTTCAACGCATACCTTCTATGCTCAGCTTCAGCAACGCACACGACCTCTGATGATATTCCTTTTCAAACTCCCCCGCCAAATAGTTACCATACGCATTACTTCCTCTCGGCCAACACTCTTTGTCCAACGCATACCCGCCTTCGACGCATGGTAGCGTTCACCGCATACTAGCCTCACCGCAGATCAGCTCCCAACTCCTCGTGGTCTTTACTTCCAACAGCACACTGCCTTCAATGCATTTGCCGCATAGTAATCCTCGGTACCAAGTGATCCTCCACGCCTTATGTCCTCAACGCGTCACGACTTCAGCGCATGACAAACTTTCCTCACCTTTGCATTTACACCAAAATTGTTTCCTCCACAACAGGTTGCCATCAACGCATAGCTGACACTTAGTCGTATTCCCACTCCAAATGCAAGCTAGCCAACTACTTTTACATAGTCACCCATCTCTCGGCCCCTTCTTACCTTGCGTTCTCACAAAATTAGGTTCGGGGCTTACAGGTCGGGCTGTCTAACAACCCTCCCACTACGTCGAGGCTCTCTCAACTCTTGAGATGGAGGTGACAGACTAGATGTGCTTGGTCTATCAACAACTCTTGTTGATTGGCCAGTTTGATCAGCAATTTTTTGTGATCTATCTGTAGCATCTTCTGAAATCTCTTCCAATACTAGTTTACTACGTGGTTTATGATCACGTATGTGGTCTTCCTCTAGGAATGTGGTATTTTTCGATACAATTACCTTTTCATCTTGAGGATCATAAAATAGACCACCTCTCGTTTCTTTAGGGTATCCTATAAATAGGCATAATTTTGAACGACGTTCCAATTTTTTAGGATTTTGCACCAACACGTGTTGGGCAACCCCAGATCCGGAAGTGACGTAAACTAGCTTTATGCCCTGTCCATAACTCATAGGGTGTTTCTGAGACACTCTTAGAAGGAACATTATTCAAAATATAAACCGCGGTCTCCACTGCGAATCCCCAAAACGAGTTAGGCAACGATGCGTAACTCATCATCGAACGAACCATGTCCAACAAGGTTCTATTTCTCCTTTCAGATACTCCGTTCTGCTGTGGCGTACTAGGTGCAGAGAATTGAGACTTAATTCCATGTTCTATCATATAGTCCTGGAATTTTAAGTCCATATATTCTCCACCTCGATCAGATAGAAGTGTTTTAATAGTTTTACCTAATTGGTTCTCAACCTCGGTCTTAAATTCCTTGAACTTTTCAAGGGTTTCAGATTTATGATGCATTAGGTAAATATAGTCGTACCTTGAATAATCATCAATAAAGTTGATGAAATATTCATACCCTCCTCGAGCCTTTACGTTCATTGGTCCACAAAGGTTCGAATGCACGAGTTCTAAGGGTTCTTTGGCTCGAAGACCTTTTCCAGTAAAAGATCTCTTTGTCATTTTTCCCTCGAGACAAGACTCACATGGTGGTAGAGAGTTATCTTCTAACTTGTTTAGAAGTCTGCTCTTAACCAATCTCTCAATCCTATTGAGATTAATGTGGCCAAGTCTTAAGTGCCAAAGATAGGTACTTTGAGAAACACGTCGTCGTTTTGTTTGAGTTTCGGCTGTTTTAAATATTTCAGTATTATAATAGCCTTAACTCTGGTTGGTTTTAACTTATATAAATTATTTTTTGATTTCCAAGTTCCATAGTTATCGCCGTTAAGTTTTTCCGAAGCTAATAGTTGAACTATAGATGTATTCATTGTTGGAAAAAAAATGAACAAGTTTAATTAGTGAATGACTCTAAATTTTAATCCAATTTATTTAGCAAGTAATAATGTACCCATATTTCATTATTTTATTTTGCAACGATAATTCAGTGAGTCAGAATGGCCCCTATCGAAGGGTAGTCGACCACTCCTTCACTGAATCAAGATACTCTTGACTAAATACTAATACCAAAATAACTCTTATTCTTATAGTATTTAGTTACCGTTCTTTGGTCAAGAACTTTACTAACACTTAGTAAGTCTTGTAAGTGTATACCCTCCATTTTCGAATCACAAAGATCAGAATCAAACAAGCCCTCGAAGGAGAAACAATTGCTTGAAAACGGACGTATGTAATTTTATCCATTTCTGGAGTTCACGGAGTTCCGAATCCCATGTTACAAACCCTCCGAAGGGATATGCGCCTATAAACGCCAAGCAGGTGCAACATAGGAATCTCACGGTGTGACCTAATGGAAGAGACCATAAGACATGTTGACACACACCCTTCACCCACTTACTATGAACTACTTCCCCTATTCACCTTGCTATTGACCCATGCAAACACTTTCCGAGGGAGGTTGCCCAAATAGCAACTCGAAGTCGAGCATGGGATCTCACATTGTGAACTCTTAGGGACGTGAGAGCTAATGATAACGTATCGTATACATTATTAATCTCCCACTGAAGTATTGTAATTTTAATTGGGTATTTACTTGGTTACGTTCCGGCTAAATATATACAACCTAAGTCTAGGTGAACAATTCAAGTATAACATTTATACTGGTTTGTTTTAACCTATGATGTTTAAGTGATTTAAGCCAATTTAACTCACCTTACACCGCTCTCGCATGCTCATAAAATCGGGTTAACTCAACTCAGACGCCAACTCTATCCCCAGGTAGGAGGTGTTTCGTAAACCGTCAACTTAAATACCTCCAGCCTTAGACAGGATTTTGTTGGGTGAGTTTTCTAAACACAATTTTACAAGATATCGACCTAATTTTAACTATTAAAAGAGGTTGATTTGAGTTGCACCGGTTTTATCCTACGTGAGCATGCAATTATCTTTGTTATAGATTTTAAAATTCTAATTTATTTTATAACAATTATAAAATAAACAATTCAAAAAATCATAACATATATATACATTTCATCAATTAATATAACTAATTTATATTAATACTCATGAAATTAAAATAATCATGCATACTATATATTATAACATTTATAACATAAATAAAATGCATGAAAAATGCTTATCCTATGGTGGGGATTTAATTTATATGGCATACTATATGCATAAATAAATTTAAATTAATTAAACATACATTCATAATGCATAAATAATTAAAACACACTAAATTGGACTAGTTTTGGCATTTTTTTACGAGCAAAAAACTAAATTATTACAATAATAATTTAAAAAACTGCTCGAACAAGTCCCGAACACTTCGAACCAGCTTGAACCGGCTTGAAACACCTCGAAAACGGGCTGAACCGGTTGAAAAAGGGTTGAACCGGCTGAAAAAGGGTTGAACCAGTCAAACTTTGACTGAACCGGTCAAAGGTTGACCAGTCAACTTCATCACCTTCAATTTTGCACGGGTGGAAGAACCAGAAGAGAGAGAAAAAAAATGCTGCTTCTCTCTTTTCCTTCTTCATGAACACTTCTCGGTTTTCTTCGAAATTCGGCCAAATGACAACTCGATAAATCCCGAAAAAATTACAGACTCTTCCCAACTCATTAACGAGCAATACACCCAGATTAATTACAATAATTGACCACAAATTGAAGGGTAAAAAAAATGCCAAAACCAGAAAAACCAATTTAGCTCCCATAAACATTCATCTCATGAATTAAACCCCACCAAAGCAAATTGAGTGAAATTAATTAGCTCTAATACCAATTGATGGATTAATGAGCATGCAACAGAAGTTAATTTGATTAATTTTCACTCTAAGATGCTCAATTTAGAGGATTAAACATGCAATTAAGAAGAAAAACCAAAGTTTCAAGAACACTTACCCTTGAAGCTCCAAATTCTCCTTCAATTCTTGATGAATTTCAGCACCACTTGGTTGTAGACCACCACAAGAGTCTTCTCTACTATTCTCTAGGCTTAGATTGGATGGTGGGATCAAAAATTGTGGTGAACTTGAGAAAGAATGAAGGTTGGGAAGAAGATGAACAATGGATAGAATTTTGCAAAATCATCTCTATTTATTAAAGAATAACATGCAATCCAATTGCATCAAAATTTGACAACACAAAATGGTTAATTTGTTGGTTAATTGTGAAGAAGACAACCAAGCTCCTAGCTTAGTTAGTGGGAAAATTCAATCTTCAAAAATCAATTTTAAAATCAATTTTCAATGAATTTCCAAAATTGAATTAAAATTGATTTTTAATTTCAAAAAGATAATTAAATAATTAAATAAAAAATAATTTAATATTTAATTAATTAAATATTTTTATTTTAATAGTAAATAATAAAATAATATTATTTTTCCCACTTGTCCCGATTTTTCTAAAAAAAACCGATATGAATCCCTATTCATATGATTAATATTTAAATTATATTTAAATATTATAATTAACTCTATTTGTACGTTTAATTCGTAATTAAACGCCGATATATCGTATATATCTAACTTTCATTCCTTAAGCCAAGATTTGAACGATTCAAACTTATTCACCACATTATCTAAGATTTTAGTCCATTTATGAGCTAGTAGAGGGACCTAATGGACCTACAGATCATGACCTCCAACGATCCGAGATTAACCGGCCAAACTCTTTAACCTAGTTAACCAACATTCGTTAACTAACAGGACACTCCACTAAAGCCCGTAGTTGCACTCTCCTCACTGTAGATATATTTGTGTCCATTTGATATAATCGTCATCGATAAGTCAATCCTTCACAAGTTGTTCATAACTTCAACTAGGTCAAATACCGATTTACCTCTGAGTTACATCTTTTCTCCTTAAGTACCATCGTCCCTCTAATGAACAATTAATTTAGGATCTAATCACTAAATCCATTCCCTTTCGGGCCAGTGAGAGGATGAGGCCCCTTGTTCATGTCCTGGGAACAACACTTAAGAGAACAACCTCTCTTCTATCCCTAAGTTGGGTAGGAGTGAATTCCGTCTTGCAAATTCTATGTTCCCAACTATCTACCCGGTCTTATCCCTTAAATAGGAGGAATGTTGAGCAGCGCTATTGAGCTTACTCTTACCTATGTAGATCAAGGGATAATTCTGAATAAATAAGAGTTCATAGATAGCTCAAGATTCAGATCAAGTTATCTAGGTCATTGATAAGTGAAATTAATCATTGTTAATCGTAAACGGTGTTAATACGTAACAATAATTATTTCAGGGTCAGTCTTACACAATCTCATTATGTAGAATACCCCCGCTCACATGTCTCTACATGATCAAATCAGAATCACTTCATTTATGACACTTTACAATATTTGTAACAATCATGAAGCGGGCCATATTCAATAGTGTCTCCAGGAAGAGGTACCCAACCTAATCCATGTACTATAGACTATTGAGGCTACTTACTCGAACTTGATCCTGTTTATGTCTCCACATAAAGTCCAAGTACTCATGATAGTAGCAAAGAGTTCGTAGTTTAATTGGATTTAGAGTTGATAAATAATTAATTCACTTGAATAACTTCATATGTACTAAAAATCACCTATTTACAAAAACTACGAGTTTTAGGACATACAACCCAACAAAAGTATCAACCTTGCGTTGAAGGGTCGAGTTGCGTTCAACCGAGCTGGCAGAGGGAAATGGAGCTTTGCGTTTCTGAGACTAGAACGCTGCGTCCAAGAAGCTCAGGAAGAGGAAATAGGGGAAAGGAAGAAGAAGTATTCTTTGGCAAGTACAGGTGAGTAACACCTGCGTTTTACATAAAAATAAATGAGTTCTCGATGAATATAATTTGTGGGTTACTAATGAAACAATGCATGCATTTTCATATATGAAGCATACGAACATGTTGTTTATAAAACTAAGAGCATGCGTTTATGTATATATCAAAGAATATGAGCCAGTTGAGAAGCATGCGTTTACTTGAAAACTTGAGAATGCTGGGTAACGCATGGTAACTTTGATAATGCTGAGTAACGCATGGTAACTTTGTGAATGCTGGGTAACGCATGGTGATTGATTGAAACTTGTATTCATGGTTTTTCTAAAAAGCATGGTGTTATATGATTTTCAGAAAGACTTGAAGATAGACTTGTAAGAAAAGCATGTTGGTTGATATTAAACTGGAAAATGAATTTAGCATGCTGATGATGTTTTCATGAAAGATTTGGAAACGGTTAAGTTATGAGCTATTAATATAATGTTTCCAAAATATGTATGGTGTTTTATAAAGCTTTGAAAAGGGACCCCAATGCTCAAGGACTCGTAGAAGGCATTGTGGGCAGCCCGAGTTATAAAAGGTACCCAATGCTCAAGGACTAGATGAAGGCAAATGGGTAACCGAAAAATAGAAATGGGAGCCAATGCTCAAGGATAAAAGGAAGGCATATGGGCAGCCCGAGTAATACTATGCTTGTGCACATAGAAGAATATATATATACTGTAACACCCCCACCCTAGATAATATATTTACTTATATATCTTTACCTAGGCGTGAGTGTTACCTAATCTGTATTCTGTTATACCCTGTTGTAAATGCATTTTTATATCTTAACTAGCCAGTAAAATGCTCAGCCTTACAACAGTTATACAAAATTTCTTAATAAGATCACATCATAAGTAAGTTTTAAAAGACCATGTTTAGAGTTTACAAATATGCCCGGTGGAACTCACATATGCCACTCAAAATATGTTCAACTTCTATTAAGGGATGGGGTTTACAGACTTCCAAATTTCAAAATTCTATTATGGCACAGACGGATCTTGATGGTAGGCTAGGTGTAAGCCCCGTACCTAATTTTGTGAGAACACAAGGTAAGAAGGGGGCCGAGAGATGGATGATTGGGTAAGAGTAGTTGGCTGGCTTGCATTTGGAGTGGGAAAACGACTAAGTGTCAGCTATGCGTTGATGGCAACCTGTTGTGATGGAAACAGTTTTGGTGTAAACGCAAAGGTGAGGGAAGATTATCATGCGCTAAAGTCGTGACGTGTTAAGGACATAAGGCGTGGAGGATCACTTTGTACCGAGGATTATTATGCGGCAAACGCATTGAAGGCGGTGTGTCGTTGGAAGTAAAGGCCAAGAGGAGTTGGGAGCTGATTTGCGATGAGGCTACTATGCGGTGAACGCTACCATGCGTCAAATGTGGGTATGCGTTGGACAAAGAGTATTGGCCGAGAGAAAGTAATGCGTTTGCTAACTATTTGGCGGGAGAGTTTGAAAAGAAATATCATCAGAGGTCGTGTGCGTTGCTGAAGCTGAACATAGAAGGTATGCGTTGAACGGATTATAGTATAGTGTTGAAATGGAGGATAAGTCGGTGGTATATATATAAGTGGATTGAGAATTCAATTGTTCTAATTGCATTTCAGAGCTCGAGTTGGGTCCATATTAAGGCGAAACATCGAAGGGAGGTAGAAGAAGATGTTCATGCTGATTTGAAGTGGAAATCTCACTGTATTCGTGGAAGAAACTTGGGTTTGACAATTTGGTATCAGAGCATAAGATTTTGGGCTGTAAGGTGATGCATAGTAGATAGGAACACGTAAAAAGTGAATTGATTACATACTATGTTATAGGAACAAGCCCAGAGGTACCAGACGAGGTAGGCAGGAAGGCGCCGCGACATCGCACGCTACCGGGGAGGAGAGACAAGTTTCTGAAAGAGAATCTAGTAATCCTCAGGCGAGTATGAATATGGAGGAACAACTTTTTAGCAGAATCGCACAGAGATTAGTAACTAATATGGAAACAGTTCAGGGTGACCCTGAGCAAAAGTTTGGCATTGAGCGATTCAAGGCATTGGGTGCTCAAGTGTTTGAAGGCACCACAGATCCTGCGGAAGCTGAAGCATGGTTGAATCAGGTAGAAAAATGTTTCAGAGTGATGCATTGTCTAGAGGACAGGAAACTTGACTTGGTCACATTCATGCTCCAAAAAGGAGCTGAAGATTGGTGGCGATTGATAGAGCACAGAAGTGCAGATGTGGGCTCTTTAACATGGGCAGATTTTAAGAAGTCATTTCAGGAGAAGTATTATCCTAAATCCTTTTATTGAGCTTGCCAAATATGCTTTGGCATTGATAGCAGAAGAAGCTGATAAGTGTAAGCGTTTCGAAGAAGGTTTGCGCAGTGAAATCCGAACCCTAGTAACAACCAGTACAGAGTGGATAGACTTTGCAAAATTAGTGGAAGCGGCTATGAGGGTAGAAAAGAGTATAGCAGGAGTTGAATGAGGCGAAATGAAGACTGGACAGACTTATAGTTCTTCACGAGTACAGACCCAGCAGGGTGAAGGACGTCGTTTTACACCGGGAGTTTCTGGTAGGGGTAGGTTTAAAGCCCGTACCAGTGGCTCGTACTTTCCAAGAGGTTCACGGAGGGGAAACCCACAAGGAGGACGAGGGAGGTTTCCTCAAGCATCTGTACCTTCGGGTCGGTCACAGTATAATCAACCTAGTGAATCCGTGGCCAGTTCAGCACGGAAACTGTATTGTACTTCCTGTGGCAACTCCCATTGGGGACAATGTTATATGGGATCTGATGTTTGTTATAACTGTGGACAAACAGGACATTTTAGAAGAGATTGTCCTCAACCCAAGAAAGGAAGGGAAGCAGAGCAAAGAACAGTGGTGCAGTCAGTGAATCAGTCTAGACAAGAAATGAGTGTTGGAGAAGGGACTAGTGGAGGTCGACAGAGGGGTAGCACAGGTAGACCTAGACAGCAGGGGCAGGTGTTTACTGTATTACGGCAGGAGGCCGAGGCGACACCGGATGTAGTTACGGGTATGCTTTCTGTTTGTTCTAATACTGCACATGTGTTAATAGATTCAGGAGCTACTCACTCATTTGTATCTTGTAAATTTGCTGCAAATATGAATCCTTGTCTGAAGCTTTACTAGTATGTACCCCTACTAGGGAAACCATTGTTATAGAACAGGTTTACTTCGAGTGTGAGATTGTGATCGATGGTGTGATGTGGTTGGCTGATTTATTACCTCCAGAATTGTTGGAGTTTGATGTAATTCTTGGCATGGACTTTTTATCAAAGTATCATGCAAAAGTTGATTGTTTTAAGAAGGAGGTGTGGTTATTGAAGTCTGATGGGATTGAAGTAGTATTTAAGTGGAGGAGACGAATTCTTCCTACTTGTGTAATCTCTGCAGTAAAAGCTAGAAAGTTATTGAGTAAAGGCTACGAAGCATACTTAGCTTATGTGACGGAATTAAAAGCAGAGAAATTAAAACAAGAAGATGTACTGGTAGTGCAGGAGTTCCTTGACGTTTTCCCTGAGGAATTATCGGGTTTACCACCTGATAGGGAGGTGGAATTTACCATTGATTTAGTTCCTGGAACAACTCCCATTTCACAGGCACCATATCGCATGGCACCGTCAGAACTGAAAGAGTTGAAGGTGCAGTTGCAGGAGTTAGTGGATAAGGGATACGTTAGACCCAGTGTGTTTCCGTGGGGTGCACCGGTACTATTTGTGAAGAAAAAGGATGGAACTATGAGATTGTGTATAGAGTACCGTCAATTAAGTAAGGTAACTATACGCAATAAGTACCCTTTACCTCGTATTGATGATTTATTTGATCAGCTTAGAGGAGCATCAGTATTTTCAAAGATAGATTTGAGATCGGGATATCATCAGTTGAAGGTCAGGGAGAAAGATGTGCCAAAAACGGCTTTTAGAACAAGGTACGGACATTATGAATTCCTCGTAATGCCATTTGGTTTGACAAATGCTCCAGCAGTATTCATGGACCTGATGAATAGGATTTTTCATCCTTATCTAGATCAGTTTGTGATTGTATTCATTGATGATATCTTAGTGTATTCTAAAAGCAGGGAGGAACATGAGAGACATCTTAGAACTGTTTTGCAGATGTTAAGAGAAAAGAAACTGTATGCAAAATTCAGCAAATGCGAATTTTGGTTGAAACAGGTGATGTTCTTAGGACATATTGTATCTGAGGCAGGAGTGTGTGTGGATCCTCAGAAAAAGGAGGCAATTACCAGATGGGAACAGCCCAAGACAATATCTGAGGTACGTAGTTTCCTGGGACTTGCAGGATACTATCGACGATTTGTACAGGGATTTTCTAAGATAGCTTTACCATTGACTCACTTAACTAAGAAAAGTACTAAATTTGAATGGAGTGACGAATGTGAACGAAGTTTTCAAGAGTTAAAGAATAGGTTGATATCTGCACCTATTCTGGCACTTCCTGAGTCAGGGAAGGAGTTTGAAGTGTATTGTGATGCTTCCCGAAAGGGGTTGGGTTGTGTGTTAATGTAGGGAGGCAAGGTTATAGCTTATGCCTCTAGACAGTTGAGGCCACATGAAGTTAGCTACCCTGTTCATGATTTGGAATTGGCTACGGTGGTGTTAGCATTGAAGATATGGTGGCATTATCTGTATGGAGAGAAATGCCATATCTATACAGACCACAAAAGCCTAAAATATATCTTTGATCAGAAAGAACTTAACATGAGACAAAGGAGGTGGTTAGAGTTGATTAAAGATTATGATTGCACCATAAACTGTCATCCAGGAAAGGCAAATGAGGTAGCTGACGCTTTGAGTAGGAAGTCTCAGAGTGAAGTAAGTTTACTGAATGCAATAAGGGTGTCCTTACTCAAGGAGTTGAGCTTTGGTGTGGCTAGTTTGGAAGTAACTGGAACAGGAGCATTGTTAGCACATTTCCACTTGAAACCTAAACTAGTAGATGAAGTAATAAAGCGGCAAATGGCTGATCCTATAATTAGTAAGTTAGTAGAAGAGGTGATGACTCAGCAGAGAACAGACTTTGAGCTCAGACCTGATGGTGTATTATTGAAACAAGGCAGGATATATGTACCAAAAGATGAAGAGATTAAACATATGAGATTGGAAGAGGCTCATAGTTCGGGGTATGCTATACACCCAGGCAGTACAAAGATGTACAGGACGTTGAGGAATAGCGAAATTTGTAACAAAATGTTTAATTTGTCAGCAGGTTAAGCCTGAACGACAAAGGCCAGCAGGATTATTGAATCCACTCCCTATTCCCGAGTCGAAATTGGAGCATGTTACTATAGACTTTCTGTTTGGATTACCGGGAACATCAGCAGGAGTTAATGGAATCGGGTGATTGTGGACAGGTTAACAAAAACAGCACGATTTTTACTAGTTAAAACGACCTACACTTTAGACAGGTTAGCACAACTGTATGTGGACAGAATCGTGAGTCAGTTTGGTGTACCTGTAACGGTGACATCAGACAGAGATCCTAGGTTTACTTCCAAATTTTGGGGAAGTTTGCAAAACGCATTGGGAACCAAGCTACAATTCAGTACTGCGTTTCACCCTCAGACCGACGGGCAATCTGAGCGGACCATTCAAACTTTGGAAGATATGCTGAGAACCTGTGCGTTACAGTTTCAAGGTAACGGGGATGTGCATTTACCTTTGATGGAATTTGCATATAACAACAGTTATCAAGCGAGTATTTGGATGACTCCCTATGAAGCACTATATGGTAGACCATGCAGAACCCCAGTTTGTTGGGGAGAGGTGGGTGAAAGAAAGTTAGTTGGACCAGAAATTGTGCAGGTTACAACAGAAAAGGTAGAACTGATTAAGGCCAATCTTAAAGCAACTAGGGACCGTCAGAAGAGCTATGCGGACAACAGAAGAAAAGATCTTGAATTCGAGATTGGAGACAAAATATTTTTGAAGTTATCACCGTGGAAAGGAATTCTGAGATTTGCCAAGAAAGGGAAGTTGAGTCCTAGATATATTGGGCCCTATGAGATATTAGAAAGGGTTGGACCAGTGGCATATAAACTAGCCTTACCTGTTGAAATGTCTAGGATACATAATGTATTCCATGTATCAGTGTTGAGGAAGTATATACCCGATGCTACTCATGTGCTATCAACGCAACTAGTAGAGCTTAATGAAGATCTGAGCTATGAGGAAAAGCCCGTACAAATATTAGATGAGAAAAAACAGGTTTTAAGAAACAAAGTGATACCATTAGTTAAAGTATTATGGAGAAATCACGAGATAGAAGAAGCAACGTGGGAGCCGAAGGAGCAAATGCTGAAGCAATATCCAAGTTTATTTGAGTAAGAGTGTGCTGTCTACTGATTTCGGGGACGAAATCTTTATAAGGAGGTGGTAATTGTAAGCCCCGAACCTAATTTTGTGAGAACGCAAGGTAAGAAGGGGGCCGACAGATGGATGATTGGGTAAGAGTTGTTGTCTGGCTTGCATTTGGAGTGGGAAAACGACTAAGTGCCAGCTATGCGTTGATAGCAACCTGTTGTGATGGAAACAGTTTTGGTGTAAACGCAAAGGTAAGGGAAGATTATCATGCGCTAAAGTCGTGACGCGTTGAGGACATAAGGCGTGGAGGATCACTTTGTACCGAGGATTATTATGCGGCAAACGCATTGAAGGCGGTGTGCCGTTGGAAGTAAAGGCCACAAGGAGTTGGGAGCTAATTTGCGATGAGGCTACTATGCGGTGAACGCTACCATGCGTCGAAGGTGGGTATGCGTTGGACAAAGAGTATTGGCCGAGAGAAAGTAATGCGTTTGCTAACTATTTGGCGGGAGAGTTTGAAAAGAAATATCATCAGAGGTCGTGTGCGTTGCTGAAGCTGAGCATAGAAGGTATGCGTTGAACGGATTATAGTATAGTGTTGAAATGGAGGATAAGTCGGTGGTATATATATAAGTGGATTGAGAATTCAATTTTCTGATTGCATTTCAGAGCTCGGGTTGGGTCCATATTAAGGCGAAACATCGGAGGGAGGTAGAAGAAGATGTTCATGCTGATTTGAAGTGGAAATCTCACTGTATTCGTGGAAGAAACTTGGGTTTGACAGAGGTTTCGGCTGCTGTTATCTCTTCAGAGTGATGCTCGGTTTTGGAGGAAGAACAAATTGAAGAGATGGAGGTTTGGGCTGAAACTTTGAGGTTAGTAAGTTAACTTGATTTCTAGCAAGTTTCATGAAGGATGCTTGAGCTGAAATTGTTTAATTTTGTGTCAAACTCAGGAAGAAGAGATTGAAGTTGAATTGCCAGACGATTAGGGGTAACTCGGAGTTGTTGAAGGATATATCTTAAATAGAAAGGATGTTCTTCATGAAATTTGGAGGTAAGATGAAGGACCTGTACTTTAACAAGTTTGTAGAAGGAAGAAAGTACTGAAATTGACAGAAACGAAATGTTTAGCAGGTTGAAGAAGGAAGAAGAAAGGAAGAAGGAAACGGTTCTGCTACAGCGGAAGTATCGCTGAGAGAGCGAGAGACAGGGCAGCGAAGCAAGTATCGCTGCAACGCAAGATAGGTTTTGCGTCTCACGATTCTCGCTAGAGTATCGCTGGGGATTGCTCCTCAAGGTAGTCTCGCTGGTTTCAATCAACGCAGTATCGCTAGTACAGTTTTGGTATCAAATGAGTAACGCTGGCAGCTTATAATTTTCTAAAGAGTAACGTTACTATTGTGTGTTAAAGAAAAAGGTAGATTATGGAAACTAAACTTGAGGATTATGTGTTTTCAGGTCAAGAAGAGCTCGGGGAGGCTTATAACCCACTTAGAGCCGGGACCAATTGTGAGTGACTATTTGTTATATCTTGTGTTAAATTTAGTACGCATACTGATGAGGAAACGTGATTCATTGTAGTATGCCTTATGAATGTGATGTGTTAGTGATTTAAAAGAGTATTAATACTAATGTCTAAATATAATAGTGGCTGATGGACCTTATGGTGAAAGCTATATGTGAGTAAGTGAGAAATCAAGTGCTGAGGGATTTGAGAAGGCACTTGAATAACAGTAGGGAATGGACTACAATGCTCAGGGACTATGAGTGAAGGCATGTAGTAATCCATCACACATTAGCTCGTGCCGAGGGATCATGAGTGAAGGCACTTGAGCAAAGATAGAATTTGTTACCTGTGCTGAGGGATTTCATGTGAAGGCACATGGTATTGTAATTACAATTGAGTAAGTGCTAAGGGACGGGAAGTGAAAGCACTAAATAGTTGCAAGTCTGTGAGACATGAGAATTTGATAGTTATATATGCAATGTGGAAAGTGAATCTTGGTAATTCATTGGGATGTGACATGTGATGGTTATTAACTCACAAACTGGCTTATATTTGTTATGAATAGTTTAGTAGATTTAGTCAGTCACTGAGCTTTCTGCTCATTCAGTTAGTTGTTGTTTGTTGTTTCAGGTAGCGAGCGTGTTCGGGACGCCTAGCCTACAGAAAAATCTCGTCTGGGCTTATCTGGAAGCGAACCTCTGGGATAGTTGTAAATATTTAGACTGTACTTATGTCTTGTAATATGCACATATCTGAGGGGAGAAAGGGGGACGTGTTGCACCTTATATGTATATTTACAGATATGTTCGTTGGAAGATTTCATTTTCTTCTAGTACGCCAATGGAATAGTTGTTTTGTTTGCTATTTATATGGTATCCATACTATAGAGTTTTATGTAGGGTCATGCTCAATCCTAGGTATGGAGTGTACCTAGGATGGGGTGTGACACTAGGCACCCCGAACACGCTTGCTACCTGGAAAGAAACATCAAAGAAACAAAATCTATGAGCTACATTGCTCAGTGAGTGACTACTAAAATATAAACTCAATAAAATTATAACTACAATCTTTGATATGAACTGCTTAATCATGCCTTATATCACGCTTCATAACCTTATAAATGACTATAACCTGTAAATCACTGTCAGTACATAAATGATTTTTCTTTTCATTAAACCTTTGTTGAGGCGGAGCGAACTCAACGCACCCAACATCAATAAGCCTTAGCTGTGTGGAGTAATCTCAACACATCAGGGTCAAATCCCTTCTATTTTGCTCATAAATCTATCTGATCTGTGGCTGCTCATGTACCTTCTCATGTCCTTCGGTACCAGGGTCCCAGGAAATTACTCACTCACCGTCTTTAAATCCTTAGGTTAGAGTTCCATATAATTTAATTACTAGGGCTGCCCATATGCCTTCATCTAACCTTCAGCATTGGGTCCCATTCGATTCTCTCTAGTGCAAAAGCACATATAATACATTTAACATAAATTAACTGTAATCATGATATCTCAGAATTCTTGAACATTCATCTGATAACTATCTTGATAAAACTCAGAACATTATCTGATATGTCTCATTCTCAAGCTTAATCTCATATCTGATAAGATATGTGCTAATTCATATACAAAAGTACATTTCAACTCATACTTTAAAGATAGTGTTAGACATATAGAAGATAATACTGAATTTAAGCTTATCTCAAGTCATAAAGTCACTCACGACTATTTCCGGGCTCCGAGCGAGTTATACGCTTTCCCTAGCTTCTCTTGACCTGTAAACATACTTTTTCGTGTTAGACATTCTTAACATTCCTTCTTATATTCTTTACGTTTACTTAGATATCTTAGATATGGGTTTTCATCATTAATTTTTTTTTCTCGTTTACAACTTCCTATAATGAGCGAGATTTTAGACTAATTGCTTCTAACCATGCGGCATCAGCGATACTCAGCTTCGCTATACTAGCGATATTACCTTAATAAGCGATACTAAGCGAGAGTCAGCGAGAGTTGTGAGACGCAAGGCCCCTTTGCATTACCAGCGACACCTGTCTCGCTGATCACCCTCCAATTCTTTAACGATACTCCTATTCTAGCGACCCCCGATGGTTATTGTTCTTTCTCTTCCTTCTCTAACCTGTTCTCAAACTGCTAAACATCGAAATTCAGCAAAAATCAGATCTACCTTTCTTTTACAAGCTTGTAAAGAAGTGAGTTTCTAACATACCACGAGATTTCCAACTCTATCTTTTCTTCGCTAAGGAAACCATCATTGAATAACTTCAATTGCTTCGATCAGCTAACAGCTTTTACAGTAGCACAAATTCTTAACGTTTCCTCCTTGAAAATTTCGCAGTAGCTTCGACTTCCCAGCTCACTCTTCTTCAGAACACCATATGATGTCTAGATTTTTGTCAACCGTTAAGCCTCTGGTTTCAGCTTCAATTTCACCATGAAAATGTTCTGGTTCTTACTTAACTCCGACATAAATTGTTTCTTCGACCTCTTCTCATTGTTCTTCTGTAAAAAGGGGTAAATCTGGGTTCGAATTATGTTTAAAAGTGTTGATTGAGTCGGCGTACTTACTTATATATCTACTTACCACCGACTCACCAATACGGCCATCACCTCCTTACTTAGGTTGGCCGACTCAAGCTTTCGTGCAAAGCTTCAGCAACGCATAGCTTACAGTTGTTTTACAATTGTTCAGCGCCCAGTCATTGAATAGCTACTTAACGCATGATTTTCTCGGCCCTTCTTCTAATGTACCAATAAATACCAACCTTTAACGCATAGTGACTTCCAACACCTCATGGCCGTCAATGCCTAGTGACTTTCAGAAATTTCTCAACGCATAGCTCCACTAACGCATGCCCAACACTTAGCCACTTTTGCTCTATACTCTTTAGCCCACGTTTCTAACTACTACCCTTTACATAGTTTCTTCTTCTCAACTTACCAACTTCCCAAATGTCAGGTGAGGCTTACCGCGTTTCTCTACCGCATAATACCATATGTTTGCCTTAATTACGTGCCGTCAAGCGTTTCTACCATGCGTCCAACATGGTTTTTCACTAAGTATGCGTCCAACTTCACTTACTTCTCAACTATTCTTTTTAACCCTGCCCATCACTTGATGAGGTTTCCTTTCTTCCAAAGGTCTTACTTCTAAGCTTAAAATCATGATTGCGTTCTCCTTATCTGTTTACCCTACATAGAATAATTCTTAACTTCAAGTATTACTTTGATTTCAAGATTCAAGATTCATTCAGCTCAACCTTTCTATCAAATCCTTCTAATTCAAATTACCTCTACGGCCTATATAAACTAACACTCGAGCACAACCGTTCTTGTCCTACTTCTTTTCTTAATAAGCTCTTCCACGAAATAGTCTTAGAAAGAGGGTGTGACAATCCTACTCACCTTAAAAAAAATTTCGTCCTCGAAATTGAGATAGTATTCTGAGATATGAAAGTCGAAAATACTTTTCTAATTCGCATGCCAGGTATTTATCTTTACTAGGACATTACTCTGATATGCCTTTTCTACCAACTAGGCACTTGATCACCCAAAACGTTTTTAATTTCCCTCTTTCTTCCCTCATCTTTCATGATAGTCTAAATACTAGAATGATTTAACTTTTACGGCAACCATAATTTAAGTCACTTCCTGTAAGAAATATTTGTTTAGAAGTTATTATAAATTTTCTAATTATTTATAGTTTTAGTACTATGTGTTGGCTTCTGAAATTCTCTTAATTCATAATTCGTCAACGCATACTTGATTTTAAGTCTGAGCGTATGATTTAATTATTACCTTGAACGCGTCATGTCATGCGTTTAAACTAAACATACTTTTAGAGGCATTTTTTTTTTACAACACATAATTTAAATTCTAAAATCTCAAAGAAAAACTTCCACTCAAACTCACCTTCGAAAACACATAACTCCCCAGTTTCCTTATTCTCATAATACTTGTCTCCCTTTTAATTCTTTGCGTTTATGAATTCTTATGCGCCTCTTAGCATCCTTATGCATTTTGGTTTCCTCTATACCAAGTGCAAATTTCTTAATCTTCCTCACCTACCTTTCGTTAATTTCAGCCAACGCATGTCTGTTGGTCCTAACAATGTTGTCAATACCTAAAATTTTGTCAAGATTTGCTACACTCTTGATAATCTAATAAAGAAAGTCATTAATACGAGTCACCATCTGGAGTATTTATCAACAATATATCTGATAAAAGTTCTGACTTCCTATATATATGCATAACAACTCTCTCTAGGTATAAATGAGTGAATAACTCCAGAATCTAATAATTCATATGCGTTTCTAGAATATAATTTGCATACCAGTTACATCTAGTGCCTCTTCTGTTTCCTATTGGGTTAATGCGAAAACTCTACCCTGTTCTGTTGGTCTACCTACTTGAGTTTTCAGCCTGCCAGCACTACATCTTGAGAGATTGACGGATGATTGAAGAACATGATTTGTGGCTAAAGTGGTGGATCTTAATTGGCCCGAGAATCACGCAATCAGGCGAGATGGACGCAGTATCAATCTCGCCACCAATCAAGTAGATTTGCCATTAACTACGATTGTATCAGCTATAAAAGGGCAGCTCTGCGAGATGAGAAAGGTTGTTGATTCTCGGAAGAACTCCATAAGTGACAGCAGAGTTCTCTCAAACTTCAGCCGGAGACGAATAGCTCGAGAGAGAAGAGTCTTCCCTTCGCCGCACCACTTCACAGCAGAGCCTCACGCTTCCATCCCGGCGACTCAAGACATTGACGCCTTCCCCGCTTTCTTTCTCATTGTCTATCTTATTTTTAGATTTGTATCAAGGAATTGAACTTATCGAAAATTGTATCTCATTTCATCAATAGAACTATCTTCCATGTCTACTCATTTCTCTAAACTATCCGCTTTTTACTTTCAAACCATGAGTAACTAATCACTCAAGGGTCTAGGGTTGCGTTAGCATCTAACTAGGAACCACAATGTAACTATTTTATCTTGTCAATTGCGAGCTTAATCCGATGCTTATGTCCATCTGATGAATCGATATAAGTAGTAATAATCAGACTGCTCGAGAGGGTAAGTGATTGTAGAACTCAATTGACAAGGGCCAAGTAGTATTACCTGTCTATGGGGAAAACCTTGGTTCTTAACACTCTCCTATGCGTTATAGATGTAAGTCCCGCACCTAATTTTGTGAAACGCAAGGTAAGAAGGGGCTGAGAGATGGGTGACTGTGTAAAAGTAGTTGGCTGACTTGCATTTGGAGTGGGAAAACGACTAAGTGTCAGCTATGCGTTGATGGCAACCTGTTGTGGAGGAAACAATTTTGGTGTAAACGCAAAGGTGAGGAAAGTTTGTCATGCGCTGAAGTCGTGACGCGTTGAGGACATAAGGCGTGGAGGATCACTTGGTACCGAGGATTATTATGCGGCAAACGCATTGAAGGCAGTGTGCCGTTGGAAGTAAAAGGCCACGAGGAGTTGGGAGCTGTCTGCGGTGAGGCTAGTATGCGGTGAACGCTACCATGCGTCGAAGGCGGGTATGCGTTGGACAAAGAATGTTGGCCGAGAGCAAGTAATGCGTAAGCTAACTATTTGGCAGGAGAGTTTGAAAAGGAATATCATCAGAGGTCGTGTGCATTGCTGAAGCTGAGCATAGAAGGTATGCGTTGAACGGATTATAGTATAGTGTGGAAATGGAGGATAATTCGGTGATATATATATAAGTGGATTGAGAATTCAAGTGTTATGATTGCATTTCAGAGCTCGAGCTGGGTCCATACTAAGGCGAAACATCCGAGGGAGGTAGAAGAAGATGTTCATGCTGATCTGAAGCAGAAATCTCATTGAATTCGTGGAAGAAACTTGGGTTTGACAGAGGTCTCGGCTGCTGTTATCTCTTCAGAGTGATGCTCGGTTTTGGAGGAAGAACAAATTGACGAGTCGAAGGTTAGGGCTGAAACTTTGAGGTTAGTAAGTTAACTCGATTTCTAGCGGGTTTCATGAAGGATGTTTGAGCTGAAATTGTTTAATTGTGTGTCAAACTCAGGAAGAAGAGACGGGAGTTGAACTGTCGGATGATTAGAGGTAACTTGGAGTTGCCAAAGGATATATCTTAAACGGAGAGGATGTTCTTCATGAAATTTGGAGGTAAGATGGAGGACCTGTACCTTAACAAGTTTGTAGAAGGAAGAAAGTACTGAAATTGACTGAAACGAGATGTTTAGCAGGTTGAAGAAAGAAAGAAGAAGAAAGGAAGAAGGAAATGGTTCTGCTGCAGCGGAAGTATCGCTGAGTGAGCGAGAGACAGGGCAGCGAAGCAAGTAACGCTGCAACGCAAGATAGGCTTTGCGTCTCATGATTCTCGCTAGAGTATCGCTGGGTATTGATAACTTGTAGAAGTACAAGTTATTATAGCCTTTTTCATAGATAAATAGAGTTTAAATAAGCGAAGCATGCGGTAGTTAATGATAAATTCCATTAATAAATCTTTTTTTTGTGTTATACTCTTGAATTTTGATGAAGATATTTATTTTACCACTTGTGAAGCTTAAAACGCATGTTTTCACGCAGGAATGCAAGCAATGCATTGATGACTTCTTAACGCAAGACGATACGTTAGCAATTTATTCTTCATGGACGCATGATCTGAACGGAACGCAAACTACCTGACGACGCGTTAACAACACTTCAATGCATGACTATGCGTTAGCAACTTACGCTGCGTTGACATCAATCAAACTATGCATGGACGCATAGACAACCGTTACGGCAAGGCGCTGAGTATCAAATCAGAATCTTGAGAGATTGACGGATAATTGACAGACATGATTTGCGGCTCAAGTGGTGGATCTTAACTGGCCTGAGAATCACGCAATCAGGCGAGATGGACGCAATGTCAATCTCGCCACCAATCAAGCAGATCTGCCATTAACTGCGATTTCATCATCTATAAAAGGACAGCTCTGCGAGAGGAGAAAGGTTGTTGATTCTCAGAAGGACTCCATAAGTGATAGCAGAGTTCTCTCAGACTGCAACCGGAGACAAATAGCTCGAGAGAGAAGAGTCTTCCTTTCCGTCGCACCACTTCACAGCAAATCATCACGCTTCCACCCGGGCGACTCAAGACATTGACGCCTTGCCTTGCTTTCTTTCTTACTTTTCTTGCTTGAATTTTAGATTTGTATCAAGAAATTGACTTATCAAAATTTGTGTCTCATTTTCATCAATACAATTATCTTCCATGTCTATTCACTCTTCTCATCTGTTCACTTTATATTTTCAAGCCATGAGTAAGTAATCCTCGGGGGTCTAGGGTTGCGTTAGCATCTGACTAGGGACCGCAGTGTAACTATTCTAACTTGTCACTTGCGAGCTTAATCCGATGCCTATATCCATCTGACAAATCGATATAAGTAGTAATAATCAGACTGCTCAAGAGGGTAAATGATTGTGGAACTCAATTGACAAGGGCCAAGTAGTGTTACCTGATTACGGGGACAACCTTGGTTCTTAACACTCTCCTATGAGTTATAGACATATAACGCATAGCGGCTGACAACCGGGAGAAGAGTTGCTAGTATGAATAGGGTACTACTGTGCGTTTCCGATGTTAGATGTTAACCAACCCAAACCCTTTTCTTTATCCATTCATACACATCTTAGCTGAACTTGCTGTGTCGCATGCTTTCCATATTCCACAACTGTTAGTCTAGTGTACAAACATCTGCTTTCCCTTAGATTAGAAACACAACTTTCTCAAAATTGTTGGTTACCTCTGTAACGCATACAATCCAATTAAAACTAAATCAATATAATCCCTGTCTTTGACCTCAGACTCACCGAGAACACCTATTACTTTACTTATACTTGGGTAGAGGAATAGGAAAACTTGACAAAACCAACGCATAATAATAGAACGCATTGCATGATCAACGCATGCCATGTTAAACGCATAACCATATACTTTAGTACCTTGCGTTAGGTTAATTCACACAATATGTCACACCCCAACCCAGATTTACTCCATACCTAGGAAGGAGCATGATCCTATTCCCAACATAAGACTCTATAATATAAATACCATAAAAGAATAGCAATTCATATAACAATCCCATTATCACATCAGAAGAACGTGTAAATTTTAACTAACATGTCTGTATATACACATAATAAGTACAACACGTCCCCCTTTCACTACACTCTTATGAAAGATGTTTTATACATGACATATGAACAATCTAAATATTTACAACTATCCCAGAGGTTCGCTTCCAGATAGGCCCAGACGAGATTCTTCAGTAGGCTAGGCGTCCCGGACACGCTCGCTACCTGAAACAACAAACAACAACAAACTGGATGAGCAAAAGGCTCAGTGAGTGACTAAATCTACTAAAACTAATCATGACAACTTAAATCCAGTTTGTAAGACAGTAACCAATGCATAACACATCCCAATGAACTAACAGGATTCACTTTTCACTATGCATGAATAACTATCAATTCTCATGTTTCACAGGTTTTCATCTATTTAGTGCTTTCACTTTCCGTCCCTCAGCACTTACTCATTTACAATCACAATACCATGTGCCTTCGCATGAAATCCCTCGGCACAGGTAACAAACTCTATCTATGCTAAAGTGCCTTCACACAGAATCCTTCGGCACGAGCTAGTTGTGATGGGTTACTACATGTCTTCACTTACAGTCCCTGAGCATTGTAGTTCATTCTCTCCTGTTATTCAAGTGCCTTCTCAAATCCCTCAGCACTAAATTTCACGCTTACTCACATGTAGCTTTCACCATAAGGTCCCTCAGCCACTTATGTACTTAGACATTTGTAATAATATTCTCTTAAATCACTAACACATTACATACATAAGGCAAACTACCATGCATCACGTTTCCTCATCACTATGTGTACTAGGTTTAACACAAGATATAACAAACAGTCACTCACAATCGGTCCCGGCTCTAAATGGGTTATAAGCCTCCCCGAGCTCTTCTTGGCCTTGAGGAGTGATACCCAGTGATACTCTAGCGAGAATTGTGAGACGCAAGCCTATCTTTGCGTTGCAGCGTTATTTTCTCTGCTGCTCAGTCTCTCGCTCACTCAGCGATACTTTTGCTGTGACAAAACCGTTTCCTTCTTCCTTTCTTCTTCCTTCTTCAACCTGCTCAAAACTTCATGAAGCACATCTTCTCCGTTTAGGACATATCCTCCAACAACTCCGAGTTACCTCTAATCATTCGACAGTTCAACTCCCGTCCCTTCTTCCTCAAAGTTTCAGCCCTAACCTTCGCCTCTTCAATTTGTTCTTCCTCCAAAACCAAGCATTACTCTGGAAAGACCACAGCAGCCGAAACTTCTGTCAAACCCAAGTTTCTCCCACGAATTCAATGATATTTCTGCTTCAGATCAGCATGAACATCTTCTTCTACCTCCCTTCGATGTTTCGCCTTAATATGGACCCAACTCGAGCTCTGAAATGCAAGCAGAACCATTGAATTCTCAGTCCACTTATATATATACCACCGACTTGTACTCCATTTCAATTCTACACTATAATCCGTTCGACGCATACCTCCTAGGTTCAGCTTCATCAACGCACATGGCCTCTGATGATATTTCATTTCAAACTCTCCCGCCAAATAGTTAACATACGCATTACCTTCTCTCAGCCAACACTCCTTGTCCAACGCATGCTCGCCTTCGACGCATGGTAGCGTTCACCGCATAACAGCCTAACCGCAGATCAGCTCCCAAACTCCCCGTGGCCTCTACTTCTAATCGGCACATTGCCTTCAATGCGTTTGACGCATAATGATCCTCGATACCAAGTGATCCTCCACGCCTTATGTCCTCAACGCGTTGCAACTTCAGCGCATGATCAGCTTCCCTCACCTTTGCGTTTACCTCAAAATTATTTCCTCCACCACAGATTGCCATCAACGCATAGCTTACACTTAGCCATTTTCCCACTCCAAATGCAAGCCTGTCAACCACTTTTACACATTCACCCATCTCTCAGCCCCTTCTTACTTTGCGTTCTCATAAAAATAGATGCGGGGCTTACACAATAATATTTCCATAACAAGTTTTTGGCGCCGTTGCCGGGGATTATTCATTGATTTAATCATTTTATTGGATTGTTGTGTTACAGAATTCCTCAGTCAAAGGAGTATAGTAAGTTTCTCCTCTGCCAGAAGCTTCTAACAGTATTTGAGTGATGGGAGCAATCCATAGCTCGATATTGACCCAGAGATTGAGAGGACCTTCACACGAAGGACAAGGTAGAATTGAAGAAGGGCCATTTGCTTGGACCTAATTCAAACGGCTAGTGAGGAAAATTGCCTGCGTCAGCAGGAGAAATATTGAAAATGACTTACTCACATGCCGGAAATCTTTTCGACAGAACTCCATGGGACACCAATGAGTGGGTGGACGACGAATATGAATTTCGTCCCACCAATAGAAGGCAAACGCAAGCTGGAATGTTTAAAGCTGATGTTGCCAACAATCTTGCAGCGCAGCTCGCCAATATGACATCCATGCTGCAAACACTAGTCTTGAGAAATCAAGGTAGACCAGTTGCTGCGATGAACGCAGTGCACGCAATGAACTCGACAGCATCTGTAGACTGCCCGCAGTGTGGTGAGGGACACTTGTATGACATGTGTCCCTACAACCTCCAATCTATCTGCAGTATTCAAAACAACCCCTACGACAATTTGGGTTGGAGGAACCACCTTAACTTCGGATGGGGTGGGAATCAACAACAACCGCAGAGGGCTGAGCAGCAGCCGCAGAGAGGCAACCCTCCTGGTTTCAACCAATGGAATCAAGACCAGTATCATCAGTATTCGAGGGATCAGCAGGCGGACGAATCAACCTCATTGTCTTCCCTGGAATCTCTTTTACGAAAAGAAAACAGTAAAATTGAAGCAATGCGCCAGTAGTACGAAGCGACGTTCCAAAGCCAAGCCACTGCAATTCGCAATTTAGAAATTCAAACGATTCAAATTGCAGAGGAGCTCGAAAATGAAAAGCAAGAAGCATTGCTAAGTACAACCGAAGTTCCAAGAGGGAACTCGGAAGAACAATGTCAAGGTGAGACATTGTTAAGTGGGAAAATCAATCCCATAGCGCATAACGAGGGGACGCAAGGAAACTTGCAACTCCTAAACGTTCCAACAAGTCAACCGATGGAGACTACCACGCATAATGTCCAGCATCCATCATCCTCCACCGCATCAGAAGAGGAAAATAGAGAGCGGAGAGAAAAAGCAACGCAGGCAGAACCTGCGTCTGTATGTGAAGATACGACTTCTGGATGCGTCCTGGTTGACGTCCAAGAAGAAATCTCAACGTCCTGCGTGGGTGATCAGGTAAAATTTAATGTGATTAACGCATTAAACGATACTGATCATTTTCAATTTTGTCTAACGAACGCAGATATCAATGAAAAGACAAAAACTATGAACGCGGCGTTGAGAAATGAAATCCTCAAGGTTGGTGAAGATGATCAAATTAATTTATTCTCCGATCGACAATTAGAGAAATCAGAATGGAGCAACAGATTCGCGGCAAAGATCGAACCGCTATTAAAAGAGCCTTCAACGCATGAGCTGCAAACCAGACCAACGCATCCCAACTATGCACGCTTGAGGGAGGTCATAATGTACTTCATTGTCGCTTCTGCGTTGAACCCTGACCGCGATAAAGGCTCGCAAGTGTAATAACTGAGCTTGCGTCGAAAGGTCCCTGCGTTGCCAAATGCCTACATTACCAGGGACGCTTTCTTTTACCCTTGCTTTATTTTATTCAAATTTGTTATAGTATTTAATTTCATGTTATTATATTGTGCTTTATTACTTTCATTTGTATTATTGTTTTTAGCATATATTGATTTTTTTTTATTTAGTTTATAGATGTAAATGAGATAAGCATGAAAGTAGGAGCCAAATTTGTGAATGATCTTTTATTCATGCATGCGTCCAACGCATAAAGTAAACTATGCGTCAATCGATAAACGATTTTTGTGTTTATCGAACTAAGGTTAGAGGAAAGGTAGAGCCGTACATATTTTGGAAAATGCATCACATTTAACTTACAACGCATAAACTGACCTGAGAACCAAGCGTTCATCAGTATGCGTTTATCATTAGTTTTCTGTGTTTTAGAAGAGCACTAGGAGAAACGCAGATGCTTCTCAGACTACGCATCTTCCCTAGAAAAACACTCAAGTGCCAAAAACACTCAAGTGCTCTGTGTGCGTCACAAAGCCGCCCATTACACGTGATGGGTGTGCGGCTCAAGGAAAGTTGCCTTGATCAGTGGGATTTTGATATCGCGTATCCGCATTAATTACCGATGGCTAAATTAAGCCTTTATAAGCGCGATCCGATTTCCCATTTTCCATTTTCGAAACCTTTCTTCTCCCTTAAACCTCCGGCAATTTGTATTCTCGCTGAATTCTTATGTCTAACCAGACCAACACAGAAAATCAAGAAAACTTCGCAGGAACCAGTTCCCCAAGACCATCTTCATCTCGATTTCCATTCTTTTCTCCACCTCCATTTTACCCTTCCAGACCTGTGAGGCCTTTTGCTTCACCGGTCAGACCAAGAAATCCAAACCCACCGTTTATCCCTAACTTCTCCGCATCTAGAATAAGGGCAACTGCCCAGCGACCACCCATCTACCCATTTTTCTGGCCATTCGCCAGAACCCCTACCCGTCCACCAGTAGTCGACGACTCCGACGACTGTGTGGAAGTCCTCAATATCCGACCCTTGAGCCGAATCGACCCAATCCCTACCTCAAAACCCAAAAGCCGGGTCAAGTCCTGCATTTCTCGGCCAAGGATGAAGAATATGAAGGAATTCTCTGCCGCAAACTACAATGTCGAAAGCCAGAGGGTAAGCGCAGAGAACTCCGAGGCTGAGCAACCTGTTCCTGGAACGGTGCACGATGAGGCCAGTGCACTGCACGGTAGCAGTGAGGTGCGTCAAAGGGAAGAGAGGAATGTTTTCGGCGACATCTTAAAAAGAATAGCTCAAGAGGAGCAGGAGGCAAAAGGTCAAGAGGAAGGGGAGGTAAACCAACCCTCGCCCCTATCCCGTCCACCAAGCACTAGAGGGACGGAGGAGATGGGAAGAATAGAAGAAGAAGAGGTGGCTGTCACTGTCGGGGAAGCGAACTCAGCAAAATCCCCAGACGAGTGGATAGCTCAGATTCTGAGCGGGCTGCAAGACCCAAGGGACGCATCCGTCTCAGACGCACGAAGGGAATCACCCTCGCTGGTAAAGGAGGTACAGAGTCAGTTGAAGGAGACTCGGGAGGGTGAATACAGTGGGAGAGATAAGGAGGGAGAGGCTGCCTTCAGCAAGGAGGAAGTAGGCGAGGAAAGAGAAATGCAAGGGTCTGTCCTACGTCGATGATTCTTGAGGAGATGACATTGGACTCCAATGAAGGACCGATAGGAAATGTTGTGATGCAGAAGCCAAGAGAAAAAGAGTTGAAGAAGAGGAGGAGGTACCCCTACTGAGGAAGAAACGAAGGGTATCACCGGAGATTGCCGAGGATGAAGAGCCGAAAAACACAGACCAAGGAGACAGACCTGAGTCTCCAGTTGCGGCCACATCTTTTGATCGGCTGGCAGAGAAAGAGAGGAAGAAGAGGGCCAAGTTGAGAAAGAAGCTCAGGGCCCTGAGAAAAGGAGTGGAGAAAATAGCCAAAGACGCATTGGCTAGAACAAAGGCGGGCAAGGAAGTGCGGCCACAAGAAGGCGAAGAGACGCAAGACCTTCCTGATCCTCAACTAGAAGCTGCCGCATTGGCATTTGTAGAGGAAATGGAAGAAGAAGAAAGAATAGAGAAAGCAGCCAAAGAGCTTGAAAGAGAGCTGCAAATTGAAGAAGATGCAGAGCTGGCTGCTCGATTAAACGCCCAAGAGGAAGGGGAGGGCAAGAAGAAAAAGAAGAAGAAGAGTAGGAAGGAACGCATCGGGGAGGATGCGGGGGAAGAACAAGGTGTAAGCACCTTGGAGAAGAAGAAGAGGAAAGAAAAGGAGGTGGCGGTCATCAAACTCCCAAGCACACATAATGAGAAACATAAGGGAAAGGAGAAGGTGACTGAAGAACAAATCAAAATGGCCGAGAGCAAGAAGAGAACTGTAAATGCGATTCCAGCTAAGGCCAAGGGAAAAGAGAAAGTGGCCGATGCGTCGCCACAACAAAAGGAAGGAAAAGGGAGACGCAGAGCGTTCCCTAACCTAATGATCGAGGTGGGATTTTTCCCTGAAGACGTCCCAGTGCCGCCATACATCACCGAAATAATTGACCACCACGGTGGTGGTGGATGAAATTGAAGTCCCATTCAACGCAAGGGAAATCAACGCAATATATGAGTTGAGGGACAACCCGGAGGCGGAAGGAAATAAGATCATAGAATCAACTCCAACGAAGTTATTGGAGGACGCACTCCGGGTAATGGCGAAGCCAGGGGCAAAGTGGGATGTTTCACCCACAGGTATAAAGACGCTTTCAGCAAGCAGCCTAACTCCAGAGGCAAACCTGTGGGTGTATTTGGTGAAGAAGCGGCTGATCCCGACAACACATGACAAGACATTGTCAAGGGATCGAGTGGTGGCTACATACTGCATTATGTGTCGCATCACCCTTAATGTGGGACGCATAATTGCAGCGCAGATAAGAGGGGTGTTCAGCAAGCCCAGGGGCCAACTCTTTTTCCCCTCTCTTATCTTGAATTTATATGCCAATGCTTAGTCGGAGGGTCAACGGATGTGTTAGATGCAGACAAGATGATTGTAGTTAATGGCGTAATCGCCAACAAGACTCTGCGTCGGTTGATGAGAGGATCGCAATATCTGCCAGAGCCTACCAAGGCCACCAAAAGACCTCATCAACCCATTCCACCTCCAAAGCCGCAACCGTCCAAGTTGAAGGGCGTGGCAAGTCCTGATGCCACCATCCAACCTTCCCCAACCTCAAGCCCTTCACCCCCACTTCCAAAAACCAGAAGGGAACCAACTCCACCTCCACCCCCTTTTGAGACGCATTGCCCTAAACCACCTCCACCTCCACCTCCTCAGAAAACGCATCGCCCTAAACATCCAAAACCCCGACCTTCCACAAAACTCTCTGCCCCAATAAGAGTTGATGACTCACACTTAGAGGATTTTGGCGCGACTTTTATGCATCCATCATCCCCTGCGTTTGACGAAACTCCATCCACTCCCCCACCTCAACCAAACCCGCCTACCCCACCAATGCAACCTCAACAGCAAGAAGGGCCACTTGACCTTGAATGGGAGACAGTGCAAACATACTTGCAGCAAGCGATATTGCTTCCTATGATGCATTCATTGAATATGTTAGCACGTCGACAGACGGAGCAGTTCCAATTCACACTGAATTATGTTCACCAACTGTTCTCCATCCGTCTGGAAATCCCGCCCCCTAATATTCTAGAACGCCTCCAACAGCCTCTTGTTTTCCCAGTGCAGCAACATCCTGCGTCTGAGCAGCAACGCAGACCTGATGAAGACGAGCCTGATAGTTGAAAAGTTTAGGGGTGTAGTCAAGACTTGTATTTTTCTTGCAAATTTTGTATCTTCACATTCAATTGTATGCGTTGGTGAAATTCACATTAATAGAATGAATATTTTCTTCATCACATGGATCTTTAATTTCCTCTTTGCGTTGTCCCTTGTATAAATTTATTCTAAGTACTTTTAATTAGTCTTAACTTTTATCTTTGCGTTGAAAAGTTGGTCCCTGTGAGGATAATCATGCTTACACTTTTTGTAAACTCTTTAAGTTAGATTACTTTCAATGCGTCTGCATACTATTCCTTAGAAACGCAAACCTACTTTGAATGTATGCAAGCAGCCAATTCAAACCTCTTTTACAAAATTTTGCAACTTAGTCTTTGTTTACAATTTAAACAATGAGGACCTTGCTACTCTCAAGTTTGGGGGTGGAAGAGGTTTGAACTGTCAAAGATAAAAATATGAGGAACTTAGTTCAATCAAAAAAAAAAAAAATTGATTCTTTGAAATGCAAAACTCCGTTGGCAAGACTAATATATTTATCTTGTTAAGAGTTTAGTTGAAAACGACACCTGCTCGTAGTTGGCCACCTCCATGCACCCCATAGTTGGTGTGTCAAAACGAAGGTGGGTAATTGTATTCAGCGATGCATAGTTAAATAACAAACTCCAATGTCTAGTGAGGAAACCGAACTTAGATAAGAGTTTAGTCGAGAAGGGAACTTGCTCGTAGTTGGCTGCCTCCATGCACCTCATCGTTGGTATGTCAGAACGAAGGTGGGTAACCCTACTCGACGCATACTTAATAAACATATAATAAAACCGATGAAAGAAAAAGGAACTTTATATCTTCATCTTTCAGACTCAATGTTCAAAAGAAGAAACAAAAATTTTGTGAATAATGAGTTGAAGAATTTTGAAAAGAAAGCTTGCCGCATACAAATTAGACCCGTCCTAAAGAAAAGAATATAGAGGTAGAGAAATAATATAACTAACGGGTAGCTGATTGAGTATAGCATTCTGAGAGACTAGTCAATGCGTTGATAAAATGTTTAGAATAATTGAAGTTTCTTAGATAGAAGTTATGCTTGAGGACAAGCATTTATCTAAGTTTGGGGGTGTGATAACTTGTAGAAATACAAGTTATTATAGCCTTTTTCATAGATAAATAGAGTTTAAATAAGAGAAGCATGCGGTAGTTAATGATAAATTCCAGTAATAAATCTTCCTTTGTGTTATACTCTTGAATTTTGATGAAGATATTTATTTTACCACTTTTTAAGCCTAAAACGCATGTTTTCATGCAGGAATGCAAGCAATGCGTTGATGACTTGTTAATGCAGGACAATATGTTAGCAATTTGTTTTTCATGGACGCCTGATCTGAACGGAACGCAAACTACCTGACGATGCGTTAACAACACTTCAACGCATGACTACGCGTTAGCAACTTATTCTGCGTTGACATCAATCAAACTATGCATGGACGCATAGACAACCGTTACGGCAAGGCGCTGAGGATCAGATCGGAATCTTGAGAGATTGACGGATGATTGACAGACATGCTTTGCGGCTTAAGTGGTGGATCTTAATTGGCTCGAGAATCATGCAATCAGGGGAGATGGACGCAATGTCAATCTCGCCACCAATCAAGCAGATCTGCCATTAACTGCAATTTCATCATCTATAAAAAGGCAGCTCTTCGAGAGGAGAAAGGTTGTTGATTCTCGGAAGGACTCCATAAGTGACAGCAGAGTTCTCTCAGACTTCAACCGGAGACAAATAGCTCGAGAGAGAAGAGTTTTCCTTTCCGCCGCACCACTTCACAACAAATCATCACGCTTCCACCCGGGAGACTGAAGACATTGACGCCTTGCCTTGCTTTCTTTGTTACTTTTCTTACTTAAATTTTAGATTTGTATCAAGAAATTGACTTATCAAAATTTGTATCTCATTTTCATCAATACAATTATCTTCCATGTCTATTCACTCTTCTCATCTGTTCACTTTATATTTTCAAGCCATGAGTAACTAATCACTCGGGGGTCTAGGGTTGCGTTAGCATCTGACTAGGGACCGTAGTGTAACTATTCTAACTTGTCACTTGCGAGCTTAATCCGATGCTTATATCCATCTAACAAATCGATATAAGTAGTAATAATCAGACTGCTCGAGAGGGTAAGTGATTGTGGAACTCAATTGACAAGGGCCAAGTAGTGTTACCTGATTACGGGGACAACCTTGGTTTTTAACACTCTCTTATGCGTTATAGACATATAACGCATAGCGGCTGACAACCAGGAGAAGAGTCGCTACTATGAATAGGGTACTACTGTGTGTTTCTGATGTTAGATGTTAACCAACCCAAACCCTTTTCTTTATCCATTCATACACATCTTAGCTGAACTTGCTGTGTCGCGTGCTTTCTATATTCCACAACTGTTAGTCTAGTGTACAAACATCTGTTTTCCCTTAGATTAGAAACACAACTTTCTCAAAATTGTTGGTTACCTCTGTAACGCATACAATCCAATTAAAACTAAATCAATATAATCTCTGTGTTCAACCTCGGACTCACCGAGAACACCTATTACTTTACTTATAATTGGGTAGAGGAATAGGAAAACTCGAAAAAACCAACGCATAATAATAGAACGAATTGCATGATGAACGCATGCCATGTTAAACGCATAAGCAGATACTTTAGTACCTTGCGTTAGGTTAATTCCCACAATAATATTTCCACAACAAGTATCGCTCATCAAGGTAGTCTCGCTGGTTTCAATCAACGCAGTAACGCTAGTACAGTTTTGGTATCAAATGAGTAACACCGGTAGCTTACAATTTTCTAAGAGTAACGTTACTATTGTATGTTAAAGGAAAAGGGAGATTATGGAAACTAAACTTGAGGATTATGTGTTTTCAGGCCAAGAAGAGCTCGGGGAGGCTTATAATCCACTTAGAGCCGGGACCAATTATGAGTGAATGTTTGTTATATCTTGTGTTAAACTTAGTATGCATTTTGATGAGGAAACGTAATTCATGGTAGTATGCCTTATGAATGTGATGTGTTAGTGACTCAAAAGAATATTAATACTAATGACTAAATATATTATTGGCTGAGGGACCTTATGGTTTAAGCTATAAGTGAGTAAGCGTTAAAGCAAGTGTTGAGGGATTTGAGAAGGCACTTGATAAACAGTAAGGAATGGACTACAATGCTTAGGGACTATGAGTGAAGGCATGTAGTAATCCATCACACACTAGCTCGTGCCGAGGGATCATGAGTGAAGGCACTTGAGCAAGGATAGAATTTATTACCTGTGCTGAAGGATTTTATATGAAGGCACATGGTACTGTAATTACAATTGAGTAAGTGCTGAGGGACGGCAAGTGAAAGCACTAAATAGATGCAAGCTTGTGAGACATGAGAACTTGATAGTTATATGTGCATTGTAAAAAGATAATCTTGATAACTCGTTGGGATGTATTATGTGATGGTTATCAACTCACGAACTAGACTATAGTTGTTATGAATAGTTTAGTAAATTTTGTCACTCACTGAGCCTTCTGCTCATTCAGTTTGTTGTTATTGTTTGTTGTTTCAGGTAGCGAGCGTGTCCGGGACGCCTAGCCTACAGAAGATCTCGTCTGGGCCTATCTGGAAGTGATCCTCTGGGATAGTTGTAAATATTTAGACTGTACAGTACATATAGCCTGTATTATGCACATTTCTGAGAGTAGAAAGGTGGACGTGTTGCACCATATATGTATATATACAGATATGCTTGTTGAGAGATTGCACGTTCTTCTGATGAGATAATGGAAATGTTATTTGTTTTGCTATTCATATGGTATTCATCTTATAGAGTCTTATGTAAGGAAAATAGGATCATGCTCAATCCTAGGTATAGAGTGTATCTGGGATAGAGTGTGACAATTTGGTATCAGGGCATAAGATTTTTGGCTGTGAGGTCATGCATAGTAGCTAGGACTATGTAAAAAGTGAATTGATTACATATTATGTTATAGGAACATGCCCAAAGGTACCAGACGAGGTAGGCAGGAAGGCGCCGCGACATCGCACGCTACCGGGGAGGAGAGGCAAGCGTCTGAAGGAGAATCTAGTAATCCTTAGGCGAGTATGAATATGGAGGAACAACTTTTTAGTAGAATCGCACAGAGATTAGTAACTAGTATGGAAACAGTTCAGGGTGACCCTGAGAAAAAGTTTGGCATTGAGCGATTCAAAGCATTGGGTGCTCAGGTGTTTGAAGGCACCACAGACCCTGCGGAAGCTGAAGCATGGTTGAATCAGGTAGAAAAATGTTTTAGAGTGATGCACTGTCCAGAGGACAGGAAACTTGATTTGGTCACATTCATGCTCCAAAAAGGAGCTGAAGACTGGTGGCGATTGATAGAGCACAGAAGTGCAGATGTGGGCTCATTAACATGGGAAGATTTTAAGAAGTCATTTCAGGAAAAGTATTACCCTAAATCCTTTTGTGATGAGAAAAGGAAGGAATTCTTAAATCTAGTACAAGGAGGTATGACGGTAGCTGAATATGAAAAGAAATTCACGGAACTTGCCAAGTACGCTTTGGCATTGATAGCAGAAGAAGCTGATAAATGCAAGCGTTTCAAAGACGACTTGCATAGTGAAATCCGAACTCCAGTAACAGCCAGTACAGAGTGGATAGACTTTGCAAAATTAGTGGAGGCAGCCATGAGGGTAGAAAAGAGTATAGCGGGAGTTGAAGGAGGCGGAATGAAGGCTGAACAGACTTATAGTTCTTCACGAGTACAGACCCAGCAAGGTGAAGGACGTCGTTTCACACCGGGAGTTTCTGGTAGGGGCAAGTTTAAAGCCCGTACCAGTGGCTCGTACTTTCCAGGAGGATCACGGAGGGGAAACCCACAAGGCGGACGAGGAAGGTTTCTTCAAGCATCTGTATCATCGGGCGGTCACAGTACAACAATGTTATATAGGATCTGATGTTTGTTACAACTGTGGACAAACAGGACATTTTAAAAGAGATTGTCCTCAACCCAAGAAAGGAAGGGAAGCAGAGCATAGAACAGTGGTGCAGTCAGTAAGTCAGTTTAGACAAAAAATGGGTGCTGGAGAAGGGACTAGTGGAGGTCGACAGAGAGGTAGCACAGGTAGACCCAGACAACAGGGGCAGGTGTTTACTGTCACACGGTAGGAGGCCAAAGCGACACCGGATGTAGTTACGGGTATGCTTACTGTCACACCCTATCCCAGATACACTCTTTACCTAGGATTGAGCATGATCCTATTTGCCTTACATAAGACTCTATAAGATGAATACCATATGAATAGCAAAACAAATAACATTTCCATTATCTCATCAGAAAAAACGTGCAATCTCTCAACAAGCATATTTGTATATATACATATATGGTGCAACACGTCCCCCTTTCTAATCTCAGAAATGTGCATAATACAGGCCATATGTACTGTACAGTCTAAATATTTACAACTATCCCAGAGGATCACTTCCAGATAGACCCAGACGAGATTCTTCTGTAGGCTAGGCGTCCCGGACACGCTCGCTACTTGAAACAACAAACAACAACAACAAACTGAATGAGCAGAAGGCTCAATGAGTGACAAAATTTACTAAACTATTCATAACAACTATAGTCCAGTTCGTGAGTTGATAACCATCACATAATACATCCCAACGAGTTATCAAGATTCACTTTTTACAATGCACATATAACTATCAAGTTCTCATGTCTCACAAGCCTGCATCTATTCAGTGCTTTCAGTTCCCGTCCCTCAGCACTTACTCAATTGTAATTACAGTACCATGTGCCTTCATATGAAATCCCTCAGCACAGGTAATAAATTCTATCCTTGCTCAAGTACCTTCACTCATGATCCCTCGGCACGAGCTAGTGTGTGATGGATTACTACATGCCTTCACTCATAGTCTCTGAGCATTGTAGTCCATTCTTTACTGTTTATCAAGTGCCTTCTCAAATCCCTCAGCACTTGCTTTCACGCTTACTCACTTATAGCTTTCACCATAAGGTCCCTCAGCCAATAATATAATTAGTCATTAGTATTAATATTCTTTTGAGTCACTAACACATCACATTCATAAGGCATACTACCATGAATTACGTTTCCTCATCAAAATGCGTACTAAGTTTAACACAAGATATAACAAACAGTCACTCACAATTGGTCCCTGCTCTAAGTGGATTATAAGCCTCCCTGAGCTCTTCTTGGCCTGAAAACACATAATCCTCAAGTTTAGTTTCCATAATCTCCCTTTTCCTTTAACATACAATAGTAACGTTACTCTTAGAAAATTGTAAGCTGCCAGCGTTACTCATTTGATACCAAAACTGTACTAGCCTTACTGCGTTGATTAAAACCAGCGAGACTACCTTGATGAGCGATACCCAGCGATACTCTAGCGAGAATGGTGAGACGCAAAGCCTATCTTGCGTTGCAGCGTTACTTGCTTCGCTGCCCTGTCTCTCGCTCACTCAGTGATACTTCCGCTGCAGCAGACTCGTTTCCTTCTTCCTTTCTTCTTCTTCCTTCTTCAACCTGTTAAACATCTCGTTTTAGTCAATTTCAATACTTTTTTCATTCTACAAACTTGTTAAGATACAGGTCCTCCATCTTACCTCCAAATTTCATGAAGAACATCCTCTCCGTTTAGGATATATCCTTCGGCAACTCCAAGTTACCTCTAATCATCCGACAGTTCAACTCCTGTCTCTTCTTCCTGAGTTTGACACACAATTAAACAATTTCAGCTCAAACATTCTTCATGAAACCCGCTACAAATCGAGTTAACTTACTAACCTCAAAGTTTCAGCCCTAACCTTCGTCTCTTCAATTTGTTCTTCCTCCAAAACCGAGCATCACTCTGAAGAGATCACAGCAGTCGAAACCTCTGTCAAACCCAAGTTTCTTCCACGAATTCAATGAGATTTCTGCTTCAGATCAGCATGAACATCTTCTTCTACCTCCCTCGGATGTTTCGCCTTAGTATGGACCCAGCTCGAGCTCTGAAATGCAATCAGAACACTTGAATTCTCAATCCACTTATATATATATCAACGACTTATCCTCCATTCCCACACTATACTATAATCCGTTCAACGCATACCTTCTATGCTCAGCTTCAGCAACGCACACGACCTCTGATGATATTCCTTTTCAAACTCTCCCGCCAAATAGTTAGCATACGCATTACTTGCTCTCGGCCAACACTCTTTGTCCAACGCATACCCGCCTTCGACGCATGGTAGCGTTCACCGCATACTAGCCTTACCGCAGATCAGCTCCCAACTCCTCGTGGTCTTTACTTCCAACGACACACTGCCTTCAATGCGTTTGCCGCATAGTAATCCTCGGTACCAAGTGATCCTCCACGCCTTATGTCCTCAACGTGTCACGACTTCAGCGCATGACAAACTTCCTCACCTTTGTGTTTACACCAAAATTGTTTCCTCCACAACAGGTTGCCATCAACGCATAACTGACACTTAGTCGTATTCCCACTCCAAATGAAAGCCAACCAACTATCTTAGGTGCGGGGCTTACACTTACTGTTTGTTCTAATACTGCACATGAATTAATAGATTCAGGAGCTACTCACTCATTCATGTCTTGGAAATTTGCTGCATTTGGGAATAAAGAATTAGAATCCTTGTCTGAAGCTTTACTAGTATGTACCCCTACTGGGGAAACCATTGTTATAGAGCAAGCTTATTTCGAATGTGAGATTGTGATTGATGGTGTGGTGTCGTTGGTTGATTTATTACCTCTAGAATTATTGGAGTTTGATGTAATTCTTGGCATGGACTTTTTATCAAAGTATCATGCAAAAGTTGATTGTTTTAAGAAGTAGGTGTGGTTAACGAAGCCTGATGGAACTGAAGTAGTATTTAAGGGGAGGAGACGAATTCTTCCTACTTGTGTAATCTCTGCAGTAAAAGCTAGGAAGTTATTGAGTAAAGGCTGTGAAGCATACTTAGCTCATGTGACGGAAGTAAAGGCAGAGAAGCTAAAACCAGAAGATGTACCAGTAGTGCAGGAATTCCTTGATGTTTTTCCTGAGGAATTATCAGGTTTACCACCTGATAGGGAGGTGGAATTTACTATTGATTTAGTTCCTGGAACAACTCCCATTTCATAGGCACCATATCGTATGGCGCCGTTAGAACTGAAAGAGCTGAAGGTGCAGTTGCAGGAATTAGTAGATAAGGGGTACGTTAGACCCAGTGTGTCTCCGTGGGGTGCACCGGTACTATTTGTGAAGAAAAAGGATGGAACTATGAGATTGTGTATAGATTACCGCCAATTAAATAAGGTAACTATACGCAATAAGTACCCTTTACCTTGTATTGATGATTTATTTGATCAGCTTAGAGGAGCATAAGTATTTTCAAAAATAGATTTAAGATCGGGATATTATCAGTTGAAGGTCAGAGAGACAGATGTGCCAAAAATGGCTTTTAGAACAAGGTACGGGCATTATGAATTCCTCGTAATGCCATTTGGATTGACAAATGCTCCAGTAGTATTCATGGACCTGATGAATAGGATTTTTCATCCTTATCTAGATCAGTTTGTGATTGTATTCATTGATGATATATTAGTGTATTCTAAAAGCAGGGAGGAACATGAGAGACATCTTAGAACTGTTTTACAGATGTTAAGAGAAAAGATACTGTATGCAAAATTCAGCAAATGCGAATTTTGGTTGAAACAGGTGATGTTTTTAGGACATATTGTATCTGAGGCAGGAGTGTGTGTGGATCCTCAGAAAACGGAGGCAATTACTAGATGGGAACAGCCCAAGACAATATCTGAGGTACGTAGTTTTCTGGGACTTGCAGGATATTATCGACGATTTGTACAGGGATTTGCTAAGATAGCTTTACCGTTGACTCACTTAACCAAGAAAAGTACCAAATTTGAATGGAGTGACGAATGTGAACGAAGTTTTCAGGAGTTAAAGAATAGGTTGATAACTGCACCTAATCTGGCACTACCAGAATCAGGAAAGGAGTTTGAGGTGTATTGTGATGCTTCCCGACAGGGGTTGGGTTGTGTGCTAATGTAGGGAGGCAGGGTTATAGCTTATGCCTCTAGACAGTTGAGGCCACATGAAGTTAGCTACCCTGTTCATGATTTGGAGTTGGCTGCGGTGGTGTTAGCATTGAAGATATGGCGGCATTATCTGTATGGAGAGAAATGCCACATTTATACAGACCACAAAAGCCTAAAATATATCTTTGATCAGAAAGAACATAACATGAGGCAAAGAAGGTGGTTAGAGTTGATTAAAGATTATGATTGCACTATAAACTATCATCTAGGAAAGGCGAATGTGGTGGCTGACACTTTGAGTAGGAAGTCTCAGAGTGGAGTAAGTTTACTGAATGCAGTAAGGGTGTCATTACTCAAGGAGTTGAGTTTCGGTGTGACTAGTTTGGAAGTAACTGGAACAGGAGCATAACGCACATTTCCAGTTGAAACCTAAACTAGTAGATGAAGTTATAAAGAGGCAAATGGCTGATCATATAATTAGTAAGTTAGTAGAAGAGGTGAAGACTCAGTAGAGAACAGACTTTGAGCTCAGACCTGATGGTGTATTATTGAAACAGGGCAGGATATATGTACCAAAAGATGAAAAGATTAAACATATGATACTGGAAGAGGCTCATAGTTCGGCGTATGCTATTGATAACTTGTAGAAATACAAGTTATTATAGCCTTTTTCATGGATAAATAGAGTTTAAATAAGAGAAGCATGCGGTAGTTAATGATAAATTCCATTAATAAATCTTCCTTTGCGTTATACTCTTGAATTTTGATGAAGATATTTATTTTACCACTTGTTAAGCCTAAAACGCATGTTTTCACGCAGGAATGCAAGCAATGCGTTGATGACTTCTTAACGCAGGACGATACATTAGCAATTTGTTCTTCATGGACGCATGATCTGAACGGAACACAAACTACCTGACGACGCGTTAACAATACTTCAACGCATGACTACGCGTTAGCAACTTACGCTGTGTTGACATCAATCAAACTATGCATGGACGCATAGACAACCGTTACGGTAAGGCGCTGAGGATCAGATCGGAATCTTGACAGATTGACGAATGATTGACAGACATGATTTGCGGCTCAAGTGGTGGATCTTAATTGGCCCGAGAATCACGCAATCAGGCGAGATGGACGCAATGTCAATCTCGCCACCAATCAAGCAGATCTGCCATTAACTGCAATTTCATCATCTATAAAAGGGCAGCTCTATGAGAGGAGAAAGGTTGTTGATTCTCGGAAGGACTCCTAAGTGAAAGCAGAGTTCTCTCAGACTTCAACCGGAGACAAATAGCTCGAGAGAGAAGAGTCTTCCTTTCCGCCGTACCACTTCACAGCAAATCATCACGCTTCAACCCGGGCGACTCAAGACATTGACACCTTGCCTTGCTTTCTTTCTTTTCTTACTTGAATTTTAGATTTGTATCAAGAAATTGACTTATCAAAATTTGTATCTCATTTTCATCAATACAATTATCTTCCATGTCTATTCACTCTTCTCATCTGTTCACTTTATATTTTCAAGCCATGAGTAACTAATCACTCGGGGGTCTAGGGTTGCGTTAGCATCTGACTAGGGACCGCAGTGTAACTATTCTAACTTGTCACTTTCGAGCTTAATCCGATGCTTATATCCATCTGACAAATCGATATAAGTAGTAATAATTAGACTGCTCGAGAGGGTAAGTGATTGTGAAACTCAATTGACAAGGGTCAAGTAATGTTACCTGATTACGGGGACAACCTTGGTTTTTAACACTCTCCTATGCGTTATAGACATATAAGGCATAGCGGCTGACAACCGGGAGAAGAGTCGATAGTATGAATAGGGTACTACTGTGCGTTTTCGATGTTAGATGTTAACCAACCCGGACCCTTTTTCTTTATCCAGTCATACACATCTTAGCTGAACTTGCTGTGTCGCAATGTTTCCATATTCCACAACTGTTAGTCTAGTGTACAAACATCTGCTTTCCCTTAGATTAGAAACACAACTTTCTCAAAATTGTTGGTTACCTCTGTAACGCATACAATCCAATTAAAACTAAATCAATATAATCCCTGTGTTCGACCTCGGACTCACCGAGAACACCTATTACTTTAATTATACTTGGGTAGAGGAATAGGAAAACTTGACAAAACCAACGCATAATAATAGAACGCATTGCATGATCAACGCATGCCATGTTAAACGCATAACCATATACTTTAGTACCTTGTGTTAGGTTAATTCACACAATAATATTACCACAACAAGTTTTTACCAGTTAAAACAACCTACACTTTAGACAGGTTAGCACAACTATATGTGGACAAGATTGTGAGTCAGTTTGGTGTACCTGTAACGGTGACATCAGACAGAGATCCTAGGTTTACTTCCAAATTTTGGGGAAGTTTGCAAAACGCATTGGGAACCAAGCTATAGTTCAGTACTGCGTTTCACCCTCAGACCGACGGGCAATCTTAGCGAACCATTCAAACTTTGGAAGATATGCTGAGAACCTGTGCGTTACAGTTTCAAGGTAACTGGGATGTGCATTTACCTTTGATGGAATTTGCATATAATAACAGTTATCAAGCAAGTATTGGGATGGCTCCCTATGAATCGCTATATGGTAGACCATGTAGAACCCCAATTGGTTGGGGAGAGGTGGGTGAAAGAAAGTTAGTTGGACCAGAAATTGTGCAGGTTACAACAGAAAATATAGAATTAATTAAGGCCAATCTTAAGGCAGCTAAAGACCGTCAGAAGCGTTATGTAGACAACAGAAGGAGGGATCTTGAATTCGAGATTGGAGACAAAGTATTTTTAAAGTTATCACTGTGGAAAGGAATTCTGAGATTTGCCAAGAAAGAGAAGTTGAGTCCTAGATATATTGGGCCCTATGAGATATTAGAAAGAGTTGGACCAGTGGCATATAGACTAGCCTTACCTGTTGAAATGTCTAGGATACACAATGTATTCCATGTATCAGTGTTGAGAAAGTATATACCCGATGCTACTCATGTGTTATCAACGCAACCAGTAGAGCTTAATGAAGATTTGAGCTATGAGGAAAAGCCTGTATAGATATTAGATGAGAAAGAACAGGTTTTAAGAAACAAAGTGATACCATTAGTTAAAGTGTTATGGAGAAATCACGAGATAGAAGAAGCAATGTGGGAGCCGAAGGAGCAAATGTTGAAGCAATATCCAAGTTTATTTGAGTAAGAGTGAGCTACCTACTGATTTCGAGGACGAAATCTTTGTAAGTTGGTGGTAATTGTAAGCCCCGCACCTAATTTTGTGAAACGCAAGGTAAGAAGGGGCCGAGAGATGGGTGACTGTGTAAAAGTAGTTGGCTGGCTTGCATTTGGAGTGGGAAAACGACTAAGTGTCAGCTATGCGTTGATGGCAACCTGTTGTGGAGGAAACAATTTTGGTGTAAACACAAAGGTGAGGAAACTTTGTCATGCGCTGAAGTCGTGACGCGTTGAGGACATAAGGCGTGGAGGATCACTTGGTACCGAGGATTATTATGCGGCAAACGCATTGAAGGCAGTGTGCCGTTGGAAGTAAAAGGCCACGAGGAGTTGGGAGCTGATCTGCGGTGAGGCTAGTATGCGGTGAACGCTACCATGCGTCGAAGGCGGGTATGCGTTGGACAAAGAGTGTTGGCCGAGAGCAAGTAATGCGTATGCTAACTATTTGGCGGGAGAGTTTGAAAAGGAATATCATCAGAGGTCCTGTGCATTGCTGAAGCTGAGCATAGAAGGTATGCGTTGAACGGATTATAGTATAGTGTGGGAATGGAGGATAAGTCGGTGATATATATATAAGTGGATTAAGAATTCAAGTGTTCTGATTGCATTTCAGAGCTCGAGCTGGGTCCATACTAAGGAAAAACATCCGAGGGAGGTAGAAGAAGATGTTCATGCTGATCTGAAGAAGAAATCTCATTGAATTCGTGGAAGAAACTTGGGTTTGACAGAGGTCTCGGCTGCTGTTATCTCTTCAGAGTGATGCTCGGTTTTGGAGGAAGAACAAATTGAAGAGACGAAGGTTAGGGCTGAAACTTTGAGGTTAGTAAGTTAACTCGATTTCTAGCGGGTTTCATGAAGAATGTTTGAGCTGAAATTGTTTAATTGTGTGTCAAACTCAGGAAGAAGAGACGGGAGTTGAACTGTTGGATGATTAGAGGTAACTTGGAGTTGCCGAAGGATATATCCTAAACGGAGAGGATGTTCTTCATGAAATTTGGAGATAAGATGGAGGACCTGTATCTTAACAAGTTTGTAGAAGGAAGAAAGTACTGAAATTGACTGAAACGAGATGTTTAGCAGGTTGAAGAAGGAAGAAGAAGAAAGGAAGAAGGAAATGGTTCTGCTACAGCGGAAGTATCGCTGAGTGAGCGAGAGACAGGGCAGCGAAGCAAGTAACGCTGCAACGCAAGATAGGCTTTGCGTCTCACGATTCTCGCTAGAGTATCGCTGGGTATCGCTCATCAAGGTAGTCTCGCTGGTTTCAATCAACGCAGTAACGCTACTACAGTTTTGGTATCAAATGAGTAACGCTGGCAGCTTACAATTTTCTAAGAGTAACGTTACTTTTGTATGTTAAAGGAAAAGGGAGATTATGGAAACTAAACTTGAGGATTATGTGTTTTCAGGCCAAGAAGAGCTCGGGGAGGCTTATAATCCACTTAGAGCCGGAACCAATTGTGAGTGACTGTTTGTTATATCTTGCGTTGAACTTAGTACGCATTTTGATGAGGAAACGTAATTCATGGTAGTATGCCTTATGAATGTGATGTGTTAGTGACTCAAAAGAATATTAATACTAATGACTAAATATATTATTGGCTGAGGGACCTTATGGTGAAAGCTATAAGTGAGTAAGCGTTAATGCAAGTGCTGAGGGATTTGATAAGGCACTTGATAAACAGTAAGGAATGGACTACAATGCTCAAGGACTATGAGTGAAGGCATGTAGTAATCCATCACACACTAGCTCGTGCCGAGGGATCATGAGTGAAGGCACTTGAGCAAGGATAGAATTTATTACCTGTGCTGAGGGATTTTATATGAAGGCACATGGTACTGTAATTACAATTGAGTAAGTGCTGAGGGACGGGAAGTGAAAGCACTAAATAGATGCAAGCTTGTGAGACATGAGAACTTGATAGTTATATGTGCATTGTAAAAAGTGAATCTTGATAACTCGTTGGGATGTATTATGTGATGGTTATGAACTCATGAACTGGACTATAGTTGTTATGAATAGTTTAGTAAATAGTCACTCACTGAGCCTTCTGCTCATTCAGTTTGTTGTTGTTGTTTGTTGTTTGAGGTAACGAGCGTGTTCGGGACGCCTAGCCTACAGAAGAATCTCGTCTGGGCCTATCTGGAAGTGATCCTCCGGAATAGTTGTAAATATTTAGACTGTACAGTACATATAGCCTGTATTATGCACATTTCTGAGAGTAGAAAGGGGGACGTGTTGCACCATATATGTATATATATAGATATGCTTGTTGAGAGATTGCACGTTCTTCTGATGAGATAATGGAAATGTTATTTGTTTTGCTATTCATATGGTATTCATCTTATAGAGTCTTATGTAAGGAAAATAGGATCATGCTCAATCCTAGTTATAGAGTGTATCTGTGATAGAGTGTGACAATAGACATATAACGCATAGCGGCTGACAACCGGGAGAAGAGTCGCAAGTATGAATAGAGTACTACTGTGCGTTTCCGACGTTAGATGTTAATCAACCCGAACCCTTTCTTTATCCATTCACACACATCTTTAGCTGAACTTGCTGTGTCGCATGCTTTCCATATTTCACAACTTTTAGTCTAGTGTACAAACAATCGCTTTCAGTAGATTAAAAACAATTCTCAAACATTTATTGGTTACCACTGTAACGCATGAAATCCAACTAAAAATTGAATCAATATAATCCCTGTGTTCGACCTCGGACTCACCGAGAACACCTATTACTTTGCTTATACTTGGGTAAAAGAATAGGAAAACTTGACAAGACCAGCAACGCATAGTAATAGAACGCATAGCATGTTCAAAGCATGACATGTTGAACGCATAAACACTTCATTTAGCACTTTGTGTTAGGCTAATTTAACACATACAAATACTCCGCAACATTTCCTTTCTTCCAAAAGTCTAACTTCTAAGCTTAAAATCATGATTGCGTTCTTCTGATCTGTTTACCCTACATAGAATAATTCTTAACTTCAAGTATTACTTTGATTTCAAGATTCAAGATTGATTCAGCTCAACCTTTCTATCAAATCATTCTAATTCAAATTCCCTCTACGGCCTATGTAAACTAACACTCGAGCACAACCGTTCTTGTCCTACTTCTTTTCTTAATAAGCTCTTCCACGAAATAGTCTTAGAAAGAGGGTGTGACATATACGACGCTGAAGTGTTGAGATTACTCCACACAGCGAAGGGTAATCGACGTTGAGGAGCGTTGAGCATTGCTCTGCCTCAACTAGGGAAAAAGTATTTGAAATGAATGAATAGGTACACATGATATAACCAAGAATTGATCATGTTATAAACTGATTTTCAGTGTGATGTTTTATACGAGTTTAATCAGTTTTATACTTAAAGTATAATGTTTTTCAGAAACATTACTCACTGAGCTGTTAGCTCATGCTTTCATATGTTTTCCATTTTCAGGTAGCATGACCGTTTCTGTTGCCGATCGAAGTCGAGGTTTGTCAAGAGCATGTGGATGGAGAGGTTGACAGTGGGTTACGTGACAGGGTAGTCGGTAACTGCTGTCTTCACATCTCTTCTCGGGTTATGAAGGATAATCCGGGAGGGGGTGTGACAATAATGACCAGAAACGCAAGGCAGCGAAAAATCAGATCAGAATCTTGAGAGATTGTCGGAAGATTGACATGCATGATCTGTGGCTAAAGTGGTAGATCTAAATTGAACTGAGAATTACGCAATTAGGCGAGATAGACGCACTGTCACACCCCATCCCAGATGCACTCTATACCTAGGATTGAGCGTGATACTGTTCTCCTTCAATACATGTTTGAAAATAGATACCAGATGAATCTCAATTCAAAACAACATTTCTATTAAAATATTAGAAAAAGATGCAACCTCTCAACAAGTATTTTCTGCATATATACATATAAGATACAACACATCCCCCCTTCACTTCTAAGAAACATGCACATTACAAGTCATATGTACAGACTAAATATTTACAACAATCCTAGAGGTTTGCTTCCAGATAGGCCCAGACGAGATTCTTCTGTAGGCTAGGCGTCCCGGACACGCTCTCTACCTGAAACGACAAACAACAACAAACTGAATGAGCAAAAAGCCCAGTGACTGACTAAATCTATTCAACCATCACTAACAAATATGAGCTAGCTTATCTGTTAGTAACCATTACGTATCACATCCCAGAGAGTTACTAAGGTTCTCTTTCCAAATTACACATATAAATGTCAAATCCTCATGTCACACAGATTTGTGACTATCTAGTGCCTTCAAATTCTGTCCCTCAGCACTTTTTCGATTATATTTACATTACCATGTGCCTTCACATGAAATCCCTTAGCACTGGTAACCAATTCTGTCTTCGCTCAAGTGCCTTCACTCATGGTCCCTCAGCACGAGCTAGTATGTGATAGGTTACTACATGCTTTCACTCATAGTCCCTCAGCATTGTAATCCATTCCTCATAGCTATTCAAGTGCTTTCACAAAGTCCCTCAGCACTTAACTTCATGCTCACTTACATATAAGCTTTCACCATAAGGTCCCTTAGCCATTATTATATTTAGACATTAGCATTAGTACCCTTTTAACTTGCTAACACATCACATTCACAATGGATACTACAAAGGATCACATTTCCTAATCAAATAAGTACACTAAGTTAATCACAAGATATAATACAAGGTCACTCACGATTTGTCTCGGCTCTAAGTGGATTATAAGCCTCCCCGAGGAGCTCTTCCTGGCCTGAAAATACATTTTCCTCATGTTTAGTTTTCATAATCTTCCTTTTCCTTTAACACACATTAATAGCATTATTCTTAAAACAATTAAAAGCTGCCAGCGAGATTCATCACATGCTACTGTACTAGCGACACAGAGTTGGATGTAACTAGTGAGACTACCTGAGGAGTGACACCCAGCGATACTCTAGCGAGAATTGTGAGACGCAAAGCCCCTCTTGCGTTACAGCGATACTTGCTTCGCTGCCCTGTCTCTCGCTCTCTCAGTGATACTACCTGCTATAGCAGAACCACTTCCTTCTTCCTTTCTTCTTCCTTCTTCAACCTGCTAAACATCACATTTTGATCAATTCCAGAACTTATCTCCTTCTACAAACTTGTTAAGGTGTAAGTTCTTCATCTTACCTCCAAGTTTCATGAAGAGCATCCTCTTCGTTTAGGGTATATTCTTCAACAACCTCGAGTTACCCTTATTTGTCCGGCAAATTCAGCGTTAATCTCTTCTATCTGAGTTTAACACACATTAATACAATTTCAGCTCAAGCATCCTTCATGAAACTTGCTAAAAATCGAGTTAACTTACTAACCTCAAAAGTTCCGGCCCTAACCACCGTTCCTTCAGTTTGTTCTTCCTCCAAAACCGAGCGTCACTCTGAGGAAGTAACACCAGTTGAGTCCTCTACCCAGCTCAAGTTTCTTCAATGGTTTCGATGAGATTTCCACTCCAAATCAGCGTGAACATCTTCTTCTACCTCCTTCCGATGTTTAGCTTTAGAATGAACCCAACTCAAGATCTGAAATGCAATCAGAACAATTGAATTCTCGATCCACTTATATATATACCACCGACTTAATCTCCATTTCAACACTACACTACACTTCAATCTGTTCAACGCATACTTTCTATATTAAGCTTCGGCAACACACAGCCTCTGATGGTGTTACTTTTCAACATTCTCCCGCCAGATGGTTAACAAACGCATTATTCTCTCTCGGCCAACCTTCTTTGTCCAACGCGTACTCACTTTCGACGCATGGTAGCGTTCACCGCATAATGACCTCATCGCAAATCAGCACTCAACTCCTCGTGGCTATTAACTTCCAACGCCCCGCTGCCTTCAATGCGTTTGTCACAAGATAATCTTTGGTACAAGGTGGTTCTCCACGCCTTATGTCCTCAACGCGTCATGGCTTCAACGCATAACAACCTTCCCTCACCTTTGCGTTTACGCCAAAACTGTTTCCATCAAAGCATGTTGCCACCAACGCATAGCTGATACTTATTCATTTTTCCGCCCCAATCACAGTCCAGCCAACTACTCTTACCCAATCGTCCATCTCTCAGCCCCTTCTTACCTTGCGTTCTCACAAAATTAAGTACGGGGCTTACAATTACCACCTCCTTACAAAGATTTCATCCCCGAAATCAGTAGACAACATACTCTTACTCAAATAAACTTGGATATTGCTTTATCATTTGCTCCTTCTACTCCCACGTTGCTTCTTCTATCTCGTGATTTCTCCATAATACTTTAACTAATGGTATCACTTTGTTTCTTAAAACCTGTTATTTCTCATCTATTATCTGTACAGGCTTTTCTTCATAACTCAAATCTTCGTTGAGCTCCACTGGTTGCGTTAATAGCATATGAGTAGCATCAGGAATATACTTCCTCAACACTGATACATGGAATACATTATGTATCCTAGACATTTCAACAGGTAAGGCTAGTCTATAAGCCACTGGCCCAACTCTTTCTAATATCTCATAGGGCCCAATATATCTAGGACTCAATTTTCCTTTCTTACCAAATCTCAGAATTCCCTTCCACGGTGATAACTTCAAAAACACTTTATCTCCAATCTCAAATTCAAGATCTTTTCTTCTGTTGTCCGCATAGCTCTTCTGACGATCCCTGGCTGCTCTAAGACTGGCTTTAATCAGTTCTACCTTTTTTGTCGTAGCTGCACAATTTCTGGTCCAATTAGTTTCCTTTCACCCACCTCTCCCCAACAAACTTGGGTTCTGCACGGCCTACCATAAAGAACCTCATATGGAGCCCTTCCAATACTCGCTTGATAACTATTATTATATGCAAATTCCATCAAAGGTAGATGCACATCCCAGTTACCGTGAAATTGTAATGCACAGGTTCTGTGCATATCTTCCAAAGTCTGAATGGTCCGCTCAAATTGCTCGTCGATCTGAGGGTGAAACGCAGTACTGAATTGTAGCTTGATTCCTAATGCGTTTTGCAAACTTCCCCAAAATTTGAAGTAAAACTAGGATCTCTATCTGATGTTACCGTTACAGGTACGCCAAACTGACTCACGATTCTGTCCACATAAAGTTGTGCTAACCTGTCTAAGGTGTAGGTCGTTTTAACTGGTAAAAATCGTGCCGTTTTTGTTAACCTGTCAATGATCACCCAGATTCCATTAGCACCTGTTGATGTCCTTGGTAATCCAAACAGAAAGTCCATAGTAACATGCTCCCATTTCCACTCGGGAATAGGGAGTGGGTTCCATATCCCTGTTGGCCTTTGTCGTTCAGGCTTAACCTGCTGACAAATTAAACATTTTGCTACAAATTCTGCTATTTCTCTTTTCATACCTGGCCACCAATAAAATTTCCTCAGCGTTCTATACATCTTGGTACTGCCCGGATGCATAGCATACGCCGAACTATGAGCCTCTTCCAGTATCACCTGTTTAATCTCTTCATCTTTTGGTACGTATACTCTGCCCTGTTTCAGTAGTACACCATCAGGTCTGAGCTCAAAGTCTGTTCTTTGCTGAGTCTTTACCTCTTCTACTAACTTACTAACTATAGGATCAGCCATTTGCCTCTTTATAACTTCATCTACTAATTTAGATTTCAATTGGAAATGTGCTAACAATGCTCCTGTTCCAGTTACTTCCAAATTAGCCACACCAAATCTCAACTCCCTGAGTAAGGACACCCTTATTGCATTTAATAAACTTACTGCACTCTGAGACTTCCTACTCAAAGCGTCGGCCACCACATTTGCCTTCCCTGGATGATAATTTATGGTGCAATCATAATTTTTGATCAACTCTAACCACCTCCTTTGCCTCATGTTAAGTTCTTTCTGATCAAAGATATATTTTAGGCTTTTGTGGTCTGTATAGATATGGCATTTTTCTCCATACAGATAATGCCACCATATCTTCAATGCCAACACCACCGCAGCTAATTCCAAATCATGAACAGGGTAATTAACTTCATGTGGCCTCAACTGTCTAGAGGCATAAGCTATAACTTTGCCTCCTTACATTAGTACACAACCTAACCCCTGTCGGGAAGCATCACAATACACCTCAACCTCCTTTCCTGACTCTGGAAGTGCCAGAATAGGTGCAGATATCAACCTATTCTTCAACTCTCGAAAACTTCGTTCACATTCATCATTCCACTCAAATTTAGTACTTTTCTTAGTTAAATGAGTCAATGGTAAAGCTATCTTAGAAAATCCCTGCACAAAACGTCGATAGTATCCTGCAAGTCCCAGAAAACTACGTACCTCAGACACTGTCTTAGGTTGTTCCCATTTAGTAATCGCCTCAGTCTTCTGAGGATCCACACATACTCCTGCCTCGGATACAATGTGTCCAAAAAACATTACCTGTTTCAACCAAAATTCCCATTTGCTGAATTTTGCATACAATCTCTTTTCCCTTAACATCTGCAAAACAGTTCTAAGATGTTCCTCATGTTCCTCCCTGCTTCTAGAATATACTAAAAAATCATCAATAAATACAATCACAAATTGATCCAGATAAGGATGGAAAATCCTATTCATCAAATCCATGAATACTGTTGGAGCATTCGTCAAACCAAATGGCATCACGAGGAATTCATAATGTTCGTACCTCATTCTAAAAGCTGTTTTTGGCACATCTGTCTCCCTGACCTTCAACTGATGATATCCAGATCTCAAATCTATCTTTGAAAATACTGCCGCCCCTCTAAGCTGATCAAATAAGTCATCAATATGGGGCAAAGGATATTTATTGTGTATAGTTACCTTATTTAATTGACGGTAATCTATACACAATCTCATAGTTCCATCCTTTTTCTTCACAAATAGTACTGGTGCACCCAACGGGGAGACACTGGGTCTAATGTACCCCTTATCCAGTAACTCCTGCAACTGCACCTTCAACTCTTTCAGTTCTGACGGTGCCATACGGTATGGTACCTGTGAAATAGGAGTCATTCCAGGAATTTAATCAATGGTGAATTCCACCTCCCTAATCAGGTGGTAAACCCGATAGTTCCTCAGGAAAAACATCAAGGAACTCCTGCACTACCGGTACATCTTCTGGTTTTAGTTTCTCTGTCTTTGCTTCCGTCACATAAGCTAAATATGCTTCGCAGCCTTTACTCAATAACTTTCTAGCTTTTACTGCAGAGATTACACAAGTAGGAAGAATTCGTCTCCTTCCCTTCAATACTACATCAACTCCATCAAGCTTCGACAGCCACACCTCCTTCTTAAAACAATCAACTTTTGCATGATACTTTGATAAAAAGTCCATGCCAAGAATTACATCAAACTCCAATAATACTAGAGGTAATAAATCAGTCAACCACATCACACCATTGATCACAATTTCACACTCGAAATAAGCATGTTCTATAACAATGGTTTCCCCAGTAGGGGTACATACTAGTAAAGCTTCAGACAAAGGTTCTAATTCTTTATTCATATATGCAGCAAATTTACAAGACACAAATGAGTGGGTAGCCCCCAAATCTATTGACACATGTGCAGTATTAGAACAAATAGTAAGCATACCCGTAACTACATCCGGTGTCGCCTCAGCCTCCTGCCGTGTCACAATAAACACCTGCCCCTGCTGTCTGGGTCTACCTGTGTTACCCCTCTGTCCACCTCCACTGGTTCCTTCTCCAACACTCATTTCTTGTCTAGACTGATTCGCTGACTGCACCACTGTTCTCTACTCTGCTTCCCTTCCTTTCTTTGGTTGAGGACAGTCTCTTCTAAAATGTCCTGATTGTCCACAATTATAACAAACATCAGATCCTATGACGATTTGTGCAGGGATTTTCTAAGATAGCTTTACCATTGACCCACTTAACTAAGAAAAGTACTAAATTTGAATGGAGTGATGAATGTGAACGAAGTTTTCAGGAGGTAAAGAATAGGTTGATATCTGCACCTATTCTGGCACTTCCAGAGTCAGGGAAGGAGTTTGAAGTGTATTGTGATGCTTCCCGACAAGGGTTGGGTTGTGTGCTAATGCAGGGAGGCAAGGTTATAGCTTATGCCTCTAGACAGTTGAGGCCACATGAAGTTAACTACCCTATTCATGATTTGGAATTGGCTGCGGTGGTGTTAGCATTGAAGATATGGCGGCATTATCTGTATGGAGAGAAATGCCATATCTATACAGACCACAAAAGCCTGAAATATATCTTTGATAAAAAAGAACTTAACATGAGGCAAAGGAGGTGGTTAGAGTTGATTAAAGATTATGATTGCACCATAAACTATCATCTAGGAAAGGCAAATGTGGTGGTTGACGCTTTGAGTAGGAAGTCTCAGAGTGAAGTAAGTTTACTGAATGCAATAAGGGTTTCCTTACTCAAGGAGTTGAGCTTTGGCGTGGCTAATTTGGAAGTAACTGGAATAGGAGCATTGTTAGCACATTTCCAGTTGAAACCTAAACTAGTAGATGAAGTTATAAAGAGGCAAATGGCTGATCCTATAATTAGTAAGTTAGTAGAAGAGGTAAAGACTCAACAGAGAACAGACTTCGAGCTCAGACCTGATGGTGTATTATTGAAACAGGGCAGGATATATGTACCAAAAGATTAAGAGGTTAAACATATGATACTGGAAGAGGCTCATAGTTCGGTGTATGCTATGCACCCAGGCAGTACCAAGATGTACAGGACGCTGAGGAAATTCTATTTGTGGCAAGGTATGAAAAGAGAAATAGCGGAATTTGTAGCAAAATGTTTAATTTGTCAGCAGGTTAAACCTGAACGACAAAGGCCAGCAGGATTATTGAATCCACTCCCTATTCCCGAATGGAAATGGGAGCATGTTACTATGGATTTTCTGTTTGGATTACCTGGGATATCAGCAGGTGTTAATGGCATATGGGTGATCGTGGACAGGTTAACAAAAACGGCACGACTTTTACCAGTTAAAACGACCTACACTTTAGACAAGTTAGCACAACTGTATGTGAACTGAATCGTGAGTCAGTTTGGTGTACCTGTAACGGTGACATCAGATAGAGATCCTAAATTTACTTCCAAATTTTGGGGAAGTTTGCAAAACGCATTGGGAACCAAGCTACAATTCAGTACTGCGTTTCACCCTCAGATCGACGGGCAATATGAGCAGACCATTCAAACTTTGGAAGATATGCTGAGAACCTGTGCGTTACAATTTCAGGGTAACTGGGATGTGCATTTACCTTTGATGGAATTTGCATATAATAACAGTGATCAAGCGAGTATTGGGATGGCTCCCTATGAAGCATTATATGGTAGACCATGCAGAACCCTAGTTTGTTGGGGAGAGGTTGGTGAAAGAAAGTTAATTGGACCGGAAATTGTGCAGGTTACAACAAAAAAGGTAGAACTGATTAAGGTCAATCTTAAAGCAGCTAGGGACCGTCAGAAAAGCTATGCGGACAACAGAGGAAAAGATCTTGAATTTGAGATTGGAGACAAAGTGTTTTTGAAGTTGTCACCGTGGAAAGGAATTCTGAGATTTGCCAAGAAAGGTTAATTGAGTCCTAGATATATTGGGCCCTATGAGATATTAGAAAGAGTTGGGCCAGTGGCATATAGACTAGCTTTACCTGTTGAAATGTCTAGGATACATAACGTATTCCATGTATCAGTGTTGAGGAAGTATATACCCGATGCTACTCATTTGCTATCAACGCAACCAGTAAAGCTTAATGAAGATCTGAGCTATGAGGAAAAGCCCGTACAGATATTAGATGAGAAAGAACAGGTTTTAAGAAACAAAGTGATACCATTAGTGAAAGTATTATGGAGAAATCGCAAGATAGAAGAAGCAACGTGGGAGCCGAAGGAGCAAATGATGAAGCAATATCCAAGTTTATTTGAGTAGGAGTGTGCTGTCTACTGATTTCGGGGACGAAATCTTTGTAAGGAGGTGGTAATTGTAAGCCCCGTACCTAATTTTGTGAGAACGCAAGGTAAGAAGGGGGCTGAGAGATGGGTGATTGGGTAAGAGTAGTTGGCTGGCTTGCGTTTGGGGTGGAAAAATGACTAAGTATCAGTTATGCATTGATGGCAACATGTTGTGATGGAAACAGTTTTGGTTTAAACGTAAAGGTGAAGGAAGACTATTATGCGCTGAAGCCGCGACGCGTTGAGGACATAAGGCGTGGAGAATCACTTTGTACCGAAGATTATTATGCGGCAAACGCATTGAAGGCAGTGTGCCGTTGGAAGTAAAGGCCACGAGGAGTTGGGAGCTGATTTGCGATGGGGCTATTATGCGGTGAACGCTACCATGCGTCGAAGGTGGGTATACGTTTGACAAAGAGTGTTGGCCGAGAGAAAGTGATGCGTTTGCTAACCATTTTGGCGAGAGAGTATGGAAAGGAAACATTATCAGAGGCTGTGTGTGTTGCTGAAGCTGAGCATAGAAGGTATGCGTTGAACGGATTATAGTATAGTGTTGAAATGGAGGATAAGTCGGTGGTATATATATAAGTGGATTGAGAATTCAAGTGTTCTCATTGCATTTCAGAGCTCGAGTTGGGTCCATACTAAGGCGAAACATCGGAAGGAGGTAGAAGAAGATGTTCATGCTGATTTGAGGTGGAAATCTCATCGTAACCGTGGAAGGAACTTGAGTTTGGCAGAGGTTCCAGCTGGTGTTACTCCCTGAGAGTGATGCTCGGTTTTGGAGGAAGAACAAATTGAAGAGACGATGGTTAGGGCTGAAACTTTGAGGTTAGTAAGTTAACTCGATTTCTAGCAAGTTTCATGAAGGATGCTTGAGCTGAAATTCTTTAATTGTGTGTCAAACTCAGGAAGAAGAGATTAGAGTTGAATTGTCGGACGATTAGGGGTAACTCGGAGTTGTTGAAGGATATATCCTAAACGGAGAGGATGTTCTTCATGAAATTTGGAGGTAAGATGAAGGACCTGTACTTTAACAAGTTTGTAGAAGGAAGAAAGTACTGAAATTGACCGAAACGAAATGTTTAGCAGGTTGAAGAAAGAAGAAGAAAGGAAGAAGAAAACGGCTCTGCTGCAGCGGTAGTATCGCTGAGAGAGCGAGAGACAGGGCAGCGAAGCAAGTATCGTTGCAACGCAAGATAGGCTTTGCGTCTCACGATTCTCGCTAGAGTATCGCTGGGTGTCGCTCCTCAAGGTAGTCTCGCTGGTTTCATTCAACGCAGTATCGCTAGTACAGTGGTGTGTGATGAGTAACGCTGACAGCTTATAATTTTCTAAAGAGTAACGTTATTATTGTGTGTTAAAGAAAAAGGGAGATTATGGAAACTAAACTTGAGGATTATGTGTTTTCAGGCCAGGAAGAGCTCGGGGAGGTTTATAATCCACTTAGAGCCGAGACCAATCGTGAGTGACTATTTGTTATATCTTGTGTTAAATTTAGTATGCCTATGGATGAGGAAATGTGATTCATGGTAGTATTCCCTATGTATGTGATGTGTTAGTAATTTAAAAGGGTACTAATGCTAATATCTAAATATAATAGTGACTGAGGGACCTTATGATGAAAGCTTATATGTGGGTAAGCGTGTAGTTAAGTGCTGAGGGACTTTGTGAAGGCACTTGAATAACAATAAGGAATGGACTACAATGCTCAGGGACTATGAGTGAAGGCATGTAGTAATCCATCACACACTAGCTCGGTCTGAGGGATCATGAGTGAAGGCACTTGAGCAAAGATAGAATTGGTTACCTGTGCTGAGGGATTTCATGTGAAGTCACATGGTATGTAATTACAATTGAATAAGTGCTGAGGGACGGGAAGTGAAAGCACTAAATAGTTGCAAGTCTATGAGACATGAGAACTTGATAGTTATATGTGTAATGTGGAAAGAGAATTTTAGTAATTCCTTGGGATGTGATGCGTAATGGTTACTAATACACAAACTGGCTTATATTTGTTAGGAATAGTTTAGTGGATTTAGTCACTCACTGAGCTTTCTGCTCATTCAGTTTGTTGTTGTTTATGGTTTTAGGTAGCAAGCGTGTCCAGGACGCCTAGCCTACAGAAGAATCTCGTTTGGCCTATTTGGAAGCGAACCTCTAGGATAGTTATAAATATTTAGACTGTACATATATCTTGTAATATGCATACTTCTTAGAAGAGAAGGGGAATGTGTTGTACCTTATATGTATATATGCAGATATGCTTGTTGAGAGGTTGCATGTTTCTCTAGTATGTCAATGGAAATGTTGTTTTGAATTGTGAATTATATGGTATCCATCCTATAGAGTTTTATGTAGGGGAAACAGTATCATGCTCAATCCTAGGTATAGAGTGTATCTGGGATGGGGTGTGACACTCTCTGTGGGTTTCCCCTCTGTGATCCTCCTGGAAAATACGAACCACTAGTACGGGCTTTAAACTTGCCCCTACCAGAGACTTCTGGTGTAAAACGACGTCCTTCACCCTGTTGGGTCTGTACTCGTGATGAACTATAAGTCTGTCCAGTCTTCATTCCGCCTCCTTCAACTCCTGCTATACTCTTTTCTACCCTCATGGCCGCTTCTACTAATTTTACAAAGTCTGTCCACTCTGTACTACCTGTCACTGGGGTTCGGATTTCACTGCGCAGGCCCTAACCACCGTTCCTTCAGTTTGTTCTTCCTCCAAAACCGAGCGTCACTCTGAGGAAGTAACACCAGCTGAGTCCTCTGCCCAACTCAAGTTTCTTCCACGGTTTCGATGAGATTTCCACTCCAAATAAGCGTGAACATCTTCTTCTACCTCCTTCCAATGTTTAGCTTTAGAATGAACCCAACTCGAGCTCTGAAATGCAATCAAAACAATTGAATTCTCGATCCACTTATATATATACCACCGACTTAATCTCCATTTCAACACTACACTACACTTCAATCTGTTCAACGCATACTTTCTATATTAAGCTTCGGCAACACACAGCCTCTGATGGTGTTACTTTTCCACATTCTCCCGCCAGATGGTTAACAAACGCAGTACTCTCTCTCGGCCAACCTTCTTTGTCCAACGCGTACTCACTTTCCACGCATGGTAGCGTTCACCGCATAATGACCTCATCACAACTCAGCTCTCAACTCCTCGTGGCTATTAACTTCCAACGCCCCGCTTGTAAGCCCTGCACCTAATTTTGTGAGAACGCAAGGTAAGAAAGGGCCGAGAGATGGGTGAATGTGTAAAAGTAGTTGGCTGGCTTGCATTTGAAGTGGGAAAATGACTAAGTGTCAGCGATGCGTTGATGGCAACCTGTTGTGGAGGAAACAATTTTGGTGTAAACGCAAAGGTGAGGGAAGTTTGTCATGCGCTGAAGTCGTGACGCGTTAAGGACATAAGGCGTGGAGGATCACTTGGTACCGAGGATTGTTATGCGGCAAACGCATTGAAGGCAGTGTGCCGTTGGAAGTAAAGGCCACGAGGAGTTGGGAGCTGATCTGCGGTGAGGTTAGTATGCGGTGAACGCTACCATGCGTCGAAGGCGGGTATGCGTTGGACAAAGAGTGTTGGCTGAGAGAAAGTAATGCGTATGCTAACTATTTGGCGGGAGAGTTTGAAAAGGAATATCGTCAGAGGTTGTGTGCGTTACTGATGCTGAGCATAGAAGGTATGCATTGAACAGATTATAGTATAATATTGAAATGGAGGATAAGTCGGTGGTATATATATAAGTAGATTGAGAATTCAATTGTTCTGCTTGCATTTCAGGGCTCGAGTTGGGTCCATATTAAGGCGAAACATCGGAAGGAGGTAGAAGAAGATGTTCATGCTGATCTGAAGCAGAAACCTCATTGAATTCGTGGAAGAAACTTGGGTTTGACAGAGGTTTCGGCTGCTGTTATCTCTTCAGAGTGATGCTCGGTTTTGGAGAAAGAACAAATTGAAGAGATGGAGGTTAGGGCTGAAACTTTGAGGTTAGTAAGTTAACTCGATTTCTAGCAGGTTTCATGAAGGATGCTTGAGCTGAAATTGTTTAATTGTGTGTCAAACTTAGGCAGAAGAGACTGGAGTTGAATTACCGGATGATTAGGGGTAACTCGGAGTTGTCGAAGGATATATCCTAAATGGAGAGGATGTTCTTCATGAAATTTGGAGGTAAGATGAAGGATCTGTACTTTAATAAGTTTGTAGAAAGAAGAAAGTATTGAAATTGGCTGAAACAAAATGCTTAGCAGGTTGAAGAAGGAAGAAGAAAGGAAGATGGAAACGGTTCTGCTGTAGCGGAAGTATCGCTAAGTGAGCGAGAGACAGGGCAGCGAAGCAAGTATCGCTGCAACGTAAGATAGGCTTTGCGTCTCACGATTCTCGATAGAGTATCGCTGGGTATCGCTCCTCAAGGTAGTCTCGCTGGTTTCAATCAACGCAGTATCGCTAGTACAGTTTTTGTATAAAATGAGTACGCTGGCAGTTTACAATTTTCTAAGAGTAACGTTACTATTGTATGTTAAAGGAAAAGGGTGATTATGAAAACTAAACTTGAGGATTATGTGTTTTCAGGCAAAGAAGAGCTCGGGGAGGTTTATAACCCACTTAGAGCCGAGATCAATTGTGAGTGACTGTTTGTTATATCTTGAGTTAAACATTAGTACGCCTATAGATGAGGAGATGTGATACATTGTATTGTGCTTTAAGAATGTGATGTGTTAGTGATCTAAAAGAGTATTAATACTAATAGCTAAATGTAATAGTGGATGAGGGACCTTATGGTGAAAGCTATATGTGAGTAAGTTTGAAATCAAGTGCTGAGGGATTTGAGAAAGCACTTGATCAACAGTAGGGAATGGACTACAATGCTCAGGGACTATGAGTGAAGGCATGTAGTAATCCATCACACACTAGCTCGTGCCGAGGGATCATGAGTGAAGGCACTTGAGCAAAGATAGAATTTATTACTTGTGCTGAGGGATTTCATATGAAGGCACATGGTACTGTAATTACAATTGAGTAAGTGCTGAGGGACGGGAAGTGAAAGCACTAAATAGTTACAAGTTTGTGAGACATGAGAATTTGATAGTTATTTGTGCCACGTGGAAAGTGAATCTTGATAATTTATTGGGATGTGATATGTGATGGTTATTAATTCACAAAGTAGCTTATATTTGCTATGAATAGTTTAGTAGATTTAGTCATCATTGAGCTTTCTGCTCATTTAGTTTGCTGTTGTTTGTTGTTTCAGGTAGCGAACGTGTCCGGGACGCCTAGCCTACAGAAGAATCTCGTCTGGGCCTGTCTGGAAGCGAACCTCTAGGATAGTTGTAAATACTTAGACCGTACATATAACTTTTAATATGCATATTTCTGAGAGTAGAAAGAGGGACATGTTGCACCTTATATGTATATATATAGATATGTTTGTTGAGAGATTGCACGTTCTTCTGATGAGATAATGGAAATGTTGTTTGTTTTGATATTTATATGGTATCCATCTTATAGAGTTTTATGTAAGGAAAATAGGATCATGCTCAATCCTAGGTATAGAGTGTATCTGGGATAGGGTGTGACACCGCTGCCTTCAATGCGTTTGTCGCAAGATAATCTTCGGTACAAGGTGGTTCTCCACGCCTTATGTCCTTAACGCGTCGTGGCTTCAACGCATAACAGCCTTCCCTCACCTTTGCGTTTACGCCAAAACTGTTTCCATCAAAGCATGTTGCCACCAACACATAGCTGATACTTAGTCATTTTTCCGCCTCAATCATAGTTCAGCCAACTACTCTTACCCAATCGTCCATCTCTCGGCCCCTTCTTGCCTTGCGTTCTCACAAAATTAAGTACGGGGCTTACACGCACGACATCAATTGCCCCTCCAATCACGCAGATTTGCCACTGATTACGAACGCAACCTCTATAAAAGGGCAGACCTGCAAGTTGAAAAAGGGTTGTTGATTCTCGGAAGAATTCCTAAGTGACAGCAGAGTTCTCTCCAAAAGACAACCGGAGACGAATTGCTCGAGAGAGAAGAGTCTTCCCTCCGCCTGACCACTTCACAGTAGAACCTCACGCTTCCATTCCGACGACTCAAGACATTGAACGCCTTTTCCTGCTTTCTATCTTATTTTTCTATCTTGATTTTAGATTTGTGTCAATGTTATGCGTTGAAGGATTGCTATGCGTTGGCGAGGAGGACGCATTGAGAAGCTAACATAATTGGAAAAATGCTATGCGTTGAAGGATTTCTATGCGTTGGCGAGGAGGACGTGTTGAGAAGTTGAAGTTCATAATAGTTAAAGATTGAGAAATACAACTTTAACTTAGAAATGGTCTTATGAGCTAACCAAAAGAGACTAAGATTAAGCGTTGGATGTACTCGAGGGTGGAAAGCAAACCTAAAAGAAGGAAACAAGAGATGGATGGATATTGGAATAATTATTAAGGAAACAGTTAAATATATGAGAAGTAAAAAGGAAGAAAAAAAAATTGGAAGCAAAGCCTTGTGTATACCTCATGGACGCATAGAAGAATGGCCATGAAATCCATAAGGTTTAATAAGAGGCTCATAATTTGACTTAAGATATACACCCTGGTAGTACCGCAACGTATAGAATGTTAAGGAAACTGCTACTAGTGGCCAGGAGTGAAAAGGGAAATAGAAGAGTATGTGACAAGGGTTTGTTTGGTCAGTAGGAATAGCTTAATGATGTGCACTTTTAGTGTTTACCGCAAGTGTACGGGTCAAGTTATAATATAAAACGGTTAAGTCCGAGTATCGTTCCACTAGAGATCCAATTGGGAAGTTTCAAGTTACTTAGCTATTCTAGAATTGAATCAATTTTATTTGAGGATTGAAATTCAATATTTCAAATTTGGGAAAAAGAAAAATCAAGCAAAGAAAATATCAAAGGGAGAATTGCAAGAGTCAAAGAGAGTTCTAGGGTTTCGAATCCTTGTTTATTTCATCATGCAAAATTATAGATTTCATGGATTTTATTGTAATTCTTATGCCTAAGTCTAGAAACTTAATTCCAAGTTATCTTCTCTCAAGGACAACTCTTTCTCATGCAATTTGATTGATTGTTAATCTCTTAAAACCAATACACAATTACATGGCATTAAAACTAGTCTTTAGCAACTTTCATTGGCAACCTAACTACTCTCGTGATAGATTAACAACGATTCATTGTTATAGGTCAAGTTAAACATATAATCTCTCAATCATACATCTAATCTAGCATGTGAAGATGGCCAATTCTCAAGAATTAAACACAATAACAATGAAAAGCATAATTTATTTAAACAAAACCATGAGTCTACAAAGTTAACATGAATTAACAAACAATTCATCAAAACCCTAAAACTAAAGAGTTTAGCCACTCATAGCTTGAAGCAACATGTTTGAGCAAAAAATAATTAAAGGAAGAGTTTAGCCACTCTACTGAAAAGAGGTTCTTGATTGAGACAGCACCGTCAAGAACTCCTTGGCTCTCACGTCGGACTTCGAAAGGCACCAAGATTATCTCGAACTCTTTTCCTCTTCCTTGCGGCTAACTCACTCTTTGAACTCACGCTTAATTCTCACCTTTTTGGATCTTTCTTTCGGTCTGCAACTTTCTTGCTTTTCTTGATATTTCCCCCCCTTTTGGACTGCTGAAAACCCCTAAATTGATAGAGTTTGGCCGCCAAAAATTTAACCTAAAATACATAACTTTCGTTTAATTAACGCTGGCGCTGCGGCGCTAGGGTTGCGACCAAAAATAAGTTGCTCTCGGGTTTTAGCGCTGCGGCAATGTCGTCCCAGCGCCGCGACGCTGTCATGCATTCACCAAGGATGCGTCGAGGCAGCGCCATCTCAGCGCCATGATGCTACTCTGCGTCCATGCTGATGCGTTTATACTTCAGCGCCACGGCAGCGCCGTCTCAGCGCCGCGATGCGTTCCACAAGGATGCGTTTATGCTTTAGCGCCGCATCGCTACCCCAAAATTTGTTCTTTTGAGTTTTTCAGCTCTTTTTCGCCATATTCTTGCTCGGTTTTGATCGTTTAGTTGTTTCTTCTAATTTTCCTCGTTTTAACCTAAAAATCACTAGCAAACAAGTGAAATCTAATATAAAACTCCCTTAATTTGAGAGAATATAATGCACTTTTCAAGTGCTTATCACTTAAATGGCAAAGATACAAAAATTTCTTTCTATTCTTGAGTGGAAGTGGAAATATGTTATAATGATTTTCTCCTTTGGATTCCCAAGATTATCAGCAAATGTTGATGGAAATTTGGGAATTGGTGAAAGGTTGATGAAAAGAGAGCGTTTCTTGCCTGTCAAAGAATTTAGGATAAGTTCTAAGTTCTAAAAGGTTCACAACAAGCTTATAAACGAAGTTGCAGTTTAGTATTGTGTCTATGGATCACAATATGTCTCATGTTTTAAAGAATATGTCCATGATCTTAGTCATATACTTAAGATGCAACCAATGTAGCCAAGAGAAGAGTTAAGTTACGAGAAGGAATTGATTCAAAAATTCATTTGATGAGGAAGAGTAAGTATTAAGAAGTAAGTTGAATTCGTTGGTCTAAGATTTGTGAAAAGATCATGATGAAGAAGAAGCTATTTGGGAGGCCCAGCCCAAGGATCAAATGATTAAACAGTGACCACAATTATTCCCGAGAGACTAACAACCTACAGTTATTTAAGGACGAAATTCTTACAAGGAAGTGGTAAGTTGGAAAGTTCTACTCTTATTCACTTGGAGAATAACAAGCAAGTAGTCGGGTAATTAGAAATGATGGCCGAAAGTTCTTGAGTTTAAGTGTCCATGCATTGGTGGAGTGAAATAAGAAGTCCATAAGAGTGAGCATGGGTAATAACTGGAAATAGGAAATGTAATTGCGTAGCCAAGTTTAAACGTAAGGATGAAGTGTTGGCTGGTTGGAGCATGTGTTCAAGGAGTTGAGCAAGTGTAAATGTTTGAGGCTATGCGTTGATGAGATTGTTGGACCAGCAAACATGCGTTGGTTGAAATCGGTAAAAGGTATGCGTTGAAGATTAAAAGACTCATACTTGAATTCTGCAATTCTGAAATGATTTATAAGTAAAAGAACTAGACTACCAGGTTTGGAAGTGTGATCTGAGGAAAAGGAAATTTCACCAAAGGATTGGAGAAAGAGGAATTGGACACGCACTTGGTATAGGGGGAACCAAAATGCATAGGCATGCTAAGGAGACGTATAAGAATCCATGAAATAAAGGAATGGTTAAGTAAATGGAGTATTGAAAGGAAAACTATAACCCCGAAGTAATCAGGAAAAGAAGGGAAAACAGGAGCATTGACTATCAGTGTAGCGCAGCGAAAGCGTGGTGCATGAGTAAAAGTTTAAAGCTTTGTGAGGTTTTTGAATAAGAAGCTATGCGCTGGTGGTGATTGAGGAAGTTGCGTTGAACTGAATTATGTGACTAAAGAGTAAACGCATGGTGCGTGTTGGTTGATTTCTATTCGATTTAAATTGAGTTTCATAGCTTGTTGCACAAGAAGAGATTATCATTTTCGTACAAAGATGCGTCGAGAATTACTCAAATATGATCATGATTAAGCAAGTTTTCCTATAAAAAGCCCAAGTATAAGCTCTTATAGGTTTCCTGGTGAGTCTAGGGTCGAACGCAGGGATTTGTAATAACTAGGCGTTGAGAATAGATGCATGACTATGCGGTGAACTATACATGTAATGTCACACCCCAACCCGGATTTACTCTATACCTAGGAAGGAGCATGATCCTAATTCCCAACATAAGACTCTATAATACATACATCATAGAAGAATAGCAAATCATACAACATTCTCTTTATCAGATAAGAAGAACGTGTAAACTTTTAAATATAGGTACAACACGTCCCTCTTTCACTACTCCCAGGAAAGATGTTTATTACATGACATATGAGCATTCTAAATATTTACAACTATCCCAGAGGTTCGCTTCCAGATAGGCCCAGACGAGATTCTTCAGTAGGCTAGGCGTCCCGGACATGCTCGCTACCTGAAACAGCAAACAACAACAAACTGGATGAGCAAAAGGCTCAGTGAATGACTAAATCTACTAAAACTAATCATATTAACTTTAATCCAGTTTGTAAGATAGTAACCATCGCATAACCCATCCCATTGAATTATCATGATTTACTTTTACACTACGCATGTATATCTATCAATTCCCATGTTTCACAAGTCTCCTATTTATTTAGTGCCTTCACTTTCCGTCCCTCAGCACTTATTCATGTATAACTACAATACCATGTGCCTTCACATGAGATCCCTCAGCACAGGTAACAAACTCTATCTACGCTCAAGTGCCTTCTCACAGAATCCCTCGGCACGAGCTAGTTGTGATAGGATACTACATGCCTTCTCTTACAGTCCCTGAGCATTGTAGTCCATTCTCTACTGTTATTCAAGTGCCTTCTCAAATCCCTCGGCACTTAATATCACGCTTACTCACAAGTAGCTTTCACCATAAGGTCCCTCAGCCACTTATGTGCTTAGACATTTGTAATAGTATTCTTTTAAATCACTAACACACCACATACATGAAGCAAACTACAATGCATCACGTTTCCTCATCACTATGCGTACTAAGTTTAACACAATATATAACAAACAGTCACTCACAATCAGTCCCGGCTCTAAGTGGATTATAAGCCTCCCCGAGCTCTTCTTGGCCTGAAAATACACAATCCTCAAGTTTAGTTTCCATAATCTCCCCTTTCCTTTAACATACAGTAGCATCGTTACTCTATAGAAGTTAGTAAGCTACCAGCGTTACTCAAAAAAATATTTAAGCTGTACTAGCCACACTGCGTTGATAAAAACCAGCGAAACTACCTTGAGGAGCGATACTCAGCGATACTCTAGCGAGAATTGTGAGACGCAAGTCTATCTTTGCGTTGCAGCATTACTTCCTCTGCTACTCAAACTCTCGCTCACTCAGCGATACTCCAGCTGTGACAGAACTGTTTCCTTCTTCCTTTCTTCTTCCTTCTTCAACCTGTTAAATATTTCGTTTCAATAAATTCCAGCACTTTCTTCCTTCCATAAACTTGTTAAAATACAGGTCCTTCATCTCACCTTCAAATTTCATGAAGAACCTCCTCTCTGTTTAGGACATAACCTTCGACAACTCCAAGTTGCCTCTAATCACCCGACAGTTCAACTCTCGACTCTTCTTCCTGAGTTTGACACACAATTAGACAATTTCAGCTTAAACATCTTTCATGAATTCTGCTAAAAATCGAGTTAACTTACTAACCTCAAAGTTTCAGCCTTAACCTTCGTCTCTTCAATTTGTTCTTCCTCCAAAACCGAGCATCACTCTGAAGAGATCACAGTAGCCGAAACCTCTGTCAAACCCGAGTTTCTTCCACGAATTCAATGAGATTTCTACTTCAGATCAGCATGAACATCTTCTTCTACCTCCCTTCAATGTTTCGCCTTAATATGGACCCAACTCGAGCTCTGAAATGCAAGCAGAACAATTGAATTCTCAGTCCACTTATGTATATATCACCGACTTGTTCTCCATTCCAACTCTATAGTATAATCCGTTCGACGCATACCTCCTATGCTCAGCTTCAGCAACGCACACGGCCTCTGATGATAATTCATTTCAAACTCTCCCGCCAAATAGTTAACATACGCGTTACCTTCTATCAGCCAACATTCCTTATCCAACGCATACTTGCCTTCGACGCATGGTAGCGTTCACTGCATAATGGGCTCACTGCAGATCAGCTTCCAAACCCCTTGTGGCTTTTACTTCCACCGGCATACTGCCTTCAATGCGTTTAACGCATAATGATCCTCGGTACCAAGTGGTACCAAGTGATCCTCCACGCCTTTATATCCTCAACGCGTCACGACTTCAACGCATGATAAGCTTCCCTCACCTTTACGTTTACATTAAAATTACCTCCTCCACAACAGGTTGCCATGAACGCATAGCTTACACTTAGCTATTTTCCCACTCCAAATGCAAGCCAGCCAACTACTTTTGCACATTCACCCATCTCTCGGCCCCTTCTTCTTTGCGTTCCAATAAAAATAGATGCGGGGCTTACATGTAATATGTGCATATGTTGGTTGTATGTATCTAAAACTATACATAATGAATAAAGTTTCCTACAACTAACAATGAGGTGGACGCGGCGATGGTTAGTCAAATGTCATTTAGTGTCAGATAGCATGCGTTGAGAATGAATGGAACCATGCGATAAAAGTAGAGTTAACACAGGAGCTAGTTGATTACTTAAGCATATCCAAATATAATTAATACCTACAAACTTAGTTTGTGAATCCATCTCTCGATGTTTCGACGCCACATTTGTCACACCCTACTTTTTAAAAAGAAGCGATGCGTTGAAGAATTTATGAAAAGAGGTAAAAGACCATGTTGGACGCATGGTCAGGGCTAGGTAACGTATGGAAAGGATGGACGCATGGAAGTAAATCGAGAATGGAAAGAAGTGAAGCGGAAAAGGTTAAAAGAATAATCTGGGGAGTAATCAAGGAATGTTCAAGGATAGGAAGATGGTCATTGAACATGGAATGAAGATAAACGCGATAGGACCAACACGTAAAGAAATTAAGAAAGAGTTGTCATGAACATAAGAAAGGAGTTGGACAAATGGTATGACACGATGGGATACAGATAGTATATGGCGCTTGTCATTAACGCCTAGTAGCATTGTGTAAGCACTGGTTTATTACAGTGTGGCTATGCGTTGAGGGTGATCACGAAGGGTTGTAAACTGAAATAGTCGCCGCGTTGGCGGAGGAAGAAACGTACTTGGCTTACCATGCGTTGGTAAGGTTGATATGCGTTGAGGTCCCTACGCGTTGAAGACAGAATTATCTCAATGCGTTAAAAGTAGTATAGTTGGCTGAGAGTTTTTTGAGTAGTGAAGCTCAAACTTTAAAGGAAACTTAATGAACGCAAGAGGGCATTGTGTTGCATAAATGGTTATCTGTTGGAAATGTTGGACGCTCAAGATAAGTAAGGCCAGGTGGCTATGTATAGATTTGACACCTTATTCGTATGAGGTGTTAAAAGGCATATTAAGTAAATCATGCAAAGTGACACTTGGATTAATGCATGGTAAATTAAGTATGCAACGAGACATGTGGCAAACAAGTGGCAAAAGGGGAGGAAAAGTTAAATGGTAAGCCCCCTATAAATAGAATTTTGAGGGAAGAGGAGTGACTGATGACTCCCAAAAGAAGAATTCTGGAGAGAAAAGAGAAGCAACAAGGATGTCTGTGGTAGGAATATGTGGCCAAGAAAGAAGGTATTGGACAACTTTGTTATTTTATGTAAAGAAGTTGTCTGGTGTTAAAAAGGGTCGGCTGTGTGTTGAGGACAAACATAATGTCCAAGGTAAACACGGCGTTCACAGATTAGATGGCACGTCCATGAAGGACCTTGCATCCAAGAAAGGGCGACGCATCCGAAAGGGAAGTAAGAGGAGTCGGGATGCGTTCAACCGAGCAGACATAGGAAAATGGAGTCTTGCGTTCCCATGGTTAGAACGTTGCGTCCAGGAAACTAGGGAAGAGGAACTAGAGAAAAGGGAAAAGAAGTATTATGTGGCAAGTACAGGTGAGTAACACCTGCGTTTTACAAAATATAAATGAGATTTTATGAATATGATTTTATGGGTTTCTAATGAAATAATGTATGCACTTTCATATATATATATATTTACAGAATATGATTATGTGACTTATAGAGACACGAGCATGCGTCTTAGAGACAAGAGCATGCGTTTTACTTGAGAACTTTGAGAATGATGGGTATTTGTTATGAGTTATAAAACGTATGATGAATGATTAATACTTGTTTTCATAACTTTTCTGAAAAGCATGGTATTGTTATGATTTCAAGAAAGTTTTGAAAGTATACTTGATGAAAAGCATGCGGTTTTATATTAGAAGGTGAAATTGAACTTAGCATGTTGATGAAATAAGATTTCAAAACGGTAAACTCATGAGTTACTGATATAACGTTTGCAAATATGTTTTGTGTTAAGTAAACCTGAAAGGGCACCCGAGGCTCAGGGACATGGAGAAGGCCAAAGGGTAGTCGTTCTATTAAAATGGGACCCTAATGCTCAGGGACTCGTAGAAGGCATTGTGGGTGACCCGGAATATAAAAGTACCCAATGCTCAGGGACTCGTAGAAGGCATATGGGTAACCTATGTGCACATATGGGTATATATATACATGACGCTGATGTGTTGAGATTACTCCACACAGCTAGGGAAAACGACGTTGAGTCTCGTTGACCATTGCTTCGCCTCAACTAAGGAAAAAGAATTTTATAAGCATGTTTCCGCAGTGATGTATGAATATATAAACGAATGTGTTTGAAAGTGATATGTTATGCAAATGTGACCGGTTTTAGAGTTAAATTATATTATTTCCAGAAACTGTTACTCACTGAGCCGTTAGCTCATTCTTTTAAATGTTTTCCATTTTCATGTAGCATGACAGTTCCCGTTGCCGACGAAGTCGAGGTTTGTCAAGAGCATGTGGATTGGTGAGGCTGACAGTGGGTTACGTGACAGGGTAGTCAGTAACTGCTGTCTTCACATCTCTTTCCGGGTTATGGAGGATAATTCGGGAGGAGGTGTGACAACATTAATCTTATCTCTAGAACGCACGTAAGTTTGCGTTAGCAAAAAATGAACTACATCTCTGCACCTCATCTAGTCTCGATAAATGTTAAAGATTAATCATCCACTCTCTCAAGCTAGACAGTCGTGCTTACTACTTTTGTTTGTCAAACAAAGTTATGCAAGCTAATGATATGCATTAATCAAGATGTAACATACTTAATATTGCTTAAGAAAAACTAACTTCTAACATCAAACTCATTTAGCATTCAAACAACATGGTGTAAGGTATTTAATATGGAAATAAATGGAAGATAATCGTCAATCAAACTCATATTAAGAAAATAAACCATTCTCTCGAATGTCATTAACAAAACATAAGTAAGAAGGAGGGAAATGGAGATAAAACAGAAATTGAAGGCGTTAAGCCGCCACTGGCAACGTCTTGCTTCATGGAGGCTTGAGATGATTGCTATCTGATACATAAATTTCATAGGGTGAAGGTTCTCACTCACTGGGAGACGACTCTGAAAGTTCTTAGAATCCTTCTCTCAGAAGAGCTCAAAATGGAGGCTGGTTATGGTGAGGGACAAACTGTGCAGAGCTTTCGCATCTTAAACTCGTTTTTCTCCCCCCCCCCCCCCCCCCATCAATGGAGAAGCTTTGGGCTATTTATAGGCATCGAAAAGTTGAAACTCATGATGACCTGACACCTTTACATTAAATTTCATGCCCTGTTGCTCAGACTTTTCACATCGTCGGCCCATTTGTTCTGCCATATTCTGATAGCGTGTTATACTTTTGCATATTGACATGACAGCTTTTGCCCAGGCGTCTGTATCTACTTTTTCTCAACGCATGGTCTCAACGCATAGTCTCGACGCATGGGTTTCCACTTGTTCTCGTAGCAGCTTCGTCTCTAGTACTTTGGTTATTTGTGCTTCTTTTCTTCTTAATCCTGCGTTAAGAACATAAAAGCTCATAATTTTTCAGGTATTTTCTTTTGTAAATAGTGCCAACGCATGGTAATACATTTTACATAATTCAATTACCAAAATCATGCGTTTAGCTTTAAAGTTACTCTAATTAATTCAAATAGTGACTATAATAACTTGTATTTCTACAAGTTATCAGTGCGACGCGTCCAAGTTAGCAACCAAATTATGTGCTCAAGTTTGTAATCAATAACGCATTGGCGGACTATGCGTTCAAGTAAAACGTAAAGGATAGGCGCATAGTAGTAAAACTATAACTAGATGGAAATTGCGATAGTTTTCGGAAAAGTGTTTCTTATAAAATTATTTTTCCTTGTTCATGTATTGGGATATATTAGGGAAATGAAAACGCATGAGGATAAGGTGTCCAGTTTGCGGAAAAGGACATTCGGGGAAAGCTTGGTAAAGATATGCGGACAAATACATAGAGAAGGTTATGAAGGAAGAGGGGATGGTTGTTATATGTGTGAGCAGCCGAGACACAAATGCGAAGATTTTCCACAGAACAAGGGAGGTTCCAGTAATTAAGAAGAAAAGAATGGAAAAAATTGTTTTAGTTATTATAGTTAAAGGTACTGTATACGTAAGATTTGTATGAACAACGAATACGAATAAGAAGTATTTTCCATTTTCATATCTTATTATACTGTCTAAATTTCGAGGATGAAATTTTTCTAAGGTGAGTGGAATTGTCACACCCTACTTTTAAAAACCGATGCGTTGAAGAGCCTATAAAGAAAAGAAGTAAAAGACCATGTTGGACGCATGGTAAGGACTAAGGTAACGCATGGTAAGGGTGGACGCATGGAAGTAAACTGAGAAGGGAAAGAAGTGAAACGCATAGAAGAAGATGTAAGCATTAGCAATGGTAAGACACATAAGCAAGAAAGGAATAAAGTTAAGTCGTGAAGTGTTGGAAGAGATCTAAGTCTCGGAAAGGTAGAATACTAGCAAACTGAGTAACTCATAGACTATTTAGTAAGGGATGTTCTCGAGTGTTGGATAAAGTGTAAGGTGAGAAGTAAGCTTAAAGATTGGAGCAAGAGGTGGACGCATACTACTTTATCATCAGAGAAGTATTTTAGTAGAAGGAGAAGGTTAAATGAAAAACCTTGGATTATAAGCACAAGAATGCATAGAGAGATAATCAAGGAATCCTTAAGGAGAAAGATCATGGACGCATGATAGTGTGCGGTTCAGGTTAACGCATAGTATTATGCAGTAAGGCACAAACGCATAGTAGTGTGCGTTTGAGACAGTGACGCCTAGTAGTATGCGGTGGAGAAACGAGTTCAAAGGTAGTATGGCGAAGAGTAAAGAAAGAAAGTAATGAAGCTAAAACCTTAAAAGAAAATTCAATGAACGCATGGGGACATTATGGTGGTTGAATAGTTTGTGTGTTGGACGCATAAGATAAGCTTATAAAGGCTAGATGGCTTCATATAGACTTGACACCTTACAAGTGGGAGGTGTTAGAAGGCAAGATAAGTGTTTCATGCAAGTTGACGCATGGATTAATGCATGGTTAGTTAAGCATACAGCGTGACGTGTGGCAAACAAGTGGCAAAAAGAGAGGATAAGTGGGTTGGCAAACCCTCTATAAATAGGACTTTGAGGGAATGGAGCACTGATGATTTTAAAGTGAAAATTCTTGAGAGAAATGGGAGAAAGAAGGCAGAAAGGAGGAATCCTTGCGTCCGTAGTAAGAGTTTGCGGCCAAGAGAAGAAATTCTTGACAACTTAGCTAAAGAAGTTGTCTTGTGTCTAAGGGGTCAGTCTCGCGTTTAAGACGAACGACGTATTCAAGGTAAACAATGCATTCAAGGTGAACGATGCGTTCAAGTTGGACCTTGCGTCCAAGAAAGGTCGACGCATCCAGAGAGAAGTAAGAAGAGTTAGACTGCACCTTGCATTAGTCATCAGCCCTGCATTCAAGGGCAGGGTTGCGTCCAACCGAGCTGACAGAGGATGTCACACCCTCTCCCAAATACTCCTCATCCCTAGGAGTGAGTGTGAAACCGTACTCTCTCTAGTCCATATCTAAAGCATAAACTATATAAATATCTTTTAAATTAAACTAATTGCCAGCTTAATCTCAAATAGAAACACCTTTACTATTAAGCCTTGTGATAATATGACAACCTATCATCAAGTATTTTACATATATATGTAATACAAAACTATCCTCCCAGCACTCCCATGGAACATGTACATTACAAAACATGGACATAAACTGAATATTTACAACTATCCCAGAGGTCTGCTTCGAAGTAGGCCCAGACGAGGATCTTCTGTAGGCTAGGCATCCCGGACATGCTCGCTACCTGAAACAACAATCAAACAAACAAATTGAGTGAGCCTTAAGCCCAGTGAGTGACTAAATTCATTCAGACATTACTAACAATCATGAGTTAGTATAAACCATAGTAACCTCTACAAATCGCATATCAGAAATCTCTAAACCCCTTATACTATAGAGCACATCCATACCAACATCCATACTATTCCATGGCAAATTATCTAACCCTTGCTGTGACGAAGCACAACTCAACTCCTTCACATTCCAATACAAATTCTCATTTCTAATCACATAAAAAGGCCTAAACATTATGTTCCTAGGATTTGCATACTATCAAGTGCCTTCACATTTCATCCCTCAGCACTGAGTTCAACTATGTCAATATCACCATGTGCCTTCACACGAGGTCCCTCAGCACTGGTAACCAATCAAATCTCCACTCAAGTGCCTTCACTCATGGTCCCTCAGCACTAGCTAACATATGATGGATTTCCACATGCTTTCACTCAAGGTCCCTCAGCTCTGAAATCCATTCCACTTAACTACTCAAGTGCCTTCACACATGGTCCCTTAGCACTGAGTATCACGTTACATATTAACTTAGGCCTTCACCATAAGGTCCCTCAGCCATGATTACATTTAGATAATATATCTAGTTTCCTTTAATCTTTACCAACAGAACATAATCACTTCAAATACTACATCGTACCATAACTTCCTACTCATCCATTGTCAAATAATTATGCTAAAAGTAACCACAAGATATGATAGAAAGTCACTCACAACTTGTCTCGGCTCTAAGTGGATTATATGCCTTCCCGAGCTCTTCCTGGCCTGAAAATACACATTTTCCACGTTAAGTTTTCCTGAGACTTCTTTTTCTTTATACTCATTAAATATACGTAATTAAATCCTATGCTCGTTTCATCTCCAAACTCTCTTTTCCTCAAAACACTCACAAATATCGTTACTCCACATTCTGTGGTGAAATTACCAACGGAACTACTCTACATTATACTGCACCAGAGATACCAGGTTGAACAAAACTAGCGAGATTACCTGAGAAGCAACACCCAGCAAGACTTCAGCGAAAATTGTGAGACGCAAAGTCCCTCTTGCGTTACCAGCGACACTTGCTTCGCTGCCCAGTCTCTCGCTCTCTAAGCGATACTTCCGCCGTAGCAGAACAACTTTTCTTCTTTCTTTCCTCTTCTTTCTTTAACCTGCTAAACATCGCATTCTGGCCAATTTCAGAACTTACTTCCTTCTACAAACTTATAAAGACATAAGTCCTTCATCTTACCTCAAAGTCTCATATAGAATGTCCTCTTCGTTTAAGATATATCCTTCAACAACTCTGAATTACTCCTAATCATCTGGCAATTCAGCTCCGACCTCTTCTACCTGGAGTTTAACACACATTTACTCAATTTCAGCTCAAGTACCCTTCATGAAACTTGCTAAAAATCGACTTAACCTTACTAACATCAGAATTTTGGCTCTAACCACCGTTTCCTAAGTTCGTTCTTCCCCCAAAACTGAACGATACACTTGATTAAGTAACACCAGCTGAGTCCTCCGCTCCAGCTCAAGTTTCCTCCACGGAAACGACGAGAATTCCACTCCAAATCAACATGAACACCTTCTTCTACCTCCCTCTGTTGTTTAGCTTCGAAATGGAATCAACTCGAGCTCTGAAATGTGATCAAAACAATTGAATTCTCGATCCACTTATATATATACCACCAACTTAAACTCCACTTCGTCTCTATATAATAATCTAATCAACGCATACCTTCTGTACTTGGCTTCAGCAACGCACAGCCTCGGTTTTGTATGTTACAATTTTCCCAACTCCCTCGCTGAATAGCTGACGAACGCATTGTTCTTTCGGCCAACCTTCTATGCACCAACGCATACCCACATTCAACGCATGATAGCGTTCACCGCATAGTGACCTTCATCGCAGATTGATTCTCAACACCTCGTTGCCTTCAACTTTCAACACCTTGTGGCCTTCATTGCGTTCATCGCATAATAACCTTCGACGCAGAGTGGCTCTCCACGCTGATAAGCACTTGAAAAATGCTTATTATTCTCTCCAATTAAGGGAGTTTTATATTAGATTTCACTTGTTTGCTAGTGATTTTCAGGTTAAAACGAGGAAAATTAGAAGAAACGACTGAAAGATCAAAACTGAGCAAGAATATGGAGAAAAAGTGCTGAAAAATGCATCCTTGCTTGAAACGCATGGTGCGCCGCGGCACTAAGGCAGCGCTGCCGCGGCGCTGAAGCAGAAACGCATCAGCATGGAAGCAGAGTAGCAACGCAGCGCTGGGGAGGCGCTGCCTCAACGCATCCTTAAAGAACGCAAGACAGCGCCGCGGCGCTAAAACCCGAGAGCAACTTAATTTTGGCCGCAACCCTAGCGCCGCGGCGCCAACGTTAATTTAAACGCAAGTTTTGTATTTTAGGTTAAATTTTGGGCAGCCAAACTCTATAAATTTTGGGTTTTCAGCAGCCAAAAAAGGGGAGAAATATCAAGAAGATCAAGAAAGTTGCAGAACAAGAGAACGATCCGAAAAGGTGAGAATTAAGCTAGAGTTCCAAGAGTGAGTTAGCCGCAAGGAAGAGGAAAAGAGTTCGAGATAGTTTGGTGCCCTTCAAAGTCCGACGCGAGAGCCAAGGAGTTCGTGACGGTGCTGCCTCAATCAAGAACCTCTTTTCAGTAGAGTTTCCCTATTCTTTACACTCTTTCTTTGATTCTTTTTGATCAATATGTTGTTTTACGCTATGAGTGGCTAAACTCTTTGGTTTTAGGGTTTTTGATGAATTGTTTGTAAACTCATGATAATTTTGTGAACTCATGGTTTTGTTCAAATAAATATGCTTTTCATTGTTATTGTGTTTAATTCTTGAAGATTGGCCACCTTCACATGTTAGATTAGATGTATGAATCGAGAGATTATATGTTTAATTTGATCTATAACAATGAATCGTTGTTAATCTATCACAAGAGTAGTTAGGTTTACAATGAAAGTTGCTAAAGACTAGTTTTAATGCCATGTAATTTTGTATTAGTCTTAAGAGATTAACTATCAATCAAGTTGCATGAGAAAGAGTTGTCTTTGAGAGAAGATAGTTAGAATTAAATTTCTAGACTTAGGCATAAGAATTAAATCCATGAAATCCATAATTTTGCATGATGAAACAAACAATGATTTGAAACCCTAGAACTCTCTTTGATTCTTGCAATTCTCCTTTTGATATTTTCTTGCTTGATTTTTCTTTTTCCCAAAATCAAAAGTTGAATTTCAATCCTCAAATAAAATTGATTCAATTCTAGAATAGCTAAATAACTTAAACCTTCCCAATTGGATCTCTAGTGGAAACGATACTCGGACTTAACCGTTTTATATTATAACTGGACCCGTACACTTGCGGTTAACAGACAAAATGGCACATCAAGTTTTTGGCGCCGTTGCCGGGGATCCAAAGAACGGTTTTTTGTTATTTAATATTCATAAGAATTGATGGAAGATACCTTTAAACCATCAATAGAGCACCAAAGGAGACTTAATCCCACCATGAAGGAGGTAGTTAAGAAAGAAGTGCTCAAGCTTTTGAATGCAGGAATCATATATGCCATATCTGACAGTACTGTTCAAGTGGTACCCAAGAAAGGTGGCATGACTGTGGTTAAAAATGAAAAAGATGAAATGATAGCCACTAGAACTGTGACAGGATGGCGTGTATGCATTGATTATAGGAAGTTGAACAAAGCTACTAGAAAAGATCATTTTCCCCTTCCTTTTATAGATCAAATGCTTGATAGACTTGCAGGTTATTCTCATTATTGCTTTCTAGATGGATATTCAGGTTATAACCAAATTGTCATTGCTCCTGAGGATCAAGAAAAAACGACATTTACATGTCCCTATGGGACATTTGCTTTTAAAAGAATGCCATTTGGTTTATGTAATGCTCCTACTACTTTTCAACGTTGTATGATGTCTATTTTTCAGGGGCTCATCGAAGACATAATGGAGGATTTTATGGATGATTTTTCTGTATTTGGGTCTTCATTTGACTCTTGTCTTGTTAATCTAACTCGTGTTTTGCAGAGGTGCCAAGATGCTAACCTTGTTCTAAACTGGGAAAAATGTCACTTCATGGTGACAGAAGGCATCGTCCTAGGGCACAAAGTCTCTCAAAAGGGATTGGAGGTGGATAGGGCTAAAATAGTTGCTATTGAACAACTACCACCCCCCACCAATGTGAAAGGAGTCAGAAGCTTCCTAGGGCATGCAGGGTTTTACAGGAGATTTATTAAAGATTTTTCTAAAATTGCTAAACCCTTGAGTAATTTGTTAGAAAAGGAAGCTAAATTTATTTTTGATGATGCATGTCTATTAGCTTTTAATACTCTGAAGGAAAGACTAATTGCTGCACCTATTATTGTTGTACTAGATTGGAGTCAGTCTTTTGAGATCATGTGTGATGCTAGTGATTATGCTTTAGAAGCTGTTTTAGGCCAACGTAGAGATAACATGTTTAGGGCAATTTATTATGTTAGTAGGACTCTTGATAATACTCAACAGAAATACACTACTACTGAAAAAGAACTACTAGCTGTTGTGTTTGCCATTGATAAATTTAGATCATATTTGCTTGGCTCTAAAATAGTAGTGCATACTGACCATGCTGCTTTAAAGTACTTGTTTGTTAAGAAAGATTCTAAACCTAGGCTAATGAGGTGGATATTATTGTTACAGGAATTTGACCTAGAAATCAAAGACAGGAAAGGATGTGAAAATGTGGTTGCAGACCACTTATCTAGAATTGAGAATGAGGAAGCTAAATCATGGCCCCCAATTGTTCAGATGTTCCCTGATGAACAACTGTATCAGGTAAAAGATAGTGTGCCCTGGTTTGCTGACATAGTTAATTATCTTGCAGGAGGACATTTGCCACCTGACATGAACTATCAACAAAAGAAAAGATTCCTGCACAATGTTAAATCTTACCATTGGGAAGACCCACTTCTCTACAAGGTTTGTGCTGACAATATGATAAGAAAGTGTGTGCCTCGAGAGGAAGTGGTAAGTATTTTAAATTCATGTCATGCTTCCCCCTATGGAAGTCATTTTGGACCCACCAGAACTACAGCTAAGGTACTTCAGTCAGGATTTTATTGGCCATCCCTTTTTAAAGACTGTTATACCTTTGTTAAGTCATGTGATAGGTGCCAACGTACTGGCAATATTTCTAGACAACATGAGTTTCCAATGAAACCTATCTTGGAAGTGGAGTTATTTGATGTTTGGGGTATTGACTTTATGGGACCTTTTCAAATTTCTTATAATGGCTACCTATATATTCTAGTTGTAGTAGATTATGTATCTATGTGGGTAGAAGCCATAGCTACTAGGACCAATGATGCTCGCACTGTTGTAAAATTCTTGCATAAAAACATTTTCACACGTTTTGGTACACCTAGAGCTATTATTAGTGATGAGGGCTCTCACTTTTGCAATAAACTGTTTAAATCCATGATGCAGAAATATAATATTAATCATAAAATTGCTACAGCTTATCATCCTCAAACTAATGGCCTTGCTGAGTTATCTAACAGGGAAATCAAACAAGTTTTGGAAAAGACAGTCAAGACCAATAGGAAGGATTGGGCCCTTAAGCTCGATGATGCACTGTGGGCCTACCGCACAGCTTTCAAAACCCCAATTGGTACTTCCCCGTATAGGTTGGTGTTTGGAAAGGCTTGTAACTTACCGGTAGAGCTCGAGCATAGAGCTTATTGGGCCATCAAGAAGCTGAACATGGATTTTGAGAAAGCTGGTGAGAAACGCCTCTTAGAACTCAATGAGATGGAGGAGTTCCGTGCTCAAGCTTATGAGAATGCCAAACTTTACAAAGAGCGCACTGCGAGATGGCATGACAAGAAGATCACATCACGAACCTTCCTTCCAGGACAAAGAGTATTACTTTTTAACTCACGTTTACGCTTGTTTCCAGGTAAGCTTAGGACACGATGGTCGGGACCCTTTGTCATTGTCAAGGTATCGCCACACGGAGCCATGGAACTACAAGGTAACAATGGAACAACCTTTAAAGTGAATGGTCAACAATTAAAGCACTACATCGGTGATAAGAACGTGGACTTGAGAACCTGACTTTCATTGCATGATCCAGTAGTCCCGTCTAGCTAGAAGACGTTAAACCAAGCGCTTATTGGGAGGCAACCCAATTTTATTGCTTTCTTTACTTTTGTTTATTTATTAATTTTTTTTTTTTTAAATCTTGGAGTCACTCATATGCTTTATTTCTCAGGAACATAGCTCATCACACAAGTACTCCTTACACCAAGCCTGTTTGGTGGCATCCTGCTTGCTCCCAGGCTTGCTCTTTTCTTGTTAAATGCTCTTATGCATTGGGGACAATGCATGATTCTAAGTTTGGGGTGGGAGGTGTCTTTCGTACTTTTGTGTGTTTTCTTATCCTGCTATGCATGTTAGTGAACGTTTTAATGATCATATGCATGTCAAATTTTTTGAAACAATTTTTGAAAATTTTTTTTTTGAAAAGTTTGGAGCTTTCAAAGTTAATGGGAATGTTGTTTATGGTTGTGTGCCTTGATGTTTATTGCCCATGATGAGATTCGAATTTGCATGATAGATGACTTATTGTGGAAATAGAATAGCACTATCTTGAGTTAAATTCATTTAAGTCCCTCTTGAAATCTCTCATATTCTTGAGCACGTAGTCACTTCTATTTAGAATCTTTAACTGAAAAAAGGATTAAGTTGGGTGTATTTGGTTGTCACTTCGAAAGGCCCCACCGGTTAGGGAGTGGAAATGCATGATAGCTTGTAATCTTAGACTAAGGAAAAAGGAAAGAGTATACATGCCTTGAGAAAAGAAAGAGTGTACACAAAATATACGAGCTTGATTTGTCTATCTTTTTAAATGTTAAACTTGTAATGAGTATGCATGGATAGGGGTAAAAAGAGCAGCCTTTGCTGTGATCAGTAAGAACGCCTGGGAATTGACTAGGTACGAGTCCCTACAGTGGATGTGTGAAAGCTAGTGCCTCTAGGTAAAAGAATGCAAGTTTAGGGCCCATGAAAAAATATATATGACTGAAAGGCACCTTAGTGGACATATTACTCACTTGAATGCATGAAAGCTTGAAGATTGGTGCATGAGCTAGAGTAGGGGGAAAACTAAAGAAACTCTCTCAAGTCCTAATTTGAGTTCTAGTATTTTAAATTGAAGAAGGCTTGCACACACACACTTGGGAGATAGCAAGATTTGACCTTGAATAATTATAACAATATAGATATGCTTGCATGTTTCTACTTGAGCTCTGAATGCTATTCTCTGAGACATGAGTCAATTGCACACTTCTTCATCTAAAACTCCTTATTATTTGATTTTATTCTTTGCTCGGGACTAGCAAATCTCTAAGTTTGGGGTGTTGATAAGCACTTGAAAAGTGCTTATTATTCTCTCAAATTAAGGGAGTTTTATATTAGATTTCACTTGTTTGCTAGTGATTTTCAGGTTAAAACGAGGAAAATTAGAAGAAACGACTGAAAGATCAAAACTGAGCAAGAATATGGAGAAAAAGTGCTGAAAAACACATCCTTGCTTGAAACGCATGGTGCGCCGCGGCACTAAGGCAGCGCTGCCGCGGCGCTGAAGCAGAAACGCATCAGCATGGACGCAGAGTAGCAACGCGACGCTGGGAAGGTGCTGCCTTGACGCACCTTGAAGAACGCAAGACAGCGTCGCGGCGCTGGGACGGCGCTGCCGCGGCGCTAAAACCCGAGAGCAACTTAATTTTGGCCGCAACCCTAGCGCCACGGCGCCAGCGTTAATTTAAATGCAAGTTTTGTATTTTAGGTTAAATTTTGGGCGGCCAAACTCTATAAATTTAGGGGTTTTCAGCAACCAAAAAAGGGGAGAAATATCAAGAAGATCAAGAAAGTTGCAGAACAAGAGAACGATCCGAAAAGGTGAGAATTAAGCTAGAGTTCCAAGAGTGAGTTAGCCGCAAGGAAGAGGAAAAGAGTTCGAGATAGTTTTGGTGCCCTTCGAAGTCCGACGCGAGAGCCAAGGAGTTCGTGACGGTGCTGCCTCAATCAAGAACCTCTTTTCAGTAGAGTTTCCCTATTCTTTACGCTCTTTCTTTGATTCTTTTTTTATCAATATGTTGTTTTACGCTATGAGTGGCTAAACTCTTTGGTTTTAGGGTTTTTGATGAATTGTTTGTAAACTCATGATAATTTTGTGAACTCATGGTTTTGTTCAAATAAATATGCTTTTCATTATTATTGTGTTTAATTCTTGAAGATTGGCCACCTTCACATGTTAGATTAGATGTATGAATCAAGAGATTATATGTTTAATTTGATCTATAACAATTAATCATTGTTAATCTATCACGAGAGTAGTTAGGTTTACAATGAAAGTTGCTAAAGACTAGTTTTAATGCCATGTAATTTTGTATTGGTCTTAAGAGATTAACTATCAATCAAGTTGCATGAGAAAGAGTTGTCTTTGGGAGAAGATAACTTGGAATTAAGTTTCTAGACTTAGGCATAAGAATTAAATCCATGAAATCCATAATTTTGTATGATGAAACAAACAATGATTTGAAACCCTAGAACTCTCTTTGACTCTTGCAATTCTCCCTTTGATATTTTCTTGCTTGATTTTTCTTTTTCCAAAAAATAAAAGTTGAATTCCAATCCTCAAATAAAATTGATTCAATTCTAGAATAGCTAAATAACTTAAACCTTCCCAATTGGATCTCTAGTGGAAACGATACTCGGACTTAACCGTTTTATATTATAACTTGACCCGTACACTTGTGGTTAACACACAAAGTGGCACATCACACGCCTTGTGACCTCAACGCCTCATGGCCTCAACGCCTAATAGCCTTCCCTCATCTCTGCGTCCACGCCAAAACTACCTCCATCAAGGCATAATGCCACCACTGCATAGCTGATACTTAGCCATTTTTCTGCCCCCACACACATTTCAACCAACTATCCTACCAAATGCTCATCTCTTGATCTCTTCTTATCTTTCCTTCTCACAAAGTCAAGTACGGGGCTTACAGAGGAAAATCAGCCTTGCGTTCCAGAGTTAGAACGCTGCGTCCAAGAAGCTCGAGAAAGAGGAAATAGCGGGAAGAAGGAGGAAGTATTCTTGAGCAAGTATATTGTGAGTAACATCTGCGTTTTTCAAAATAAATATGAGTTCTTTATACTTAATATCATTGGTTTAATGAACATGATTTCATTAACTTTCAATGAATGGTGCATGCATTTTATTTGAAAAGCATTTGAATATGCTTATTATTTGTTATAAGTTTGTAAACGCATGGTGATTTTGATAATATGTGATTTCATGACTTTACTGAAAAGCATAGTGTATGATGTTATATGATTTCATGAAAGATTTGGAAATAAACTTGTTTGAAAGGCATGTTGTTTGATATTAAAGATTGAAATTGAGTTTAGCATGCTGTTTGATTTTGTATTTGGAAACGGTTAACTACGAGTTTATGATATAATGTTTCCAAAACATATTGTGTTTTATAAACCTTTGAAAAGGCACCTGAGGCTCAGGGACTTGGAGAAAGCCAAAGGGTAGCCGGGATATAGAAAAGGTACCCAATGCTGAGGGACTTGTAGAAGGCAGATGGGTAACCTGGATATAAATATAGAAAAGGCACCCAATGCTGAGGGACTCGTAGAAGGCAAATGGGCAGCCTGGATATAGAAATGGGACCCCAATGCTTAAGGACTTGGAGAAGGCATTGTGGGTGGCCCGGATTGTAAGCCCCGCATCTATTTTTATGGGAACGCAAAGAAGAAGGGGCCGAGAGATGGGTGAATGTGCAAAAGTAGTTGGCTGGCTTGCATTTGGAGTGGGAAAATAGCTAAGTGTAAGCTATGCGTTGATGGAAACTTGTTGTGGAGGAGGTAATTTTGGTGTAAACGCAAAGGTGAGGGAAGCTTATTATGCGTTGAAGTCGTGACGCGTTGAGGATATAAAGGCCTGGAGGATCACTTGGTACCGAGGATCATTATGCGTTAAACGCATTGAAGGCAGTGTGCCAGTGGAAGTAAAGGCCACAAGGGGTTTGGGAGCTGATCTGCGATGAGTCCATTATGCGGTGAACGCTACCATGCATCGAAGGCGAGTATGCGTTGGACAAGGAGTGTTGGCTGATAGAAGGTAACGCGTATGTTAACTATTTGGCTGGAGAGTTTGGAATGAATTATCATCAGAGGTCGTGTGCGTTGCTGAAGCTGAGCATAGGAGGTATGCGTCGAACGGATTATAATATAGAGTTGGAATGGAGAACAAGTCGGTGATATATATATAAGTGGACTGAGAATTCAATTGTTCTGCTTGCATTTCAGAGCTCGAGTTGGGTCCATATTAAGGCGAAACATCGAAGGGAGGTAGAAGAAGATGTTCATGCTGATCTGAAGAAGAAATCTCATTGAATTCGTGGAAGAAACTCGAGTTTGACAGAGGTTTCGGCTGCTGTGATCTCTTCGGAGTGATGCTTGGTTTTGGAGGAAGAACAAATTGAAGAGACGAAGGTTAGGGCTGAAACTTTGAGGTTAGTAAGTTAACTCGATTTCTAGCAGAATTCATGAAGGATGTTTGAGCTGAAATTGTCTAATTGTGTGTCAAACTCAGGAAGAAGAGACGGGAGTTGAACTGTCAGATGATTAGAGGCAACTTGGAGTTGTCGAAGGTTATGTCCTAAACGGAGAGGAGGTTCTTCATGAAATTTGGAGGTGAGATGCAGGACCTGTCTTTTAACAAGTTTATAGAAGGAAGAAAGTACTGGAATTTATTGAAACGAAATGTTTAACAGGTTGAAGAAGGAAGAAGAAAGGAAGAAGGAAACGGTTCTGTCACAGCGGGAGTATCGCTGAATGAGCGAGAGATTGAGCAGCAGAGGAAGTAACGCTACAACGCAAAGATAGGCTTGCGTCTCACAATTCTCGCTAGAGTATCGCTGGGTATCGCTTCTCAAGGTAGTTTCGCTGGTTTTAATCAACGCGGTGTTGCTAGTACAGTTTGAATATCTTTTGAGTAACGCTGCTAGCTTATTAATTCCTATAGAGTAACGATGCTACTGTATGTTAAAGAAAAAGGGAGATTATGGAAACTAAACTTGAGGATTGTGTATTTTCAGGCCAAGAAGAGCTCGGGGAGGCTTATAACCCATTTAGAGCCGGGACCGATTGTGAGTGACTGTTTGTTATATCTTGTGTTAAACTTAGTACGCATAGTGATGAGGAAACGTGATGCATAGTAGTTTGCTTTATGTATGAGATGTGTTAGTGATTTAAAAGAATACTATTACAAATGTTTAAGCGCATAAGTGGCTGAGGGACCTTATAGTGAAAGCTACTTGTGAGTAAGCGTGATATTAAGTGCCGAGGGATTTGAGAAGGCACTTGAATAACAGTAGAGAATGGACTACAATGCTCAGGAACTGTAAGTGAAGGCATGTAGTAACCTATCACAGCTAGCTCGTGCCGAGGGATTCTGTGAGAAGGCACTTAAGCGTAGATAGAGTTTGTTACCTGTGCTGAGGGATCTCATGAGAAGGCACATGGTATTGTAGTTATACATGAATAAGTGCTGAGGGACAGAAAGTGAATGCACTAAATAGATAGGAAATTTGTGAAACATGAGAATTGATAGATATACATGCATAGTGGAAAGTGAATCTTGATAATTCGTTGGGATGGGTTATGTGATGGTTACTATCTTACAAACTGGATTTAAGTTAATATGATTAGTTTTAGTAGATTTAGTCACTCAGTGAGCCTTTTGCTCATCCAATTTGTTGTTGTTTGCTGTTTCAGGTAGCGAGCGTGTCCGGGACGCCTAGCCTACTGAAGAACCTCATCTGGGCCTATCTGGAAGCCAACCTCTGGGATAATTGTAAATATTTAGAATGCTCTTATGTCATGTAATAAACATCTTTACTGAGGGTGTAGTGAAAGAGGGACATGTTGTACCTATTATGAGTATATTCAGACATGTTAGTTAAAAGTTTACACGTTCTTCTGATCTGATAAAGAGATTGTTGTATGATTTGCTATTCTTTTATGGTGTATATAATATAGAGTTTTATGTTGGGAAATAGGATCATGCTCCTTCCTAGGTATAGAGTAAATCTGGGTTGGGATGTGACACGGATTCTAGTACCTATGTGCACATAGAGGAAAATACGATGCTAATGTGTTGAGATTACTCCACACAGCTAGGGAAAATCGATGTTGAGAAGCGTAGAGCATTGCTCCGCCTCAACTAAGGAAAAATGATTTTGAAATGAATGAGATTATTGAGGATTTACTTTAAAACAGATATGCATGATTTAACAATGGTTTTAGCATGTTTTAATATGTTTTGAAGCGTTATATTTTATGCGAGTTTGAGAATGTTTATGTTATAACCAGATTTACAGTTAAAAAGATGTTTTCAAAAATCGTTACTCACTGAGCTGTTAGCTCACCCTTTTTATATGTTTTCCATTTTCAGGTAGCATGACAGTTCCTATTGCCGATCGAAGTCAAGGTTTGTCAAGAGTTAATGGTATTACCATCCCAGTAAGGGTAGATATGAAAAGTGAGGTAAATGTGACAGTGGGATTTGAGACATGGAAGTCAAGGACTGCTGTCCTCACACTTTATCCCGAGCTACGATAGGATAGTTCAGGGTGGGGTGTGACGAAAAGGGCAAACCTTCATGTTGTGCATGAGATTGTGAATTGAAATGTACTAACGCAAGGTGCAAGTAAGCTATGATTATGTGTTTCACACATTATGCATTGAACATACCATGTGTCTTACTTATGCTTAAATGCTATGCATTGGTGATCTATCAAGTTTTCCTCTCCTTTACCCAAGTATAAGCAAAGAAGTAGGTTTTCTCGGTGAGTCCGAGGTCGAACACATGGATTATGTTGATTCTATATTTAAATGGATTATATGCATTGTAGTGGTAACCAATAAATAAGTTGAGGTGTGTTTGTTTCTAATCTAAAGAAAGCGATAACATGTACACTAAACTAAATTGTGGAAGATGGAAAGGCATGCGACACAGCAAAGTCAGCTAATGATTTGAATGAATGGATAAAAACAGGGTTCGGGTTGGTTAACATCTAACATCGAAAACGCATGGTGATAGTCTATTCATATTTGCGACTCTTCTCCCTGTTGTCAGCCGCTATGCGTTATATGTCTATAACGCATAGGAGAGTGTTAAGAACCAAGGTTATTTCAATAGACAAGTAACACTTCTTGGCCTTGTCAATTGAGTTCCACAATCACTTACACTCTCGAGCAGGTTGATTATTACTACTTATATCGATTAGCTAGATGGACATAAGCATCGAATTAAATTTGCAATTGACAAGATGCAATAGTTACACTATGGTTCTTATTTAGATGCTAACGCAACCCTAGATCCTTGATAGATTAGTTACTCATGGATATAAAGTAAAAAGCGGAAAGTACAGAGAAATGAGTAGACATGGAAGAATTATATATTGATGAACGGAATACAACTTTAGATAGCTCAATGTCTTGACACAAATCTAAAATTAAGATAGAAAAATAAGATGGAAAGCAGGAAAAGGCGTCAATGCCTTGAGTCACCTGGATGGAAGCGTGAAGTTCTGTTGTGAAGTGGTCAGGCGGAGGGAAGACTCTTCTCTCTCGAGCTATTTGTCTCTGGTTGAGGTCTGGAAGGAACTCTGCTGTCACACCCCCTCCCGGATTATCCTCCAAAACCCGTGAGGAGATGTGAAGACAGCAACCTTGACTCCTCTGTAAGGTTCACTGTCCAACCACTATCACCAAAGACGGCCGAGACGAGGTCCTTGTGTAGGCAAAGCATCCCGAACTCGCTTGCTACCTGGAAAATTAGAAAAAACATGGGAAAGCGTGAGCTAAAGCCCCGTGAGTGACAAGTTTTGTAAACGAGCTTTTATTTGAAAACAGGAATGTTACATTTGCACATATAAAACAAGGATTTAGCATGATAATTCAACAGAAACATATTTTCCACAAAACTTTATCAATCTCGTAAATTCGTTCCAAATCAAATAGAATCGTTTTCCAGAATGTTTAAACAGGAAACCATTTGGATTTTCAATCTTTTCCCTTAGTTGAGGCAGAGCACGGCTCAACGCTCTCAACGTCGAAATCAACCTTAGTTGGGGTGGAGCAAGACTCAACACACCTAACGTCGTAATTATCCCTGGCTCAATGCGGAGCAAAACTCGATGCACCAGCCAATCAACCTCTATGTGCACATAGGAACATGGTGGGTTGCCCAAGTACCTTCTCATGTCCTTCAGTACTGGGTCCCGGGGAAACTCACATGCCTTCTCATGTCCTTCAGCACTAAGCCTCCCCTAAAACATTTAGATAATTCATTTGAAAATCCTTTCATAAGTAACAGAGCAACTCATAGTTCAATAACATTTGATAAACATACTTTCCAATACCTTTAAAGAAACCTATAACATGCCTTACGAACAATAAAATTAAACATTATGCTTTTCAAAAAATCCATCACAATGTCATATTTAATCAGAAAGATGAACAAAACAGTTTTAATAAAATCGATTTGAAGAAAGAAAGGTGTCACTCACAAATCACTTAAGAAATTTCCTCTTTTCCCTTCAAATCCCGCTTTCCCGAGTTCCTTGAACGCAAGGTTTGAGCTTCTAACCCGCAAGGTAGCTGTTTCCACTCTCTGGTAGCTTAGTTGGACGCAGCGTTCTAACTATGGAACGCAAGGTTGATGACTAACGCAAGGTGCAGCCTAACTCTTCTTACTTCTTTCGAATGCGTCGATCTCTCTTGGACACAAGGTCTAACTTGAACGCATCGCTTATCTTCGATCGCGGTGTTCACCTTGAACGTTGAGTTCGTCTTAAACGCAAGGCTGACCCCTCTTCGATGCAAGACAACTTCTTTAACATCGGATGGCTAAGTTGTCAAGAATACCTTCTTTCTTCCCTTTCAGAATCATCAGTCGTTCCTTTTCTCTCAAAGTTCTATTTATAGAGGGCTTGCCATCCTACTTCCCCTCTCTTTTTGCCACTTGATTGCCACATCTCACGCTGCATGTCTGACTAACCATGCATTAATCCAAGTGTCACCTTGCATGAAACACTTAGCACGCCTTCAACAGCTCCTACTGATAAGGTGTCAAATCTATATGAAGCCACCTGGCCTTTATAAACTTATCTTATGCGTCCATCATAATCCAATATACAACTATTCATTCAACCTTGTGCTCCTACGCGTTCATATAATCCTCTTTCAGATTTTAGCTTCTTTACTCCCTTTCCTTACTCTCAGCTTTACTACCTTTAACCCCATTTCTCCACCACATTCAACTAGGAGTTCAAGTCTTAAACGCATACTACTATGCGTTTCAGCCTATCATATAATACCATGCGTCTGCCTTAATCGCATACTATCATGCGTCCAACTCTCTTTCCTTATGTCCATTCTCAGCTACAAATCCTTCTCTTGTACAATCACCCTTCTGACAATGTGGTCTACTCTTGACACCCACATCCAACTCAAGTTCTTCCTCTATGCGTTTGTCCTCTTGCATTTACCTTTACTTCATCCTGCGTCCATGACCATCTTCCTTGAAGGTTCCTTGATTATCCCTCTATGCGTCCTTGAGTTATATCCTAAGGTTATTCCTTTAACCTTTTCCTTCCTTAACTTCTTCATATGCGTTTACCCGAGATCGAGGTTACATTTCCATTTATCATGAAGTTAAGTGATAACGTATAGAAATACAAGTTATTATAGCCTTTTTCATAGATAAATAGAGTTTAAATAAGAGAAGCATGCGGTAGTTGATGATAAATTCCATTAATAAATCTTCCTTGGCGTTATACTCCTGAATTTTGATGAAGATATTGATTTTACCACTTGTTAAGCCTAAAACGCATGATTTCATGCAGGAATGCAAGCGATGCGTTGATGATCCCTTAACGCAGGAACCAGACGATGCGTTAACGACAGCCCAACGCATAACTACGCGTTAGCAACCTATGTGCGTTGACATCAACCAAACTATGCATGGACGCATAGACAACAGTTACGGCAAGGCGCTGCGAATCAGATCGAAATCTTGAGAGATTGACAGATGATTGACAGACATGATTTACGGCTTAAGTGGTGGATCTTAATTGGCCCGAGAATCACGCAATCAGGCGAGATGGACGCAATGTCAATATCGCCACCAATCAAGCAGATCTGCCGCTAACTGCGATTTCATCATCTATAAAAGGGTAGCTCTGCGAGAGTAGAAACGTTGTTGATTCTGGGAAGGACTCCATAAGTGACAGCAGAGTTCTCTCAGACTTCAGCCGGAGACAAATAGCTCGAGAGAGAAGAGTCTTCCTTTCCGCCGCATCACTTCACAGCAAATCATCACGCTTCCATCTGGGCGACTCAAGACATTGACGCCTTACCCTGCTTTCTTTCTTACTGTTCTTTCTTGAATTTTAGATTTGTATCAAGGAATTGACTTATCGAAATTTGTATCGCATTTTCATCAATACAATTATCTTCCATGTCTATTCACTTTTCTCATCTGTCCACTTTATACTTTCAAGCCATGGGTAACTAATCACTCGAGGGTCTAGGGTTGCGTTAGCATCTAACTAGGGACCGCAGTGTAACTATTCTAACTTGTCAATTGCGAGCTTAATCCGATGCTTATATCCATCTGACAAATCGATATAAGTAGTAATAATCAGACTGCTCGAGAGGGTAAGTGATTGTGGAACTCAATTGACAAGGGCCAAGTAGTGTTACCTGTCTACGGGGACAACCTTGGTTCTTAATACTTTCCTATGTGTTATAGACATATAACCCATAGTGGCTGATAACCGGGAGAAGAGTCGCAAGTATGAATAGAGTACTACTGTGCGTTTCCGATGTTAGATGTTAATCAAAAACCCGAACCCTTTTCTTTATCCATTCATACACATCTTAGCTGAACTTGCTGTGTCGCATTGCTTCCCATATTCCACAACTGTTATTCTAGTGTACAAACATGTGCTTTCTCTAGATTAGAAACACAAATTCAAACAATTGTTGGTTACCTCTGTAACGCATGCAATCCAATTAAAACCAAATCAATATAATCCCTGTGTTCGACCTCGGACTCACCGAGAAAACCTATTACTTTACTTATACTTTGGTAGAGGAATAGGAAAACTTGACAAGACCAACGCATAATAATAGAACGCATTGCATGATCAAATCTTGACATGTTGAACGTATAGTCATATACTTTAGCTCTTTGTGTTAGGTTAGTTCACACAACAATATCATAACAACAAGTTTTTGGCGCCGTTGTCGGGGATTATTCATTGATTTAATTCTTTTCTTTGGACTATTGTGTTGCAGAATTCCTCAGTCGAAGGAGTGTAGTAAGTTTCTACTCTGCCAGAAGCTTCTAACAGTATCTGAGTGATGGGAGCAATCCATAGCTCGATATTGACCCAGAGATTGAGAGGACCTTTACCCAAAGGACAAGGTAGAATTGAAGAAGGGCCAATTGCTTGGACCTAATTCAAACGGCTAGTGAGGAAAATTGCCTATGTCAGCAGGAGAAATATTGAAGATGACTTACTCACATGCCGAAAATCTTTTCGACAGAACTCCATGGGACACCAATGAGTGGATGGACGACGGATATGAATTTCGTCCCACCAATAGAAGGCAAACGCAAGCTGGAATACTTGAAGCTGATGTTGCCAACAATCTTGCAGCGCAGCTCAACAATATGACATCCATGCTGCAAACACTAGTCTTGAGAAATCATAATAGACCAGTTGCTGTGATGAACACAGTGCACGCGATGAACTCAACAGCATCTGCAGACTGCTCGCAGTGTGGTGGGGGGGACTTGTATGACATGTGTCCCTACAGCCTCCAGTCTATCTGCAGTATTCAAAACAACCCCTACGACAATTTGGGTTGGAGGAACCACCTTAACTTCGGATGGGGTGGGAATCAACAACAACCGCAGAGGGCTGAGCAGCAGCCGCAGAGAGGTAACCCTCCTGGTTTCAACCAATGGAATCAAGACCAGTATCATCAGTATTCGAGGGATCAGCAGGCGGACGAATCAGCCTCACTGTCTTCCCTGGAATCTCTTTTACGAAAAGAAAATAGTAAAATTGAAGCAACGCGCCAGTTGTACGAAGCGATGCTCCAGAACCAAGCCACTGCAATTCGCAATTTAGAAATTCAAACAATTCAAATTGCAGAGGAGCTCGAAAATGAAAAGCAAGGAACAATGCTAAGTACAACCGAAGTTCCACGAGGGAACTTAAAAGAACAATGTCAAGGTGAGACATTGTTAAGTGGGAAAACCAATCCTACAGTGCATAATGAGTGGACGCAAGGAAACTTGCAATTCTTAAATGCTCCCACAAGTCAACCGATGGAGAGCACCGTGCATAATGTCAATCATCCATCATCATCTGCATCAGAAGAGGAAAATAGAGAGCAGAGAGAAAAAGCAACGCAGGCAAAACCTGCGTCTGTATATGAAGATACTACTTCTGAACGCGTCCTGATTGACGTCCAAGAAGAAATCTCAACGCCCCGCGTGGGTGATCAGGTAAAATTTAATGTGATTAACGCATTAAACGATACTGATCATTTTCAATTTTGTCTAATGAATGCAGATATCAATAAAAAGACAAAAACTATGAATGCGGCATTGAGAAATGAAATCCTCAAGGACGGTGAAGATGGTGAAGAAGAAATTAATTTATTCTCCGATCGACAATTAGAGAAATCAGAATGGAGCAACAAATTCGCGGCGAAGATCGAGCCGCTATTAAAAGAGCCTTCAACGCATGAGCTACAAACCAGACCAACGCATCCCAACTATGCACACTTGAGGGAGGTCATAATGTACTTCATTGTCGCCTCTGCGTTGAACCTTGACAGCGATAAAGGCTCGCAAGTGTAATAACTGAGCTTGCGTCGAAAGGTCCCTGCGTTGCCGAATGCCTACTTTTCCAGGGACGCTTTCTTTTACCCTTGCTTTATTTTATTTGAATTTGTTAATAGTATTTAATTTTATGTTATTTTGCTTTCTTGTTTCTGTTTGTATTTTGTTTTTAGCATGTATTGATTTTTTTTAAGTTCAGTTTATAATTGTAAAGGAGATAAGCATGAAAGCAGGAGTAAGTTTTGAAACAATCTGATTTCATCGCATAATCCATTATTCATGCATGCGTCCAACTTATTTTTTAAATTATGCGTTCATCGATAAACGAATTTCTGTGTTTATCGAATTAAGGTTAGAGGAAAGGTTAGAGCCGTACATATTTTGTCAAACGCATCCTACTTAACTTACAACGCATAATCTAACCTGAGAATCAGGCGTTCATCAGTATGCGTTTATCATTAGTTTACTGCGTTTAGATAGAGCACTAGGTGAAACGCAGATGTCTTCTCAACCTATGCGTCTTTCCTAGAAAAACACTCAAGTGCCAAAAACACTTAAGTGCTCTGTGTGCGTTAATTAGTCGCCCATTACACGTGATGGGTGTGCAGCTCAATGAAATTTTCCTTGATCAGTGGGATTTCGGATATCGCGTATCCGCATTAATTACCGACGGCTAAATTAGTCCTTTATAAACGCGATCCGATTTCCAATTTTCCATTTTCGAAACCTTTCATCTCTCTTAAACCTCCGGCGATCTGTGTTCAAGCAGAAATCATATGACTAACCAGTCCAACCCACAAGAACACCTCGCCGGTAACATTCCCCCAAGACCTTCTTCATCTTCTACACCAGTACCCGAGGTATTTCTTAACCCTCGATTTCCACTCTTCTCTCCACCTACATTTTACCTTTCCAGACCTGTGAGGCCTTTTGCTTCTCCGGTCAGATCAAGAAGTCCAAACCCTAACCCACCGTTTATCCCTAACTTCTCCGCGTCTAGAATCAGGGCCACTGCCCAGAGACCACCCATCTACCCATTTTTCCGGCCATTCGCCAGAGCCCCAACCCGTCCACCAGTAGTCGACGACTCCGACGATTGTGTGAAAGTTCTCAATATCCGACCCTTGAGCCGAATCAACCCAATCCCTACCCCAAAACCCAAAAGCCGGGTCAAGTCTTGCATCTCACGGCCCAGAATGAAGAACATGAAGGAGTTTTCTGCCGCAAACTTCAATGTAGGAAGCCAACGGTTAAGCGCGGAGAACTTCGAGGTTGAGCAACCGGTTCCTGGAACGGTGCGCGATGAAGCCAGTACACTGCACGGTAGCAGTGAGGTGCGCCGAAGGGAAGAGAGGGATGTTTTCGGCGACATTTTGGAAAGGATAGCTCAAGAGGAGAGGGAGGCAAAGGGTCAAGAAGACGGGGAGGTCAACCAACCCTTGCCCCTATCCTATCCACCAAGCACTAGAGGGACGGAGGAGATGGGAAGAGGAGAAGAAGAAGAGGTGGCTGTCACTGTGGGGGAAGTAAACTCTGCAAAATCCCCAGACGAGTGGATAGCTTAAATTCTAAGCGGACTGCGTGACCCTATGGACGCAACCGTCTCAGATGCACGAAGGGAATCACCCTCGTCGGTAAAGGAGGTCCAGAGTCAGCTGAAGGAGACTCAGGAGGGTGAACACAGTGGGGGAGATAAGGAAGGAGAGGCTGCCTACAGCAAGGAGGACGTAGGCGAGCAAAGAGAAACGCAAGGGTCTGTTCCTGCGTCGATGAGTCCTGAGGAGATGACATTGGACTCCAATGAAGGACCAATAGGAAAAGTCGTGATGGCCGCAGAGGCCAAGAGGAAAAGATTTGAAGAAGAGGAGGAGGTACCCCTATTGAGAAAAAAACGAAGGGTATCACTGGCGATTGCCGAGGATGAAGAGCCGAAAAGCACAGACCAAGGAGACAGACCTGAGTCTCCAGTTTCGGCCACATCCTTTGATCGGCTGGCAGAGAAAGAGAGGAAGAAGAGGGCCAAGTTGAGAAAGGAGCTCAGGGCCCTAAGAAAAGGAGTTGAACAAATTGCGAAAGACGCATTGTCTCGCAAGAAGGCGCGCAGGGAAGTGCGGCCTCAAGAAGTCGGGGAGACGCAAGACCTTCCTGATCCTCAACTAGAAGCAGCCACATTGGCATTTGAAGAGGAATTGATGGAAGAAGAAAGACTAGAAAAAACAACCGAAGAGCTTGAAAGAGAGCTACAAATTGAAGAAGATGCAGAGCTGGCTGCTAGAATAATCGCCCAAGAGGAAGGGGAGGGCAAGAAGAAAAAGAAAAAGAAAAGTAGGAAGGAACGCATCAGGGAGGATGCGAGGGAAGAACAAGGTGTGAGCACCTTGGAGAAGAAGAAGAGGAAAGAAAAGGAGGTGTCAGTCACCAACCTTCCAAGCACGCATACTGAGAAACGCAAAGGGAAGGAAAAGGTGACTGAAGGACCAGTCAAAGTGGCCGAGAGCAAAAAGAGAACCGTAAATGAGATTCCAGCTAAGGCCAAAGGAAAAAAAAAAGTGGCTGATGCGTCGCCACAACAGAAGGAAGGAAAAGGGAGACGCAAAGCGTTCCCTGACCTGATGATCGAGGTGGGATTTTTCCCTGAAGAAGCCCCAGTGCCGCCATACATCACCGAAATAGTTGACCACCACGGCTGGAGAAACTTCTGTACCAGCACTCCATGGGTCCAACCTGACGTAGTCTGAGATTTCTATAACGGATGCATAGACGAGGAGGAGGACGTGGTGGTGGTGGATGAAATTGAAGTCCCATTCAACGCAAGGGAAATCAACGGTATATATGAGTTGAGGGACAACTCGGATGCGGAAGGAAATAAGATTATAGAATCAACTCCAATGGAGTTAATGGAGGACGCACTCCGGGTAATGGCGAAGCCAGGGGCCAAGTGGGATGTTTCACCCGCGGGTATAAAGACGCTTTCAGCAAGCAGCCTAACTCCAGAGGCAAACCTGTGGGTGTATTTGGTGAAGAAGCGGCTGATCCCTTCAACGCATGACAAGACAGTGTCAAAGGATCGAGTGATGGCAGCATACTGCATTATGCGTCGCATCAACCTTGATGTTGGACGCATAATTGCCGCACAGATAAGAGGGGTGTTCAGCAAGCCAACGGGCCAACTCTTTTTCCCCGCTCTTATCATGAACTTATACGGCAATGCTTCCATCGGAGGGCCAACGGAAGTGTTAGACGCAGAGAAGATGATTGAAGTTAATGTCGTAATAGCCAACAAGACTCTGCGTCGGTTGATGAGAGGATCGCAATATCTGTCAGAGCCTACCAAGGCCACCAAAAGACCTCATCAACCAATTCCGCCTCCAAAGCTGCAACCGCAGAAGAAGGGGAAGCCGTCCAAGTTGAAGGGAGTGGCAAGTCCTGATGCCACCATTCGACCTTCCCCACCCTCAAGTCCTTCACCCCCACCTCCAACAACCAAAAGGGAACCAACTCCACCTCCACCTCCTCATGAAATGCATCGCCCTAAGCCACCTCCTCCTCCTAAGAAAACGCATCGCCCTAAACATCCAAAACCCCGACCTTCCACAAAACCCGCTGCCCCAATAAGAGTTGATGACTCACACTCTGAGGATTTTAGAGCAACTTTTATGCGTCCATCATCCCCTGCGTTTGACGAAACTCCACCCACTCCCCCACCTCAGCCTCCCCCGCCTCAGCCAAACCCGCCTACCCCACCAACGCAACCTCAACCGCAAGAAGGCCCACTTGACCTTGAGTGGGAGACAGTGCAAACATACTTGCAGCAAGCGATATTGCGTCCTGTGATGCACTCATTAAATATGTTAGCACGCCGGCAGACGGAGCAATTCCAATTCACCCTGAATTATGTTCACCAACTATTCTCCATCCGTCCGGAAATCCCGCCCCCTGATATTCCAGAACGCCTCCAACAGCCTCTTGTCTTCCCAGTGCCGCAACGTCCTGCGTCTGAGTAGCAACGCAGACTTGATGAAGACGAGCCTGATGGTTGAAAAGTTTAGGGGTGTAATCAAGAGTTGTAATTTTCTTGCAATTTTGTATCTTCACAGTCAATTGTATGCGTTGGTGAAAATCACATTAATAGAATGAACATTTCTTCATCGCATGGATCTTTAATTTTCTCTTTGCGTTGTCCCTTGTTATAAATTTATTCTAAGTACATTTAATTAGTCTAAACTTCTATCTTTGCGTTGAAAAGTTGGTCCTTGTGATGATAATCATGCTTACACTTTTTGTACACTCTTTAAGTTAGATTACTTTCAATGCGTCTGCATACTATTCCTTAGAAACGCAAACCTACTTTGAATGTATGCAAGCAGCCAATTCAAACCTCTTTTACAACATTTTGCAACTTAGTCTTTGTTTACAATTTAAGCAATGAGGACCTTGCTACTCTCAAGTTTGGGGGTGGAAGAGGTTTAAACTGTCAAAGATAAAAATATGAGGAACTTAGTTCAATCATTTAAAAAAAAAAAAAATTATTCTTTAAAACACAAAACTCCGCTGGCAAGACTAATATATTTATCTTGTTAAGAGTTTAGCTAAAAACGACACTTGCTCGTAGTTGGCCACCTCCATGCACCCCATAGTTGGTGTGTCAAAACGAAGGTGGCTAATCGTATTCAGCGACGCATAGATAAATAACAAACTCCAATGTCTAGTGAGGAAACCGAGCTTAGATAAGAGTTTAGTCGAGAAGGGCACTTGCTCGTAGTTGGCTGCCTTCATGCACCCCATAGTTGGTATGTCAGAATAAAGGTGGGTAACCCTACTCGACGCATACTTGATAAACATATAATAAAACCAATGAAAGAAAAATGAACTTTATATCTTCATCTTTTCAGACTCAATGATCAAAAGAAGAAACAAAAATTTTGTGAATAATGAGTTAAAGAGTTTTGAAAAGAAAGCTTGCCGCATACAAATTAGACCCGTCCTAAAGAAAAGAATATAGAGGTAGAGAAATAATATAACTAACGGGTAGCTGTTTGAGTATAGCATTCTGAGAGACTAGTCAATATGTTGATAAGATGTTTAGAATGATTCAAGTTTCTTAGATAGAAGTTATGCTTGAGGACAAGCATTTATCTAAGTTTGGGGGTGTGATAACTTGTAGAAATACAAGTTATTATAGCCTTTTTCATAGATAAATAGAGTTTAAATAAGAGAAGCATGGGGTAGTTGATGATAAATTCCATTAATAAATCTTCCTTTGCGTTATACTCTTGAATTTTGATGAAGATATTGATTTTACCACTTGTTAAGCCTAAAACGCATGTTTTCACGCAGGAATGCAAGCGATGCGTTGATGACCCCATAACGCAGGAACCAGACGATGCGTTAACGACAGCCGAACGCATAACTACGCGTTAGCAACCTATGTGCGTTGACATCAACCAAACTATGCATGGACGCATAGACAACCGTTACGGCAAGGCGCTGCGAATCAGATCGGAATCTTGAGAGATTGACGGATGATTGACAGACATGATTTGCGGCTTAAGTGGTGGATCTTAATTGGCCCGAGAATCACGCAATCAGGCGAGATGGACGCAATGTCAATATCGCCACCAATCAAGCAGATCTGCCGCTAACTGCGATTTCATCATTTATAAAAGGGCAGCTCTGCGAGAGTAGAAACGTTGTTGATTCTCGGAAGGACTCCATAAGTGACAGCAGAGTTCTCTCAGACTTCAGCCGGAGACAAATAGCTCGAGAGAGAAGAGTCTTCCTTTCCGCTGCATCACTTCACAGCAAATCATCACGCTTCCATCCGGGCGACTCAAGACATTGACGCCTTACCCTGCTTTCTTTCTTACTGTTCTTACTTGAATTTTAGATTTGTATCAAGGAATTGACTTATCGAAATTTGTATCGCATTTTCATCAATACAATTATCTTCCATGTCTATTCACTTTTCTCATCTGTCCACTTTATACTTTCAAGCCATGAGTAACTAATCACTCGAGGGTCAAGGGTTGGTTAGCATCTAACTAGGGACCGCAGTGTAACTATTCTAACTTGTCAATTGCGAGCTTAATCTGATGCTTATATCCATCTGAAAAATCAATATAAGTAGTAATAATCAGACTCCTCGAGAGGGTAAGTGATTGTGGAACTCAATTGACAAGGGCCAGGTAGTGTTACCTGTCTACGGGGACAAGCTTGGTTCTTAACACTTTCCTATGCGTTATAGACATATAATGCATAACGGCTGATAACCGGGAGAAGAGTCGCAAGTATGAATAGAGTACTACTGTGCGTTTCCGATGTTAGATGTTAATAAACCCGAACCCTTTTCTTTATCCATTCATACACATCTTAGCTGAACTTGCTGTGTCGCATTGCTTCCCATATTCCACAACTGTTATTCTAGTGTACAAACATGTGCTTTCTCTAGATTAGAAACACAAATTCAAACAATTGTTGGTTACCTCTGTAACGCATGCAATCCAATTAAAACCAAATCAATATAATCCCTGTGTTCGACCTCGGACTCCCCGAGAAAAACTATTACTTTACTTATACTTGGGTAGAGGAACAGGAAAACTTGACAAGACCAACGCATAATAATAGAACGCATTGCATGATCAAATCTTGACATGTTGAATGCATAATCATATACTTTAGCACTTTGCGTTAGGTTAGTTCACACAACAATATCATAACAACATTAAGATCCTCAACGTATAACCTTAACAACCAGTGGTAGCCACCTTCAACGCATAAGCTCCTCGACGCGTAGCTAATAGCCACCCTTAACGCGTAAACTCCTCAACCATAGCTGATAGCCTTCTTCAATGCATAAACTTCCTCGACGCATAGTAAGACTTCTTACCAACACTAAAGTCCTTACTAGCACATAATAATCCTTCAACGCATAACATCTTATAGCAACTTTTATCGCTTAACAACCTCTTTTGCACATGCTATATTATACTTAAGGACTTCCTGATTAGCACAATGATCCTTTATAGCAAACCTTCAGCGCATAGTTGCTGCCCATCACATAGCTACTGCCCATCGCATGGCTTATCAATACATCGCTAACCTTCAACCTATTCCCAACTATACCTTTAGTCCTTCATTCTCACCCTTGGTGAGACATCTACTCTTTTCCTAATATCATTCATCTCAACGCATAGAATTTCTTAGCCATAATTCAGCAATTCCACAAACTTAACTTTTCCGTTTTGAAAGTTCCGTTAATCCACATACTTTTATCCTTTTATCCTTACTAGCCATTTTGAATACCTAGGTTTTTTAGATAGGGTGTTACATCTGCTGTCACTTAGGAATTCTTCCAAGAATAGACAACCCTTTCTCATCTTGAAGGTTTGCCCTTTTATAGATGCTGCGTTTGAGGGTAAGTGATTGTGGAACTCAATTGACAAGGGCCAAGAAGTGTTACCTGTCTATCGGAATAACTTTGGTTCTTAACACTCTCCTATGCATTATAGACATATAACGCATAGCGGCTGACAACCGGGAGAAGAGTCGCAAGTATGAATAGAATACTACCATGCGTTTTCGATGTTAGATGTTAACCAACCCGAACCCTTTCTTTATCCATTCATTCACATCATTAGCTAAATTTGCTGTGTCGCATGCTTTCCATCTCTCACATTTTAGTCTAGTGTAGAAACAATCACTTTCCTTAGATTACAAACAAACATTCTCAACTATTTCTTGGTTACCACTGCAACGCATGTAATTCACTTAAATACTAAATCAACATAATCCATGTGCTCGACCTCGGACTCACCGAGAAAACCTACTCCTTTGCTTATACTTGAGTAAAGGATAGGAAAACTTGACAAGATCACCAACACATAGTAGTAAGACGCATAGCATATTCAACGCATGATATGCAAAACGCATAATCATATCTTAATCACACCTTGCGTTTGTAAATTTCCAAGTCCACATATAATTTCCACAACAACTACTAACTTTTCTAACTCTCAGGCAACTATACTACTGTCTTTGACGCATAGAGATAACTCTGTCTTCAACGCATAGGAACCTCAACACATGACAACCTTACCAACGCATGGTAAGCCAAGTACGTTTCTTCTCCAGCCAACGCGACGACTACTTCAACTCACAACAACCATTCGTGATCACCTTCAACGCATAGCCGCACTATTATAAACCATGCCACTAGGCGTCAGTGACAACAAATCCTTCTCAAGCTTTTCCTCTATGCATTGGTCCTGTTGCGTTCACCTTCATCCTGCGTCCATGACCATCTTCCTATCCTTGGACATTCCTTGATTATTCCCAAGGTTATTCTTTTAACCTTTTCCTTGAACTTAAACTATTTCTCTTAAAGATAGCTTAGCATGCGTCCACCACATGCTCCAAATTTATGTTTACTTCACAACCTTCTCCAACACTTGTGAACATTCCTTGCTATGTCTACGCGTTACTCAATTTGCTATAGTATTCTATCTTTCCAAGACTTAAATCTCTTCTAACACTTCACAACATAACTTCATTCCTTTCTTGCTTAAGCATCTTAACATCGCCAATGCGTATTTCTCTTATGCGTTTCACTTCTTTCCCTTCTCGGTTAACTTCCATGCGTCCACCCTTACCATGCGTTACCTAGTCCTAACCATGCGTCCAACATGGTCTTTTACCTCTTTTCTTCATAGACTCTTCAACACATAGTTTTCTTAAAAAATAGGGTGTGACACATCGAGCCAGGGATAATTTCGACGTTGGGTGTGTTGAGTCTTGCTCCACCCCAACTAAGGTTGTAAACGACGTTGAGAGCATTGAGTCTTGCTCTGCCTCAACCAAGGAAAAAATTGAAAAACCAAACGATTTTCGGTTTAATCATTCTGGAAAACGATTCTATTGATTTGGAACGGATTTACGAGAATGATAAAGTTTTGCGGAAAATATGTTTCTGTTGAATAATCGTGTTAAATCCTTGTTTTATATGTGCAAATGTAACATGCCTGTTTTCAAATAAAGCTCGTTTACAAAACTTGTCACTCATGGGGCTTTAGCTCACGTTTTCCATTTTTTCTAATTTTCCAGGTAGCGAGCGAGTTCGGGATGCTTTGCCTATGCAGGAACCTCGTCTGGGCCGTCTTTATTGGAAAATGGTTGGACAGTGAACCTTAAAGAGAAGTCAAGGTTACTGTCTTCACATCTCCTCTCAGGTTATGGAGGATAATCCGGGAGGGGGTGTGACAGTGGTGGATCGAAATTAAACCGAAAATCACGTGATTAGGCGAGATGGACGCAAGGCAGAAATTCAGCCTCCAATCATGCAGATTTGCCAGCGACTGCAACACAACATCTATAAAAAGGCAGACATGAAGATGAAAATGTTGTTGAACCTTTCGGAAAACTTCCTAAGTGACAGTAGAGTTTTCTCCAGACAACAACCGAAGACAAATAGCTCGATAGAGAAGAGTCTTCCCTGCGCCTGACCACTTCACAGCAGAACTCACGCTATCATCCCAGTGAGCTCAAGACATTGAAAAGTCATTCCATGCTTTCTTTCTCTTTTCTTACTTTTGTTTTAGTCTATTAGCAAGGAATTGTATTTTCTAAATAGTTATTTCGTTCATCAATCTATACATCTTCCATGGCTATTCATTTCTCATCACTTTCCATTTGCTTTTTACCGTCCATGAGTAACTAACTCTCTCAAGGGTCACGAGGTGCGTTATCATCTAAATAAAGAACCGTAGAAGACTGGGTTGCGTTCAACCGAGCTGTCAGAAGGAAAAATCAGTTGCTTTGCATTTCAAACTTTCAATGCACCCACGAAGCTTGAGAAAGGCAGAATAAGTAGGAAGAAAAGGGAACTTCCCTTAAGCAATTATTTAGCTCTATCAGTAACATTAATGTTTTCAAAGTATGAATGTTTTCTCGTTGAATAATATCAATGGTTTGGAATATGATTATGCTTTCATGAGTTTTCAACGTGTATATCATTCGTTTATATTAAAAAGCATTTAAGCATGCTGGTTGTTTGAAATGAGTTTATTGAAACGCATGCTGTTTGATATTATATGATTTTATGGAAGATTTGGAAATGTTTAACTCATGAATATATGATATGATGTTTTCAATGCATGTGTATTTTTATAAAATCTTTGAATGGCACCCAAAGCTCAAGGACTTGAAGAAGGCAAATGGGTAGCCGGAATATAGAAATGAGACCCTAATGCTAAAGGATAAAAGGAAGGCATATGGGCAGCCTGGATTATAATACCTATGTGCACATAAAGGAATGTACGACGCTGATGTGTTGAGATTACTCCACACAACTAAGGATAATCGACTTTGAGTAGCGTAGAGCTCCGCTCCGCCTAACCTAAGGGAAATGATGTAAAATGTTTTCGACTTTGAGTAGCGTAGAGCTTCGCTCCGCCTCAACTAAGGGAAATGATTTGAAATGTTTTCAACGTTGAGTAGTGGAGAGCTCCGCTCCGCCTCAACTAAGGAAAATGATGTAAAATGTTTTCGACATTGAGTAGCGTAGAGCTCCGCTCCGCCTCAAATAAGGGAAATGATTTGAAATGTTTTCAATGTTGGGTAGTGTTGAGCTCCGCTCCACCTCAACTAAGGGAAATGATTTGAAACAAACGGAATTTCTATGTATTTTTCTCTAAAGTGAGCATATATGATTTGATAACGGCATTTGAGCATGCTTTGCATGAATATGATTTGAATCGATATTTTATACGCAATGTTTAACGATGTTTATATTATGATCAGTTTTATAGTTAAAGTAAAGTATTTCTAAAACCGTTACTTGTATATTAAATACACCACTTATATACATGTTAATATAAGAAAAGAATGAAAGAGGAATGATAAAAAAAAAAAAAAAAAGATTAAAAAAAGGAGAGTGATGACATATTAGGCGTAAATTGAAAATTAAAAAACCTATTAAACACAAATTTAAAAAATTAACGACCTATTAAATACTTTTTATGTCAAAATATTATTATTATACTTTTTAAAGTTCAAGACTAAATAAATATAAATTTAAAAGTTTAAGAAGTAAGACTTCATTTGGAATTGATGTGACTTTTAAAATAATTTCTAGGAACTATGGTTTTAAAAAATTAGCTGTGAAAAGAAGTAAAATAATGTTTGGTAAATTTCAGCTTAAACTTGAAAAAAAGTTAGAGTGTTTGGTAAATAAATATAAAAACATCTTATTTTAGATATAGTCGCCAAAATACACATATAATCAATTTTTAATTTTTTTTTTGTAATTTTAAATTTTAAATAATCGTTTAGTATAATAAATTTTCTTTGTTATAGAATAATTTTAAAATATTAAGGAAAATAGATTTATTGTTTAAAAAAGGAAAATTGTTTTAAATTGCAAAACTATTGAAAATATTTACAAATATAGCAAAATTTTGCTTTCTATTTGTGATAGACCGTGATAAATCTAGATAGACATCTATAGGTGTCTGTCATGCCCCATCCCAAACTACCCTCCCGTAGCCCGAGACGGAGCATGAGGACAGAAGTTGATCAATTCCCACTGTCAAACTTACCTTATTTCCCATTTAACCACCCTTTCTAGGACGGTGATACCATTAACTCTTGACAAACTTCGACTTCGATCAGCAACAGGAACTGTCATGCTACCTGAAAAATGGAAAACATATGAAATGATGAGCTAACAACTCAGTGAGTAACAGTTTTTTTTTTTTTTTTTTGGAAACATCTTACTTTAATGCTATAAAATTGGTCATAATATAAACATTGTCGATCACGCATAAAATAGCGATTCAGAACATATTAAAACATGCTCAAATACCATTGTTAAATCATGCATGTTTATTTTAGGGAAAAATTACTCAAAAATCTCATTCATTTCAAATCATTTTCCCTAGTTGAGGCGGAGCGGTGCTCTACGCTACTCAACGTTGAAAACATTTCATATCTTTTCCTTAGTTGAGGCAGAGCGGTGCTCTACGCTTCTCAACGTTGAAAACATTTCATATCTTTTCCTTAGTTGAGGCGGAGCCGAGCTCTACGCTACTCAACGTCGATTATCCCTAGCTGTGTTGAGTAATCTCAACACATCAGCGTCGTATATTCCTCTATGTGCACATAGGTATTATAATCCGGGCTGCCCATATGCGTTCCTTTTATCCTTGAGCATTAGGGTCCCATTTCTATATTCCGGCTACCCATTTTCCTTCTTCTAGTCCTTGAGCTTTGGGTGCCATTTCCAAGATTTTATAAAATACACAATATGTTTTGGAAACATCATATCATAAATTCATAAGTTAACCATTTCCAAACCTTTCATAAATCATATAATACCAACACAGCATGCTTTCAGTAAACTCAATTTCAAATCTTTAATATCAAACAGCATGCTTTTCAATAAACTTATTTCCAAATCTTTCATGAAATCATATAACATCAAACAACATGCTTTTCAATAAAACCATGAAAATCATATATTATCAAACAACATGCTTTTTAATAAACTCATTTCAACTTACCAGCATACACGATTGCTTTTTAAATATAAACGCATGCTCTATACGTTGAAACTCATGAATACTTATTCATATTACAAAACCAATGATATTAATTATAGAGAACATATTCATATTTTGAAAAACATTAGTGTTACTCACATAATATTTTCTCAAAGGTAGTTCTTTTTCCTTCCTTCTAATTCTCTTTCCTGAGCTTCTTGGATGCAGCGTTCTAAGTCTGGAAAGCAAGGCAACTTAGATTTCTCTGTCAGCTCGATTGTGTCACACCTCCTCCCGGATTACTCACCTAACCTGGAAGGGAATGTGAAGACAATAAACATCACCCCTCTTGTGACGCATATTGTCCCATCTTACATTCCTATCTCTGCATACATTCTGCTCGTATACATACATAGAACTCAGTCATACAACACATGATTATAATATAATATTATTCCCTGTATAGAGTACACTTTTATTACATAGCATAATTTCACTTCCATATCCATCGTACAATGTACAAAACTCCACCGTAGTCCCCATTCAAAACTACATGGTCTACATGCCATCTACATATGATTATATGCAACGTACAACTCTCAGACTTGACTGTATTTTGAGAACTCGAGACTTAGGCAGGGTGAGCTGAAGTAGGCTAAGCACCGGGAACGTCCTCGCTACCTAGGGGAAGAAAAGGAAAACATTGGAAAACGTAAGCTAGCAGCCTAGTGAGTGACAACTTTGTAAAACGAGCATTCATTGAAAACAGGCATGTTACGTATAAAGAATAAGTAAGAGTTTAACATTTTGTTCAATTTAAACATGCTTTCCATAAAATCCATTAATCTCATAAATCAAATCTTAAATCATACGTAAATGGTTTCCAAGGAGTTTATTAATATCAATTTAGTTTTTCAAACTTTTCCCTTAGTTGAGGCGGAGCAATGCTTCTATGCACTCAACGTCGAAAACCACCTTAGTTGGGGTGGAGCAAGGCTCAACACTCCCAACGTCAAAATCGTCCCTGGCACAATGCGGAGCAGACTCGACGCACCAGCCAAATCAACCTCTATTTGCATATAGGAATATGACGGGTTGCCCATGTACCTTCTCATGTCCTTGAGTACTGGGTCCCGGGGAAACTCACGTGCCTTCTCGTGTCCTTGAGCACTGAGCCTCCTCTAAAACGTTTTAGAATTTCGTTCACATAATAGTTCATATGAAAATCCTTTCATAGAAATCATACAAAACTTTATTCAGTAACATTTCATAAGAATGCTTTCTATCAACTTTAGAAATATATAACATGCCTTATAAGTAATGCAATCAACATTAAACATATTAAACAGTTCATTGTAAATCATACTTTATAAGAACATTTTTAATGAAATAGGATTGAAGAACAAAATAGTCACTCACAACTCTTTCTAGGCTTTACGTGGGTTATACGCTTTCCCTATTTCTTCTTGGCCTGCAAGAGACATTTACCTTGCGTTATTTAACATTAAATCTTCTTCCTTTTCTAAACTAATATTATAAGCGAGAATCCTAGCGATACCAGCCAACAAGAGCAGTTACTAGCGATACTTGATGGAGCGACACTAGTGTTACCTTACCTTAGCAGCGATACTCAGCATTATCTAACGAGATCTGTGAGACGAAATGCTCCTTTGCGTCTTAGCGACACCCGTCTCGCTATCAGCACCCAGACAGTGTGCCGATACTTGATTCTTAGCGGCAGTTTGCACCGTTATTCCTTCCTTTCTTCTTGTTCTTACTTCAATCTATTAAAAGTCACAATTCCATACGGATTCAGGACTTCTTCTCTTCTACAAACTTATAGGAAATTAAGTTCTATAGCTTACCTCAAAGTTTCAAGGCTTAACTCCTCTTCGTTCTCTCGGTATTCTTGAATCACCTCATGCTGTTCCAGATTGCGCATCAATCTTGTAAGCTCTGCTTTCCTAGGATTCACATAGTAAATCTTCCATTTTAGCAGTATTGTCCTTCACAAAAGTTGTTAGGAATTATGTTAACTTACTAACCTCCAATTTTCAGCTCTAAACTCGGCTTCCTCTACACGTTCTACTTTGAATATCAATCACTGCTCAAACTGTGCGACTTCAGTTATTCCTCTGTTCCAGCTTCGTTATCAACATCAATATGAGTCGTATCTCGCCCAAAATCCGCAAGAACACTTTCCTCAATCTTCTTCTGAAGTTTATCTGAAATATGGAACCAACTTAAGCTCTCGAAATGTCTTAAAAATGATTAAACATTTAATTAATCCAGCTATATATACTGCCGACCTAGCCTTTACAACCACCAGGACTTATGTTGCCGACTTACCCTTCACCCGCAGACTAGCGCAGGGTTCTTATCTCAAGGCGAGGTATTCATGTTAACTTCTCCTCCAACGCCTCCAGCAACTGACCACACCTAACGCATGGTGTCGTCCTCAACGCCTCCTATTTTTGTCGCATACATTTCCGTCATACAATACTACTTTCGTCGCGTCAAGACCATTCTGTCTTCGACGCAGGGTGACTCCAACACATGTCTGTCTTCGACGCATCGACTTCAGCACATAATTGTCCTCAACGCAGAGTAACTTAAACGCATGGTTCAAGCACATTTCCTCCCCCGCCAGAATTACTTATCCTTTAACGCGGGTAGCTACTTAAGCTCACTAACCTCCGTGAATCAACCACAACGCATGGACTTGGCCAACACTTAGCCAAATTTTACTTTCCAAAAATTCTTGCTCTCGCTCACAACCACTTCTCCCTTTGAAAAGCATAGCCACAAACGCATGGCCGCACCCCAACGCTTGGTAACGCAAATCAGTGCTTACAGGTTGGACGCAACCTTGCTCCTTGAACGCAAGGTTGACAGCTAACGCAAGGTGCAGTGTCACACCCTACTTTGAAAAATCGATGCGTTGAAGAGCCTATAACGAAAAGAAGTAAAAGACCATGTTGGACGCATGGTCGGGACTAAGGTAACGCATGGTACAGGTGGACGCATAGGAAGTAACCCGAGAACTTGAAGGGAAAGAAGTGAAACGCATAGGATGTAATTATGAAGAAGATGTAATATCATTGGCGATGTAAGACGCATAAGCAAGAAAGGAATGAAGTTATGTCGTGAAGTCTTGGAAAGAGATCTAAGTCTCGGAAAGGAAGAATACTATAGCAAACTGAGTAACACATAGACTATTAGCAAGGGATGTTCTCGAGTGTTGGATAAAGTGGAAGGTTGAGAAGTAAACTTAAAGACTGGAGCAAGAGGTGGATGCATACTAATTTATCATCAGAGAAATATTTTAGTACAAGGAAACGGTTAAATGAATAGCCTTGGATTACAAGCACAAGAACGCATAGAGGGACAATCAAGGAATCCTCAAGGATAGGAGGAAGATCATGGACGCATGATAGTATGCGGTTCAGGCAGACACATGGTATTATGCAGTAAGGCACAAACACATAGTAGTGTGCGTTTGAGACATTGACGCCTAGTAGTATGCGGTGGAGAAAGGAGTTCAAAGAAAGTATGGTTGAGAGTAAGGGAAGAAAGTAATGAAGTTAAAACCTTAAAAGGAAATTCAATGAACGCATAGGGACATTATGTTGGTTGAATAGTCTATATGTTAGAATATGTTGGACGCATAAGATAAGCTTATAAAGGCTAGGTGGCTTCATATAGACTCGACATGTTATCAGTAGAAGGTGTTAGAAGGCATGTTAAGTGTTTCATGCAAGGTGACGCTTGGATTAATGCATGGTTAGTTAAGCATGCAGCATGACATGTGGCAAACAAGTGGCAAAAAGAGAGGAGAAGTAGGATGGCAAGCCCTCTATAAACAGGACCTTGAGGGAAAAAGGAGCGACTGATGATTCTGAAGGGAGAATTCTTGAGAGAAAGGGGAGAAAGAAGGCAGAAAGGAGGAATCCTTGCGTCCGTAGTAGGAGTTTGCAGCCAAGAGAGAAGGTATTCTTGACAACTTAGCTATCTTGTGTTAAAGAAGTTGTCTTGCGTCGAAGGGGACTCAACCTTGCATTCAAGATGAACGATGCGTTCAAGGTGAATGGTGCACTCAAGTTGGACCTTGCGTCCAAGAGAGGTCGACGCATCCAAAAGAGAAGTAAGAAGAGTTAGGCTACACTTTGCGTTAGTTATCAACCTTGCATTGAAGGGCAGGGTTGCGTCCAACCGAGCTGACAGAGGAAAAGAAGCCTTGCATTCCAGAGTTAGAACGTTGCGTCCAAGAAGCTCGGGAAAGAAAGAATAGAGGAAACGAAGAGGAACTATTCTTGAGCAAGTACAATGTGAGTAACATCTGCGTTTTTCAAAATAAAAATGAGTTCTCTATACTTAATATCGTCGATTTTAGAATATGATTCCATGAGTTTTCAATGAATAAGTTCATGCATTTTATTTGAAAAGCATTGAGTATGCTGGTTATTGGATATAAGTTAATAAACGCATGCTGATTGATAATATGTGATTTCATGATTTTACTAAAAAGCATGGTGTATAATGTTATATGATTTCATAAAAGATGAGAAATAAACCTAATCAAAGGCATGCCGTTTGATTATAACATTGACATTGACTTTATTGGAAGCATACTGTTTTGATATTATATGCTTTTATTTGGAAACGGTTAACTACGAGTTAATGATATTATGTTTCCAAAACATATTGTGTTTTATAAAAACTTTGAAAAGGCACCCGAGGCTCAGGGACTTGGAGAAGGCCTAAGGGTAGCCAGAATATAGGAAAAGGTACCCAATGCTGAGGGGCTGGTAGAATGGCAAATGGGTAACCTGGATATGGAAATGGGACCCCAATGCTTAGGGACTTGGAGAAGGCATTGTGGGTGGCTCGGATTATAATACCTATGTGCACATAGAGGAATATACGACGTTGATGTGTTGAGATTACTCCACACAGCTAGGGAATATTGACGTTGAGAAGCGTAAGAGTATTGCTCCATCTCAACTAGGGAAAAACGATTTTGAAATGAATGAGATTATTGAAGATTTACTCTAAAACAAATATGCATGAGTTAACAACGGTTTTTGAGCATATTATAATAGATTTGAATTGTCATATTTTATGGGAATTTAAAATGTTTATATTATGACCAGTGTCAAGTTAAAGTAAGATGTTTTCAAAACCGTTACTCACTAAGCTGTTAGCTCACCATTTTTATATGTTTTCCATTTTTCAGGTAGCATGACAGTTCCCATTGTCGATCGAAGTCGAGGTTTGTCAAGAGTTAATGATATTACCATCCTAGGAAGGGTAGATATGAGAAGTGAGGTAAATTTGAGCGTGGGAATTGAGATAGGGAAGTCGATGACTGCCGTTCTCACACTCCGTTTCAGGCTACGGGAGGATAGTTCGGGGTGGGGTGTGACAAGTTGGTATCAGAGCATGGTTTACGAAAACCTGGGGAAGGTCAGGTGAATTGTAGCAATAAGTTGAAAGAGAAATTGAGGATTACTAATCGAAAAAGAAGTAAGATGAGTAAAGGTTAAAATACTAGGACGTTTAAACGACAAACCTCGACAGCAACATGTAAGCGGAACTTGGAATGCTACCTGTAGTCTCTGAGAGGAAGATTGAATGTGGTAAGTTTAAAGTGTGGAAGTTGCAATATAGTAAGATTGTGGGAAATTGTTATGAACAATCGATCAAGCTAAGGCAGGTATATGCCGGAACTTCATAGGTTATTATAAGGCTTAGGAAAGTTTAAAAGAAAATCCAGTAGGTATGAATTTAAATTAAAAGTCTATTGAACAATTCGATGATTAATTAATGATGTTAAGATAGTATGAGAAAATCCCGGAAAGAGAATAGGGACAAGGAGAAATTAAAGCCTGTGGAGTTGGAAATTTTAAGACAGGAAATATAAGCCTGTGGAAATCTCGGCCATATATAGGAGTTCTATGCGTTGAGATGATAGGAAGGAGAAAAGATGTTTATGTCAATGTAAGTTATGGATTAAGAATACGCTATAGGTTAAGTTGAAAAAGAAATCATGATAGGCGATTTGAAATCTTAGATGACAATTTGGTGACCTAAGAATTTAAGAAAATTTAAGTATTATAGCTATGCTTAGAAGCAAAAGTATGCGATAAAGAAGACTAGTTGGACGCATAGCGTTCAGAGGATATTTCATTAAGAATAAAGGAATGAAAATTTAAAGGATAGTTGGGAATTAATTACGAGTTAGACATTCTTGAAAGGAACATTATCACGGATGGTGAGGTATGAACGCATGATATTCTAGTTTGAAAGAAAATCGGTTTAGTATAGAAGTGTTAGAAAAAAGAAAACAATGATTCAAGGGAAGAGATGATTGCATGGCTCACGCTTAGTTTGAGAAGTTACCAAGTTATGAGAATAGATTTGGATGGTGGCAAGCTAAGTGGGGTGGTGTATCATGCATTGATGAAGTGAGGTTGGTTAGAACCACCATATGTGGGGAAAAGTACCTTGCGTTGGAAAAGTTAGCATGCGTCGGGGAAATGGCAATTTAAGGAAAGTAATGTGTTATGCGTTGTGAAGAGGAATAGTGGATGGAAGTGAAGGAACAAGAACTATAAGTGTTGGCTACGACTATCCGTTGGTAAGCCTAGCCTTGGAAGTTGCTGTAAAGAGAAGAAAGTAGACTGTGTTTGTAAGCCCCGCATCTATTTTTATGAGAACGCAAAGTAAGAAGGGGCCGAGAGATGGGTGAATGTGCAAAAGTAGTTGGCTGGCTTGCATTTGGAGTGGGAAAATAGCTAAGTGTAAGCTATGCGTTGATGGAAACTTGTTGTGGAGGAGGTAATTTTGGTGTAAACGCAAAGGTGAGGGAAGCTTATTATGCGTTGAAGTTGTGACGCGTTGAGGATATAAAGGCGTGGAGGATCACTTGGTACCGAGGATCATTATTATGCGTTAAACGCATTGAAGGCAGTGTGCCGGTGGAAGTAAAGGCCACGAGGGGTTTGGGAGCTGATCTGCGATGAGTCCATTATGCGGTGAACGCTACCATGCATCGAAGGTGAATATGCGTTGGACAAGGAGTGTTGGCTGATAGAAGGTAACGCGTATGTTTGGCGGGAGAGTTTGGAATGAATTATCATCAGAGGCCGTGTGCGTTGCTGAAGCTGAGCATAGGAGGTATGCGTCGAACAGACTATAATATAGAGTTGGAATGGAGAACCAGTCGGTGATATCTATATATGTGGACTGAGAATTCAATTGTTCTGCATGCATTTCAAAGCTCGAGTTGGGTCCATATTTAGGCGAAACTTCGAAGAGAGGTAGAAGAAGATGTTCATGCTGGTCTGAAGCAGAAATTTCATTGAATTCGTGGAAGAAACTCGGGTTTGACAGAGGTTTCGGCTGCTTGGATCTCTTCAGAGTGATGCTCGGTTTTGGAGGAAGAACAAATTGAAAAGACGAAGGTTAGGGCTGAAACTTTGAGGTTAGTAAGTTAACTCGATTTCTAGCAGAATTCATGAAGGATGTTTGAGCTGAAATTGTCTAATTGTGTGTCAAACTCAGGAAGAAGAGACGGGAGTTGAATTGTCGGGTGATTAGAGGGAACTTGGAGTTGTCGAAGGTTATGTCCTAAACGGAGAGAAGGTTCTTCATGAAATTTTGAGGTAAGATGAAGGACCTGTATTCTAACAAGTTTGTAGAAGGAAAAACGTACTGAACTTGATTGAAACGAAATGTTTAGCAGGTTGAAGAAGGAAGAAGAAAGGAAGAAGGAAACGGTTCTGTCACAGCGAAAGTATCGCTGAGTAAGCGAGAGTCTGAGCAGCAGGAAAAGTAACGCTGCAACGCAAAGATAGGCTTGCGTCTCACAACTCTCACTAGAGTATCGCTGGATATCGCTCCTCAAGGTAGTTTCGCTGGTTCTAATCAACGCAGTGTCGCTAGTACAGCTTGAGTATCTTTTTGAGTAACGCTGGTAGCTTACTAATTTCTATAGAGTAACGATGCTACTGTATGTTAAAGGAAAAGGGAGATTATAGAAACTAAACTTGAGGATTGTGTATTTTCAGGCCAAGAAGAGCTCGGGGAGGCTTATAACCCACTTAGAGCCGGGACCGATTGTGAGTGACTGTTTATTATATCTTGTGTTAAACTTAGTACGCGTAGTGATGAGGATAAGTGATGCATGGTAGTTTACTTTATGTATGAGATGTGTTAGTGATTTAAAAGAATACTATTACAAATGTTTAAGCGCAGTAGTGGCTGAGGGACCTTATGGTGAAAGCTACTTCTGAGTAAGCGTGATATTAAGTGCCGAGGGATTTGAGAAGGCACTTGAATAACAGTAGAGAATGGACTACAATGCTCAGGGACTATATGTGAAGGCAGGTAGTAACCTATCACATCTAGCTCGTGCCGAGGGATTCTGTGAGAAGGCACTTGAGCGTAGATAGAGTTTGTTACCTGTGCTGAGGGATCTGATGTGAAGGCACATGGTATTGTAGTTATACATGAATAAGTGTTGAGGGACGGAAGGTGAAGGCACTAAATAGATAGGAAATTTGTGAAACATGAGAATTGATGGATATACATGCATAGTGGAAAGTAAATCTTGATAATTCGTTGGGATGGGTTATGTGATGGTTACTATCTTACAAACTGGATTTAAGTTAATATGATTAGTTTTAGTAGATTTAGTCACTCACTGAGCCATTTGCTCATTCAGTTTGTTGTTGTTTGCTGTTTCAGGTAGCGAGCGTGTCCGGGACGCCTAGCCTACTGAAGAATCTCGTCTGGGCCTATCTGGAAGCCAACCTCTGGGATAGTTGTAAATATTTAGAATGCTCTTATGTCATGTAATAAACATCTTTACTGAGGGTATAGTGAAAGAGGGACGTGTTGTACCTACTATGAGTATATTCAGACATGTTAGTTAAAAGTTTACACGTTCTTCTGACGCGATAATGGGATTGTTATATGATTTGCTATTCTTTTATGGTATTAATATTATAGAGTCTTATGTTGGGAATAGGATCATGCTCCTTCCTAGGTATGGAGTAAATTTGGGTTGGCGTGTGACAGTGTTAGTGATAACTTGTAGAAATACAAGTTATGATAGCCCTTTTCCTAGATAAATAGAGATTAAATAGAGAAGCATGCGGCAAGTTATGTTAATTTTTATTAAGAAATCTTCCTTTGCGTTATACTCTTGTATTAAATGATTTTACCACTTTTTGAACCTAAACGCATGTTTGGATGCACGAATGCAAACGATGCGTTGATGACTTCTTAACGCAGGACGACGCGTAGCAATCTGTTCTTTGTGGACGCATGATCTGAACGGAACGCGAACAACCTGACGATGCGTTAACAACTATTCAACGCATGACTATGCATTAGCAACCTACGACGCGTTGACATCGGCCAAACTATTCATGGACGCATTGCGACCATCAATGCAAGGCGCTAAGAATCAAATCAGAATCTTGAGAGATTGACGAATGATTGATGAACATGATTTATGGCTAAAGTAGTGGATCTTAATTGACCCGAGAATCACGCAATTAGGCGAGATGGATGCATGATATCGATCTCGCCGCCAATCAAGCAGATTTGCCATTAATTGCGAACGCATCATCTATAAAAGGGCAGCTCTGCAAGATGAGAAAGGGTTGTTGACTCTTAAAAGAACTCCATAAGTGACAGCAGAGTTCTTTCAGACTTCAACCGGAGACGAATAGCTCGAGAGAGAAGAGTCTTCCCTCGCCGGACCACTTCACAGCAGAACCTCACGCTTCCATCTGGGCGACTCAAGACATTGACGCCTTTCCTGCTTTCTTTCTTAGTTTTTCTTTCTTGATTTTAGATTTTTGTGAAGACATTGAGCTTATCTAAAGTTGTATTCCGTTTCATCAATATATATATCTTCCATGTCTACTCATTTCTCTATACTTTCCGCTTTTTACTTTGAAACCATGAGTAACTAATCACTCAAGGGTCTAGGGTTGCGTTAGCATCTAACTAAGAACCATAGTGTAACTATTTCATCTTGTCAATTGCGATCTTAATCCGATGCTAACGTCCATCTGACAAATCGATATAAGTAGTAATAATCAAACTGCTCGAGAGGGTAAGTGATTGTGGAACTTAATTGACAAGGGCCAAGAAGTGTTACCTGTCTATGGGGATAACCTTGGTTCTTAACAGTCTCCTATGCGTTATAGACATATAACGCATAGCGGCTGACAATCGGGAGAAGAGTCGTAAGTATGAATAGAATATTACCATGCGTTTCCGATGTTAGATGTTAACCAACCCGAACCCTTCTTTATCCATTCATTCACTTCATTAGCTAAATTTGTTGTGTCGCATGCTTTCCATCTTCCACCATTTTAGTCTAGTGTACATACTATCGCTTTCCTTAGATTAGAAACAAAACACTTCTCTCAACTATTTCTTGGTTACCACTGCAACGCATATAATCCAGATAAATACTGAATCATCATAATCCCTTTGTTCGACCTCGAACTCACCGAGAAAACCTACTCCTTTGCTTATACTTGGGTAAAGGAGAGGAAAACTTGACAAGATCACCAACGCATAGTAGTAAGACGTATAGCATGTTCAACGCATGATATGTGAAACGCATAATCATATCTTAAGCTACACCTTGCGTTTTGTAAATTTCCATTTCCACATATAATTTACACAACAAGTTTTTGGTGCCGTTGCCGAGGACTTGTGATCTGTCTATTGTAAATTTATACAACAGTTAGTAAGGTGAAAGAGTTGAAAGGTGTTGAAAGGTGTCACTATGGTGCCGTTACATTTTGATAAGGCTGCCAGGCGTTGAAAGGTGTCACTATGCGTTGGAAGGAAGATGGAACCTGACCAAAAGAAGTTGTATTCAGCTTACCATACGTTGATAAGAATACCTTAAATTGGAGAGTAGTTGTATGCGATAGGCTGTAGTTATGTGCTGAAGGTTAGTGATGTATTGATAAGCTATGCGATGGGCAGTAGCTATGCGCTGAAGGTTTGCTATGAAGGTTCATTGTGCTGATCAAGAAGTCCTCGAGTATGGTATAGCATGTGCGGGAGAGGCCGTTAAGCATTAAAAGTTGCTGTAATTGGAAATAATTGTTATGCGATGAAAGATTGTTATGCGTTGGCGAGGGGACGCGTTGAGAAGCCGAAGTTCATAATAGTTAAGGATTGAGAAACAACTTTAACTTAGAAATGGTTTTATGAGCTAACCAAAAAAAAGACTAAGATTAAGCGTTGGATGTGCTATAGAGATGAAAGCAAACCTAAAAGAAGGAAACAAGAGATGGATGAATATTAGAATAATTGCTGAGGAAACAGCTAAGTATGAGTGAAGTAAAAAGGAAAAACTGGAAGCAAAGCTTTGGGTATACCTAATGGACGCATAGAAGGATGACCACAAAATCCATAAGGTTTAATAAGATGCTCATAGCTGGGTTTAAGCTATACACCTTGGTAGTATCGCAATGTATAGAACGTTAAGAAAATATTTACTAATGGCCAGGAGTGAAAAGGGAAATAGCAGAGTGCGTGATAAAGTGTTTGATTGGTCTGTAGGTAAAGCTTGAATAGCAAAGATACTAAACTCATTTTCTATTCTTAAGTGGAAATGATGGTTTTCTTCTTTGGATTACCAAGAGTGTCCGCAAATGTTGACGGAAATTTGGGTAATTGGTGAAAGGTTGACGAAAAGAGAGCATTTCTTGCCTGTTAAAGAAACATATACACTGGATAGAATGATACGGATGCATGTGAATAAGTTCTAAGTTTTGGAAAAGTTACAACAGGCTTTAGGAACGAAGTTGCAGTTCAGTATTGTGTTTAAGGACCAAAATATGTTTTATGTTTTAAGGAATATGTCCCTGATCCTACTCATATACTTAAGGTGCAACCGATGAAGCTAAGAGAAGAGTTAAGTTATGAGAAGGAATTGATTCAAATGTTCATTTGATGAGAAGGAGTAAGTATTAAGAAGTAAGTTGAATTCGTTGGTCTAAAATTTGTGGGAAAAAAAATCATGGTGAAGAAGAAGCTATTTGGGAAGCCAAGTCCAAGGAACAAATGATTAAACAGTGTCCACAATTGTCCCCGAGAGACTAACAACCTACAGAATTTTCAGGACAAAATGTGAAATTCTTATAAGGAAGTGGTAAGTTGGCAAGTAAGTAGTCGGGTAATTAGAAATGATGGCCGGAAGTTCTTGAGTTTAAGTGTCCATGCGTTGGTGGAGTGAAATAAGAAGTCCATAAGAGTGAGCATGGGTAATAACTGAAAATAGGAAAGAATTGCGTAGCCAAGTTTAAGCGTAAAGGATGAAGTGTTGGCTGGTTGAAGCATGCGTTCAAGGAGTTGAGCAAGTGTAAATGTTTGAGGCTATGCGTTGATGAGATTGTTGGACCAGCAGACATGCGTTGGTTGAGATCGGTAAAAGGTATGTGTGACAACATAGCCTAACTCTTCTTGCTTCTCTTTTGGATGCATCGACCTCTCTTGGACGCAAGGTCCAACTTGAACGTAGCGTTCACCTTGAACGCAAGGAGATAGCTTTCTCCGGCTTCCTCTGAGGAACTCCCACTTTTTGAATCCTTCCTCCTGCTCTTCTTCTCTCAAGGTCCTATTTATAGCTTTGGAATAGAGTGCTTTCCATCTCACATCTCTTTTCTTTTTGCCACTTATTTGCCAGCTGTCACACTGCATGACATATCCAACATGCAATCCTGACACCTCCTACTTCTAAGGTATTAAGTCCAAATGAACCCATGCAACCTTTACCAACTCATCTTATGTATCAAATTTAGTCCAATATACAAACTATTCCTTCAACATTGTGTTCTCTATGCGTTCATATAATCCTCTTCCAGGTTTTAGTTTCTTTACTCCCTTTCCTTACTCTCGGCCATACTATCTTTTGACCCCATTTCTCCACCGCATACTGTTGTTGGATTTCTATTCGATTTAAACTGAGTTTCATAGCTTGTTGCACAAAAATAGATATTATAATTTCCGTACAAAGATGCGTCGAGAATTACTCAAGTATGATCATGATTAAGCAAGCTTTCCTATAAAAAGCCCAAGTATAAGCTCTTATAGGTTTCCTGGTGAGTACAGGGTCGAACGCAGAGATTTTTAATAACTAGGCATTGAGAATAGATGCATGACTATACGGTGAACTATACATGTAATATGTGCATGTGTCGGTTGTATGTATCTAAAACTATACATAAAGAATGAATAAAAAATTTCCTACAACTAACAATGAGTTGGGCGCGGCGATGGTTAGTCAAATGTCTTTTAGTGCCAGATAGCATGCGTTGAGAATGAATGTGATGGACAAATGAGCATGCAGCAGAAGTTAATTTGATCAATTTTCACTCTAAGATGCTCAATTTAGATGATTAAACATGCAATTAAGAAGAAAAACCAAAGTTTCAAGAACACTTACCCTTGAAGCTCCAAATTCTTCTTCGATTCTTGATGAATTTCAGCACCACTTGGTTGTAGACCACCACAAGAGTCTTCTCTACTATTCTCTAGGCTTAGATTGGATGGTGGGATCCAAATTTGTGGTGAATTTGAGAAAGAATGAAGGTTGGGAAGAAGATGAACAATGGATAGAATTTTGCAAAATTAACCCTCACAAAATTATTCACCCTTTTTTATGTCAAAATGATCTCTATTTATTAAAGAATAACATGCAATCCAATTGCATCAAAATTTGACAACACAAAATGGTTAATTTGTTGGTTAATTGTGAAGAAGACAACCAAGCTCCTAGCTTAGTTAGTGGGAAAATCCAATCTTCAAAAATCAATTTTAAAATCAATTTTCAATGAATTTCCAAAATTGAATTAAAATTGATTTTTAATTTCAAAAAGATAATTACATAATTAAATAAAAAATAATTTAATATTTAATTAATTAAATATTATTATTTTAATATTAAATAATAAAATAATATTATTTTTCCCACTTGTCCCGATTTTTCTAAAAAAAACCGATATGAATCCCTATTCATATGATTAATATTTAAATTATATTTAAATATTATAATTAACTCTATTTGTACGTTTAATTCGTAATTAAACGCCGATATATCGTATATATCTAACTTTCATTCCTTAAGTCAAGATTTGAACGATTCAAACTTATTCCCCACATTATCTAAGATTTTAGTCCATTTATGAGCTAGTAGAGGGACCTAATGGACCTACAGATCATGACCTCCAACGATCCGAGATTAACCGGCCAAACTCTTTAACCTAGTTAACCAACATTCGTTAACTAACGGGACACTCCACTAAAGCCCGTAGTTGCACTCTCCTCACTGTAGATATATTTGTGTCCATTTGATATAACCGTCATCGATAAGTCAATCCTTCACAGGTTGTTCATAACTTCAGCTAGGTCAAATACCGATTTATCTCTGAGTTACCTCTTTTCTCCTTAAGTACCATTGTCCCTCTAATGAACAATTAATTTAGGATCTAATCAAAAAAACCATTCCCTCTCGGGCCAGTGAGAGGATGGGGCCCCTTGTTCACGTCCTGAGAACAGCACTTAAGAGAACAACCTCTCTTCTATCCCTTAGCTGGGTAGGAGTGAATTCCGTTTTGCAAATTCTATGTTCCCAACTATCTACCTAGTCTTATCCCTGAAATAGGAGGAATGTTGAGCAGCGCTATTGAGCTTACTCTTACCTATGTAGATCAAGGGATAATTCTGAATAAATAGGAGTTCATAGATAGCTCAAGATTCAGATCAAGTTATCTAGGTCATCGATAAGTGAAATTAATCAGTGTTAATCGTAAACGGTGTTAATACGTAACAGTAATTATTTCAAGGTCAGTCTTACACAATCTCATTATGTAGAATACCCCCGCTCACATGTCTCTACATGATCAAATCAGAATCACTTCATTTATGACACTTTACAACATTTGTAACAATCATCAAGCGGGTCATATTCAATAGTATCTCCAGGAAGAGGTACCCAACCTAATCCATGTACTATAGACTATTGAGGCTACTTACTCGAACTTGATCCTGTTTATGTCTCCACATAAAGTCCAAGTACTCATAATAGTAGCCAAGGGTTCGTAATTTAATTGGATTTAGAGTTGATAAATAATTAATTCACTTGAATAACTTCATATGTACTAAAAATCACCTATTTAGAAAAACTACGAGTTTTAGGACATACAACCCAACAAACTCCCACTTGGACAAAAACTCCTAGTGGACAACAAAGTTGAGTACAGTAAGAGAAATCTAAATACAATAAACTAGGGCATCCCATACCCACAATTTCTCCCACTTGCCCTATTTATTCTACTCGTAATCCGAAACTCTTCAGGTGGCCCTCAAAAACAGTAGCCGGGAGGGCCTTTGTAAATGGATCAGCAATGTTGTGCTTAGATGCTATTTGTCTCACAATAACGTCTCCTCTCTGCACAATTTCTCTGATGAGATGGTATTTGCGCTCAATATGCTTTCCGCGCTTATGGCTTCTTGGTTCTTTGGAATTCGCTACTACCCCACTATTATCACAATGTAAAGTGATTGGTAAATGCATGTCTGGATCAATTTCCAGATCGTTGAGGAACTTCCTAAGCCATACTGCTTCTTTGGCTGCCTCGCATGCAGCAACATATTTCGCTTCCATTGTGGAGTCGGCAATGCAACTTTGCTTAATACTTCTCCACACTACTGCTCCTCCGTTAAGAGTGAATACCGATCCCGAAGTAGATCTTCTTGAGTCTATATCGGTTTGAAAATCGGAATCAGTGTATTCGGTAAGGATCAAATCCTTATTTCCATACACAAGCACGTAGTTCCTCGTTCTCCTTAGATACTTGAGGATATTCTTAACGGCAATCCAATGTGCAAACCCGGGATTGGACTGATACCTACTAACAATTCCTACTGCAAAACATATGTTTGGTCGTGTACATAGCATTGCATACATCAGACTCCCGACAGCTGATGCGTAGGGAACTCGTCTCATATCCTCAACCTCTTGAGGTGTTTTAGGACATTGTTCCTTTGACAAATGTATTCCATACCTAAAAGGTAGAAGACCTCTCTTGGAATCTTGCATCTTAAACCTAGACAACACTTTGTCTATATAAGATGCTTGAGACATAGCTAGCGTTCTATTCTTACGGTTCCGAACTATTTGGATCCCGAGAACATACTGAGCTTCTCCTATATCTTTCATTTGAAATTGAGTTGCTAGCCAATTCTTAATGTCAGTAAGATATCCTACATTATTCCCAATAAGTAAGATATCATCTACATATAGAACAAGAAATGCTACAGTGGAATTGATGATCCTTTTATATACACAAGGTTCATCAACGTTTTGTTCAAAGCCATAAGATTTGACTGCAGTATCAAATCTCATATTCCAAAATCTGGATGCTTGTTTTAATCCATAAATGGATTTATTCAGCTTGCAAACTTTTTGCTCCTGACCTTGTTCTATGAACCCTTCTGGTTGGACCATGTAGATGTTCTCTTCAAGATTGCCATTTAGGAAGGCAGTCTTGACATCCATTTGCCAAATTTCATAATTATAAAAAGTGGCAATGGATAAGAGTATCCTTATTGATTTTATCATAGCAACAGGTGAAAAGGTTTCTTCATAATCTACCCCCTCTACCTGGGTATAACCCTTTGCTACTAACCGGGCTTTATAGGTCTGTACCTTCCCCATATGGTCTCATTTACGTTTGTAAATCCATTTACAACCGATAGGTCTTACCTCATCAGGTTGATCTATAAGTTCCCAGACTGAATTGAAGTACATAGACTCCATTTCGAGGTTCATGGCTTTGATTCACTGATCTCAATCAACATCATTCATTGCCTGTTTATAGGTCAATGGATCCTTTAAGCCATCATCAGGTATGGTGACTTCAGTTTTAGCTAAACCTAAATAGCGGTCGGGCTGTCTAACAACCCTCCCACTACGTCGAGGCTCTCTCAACTCTTGAGATGGACGTGACAGACTAGATGTGCTTGGTCTATCAACAACTCTTGTTGATTGGCCAGTTTGATCAGCAATTTTTTGTGATTTATCTGTAGCATCTTTTGAAATCTCTTCCAATACTAGTTTACTACGTGGTTTATGATCACGTATGTGGTCTTCCTCTAGGAATGTGGCATTTGTCGATACAATTACCTTTTCATCTTGAGGATCATAAAATAGATCACCTCTCGTTTCTTTAGGGTATCCTATAAATAGGCATAATTTTGAACGACGTTCCAATTTTTTAGGATTTTGCACCAACACATGTGCTGGGCAACCCCAGATCCGGAAGTGACGTAAACTAGCTTTATGCCCTGTCCATAACTCATAGGGTGTTTCTGAAACACTCTTAGAAGGAACATTATTCAAAATATAAACCGCGGTCTCCACTGCGAATCCCCAAAACGAGTTAGGCAACGATGCGTAACTCATCATCGAACGAACCATGTCCAACAAGGTTCTGTTTCTCCTTTCAGATACTCCGTTCTGCTGTGGCATACTAGGTGCAGAGAGTTGAGACTTAATTCCATGTTCTATCATATAGTCCTGGAATTTTAAGTCCATATATTCTCCACCTCGATCAGATCGAAGTGCTTTAATAGCTTTACCTAATTGGTTCTCAACCTCGGTCTTAAATTCCTTGAACTTTTCAAGGGTTTCAGATTTATGATGCATTAGGTAAATATAACCGTACCTTGAATAATCATCAATAAAGTTGATGAAATATTCATACCCTCCTCGAGCCCTTACATTCATTGGTTCACAAAGGTCCGAATGCACGAGTTCTAAGGGTTCTTTGGCTCGAAGACCTTTTCTAGTAAAAGATCTCTTTGTCATTTTTCCCTCGAGACAAGACTCACATGGTGGTAGAGAGTTATTTTCTAACTTGTTTAGAAGTCCGCTCTTAACCAATCTCTCAATCCTATTGAGATTAATGTGGCCAAGTCTTAAGTGCCAAAGATAGGTACTTTGAGAAACACGTCGTCGTTTTGTTTGAGTTTCGGCTGTTTTAAATATTTCAGTATTGTAAATAGCCTTAACTCTGGTTGGTTTTAACTTATATAAATTATTATTTAAGTTTGCAGAACAAATTTGTACACCTCTTTTAGTAATGAACGCTTCATTAATTTCAAAAGAAACTTTGTACATATGTTCAATCAAACAAGATAGATATTAAATTCCTCTTGCAAGAGGGTACATACAGAACACTTTCTAAGTATATATATCTATTTCCAAAAAATAATTTTACATCTCCCACTACCAAAGCTGAGATGAGCTCTCCTGATCCAACCCGGAGAGTTATCTCACCATATTCTAGTTGTTTCCAGGAACTAGTTTCCTGAAAAGAAGAACAAACATGATTAGTGGCCCCTGAATCCAGTATCCAAGTAGAATCATTATTCTCCACTATACATGTTTCTAGAACCATTAAATCGTATTTACCTTGATTCTCTTTTCCAGCCTTCTTATCGGCAAGGTACTTTGGGCAGTTCCTTTTCCAGTGCCCATCACCGCTGCAGTAGAAACATTTTTCTTTCTCTACAACAGACTTTTTGCCTTTTGCAGTAGTAGTAGGAGGTGTTTTCCCTTTCCCTTTTCCTTTCTTCTTCTTCTGAATACCTTTATTCTTTAGGATAGATTTATTTCCAGAGGTAGAGCCCTTTTGGAATCTCTTTTTTGAGGTAGTAGCAACATTTGCCTCTGCCTCGGAACCCTTATTTTTCAATAAGGACTGGTAAATCTGTAACTCATTAAAAAGGGTGGTAAGATTATAATCTATTTTGTTCATCATGGCGTTAGTTCTGAACTGGAAAAAACTCTTCGGAAGAGACTCCATGATGAATCCTACTTGGCTCTTCTCGTTCATGACAGCCCCGTTTACTTCCGCAATTTTGAAGTGGACCATCATGTCCAGAACATGTTCCCTAACGTTCGTTCCTTCTTTCATCCGGCAATTGTAAACATATTTGATAGCATCATGCATAGCTGAGGAGGACGGTTGTCCAAACAGAGCTTGCAGTGAGTCCATGATCTCCTTAGCAGTGACCATTTTTTCATGCTTTTTGGATAGTATATCTGATATACTTGCCAAAATATAGACTTTGGCTTTTTCATTAGCTTTGGTCCATCTGTCATGAACGTCCCGAACAGTTCGGTTCGCATTTTGAGCAGGGACTAAAGGACATTTCTCCGTTAAAACAAACCTCAGATCGTCGATAACTAGTATAGTGTTTAAATTAGATTTCCAAGTTCCATAGTTATCGTCGTTAAGTTTTTCCGAAGCTAATAGTTGAACTATAGATGTATTCATTAGTGGAAAAAATGAACAAATTAGTGAATGTACTCTAAATTTTAATCCAATTTATTTAGCAAGTAATAATGTACCCATATTTCATTATTTTATTTTGCAACGATACTTCAGTGAGTCAGACTGGCCCCTATCGAAGGGTAGTCGACCATTCCTTCACTGAATCAAGATACTCTTGACTAAATACTAATACCAAAATAACTCTTATTCTTATAGTATTTAGTTACTGTCTCATTGGTCAAGAACTTTACTAACACTTAGTAAGTCTTGTAAGTGTATACCTTCCATTTTCGAATCACAAAGATCAGAATCAAACAAGCCCTCGGAGGAGAAACAATTGCTTGAAAACGGACCTATGTAATTTTATCCATTTCTGGAGTTCACGGAGTTCCGAATCCCATGGTACAAACCCTCCGAAGGGATATGCGCCTATAAACGCCAAGCAGGTGCAACATAGGAATCTCACGGTGTGACCTAATGGAAGAGACCATAGGACATGTTGACACACACCCTTCACCCACTTACTATGAACTACTTCCCCTATTCACCTTGCTATTGACCCATGCAAACACTTTCCGAAGGGAGGTTGCCCAAATAGCAACTCGAAGCCGAGCATGGGATCTCACGTTGTGAACTCTTAGGGACGTGAGAGCTAATGATAACATATCGTATACATTATTAATCTCCCACTAAAGTATTGTAATTTTTAATTGGGTATTTACTTGGTTATATTCCGGCTAAATATATACAACCTAAGTCTAGGTGAACAATTCAAGTATAACATTTATACTGGTTTGTTTTAACCTATGATGTTTAAGTGATTTAAGCCAATTTAACTCACCTTACACCGCTCTCGCATGCTCATAAAATCGGGTTAACTCAACTCAGACGCCAACTCTATCCCCAGGTAGGAGGTGTTCCGTAAACCATCAACTTAAATACCTCCAGCCTTAGACAGGATTTTGTTAGGTGAGTTTTGTAAACACAATTTTACAAGATATCGACCTAATTTTAACTATTAAAAGAGGTTGATTTGAGTTGCACCGGTTTTACCCTAGGTGAGCATGCAATTATCTTTGTTATAGATTTTAAAATTCTAATTTATTTTATAACAATTATAAAATAAACAATTCAAAAAATCATAACATATATATACATTTCATCAATTAATATAACTAATTTATATTAATACTCATGAAATTAAAATAATCATGCATACTATATATTATAACATTTATAACATAAATAAAATGCATGAAACATGCTTATCCTATGGTGGGGATTTAAATCTATATGGCATACTATATGCATAAATAAATTTAAATTAATGGAACAGACATTCATAATGCATAAATAATTAAAACACACTAAATTGGACTAGTTTTGGCATTTTTTACAAACAAAAAACTAAATTATTACAATAATAATTTAAAAAAACTGCTCGAACAAGTCCCGAACACTTCGAACCAGCTTGAACCGGCTTGAAACACCTCGAAAACGGGCTGACCGGCTGAAAAAGGGTTGAACCGGTCAAACTTTGACTGAACCAGTCAAACTTTGACTGAACCGGTCAAACGTTGACTGAAACGGTCAAAGGTTGACCGGTCAACTTCATCATCTTCAATTTTGCACGGGAGGAAGAACAAGAAGAGAGAGAAAAAAAAACTGCTGCTTCTCTCTTTTCCTTCTTCATGAACACTTCTCGGTTTTCTTCAAAATTCGGCCAAATTACAACTCGATAAATCCCGAAAAAATTATAGACTCTTCCCGACTCATTAACGAGCAAAACACCCAGATTAATTACAATAATTGACCACAAATTGAAGGGTAAAAAAATGCCAAAACCAGAAAAACCAATTTAGCTCCCATAAACATTGAGTGAAATTAATTAGCTCTAATACCAATTGATGGACAAATGAGCATGCAGCAGAAGTTAATTTGATCAATTTTCACTCTAAGATGCTCAATTTAGATGATTAAACATGTAATTAAGAAGAAAAACCAAAGTTTCAAGAACACTTACCCTTGAAGCTCCAAATTCTCCTTCAATTCTTGATGAATTTCAGCACCACTTGGTTGTAGACCACCACAAGAGTCTTCTCTACTATTCTCTAGGCTTAGATTGGATGGTGGGATCCAAATTCGTGGTGAATTTAGAAAGAATGAAGGTTGGGAAGAAGATGAACAATGGATAGAATTTTGCAAAATTAACCCTTAATTTCACAAAATTCTTAACCCTTTTTTATGTCAAAATCATCTCTATTTATTAAAGAATAACATGCAATCCAATTGCATCAAAATTTGACAACACAAAATGGTTAATTTGTTGGTTAATTGTGAAGAAGACAACCAAGCTCCTAGCTTAGTTAGTGGGAAAATCCAATCTTCAAAAATCAATTTTAAAATCAATTTTCAATGAATTTCCAAAATTGAATTAAAATTGATTTTTAATTTCAAAAAGATAATCAAATAATTAAATAAAAAATAATTTAATATTTAATTAATTAAATATTATTATTTTAATATTAAATAATAAAATAATATTATTTTTCCCACTTGTCCCGATTTTTCTAAAAAAAACGGATATGAATCTCTATTCATATGATTAATATTTAAATTATATTTAAATATTATAATTAACTCTATTTGTATGTTTAATTCGTTATTAAACGCCGATATATTGTATATATCTAACTTTCATTCCTTAAGACAAGATTTGAACGATTCAAACTTATTCACCACATTATCTAAGATTTTAGTCCATTTATGAGCTAGTAGAGGGACCTAATGGACCTACAGATCATGACCTCCAACGATCCGAGATTAACCGGCCAAACTCTTTAACCTAGTTAACCAACATTCGTTAACTAACGGGACACTCCACTAAAGCCCGTAGTTGCACTCTCCTCACTGTAGATATATTTGTGTCCATTTGATATAACCGTCATCGATAAGTCAATCCTTCACAGGTTGTTCATAACTTCAGCTAGGTCAAATACCGATTTACCTCTGAGTTACCTCTTTTCTCCTTAAGTACCATTGTCCCTCTAATGAACAATTAATTTAGGATCTAATCAAAAAAACCATTCCCTCTCGGGCCAGTGAGAGGATGGGGCCCCTTGTTCAAGTCCTGAGAACAGCACTTAAGAGAACAACCTCTCTTCTATCCCTTAGCTGGGTAGGAGTGAATTCCGTTTTGCAAATTCTATGTTCCCAACTATCTACCTAGTCTTATCCCTGGAATAGAAGGAATGTTGAGCAGCGCTATTGAGCTTACTCTTACCTATGTAGATCAAGGGATAGTTCTGAATAAATAGGAGTTCATAGATAGCTCAAGATTCAGATCAAGTTATCTAGGTCATCGATAAGTGAAATTAATCAGTGTTAATCGTAAACGGTGTTAATACGTAACAGTAATTATTTCAAGGTCAGTCTTATACAATCTCATTATGTAGAATACCCCCGCTCACATGTCTCTACATGGTCAAATCAGAATCACTTCATTTATGACATTTTACAACATTTGTAACAATCATGAAGCGGGTCGTATTCAATAGTGTCTCCAGGAAGAGGTACCCAACCTAATCCATGTACTATAGACTATTGAGGCTACTTACTCGAACTTGATCCTGTTTATGTCTCCACATAAAGTCCAAGTACTCATGATAGTAGCCAAGGGTTCGTAGTTTAATTGGATTTAGAGTTGATAAATAATTAATTCACTTGAATAACTTCATATGTACTAAAAATCACCTATTTATAAAAACTACGAGTTTTAGGACATACAACCCAACAGAATGGGACCATGCGATAAAAGTAGAGTTAACGCAGGGGCTAGTTGTTACTTAAGCATATCTGGGCATAATTACATACCTACAAACTGCGCTTGTGAATCCATCTCTCGATGTTTCGACGCCACATTAATCTTATCTCTAAGACGCATGGTAAGTTTGTGTTAGCAAAAGATGAACTATATCTCTGCACCTCATCTAGTTCTGATAAATGCTAAAGATTAACCATCCACTCTCTCAAGCAAGACAGTCGTGCTTGCCACTTTTGTTTGTCAGACAAAGTTATGCAAGCTAATGATATGCATTAATCAAGATGTAACATGCTTAATATTGCTTAAGAAAAACTAACTTCTAACATCTAACTCATTTAGCATTCAAACAACATGGTGTAAGGTATTTAATATGGAAATAAATGGAAGATAATCGTCAATCAAACTCATATTAAGAAAATAAACCATTCTCTCGAATATCATTAACAAAACATAAGTAAGAAGAAGGGAAATGGAGATAAAACAGAAGTGGAAGGCATCAAGCAGCCACTGGCAACGTCTTGCTTCATGGAGGCTTGAGATAGTTGCTATTTGATACATAAATTTCATAGGGTTAAGGTTCTCACTCACTGGGAGACGACTCTGAAAGTTCTCAGAATCCGTCTCTCAGAAGAGCTCGAAATGGAGGCTGGTTATGGTGGGGGAGAAATTGTGTAGAGATTTCACCTCTTGAACTCGTTTCTCTCTTTTCTTCCCCCCCCCCCCTCCCCCTCGAATGGAGAAGCTTTGGGTTACTTATAGGCGTCGAAAAGTTGAAACTCATGATGACCTAACACATTTGCATTAAATTTCCTGCGCTGCTGCGTAGACTTTTTACATTGTCGGCCCATTTGTTATGCCATGATCTGATAAAGTGTTGTCCTTTTTCATGACGACATGACAGCTTTTTGCCCATGCGTCTGTATCTACTTTTTCTCAACACATGGTCTCAACGCATGGCCTCGACGCATGGGTTTCCATTTATTCTCGCAGTAGCTTCGTCTCTAGTACTTGGTTATTTGTACTTTTCTTCTTAACCCTGCGTTAAGAACAGAAAAGCTCATACTTTTTCAGGTATTTCTTTTGTAAATAGTGCAACGCATGGTAATACATTTTACATCATTCAACTACCAAAATCATGCGTTTAGTTCTAAAGTTACTCTAATTAATTCAAATAGTGATTATAATAACTTGTATTTCTACAAGTTATCACATACTACTAGGCGTCAATGTCTCAAATGCACACTACTATGCGTTTGTACCTTACTACATAATACCATGCGTCCAACTTTCTTCCCTTATGTCAAGTCTTAGCTACAAGTCCTTCTCTTGTGTGATCACACATCCGACGATGTGGTTTACCCTTGATAACCAAATCCAACTCAAGCCCTTCCTTTATGCGTTTGTACTCTTTGCGTTTACCTTTACTTCGTTCTGCGTCCATGACCTTCCTCCTATCCTTGAGGATTCCTTAATTATCCCTCTATGCGTTCTTGTGTTGTAATCCAAGGTTATGCTTCCAACCTCTTCCTTATGTTTGACCATTTTCTCAACGATAAATTCTAGCATATATCCATCTCCAGCCTCCTTCCTTTAGGCTTACTTCTCAACCTTCTAACTTGTAAGCCCCATACTTAAACTTGTGAGAAAGCAAGATAAGAAGAGACCAAGAAATGGACGCTTTGGAAGGAGTAGTTGGCTGGAATGTGATAGGGGGCAGAAAAATGGCTAAGTATCAGCTATGCGTTGGTGACAACGTGCCTTGATGGAAGCAGTTTTGGCGTGGACGCAAAGGTGAGGGAAGACTATTAGGCGTTGAGGCCACGACGCGTTGAGGTCACAAGGCGTGGAGAGCCACCCTGCATCAAAGATTATCTTGCGACAGACGCATTGAAGGCTGTAGGGCGTTGAAAGTTAAAGGCCACGAGGAGTTGAGAGCTAATTTGCGATGAGACCACTATGCAGTGAACACTACCATGCGTCGAAAGTGGGTATGCGTTGGGCAAAGAAGGTTGGCCGAGAGAATAATGCGTTTGTTAACCATCTGGGGAAAGAGTTTTGAAAAAGTAACACCATCAGAGGCTGTGTGTTGCTGAAGCTAAACATAGAAGGTATGCGTTGAATAGATTGTAGTATAGTGTTGAAATGGAGATTAAGATGGTGGTATATATATAAGTGGATCCAGAATTCAATTGTTTTGATTACATTTCAGAGCTCGAGTTGGGTCCATTTTGAAGCTAAACATCGAAGGGAGGTAGAAGAAGATGTTCATGTCGATTTGGAGTGGAAATCTCATCGTAACCGTGGAGGAAACTTGAGCTGGGCAGAGGACTCAGCTGGTGTAGCTCTCTTAGAGTAACGTTCAGTTTTGGAGGAAGAACGAACTGAGGAAACGGTGGTTAGGGCCGGAACTTCTGAGGTTAGTAAGTTAACTCGATTTTTAGCAAGTTTTATGAAGGGTGCTTGAGCTGAACTTATATTAATGTGTGTCAAACTTCAGATAGAAGAGAGTGGTGCTGAATTTGCCGGATGATTAGGAGCAACCTAGAGTTGTTGAAGGATATGCCCTAAACGGAGAGGATATGAGGATATTCTTCATGAAATTTTGAGGTAAGATGAAGGACTTACACCTTAATAAGTTTGTAGAAGGAAGTAAGTTTTGAAATTGGCCAGAATGTGATGTTTAGCAGGTTGAAGAAGGAAGAGGAAAGGAATAAGGAAATTGTTCTGCTGCAGCGGAAGTATCGCTGAGAGAGCAAGAGACAGGACAGTGAAACAAGTATCGCTGTAACGCAAGAGGAGCTTTGCGTCTCACAATTCTCACTGAAGTCTCGCTGGGTGTCGCTCCTCAGGTAGTCTCGCTAGTTACGTTCAACCTAGTATCGCTGGTGCAGTAATATGTAATGAGTTTCGCTAGTAGTCTTTAGTTGTCTAAGGAGTAACGCTATTTATGAGTATTAAGGAAAAGGAAGATTACTGAAAACTGAACGTGAGAAATGTGTATTTTCAGGCCAGGAAGAGCTCGGGGAGGCTTATAATTCACTTAGAGCCGAGACAAGTTGTGAGTGACCTTTTACTATATTTTGTGGTTACTTTTAGTATAATTATTTGGTAAGAAATTATTGTACTTTGTAGTATTCATAGTAAGTATGTTATGCCAGCAAGTTAAAAGGAAACTAACTTTATTGTCTAAATGTAAATATGGCTGAGGGACCTTATGGTGAAAGCCTAAGTGAATGTAAACATGAAATTCAGTGCTGAGGGACCTCGTGTGAAAGCACTTGAATAGTTAAGTGGAATGGATTTCAATGCTGAGGGACTTTGAGTGAAAGCATGTAGAAATCCATCACATATTAGCTCGTGCTGAGGGACCATGAGTGAAGGCACTTAAGCGGAGATTGAATTGGTTACCAGTGCTGAGGGACTTCGTGTGAAGGCACATGGTAATGTAGACATAATCGAATACGATGCTGAGGGACAGAATGTGGAGGCATTTGATAGTTGCAAATCCATGGAACATGATGATTAGACATTTATATGTGATTAGAAATGAGAATTTGTACTGAAATATGATAGAGTTAAGTTGTGTTTTGTCACAACATTAGTTAGTTATTTACCATGGGGTAATAAGGATATTGATACGGGTGAGATCAAAAGCATAAGAAGTTTAGAAACTATCTGAAATGCGAAATGTAATGGTTACTAATGGTTATGCTAGTTCATGTTTGTTAGTGATAGTTGAATGAATTTAGTCACTCACTGGGCTTTATGCTCACTCAATTTGTTTGTTTGTTTGTCGTTTCAGGTAGCGAGCGTGTCCGGGACGCCTAGCCTACAGAAGTATCTCGTCTGGGCCTATCTTGAAGCAAACCTTTGGGACAGTTGTTAATATTTAGTTTGTGCCCATGTTTTGTAATGTACATGTTCCTTATGAGTGTTGGGAGAATTGTTCTGTATCACACACATATATATACAAAGAATACTTGTCGAGAGATTGTATGTTCTTAAATATTTTAATAGCAATGGTGTTTCTATTTGAGATTTATCTGGTATCTACTTTCAATATGTTATATAGAAAGTGCAGATTCACACTCACTCCTAGGTATAAGGTGTATCTGGGATGGGGTGTGACATAACTTATCCAATTTAAAATCTTCCTTAATGGAAGTCATGCATTTACCTTAAATTATCATAGCATCTTTCCTCGATTTCACCTTTTGCGTTTTATCCTTCCTTTAGATTTCCTTCCAACGCATCACTGCTCAATTTTAGTCCTTACTCATACGTCCTACTTAAGCCAAGCTTACATCTCGTTCCTTAATTACCTCCTATGCGTCGTTTCTCTTCTTTCCCTTTAAGCTCTCGGGTTACTTCTTATGCGTTCACCTTTATCATGTGTTTCCTTAGTCTTGACCATGCATCCAACATGTTCTCTTACTAGATATGCGTCCAACTCAATTTAACTCCCAGCTATACTTTTTAACTCTTCCCATCACTTGATGAGATTTCCTTTCTTTCCTTAGATCTTACTTCCAAGCTCAAAGTCATAGTTGCATTCTCTTGGTCTGGTTATTCTACCTAGCAGAATTCTTAACTCCAAGAATTACTTTAATTCCAAGATCTAGAAATCACTCAACGCAACCTTTCAATCCAATCTTTCTAATTCAAACTTATCTACGGCTTATACTTACCTAACACTTGAGCACAAACCTCTCTTATCCTACTTATTTTCTTTATAGGCTCTTCAACGCATTGGTTTTAAAAATAGAGTGTGACAATGTCTATCGCTAAAGTGATAAATGTCTATCTGAGTCTATCGCGGTCTACCACAATAGAAAGTAAAAATTTGCTATATTTGTAATTATTTTAAATAGTTTCACCATATTTGAAAATATCTCTTTAAAAATCAATATGATATATTTTTTTGAAAAAAATGATGCATTTTACTCATAAAAAATAGAAAATAGATTTGATTAGGTGAAAAATAAATAAATATATAAAATAAATATTTTTTAAAATATAAAATTGAAAACTAAATCTTAATTAAAATTCTATTGATTTTTGTAGAATCAAAAGGTTAGTAGAATATTGCAGTGAAATTAACGTGTTTTTACAATATAATTTTAATCGATTTAATTTAAATTTGCTTAACCAAAAGGAAAAGATGATTAAGATTTTTTTGCTATTTGGCACCATTGCGGCAATGCCAAACATAGCCTATAGCCTAGATCTGATGAAAGAAATAGTAGAATGAATAAATAAATATTTTAAAATTAAAATATTTAAAATATTTTAAAATTTTAAAAAAAGAAGTCGGTGGGAATTTGTGGTGTGAATGAGGGGCCGGGTGCGGTGAATGGTCGGAATAAGGAATGAAGAGAGAAAATTACAGAAAATGCTATTTCAATTGAATCTATGTATCTGGAAAGAGGTGTGTCGGTGAAATGTTGTTGGGAACCAACGAAAAAGGATATTTTTGGTATTTTTGCCACATGCTGCAAAACAGTCTTTCTCTTTCAAATCACGTCTCCAAAAGTTAGTTTATGTTACATCTCAGCCACCCAACAGCACATGGAGCGCTGAAATGTATTCTTGAAGTTATCAATTTTTTTAAAGAAAGTTAGATTTAATTTATATTTAGGGCTAGTTCGAGAGATTGGAATGTAATCGATTGTAATTCTAAGTCTATGTTTGGATTTAGAACTTTAGACTTTGTTTGTAATTTCAACCAAACTTTCTTTCCTATTATTTTCACACCTTACGATTCTATTTCAAATTCGATTTTAACCTTTGAGCGTAATCTGATTATTTGTAATCCTAATTACATTCCAACCTTCTAAAGTTCGAATTAGTTTAATGTTCAAATTTCTAGTAATTTTCTTACCATTTTAATGTTTTTTCTTTAGCATTTAAAGTTTGAATTAATTTTTATTTGGACCTTTTAAATTTCCATAATTCTCCATTTTTGTTTTTGAAGTTTTAATTTTGTTTTCACTTATCCCCATGGTTGCGAATCTACATTTTTGTTCTTAAGGTTGGAATTTATTTTTTACATGACCTTTGAAGTTTGAACTAGGTTGATCATTAGTTGACTTGATTAAAATATAAATAGAAATTGGCATAATGACCTAGCAATTAATGTGACAACATAGCCATCTTCAAGCCCATAGAAAGGTATGAGGGTTTGCCTCAGTTATTTCTGGGTTAGGTGTGCCTCAGCTTCTCTTTCTTCCATCTCTAAAGAAGTTGATAGGTTGGAATTTTTTTTTTTTTTGTCCTCAGTTATTTTTCAGAGGGTGTGGGTTGTAATTGAGTTGTTTATGAATGTTCTCTTTTTAGAAAGGAATGATAAAAAAAAAATATCTCATAGAAAGGTATAAGTGTCCTTTTTGAAGTCTTCAATTAAAGGTGTATTTGCATCTCCTTTTTAAGTGTCTTTTTTTGTTTTTTAGGATTTCTTGCATATTTGACAAAATAAGTTTACAAAATTAGGCCCATAGCTCAAACTTATAATTTTTGCAAAAATAGCATAAAACAAGCTCAATCCACGTGATACACCTAATACACCTAATATACTTGATATCCTTGATACACCTAATACACCTAATATACTTCTTCCTCTTCTTCATCTCAATGCATAATGCCCTCTAAACTGGCCAAAATTTGGCTAACTTCACAAGCCTAGGTTTTCTGCCTCAAAAATTTTCACAAGTATCCTTTCTTTATGTCTCTTTAGCAACTAGGTCAAACGTTAGGGTGTCACATAAACAATGAAGCCTCAGCCTCTCGCTAGCCCAAGAGTGATTAGTTTATAGTTGGAATATAAACTGTTTGTTCATTAGAGGGATCAATGGTACTTAAGGAGTTAGATGTAACTATATCTTTGATGTAACTACAGGGGTAAAATGGTAATTTGACCCAGCTATAGTTAGGGGCAATTTGTAAAAGGTCGATTTACTATTGAATGGTTATATCTGTGGTCACAAAAATAATATATATAGTTCGCAGAGTGTAGTTGTGAGTCTTTAGTAGAGTGGCCTGCAGTTAATGAATATTGATTAAATTAATTAAAGAGTTTAATTAATTAATCTCATATCATTAGAGCTCTAATCTATAGGTCCATAATGTTGGGTTTTATGTCCTAAAACTCGTGGTTTGTAAAATTCTAAACATATTTTATTTTCAATAAAGTTGATATTGAAATTTGTTCAATCAATCGGAGACGATTATGGCTTAATCCATAATTTGGGCTATTTATAGACGATTATGGCTTGAATGGAGAAGTTTTATGTCCTGTGAGAAAGATTTTGAGAATTCTCAAAATCGTCTCCCAGTGAGTGAGAATCTTCACCCTATGCCATTTATGTATCAGATAGCTACCATCTCAAGCCTCCATGAAGCAAGACGTTGCCAGTGGCAACTTGACGTCTTCCATTTCTGTTTTATCTCCATTTCCCTCCTTCTTACTTATGTTTTGTTAATGACATTCGAGAGAATTGTTTATTTTCTTAATATAAGTTCGATTGAAGATTATCTTCCATTTATTTCCATATTGAATACTTTACACCATGTGTTTGCATATTAAATGAGTTAGATGTCAGAAGCTAGTTTTTTTTTATCTTAGGCAATACTAAGTATGTTACATCTTGATTAATGCATATCATTAACTTGCATAGCTTTGTCTGACAAACAAATGTAACAAGCACAACTGTCTAGTTTGAGAGAGTGGATGATTAATCTTTATCATTTATCAAGACTAGATAAGGTTCAGAGATGTAGTTCATCTTTTGCTAACGCAAACTTACCATGCGTCTTAGAGATAAGATTAATGTGGCGTCGAAACATCGAGAGATGGATTCACAAACTCAAAGTTTGTAGGTATGTAACTATACTATATGTTTAAGTAACAACTAGGTCCTGCGTTAACTCTATTTTTAACGCATGGTTCCACCGTCATTCTCAACGCATGCTATCTGACACTAAATGACATTTGACTAACCCTCGTCGCGTCCACCACATTGTTAGTTGTAAGAAATTTTATTCATTGTTTATGTGTAGTTTTAGGTACATATAACTCATAGTCTTGTAGAGTCACCGCATAGTCTTGTAGAGTCACCGCATAGTCTTGTATCTATTCTGAACGCCTAGTTATTACAAATCCCTGTGTTCGACCCTGGACTCATCAGGAAACCCATAAGAGCTTATACTTTGGTTTTTATAGGAAAACATGCTTATTAATGATCATACTTGAGTAATTCTCGATGCATCTTTGTACGGAAATTATAACATCTAATATACTTTGTGCAACAAGCTATGAAACTCATATCAAAGAAATATCCCAACAACAAGTTTTTGGCGCCGTTGTCGGGGATTTGAATTAATAATTTAGGCTTTGAGATTATTTTTTGATCTATGCAAAAATCTCTATCTTGGGCAGTACTGAGCGTTTTGCCGAAGACGTATCTGACAGTTTATGAGCAAGGAAGAACAACCTTCGTTCATTTCTGACCCTGAGATCGAGAGAACTTTTCGGAAAAGAAACAAGACTCACCAAAGATGGCGACAACTTTACAAAGAGAAGTAATTGGAAAATCAAGCCAACTAGCCTTTGAGAGCCAACAACAATGGGGCTAACATCAGACGACGAAGTAATGAGCAATGCATTACCCAAATTTTAGCAAATTGAACGTAGCGGTGACAGTCTCAAATTTTCTTCAGAAGAACATTTTCACAAGATTTGTGTTCGTTGAATTTGTTCATTAAATTTCTAATTAAATTGGATTGAGTTTCTTAGCTCGCTGCACAAAAATAGATTTGTCATTTCCGGACAAGGATGCGTTGAGAATTACTCTAGATGTGATCATGACTAAGCAAGTTTTCCTATAAAGACCCAAGTATAAGCATTTATAGGTTTCCTGGTGAGTCTAGGGTCGAACGCAGGGATTTGTAATAACTAGGCGTTGAGACTGAATGTATGACTATGCGGTGACCGTACATGTAAATATGTGCATTTGTTGATTATGTGTGTTTAAACTATACATAAAGAATGAAAAAAATTTCCTACTACTTATTAATGAAGTGGACGCGACGTTGGGTAGTCATATGCAAAACAATGCGCCAGATAGCATGCGTTGAGAATGAATGAAGCCATGCGATAGAGGTAGAGTTGAACGCAAGAGCTAGTTGTTACCTAAACTTTCTAAGTATAATTACATACCTACAAACTGCGTGTGTGAATCCATCTCTCGATGTTTCGACGCCATGTTTATCTTATCTCTAAGACGCATGGTAAGTTTGTGTTGCCAAAAGATGAACTACATCTCTGCACTCATCTAGTCTTAATTAATGCTAAAGATTAACTATCCACTCCCTCAAGCTCGATAGTCATGCTTACTACGTTTGTTTGTCAGACAAAGTTATGCAAGCTAAAGATGTGCATTAATCAAGATGTAACATACTCAGAATTGCTCAAGAAAAACTAACTTGTAACATTTAACTCATTTAGCATTTAGACAGCATGGTGTAAAGTATTTAATACAGAAATAGACGGAAGATGATAGTCAATCAAACTCATATTACGACAATAAATCATTTTCTCGAATGTCATTAACAAAATATAAGCAAGAAGGAGAGAAATGGAAATAAAATAGAGATGAAGGGCGTCAAGCCGCCACTGGCAACGTCTTGCTTCATGGAGGCTTGAGATGGTTGCTATCTGATACAAAGATTCCATAAGGTGAAAGGTTCTCACACACTGGGAGACGACTCTGAAGATGCTCAGAATCCTTCTCTCAGAAGAGTTCGAAATGGAGGCTGGTTATGGTGAGGGAGAAATAGTGCAGAGTTTTCGCCTCTTGAACTGGTCTCTCGTCCTCCTTTTCTTGTAGAAGCTTGTGAACTATTTATAGGCGTCAAAAAGTTGATATCATGATGACCTGACACCTTTGCATTAAATTTCAGCCACGCTGCATAGACTTTTCAGATTGTCAGCCTATTTGTTCTGCCATGATCTGATTGGGTGTTGTCCTTTTCCATAATGACATGACAACTGTTTGAGCATGCGTCTGTTTCTACTTTTCAGATTGTCAACGCATAGGCTCGACGCATGGTCTCAACGCATGGGCTCAGCGCATAGGCTCGACGCATGGGTTTCAACTTGTCCTCGCAGTAGCTTCGTCTCTTCGTACTTCTATTGTTTGCGCTTCTTTTCTTCTTAACCCTGCGTTAGGAACATAAAAGCTCATCGTTTTTCAGGTATTTTCCTTTGTAAGTAGTGCCAACGCATGGCGATACATTTTTCATCATTCAACTACCAAAATCATGCGTTTAACTCCAAAGTTACTCTAATTAAATCAAATAGTGACTATAATAACTTGTATTTCTATAAGCTATCACACCCCAAATTTGAGTTAATGTTTGTCCTCAAACATTTATTTGAAGATTTATTAAATTCTACAGCCCAAGTCTAAGTAAAAGCGCACCCTCTTGACATGCCTTCTAATCCTTGTCTATATCAACAATCAGATAACCATACCAAGCCCTTTTTCAATTGACACTTTGAAAGTACTTCTAATTTTTAGATGCGGCAAGCTTATTCCTCAAAAATACCCTTACTCATTTCCAGCCAATCTGATGTCCTTAATTTTAGCAATGTGCCTTGGAGTTCATTCATTCATAAAATTTCAAAATATATATTTTTTTTATAGTGGACTTGCGTTGATTTGGGCTATCTACCTTCGTTTTGACATACCAACGATGGGGTGCATGGAGGCAGCCAACATCGAGCAAATACCCTTTCACAATTCAGCACTTATCGCGTTCCTTTTTAGTTGCGTCGACAGTGGTACCGTTTATTTACTATGCGCTGATCTTGGACTCTCACCTTTGATTATGGGGTATTAAAGAGCCATTCTCAACTAAACTCTTAACATGCTAATTTTATGCGTTGTCAGCGGAGTTGTTTGTCCAAAGAAATTATTTATTTATTTATTTATTTTATTTATTATTTTTTTTTTTTTTGAATTCTGAACGCATGACTCAAACCTTTCTTACTCCCAAATTTGAAGGCAGCAAAGTCCTCATTGCTGAAATCGAGTAATGAGATTGCCTTAGAAAAATTTTGTAAAAGAGGTTTGAGGCAAAACTTGCAACGCATACTAACTCTTAGAAGTAATTTACCAAGTGTAATATCCTAAGGCTTGCAGGTCAATCCTCTTATTTCAATAAGTCTACAGGTGAAGCGCATAAATTTTATCATGGAGGTTGGATGCATGAACTAAAACAAGGCGGAGAGAATAATAAAGCAAGAAATAATTGAAAGTACAAACTAAAGAGAACAAAAAGATTCATGAAGATATAGCATTGATGCAAATTCACTATGCGTTGTACTAATTACAAAAAAAAAATTCAAAGGAATACATTAAAGAAAAGAAGGGAAAAATAAACCAAAAGAACACCCCCAAATTTAAGTACTCCCCGGGGCGTTGTCATTGTTGTCTGCAGGGGGAGGATTTGGATCGTTGAACTGTAGGGGTTGCTGAAGGGAAGGAGGGATAACTGGTGCTGGGATGCGTTGAACAAACACTTCATAAATATAATTCATCAAAGTGCTGAACTGTTCGTCCTGACGCGGAGCTTGGCGTTCAACAAAACTCCGAAACTCCGATTGTTGCTACGCCATTTGAGTCACTTGCTGACCCAATTGTGAAAGTTGTTGAGCCAATTCTTGTCGCCGCTTAAGACTTTCCATCTCCTTGCGCCGAATTTCATCCAGGTCTCCCATGATGGGGTGAAGGATCCCATCATCCAAATACCTCAGTAAATCATCCAAATTTAAATCCACAAACGGCAGCGGAGCAGAGGCGTGCCGCAAGTGATACGGTTCTTCTTGATGAGTGCTGGTAGTTGCTTCTGCCTGCGGTTGATTTGGGCCGGCAGAAGGTTCGGTAGTTGGTAGGGTTGGAAGATTGGAAAATTAAGGTTCATGACGAGGTGGTGAGAAGTGAAAGGGTGCTGACTCCTCAGGATCCAGAGTCAGGGTCGGCTCAATGGGTGGTGGTGGTGGTGGTGGAGTTGCCTCTCGGAAGGTGGATACTTGAGGCGGAAAGAGGGTTAACTCGAGGTGGGGCGAAGAAGGCAGCGACACTTCCTTCGACTCTTCGTTTAAATCAGCGATAGGAAGCTGAAGAGGCGTTGGAAGGCCACGTTGGGTGGTAGGGAGATGGGGTGGCTCATTTTGGATTTTAGGGGAAAGAGAAGGGGAAGTTGGTGGTGAAGAGGGCTCCTCAGTGATTGAGGCGATGAGAGGAGTATAAATGGTCAAGGCCTGGGTGTAGGCGTCGAGCTGAAGAGCTTCTTCGATTTCACCAGGTTGTGAACTCGACGCTTGAATCTCAAAATTTTTCTTGACCAGTTTCCTCTTCTTTGGTTGAGGAAGTTAGGGGGATGATGGTTCTTGTGACTTTGGCGGCCTCTTCTTTGAGTTGGCCGCGTCAAGTAGATGCGGTGAGTCTTTTAATATTCGTCTCAAACTTTGCGCTGAAAGGACACCGTTCACTGCTCTGACTGGCGCATCCTCCATGAATTGTGCATTGGCGCACAGTCTAGTCACAAGAAAGGGGAAGAATAACTAACCCCTTGGCTTGAAGAATAACCCCCGAATCTGTAGGGCAATGATGCATCCCACGTCCAGCTGAATTCCCCGTATGATACAGTAGATGACCATGGCCCGTCCTTTGAAATTGAGGCGTCATGCGTTGTGGGGAGCAGCGACCGCTTGATGAAATAAAGCCACAGGTTGGCCTCGACGATCAAGCAGTTAGGCGCCAATGACTGAATGCCCTTTGGGGAAGTGTTCCACTCTGAACCTGGTTTGGCGATGATTGTGAGCGCATCATTCATTTCGGCGTCTGTAGGCGTCGACATTATTCTGTTGCCTTCTGCCGCCGCGTTGTTGGGAAGATCAAACAACGCTTGATCTCTTGAGGCTCGGAGGAAATCACCTCATCTTCAACTTTGACCAAATGTGCCTTGCGGTGAATTGTTCCTTCGTAAAACGCCTCCACGGCGATCGGTTGGATGACTTGGCCACTTTCACAAAATTGCCTCCAACCCAATGCGTCGACTCCTTGTATGATGAAGGCGGGCAGCTCAATTGGCTCTGGAAAAAATCCCACTTCAGCGTAGAGCCCATTATACTATTTCTTTCTGCTCTTCGCCGCCTCCTTTGTTGGTTCCTCAACCAATTTTTCTTTTCCCTTATCATTCCTCTTCATGGGACTAGCAGGCGTTCTCCTTGCTCTGCCTGCGTCCACGTCCCTGAAAACAACTCCAGGTGCCTTAGCCACTGATAAGCACTTGAAAAGTGCTTATTATTCTCTCAAATTAAGGGAGTTTTATATTAGATTTCACTTGTTTGCTAGTGATTTTCAGGTTAAAACGAGGAAAATTAGATGAAACGACTGAAAGATCAAAACCAAGCAAGAATATGGAGAAAAAGTGCTGAAAAACGCATCCTTGCTTGAAACGCATGATGCGCCACGGCGCTAAGGCAACTCGGCGCTAAGGTTGAAACGCATCAACATGGACGCAGAGTAGCAACACGGCGCTGGGAAGGCGCTGCTTCGACGCATACTTGGTGAACGCAAGACAGCGTTGCGGCGCTAAAACCCGAGAGCAACTTAATTTTGGTCGCAACGCTAGCGCCGCGGCGCCAGCGTTAATTTAAACGCAAGTTTTGTATTTTAGGTTAAATTTTGGGCGGCCAAACTCTATAAATTTAGGGGTTTTCAGGAGCCAAAAGGGGGTAAGAAATATCAAAAAGATTAAGAAAGTTGCAGAACAAGAGAATGATCCGAAAAGGTGAGAATTAAGCTAGAGTTCCAAGAGTGAATTAGCCGCAAGGAAGAGGAAAAGAGTTCGAGATAGTTTTGGTGCCCTTCGAAGTCCGACGCAAGAGCCAAGGAGTTCGTGACGGTGCTGTCTCAATCAAGAACCTCTTTTCAGTAGAGTTTCCCTATTCTTTACACTCTTTCTTTGATTCTTTTTGATCAATATGTTGCTTTACGCTATGAGTGGCTAAACTCTTTGGTTTTAGGGTTTTTGATGAATTGTTTGTAAACTCATGATAATTTTGTAAACTCATGGTTTTGTTCAAATAAATATGCTTTTCATTGTTATTGTGTTTAATTCTTGAAGATTGGCCACCTTCACATGTTAGATTAGATGTATGAATGGAGAGATTATATGTTTAATTTGATCTATAACAATGAATCGTTGTTAATCTATCACGAGAGTAGTTAGGTTTACAATGAAAGTTGCTAAAGACTAGTTTTAATGCCATGTAATTTTGTATTGGTTTTAAGAGATTAACTATCAATCAAGTTGCATGAGAAAGAGTTGTCTTTGAGAGAAGATAACTTGGAATTAAGTTTCTAGACTTAGGCATAAGAATTAAATCCATGAAATCCATAATTTTGCATGATGAAACAAACAAGGATTTGAAACCCTAGAACTCTCTTTGACTCTTGCAATTCTCCCTTTGATATTTTCTTGCTTGATTTTTCTTTTTTCCTAAAAACAAAAGTTGAATTCCAATCCTCAAATAAAATTGATTCAATTCTAGAATAGCTAAATAACTTACACCTTCCCAATTGGATCTCTAGTGGAAACGATAATCGGACTTAACCGTTTTATATTATAACTTGACCCGTACACTTGCAGTTAACACACAAAAGTGGCACATCAAGTTTTTGGCGCCGTTGCCGGGGATCCAAAGAACGGTTTTTGTTATTTAATATTCATTAGAATTGATAGATCTTAATTTGAGGTGTATATTATTTGATTGTTTATTTGTTTTTATTTTTTTTATTTTTTATTTGATTGATTATTTATTTAGTTTATTGTATATAATTGTTTTGTATTTTATTTATTTTGTTAGTCTATGCCTTGCGATAATACTAACCTCCTCCCTTTTGATCCTGAGATTGAAAGGACGTGTAGAAGAAATTTAAGAGCTCAACTTAATCAAACTACGGAGATGGCGGAGGAGATACCTAAGGCAATTAGAGACTACTTTCAACCTACATTACCGGCAAGTCAACTCGGAATTATGAATGTGCCAATCAATGTCAACAATTTTGAGTTGAAACCGGGATTGATCCAAATGGCTAGAGAGCTAGCCTTTAGAAGAAGAACTAATGAAGATCCTCACAAGCACTTGTGATCCTTCTTGGAGATATGCGGAACGGTAAAAATGAATGGTGTTTCTAACGATGCAATTAAACTAAGATTGTTTCCTTTTTCTTTGCAGGACCGTGCTAAGGATTGGTTGGAAACCATCCCTCCGGATAGTATTACAACATGGGAGATCTTAGCTCAAGCTTTCTTGAACAAATACTTTCCACCGGCTAAATCTCAAAGACTAAGGACGGAGATTGGAACATTCCGCCAACTCGAGGATGAACAATTATATGAGGCTTGGGAGAGGTATAAGGATCTCTTGAGAAGGTGCCCTCAACAGGGGTATCCGGCTTGGTTGCAAATTCAACTTTTCTACAATGGATTGGCAAGCTCAACCAAATCCATCCTAGATGCAACTGCCGGAGGGTCAATTTTTTCAAAGAATGCTCAAGAAGCCTATACCATATTAGAAGATTTGGCCAATACATCCTACAATTGGCCATGTAAACGGTCTTCTTCAAACATCCCAAGAGCCGCCGGATTATATGAAGTTGATGAGGTAAATTCTCTTAAAGCTCAAATGGCTTCACTTACTAATGCTCTTTCTAAATTAACTGCAGGAGGCCAAGCTCAAAATCCACCATCTATAGCTTCTCTTGCCGCTTTGGCATCGGAAATGGGCGTTCATGGAGATAATGAGACGGGTAATTATGTTGAAAGAGGACATTATAGGAATTACCAACATCAACAACTTCCAACTCACTACCATCCTAGTTTGAGGAATCATGAAAATTTTTCTTATGCTAACAAAAGGAATGTTTTGCAAGGTTCTTTTGATTTATCCAATGTAGGTCCATCCCACACTGAAAAGAAGTCCAACTTAGAAGATTTAATGGTAGAGTTCATAAAAGAATCAAGAGGAAGGACAACCGCATTGGAAAGCATCGTACAAAGTCATGGTAAGGCCATTCAAAACATCGAGGTACAAATAAGCCAAATCGCCACTTCCCTTCAAACAATGGAAAAGAGAAAATTTCCTAGTTGTCTCGAGATAAATCCAAAAAAGGAGTGCAAGGCCATGACTTTAAGGAGTGGGAAGATGAGGATGAAGAGCAAGAGGTAGATGGCAATATCCAAGAGCCAATTCTAGAAGATGAACCAAAGATCCTAGAAAAGGAGGTAAAGGTAAAAGAGTCAACATCTTCAAGTAAGTCATCTAACCCTCTACCTCTTGTACCTAATACTATGCCATATCCTCAACGTTTTAAAAAGAAAGAAATTGACTCCCAATTTGCTAAATTTCTTGAATTATTTAAAAAGCTGCACATTAACATTCCATTTGCTGAGGCTTTAGAGCAAATGCCCAACTATGCGAAATTCATGAAAGATGTCTTATCTAAAAAGAAAAAGTTTGGGCAATATGAGATGATTAGCATGACTGAGGAATGCAGTGCAGTGTTACAAAAGAAGCTACCACAAAAGTTAAAAGATCCAGGGAGTTTTACTATACCTTGCACTATTGGTTCTTTAAATGTTACTAGAGCTCTTTGTGATCTGGGTGCTTCTATTAATTTAATGCCTTTATCTGTTTATAGGAAACTCAACATTGGAGAGGTGCAACCTACCACCATCACCCTGCAACTTGCTGACAGATCATTAGCTTATCCTAAAGGTATTGTTGAAGATGTATTAGTTAAAGTTGACAAATTTATCTTCCCTGCAGATTTTGTAGTATTGGACATGGAGGAGGACTCTGAGATTCCTATCATACTTGGGAGGCCATTCCTAGCAACTGGAGAGGCTATCATAGATGTCCAACAAGGGAAGTTGACTCTAAGGGTAAATGATGAAAATGTAGTATTTGATATTTACAAGTCCTTGAGTCACCATGATGAGAGTAGTCCTTGCCATGCTATAGACATAATTGATCATACTATTTATAAGCATGTAGAGGTTATGTTCGCTAATGATCATCTAGAACAAAGCATGATAGATGTTGAAAACGAAGATACAATCTTTGATGAAATAGCTTTTTATGCTAGGTGGTTAGATAGGTTGCCAATATGTTCTAAAATAGATGAACCTATACCTTTAGCTCCCTTGCATGTTGTGAATGATATTGAGAAGTCTAAGCTTGAATTAAAAGTATTACCTCTTCATTTAAAATATGCATTCTTAGATGATTTATCTTCTTTACCTGTTATAATATCTTCTGATCTTGATTCTGTGGAAGAAGAAAAATTATTGAAAGTATTGAGGGATCATAAATCTGCCATTGGTTGGTTTATTAAGGACCTTAAAGGTATTAGTCCGTCGGTCTATATGCACCGAATCTTGATGGAAGATACCTTTAAACCATCAATAGAGCACCAAAGGAGACTTAATCCCACCATGAAGGAGGTAGTTAAGAAAGAAGTGCTCAAGCTTTTGAATGCAGGAATCATATATGCCATATCTGACAGTCCATGGGTAAGTCCTGTTCAAGTGGTACCCAAGAAAGGTGGCATGACTGTGGTTAAAAATGAAAAAGATGAAATGATAGCCACTAGAACTGTGACAGGATGACGTGTATGCATTGATTATAGGAAGTTGAACAAAGCTACTAGAAAAGATCATTTTCCCCTTCCTTTTATTGATCAAATGCTTGATAGACTTGCAGGGTATTCTCATTATTGCTTTTTAGATGGATATTCAGGTTATAACCAAATTGTCATTGCTCCTGAGGATCAAGAAAAAACGATATTTACATATCCCTATGGGACATTTGCTTTTAAAAGAATGCCATTTGGTTTATGTAATGCCCCTGCTACTTTCCAACGTTGTATGATGTCTATTTTTCAGGGGCTCAATGAAGATATAATGGAGGTTTTTATGGATGATTTTTCTGTATTTGGGTCTTTATTTGATTCTTGTCTTGTTAATCTAACTCGTATTTTGCAGAGGTGCCAATATGCTAACCTTGTTCTAAACTGGGAGAAGTGTCACTTCATGGTGACGGAAGGCATCGTCCTGGGGCACAAAGTCTTTAAAAAAGGATTGGAGGTGGATAGGGCTAAAATAGTTGCTATTGAACAACTACCACCCCCCACCAATATGAAAGGAGTCAGAAGCTTCCTAGGGCATGCAGGATTTTACAGGAGATTTATTAAAGATTTTTCTAAAATTGCTAAACCCTCGGGTAATTTACTAGAAAAGGAAGCTAAATTTATTTTTGATGATGCATGTCTACTAGCTTTTAATACTCTGAAGGAAAGACTAATTGGTGCACCTATTATTGTTGTACCAGATTGGAGTCAATCTTTTGAGACCATGTGTGATGCTAGTGATTATGCTTTAGGAGCTGTTTTAGGCCAACGTAGAGATAACATGTTTAGGGCAATTTATTATGCTAGTAGGACTCTTGATAATACTCAACAGAAATACACTACTACTGAAAAAGAACTACTGGCTGTTGTGTTTGCCATTGATAAATTTAGATCATACTTGCTTGGCTCTAAAATAGTAGTGCATACTGACCATGCTTCTTTAAAGTACTTGTTTGTTAAGAAAGATTCTAAACCTAGCTAATGAGGTGGATATTATTGTTACAGGAATTTGACCTAGAAATCAAGGACAGGAAAGGATTTGAAAATGTGGTTGCAGACCACTTATCTAGAATTGAGAATGAGAAAGCTAAATCATGGCCCCCAATTGTTGAGAAGTTCCCTGATGAACAACTGTATCAGGTAAAAGATAGTTTGCCCTGGTTTGCTGACATAGTTAATTATCTTGCAGGAGGACATTTGCCACCTGACATGAACTATCAACAAAAGAAAAGATTCCTGCACAATGTTAAGTCTTACCATTGGGAGGACCCACTTCTCTACAAGGTTTGTGCTGACAATATGATAAGAAAGTGTGTACCTCAAGAGAAAGTGGTAAGTATTCTAAATTCATGTCATTCCTCCCCCTATGGAGGTCATTTTGGACCCACCAGAACTGCAGCTAAGGTACTTCAGTCAGGATTTTATTGGCCATCCCTTTTTAAAGACTGTTATACCTTTGTTAATTTATGTGATAGGTGCCAACGTACTGGCAATATTTCTAGACAACATGAGCTTCCAATGAAACCTATCTTAGAAGTGGAGTTATTTGATGTTTGGGGTATTGACTTTATGGGACCTTTTCCTATTTCTTCTAATGGCTACCTGTACATTCTAGTTGCAGTAGATTATGTATCTAAGTAGGTAGAAGCCATAGCTACTAGGACCAATGATGCTCGCACTGTTTTAAAATTCTTGCATAAAAACATTTTCACACGTTTTGGTACACCTAGAGCTATTATTAGTGATGAGGGCTCTCACTTTTGCAATAAACTATTTAAATCCATGATGCAAAAATATAATGTTAACCATAAAATTGCTATAGCTTATCATCCTCAAACTAATGGCCTTGTTGAGTTATCTAACAGGGAAATTAAACAAGTTTTGGAAAAGACAGTCAAGACAAATAGGAAGGATTGGGCCCTTAAGCTCGATGATGCACTGTGGGCCTACCGCACAGCTTTCAAAACCCCAATTGGTACTTCCCCGTATAGGTTGGTATTTGGAAAGGCTTGTCACTTACCGGTAGAGCTCGAGCATAGAGCTTATTTGGCCATCAAGAAGCTGAACATGGATTTCGAGAAAGCCGGTGAGAAACGCCTTTTATAACTCAATGAGATGGAGGAGTTCCGTGCTCAAGCTTATGAGAATGCCAAACTTTACAAAGAGCGCACTGCAAGATGGCATGACAAGAAGATCACATCACGAACCTTCCTTCAAGGACAAAGAGTATTACTTTTTAACTCACGTTTACGCTTGTTTCCAAGTAAGCTTAGGACACGATGGTCTGGACCCTTTGTTATTGTCAAGGTATCCCCACACGGAGCCGTGGAACTACAAGGTAACAATGGAACAACCTTCAAAGTGAATGGTCAACGATTAAAGCACTACATCGGTGATGAAGAACGCGGACTTGAGAACCTGACTTTCATTGCATGATCCAGTAGTCCCGTCTAGCTAGAAGACGTTAAACCAAGCGCTTATTGGGAGGCAACCGAATTTTATTGCTTTCTTTACTTTTGTTTATTTATTAAATTTTTTTAAAATCTTGGAGTCACTCATATGCTTTATTTCTCAGGAACATAGCTCATCACACAAGTACTCCTTACACCAAGCCTGTTTGGTGGCTTCCCGCTTGCTCCCAGGCTTGCTCTTTCCTTGTTAGGAGTTTTTATGCATTGGGGTCAATGCATGATTCTATGTTTGGGGTGGGGTGTCTTTCGTACTTTTGTGTGTTTTCTTATCCTGCTATGCATGTTAGTGAAGGTTTTAATGATCATATGCATGTCAATTTTTTGAAACAATTTTTGAAAATTTTTTTTTTTTTGAAGATTTTGGAGCTTTCAAAGTTAATGGGAATGTTGTTTGTGGTTGTGTGCCTTGATGTTGATTGCCCATGATGAGATTCGAATTTGCATGATAGATGACTTATTGTGGAAATAGAATAACACTATCTTGAGTTAAATTTATTTAAGTCCCTCTTAAAATCTCTCATATTCTTGAGCACGTAGCCACTTCTATTTAGAATCTTTAACTGAAAAAAGGATTAAGTTGGGTGTATTTGGTTGTCACTTCGAAAGGCCCCACCGGTTAGGGAGTGGAAATGCATGATAACTTGTAATCTTAGATTAAGGAAAAAGAAAAGAGTATACATGCCTTGAGAAAAGAAAGAGTGTACACAAAATATATGAGCTTTATTTGTCTATTTTTTTTTAAATGTTAAACTTGTAATGAGTATGCATGGATAGGGGTAAAAAGAGCTGCTTTTGCTGTGATCAGTAAGGACGCCTGGGAATTGACTAGGTACGAGTCCCTACAGTGGATGTGTGAAAGCTAGTGCCTCTAGGCAAAAGAATGCAAGTTTGGGCCCATGAAAAAAATATATGATTGAAAGGCACCTTAGTGGACATATTACTCAATTGAATGCATGAAAGCTTGAAGATTGGTGCATGAGCTAGAGTAGGGGGAAAACTAAAGAAACTCTCTTAAGTCCTAATTTGAGTTCTAGTATTTTAAATTGAAGGAGGTTTGCGCACACACACATGGGAGATAACAAGATTTGGCCTTGAATAATTATAACAATATAGATATGCTTGCATGTTTCTACTTAAGCTCTGAATGCTATTCTCTGAGACATGAGTCAATATGTTGAGTTTTTGATTCTTTTTGATCAATATGTTGCTTTACGCTATGAGTGGCTAAACTCTTTGGTTTTAGGGTTTTTGATGAATTGTTTATAAACTCATGATAATTTTGTAAACTCATGGTTTTGTTCAAATAAATATGCTTTTCATTGTTATTGTGTTTAATTCTTGAAGATTGGCCACCTTCACATGTTAGATTAGATGTATGAATGGAGAGATTATATGTTTAATTTTATCTATAACAATGAATCGTTGTTAATCTATCACGAGAGTAGTTAGGTTTATAATGAAAGTTGCTAAAGACTAGTTTTAATGCCATGTAATTTTGTATTAGTTTTAAGAGATTAACTATCAATCAAGTTGCATGAGAAAGAGTTGTCTTTGAGAGAAGATAACTTGGAATTAAGTTTCTAGACGTAGGCATAAGAATTAAATCCATGAAATCCATAATTTTGCATGATGAAACAAACAAGGATTTGAAACCCTAGAACTCTCTTTGACTCTTGCAATTCTCCCTTTGATATTTTCTTGCTTGATTTTTCTTTTTTCCCAAAAACAAAAGTTGAATTCCAATCCTCAAATAAAATTGATTCAATTCTAGAATAGCTAAATAACTTACACCTTCCCAATTGGATCTCTAGTGGAAACGATACTCGGACTTAACCGTTTTATATTATAACTTGACCCGTACACTTCGGTTAACACACAAAAGTGGCACATCAGCCACCTCATTCTTCTTCTTTTTCTCCGGTAGCTTCTCCTTGGTGAACACTGCCTCTCTTTCTTTCTTCTTCTCCTCCTTTATCTTTTTTATATTTTTCTTGATGCGTTCAGCTTTCGGTGGCTTCTCCGCATCACTCACTTCCAACTCTACTTCTAACTCCGTTGTAATCTCTGCTATGCGACGGAGAAACTCGGCTTTTCTCACGGTCTTATCAAGAGTTTGTTCACTAGCCGCTATTTCCTCTTTTCTTTTCTTCTTTGCAGCGAGAAACGACTTCGTCTTTTCCTTCATCTTTTTAATGTCGTCTATTAGCTTCTTAGACTTCTCTGCCGCTTTCGCTGCTAGCCGTTCAACAGGTGATGCGGCGACCGATGATGCGATAGCCTCGGATGTCCCCGCGTCCTTTCCTTTTTCATTTTTCCTTCTTAGCGGAAGGACATCTTCCTCGGCTTCTTCTTCCCTGGCCCTGACTGGCTTGATTTTATTTTCCTTGGTGGACTTCTTCTTTTCCACCGCCGCTATTACCTTGTCAATAGGTCTTTCATCAGAGTCCGACTCCTCAAGACCACTTATCGCAGGGACTGACACACGCGATTCGTTCTTCGTCCTCTGGTCGACCAACCCGTCCAACCAGTCATCGTCTTCTTCATCGATGGTGTCTAGAATATCTCCGAAGACGGTGGATTCGTCATTCCTCCCCACCTTTTGAGCTTCAGACAGGTCCCTGGAGCGTGGCGGAGATGAGGATGTCGCTTCCAACTCAGGACTGTTGGGGCAAATAATGGCGAGAGGTTCAAGTGTGGTGGAGGTAGTGGACAGATTCCGACTACCCTGCCTCGAGGATGAGACCATAGGTTTAGGGCTTTTGGAGGAAGTGGGTTTCTGGGAAGCCATGGGTATGGTATTGGTGAAAAGAGAGAAAAATAGGTGAGAATCGGAAGAGATTTTAAAAACAGACCGGAAATTGTGCCGAAAATCTGAGAATTTGGAGAGATATGGAAGCGTAACCTAGAAAAGGGGTGAAGAGGGGTTTATAAAGGGTTTTTGGCTGAGCGCGTGGGTTATCGGCTCGATGTGTGACATCATAGCCGCATTAAATGGTCTGACGTCTGTCGATATCAGCCGACTTAAGCGCCGTCAGCCTTTTCGAATTCTTGATCTGAGCGATCTGACAGAATCGCTTCAGATTCCCCTTTAGGCGTTGGGATAATTCTATCGCATCGTTTTAGATGTCGACGCCTTGTAGTTCAGTTTTCACTCAACGCAAGATAATAGATACCCCCAAACAAAATTTTTCAAAGTACATATATAAAAAAATAAAATCAAATAAAATCAAATAAAATCAAATCAAATCAAATCAAATAAAAAAAATAAATTAAGAAAAATAAAATCAACTCAAATAAAATGACGAAAAGAAAGGGAGAAATGAAACAATGCGATAAGAATTTGAAATAATGCGATAAGAAATAAAACGATGCAATGAGAAAAAAAAAAAAAAGAAAAAAGTTAGGATGCGTCCCTGGGATATAAATGCTTGTTGTCAACGCAGGGCGCGTCCATCTTTTCCTCATTCGATCTTTGCTAGGTCAACCGTTACTTTGTCGCGTTCAAGGCAGTCTCCAAAATATGGTTTCACGCGCTGACCATTAACTTTGAATGCGTTGGTGCCGTCTTCATTCACCAGTTCTACGGCACCATGAGGAAAGATTTCCTTGATCACGAAGGGACCAGACCATCTTGTTTTCAATTTTCCTGGAAATAAACGCAATCTTGAGTTAAAAAGAAGGACCTTTTGACCTATATACAAAGATTTCTTACTGATGCGTTGATCGTGCCAATGCTTTGTTCGCTCCTTGTATATCTTTGTGTTCTCATAGGCTTGCGATCTCCATTCCTCCAGTTCATTGAATTGAAGTTGACGCACTTCTCCAACTGCTTTTAGGACCATGTTCAATCTTATGGCAGCCCACAATGCTTTATGTTCTAGCTCCAACGGCAGATGGCATGCCTTTCCAAAGACCAGCGCATACGGTGACATTTCGATAGGCGTTTTGAATGTTGTACAGTATGCCCATAACGCCTCGTTTAATTTGGACGCCCAGTCCTTTTAAGAGGTGTTAACTACTTTTTCCAAAATAGTTTTCAACTCTCTATTGGAAATTTATGCCTGCCCATTTGTCTTCATCGCTAATAAGGGCTCTTAGCGTTCCAAATCTCGTGAATATATTCTTCTGAAGAAAATTTGAGATTGTCCCCGCGTCATTTTGATACATAGTCCACAGCTACCAGTATGTAGATATGGTCGTTTGATGGCGGAAATGGGCCCATAAAATCAGTACCCCAAACGTCAAAGAGCTCAACTTCTAAGATAGAGGTAAGTGGCATTTCGTTCCGACTTGAGATATTTCCGATGCGTTGACATCTGTCGCATCTGATCGCATAGCGCTGGCGTCTCTAAAAAGAGTTGGCCAGAAGTATCCGCTTTGCAATACCTTGGCTGCAATTCGCTGTCCTCCAAAATGTCCTCCATAGGGGGAGTCATGACATTGAGATAGGATGCGTCGATACGAAGTCTCTGGGACATAAAGTCTGAAGATGTGATCCAGCCCCCTTTTGTAGAGCTAGGGCTCGTCCCAAAAATAAAACTTCGTGTCATGCATCAACTTCTTCTTTAGCTATGTGTTGAAGTCTTTGGGAAATTGCTTGCACACCAAAAAGTTGACAATGTCTGCATACCACGGCGCAGACTCTGTGACTTTTAGTACAGCTTCAACTGGAAAGCATGCGTTGACGTCCAGCTGTTTACCATCGTGTTCCATATTCTCAAGTCTTGAAAGATGATCTACCACGTTGTTCTCTGTTCCTTTTCGATCAACTATCTCTGCGTCAAACTCTTGAAGAAGTAGAACCCATCGGATAAGCCTCAGTGTTGTGGAATATTTTGTAGGTGTAAATTATCCTAACGCAAGGTGCTAAATGATGTGATTATGCGTTCAACATGTCATGCTTTGAACATGCTATGCGTCCTATTACTATGGGTTGAAAGTCTTGTCAAGTTTTCCTATCCTTTACCCAAGTATAAGCAAAGGAATAGGTGTTCTCGGTGAGTCTGAGGTCGAACACAGGGATTATATCGATTAAGTTTTTAGTTGGATTTCATGCGTTACAGTGGTAACCAATAAATAGTTCAGAGAGTTGTTTTTAATCTAAAGAAAGCGATTGTTTGTACACTAGACTAAAAATTGTGAAAGATGAAAAGCATGCAACACAGCAAGTTTAGCTAAAGATGTGTGTGAATGGATAAAGAAAGGGTTCAGGTTGATTAACATCGAACATCAGAAACACACAGTGGTATTCTATTCATACTTGCGACTCTTCTCCCGGTTGTCAGCCGCTATGCGTTATATGTGTATAACGCATAGGAGAGTGTTAAGAACCAAGGTTATCCCCATAGACAAGTAATACTACTTGACCCTTGTCAATTGAGTTCCACAATCACTTACCCTCTCGAGCAATTTGATTATTACTACTTATATCGATTTGTCAAATGGACATGAGCATCGGATTAAGCTCGCAATTGACAAGATAAAATAGTTACACTATGGTTCCTAGTTAGATGCTAACGCAACCCTAGACCCTTGAGTGATTAGTTACTCATGGGTTGAAAGTAAAAAGTGGAAAGTTTAGAGAAATGAGTAGACATGGAAGATAATTATATTGATGAAATGAGATACAATTTTCGTTAAGTTCAATGCATTGATACAAATCTAAAATTAAGATAGAACAATAAGAAAGAAAACAGGGAAGGCGTCAATGTCTTGAGTCGCCCGGATGGAAGCGTGAGGCTCTGCTGTGAAGTGATATGGCCTAGGGAAGACTCTTCTCTCTCGAGCTATTCGTCTCCGGCTGAAGTCTGAGAGAACTCTGCTGTCACTTATGGAGTTCTTCCGAGAATCAACAACCCTTCTCATCTCGTAGAGCTGCCCTTTTATAGATGATGCGTTCGCAATTAATGGCAAATCTGCTTGATTGGCGGCGAGATAGATACTATGCGTCCATCTCGCCTGATTGCGTGATTCTCGGGTCAATTAAGATCCACCACTTTGGCCACAAATCATGTTCGTCAATCATCCGTCAATCTCTCAAGATTCTGATTTAATTCTCAGCGCCTTGCATTAATGGTCGTCTATGCGTCCATGAATAGTTTGGCCGATGTGAACGCGGCGTAGGTTGCTAACGCGTAGTTATGTGTTAGAGTTGTTAACACATCGTCAGGTTGTTTGCGTTCCGTTCAGTTCATGCATCCACGAAGAACAGATTACTAACGCGTCGTCCTGTGTTAAGAAGTCATCAACCCATCGTTTGCATTCCTGCGTTAAAACATGCGTTTTAGGCTCAAAAGGTGGTAAAATCATTATCTTCATAAAAATACCACCGTTTGCATTCCTGTGATGATGACTTTCGACCCTAGAAGATATGCTCTGAATTTTTCCACAGCGAATACTACCGCCAACAACTCTTTCTCTATAGTGGTATAATTTGCTTGAGCTGGGTTAAAAGTTTTGCTAGCGTAAGCAATAGGGTGCAACATTCTGTCTCTGCGTTGAACCAACGCAGCGACCATTGCATAGTCGCTTGCATCACACATTAGCTCGAATGGCTGCGACCAGTCTGGGGCAATTAAAATTGGTGTTGACACCAGTGCTGCTTTCAGAGTCTCGAACGCCTTGAGGCATTCTTCATAAAAAATGTAGTGTTGATTTTGCTCCAGCAATGAGCTTAAAGGGCGTGCAATTTTTGAAAAGTCCTTGACGAACCTTCTATAAAAGCCTGCATGTCCCAAGAAGCTGCGAAGTGTCTTGACATTTATAGGCGGTGGGAGCTTTTCTACGGCTTCAATTTTGGCCTGATCGACTTCAAGGCCCTTCTTGGATATCTTGTGACCGAGGACAATTCCTTCATTCACCATAAAGTGACATTTTTCCCAATTTAGCACTAAGTTGGTGTCCTCGCATCTTTTCAATACTTTCTCTAGATTGGCTAAACATGCTTCAAACGAATTTCCAAAGACTGAAAAATTGTCCATGAATATCTCCACAGATTCTTCTAAAAATTCAGAGAAGATTGCCATCATACACCGCTGAAAGGTGCATGGGGCTTTACATAGTCCAAACGGCATGCGTCGAAATGCAAAAGTACCATAAGGACATGTAAATGTTGTCTTCTCTTGGTCTTCTGGAGCAATCATGATCTGGTTGTATCCGGAGTAGCCATCCAAGAAGCAAAAGAATTCATTTCCCGCAAGTCTATTTAACATCTGGTCAATAAAGGGCAGTGGGAAATGATCTTTCTTTGTCGCCGCGTTGAGCTTCCTGTAGTCCATGCAAATTCTCCACCCCGTGACAGTGCGGGTGGGGATCAATTCATTATTCTTGTTCGGGACTACAGTCATATCTCCTTTCTTGGGGACGCATTGCACAGGACGTACCCATTTACTATCAGAGATGGGAAAGATAACGCCTGCGTCCAACCATTTAAGTACTTCTTTCTTGACAACTTCCTTCATCGCTGGGTTTAGCCGCCTTTGGACCTCGATGGATCCGTCTTTTCCTTCTTCTAGACGAATTTTATGCATGCAGTGTGTGGGGCTGATCCTCTTGATATCAGCTAACGTCCATCCGACAGCTCGGATGTGCTTTTTCAAAATAACTAACGAAGCTGATTCTTGGTTAGGGGATAAAGCAGCAGAAATAATAACTGGAAGAGAGTTACGTTCGCCTAAGTAGGCATACTTCAGATGAGCTGGAAACACTTTTAACTCAATTTCTGGCGCTTCTTCCAGAGATGGTTTCGTTCGTTAGTTGATCTGATTCGGAATCAAGGTTTCAAAAGTAGAATGGACCAAAGCACGGCATTGTTCAGGCTGCTGCGCGTCCAGATTTACAATGGTTTCATCATTTTCTTCAAGCAACATTTCATGTAACTCATCCTCTGCGTCGAGGTTCTAGCAGGTCTCTTGTTCTCCTGGATATTCTAATGCCTTGAAAACGTTGAATATCACCTCCTGATCATTGACTCTCATGATGAACTCCCCTTTGTGGACGTCAATAAATGTGCGACCCGTTGACAGAAACGGGCGTCCAAGTATGATTGGGACGTCTTCGTCTGCTTCATAATCCAGGATAATGAAGTCTGCGAGGAGAATAAACTTGTCTACCTTTACCAACACATCTTCGATCCTTCCTTCAGGATGCACAACGGATCGATCCGCCAATTGTAGGGTAACTGTTGTTGGCTGCGATGTGATCCCAAACTTGTTGAATACTGACAGGGGCATGAGATTAATGCTAGCCCCTAGATCACATAACACTTTTCCTATGTGAATTCCTCCAATAGAACAAGGAATGGTGAAGCTCCCTGGATCTTTCATCTTTGTGGGGACGCGTTCACAGACCATGTCACTGCACTCCTGCGTTAGAGCAATGGTCTCATATTCACCCATTCCTCTCTTTTTAGACAGTATGTCCTTGAGGAATTTAGCATAGGTGGGCATTTGTTCCAATGCCTCCACCAGTGGGATGTTGATGTGCAACTGTTTGAGTACATCTAGGAAGCGTTTGAACTGCCTCTCATTATTTTTCTTCCTTCTTAACCGCTGTGGGTAAGGAGGCGTTTGCAGCTCGGCTGACATGCTTGTTGACGCGTCTTTCCCTGATAAACTTCTTTGCATGTCAGCTTGTTTTTGTTGCGTTGATGGGTCAAAATCAGTGGTGGGATTGGAAAAATGAATTGTTGGTTGAGAGTTCTCTGCGCGGGGAAGTTCATTCATAGCTCTTCCACTTTGCAATGTCATAACTTGATATTGTTCTTTACCTGAACTGCCCGTACCGCGTGGGGCTTCGGTGTTGCTCGGAAGAGAACCTTTCTGCCGCGTCTTAAACTCTCCAGCAATCTGGCCAATCTGAAGCTCTAAATTTCGGATGGATGACGCCTGGGTTTGCAACAAGGCGTCATTCTTCTGTATGTATTCATTCAGAAGAGCTTCCATTGATGATGATGGACTAGGCGTTGATTGATTTGGATTTTGCCTCTGATGTCCATGGGAGAATCCAGATGATCCACCCCTTTCGTGCGTAGGCGCACCTTGCTGCTCAGGCTGGCGGTTACCACCCCATGAGAAATTGGGATGATTCCTCCAGCCAGAGTTGTAGGTGTTGGAATAGAGGTTGTTGCGTATAAAACATACAGATTGAGGGTTCTGTGGACATACCTCATACGCATGCGGCTCCCCGCATCCAACGCATCTTGCGGCGTTCACTTGATTCACTGCGTTCACTTGGTTCACTGCGTTCACTTGGGCGCCGCCTCCTTTATTTGACTGATTTAGGGCCATAGTCTGTAACAGGTGTAAGCACTGAATTGCGTTGCCAAGCGTTGAGATGCGGCCATGCGTTTGTGGCTATGCGTCTCAAAGGAAGAAGTGGCCAAGAGCGAGAGTAAGAATTTTTGGAAAGTAAAAGTTTGGCTAAGTATTGACTATGTCCATGCGTTTGTGGTTGATTCACGGAGGTTAGTGAGCTGAAGTAGCTACCCGCGTTGATAGATAAGTAATCCTGATGGGGGAAGAAATACACTTGAGCCATGCGTTCAAGTCACTCTGCGTTGAGGATAGTTGTGCGTTGAAGTCGATGCGTCGAAGACAGACATGTGTTGGAGACACCTGTGCTGAAGACAGGATGGTCTGGACGCGATGAAAGTAGAATTGCAAGATGGGAAGATATGCGTTCAAATAGGAGGCGTGTGGGGACGCCCACCATACACAGGAGGAGAATTTTAACATGAGCGCCTCGCGTCGAAGTGTGAACCCCGCGCCAGCCTGCGGGTGAGGGGTAAGTTGGCAACATTAATCTTGGTGTTTGTGAAGGCTAAGTCGGTAGTATATATAGTTGGATTAATTAAATGTTTAATCATTTTTAAGGACATTTCGAGAGCTTAAGTCGGTTCTATTCTTCACATAAACTTCAGAAGAAGATTGAGGAAGGTGTTCTTGAGGATTTTGGATGAAGTTTGACTCATATTGATGCTGAAAACGAAGCTGGAACAGGGGAATGACTGAAGTTACTTGGTTTGGTTGAGCAGTGACTGATATTCGGAACAGAACGTGAGGAAGAAGCTGAGTTCAGAGCTGAAAATTTAAGGTTAGTAAGTTGACGTAATTCCTAACAACTTTTGTAAAGGATGGTGATGCTGAAATTAAAGATTTACTATGTGAATCCTTAGGAAACCAGAGTTTACAAGATTATCTCGCAATCCGGAACACCAGAAGGTAACTCCAGAATATCGCGAGAATGAGGAGGAGCTACACCCTGAAATTTTAAGGTAAGCTATAGAACGTGATTTCCTATAAGTTTGCAGAAGAGAAGAAGTCCTGAATCCTTATGGAAATGTGACTTTTAATAGGTTGAAGTAAGAACGAGAAGAAAGGAAGGAATTACAGTGTAGAGTGCCGTTGGAAAATCAAGTATCGGCACACTGTCTGGGAATTGGTAGCGAGACGGGTATCACTGAGACGCAAAGGAACCTTCCGTCTCACAGATCTCGCTAGATAACGCTGAGTATCGCTGTTAAGGTATGTAACGCTGGTGCTGTTCCATCGAGTATCGCTAGTAACAGTCTTATTCGGCGGGTATCGCTGAGGTTCTCGTTTATAAGTCAATAGAGAAAAGGAAAGGGATTTAATGTTGATTAACGCAAGGTATACTTCTTTTGCAGACCAAGAAGAAATAGGAAAAGTATATAACCCACGTAAAGCCTAGAAAGAGTTGTGAGTGACTATTTTATTCTTCAATCCTATTTTATTGAAAATGTTCTTATGAAGCATGATTTTCAATGAACTGTTTAATGTGAAAAATGTTGATTGCACTTCTTAAAAGGCATGTTACATATTTCTAAAGTTGATAGAAAGCATTTATGTGAAATGTTATTGAGCAAAGTTTTGTATGATTTCTATGAAAAGATTTTCATATGAACTATTATGTGAACGAAATTCTAAAACGTTTTAGAGGAGGCTCAGTGCTCAAGGACACGAGAAGGCATGTGAGTTTCCTCGGGACCCAGTACTCAAGGACATGAGAAGGTACATGGGCAACCTGTCATATTCCTATGTGCACATAGAGGTTGATTTGGCTGATGCGTCGAGTTTGCTCCGCATTGAGCCAGGGATGTTTTCGACGTTGGGAGTGTTGAGCTTTGCTCCACCCCAACTAAGGTGATTTTCGACGTTGAGTGCGTAGAAGCATTGCTCCGCCTCAACTAAGGGAAAAGTTTGAAAAACTAGTTAATACTGATAAATTCCTTGGAAAACACTTTTGTATGACTTTTGTATTGATTTATGAGAATGATGGATTTCATGAAAAGCATGTTTAGTTTGAATACATGTTAAACTCTTGCTTATACGTTATACGCAACATGCCTGTTTTAAATGAATACTCGTTTTACAAAGACTTGTCATTCACGAGGCTGTTAGCTTACGTTTTCCAATGTTTTCCTTTTCTCTCCCCAGGTAGCAAGGACGTTCCCGGTGCTTAGCCTACTTCAGCTCACCCTGCCTAAGTCTCAAGTTCTCAAGATACAGTCAAGTCTGAGAGTTGTACGTTGCATATGTTTATGTAAATGGCATGTAGAACATGTAGTTTTGAGTGGGGATTGTTGGTAGAGTTGTGTATATTGTATTATGGATATGGAAGTGAAATTATGCTATGTAATAAAAGTGTACCCTATACAGGGAATTGTATCAAATTATAGCATGTGTAGCTTGACTGAGTTTTATGTATGTATATGAGTAAATGTATGCACAGGAAGGAAAGGTAAGAAGGGACAATATGCGTCACAAGAGGGGTGATGTTTATTGTCTTCACATTCCCTTTCAGGATAGGTAGGTAGTCCGGGAGGGGGTGTGACAACAGGTTAGTCATGGCGGTGACTTGAGCTTGTAACGCAGCAACACTATTATACTCCGGTGCTCCTAACGCATTGTTTTGCCTGCGGCCAGATCGGCTATACCATGGTCCTCCCAATCTTCATGGTTTCTTGATATTCTATCGAGAATTTCCTTGGCCCCAGTATAAGTTTTATCCAGTAGTCCTCCCGCTGCGGCAGCATTTGCAGCGGCCTGAGATGCCTTGGTCAAGCCATCATAGAATATCTCCATTTGAACACAGTTGGGGAAGCCATTATGCGGGCAGTTTATCACCAATCTCTTAAATCTTGCCCAAGCATCGTTCAGGGTTTCTCTGTCTTTTTGCGGAAAATTGGTGATGTCTCTTCTTCTTCGAACATTCTCCGTTGGTGGGAAGAACTTTTTCATAAACTTTTCTATCATTTGGTTCCAGGTGGTGATCTCACCTGGTTCCAAAGAATATGCCCACTGTCTCGCCTCATCTCTGAGGGCGAATGGGAACAGCGTCAATCGGATGTCATCTGCACTTATGTTCGGGATGACGAAGGTATTGCAGTTTTCAATGAAGCTTTTCAGATAAGCATGAGGGTCTTCACCAGGTGATCCCCCGAACTGTCCTGCTGTTTGTAGCATTTGAAGCATGATTGGCTTCATTTCAAATCTTGAACCTTGAGACTCCGGTCGCATAATTCCAGGTGAAAAATTATATAAGATAGGCGACGCGTAATCCCTGATCGGCCGGTTTCGATCATGTGCCGATAAGATAGGATGAGTTTGTTGATCAATCTGCAGCTGCGCTTGGGCTAACGCATGGTTCACTGCTTCCTCACGTCTGTCGTTAGCCCCGTTGTTAGCTCTCAAAGGCTGATTGGCGTTGTTTGCTTGATTTTCCATTTTTTTCTCTCTGTAAAGTTGTCGCTGCCTTTGGAATGTCTTACTTCTTTTCCGAAAGGTTCTCTCGATCTCAGGGTCAGAAATGAACGCAGGTTGTCCTTTGTACATAAACTGTCAGGAACGTCTTCGGCTAAACGCTCTGTACGGCCCAAGATTGAGATTTTCTGCATAGATCAAGAAATAATATCAAAACCTAAATTATTAATTCAAATCCCCGGCAACGGCGCAAAAAAATTGTTCGTTGAATTTGTTCATTAAATTTCTAATTAAATTGAATTGAGTTTCTTAGCTCTTTGCACAAAAATAGATTTGTCATTTTCGTACAAGGATGCGTTGAGAATTACTCTAGATGTGATCATGACTAAGCAAGTTTTCCTATAAAGACCTAAGTATAAGCATTTATAGGTTTCCTGGTGAGTCCAGGGTCGAAAGCAAGGATTTGTAATAACTAGGCGTTGAGACTAAATGTATGACTATGCGGTGACTGTACATGTAAATATGTGCATTTGTTGATTATGTGTGTTTAAACTATACATAAAGAAAGAAAAGAATTTCCTATTACTTATTAATGAAGTGGACGCGGCGTTGGGTAGTCATATGTAAAACAATGCGTCAAATAGCATGCGTTGAGAATGAATGAAGCCATGCGATAGAGGTAGAGTTGAACGCAAGAGCTAGTTGTTACCTAAACTTTCTAAGTACAATTACATACCTACAAACTGCGTGTGTGAATCCATCTCTTGATGTTTCGACGCCACATTTATCTTATCTCTAAGATGCATGGTAAGTTTGTGTTGGCAAAAGATGAACTACATCTCTGCACTCATCTAATCTTAATTAATGCTAAAGATTAACTATCCACTCTCTCAAGCTCGACAGTCATGCTTACTACGTTTGTTTGTCAGACAAAGTTATGCAAGCTAAATGTCACACCCCATTTACTCTATGCCTAGGAAGGAGCATGATCCTATTTCCCAACATAAGACTCTATAAGATACACACCATAAAAGAATAGCAAAACAAACAAAAATCCCATTATCTAATCAGAAGAACATGTAAACTTTTAACCAACATGTCTGTATATACACATAAAAAGTACAACACGTCCCCCTTTTCACTACACCCTCATGAAAGATGTTTAATACATGACATAGGAACAATCTAAATATTTACAACTATCCCAGAGGTTCGCTTCCAGATAGGCCCAGACGAGATTCTTCAGTAGGCTAGGCGTCCCGGACACGCTCGCTACCTGAAACAACAAACAACAACAATCTGGATGAGCAAAAGGCTCAGTGAGTGACTAAATCTACTAAAACTAATCATGACAATTTAAATCCGGTTTGTAAAATAGTAACCATCGCATAATACATTCCAATGAATTATCAAGATTCACTTTCCACTATGCATGTATAACTATCAATTCTAATGTCTCACAAGTTTTCATCTATTTAGTGCTTTCACTTTCCGTCCCTCAGCACTTACTCATTTATAATTACAGTACAATGTGCCTTCACATGAAATCCCTCGGCACAGGTAACAAACTCTATCTATGCTCAAGTGCCTTCACACATGATCCCTCGGCACGAGCTAGTTGTGATGGGTTACTACATGCCTTCACTTACAGTCCCTGAGCATTGTAGACCATTCTCTACTGTTATTCAAGTGCCTTCTCAAATCCCTCAGCACTTAATTTCACGGTTACTCACATGTAGCTTTCACCATAAGGTCCCTCAGCCACTTATGTGCTTAGACATTTGTAATAATATTCTCTTAAATCACTAACACATCACATACATAAGGCATACTACCATGAATCTCGTTTCCTCATCAATATGCGTACTAAGTTTAACACAAGGTATAACAAATAGTCACTCACAATTGGTCCTGGCTCTAAGTGGGTTATAAGCCTCCCCGAGCTCCTCTTGGCCTGAAAATACATAATCCTCAAGTTTAGTTTCCATAATCTCCCTTTTCCTTTAGCATACAATAGCATCGTTATTCTATAGAAAATGGTAAGTTACCAGCGTTACTCAAAAGCTACTTAAACTGAACTAGCGACATTGCGTTGATCAAAATCAGCGAGTCTACCTTGAGGAGCGATACCCAGCGATACCCTAGCGAGAATTGTGAGACGCAAAGCCTATCTTTGCGTTGCAGCGTTACTTTCTCTGCTGCTCAGTCTCTCGCTCACTCAGCGATACTTTCGCTGTGACAGAACCGTTTCCTTCTTCCCTTCTTCTTCCTTCTTCAACCTGCTAAACATTTTGTTTCAATCAATTTCAGTACTTTCTTCCTTCTACAAACTTGTTAGAATACAGGTTTTTCATCTTACCTAAAAATTTAATGAAGAACATCTTCCCCGTTTAGGACATATCCTTCAACAACTCCGAGTTACCTCTAATCATTCGACAGTTCAACTCTCGTCTCTTCTTCCTAGTTTGACACACAATTAAACAATTTCAGCTCAAGCATCCTTTATGAAACCTGCTAGAAATCGAGTTAACTTACTAACCTCAAAGTTTCAGCCCTAACCTTCGTCTCTTCAATTTGTTCTTCCTCCAAAACCGAGCATCACTCTGAAGAGACCACAGCAGCCGAAACCTCTGTCAAACCCAAGTTTCTCCCATGAATTCAATGAGATTTCTGCTTCAGATCAGCATGAACATCTTCTTCTACCTCCCTTCGATATTTTGCCTTAATATGGACCCAACTCGAGCTCTAAAATGCAAGCAGAACAATTGAATTCTCAGTCCACTTATATATATATCACCGACTTGTTCTCCATGCCAGCTCTATATTATAATCCGTTCAACGCATACCTCCTATACTCGGAGTTGTCGGAGGATATGTCCTAAACGGGGAAGATGTTATTCATGAAATTTTGAGGTAAGATGAAGGACCTGTATTCTAACAAGTTTGTAGAAGGAAGAAAGTACTGAAATTGATTGAAACGAAATGTTTAGCAGGTTGAAAAAGGAAGAAGAAGGGAAGAAGGAAACGGTTCTGTCACAGCGAAAGTATCGCTAATTGAGCGAGAGACTGAGCAGCAGAGAAAGTAACGCTGCAACGCAAAGATAGGCTTTGCGTCTCACAATTTTCGCTAGGGTATCGCTGGGTATCGCTCTTCAAGGTAGACTCGCTGATTTTAATCAACGCAGTGTCGCTCATACAGTTTAAGTAGCTTTTGAGTAACGCTGGTAACTTACCATTTTCTATAGAATAACGATGCTATTGTATGCTAAAGGAAAAGGGAGATTATGGAAACTAAACTTGAGGATTATGTATTTTCAGGCCAAGAAGAGCTCGGGGAGGCTTATAACCCACTTAGAGTCGGGAACAATTGTGAGTGACTGTTTGTTATACCTTGTGTTAAACTTAGTACGCATATTGATGAGGAAACGTGATTCATGGTAGTATGCCTTATGTATGTGATGTGTTAGTAATTTAAGAGAATATTATTACAAATGTCTAAGCACATAAGTGGCTGAGGGACCTTATGGTGAAAGCTACATGTGAGTAAGCATGAAATTAAGTGCTGAGGGATTTGAGAAGGCACTTGAATAACAGTAGAGAATGGTCTACAATGCTCAGGGACTGTAAGTGAAGGCATGTAGTATCCCATCACAACTAGCTCGTGCCGAGGGATCATGTGTGAAGGCACTTGAGCATAGATAGAGTTTATTACCTGTGCCGAGAGATTTCATGTGAAGGCACATGGTACTGTAATTATAAATGAGTAAGTGCTGAGGGACGGAAAGTGAAAGCAGTAAATAGATGAAAACTTGTGAGACAGGAGAATTGATAGTTATACATGTATAGTGGAAAGTGAATCTTGATAATTCATTGGAATGTGTTATGCGATGGTTACTATTTTACAAATTGGATTTAAATTGTCATGATTAGTTTTAGTAGATTTAGTCACTCACTGAGCCTTTTACTCATCCAGTTTGTTGTTGTTTGTTGTTTCAGGTAGCGAGCGTGTCCGGGACGCCTAGCCTACTGAAGAATCTCGTCTGGGCCTATCTGGAAGCGAACCTCTGGGATAGTTATAAATATTTAGATTGTTCCTATGTCATGTATTAAACATCTTTGATGAGGGTGTAGTGAAAAGGGGGACGTGTTGTACTAATGTGTATATACAGACATGTTGGTTAAAAGTTTACACGTTCTTCTGATTAGATAATGGGATTGTTGTTTGTTTTGCTATTCTTTTATGGTGTGTATCTTATAGAGTCTTATGTTGGGAAATAGGATCATGCTCCTTCCTAGGCATAGAGTAAATCTGGGTTGGGGTGTGACACTAAAGATGTGCATTAATAAAGATGTAACATACTCATAATTGCTTAAGAACAATTAACTTTTAACATTTAACTCATTTAGTATTTAAACAGCATGGTGTAAAGTATTTAATATGCAAATAGACGGAAGATAATAGTCAATCAAACTCATATTAAGACGATAAATCATTCTCTCGAATGTCATTAACAAAATATAAGCAAGAAGGAGAGAAAAGAAGGGAAAAATAAACCAAAAGAACACCCCTAAATTTCAGTACTCCCCAGGGCGTTGTCATTGTTGTCCGCAGGGGGAGGATTTGGATCGTTAAACTGTAGGAGTTGCTGAAGGGAAGGAGGGATAACTGGCGCTGGGATGCGTTGGACAAACACTTCATAAATATCATTCATCAAAGTGCTGAACTGTTCGTCCTGACGCCGAGCTTGGAGTTCAACAAAACTCCGAAGCTCCGATTGTTGCTGCGCCATTTGAGTCACTTACTGACCCAATTGTGAAAGTTGTTGAGCCAATTCTTTTTGCCGTTGGAGACTTTCCATCTCCTTGTGCCGAATTTCATCCAAGTCTCCCATGATGTGGTGAAGGATCCCATCATCCAAATACCTCAGCAAATCATCCAAATTTAAATCCACAAACGGCAGCGGACCAGAGGCATGCCGCAAGTGATATGGTTCTTCTTGATGAGTGCTGGTAGTTGCTTCTGCCTGCGGTTGATTTGGGCCAGCAGAAGGTTTGGTAGTTGGTAGGGTTGGAAGATTGGAAAATTAAGGTTCATGGCGAGGCGGTGAGAAGTGAAAGGGCACTGACTCCTCATGATCCAGAGTCATGTCAGCTTCAACTGAATAAATTGGAGGAATGGAGACTGCAAGCTTACGAGAACGCGGAGATATAGAAAAAGCGAACAAAGCGTTGGCATGATCAACGCATCAGTAAGAAATCTTTGCATGTAGGTCAAAAGGTCCTCCTTTTTAACTCAAGAATACATCTTCCATGTCTACTCAATTCTCTATACTTTACGCTTTTTACTTTCAAACCATGAGTAACTAATCACTTAAGGGTTTAGGGTTGCGTTAGCATCTAACTAAGAACCATAGAGTAACTATTTTATCTTGTCAATTGCAATCTTAATCCGATGCTTATGTTCATCTGACAAATCGATATAAGTAGTAATAATCAAACTGCTTGAGAGGGTAAGTGATTGTGGAACTCAATTGACAAGGGCCAAGAAGTGTTACCTATCTTTGGGGATAACCTTGGTTCTTAACACTCTCCCATGCGTTATAGACATATAACGCATAGCGGCTGACAACCGGGAGAAGAGTCGCAAGTATGAATAGAATACTACCATGCGTTTCTAATGTTAGATGTTAACCAACCCGAACCCTTTCTTTATCCATTCATTCACATCATTAGCTGACTTTGCTGTGTTGCATGCTTTCCATCTTCCACATTTTAATATAGTGTACATGTTATCGCTTTCCTTAGATTAGAAACACACACTCCTCAACTTATTTCTTGGTTACCATTGCAACGCAAAATCCACATAAATAATAAATCAACATAATCCCTGTGTTCGACCTTGGACTCACCGAGAAAACCTACTCCTTTGCTTATACTTGGGTAAAGGATAGGAAAACTTGACAAGATCACCAACGCATCATAGTAAGACGCATAGCATGTTCAACGCATGATATGTTAAACGCATCATCATATCTTAATCACACCTTGCGTTTGTAATTTCCATTTCCGCAATTTATTACACAATAGTTGGTAAGGTTGTCATGCGTTGAGGTCCCTATGCGTTGAAGACAGAGTTATCTCTAAGCGTCAGAGACAGTAGTATAGTTGGCTGAGAGTTAGAAAAGTGAGTAGTGAAGCTCAAACCTTAAAGGAAACTCAACAAACGCATGAGGGCGTTGTGTTGAATAAAAGTGGTTCATTGGAAATGTTGGACGCATAAGACAAGCTTATAAAGGCCAGGTGGTTTCGTATGGATTTGACACCTTATCAGTAGGAGGTGTTGAAGGCATGCCAAGTGTTTTATGCAAGGTGACACTTGGACTAATGCATGGCTAATTAAGCATGTAGCGTGACATGTGGCAAACAAGTGGCAAAAGGAGAGAAGAAGTTGGATGGCAAGCTCCCTATAAATAGAACTCTGAGGGAAAAGGAGGGACTGATGACTCTCAAAGAAGAATTCTAGAGAGAAAAAGGGAAGAAGAAGGCAGCAAGGACGTCCATAGTAGGAGTCTGCGACCAAGAAAGAAGGTATTTGACAACTTAGCTATTTTATGTAAATAAGTTGTCTTGCGTTAAAAGGGGTCCGCCTTGCGTTGAGGACAAACATTATGTCCAAGGTGAACGCGGCGTCCAAAGTTAGGTGATGCGTTCAAGTTGGACCTTGCGTCCAAGTGAGGGTTACGCATCCGGAAGAGAAGTAAGAAGAGTTGGGATGCACTTTGTGGAAGTATCAACCTTGCGTTGAAGGGCAGGGTTGCATTCAACCGAGCTGGCAGAGGGAAATGGAGCTTTGCGCTTTTTAGATTAGAACGCTGCGTCCAAGAAGCTTGGGAAGAGGAAATAGAGGAAAGGAAGAAGTATTCTTTGGCAAGTACAGATGAGTAACACCTGCGTTTTACAAAATATAAATGAGTTCTTTATGAATATAATTTTATGGGTTTCTAATGAAACAATGCATGCGTTTTCATATATGAAGCATATGAATATGTTGTTTATAAAACTAAGAGCATGCGTTTATATATATATAAAAGAATATGAGCCAGCTGAGAAGCATGCATTTTACTTGAAAACTTGAGAATGCTGGGTAACGCATGGTAACTTTGAGAATGCTGAGTAACGCATGGTAACTTTGAGAATGTTGAGTAACGCATGATAGCTTTGAGAATGCTGGGTAACGCATGGTGATTGATTGAAACTTGTATTCATGGTTTTTCTAAAAAGCATGGTGTTATATGATTTCCAGAAAGATTTGAAAATAGACTTGTATGAAAAGCGTGCTGGTTGATATTAAAGCTGGAAAATGAATTTAGCATGTTGATGATGTTTTCATGAAAGATTTGGAAACGGTTAATTTATGTGTTATTAATATAATGTTTCCAAATATGTATGGTGTTTTATAAAGCTTTGAAAAGGGACCCCAATGCTCAAGGACTCGTAGAAGGCATTGTGGGCAGTCCGAGTTATAAAAGGTACTCAATGCTCAAGGACTAGATGAAGGCAAATGGGTAACCGGAAAATAGAAATGAGACCTAATGCGCAAGGATAAAAGGAAGGCATATGGGCAGCTAGAGTAATAATATCTATGTGCACATAGAATAATATATATATACGACGCTGATGTATTGAGATTACTCCACACAACTAAGGATAATCGACGTTGAGGAGCGTTGAGCACTGCTCCGCCTCAACTAAGGAAAAAGTATTTGAAGTGAATGAGATTTATATTATTTATTCCAAACAGATATGTATACATGATATAACCAAGAATTGATCATATTATAAACTGATTTTCAGTGTGATATTTTATACGATTTCAATCAGTTTTACACTTAAAGTATAATGTTTTTCAGAAACTGTTACTCACTGAGCTGTTAGCTCATGCTTTCATATGTTTTCCATTTTCAGGTAGCATGACAGTTCCCGTTGCCGATCGAAGTCGAGGTTTGTCAAGAGTAGGTGGATGTGAGGTTGACAGTGGGCTGCGTGACAAGGTAGTCGGTAACTGTTGTCTTCACATCTCTTCTCGGGTTATGGAGGATGCGAGAAAGGAACAAGGTGTTAGCACCTTGAAGAAGAAAAGGAAGAAAGAAAAAGAGGTGTCAGTCACCAAACTCCTAAGCACGCATAAGGAGAAACGCAAAGGGGAGGAAAAGGTGACTGAGGCACCAACTGAAGTGGCCAAGAGCAAGAAAAGAACAGTGGATGAAATCCCTGCTAAGGCCAAAGGAAAAGCTAAGGTGGCTGATGCGTCGCCACAAAAGAAGGAAGGATGATGCTCACTTTTAGTGTTTTCCGCAAGTGTACGGGTCAAGTTATAATATAAAACGGTTAAGTCCGAGTATCGTTCCACTAGAGATCCAATTGGGAAGGTTCAAGTTACTTAGCTATTCTAGAATTGAATCAATTTTATTTGAGGATCGAAATTCAATATTTCAAATTTGGGAAAAAGAAAAATCAAGCAAAGAAAATATCAAAGGAGAATTGTAAGAGTCAAAGAGAGTTCTAGGGCTTCGAATCCTTGTTTATTTCATCATGCAAAATTATAGATTTCATGGATTTTATTGTAATTCTTATGCCTAAGTCTAGAAACTTAATTCCAAGTTATCTTCTCTCAAAGACAAACTCTTTCTCATGCAACTTGATTGATTGTGAATCTCTTAAAACCAATACACAATTACATGGCATTAAAACTAGTCTTTAGCAACTTTCATTGGCAACCTAACTATTCTCGTGATAGATTAACAACGATTCATTGTTATAGGTCAAATTAAACATATAATCTCTCAATCATACATCTAACCTAGCATGTGAAGATGGCCAATCCTCAAGAATTAAACACAATAAAAATGAGAAGCATAATTTATTTAAACAAAACCACGAGTCTACAAAATTAACATGAATTCACAAACAATTCATCAAAACCCTAAAACTAAAGAGTTTAGCCACTCATAGCTTGAAGCAACATGTTTGAGCAAAAATAATCAAAGGAAGAGTGTAAAGAATAGGGAAACTCTACTGAAAAGAGGTTCTTGATTGAGGCAGCACCGTCACGAACTCCTTGGCTCTCACGTCGGACTTCAAACGGCACCAAGACTATCTCGAACTCTTTTCCTCTTCCTTGTGGCTAACTCACTCTTTGAACTCGCGCTTAATTCTCACCTTTTTGGATCTTTCTTTCAGTCTGCAACTTTCTTGCTTTTTTTTTATATTTCTCCCCCTCTTGGACTACTGAAAACCCCCTTTTTATAGAGTTTGGCCGCCAAAAATTTAACCTAAAATACAAAACTTTCGTTTAATTAACGCTGACGCCGCGACGCTGTCGCATAGCGCCTCGGCGCTAGGGTTGCGACCAAAAATAAGTTGCTCTCGAGTTTTTGCGCCGCGGCAGCGCCGTCCCAGCGCCACGACGCTGTCATGCGTTCACCAAGGATGCGTCGATGCAGCGCCATCTCGGTGCCGCGATGCTACTCTGCGTCCATGCTGATGCGTTTATGCTTCAGCGCCGCGGCAGCGCTGCCTTAGCGCCGCGACGCATCATGCGTTTCAACAAGGATGCGTTTTTCAGCTCTTTTTCGCCGTATTCTTGCTCGGTTTTGTTCTTTTAGTCGTTTCTTCTAATTTTCCTCGTTTTAACCTGAAAACCACTAGCAAACAAGTGAAATCTAATATAAAACTCCCTTAATTTGAGAGAATATAAAGCACTTTTCGAGTGCTTATCAACACCCCAAACTTAGAGATTTGCTAGTCCCGAGCAAAGAATAAAATCAAATAATAGGGAGTTTTAGATGAAGAAGTGTGCCATTGACTCATTTCAGAGCTTAAGTAGAAACATGCAAGCATATCTATGTTGTTATAATTATTCAAGGCCAAATCTTGCTATCTCCCAAGTGTGTGTGTGCAAGCCTCCTTCAATTTAAAATACTAGAACTCAAATTAGGACTTAAAAGAGTTTCTTTAGTTTTCCCCCTACTCTAGCTCATGCACCAATCTTCAAGCTTTCATGCATTCAAGTGAGTAATATGTCTACTAAGGTGCCTTTCAATCATATATATATTTTTTTTCATGGGCCCAAACTTGCATTCTTTTACCTAGAGCACTAGCTTTCACACATCCACTGTAGGGACTCGTACCTAGTCAATTCCCAGGCATCCTTACTGATCACACCAAAGGCAGCTCTTTTTACCCCTATCCATGCATACTCATTACAAGTTTAACATTTAAAAAAGATAGACAAATAAAGCTCATATATTTTGTGTACACTTTTTTTTCTTTTCTCAAGGCATGTATACTCTTTTCTTTTTCCTTAGTCTAAGATTACAAGCTATCATGCATTTCCACTCCCTAACCGGTGGGGCCTTTCAAAGTGACAACCAAATACACCCAACTTAATTCTTTTTTCAGTTAAAGATTCTAAATAAAAGTGGCTACGTGCTCAAGAATATGAGAGATTTTAAGAGGGACTTAAATGAATTTAACTCAAGATAGTGCTATTCTATTTCCACAATAAGTCATCTATCATGCAAATTCGAATCTCATCATGGGCAATCAACATCAAGGCACACAACCAGAAACACATTCCCATTAACTTTGAAAGATCCAAAATTTTCAAAAAAGTTTTTCAAAAATTGTTTCAAAAATTGACATGCATATGATCATTAAAACTTTCACTAACATGCATAGCAGGATAAGAAATTTTTTTTTTCAAAAATTGTTTCAAAAATTGACATGCATATGATCATTAAAACCTTCACTAACATGCATAGCAGGATAAGAAAACACACAAAAGTACAAAAGACACCTCCCACCCCAAACTTAGAATCATGCATAGTCCCCAATGCATAAGAGCATCTAACAAGGAAAGAGCAAGCCTGGGAGCAAGCGGGAAGCAACCGAACAGGCTTGGTGTAAGGAGTACTTTTGTGATAAACCACGTTCCTGAGAGATAAAGCATATGAGTGACTCCAAGATTTATAAAAGAAAATAAAGAAAAGTAAAGAAAGCAATAAAATTGGGTTGCCTCCCAATAAGTGCTTGGTTTAACGTCTTCAAGCTAGACGGGACTATTGGATCATGCAATGAAAGTCAGGTTCTCAAGTCCGCGTTCTTCATCACCGATGTAGTGCTTTAATCGTTGACCATTCACTTTGAAGGTTGTTCCATTGTTACTTTGTAGTTCCATGGCTCCGTGTGAGGATACCTTGACAATGAGAAAGGGTCTCGACCATCGTGTCCTAAGCTTTCCTGGAAACAAGCGTAAACGTGAGTTAAAAAGTAATACTCTTTGTCCTTGAAGGAAGGTTCGTGAGGTGATCTTCTTGTCATGCCATCTCGCAGTGCGCTCTTTGTAAAGTTTGGCATTCTCATAAGCGTGAGCACGGAACTCCTCCATCTCATTGAGTTCTAAGAGGCGTTTCTCACCAGCTTTCTCGAAATCCATATTCAGCTTCTTGATGACCCAATAAGCTCTATGCTCGAGCTCTACCGGTAAGTGACAAGCCTTTCCAAACACCAACCTATACGGGGAAGTACCAATTGGGGTTTTGAAAGCTGTGCGGTAGGCCCACAGTGCATCATCGAGCTTAAGGGCCCAATCCTTCCTATTGGTCTTTACTGTCTTTTCCAAAACTTGTTTGATTTCTCTGTTGGATAACTCAGCAAGGCCATTAGTTTGAGGATGATAAGCTGTAGCAATTTTATGATTAACATTATATTTTTGCATCATGGATTCAAACAGTTTATTGCAAAAGTGAGAGCCCTCATCACTAATAATAGCTCTAGGTGTACCAAAACGTGTGAAAATGTTTTTATGCAAGAATTTTAAAACAGTGCGAGCATCATTGGTCCTAGTGGCTATGGCTTCTACCCACTTAGATACATAATCTACTGCAACTAGAATGTATAGGTAGCCATTAAAAGAAATAGGAAAAGGCCCCATAAAGTCAATACCCCAAACATCAAATAACTCCACTTCCAAGATAGGTTTCATTGGAAGCTCATGTTGTCTAGAAATATTGCCAGTACGTTGGCACCTATCACATGACTTAACAAAGGTATAACAGTCTTTAAAAAGGGATGGCCAATAAAATCCTGACTGAAGTACTTTGGCTGCAGTTCTAGTGGGTCAAAAATGACCTCCATAAGGGGAGGCATGACATGAATTTAGAATACTTACCACTTCCTCTTGAGGCACAAACTTTCTTATCATATTGTCAGCACAAACCTTGTAGAGAAGTGGGTCCTCCCAATGGTAAGACTTAACATTGTGCAGGAATCTTTTCTTTTGTTGATAGTTCATGTCAGGTGGCAAATGTCCTCCTGCAAGATAATTAACTATGTCAGCAAACTAGGGCAAACTATCTTTTACTTGATACAGTTGTTCATCAAGAAACATCTCAACAATTGGGGACCATGATTTAGCTTCCTCATTCTCAATTCTAGATAAGTGGTCTGCAACCACATTTTCACATCCTTTCCTGTCTTTGATTTCTAAGTCAAATTCCTGTAACAATAATATGCAACTCATTAGCCTAGGTTTGGAATCTTTCTTAATAAACAAATACTTTAACGCAGCATGGTCAGAATGCACCACTATTTTAGAGCCAAGCAAGTATGATCTAAATTTATCAAGGGCAAACACAACAACTAGTAGTTCTTTTTCAGTAGTAGTGTATTTCTGTTGAGTATTATCAAGAGTCCTACTAGCATAATAAATTTCCCTAAACATGTTATCTCTACGTTGGCCTAGAACAGCTCCTAAAGCATAGTCACTAGCATCACACATGATCTCAAAAGATTGACTCCAATCTGGTACAACAATAATAGGTGCAGCAATTAGTCTTTCCTTCAGAGTATTAAAAGCTAGTAAACATGCATCATAAAAAATAAACTTAGCTTCATTTTCTAGTAAATTACTCAAGGGTTTAGCAATTTTAGAAAAATCTTTAATAAATCTCCTGTAAAACCTTGCTTGCCCTAGGAAGCTTCTGATTCCTTTCACATTGGTGGGGGTGGTAGTTGTTCAATGGCAGCTATTTTATCCCTATCCACCTCCAATCCTTTTTTAGAGACTTTGTGCCCCAGGACGATGCCTTCCGTCACCATGAAGTGACACTTCTCCCAGTTTAGAACAAGGTTAGCATCTTGACACCTCTGCAAAACACGAGTTAGATTAACAAGACAAGAATCAAATGAAGCCCCAAATACGGAAAAATCATCCATAAAAACCTGCATTATATCTTCGATGAGCCCCTGAAAAATAGACATCATATAACGTTGGAAAGTAGCAGGGGCAGTACATAAACCAAATGGCATTCTCTTAAAAGCAAATGTCCCATAGGGACATGTAAATGTCGTTTTTTCTTGATCCTCAGGAGCAATGACAATTTGGTTATAACCTGAATATCCATCTAGGAAGCAATAATGAGAATAACCTGCAAGTCTATCAAGCATTTAATCTATAAAAGGAAGGGGAAAATAATCTTTTCTAGTGGCTTTGTTCAACTTCCTATAATCAATGCATACACACCACCCTGTCACAGTTCTAGTGGCTATCATTTCATCTTTTTCATTTTTTACCACAGTCATGCCACCTTTCTTGGGTACCACTTGAACAGGACTTACCCATGGACTGTCAGATATGACATATATGATTCCTGATTCAAAAGCTTGAGCACTTCTTTCTTAACAACCTCCTTCATGGTGGGATTAAGTCTCCTTTGGTGATCTATCGATGGTTTAAAGGTATCTTCCATCAAGATTCTGTGCATACAGATCGACGGACTAATACCTTTAAGGTCCTCAATAGACCAACCAATGGCAGATTTATGATCCCTCAATACTTTCAATAATTTTTCTTCTTCCACAGAATCAAGATCAGAAGATATTATAACAGGTAAAGAAGATAAATCATCTAAGAATGCATATTTTAAATGAAGAGGTAACACTTTTAATTCAAACTTAGGCTTCACAATATTATTCACAACATGCAAGGGAGCTAAAGGTATAGGTTTATCTATTTTAGAACATATTGGCAACCTATCTAACCACCTAGCATAAAATGCTATTTCATCAAAGATTGTATCTGCATTTTCAACATCTATGATTCTTTGTTCTAGATGATCATTAGCCAACATAACCTCTACATGCTTAAAAATAGTATGATCAATTATGTTTATAGCATGGCAAGGACTACTCTCATCATGATGACTCAAGGACTTGTAAATATCAAATACAACATTTTCATCATTTACCCTTAGAGTCAACTTCCCTTGTTGGACATCTATGATAGCCTTTCTAGTTGCTAGGAATGGCCTCCCAAGTATGATAGGAATCTCAGAGTCCTTCTCCATGTCCAATACTACAAAATCTGCAGGGAAGATAAATTTGTCAACTTTAACTAATACATCTTCAACAATACCTTTAGGATAAGCTAATGATCTATCAGCAAGTTGCAGAGTGATGGTGGTAGGTTGCACCTCTCCAATGTTGAGTTTCCTATAAACAGATAAAGGCATCAAATTAATAGAAGCACCAAGATCACAAAGAGCTCTAGTAACATTTAAAGAACCAATAGTGCAAGGTATAGTAAAACTCCTTGGATCTTTCAACTTTTGTGGCAGCTTCTTTTGTAGCACTGCACTGCATTCCTCAGTCATGCTAATCATCTCATATTGCCCAAACTTTTTCTTTTTAGATAAGACATCTTTTATGAATTTAGCATAGTTGGGCATTTGCTCTAAAGCCTCTACAAATGGGATGTTAATGTGAAGCTTTTTAAATAACTCAAGAAATTTAGCAAATTGGGAGTCTATTTCTTTCTTTTTAAAACGTTGAGGATATGACATAGTATTAGGTACAAAAGGTAGAGGGTTAGATGACTTACTTGAAGATGTTGACTCTTTTACCTTTACGTCCTCTTCTACGATCTTTGGTTCATCTTCTAAAATTGGTTCTTGGATAGTGTCATCTACCTCTTGCTCTTCATCCTCATCAATGATCAAGGGAGTGGACAGCTTTTTCCCACTCCTCAAAGTCATGGCCTTGCACTCCTCTTTTGGATTTATCTCAAGGCAACTAGGAAATTTTCCCTTTTGCATTGTTTGGAGGGAAGTGGCGATTTGGCTTATTTGTACCTCGATGTTTTGAATGGCCTTACCATGACTTTGTACGGTGCTTTCCAATGCGGTTGTCCTTCCTCTTGATTCTTTTATGAACTCTATCATCAAGTCTTCTAAGTTGGACTTCTTTTCGGTGTGGGATGGACCTACATTGGATAAATCAGGAGGACCTTGCAAAACATTCCTTTTGTTAGCAGAAGAAAAATTTTCATGGTTCCTCAAGCTAGGATGGTAATGAGTTGGAAGTTGTTGATGTTGGTGACTTCTATACTGTCCTCTATCAACATAGTTGGCCGTCTCATTATCTCCTTGTACGGCCATCTCCGATGCCAAAGCGGCAAGAGAGGCTATAGATGGTGGGTTTGTTTGAGCTTGGCCTACTGCAGTTAATTTAGAAAGAGCATTAGTAAGGGAAGCCATTTGAGCTTTGAGAGAATTTACCTCATCCACCTCATACAATCTGGCGGCTCTTGGGATGTTTGGAGAAGCCCGTTCACATGGCCAATTGTAAGATTTATTGGGCAAGTCTTCTAATATGGTGTAGGCTTCTTGAGCATTCCTTGAAAAAATTGATCCTCCGGCGGTTGCATCTAAGATGGATTTGGTTAAGCTTGCCAATCCATTGTAAAAGAGTTGAATTTGCAACCAATCTGGGTACCCATGTTGAGGGCATCTTCTCAAGAGATCCTTATACCTTTCCCAAGCCTCATATAATTGTTCATCCTCAAGTTGGCGGAATGTTCCAATCTCCGTCCTTAGTCTTTGAGATTTAGCCGGTGGAAAATATTTGTTCAAGAAAGCTTGAGCTAAGATCTCCCATGTTGTAATGCTATCCGGAGGTATGGTTTCCAACCAATTCTTAGCACGGTCCTGTAAAGAGAAAGGAAAAAGTCTTAGTTTAATTACATCGTTAGTAACACCATTCATCTTTACCGTTCCGCATATTTCTAAGAAGGATCGTAAGTGCTTGTGAGGATCTTCATTGGTTCTTCCTCTAAAGGCTAGCTCTTTAGCCATTTGGATCAATCTCGGTTTCAACTCAAAATTGTTGACATTGATAGGCACAGTCATTATTCCGGGTTGACTTTTCGGTAATGTCGGTTGAAAGTAGTCTCTAATTGCCTTGGGTATCTCCTCCGCCATCTCCGTAGTTTGATTAAGTTGAGCCCTTAAATTTCTTCTACACGTCCTTTCAATCTCGGGATCAAAAGGGAGGAGGTTAGTATTATCGCGAGGCATAGACTAACAAAAAACAAAAAATAAAAAATAAAAAATAAATAAACTAAAATAAAAAACAATAATATAAAATAAACTCAATAAATAAACAATCAAATAATATACACCTCAAATTAAGATCTATCAATTCTAATGAATATTAAATAACAAAAACCGTTCTTTGGATCCCCGGCAACGACGCCAAAAACTTGATGCTCACCTTTAGTATTTTCCGCAAGTGTACGGGTCAAGTTATAATATAAAACGGTTAAGTCCGAGTATCGTTCCACTAGAGATCCAATTGGGAAGGTTCAAGTTACTTAGCTATTCTGGAATTGAATCAATTTTATTTGAGGATCGAAATTCAATATTTCAAATTTGGGAAAAAGAAAAATCAAGCAAAGAAAATATCAAAGGGAGAATTGCAAGAGTCAAAGAGAGTTCTAGGGCTTCGAATCCTTGTTTATTTCATCATGCAAAATTATAGATTTCATGGATTTTATTGTAATTCTTATGCCTAAGTCTAGAAACTTAATTCCAAGTTATCTTCTCTCAAAGACAACTCTTTCTCATGCAACTTGATTGATTGTTAATCTCTTAAAACCAATACACAATTACATGACATTAAAACTAGTCTTTAGCAACTTTCATTGGCAACCTAACTACTCTCGTGATAGATTAACAACGATTCATTGTTATAGGTCAAATTAAACATATAATTTCTCAATCATACATCTAACCTAGCATGTGAAGATGGCCAATCCTCAAGAATTAAACACAATAACAATGAAAAGCATAATTTATTTAAACAAACCCATGAGTCTACAAAATTAACATGAATTCACAAACAATTCATCAAAACCCTAAAACTAAAGAGTTTAGCCACTCATAGCTTGAAGCAACATGTTTGAGCAAAAATAATCAAAGGAAGAGTGTAACGAATAGAGAAACTCTACTGAAAAGAGGTTCTTGATTGAGGCAGCATCGTCACGAACTTTTTGGCTCTTACGTCGGACTTCGAAAGGCACCAAGACTATCTCGAACTCTTTTCCTCTTCCTTGCGGCTAACTCACTCTTTGAACTCGCGCTTAATTCTCACCTTTTTGGATCTTTCTTTCAGTCTACAACTTTCTTGCATTTTTTTGATATTTCTCCCTCTCTTGGACTGCTGAAAACCCCCCTTTTTGTAGAGTTTGGCCGCCAAAAATTTAACCTAAAATACAAAACTTTCATTTAATTAATGCTGGCGCCGCGGCGCTAGGGTTGCGACCAAAAATAAGTTGCTCTCGGGTTTTAGCGCTGCGTCAGCGCCGTCCCAGCGCCGCAACGCTGTCATGCGATCACCAAGGATGCGTCGAGGCAGCGCCATCTGGGTGCCGCGATGCTACTCTGCGTCCATGCTGATGCGTTTATGCTTCAGCGCCGCGGCAGCGCTGCCTTAGCGCCGCGACGCATCTGCGTTTCAACAAAGATGCGTTTTTTAGCTCTTTTTCGCCGTACTCTTGCTCGGTTTTGATCTTTTAGTCGTTTCTTCTAATTTTCCTCGTTTTAACCTGAAAATCGCTAGCAAACAAGTGAAATCTAATATAAAACTCCCTTAATTTGAGAGAATATAAAGCACTTTTCGAGTGCTTATCAAAGGAAAAGGGAGACGCAGGGCGTTCCCTGATTTGATGATAGAGGTGGGATTTTTCCCTGAAGAAGCCCCAGTGCCGCCATACATCACTGAAATTATTGACCACCACGGCTGGAGAAACTTCTATTCCAGCACCTCTTGGGTCCAACCTGACGTTGCCCGCAGTTTTTATAACGGACGCATAGATAAGAGGAAGACGTGGTGGTGGTGGATGAAACTGAAGTCTCGTTCAATGCAAGGGAAATAAATGCAATATATCAGTTGAGGGACAACTCGGATGCGGAAGGAAACAAGATTATAGAATCAACTCCACTAGAGTTAATAGAAGACGCAATCCGAGTATTGGCAAAGCCTAGGGCTAAGTGGGATGTTTCACCCACTGGTGTCAAAACGCTATCCGCTAGCAGCCTAAGACCAGAGGCAAACCTGTGGGTGTACTTGGTGAAGAAGCGGCTGATCCCTACAACGCATGACAAAACAGTGTCAAGGGATCAGGTGATGGCAGCTTATTGCATTATGCGTCGCATCACCCTTGAAAAAACTTGTTGTGAGATATTTGTATGTAAATTATCCTAACGCAAGGTGCTAAATGATGTGTTTATGCGTTCAACATTTCATGCTTTGAACATGCTATGCGTCCTATTACTATGCATTGGCGATCTTGTCAAGTTTTCCTATCCTTTACCCAAGTATAAGCAAAGGAATAGGTGTTCTCGGTGAGTCCGAGGTCGAACACAGGGATTATATCGATTAAGTTTTTAGTTTGATTTCATGCGTTACAGTGGTAACCAATAAATAGTTCAGAGAGTTGTTTTTAATCTAAAGAAAGCGATTGTTTGTACACTAGACTAAAATTTGTGAAAGATGGAAAGCATGCGACACAGCAAGTTCAGCTAAAGATGTATGTGAATGGATAAAGAAAGGGTTCGAGTTGATTAACATCAAACATCAGAAACGCACAGTGGTATTCTATTCATACTTGCGACTCTTCTCCCGGTTGTCAGCCGCTATGCGTTATATGTGTATAACACATAGGAGAGTGTTAAGAACCAAGGTTATCCCCATAGACAGGTAACACTACTTGACCCTTGTCAATTGAGTTCCAGAATCACTTACCCTCTCGAGCAATTTGATTATTACTACTTATATCGATTTGTCAGATGGACATAAGCATCGGATTAAGATCGCAATTGACAAGATAAAATAGTTACACTGTGGTTCCTAGTTAGATGTTAACGCAACCCTAGACCCTTGAGTGATTAGTTATTCATGGTGTGAAAGTAAAAAGCGGAAAGTTTAGAGAAATGAGTAGACATGGAAGATAATTATATTGATGAAGTTAGATACAATTTTCGATAAGTTCAATGCCTTGATACAAATCTAAAATTAAGATAGAACAGTAAGAAAGAAAGCAGGGAAAGGCGTCAATGTCTTGAGTCGACCGGATGGAAGCGTGAGGCTCTGCAGTGAAGTGGTCAAGCGGAGGGAAGACTCTTCTCTCTCGAGCTATTCGTCTCCGGCTGAGGTCTGAGAGAACTCTGCTGTCACTTATGGAGTTCTTTCAAGAATCAACAACCCTTCTTATCTCGCAGAGTTGCCCTTTTATAGATGATGCAATCGCAGTTAATGGCAAATCTGCTTGATTGGTGGCGAGATTGATACTGCGTCCATCTCGCCTTATTGCGTGATTCTCGGGCCAATTAAGATCCACCACTTTAGCCACAAATCATGTTTGTCAATCATCTGTCAATCTCTCAAGATTCTGATTTGATTCTCAGCGCTTTGCCTTAATGGTCGTCTATGCGTCCATGAATAGTTTGGCCGATGTCAACACGTCGTAGGTTGCTAACGCGTAGTTATGCGTTGAGTTGTTGTTAATGCATTGTCAGGTTGTTTGCGTTCCGTTCAGATCATGCGTCCACGAAGAACAGATTGCTAACTCGTCGTCCTGCGTTAAGAAGTCATCAACGCATCGTTTGCATTCTTGCGTCAAAACATGTGTTTTAGGCTCAAAAAGTGGTAAAATCATTATCTTCATAAAAACACTAGAATATGACACAACGAAAGATTTATTAATAGAATTTAGCATAAACTATCGCATGCTTCTCTATTTAATATCTATTTATCTATGAAAAAGGCTATAATAACTTGTATTTCTACAAGTTATCACACCCCCAAACTTAGATAAATGCTTGTCCTCAGCATAACTTCTATCTAAGAAACTTCAATTATCCTAAACATTTTCTCAACGCATTGACTAGTCTCTCAGAATGCTATACTCAATCAACTACCCGTTAGTTATATTATTTCTCTACCTCTATATTCTTTTCTTTAGGACAGGTCTAATTTGTATGCGGCAAGCTTTCTTTTCAAAACTCTTTAACTCATTATTCACAGAATTTTTGTTTCTTCTTTTAACACTGAGTCTGAAAAGATGAAGATATAAAGTTCCTTTTTTCTTTCATTGGTTTTATTATTTGGTTATTAAGCATGCGTTGAGTAGGGTTACCCACCTTCGTTTTGACATACCAACGATGGGGTGCATGGAGGCAGCCAACTACGAGCAAGTGCCCTTCTCGACTAAACTCTTATCTAAGCTCGGTTTCCTCACTAGACATTGGAGTTTGTTATTTATCTATGCATCGCTGATTACGATTACCCACCTTCGTTTTGACACACCAACTATGGGGTGCATGGAGGCGGCCAACTACGAGCAGGTGTCGTTTTCAGCTAAACTCTTAACAAGATAAATATATTAGTCTTGCCAGCGGAGTTTTGCGTTTAAAAGGAAATTATTTATTTTATTTTTTATTTTTTTATTTTTTTTTATTGAAATAAGTTCCTGATATTTTTATCTTTGACAGTTCAAACCTCTTCCACCCCCAAACTTGAGAGTAGCAAGGTCCTCATTACTTAAATTGTAAACAAAGATGAAGTTGCAAAATTTTGTAAAAGAGGTTTGAATTGGCTGCTTGCATACATTCAAAGTAGGTTTGCGTTTCTAAGGAATAGCATGCAGACGCATTGAAAGTAATCTAACTTAAAGAGTGTACAAAAAGTGTAAGCATGAATATCATCACAGTGACCAACTTTTCAACGCAAAGATAAAAGTTAAGACTAATTAAATGTATTTAGAATAAATTTACAACAAGGGACAACGCAAAGAGGAAGTTAGAGATTCCATACGATGAAGAAATGTTCATTCTATTAATTTTATTATCACCAATGCATACAATTGAATATGAAGATAAAAAATTGCAAGAAAAGCTACAACTCTTGACTACACCCCTAAATTTTAACCATCAGACTTGTCTTCATCAGGTCTGCGTTGCTGCTCAGGTGTAGGGCGCTGCAGTACTGGGAAGACAAGGGGCTGTTGGAGGCGTTCTTGAATGTTAGGGGGCGGGATTTTCGGTCGGATCGAGAGCAGTTGATGAACGTAATTCAGTATGAATTGAAACTGCTCTGTCTGCCGGCGTGCTAACATATTCAACGAATGCATCACTGGACGCAAAATTGATTGTTGCAGATATGTTTGCACTGTCTCCCACTCGAGATCAAGTTGGGCTTCTTGCGGTTGTGGTTACGTTGGTGGTTGAGGCGGGTTTGGCTGAGGCCGAAGAGTTGATGGAGTTTCGTCAAACGCAGGGGATGTTGGATGCATAATTGCAGCGCTGATAAGTTGGGTAAAGGATAGGAAAACTTGACAAGATCGCCAACGCATAGTAATATGATGCATAGCATGTTCAAAGCATGACATGTTGAACACATAAACACATCATTTAGCACCTTGCGTTAGGATAATTTACATAAAAATATCTCACAACAAGTTTTTGGCGCCGTTGCCGGGGATTATTTCATTGATTTAATCATTTTATTTGGATTATTGTGTTGCAGGATTCCTCAGTTGACGGAGTATAGCAAGCTTCTATTCTGTCAAAAGTTTCTAACAGTATATGAGTGAAGGGGACAACCCAACATTTGATATTGACCCAGAGATTTAGAGGACCTTCAGAAGAAGGATAAGACAGAATAAACAAAGAAGGAGCAATCAAACTACAGAAAAAAACATGGATGCTCAGAATAATCAACCTCAAGCTGGGGTTAGGCAGAACACAAATGCGCAAGAGCATGCAAACAACGATACAAACCCAATTCTCTTGGCACATGATAGAAATCGCCCAATGAGGGAGTATGCGTCACCGAATCTACAATTTCGCATCGGGAATTTTACAACCAACCTTTGAAGGTAATGGAAGGTTCGAAATGAAACCAGTAATGTTGCAGATGCTGCAAGCCGCAGGGCAATTTGGGGGTGCAATGGGTAAAGATCCACATGCACACCTGAAAAGTTTCTTGGAAATATGTAGCGCATTCCCTATGGCTGGAGTACCGCAAGATAGCATCAGACTGATGCTTGATAAGCACTTGAAAAGTGCTTATTATTCTCTCAAATTAAGGGAGTTTTATATTAGATTTCACTTCTTTGCTAGTGATTTTACGGTTAAAACGAGGAAAATTAGAAGAAACGACTAAAAGATCAAAACCGAGCAAGAATATGGTAAAAAAGAGCTGAAAAACGCATCCTTGTTGAAACTCATGATGCGCCGCAGCGCTAAGGCAGCGCTGCCGCGGCGCTGAAGCAGAAACGTATCAGCATGGACGCAGAGTAGCAACGCGGCGCTGGGAAGGCGATGTCTCGACGCATCCTTGAAGAACGCAAGATAGCGTCGCGGCGCTGGGACAGCACTACCGCGGCGCTAAAACCCGAGAGCAACTTATTTTTGGTCGCAACGCAAGCGCCGCGGCAGCGTTAATTAAACGAAAAGTTTTGTATTTTAGGTTAAATTTTAGGCGGCCAAACTCTATAAATTGAGGGGTTTTCAGCAGCCAAAGAGAGGGAGAATTATCAAGAAGATCAAGAAAGTTGCAGAACAACAGAAAGATCCAAAAAGGTGAGAATTAAGCTAGAGTTCCAAGAGTGAGTTAGCCGCAAGGAAGAGGAAAAGAGTTTGAGATAGTTTTGGTGCCCTTCGAAGTCTGACGCGAGAGCCAAGGAGTTCGTGACGGTGTTGCCTTAATCAAGAACCTCTTTTCAGTAGAGTTTCCCTATTCCTTACACTCTTTCTTTGATTCTTTTTGCAATATGTTGCTTTATGCTATGAGTGGCTAAACTCTTTAGTTTTAGGGTTTTTGATGAATTGTTTGTGAATTCATGATAACTTTGTAGACTCATGGTTTTGTTCAAATAAATATGCTTTTCATTGTTATTGTGTTTAATTCTTGAAGATTGGCCACCTTCACATGTTAGGTTAGATGTATGATCGAGAGATTATATGTTTAATTTGATCTATAACAATGAATCGTTGTTAATCTATCACGAGAGTAGTTAGGTTGACAATGAAAGTTGCTAAAGACTAGTTTAATGCCATGTAATTTTGTATTGGTTTTAAGAGATTAACTATCAATCAAGTTGCATGAGAAAGAGTTGTCTTTGAGAGAAGATAACTTGGAATTAAGTTTCTAGACTTAGGCAGAAGAATTAAATCCATGAAATCTATAATTTTGCATGATGAAACAAACAAGGATTCGAAACCCTAGAACTCTCTTTGACTCTTGCAATTCTCCCTTTGATAATTTCTTGGCTTGATTTTTCTTGTTCTCAAAAATTGAAATATTGAATTTCAATCCTCAAATAAAATTGATTCAATTCTAGAATAGCTAATTAACTTAACCTTCCCAATTGGATCTCTAGTGGAAACGATACTCGAACTTAACCGTTTTATATTATAACTTGACCCGTACACTTGCGGTTAACACACAAAAGTGGCACATCAAGTTTTTGGCGCCGTTGCCGGGGATCCAAAGAACGGTTTTTGTTATTTAATATTCATTAGAATTGATAGATCTTAATTTGAGGTGTATATTATTTGATTGTTTATTTATTTAGTTTATTTTATATAATTTTTTTTTATTTTATTTATTTTGTTAGTCTATGCCTCGAGATAATACTAACCTCCTCCCTCTTGATCCCGAGATTGAAAGGACGTGTAGAAGAAATTTAAGGGCTCAACTTAATCAAACTGCGGAGATGGCAGAGGAGATACCTAAGGCAATTAGAGAGTACTTTCAACCTACTTTACCGGCAAGTCAACCCGGAATAATGAATGTGCCTATCAGTGTCAACAATTTTGAGTTGAAACCGGGGTTGATCCAAATGGCTAGAGAGCTAGCCTTTAGAGGAAGAACCAATGAAGATCCTCACAAGCACTTGCGATCTTTCTTAGAGATATGCGGAACGGTAAAGATGAATGGTGTTTCTAATGATGCAATTAAACTAAGACTTTTTCCTTTCTCTTTGCAGGACCGTGCTAAGGATTGGTTGGAAACCATACCTCCAGATAGCATTACAACATGGGAGATCTTAGCTCAAGCTTTCTTGAACAAATATTTTCCACCGGCTAAATCTCAAAGACTAAGGACGGAGATTGGAACATTCCGCCAACTTGAGGATGAACAACTATATGAGGCTTGGGAGAGGTATAAGGATCTCTTGAGAAGATGTCCTCAACATGGGTACCCGGATTGGTTGCAAATCCAACTCTTTTACAATGGATTGGCAAGCTCCACCAAATCCATCTTAGATGCAACCGCCGGGGGGTCAATTTTTTCAAAGAATGCTCAAGAAGCCTACACCATACTAGAAGACTTGGCCAATACATCTTACAATTGACCATGTGAACGGTCTTCTTCAAACATCCCAAGAGCCGCCGGAATATAAGAAGTGGATGAGGTAAATTCTCTCAAAGCTCAAATGGCTTCCTTTACTGATGCTCTTTCCAAATTAACTGCAGGAGGCCAAGCTCAAACAAATCCACCATCTATAGCCTCTCTTACTGCTTTGGCATCGGAAATGGGCGTTCATGGAGATAATGAGACAGCTAACTATGTTGATAGAGGACACTATAGGAGTCACTAACATCAACAACTTCCTACTCACTACCATCCTAATTTGAGGAACCATGAAAATTTTTCATATGCTAACAAAAGAAATGTTTTGCAAGGTTCTTCTGATTTATCCAATGTAGGTCCATCCCACACTGAAAAGAAGTCCAACTTAGAAGATTTGATGATTGAGTTCATAAAAGAATCAAGAGGAAGGACAACCGCATTGGAAAGCATAGTACAAGGTCATGGTAAGGCCATTCAAAACATCGAGGTACAAATAAGCCAAATCGCCACTTCCTTTTAAACAATGCAAAAGGGAAAATTTCCTAGTTGTCCCGAGATAAATCCAAAAGAGGAGTGCAAGGCCATGATTTTGAGGAGTGGGAAAAAGCTGTCCACTCCTTTGATCATTGATGAGGATGAAAAGCAAGAGGTAGATGACACTATCCAAGAGCAAAATTTAGAAGATGAACCAAAGATCCTAGAAAAGGAGGTAAAGGTAAAAGAGTCAACATCTTCAAGTAAGTCATCTAACCCTCTACCTTTTGTACCTAATACTATGCCATATCTTCAACGTTTTAAAAAGAAAGAAATCGCAATTTGCTAAATTTCTTGAGTTATTTAAAAAGCTGCACATTAACATTCCATTTGCTGAGGCTTTAGAGCAAATGCCCAACTATGCAAAATTCATGAAAGATGTCTTATCTAAAAAGAAAAAGTTTGGGCAATATGAGATGATTAGCATGACTGAGGAATGCAATGCAGTGTTACAAAAGAAGCTACCACAAAAGTTAAAAGATCTAGGGAGTTTTACTATACCTTGCACTATTGGTTCTTTAAATGTTACTAGAGCTCTTTGTGATCTGGGTGCTTCTATTAATTTAATGCCTTTATCTGTTTATAGGAAACTCAACATTGGAGAGGTGCAACCTACCACCATCACCCTGCAACTTGCTAACAGATCATTAGCTTATCCCAAAGGTATTGTTGAAGATGTATTAGTTAAAGTTTACAAATTTATCTTCCCTGCAGATTTTGTAGTATTGGACATGGAGGAGGACTCTGAGATTCCTATCATACTTGGGAGGCCATTCCTGGCAACTGGAAATGCTATTATAGATGTCCAACAAGGGAAGTTGACTCTAAGGGTAAATGATGAAAATGTAGTATTTGATATTTACAAGTCCTTGAGTCATCATGATGAGAGTAGTCCTTGCCATGCTATAGACATAATTGATCATACTATTTTTAAGCATGTAGAGGTTATGTTAGCTAATGATCATCTAGAACAAAGCATGATAGATGTTGAAAATGCAGATACAATCTTTGATGAAATAGCTTTTTATGATAGGTGGTTAGATAGGTTGCCAATATGTTCTAAAGTAGATAAACCTATACCTTTAGCTCCCTTGCATGCTGTGAATAATATTGAGAAGCCTAAGCTTGAATTAAAAATATTACCTCTTCATTTAAAATATGCATTCTTAGATGATTTATCTTCTTTACCTGTTATAATATCTTCTGATCTTGATTCTGTGGAAGAAGAAAAATTATTGAAAGTATAAAGGGATCATAAATCTGCCATTGGTAGGTCTATTGAGGACCTTAAAGGTATTAGTCCGTCGGTCTGTATGCACAGAATCTTGATGGTAGATACTTTTAAACCATCAATAGAGCACCAAAGGAGACTTAATCCCACCATGAAGGAGGTAGTTAAGAAAGAAGTGCTCAAGCTTTTGAATGCAGGAATCATATATGCCATATCTGACAGTCCATGGGTAAGTCCTGTTCAAGTGGTACCCAAGAAAGGTGGCATGACTGTGGTTAAAAATGAAAAAGATGAAATGATAGCCACTAGAACTGTGACAGGATGGCGTGTATGCATTGATTATAGGAAGTTGAACAAAGCCACTAGAAAAGATTATTTTCCCCTTCCTTTTATAGATCAAATGCTTGATAGACTTGCAGGTTATTCTCATTATTGCTTCCTAGATGGATATTCAGGTTATAACCAAATTGTCATTGCTCCTGAGGATCAAGAAAAAACGACATTTACATGTCCCTATGGGACATTTGCTTTTAAGAGAATGCCATTTGGTTTATGTAATGCCCCTGCTACTTTCCAACGTTGTATGATGTCTATTTTTCAGGGGCTCATCGAAGATATAATGGAGGTTTTTATGGATGATTTTTCCGTATTTGGGTCTTCATTTGATTCTTGTCTTGTTAATCTAACTCGTATTTTGCAGAGGTGTCAAGATGCTAACCTTGTTCTAAACTGGGAGAAGTGTCACTTCATGGTGACGGAAGGCATCGTCCTGGGGCACAAAGTCTCTAAAAAAGGATTGGAGGTGGATAGGGCTAAAATAGCTGCCATTGAACAACTACCACCCCCTACCAATGTGAAAGGAATCAGAAGCTTCCTAGGGCACGCAGGGTTTTACAGGAGATTTATTAAAGATTTTTCTAAAATTGCTAAACCCTTGAGTAATTTGTTAGAAAAGGAAGCTAAATTTATTTTTGATGATGCATGTCTACTAGCTTTTAATACACTGAAGGAAAGACTAATTGCTGCACCTATTATTGTTGTACCAGATTGGAGTCAGTCTTTTGAGATCATGTGTGATGCTAGTGATTATGCTTTAGGAGCTGTTTTAGGCCAACATAGAGATAACATGTTTAGGGCAATTTATTATGCTAGTAGGACTCTTGATAATACTCAACAGAAATACACTACTACTGAAAAAGAACTACTAGCTGTAGTGTTTGCATTGATAAATTTAGATCAGACTTGCTTGGCTCTAAAATAGTAGTGCATACTGACCATGCTGCTTTAAAGTATTTGTTTGTTAAGAAAGATTCTATACCTAGGCTAATGAGGTGGATATTATTGTTACAGGAATTTGACTTAGAAATCAAAGACAGGAAAGGATGTGAAAATGTGGTTGCAGATCACTTATCTAGAATTGAGAATGAGGAGGCTAAATCATGGCCCCCAATTATTGAGATGTTCCCTGATGAACAACTGTATCAGGTAAAAGATAGTGTGCCTTGGTTTGCTGACATAGTTAATTATCTTGCAGGAGGACATTTGCCACCTGACATGAACTATCAACAAAAGAAAAGATTCCTGCACAATGTTAAGTCTTACCATTGGGAGGACCCACTTATCTACAAGGTTTGTGCTGACAATATAATAAGAAAGTGTGTGCCTCAAGAGGAAGTGGTAAGTATTTTAAATTCATGTCATGCCTCCCCCTATGGAGGTCATTTTGGACCCACCAGAATTGCAGCTAAGGTACTTCAGTCAGGATTTTATTGGCCATCCCTTTTTAAAGACTGTTATACCTTTGTTAAGTCATGTGATAGGTGCCAACGTACTGGCAATATTTCTAGACAACATGAGCTTCCATTGAAACCTATCTTGGAAGTGGAGTTATTTGATGTTCGGGGTATTGACTTTATGGGACCTTTTCCTATTTCTTCTAATGGCGACCTATACATTCTAGTTGCAGTAGATTATGTATCTAAGTGGGTAGAAGCCATAGCTACTAGGACCAATGATGCTCGCACTGTTTTAAAATTCTTGCATAAAAACATTTTCACACGTTTTGGTACACCTAGAGCTATTATTAGTGATGAGGGCTCTAACTTTTGCAATAAACTGTTTGAATCCATGATGCAAAAATATAATGTTAATCATAAAATTGCTACAACTTATCATCCTCAAACTAATGGCCTTGCTGAGTTATCTATCAGGGAAATCAAACAAGTTTTGGAAAAGACAGTCAAGACCAATAGGAAGGATTGGGCCCTTAAGCTCGATGATGCACTGTGGGTCTACCGCACAGCTTTCAAAACCCCAATTGGTACTTCCTCGTATAGGTTGGTGTTTGGAAAAGCTTGTCACTTACCGGTAGAGCTCGAGCATAGAGCTTATTGGGCCATCAAGAAGCTGAACATGGATTTCAAGAAAGCTGGTGAGAAATGCCTCTTAGAACTCAATGAGATGGAGGAGTTCCGTGCTCAAGCTTATGAGAATGCCAAACTTTACAAAGAGCGCACTACGAGATGGCATGACAAGAAGATCACATCACGAACCTTCCTTCCAAGACAAAGAGTATTACTTTTTAACTCACGTTTACGCTTGTTTCCAGGTAAGCTTAGGACACGATTGTCGGGACCCTTTATCATTGTCAAGGTATCCCCACACAGAGCCGTGGAACTACAAGGTAGCAATGGAACAACCTTCAAAGTGAATGGTCAACGATTAAAGCACTACATCGTTGATGAAGAACGCGGACTTGAGAACCTGACTTTCATTGCATGATCCAGTAGTCCCGTCTAGCTAGAAGACGTTAAACCAAGCGCTTATTGGGAGGCAATCCAATTTATTGCTTTCTTTACTTTTGTTCTTTTTATTTTATAAATCTTGGAGTCACTCATATGCTTTATCTCTCAGGAACGTGGTTTATCACACAAAGTACTCCTTACACCAAGCCTGTTTGGTGGCTTCCCGCGTGCTCCCAGGCTTGCTCTTTCATTGTTAGATGCTCTTATGCATTGGGGACAATGCATGATTCTAAGTTTGGGGTGGGAGGTGTCTTTCGTACTTTTGTGTGTTTTCTTATCCTGCTATGCATGTTAGTGAAGGTTTTAATGATCATATGCATGTTAATACTTTTGTGTGTTTTCTTATCCTGCTATGCATGTTAGTGAAGGTTTTAATGATCATATGCATGTCAATTTTTTGAAACAATTTCTGAAAAAAAAAAATTTTTTTGAAAATTTTGGAGCTTTCAAAGTTAATGGGAATGTTGTTTATGGTTGTGTGCTTTGATGTTAATTGCCCATGATGAGATTCGAATTTGCATGATAGATGACTTATTGTGTAAATAGAATAGCACTCTCTTGAGTTAAATTCATTTAAGTCCCTCTTAAAATCTCTCATATTCTTGAGCACGTAGCCACTTTTATTTAGAATCTTTAACTGAAAAAAAGGATTAAGTTGGGTGTATTTGGTTGTCACTTCGAAAGGCCCCACCGGTTAAGGAGTGGAAATGCATGATAACTTGTAATCTTAGACTAAGGAAAAAGAAAAGAGTATACATGCCTTGAGAAAAGAAAGAGTGTACACAAAATATATGAGCTTTATTTGTCTATCTTTTTAAATGTTAAATTTGTAATGAGTACGCATGGATAGGGGTAAAAAGAACTGCTTTTGCTGTGATCAGTAAGGACGCCTGGGAATTGACTAGGTACGAGTCCCTACAGTGGATGTGTGAAAGCTAGTGCCTCTAGGTAAAAGAATGCAAATTTAGGGCCCATGAAAAAAAATATATATGATTGAAAGGCACCTTAGTGGACATATTACTCACTTGAATGCATGAAAGCTTGAAGATTGGTGCATGAGCTAGAGTAGGGGGAAAACTAAAGAAACTCTCTTAAGTCCTAATTTGAGTTCCAGTATTTTAAATTGACGGAGGCTTGCACACACACACGTGGGAGATAGCAAGATTTGGCCTTGAATAATTATAACAATATAGATATGCTTGCATGTTTCTACTTAAGCTCTGAATGCTATTCTCTGAGACATGAATCAATTGCACACTTCTTCATCTAAAACTCCCTATTATTTGATTTTTTTTTCTTTGCTCGGGACTTGCAAATCTCTAAGTTTGGGATGTTGATAAGCACTTGAAAAGTGCTTATTATTCTCTCAAATTAAGGGAGTTTTATATTAGATTTCACTTGTTTGCTAGTGATTTTCAGGTTAAAATGAGGAAAATTAGAAGAAACGACTAAAAGATCAAAATCGAGCAAGAATATGGTAAAAAAGAGCTGAAAAACGCATTCTTGTTGAAACGCATGATGCACTGCGTCGCTACGGCAGCGCTGCCGCGGCGCTGAAGCAGAAACGCATCAGCATGGACGCAGAGTAGCAACGCGGCGCTGGGAAGGCGCTGCCTCGACGCATCCTCGAAGAACGCAAGACAGCGTCGGGGCGCTAGGACGGCGCTGCCGCGGCGCTAAAACCCGAGAGCAATTTATTTTTGGTCGCAACCCTAGCGCCGCGGCGCCAATGTTAATTAAACGAAAAGTTTTGTATTTTAGGTTAAATTTTAGGCGGCCAAACTCTATAAATTTAGGGGTTTTCAGCAGCAAAAAAAAAAAAAAAAGGGAGGAGAAATATCAAGAAAATCAAGAAAGTTGCAGAACAAAAGAAAGATCCAAAAAGGTGAGAATTAAGCTAGGGTTCCAAGAGTGACTTAGCCGCAAGGAAGAGGAAAAGAGTTCGAGATAGTTTTGGTGCCCTTCGAAGTCTGACGCGAGAGCCAAGGAGTTCGTGACGTTGCTGCCTCAATCAAGAACCTCTTTTCAGTAGAGTTTCCCTATTCTTTACACTCTTTCTTTGAATCTATTTGCTCAATATGTTGCTTTAATTTGATCTATAATAATGAATCGTTGTTAATCCATCACGAGAGTAGTTAGGTTGACAATGAAAGTTGCTAAAGACTAGTTTTAATGCCATATAATTTTGTATTGGTTTTAAGAGATTAACTATCAATAAAGTTGCATGAGAAAGAGTTGTCTTTGAGAGAAGATAACTTGGAATTAAGTTTCTAGACTTAGGCATAAGAATTAAATCCATGAAATCTATAATTTTGCATGATGAAACAAACAAGGATTCGAAACCCTAGAACTCTCTTTGACTCTTGCAATTCTCCCTTTGATACTTTCTTGGCTTGATTTTTCTTGTTCTCAAAAATTGAAATATTGAATTTCAATCCTCAAATAAAATTGATTCAATTCTAGAATAGCTAATTAACTTAACCATCCCAATTGGATCTCTAGTGGAAACGATACTCGGACTTAACCATTTTATATTATAACTTGACCCGTACACTGGCGTTTAACACACAAAAGTGGCACATCAAGTTTTTATCAATGCTATTCCCATTTTCTCTTAGAGATGAGGCAAGACAATGGGCTTATTCATTTGAACCTAGTGAGATTACAACTTGGGGCCAAATGGTTGAAAAATTTATGCAGAAATACTTTCCTCCGACGGTAAGTGCAAAGAGGCGACGAGATATTGTCACCTTCGAGCAAAAGGACTGGGAGACCCTTAGTGAAGCATGGGCCCGATTTAAAAGGGTGGTAAGGAATTGTCCCCACAATGGTATCCCTGATTGTGTGCAGATGGAGATTTTCTATGGAGGATTAAATAAAACATCACAATCAGTGGCTGACGCCTCTGCAGTAGGAGGATTAATGGACAAGACTTATACGCAAGCCAAAGAGATTCTCGACAGAATTTCGAGAAACACCGATGAATGGGTGGATGATGGGTATGGATCCCGGTACATGGATAAGAGACGAACGCAAGCTGGAATGATTGAAACTGATGCGAACCATAATCTTTCAGCTCAGATCGCCAATATGACATCCTTGCTGCAAACAATCGCGTTGAACAACCAAGGTGGGACAGTTGCATCAATGGACGCAATGAACACGGTGAATGCAACAGCATCTGTAAGCTGTGTGCAATGCGGTGAGGGCCACTTGTACGATATGTGTCCCTACAACCCACAATCCGTCTGCTATGTTCAGAATAACCTGTACTCTAAGACTTATAATCCAGGTTGGAGGAACCACCCTAACTTTGGATGGGGAGGAACCCAATCACAGGGAACTAGGCAACAGTCGCAGAGAAGCAATAACCCTGTTTACAACCAAGGTGTTCAAGGACATCAAGCACAAAGAAATCAGTCAGTAAACGCATCATCATCATCCCTTGAAGCCCTAATGCGACAAACTATCAGTCAAAATGAAGAAACGCGTAAGTCGTTGGAAGCGATGCTCCAAAATCAAATGGGTGAAATAAAAAGCCACGCCATTGCAATTCGTAATTTAGAAATTCAAGTGGGACAAATGGCAAGTGAGCGCAATGTCAGACCCCAAGGAGCATTGCCCAGTAATACCGAAGCCCCACGAGGTAACGGTAAGGAACAATGTCAAGCTATGACATTGAGGAGTGGGAAGGTTCTTCCCACTGAAACGCAAGACCAGAGGACACAAGGAAATCTACAGCCTCACATCACTTCACAATTACCTCCAGTGACACCTACTATTGAACCGCAACCATCATCAACCACAACAGTCTCTCAAGAACAAGAGAATGGAAAGGGGAGATAAAAGGCAACGCAGGCAAACCCTGGTCGGTATCTCAAAATATCACTCCCCCTATGCGTCCACCTTTTCCTCAACAGCTGAAGAAGAAAAATGATGAGGGCCAATTTAGAAAATTCCTGGATGTTCTCAAACAACTTCACATCAACATTCTGTTGGTGGAAGCCCTGGAACAAATGCCGAGCTATGTAAAATTTCTGAAAGACATATTATCTAAGAAAAGAAGGCTTGGGGAGTTTGAGACAGTCACATTAACGCAGGAATGCAGCGCATTATTCAAAAGTAACATACCCGCCAAAATGAAAGATCCAGGGAGTTTTACATTACCTTGTTCTATAGGAGGAATGGACGTAGGTCAGGCATTATGCGACTTAGGGACCAGCATAAACTTAATGCCACTGTCTATATTCAAGAAGTTGGGTATAGGGGAAGCACGGCCAACCACAGTCACACTCCAGCTTGCTGACCGTTCCATTAAGCATCCCGAAGGAAAAATTGAGGATGTTCTTGTGAAGGTAGACAAATTCATCTTCCCGGCCGACTTCATAATTCTGGATTATGAAGCTGATAGAGAGGTGCCCATCATCTTGGGAAGACCTTTCTTAGCTACTGAACGCGCCCTGATTGATGTCTAGGAAGGGGAGTTCACAATTCGTGTGGACGACCAGCAGGTAAAGTTTAATGTTTTTAATGCGTTGAAATATCCTGATAATTTTCTTTCTTGCCAGATGATCAAAGATATAATTGAAGAAAAGGCAAGCATCATAGACGCATGTGCAGAAGAAGAAACAATGCTGGATGAAATGGATGAGGGAAGAGAAGCGGAAATAGGTGTAATCTCCAATGCAAGCTTTGAACCTTAGACTTAAGCAACCGATCCACGGAGAAAACAAAGCCGTCCCTAGAAGAGCCGCCAACCCTTGAGCTAAAAACACTGCCTGTAAGCCCCGCATCTAATTTTGCGAGAACGCAGGGTAAGAAGGGGCCGAAAGATGGGTGAATGTGTAAGAGTAGTTGGCTGGCTTGCATTTGGAGTGGGAAAATGACTAAGTGTCAGCTATGCGTTGATGGCAACCTGTTGTGATGGAAACAGTTTTGGTGTAAACGCAAAGGTGAGGGAAGATTATCATGCGCTAAAGTCGTGACGTGTTGAGGACATAAGGCGTGGAGGATAACTTTGTACTGAGGATTATTATGCGGCAAACGCATTGAAGGCAGTGTGTCGTTGGAAGTAAAGGCCACGAGGAGTTGGGAGCTGATTTGCGATAAGGCTACTATGCGGTGAACGCTACCATCCGTCGAAGGTGGGTATGCGTTGGACAAAGAGTATTGGCCGAGAGAAAGTAATGCATTTGCTAACTATTTGGCGGGAGAGTTTGAAAAGAAATATCATCAGAGAGGATGCTTGAGCTGAAATTGTTTAATTGTGTGTCAAACTCAGGAAGAAGAGATTGGAGTTGAATTGCCGGATGATTAGGGGTAACTCGGAGTTGTTGAAGGATATATCTTAAACAGAGAGGATGTTCTTCATGAAATTTGGAGGTAAGATGAAGGACCTGTACTTTAACAAGTTTGTAGAAGGAAGAAAGTACTGAAATTAACTGAAACGAAATGTTTAGCAGGTTGAAGAAGGAAGAAGAAAGGAAGAAGGAAACGGTTCTGCTGCAGCGGAAGTATCGCTAAGTGAGTGAGAGACAGGGCAGCGAAGCAAGTATCGCTGCAACGCAAGATAGGCTTTGCGTCTCACAATTCTCGCTAGAGTATCGCTGGGTATCGCTCCTCAAGGTAGTCTCGCTTGTTTCAATCAACGCAGTATCGCTAGTACAGTTTTGGTATCAAATGAGTAACTCTGGCAGCTTATAATTTTCTAAAGAGTAACGTTATTATTGTGTGTTAAAGAAAAAGGGAAATTATGGAAACTAAACTTGAGGATTATGTGTTTTCAGGCCAAGAAGAGCTCGGGGAGGCTTATAACCCACTTAGAACCGAGACCAATTGTAAGTGACTTTTGCTATATCTTGTGATAAATTTAGTACACTTAACGTTGAGGAAACATGATTCATTGTAGTATGCCTTGTGAACAAGATGTGTTAGTGATTTGAAAGAGTATCAATATGAACGTCCATATATAATAGTAGCTGAGGGACCTTATGGTGAAAGCTTGTATGTGTGTAAACGTGAATTAAGTGCTGAGGGACTTTGTGAAGGCACTTGAATATCAATAAGAAATGGACTACAATGCTCAAGGACTACGAGTGAAGGCATGTAGTAATCCATCACACACTAGCTCGTGCCGAGGGATCATGAGTGAAGGCACTTGAGCAAAGATAGAATTTGTTACCTGTGCTGAGGGATTTCATGTGAAGGCACATGGTATTGTAATTACAATTGAGTAAGTGCGGAGGGACTGAAAGTGAAAGCACTAAATAGTTGCAAGTCTGTGAGACATGAGAATTTGATAGTTATATGTGCAATGAGGAAAGTAAATCTTGGTAATTCATTGGGATGTGATATGTGATGGTTATTAACTCACAACCTGGCTTATATTTGTTATGAATAGTTTAGTAGATTTAGTCACTCACTGAGCTTTCTGCTCATTCAGTTAGTTGTTGTTTGTTGTTTCAGGTATCGAGCGTGTCTGAGACGCCTAGCCTACAGAAGAATCTCGTCTGGGCTTATCTGGAAGCGAACCTCTGGGATAGTTGTAAATATTTAGACTGTACTTATGTCTTTGTAATATGCACATATCTGAGGGGAGAAAGGTGGACGTATTGCACCTTATATGTATATTTATAGATATGTTTGTTGAGAGATTTCATTTTCTTCTAGTACGCCAATGGAATAGTTGTTTTGTTTGCTATTTATATGGTATCCATACTATAGAGTTTTATGTAGGGTCATGCTCAATCCTAGGTATGGAGTGTATCTGGGATGGGGTGTGACACTGCCGACGCATGTAAAGTATGCATATTTGGGGGAAGAGAGCACGCTGCCGGTCATCATATCCTCTGCGTTGACTACAGATTGTGAAAAGACTTTGCTGGAGATATTGAAAAATCATATCAAAGCCATTGGATGGACCCTAGCGGACATTAGAGGAATAAGCCCTTCATACTGCATGCACAAAATTCGGTTGGAAGAAGGTAAGGATGGCTCAGTTGAAAGGCAACACAAGCTTAACCCTGCGATGAAGGAGGTTGTAAAGAAAGAAATCATCAAATGGCTCGACGTAGGGGTCATTTATCCAATCTCCGATAACAGCTAGGTAAGCCCAGTTCAGCGTGTACCTAAGAAAGGGGGAATGACAGTGATCATAAACAGTAAGAATGAGCTGATACCAACAAGAACGGTCACTGGCTGGCGCATCTGTATGGACTACCGCAAGCTGAATGCGGCAACAAAGAAGGATCACTTTCCACTACCATTCATCGACCAGATGCTAGATAGGCTGGTAGGAAATGAATTTTTCTGCTTCCTTGACGGATATTCCGGCTATAACCAGATCATGATAGCTCCAGAAGATCAAGAGAAGACAACGTTCACTTGTCCATATGGAACCTTTGCGTTCAGACGCATGCCATTCGGACTATGTAATGCACCAGGGACGTTCCAAAGGTGCATGATGGCAATATTTTCCGACTATTTGGAACAGTCAGTAGAGGTGTTTATGGACGACTTCTCAGTATTTGGGAAATCATACGATGAATGCTTGACCAACTTGGAACGAGTGTTAAAGCGATGCGAAGACACAAACCTAGTCCTCAACTGGGAGAAATGTCATTTCATGGTCACAGAGGGTATTGTGTTGGGACATAAGATCTCCAAGGTTTGATTGGAAGTGGATCAAGCAAAAATAGATGCGATAGCAAAACTCCCAGCCCCCACAAATGTAAAGACTTTGCGAAGTTTCCTAGGTTATGCGGGCTTCTATAGAAGATTCATCAAAGGATTCTCGCAAATAGCAAAACCACTGAGCGAGCTGCTGGAAGCCAATAGGGAATTCAATTTCAACGGTAAATGCCTAAATGCGTTTGAGTCTCTAAGGCAAGCTCTAATTTCAGCACCAATTTTAGTTGCACCAGACTGGTCTCTCCCATTTGAACTAATGTGCGACGCAAGCAACCATGCAGTGGGAGGAGTATTGGGGCAGAGAAAAGAGAAAATAATGCACCCCATCTATTATGCTAGTAAAACATTGAATGCGTCTCAGGAGAACTACACTACTACTAAGAAGGAAATGTTAACCATAGTCTTTGCAGTTGACAAATTCAGAGCATATTGATAGGGTCAAAGGTGACCATCTATAGCGATCATTCTGCAATCAAATATTTGATGGCGAAAAAGGACGCAAAGCCTAGACTCATCCGTTGGGTCCTGCTGTTATAAGAATTTGACTTGGAGATTAAAGACAGAAAGGGAACCGAGAATCAGGTTGCGAACCACCTATCTCGGTTGGAAAATAAAGAGGTCCAGGAAAGCTGGAGTGATATAGAGGAACGATTCCCAGACGAGCATGTCATGAACGCAGAGAGTCAGGAACCGTGGTATGCAAACATAGTAAATTACTTGGTCTGCAACCAATGGCCTGAAGAATTCAATGCTCAACAAAAGAAAAAGCTCCAACATGAAAGTAAATTCTACTGCTGGGATGAGCCATATCTATACAGACTTGGCCCTGACCATATCCTGTGTCGATGCGTTCCAGAATATGAAACGCATAGCATTTTGAGAAGCTGTCATGAAGCACCTTACGGAGGACACTTTAGAGGGCAGAGAACAGCTGCAAAGGTGTTGCAAAGTGAGTATTTCTGGCCCACATTATTCAAAGACGCAAGGGCATATGCGGTGGCTTGCGATCGTTGTCAGAGAACAGGCAACATTTCCAACTGAAATGAAATGCCTCTAAATTCAATGCTGGAAGTTGAGTTGTTTGATGTATGGGGAATCGATTTTATGGGACCATTTCCTCCTTCTTGCGGTAATCAATATATCTTAGTAGCAGTCGACTACGTATCAAAATGGGTAGAAGCAGCAGCCTGTGCAAAGAATGACGCAAACACAGTGTCCAAGTTCTTAAAGAAACAAACCTTCTCTCAATTTGGGACACCAAGGGCGATAATTAGTAATGAAGGTACACATTTTATAAATCACATAATCACTAATTTACTAACAAAATTTAATGTCTCGCACAGGGTAGCAACTGCTTATCACCCACAGACAAACGGCCAAGCTGAAATAACAAACCAGGAGATTAAGTCCATACTTGAAAAAGTCGTGAGCACATCAAGGAAAGATTGGACGAAGAGATTAGATGAAGCTCTATGGGCATACAGAACGGCATTCAAAACACCTATAGGCATGTCACCCTATGCGCTGGTGTTTGGGAAAGCATGCCATCTCCCGCTTGAGCTGGAACACAAGGCCATCTGGGCCATGAAGAAGCTCAACCTAGACCAGGATGCAAGCGGCGAAGCCAGAAAACTTCAATTCAACGAACTCCTAGAGTGGAGACATTCAGCTTACGAGAACGCAAAGCTATATAAAGAAAGGACCAAGAAATGGCACGACAAAAATATTAGTAAGAAAACTTTATACGTCGGCCAGAAGGTCCTGTTATTTAATTCAAGGTTGCGTTTATTTCCAGGTAAGCTGAAGTCTCGCTGGTCGAGCCCATTCATAATCAAGGAAGTGTTCCCGCATGGTGCAGTCATGCTAACAAACGAAGACGGAACCACATCCTTCAAGGTCAATGGACAGAGGGTAAAACCCTACCACATTGGAGAGTTCGAAATTGACAAGATCTCCATTGACCTACGCGAGTGTAATAACTGAGATTGCGTCGAAAGGTCCCTACGTTGCTGAACGCCTACTTTTTCAGGGACACTTTCTTTTACCCTTGCTTTATTTTCATTTGAACTTGTTCTAGTATTTTTTTTTATTATTTTATTGTATTTTGCTTTCCTTCTTCTGTTTATATTTTGTTTTTAGCATTTATTTATTTCTTTAATTTCAGCTTAGTAGTATAAATGGGATAAGCATGAAATTAGGCGTTGAGTTTTTAATATAAACAATTTGATTTCACCGCAGACTCTATTATTCATGCATGCGTCCGACACATAAGTAAACTATGCGTTCATCGATAAACGATTTCTGTGTTTATCGAGTTAAGGTTAGGGGTAAGGTTAGAGCCGTACATATTTTGTCAAACGCATAATACTTAACTTACAACGCACAATCTAACCTGAGAACCAGGTGTTCATCAGCTATGCGTTTATCATTAGTTCATTGCGTTTTAGAGAGAGCAATAGGTGAAACGCAGATGTCTTCTGAGTCTACGCATTGTTCCCAGAAAAACACTCAAGTGCTAAAACACTCAAGTGCTCTATGTGCGTTAAGTAGCCGCCCATCACACTTGATGGGTGTGCGGCTCAATAAAATTTGCCTTGATCAGTGGGATTCCGAATATCGCGTATCCGCATTTATTACCGACGGCTAAATCGACCTATTATAAACGCAATCCGATTTCCCATTTTCCATTTTCGAAACCTTTCACCTCTATAACCTCCGGCGATTGGTGTTCTACACAGAGTCTCATATGTCTAGCCATTCAAATCCACAAAACCAAGAACACCTCGCCAGCGACGTTTCCCCAAGATCCTTTCACAACACCCAGCATTCAACTCCACCTTCATTTTCATCTACACCAGCCCCCGAGGTATTTCTTAACCCTCGATCTTCATTTTTCTCTCCACCAACATTTCATCCTACCAGACCTATGAGACCTTTCGCTTCTCCGGTCCGACCAAGACCTCCAAATCCCAGCCCACCTTTTATCCCAACCTTTTCGGCGTCAAGAATCAGGGCTACTGCCCAAAGATCGCCTATAAATCCATTTTTTCGACCCTTTTTCCGACCATTCGCCAGACCCTGAACCCGTCCACCAGTAGTCGATGTTGACTTTGACGACTGTGTGGAAGTTCTAAATATCCGCCTTGAGCCAAATCAACCCAGTACCTACTCCGAAACCCAAAAGTCGGTTCAAATCTTGCATCTCTAGGCCCAAAATGAAGAAAATGAGGGAGTTTTCCGCCGCAAACTTCAATGTTGGAAGCCAACGGTTAAGCACGGAAAACTCCGAGGAAGAGCAACCGGGTCCTGGAATGGTTCGCGATGAAGCCAGCACACTGCACGGAAGCAGTGAAGTACGCCGAAGAGAAGAACGAGACGTATTCGGCGATGTTTTGGAGCAAATAGCTCAGAAGGAAAGGGAAGCAAAGGGTAGGGAGGATGACGGGGAGGTCAACCAGCCCTTGCCCCTATCGCGTCCACCCAGCACGAGAGGGACGGAAGAGATAGGAAGAGAAGAAGTAGAAGAAGTGGCTGTCACAGTAGGGGAAGTGAACTCTGCACGTTCCCCAGACGAGTGGATAGCCGAAATCCTGAGCGGACTGCGTGACCCAATGGACGCAACCGTCTCAGATGCAAGAAGGGAATCACCCTCGCCGATAAAAGAGGTCCAGAGTCAGTTGAAAGAGACTCGGGAGGGTGAAAAGAGTGGGGGAGATAAGGAAGGAGAAGCCGCCTACAGCAAGGAGGTCGTAGGCGAGCCACATGAAACGCAAGGGTCTGTCCCTGTGTCTATTAGTCCTAAGGAGATGATCCTGGACTCCAATGAAGGACCGATCAGAAAAGTTGTGATGGCTGCAGAGGCCAAGAGAAGAAGAGAAGAGGAAGAGGAAGTGGTACCCCTGTTGAAGAAGAAACGAAGGGTATCACAAGAATCTGCCAAGGATGAAGAGCCTAAAACCACAGAGCAAGAAGACGGACCTGAGTCCCCAATTGCGGCAACATCCTTTGATAGGCTGGCAGAGAAGATGAAGAAGAAGAGGGCCAAGTTGAGGAAAGAGCTCAGGGCCCTAAGAAAAGGAGCTGAGAAAATTGCCAAGGACGCATTGTCTGGCAAGAAGGCGCGCAAGGAAGTGCGGCCTCAAGAAGAAGGGGAGACGCAAGGCCTTCTTGTTCCTCAAATAGAAGAAGCCGCATTGGCATTTGAAGAGGAAATGAGGGAAGAAGAAAGAATAGAAAAAGCAGCCGAGGAGCTCGAAAGAGAGCTACAAATTGAAGAGGATGAGAAGCTGGCTGCTAGAGTAAAAGCCCACGAAGAGGGGGAGGGCAAGAAGAAAAAGAAGAAGAGAAGTAGGCACCACTCGCCTATAAGGAAAGAACGCATCGGGGAGGATGCGAGAGAGGAAAAAGGTGTTAGCACCTTGAAGAAGAAAAAGAAGAAAGAAAAAGAGGTGTCAATCACCAAACTCCCAAGCACGCATAAGGAGAAACGCAAAGGGGAGGAAAAGGTGACTGAGGCACCAGCTGAAGTGGCCAAGAGCAAGAAAAGAACAGTGGATGAAATCCCTGCTAAGGCCAAAGGAAAAGCTAAGGTGCTGATGCGTCGCCACAAAAGAAGGAAGGAAAAGGGAGACGCAGGGCGTTCCCTGATTTGATGATAGAGGTGTGATTTTTCCCTGAAGAAGCCCTAGTGCCGCCATACATCACCGAAATTATTGACCACCACGACTGGAGAAACTTCTGTTCCAGCACCTCTTGGGTCCAACCTGACGTAGTTCGCAGTTTTTATAACGGACGCATTGATGAAGAGGAAGACGTGGTGGTGGTGGTGGATGAAACTGAAGTCCCGTTCAACGCAAGGAAAATAAATGCAATATATCAGTTGAGGGACAACTCGGATGCAGAAGGAAACAAGATTATAGAATCAACTCCACCAGAGTTAATGGAGGACGCAATCCGAGTATTGGTGAAGCCTGGGGCTAAGTGGGATGTTTCACCTACAGGTATCAAAACACTATCCGCTAGCAGCTTAAGACCAGAGGCAAACCTGTGGGTGTACTTGTGTCACACCCCCTCCCAGATTATCCTCCATAACCCAGAAAGAGATGTGAAGACAGCAGTTACTGACTACCCTGTCACGTAACCCACTGTCAACCTCACCGTCCAATATGCTCTTGACAAACCTCGACTTCGATCGGCAACGGAAACTGTCATGCTACCTGAAAATGGAAAACATTTAAAAGAATGAGCTAACGGCTTAGTGACTAACAGTTTTTGGGAATAATATAATTTAACTTAAACCGTTCACACTCGCATAACGTATCACTTCCAAACACAATAGTTCATATTTTCATACATCACTGTGAAAACATGCTTATAAAATACTTTTTCCTTAGTTGAGGCGGAGCAATGCTCAACGCGACTCAACGTCGATTTCCCTAGCTGTGTGGAGTAATCTCAACACATCAGCGTCATGTAAATGTACCCCTATGTGCACATAGGTTACCCATATGCCTTCTACGAGTCCCTGAGCATTGGGTACCTTTATATTCCGGGTCGCCCACAATGCCTTCTACGAGTCCCTGGGCATTGGGGTCCCATTTAATAGAACGGCTACCCTTTGGCCTTCTCCATGTCCCTGAGCCTCGGGTGCCCTTTCAAGTTTAATACAATACAAAACGTATTTGTAAACGTTATACCAGTAACTCATGGGTTTACCGTTTCGAAATCTTATCTCATCAGCATGCTAAGTTCGATTCTATCTTCTAATTTAACAACGCATGCTTTACATTTAAGTATACTTCCAAATCTTTCCTAAAATCATATAATACCATGCTTTTCAAAGAAGTCATGAAATCAAATATCAATCATCCACCATGCGTTTATGACTCATAACAAGTACCCAATATTCTCAAAGTTCTCCACTAAAACGCATACTCATGTCTTTACAAATCACATAATCATATACTTTATATATATATATAAAACGCATGCATTATTTCTTTAGAAACCATAAAATCATATTCATAGAGAACTCATTTATGTTTTGTAAAACGCAGGTGTTACTCACCTGTACTTGCCAAAGAATTCTTCTTCTATCCTTTCCTCTATTTCCTCTTCCTGAGCTTTCTGGATGCATTGTTTTATCTCTGGAATGCAAGGCTCCATTTCCTCTATCAGCTCGGTTGAACGCAACCCTACCCTTTCAACGCAAAGTTAGTAACGCAAGGCTGATTATTTCTCTCAAATGCATCCCGACTCTTCTTATTTCCCTTTTGGATGCGTTGCCCTCTCTTGCACGCAAGGTCCATCATGGACGCATCATCTAACTTGGATGCCGCGTTCACCTTGGACATCATGTTTGTCCTCAACGCATGGCCGACCTCATTTAACACAAGACAACTTCTTTTCCTAAATTAACTAAGTTGCCAAATACCTTCTTTCTTGGCCGCATACTTCTACTATGGACACCCTTGCTGCCTTCTTCTTCTCTTTTCTCTCCAGATTTCTCCTTTGAGAGTCATCAGTCCCTCCTTTTCTCTCAAAGTTCTATTTATAGGGAGCTTGCCTTCCACCCTTTTCCTCTCCTTTTGCCACTTGTTTGCCACATGTCACGCTGCATGCTTAGTTAACCATGCATTAGCCCAGGTGTCACCTTGCATGAACAGTTAACATATCTTTAACACCTCCTACTAATAAGGTGTCAAATCTACACAAAGCCACCTGGCCTTTATAAGTTTATCTTATGCGTCCTACATTTTCCAATAGATTTCCTTTCGTTCAACACAACGCCCTCATGCGTTTGTTAATTCCCCTTTAAAGTTTGAGCTTCACTAATCACTCTTCTAGCTCTCTGCCAACTATACTATTCTTTGACGTATAAAGATAACTTCTGTCTTCAACGCATAGGGACCTCAACGCATGACAACCTTACCAATGCATGGTATTGGTAAGCCAAGTACGTTCCTTCCCCCGCCAACGCGGCGACTTCTTCAGCTTACACCACCATTCATGATTTCACCCTTAACGCATAACCGTACTATTATAAACCAGTGTTTACATATGCCATTAGGCGTTAATAACAAACGTGCAGTACTATGCATTTATACCTCGTCGCATCATACCATGCGTCCAACTCTCATATTCATAACAAATAATTCCTTCTCCAGTTCTTCCTCTATGTGTTGTCCTATTGCGTTTACCCTCATCCTGGGTCCATTACCATCTTTCTATTCTTGGACATTTCTTGATATAAGTCTATGCGTTACTCAATTTGCGGTAGTATTCTATCTTTCCGAGACTTAAATCTCTTTCAACACTTCACAACATAACTTCATTCCTTCCTTGTTTAAGCATTTTACAATCATAAATGCATATTTCTCTTATATGTCCCATTTCTTTCCCTTCTCGGTTTACTTCTATGCGTCCACCCTTTCCATGCGTTGCTTAGCCCTGACCATGCGTCCAACATGGTCTTTTTCCCCTTTTATTAATAAATTCTTCAACGCATCGTTTATTGAAAAGTAGTGTGTGACAACTTGGCCCTTGTCAATTGAGTTCCACAATCACTTACCCTCTCGAGCAGTTTGGTTATTACTACTTATATCGATTTGTCAGATGGACATAAGCATCAGATTAAGATCGCAATTGACAAGATAAAATAGTTACACTGTGGTTCCTAGTTAGATGTTAAAGCAACCCTAGACCCTTGAGTGATTAGTTACTCATGGTTTGAAAGTAAAAAGCGAAAAGTTTAGAGAAATGAGTAGACATGGAAGATAATTATATTGATGAAATGAGATACAATTTTCGATAAGTTTAATGCCTTGATACAAATCTAAAATTAAGATAGAACAGTAAGAAAAAAAGCAGGGAAAGGCGTCAATGTCTTGAGTCGCCTGGATGGAAGCGTGAGGCTTTGCTGTGAAGTGGTCGGGCAGAGGGAAGACTCTTCTCTCTCGAGCTATTCGTCTTCGGCTGAGGTCTGAGAGAACTCTGCTGTCACTTATGGAGTTCTTCCGAGAATCAACAACCCTTCTCATCTCGTAGAGCTGCCCTTTTATAGATGATGCAATCGCAGTTAATGGCAAATCTGCTTGATTTGTGGCGAGATTGATACTGCGTCCATCTCACCTGATTGCGTGATTCTCGGGCCAATTAAGATCCACCACTTTAGCCACAAATCATGTTTGTCAATCATCCGTCAATCTCTCAAGATTCTGATTTGATTCTCAGCGCCTTGTCTTAATGGTCGTCTATGCGTCCATGAATAGTTTGGCCGATGTCAACACGTCGTAGGTTGCTAATACGTAGTTATGCGTTGAGTTGTTGTTAACGCATTGTCAGGTTGTTTGCGTTCCGTTCAGATCATGCGTCCACGAAGAACAGATTGCTAACTCGTCGTCCTGCGTTAAGAAGTCATCAACGCATCGTTTGCATTCCTGCATCAAAACATGCGTTTTAGGCTCAAAAAGTGGTAAAATCATTATCTTCATAAAAATACTAGAATATGACAGAACGGAAGATTTATTAATAGAATTTAGCATAAACTACCGCATGCTTCTCTATTTAATCTCTATTTATCTATGAAAAAGGCTATAATAACTTGTATTTCTACAAGTTATCAATATGAAAATGATTCCCAATGCTGAAGGACTCGGAGAAGGCATATGGGTAACCTGAGTATGGAGGTAGCCCCCATTGCTGAAGGACTCGAAGAAGGCATGTGGGTGGCCAAAATCTTGGATATGGGGCCCAATACTGAAGGACTCGGAAAAGGTACTTGGGTGACTATCTATTTGATGTGTCAACCGAGACCATAAAATATCTAAATGTTCCACTTTATGGATTCATAGGTCTATATATATATATCATCATGAGTATTCATTCTAATAAGGCCCGAGATTGAATCCCAATTTTAGTTAGTGAGTGTCTAATCGATAACTTTGCTTGAGAGCAATTAATATATTGTAATTGAAGAATCTTCAGGTTCTTTAAAGGATGTCCATTTAAATTCTCAATAATTAGTTTCATTATTATGCACTTGACATTTTATCATATCAAATAATAAATATATTTGGATGAATGAATTACGTATTCGCTGTTGCATATATTGAATTACACAAATATGTGTGTAGTACTTTCTAGAAGAAAAAGTATACAATTTCTTTAATGTAGTTTCCACTATGAGAAAGTAGATATAATATATATGTATCATATATTATTCTTATTATTAATCTCTATATGATAACTTTTACAACATTTTGCTCTTCTGAATAAAATTATATCTACTTTCTAAAATCTTGAATAAAATCTACAAGACTTGATATTGCATTGGCTTTTTGTTTTAGCATTGCCAATTTTGATAAATATTATCTACTTTCAAATAGAATATGCACTGATGCACTATCTCCCCGAAGATAAATATTTATTATTCATATTCTCTTCAAGAGACTCAAAAGATGCAGCATCTAGATATGTTATGTAACTGTCTCTTCATGATTTTTTTTATTAAAGAAAATGGAACATCTAATATGTCATATTTGAGGAGTTCAAAAGATTAATAATCTCTTCAGGAGATTCGCAAATTTTGCTTTTGCACATTGTCTCTATTTTCACTATTTTAAGCTTTTAAAGTTGAAAAATAGTCTGAATGAATGACAGGTACATGACTCATACCACTTTTGAATCATATCTAAAATGTAGAACTGTATTTTTTTATTCAATTTTAAATTATTTATAGTCACCTCAATATGACTAATTACTTACTCTTCTATTATGACCTTGACCTCAACCTTGACCATAATTATTAAATATCACAATATTCACTTCAGGAAATAATATCAAAATAGTTGGTCAAGGTTCATCATGAAATGCTCATTCATTTTATTCATATTCAAGAAGATATTGTATTTGCTCATTGTAAAATTTATAATATCTTTATTGATATTGCTACTATATAAGCATTTTTGTATTAAAAAAAAATGTTTTTCTCTACTAGGTGATCACTAATTAAAAATCATCTATTCATTTAAATTCTTGCAACTGCGAGTGCATTTGATTAAATTGAGTAATTCTTGGTCTAAAATCATGCATTTTCAATTACACTTTATCAAAATGAGCACGTATTAAATTTATGCAACTTCAAGTGCACCTAAATCATAATTAGGTTTAAGAAAAGTAATTAACCAATAATCTTCTCTGGCTAATAAATATTTCGATTGTGAATTATAGAAAATCATTCACATAAAAACTAATACAAATGAATATCAACGTTAAATATTCATGACAAACTTATCATATATGTATCATGATTAACAAAAATGTACTACATTTTGTTTTGTTTTTTTTTTTTTTAAATCATAAATTTTATTATGAAAATTTAAAACATGGCCTCAACATGTTTATAAATTAAACAAAATTGAGAAACATGTTATACAAATCATCAATTACAAAATAAAATTAACATAATTGATATGCTTAAAAAAATAAGAATTTCAGACTTAACATGTCAATAGTAAACTTGAAATAAATTATGTAGTTCATAACAATTGCATATAAGAAGTAACTATTTGAACTATAGAAATTGAAGAACTATTATACTCAAATACTAAAGCATGAACATTAAGATAGATTCGAACATAATACATGATAAACAATGATTAACTTTTATCAAACATAATATGTAAAATAATTAACAAAAAAACATATTAATCTTGCATAAGATATATATATATGTCAATTGAAAACATGAAGTAATAATTCGAGAGATAAATATATATATATATGTCGTCAATCTACAATTAAAATTATAAACAAAATGTATATATATATCATAATGCACAACAAATTATCAAGCAATAATAATTTAAACATGCATTTAGGCACTTATTATGATTTTAAAGAAAGAAAGAAATAAATAACATGCAATCTTGAGTACATATGTAATATACAAAATACAAATATGGTGATTTAATAATTTCATTAACTGTAAAATGATGAACAACTATATTAGATAAAATGATATAACATTAAGATAAATTTCATGAATGATAGAAATATCAAACTTAGATAAAATAAGATGAATCACATACATAAAAAGATTTTACAACGAATCAGATCAACTTATTCATAATATGTTACTCACATACATGAACAATAAGATAAATCATAAACAATAAGATAAATTTGATTATAAACTTATGATAAAAAGAAAACAATAACTTTGTAACAACATGACAATATGCATAAAAGAATATATTGTCAACGTTTAAACTATACACAGTGTATATATGAGGTATTTGATATATATATACTGTGTATATATGGAACCTTCATAACTCAAAATGCAAAACAAAAATAAAAACAAAAATAGCCTACCTTTTGCAAATGAAATTGGTAGAGATTTGTGCTGATGACGTGTTATAAAATGGAGAGAAGAGAAAAACAAACATAATAACATAAGACAGAGATGAAGAGAAGAAAGTAGAGAACATATATGCACTATTCTTAATTTAGGTGTGTTAACAAATGATCTCTACAACTCCTATTTATAGGGTTGTGAGAATAGTGGCTACAAAGAGCCAACTAAATGGGGAACAAGAAGCTACAAGATTAAATGGGGTGAATGAATAACACTTGTAACCATTTGGAGGTTATGGACATCTACATATAATTAAATTTATAATATATATATATATATATATATATATATTAATTTTCATTTTCTAATTGATAATTCTGGGAAGAGGTAAATAAAATTTAAGAGAGAAATGAAAATGGGGGAAGGAGAAACAAAAAATGAAGATTAAAAGATTTTGTGGGATTCAAAAGAGAGGGTCACCTATAATGTCGGTTTAAAACCGACATTCTAAGTACACCTACAATGTCGGTTTAAAACTGATATTATAGGTACACCTTTTTTTCCTTTAAGAAACTGACATTGTACATCCGTTTCTAGTTTTTCCAACCGACATCAAACCCCAAATTTCTTATAGTGGTTAATAGTATAAGATGCAATTAATATAATGTATATAAATAAATTATATTATAAAGTTAATTTGAATGAGATTCAAAATTAAACTATATAATATGAGAGAATAGTATATTTTAATAAGATTTAAATATTAAATAATATGAATGATTATAACTATAGTTTAAATTTAATATGAATGGATTCATATTAAAACTATAGATTATGGGTGAAAAATATATGATTCAAATATAATATTAATTAATATATTAATATTAATTAATTAGATTAATTAATATTAACACAATTCAGATAAAATAGTTTTCTCTCCAAAGAACTTTTTTTCTTCCCTTTACTTTACCAAAAGAAGTTCCAACGAACCTATCCTTGTCGAAGAATAACGGGGAAAACTTAGTCGTGGTGTTGATGTAAACTCTACTTTCATTTCTAAGCACCTAACCTAAGTATGCAATATTGTTGTGAACTTACTCGTATTTTCTTGTTTCTATTCAAGGGAGAAGGGGAGAAAAGTCGAGGAGGATAGGCTTGTGGATTAAGCTGAGAGTATTTTTGGTAAGTTAATTTTTAAATCCTTATGAGATAAATCAAGCTTGGAATCTATTTTGACATGTCAACTAGAATATAAAAGACTTAAGAATGATGTCACCATTTGAACCAAGTTGGAATGATGCTATGAAGGATTATAACTATTATTAGAATTATTATTATTGTGTAATTATTATTAAATAAAAGGAAAAAAAAAACGTGAATTTTGATTGAGTTAGTGGATGTAATAAAAAAAAAATAAAAAAAAAGGAAGAAAACCATTGTCAGTGGTCGAGGTTGAGTTTGGAAAGAAGGAAGCATTCCAATCATTTTGCCGACTCTTATTCTCCTCCAAAACCTAATCAAGTTCGTAGTTTTTCAGGTTGGCATCGAAATGGGGAAAGAAGGAGAAGATTTGGATTATTTGGAGCGAGATTTTGAGGAGAACCCTAGTAAAAGTTGAAGAAGAATTAAAGCTGCTCTGGAATTCGAGTAATCTGAACAGGTTGTGTTGTGTGAAAGACAACGAGCTGTAGAGACCAATTTTGAAGCTGGAAATTTGAGGTTAGTAAGCTAACTCATTTCTTAACAACTTTTGTGAAGAATGACTGAGCTGAATGTGTCACACCCCCTCCCAGATACTCCTTATCCCTAGGAGTGAGTGTGAAACCGCACTCTCTCTAGTCCATATCTAAAGCATAAACCATATAAATATCTTCCATATAAAACTAATTGCCAGCTTAATCTCAAATAGAAACACCTTTACTATTAAGCCATGCGATAATATAACAACCTATCATAAAGTATTCTATATATATATATGTAATACAAAACGATCCTCCCAGCACTCCCATGGAACATGTACATTACAAAACATGGACATAAACTGAGTATTTACAACTATCCCAGAGGTCTGCTTCCAAGTAGGCCCAGACGAGAATCTTTTGTAGGCTAGGCGTCCCGGACACGCTCGCTACCTGAAACAACAATCAAACAAAAAAATTGAGTGAGCCTAAAGCCCAGTGAGTGACTAAATTCATTTAGATATTACTAACAATCATGAGCTAGTATAAACCTTAGTAACCACTACAAATCGCATATCAGAAATCTCTAAGCCTCTTATGCTATAGATCACAACCATACCAACATCCTTACAATTCCATGGCAAATATCCAACCCTTCCTGTGACGAAGCACAACTCAACTCATTTACATTCCAGTACAAATTCTCATTTCTAAACACATAAAAAAAATGCCTAAACATTATGTTCCTCGGATTTGCAAACTATCGAGTGTCTTCACATTCCGTCCCTCAGCACTTAGTTCGACTATGTCAATATTACCATGTGCCTTCACACGAGGTCCCTCAGCACTGGTAACCAATCAAATCTCCGCTCCAGTGCCTTCACTCAGGGTCCCTCAGCACAAGCTAACATATGATGGATTTTTACAAGCTTTCACTCAAGGTCCCTCAGCTCTGAAATCAATACCACCTAACTACTCAGGTGCCTTCATGCGTGGTCCCTTAGCACTGAGTATCATGTTACAAATTCACTTAGGCCTTCACACATGTCCCTTGGCCATGATTACATTTAGGTAGTATATCTAGTTTCCTTTAAACTTACCAACACAACATAATCACTTCAAATACTACACCGTACCATAACTTCCTACTCATCCATTGCCAAATAATTATGTTAAAAGTAGCCATAAGATATAGTAGAAAGTCACTCACAACTTGTCTCGGCTCTAAGTGGATTATATGCCTTCTCAAGCTCTTCCTGGCCTGAAAATACACATTTTCCACGTTAAGTTCTCCTTAGACTTCTTTTTCTTTATACTCATTAAATATACATAATTAAATCCTATGCTCGTTTCATCTCCAAACTCTCTTTTCCTCAGGATACTCACAAATATCGTTACTCCACATTCTGTGGTGAAATTACCAACGAAACTACACTACATAATACTGCACCAACGATACCGGGTTGAACAAAACTAGCGAGACTACCTAAGGAGCAACACCCAGCGAGACTTCAGCGAGAATTGTGAGACGCAAAGTCCCTTTTGTGTTACGAGCGACACTTGCTTCGCTACCCAGTCTCTCACTCTCTCAGCGATACTTCCGCCGTAGCAGAACAGCTTTTCTTCTTTCTTTCTTCTTTCTTTAACCTGCTAAACATCGCATTCTGGCCAATTTCAGAACTTACTTCCTTCTACAAACTTTTAAAGACATAAGTCCTTCATCTTACCTCAAAGTCTCATAGAGAATGTCCTCTCCGTTTAAGATATATCCTTCAACAACTCCGAATTACTCCAAATCATCCGGCATTTCAGCTTCGATCTCTTCTACCTGAAGTTTAACACACATTTACTAAAATTCAGCTCAAGTACCCTTCATGAAACTTGCTAAAAATCGAGTTAACCTTACTAACCTTAGAATTTCGGCTCCAACCACCGTTTCCTCAGTTCGTTCTTCCCCCAAAACTGAACGTTAATCTTGATTAAGTAACACTAGCTGAGTCCTCCGCTCCAGCTCAAGTTTCCTCCACGAAAATGACGAGAAATCCACTCCAAATCAACATGGACACCTTCTTCTACCTCCCTCTATTGTTTAGCTTTGAAATGGAATCAACTCAAGCTCTGAAATGTGATCAAAACAATTGAGTTCTTGGTCTACTTATATATATACCACCGACTTAAACTCCACTTCGTCTCTATATAATAATCTAATCAACGCATACCTTCTGTACTTGGCTTCAGCAACGCAAAGCCTCGGTTTTGTATGTTACAATTTCCCAACTCCCTCGCCGGATAGCTGACGAAGGCATTGTTCTCTCGGCCAACCTTCTATGCACCAACGCATACCCACTTTCAACGCATGGTAGCGTTCACCGCATAGTGACCTTCATCGCAGATTGGTTCTCGACGCCTCGTGGCCTTCAACTTTCAACGCATTGTAGCCTTCAATGCGTTCATCGCATAATAACCTTTGGCCCAGAGTGGCTCTCCACGCCTCATGACCTCAACGCCTCATGGCCTCGGCGTCCACGCCAAAACTACCTCCGTCAAGGCATAATGCCACCACGGCATAGCTGATACTTAGCCATTTTTCTGCCCCGACACACATTTCAGCCAACTATCCTACCAAACGCCCATCTCTTGATCTCGTCTTATCTTGCCTTCTTACAAAGTCAAGTACGGGGCTTACAATTACCACCTCCTTACAAAGATTTTGTCCCCGAAATCAGTAAGCAGTCTACTCTTAAACAAATAAATTTGGATACTGTTCCATCATTTGCTCCTTCGGCTCCCATGTTGCTTCCTCTATCTCGTGATTCCTCCATAGGACTTTAACCAATGGTATCACTTTGTTTCTTAAAACTTGTTCTATTTCATCTAATATCTGAACAGGCTTTTCTTCATAACTCAAATCTTCGCTAAGCTCTATGGGTTCAGCTTGTAGCAAATGAGTAGCATCAAAGACATATTTCCTTAACACTGATACATGGAATACATTATGTATTCTAGACATTTCAACAGGTAAAGCTAACCTATAAGCCACCGACGCAACTCTTTCTAATATCTCATAGGGTCCGATATATCTGGGACTCAATTTTCCTTTCTTACCATATCTCAGAATTCCCTTCCAATGTGATAACTTTAAAAACACCTTATCTCCAATCTCAAATTCAAGATCTTTTCTTCTATTGTCAGCATAACTCTTCTGACGGTCCCTGGTTGCTTTAAGACTAGCTTTAATCAGTTCTACCTTTTCTGTCGTAGTCTGCACAATTTCCGGTCCAACTAGCTTCCTTTCACCAACTTCTCCCCAACAAACTGGGGTTCTGCATGGTCTACCATAAAGTGCTTCATATGGAGCCCATTCCAATACTTGCTTGGTAACTGTTATTATAAGCAAATTCCATCAAAGGTAAATACACATCCCAGCTACCGTGAAATTGTAATGCACAAGTTCTTAAGATATCTTCCAAAGTCTGGATGGTTCTTTCTGATTGCCCGTCGGTTTGAGGATGAAAAGCAGTACTGAATTGCAGCTTGGTTCCTAAAGCTTTTTGCAAACTTCCCCAGAACTTGGAAGTAAATCTAGGATCTCTATCTAATGTCACCGTTACAGGTACGCCAAACTGACTCACGATTCTGTCCACGTAAAGTTGCGCTAACCTGTCTAATGTGTAAGTCGATTTAACTGGTAAAAACCATGCTGTTTTTGTTAACCTGTCAACAATCACCCAGATTCCATTGACACCTGCTGATGTCCTCGGTAATCCAAACAGGAAGTCCATGGTAATGTGCTCCCATTTCCACTCGGGAATCGGGAGTGGGTTCAATAACCCTGTTGGCTTTTGTCGTTCAGGCTTAACCTGCTGACAAATTAAACATTTCGCTACAAATTCTGCTATTTCTCTTTTCATACCTGGCCACCAATAAAATTTCCTTAGCGTTCTGTACATCATGGTACTGCCCGGATGCATAGCATACGCCGAACTATGAGCCTCTTCCAGTATCACCTGTTTAACTTCCTCATCCTTTGGTACACATATCCTACCCTGTTTCAATAGTACACCATTAGGTCTGAGCTCAAAGTCTGTTCTCTGCTGAGATTTCACCTCTTCTATTAATTTATTAATTACAGGATCAGTCATTTGTCTCCTTACAACTTCATCTACCAGTTTAGGTCTCAACTGGAAATGTGCTAATAATGCTCCCGTTCCAGTTACTTTCAAACTAGCTACACCAAACCTCAACTCCCTAAGCAAAGTGACCCTGATTGCATTCAATGAACTTACTCCACTCTGAGACTTCCTACTTAAAGCATCGGCTACCACATTTGCTTTTCCTGGATGATAATTTATGGTACAATCATAATCTTTGATCAACTCTAACCACCTCCTTTGTCTCATGTTAAGTTCTTTCTGATCAAAGATATATTATAAGCTTTTGTGGTCCGTATAGCTATGGCATTTCTCTCCATACAGATAATGCCACCATATCTTTAGTGCCAACACCACTGCAGCCAATTCCAAGTCATGAATAGGGTAGTTAACTTCATGTGGCCTCAACTGTCTAGAGGCATAAGCTATAACTCTGCCTCCTTGCATTAATACACAACCCAACCCCTGTCAAGAGGCATCACAATACACCTCGAACTCCTTCCCTGACTCTGGAAGTGCCAAAATTAGGTGCGGATACCAATCTATTCTTTAGCTCTTGAAAACTTCGTTCACATTCGTCATTCCACTCAAATTTAGTACTTTTCTTAGTTAAATGGGTCAATGGTAGCGCTATCTTAGAAAATCCCTGCACAAAACGTTGATAGTATCCTACAAGTCCTAGAAAACTACGTACCTCCGACACTGTCTTTGGCTATTCCCACCTGGTAATCGCCTCAGTCTTCTGAGGATCCACACACACTCCTGCAGCGGACACGATATGTCCCAAGAACATCACCTGTTCCAACCAAAACTCGCATTTGCTGAATTTTGCATATAATCTCTTTTCTCTCAACGTCTGCAAAAAAGTTCTAAGATGTTGCTCATGTTCTTCTCTGCTTCTAGAATACACTAAAATATCATCAATAAATACAATCACAAACTGATCCAGATAAGGATGGAAAATCCTATTCATCAAGTCCATAAATACAGCTGGGGCATTTGTCAGACCAAAAGGCATCACGAGGAATTCATAATGTCCGTACCTCGTTCCAAAAGCTGTTTTCGGAACATCTGTTTCTCTGACCTTCAACTGATGATATCTCGATCTTAGGTCTATCTTTGAAAATACTAATGCCCCTCTAAGCTGATCAAACAAATCATCAATACGGGGCAAAGGATATTTTTTGCGTATGGTTACCTTATTTAATCGGTGGTAATCAATACACAATCTCATAGTTCCGTCCTTTTTCTTCACGAATAGCACTGGTGCGCCCCACGGGGACACACTGGGTCTAATGTACCCCTTATCCACTAGCTCTTGCAACTGCACCTTTAACTTCTTTAGTTCCGATGGTGCCATAGAGTATGGTGCCTGCAAAATAGGGGTTGTTCCAGGAACTAAATCAATGGTAAACTCCACCTCCCTATCAGGTGGTAAACCCAACAGTTCCTCAGGGAAAACATCAAGGAACTCCCGTACTACCGGTACATCCTCCGGTTTTAGTTTCTCTGCCTTTGCTTCTGTTACATAAGCTAAATATGCTTCACAGCCTTTACTCAATAACTTTCTGGCTTTTACTGCAGAAATTACACAAGTAGGAAGAATTCGCCTCCTTCCCTTAAACACCACCTCAACCCCATCGAACTTTGTCAACCACACTTCCTTCTTAAAGCAATCAACTTTCGCATGGTATTTTGATAAAAAATCCCTGCCAAGAATTACATCAAACTCCAATAATACTAGAGGTAATAAATCAGTCAACCATATCGCACCATCAATCACAATTTCACAATGGAAATAAGCATGTTCTATAACAATGGTTTCCCCAGTAGGGGTACATACTAACAATGCTTCAGACAAAGGTTCTAATCTTCTATTTATATGTGCAGCAAATTTACAAAACACAAATGAGTGGGTAGCCCCCGAATCTATTAACACATGTGTAGTTTTAGAGCAAATAGTAAGCATACCCGTGACTACATCTGGTGTCGCCTCGGCCTCCTGCTGTGTCACAGCAAACACCTATCCCTGCTGTCTTGGTCTACCTGTATTACTTCTCTGTCGACCTCCACTGGTCCCCTCTCCAGCACCCATTTCCTGTCTAGACTGATTCGCTGTCTGTACTACTGTTCCCTACTCTATTTCCCTTCCTTTCTTAGGTTGAGGACAGTCTCTTTTAAAATATCTTGGTTGTCCACAGTTGTAACAAACATCAAGCCCTACAAAACACTGTCCCCAATGGGTGTTACCACAAGAAGTGCAATACGGACATAAACTGAGTATTTACAACTATCCCAGAGGTCTGCTTCCAAGTAGGCCCAGACGAGGATCTTCTGTAGGCTAGGCGTCCCGGACACGCACGCTACCTGAAACAACAATCAAACAAACAAATTGAGTGAGCCAAAAGCCCAGTGAGTGACTAAATTCATTCAGATATTACTAACAATCACAAGCTAGTATAAACCTTAGTAACCACTACAAATCGCATATCAGAAATCTCTAAGCCTCTTATGCTAAAGATCACAACCATACCAACATCCTTACAATTCCATGGCAAATATCCAACCCTTGCTCTGACGAAGCACAACTCAACTCATTCACATTCCAGTACCAATTCTCATTTCTAAACACATAAAAAAAAAAATGCCTAAACATTATACTCCTCGGATTTGCAAACTATCGAGTGTCTTCACATTCCGTCCCTCAGCACTTAGTTCAACTATGTCAATATTACCATGTGCCTTCACACGAGGTCCCTCAGCACTGGTAACCAATCAAATCTCCGCTCAAGTGCCTTCACTCAGGGTCCCTCAGCACAAGCTAATATATGATGGGTTTCTACATGCTTTCACTCAAGGTCACTCAGCTCTGAAATCCATACCACCTAACTACTCAGGTGCCTTCACGCGTGGTCCCTCACCACTGAGTCTTATGTTACAAATTCAATTAGGCCTTCACACATATCCCTCAGCCATGATTACATTTAGATAGTTTCCTTTAAACTTACCAACACAACATAATCACTTCAAATACTACACCGTATCAAAACTTCCTACTCATCCATTGCCAAATAATTATGTTAAAAGTAGCCATAAGATGTTGTAGAAAGTCACTCACAACTTGTCTCGGCTCTAAGTGGATTATATGTCTTCTCGAGCTCTTCCTGGCCTGAAAATACACATTTTCCACGTTAAGTTCTCCTTAGACTTCTTTTTCTTTATACTCATTAAATATACATAATTAAATCCTATGCTCGTTTCATCTCCAAACTCTCTTTTCCTCAGGATACTCACAAATATCGTTACTCCACATTCTGTGGTGAAATTACCAACGAAACTACACTACATAATACTGCACCAACGATACCGGGTTGAACAAAACTAGCGAGACTACCTAAGGAGCAACACCCAGCGAGACTTCAGCGAGAATTGTGAGACGCAAAGTCCCTCTTGCGTTACCAGCGACACTTGCTTCGCTGCCCAGTCTCTCACTCTCTCAGCGATACTTCCGCCGTAGCAGAACAGCTTTTCTTCTTTCTTTCTTCTTCTTTCTTTAACCTGCTAAACATCGCATTCTGGCCAATTTCAGAACTTACTTCCTTCTACAAACTTATAAAGACATAAGTCCTTCATCTTACCTCAAAATTTCATAGAGAATGTCTTCTCCGTTTAAGATATATCCTTCAACAACTCCGTATTACTCCTAATCATCCGGCATTTCTGCTCCGATCTCTTCTACCTGGAGTTTAACACACATTTACTCAAATTTAGCTCAAGTACCCTTCATGAAACTTGCTAAAAATCGAGTTAACCTTACTAACCTCAGAATTTTTGCTCCAACCACCATTTCATCAGTTCGTTCTTCCCCCAAAACTGAACGTTACTCTTAATTAAGTAACACCAGCTGAGTTATTCACTCCAGCTCAAGTTTCCTCCACGAAAACGACGAGAATTCCACTCCAAATCAACATGAACACCTTCTTCTACCTCTCTCCGTTGTTTAGCTTCGAAATGGAATCAACTCGAGCTCCGAAATGTGATCAAAACAATTGAATTCTCGGTCCACTTATATATATACCACCGACTTAAACTCCACTTTGTCTCTATATAATAATCTAATCAACGCATACCTTCTGTACTTGGCTTCAGCAACGCACAGCCTCGGTTTTGTATGTTACAATTTCCCAACTCCCTCACCGGATAGCTGACGAACCCATTTTTCTCTCGGCCAACCTTCTATGCACCAACGCATACCCACTTTCAACGCATGGTAGCGTTCACCGCATAGTGACCTTCATCGCAGATTGGTTCTCGACGCCTCGTGGCCTTCAATTTTCAACGCCTTGTAGCCTTCAACGCGTTCATCGCATAATAACCTTCGGCCCAGAGTGGCTCTCCACGCCTCGTGACCTCAACGCCTCATGGCCTCTGCGTCCACGCCAAAACTACCTCCGTCAAGGGATAATGCCACCACCGCATAGCTGATACTTAGCCATTTTTCTGCCCCGACACACATTTCAGCCAACTATCCTACCAAACGCCCGTCTCTTGATCTCTTCTTATCTCGCCTTCTCACAAAGTCAAGTACGGGGCTTACCGAATGTGAAGGAAAACAAGTGAAATCGTAGGTGGAAGTGACTTGTATGATTTTTCGAGTAATCTGGAGCAAGGTGGAGAAATTTTGAGATATCCGTCAAACGAAGGGAAGTTAGACCCTGAAATTTTGAGGTAAGGTAGAAAACTCATTTCTTTGTAAGTTTGTAACAGAGAGTAAATTCTCATTCAGGCTAAAAATGCTATTTTTAGCAATTGGAGGTGTAGACAGAAGCTTTGGTGAGACAGGTCTCACTGGTAAAGACAGCAACACTGTAGGCGTGGAGCAAGATGGGTCTTGCTGGTCTCGCTATATCACACCCTACTTTTTAAGAAAACGATGCATTGAAGAGTCTATGAAGAAATGAGGTAAAAGACCATGTTGGACGCATGGTCAGGACTAGGTAATGCATGGTAAGGGTGGACACATGGAAGTAAACCGAGAAGGGAAAGATGTGAAACGCATAAGCAAGAAAGGAATAAAGTTATGTTGTGAAGTGTTGAAAGAGATTTAAGTCTCGGAAAGATAGAATACTATAGCAAATTGAGTAACGCATAAACTTATAACAAGGAATGTTCACAAGTGTTGGAGAAGGTTGTGAAGTAAACATAAAACTTGAGCATGTGGTGGACGCATGTTAATCTATCTTAAGAGAAATAGTTTAAGTGTAAGGATAAGGTTAAAAGAGTAACCTTGGGAATAATCAAGAAATGTCCAAGGATAGGAAGATGGTCATGGACGCAGGATGAAGGTAAATGCAATAGGACAACGCATAGAGGAAGAACTGGAGAAGGATTTATTCGGTATGAATATGAGAGTTGGAAGCATGGTTTGACGCAATGAGGTATAAACGCATAGTATTGCATGTTTGTCATTGACGCCTAGTGGCATATGTAAGCACTGGTTTATAATAGTGCGGTTATGCGTAAAAGGTGAAATCACGAATGGTGGTGTGAGCTGAAGCAATCGCCGTGTTGGCGGGGGAAGGAACAAGCTTGGCTTACCATGAGTTGGTAAGGTTGTCATGCATTGAGGTCCCTATGCGTTGAAGACAAAATTATCTCTATGCGTCACAGATAGTAGTATAGTTGGCTGAGAGTTAGAAAAGTGAGTAGTGAAGCTCAAACATTAAAGGAAACTCAACTAACGCATGAGGGCGTTGTATTGAATAAAAAGTTGTTCATTGGAAATGTTGGACGCATAAGATAAGTTTATAAAGGCCAGGTGGCTTCGTATAGATTTGACACCTTATTAGTAGGAAGTGTTGAAGGCATGTCAAGTGTTTCATGCAAGGTGACACTTGAGACTAATGCATGGTTAATTAAGCATGCAGCGTGACATGTGGCAAACAAGTGGCAAAAGGAGAGAAGAAGTTGGATGGCAAACTCCCTATAAATAGAACTTTGAGGGGAAAGGAGCGACTAATGACACTCAAAGAAGTATTCTGGAGAGAAAAAGAGAAGAAGGCAACAAGGACGTCCGTAGAAGGAGTATGCGGCCAAGAAAGAAGGTATTTGACAACTTAGCTATTTTATGTAAAGAAGTTGTCTTACGTTAAAAGGGGTCGGCCTTGCGTTGAGGACAAACATATTGTCCAAGGTGAACGCGGCGTCCAAAGTTGGGTGATGCGTTCAAGTTGGACCTTGCATCCAAGTGAGGGTGACGCATCCGAAAGAGAAGTAAGAAGAGGTGGGATGCACTTTGCTGAAGTAATCAACCTTGCGTCGAAGGGCAGGGTTTGCGGTAGTCATCAACCTTGCGTTGAAGGACAGGGTTGCGTTCAACCGAGCTGACAAAGAGAAATGGAGCTTTGCGTTTTTGAGATTAGAACGCTGCGTCCAAGAAGCTCGGGAAGAGGAAATAGAGGAAAGGAAGAAGAAGTATTCTTTCGCAAGTACAGGTGAGTAACACCTGCGTTTTACAAAATATAAATGAGTTCTTTATGAATATAATTTTATGGGTTTCTAATGAAACAATGCATGCGTTTTCATATATGAAGCATATGAACATGTTGTTTATAAAATTAAGAGCATGCGTTTATATATATATAAAAAAATATGAGCCAGCTGAGAAGCATGCGTTTTACTTGAAAACTTGAGAATGCTGGGTAACACATGGTAACTTTGAGAATGCAGAGTAACACATGGTGATTGATTGAATCTTGTATTCATGGTTTTTCTAAAAAGCTTGGTGTTTTATAAGCTTTGAAAAGGGACCCCAATGCTCAAGGACTCGTAGAAGGCATTGTGGGCAGCCCGAGTTATAAAACGTACCCAATGCTCAAGGACTAGATGAAGGCAAATGGGTAACCGGAAAATAGAAATGGGACCCAATGCTCAAGGATAAAAGGAAGGCATATGGGCAGCCCGAGTAATAATATCTATGTGCACATAGAAGAATATATGTATACGACGCTGATGTGTTGAGATTACACCACACAGCTAAGGAAAATCGACGTTGAGAGCGTTGAGCACTGCTCCGCCTCAACTAAGGAAAAAGTATTTGAAATGAATGAGATTTATATTATTTATTCCCACCAGATATGTATACATGATATAACAAAGAATTGATCATGTTATATATTGATTTTCAGTGTGATATTTTATACGAGTTCAATCAGTTTTACACTTAAAGTATAATATTTTTCAGAAACTGTTACTCACTGAGCTGTTAGCTCATGCTTTCATATGTTTTCCATTTTCAGGTAGCATGACAGTTCCCGTTGCCGATAGAAGTCAAGGTTTGTTAAGAGCATGTGGATGGTGAGGTTGATAGTGGGTTACGTGACAGGGTAGTCGGTAACTGCTGTCTTCACATCTCTTCTCGGGTTATGGAGGATAATCCGGGAGGGGGTGTGACACGCTAAGTCTCGCTAAGTCTCGCTAGCCACGTCTAGCTGGTCTCGCTAGTCTCGCTGGTCAAGTAAGTCTTGCTAGTCTTACTATATCAAATCTCGCTGGTTGAATAAACCTCGCTGGTTTTGTAGTTTGGCTAGTAGTTTGGTCTCGCTAATGAACTAAAAGTTTGATGTTAAAACCTACTTGTTATACATTAACGGAAATCCTGAGGAATCTAACGAAGGGAATTATATTATTTTAAGCCAAGAATAGCTAGGAAAAGCTTAACCCATTAAGGGCTCGGGAGAAAAGTTGTGAATGACAGTTTTATTTAAAATGAGATTTATTTACTCTTTCTTTTCGGCTTGCCAAGAATATCTATAAGTATATTTGAAGTTTATTCCCTTACAAAAATTTCCTTGAATGAGTTTATGTTTATCAACAATAGTTTATAGCATGATTTGCTATTGAGACTTATTTTATAAGCATGTTGTGGTGTCACTTAAAGTTTAAGGAAAGTATGCTTTACTTAATGTTTTAGGAATTTACCTGTTTTCCATAAATTTTTTGAAATAAGCATTTGTTTTCCGACATGATAATATTATATGATTTGCATTGGAAATTATTCAAGAGCATGCTAGTTGTTATACAAGTTTTACAAAAGGCATGCTGTTTTGTAATTCTCAACTTTATGGAAGCATGAAATTTGATAGTGGATTTGAGAAGTTTTGAGATATCATAAACTCGTGTTTATTATTGTCACACCCCTTCCCAGATTATCCTCCATAACCCAAGAGGAGATGTGAAGACAGCAACCTTGACTCCTCTGTAAGGTTCACTGTCTAACCATTTTCACCAAAGACGGCCCAGACGAGGTTCTTGCGTAGGCACAGCATCCCGAACTCGCTCGCTACCTGGAAAAATTAGAAAAGATTGAAAACGTGAGCTAGAGCCACATGAGTGACAAGTTTTGTAAAACGAGCTTTGTTATAAAACAGGCATGTTACATTTGTACACATAAAACAAGGATTCAACATAATAGTTCAACCAGACATATTTTGCACAAATGTATCAATCTCATAAATCCGATTTTCAAATCGTATATAATCGTTTTCCAGAAGAATTTAAACAGTAAACCGTTTGGTTTCTCAATCTTTTCCCTTAGTTGAGGTGGAGCAAGGCTCAACGTTCTTGTTGTGCGGTAATTGTATGTGTAAATTGTCCTAACGCAAGGTGCTAAATGATGTGGTTATGCGTTCAACATATCATGCTTTGAACTGTTGGGTTGTATGTCCTAAAACTCGTAGTTTTTGTAAATAGATGATTTTTAGTACATATGAAGTTATTCAAGTGAATTAATTATTTATCAACTCTAAATCCAATTAAACTACGAACCCTTGGCTACTATCATGAGTACTTGGACTTTATGTAGAGACATAAACAGGATCAAGTTCGAGTAAGTAGCCTCAATAGTCTATAGTACATGGATTAGGTTGGGTACCTCTTCCTAGAGACACTATTGAATACAACCCGCTTCATGATTGTTACAAATGTTGTAAAGTGTCATAAATTAAGTGATTCTGATTTGATCATGTAGAGACATGTGAACGGGGGTATTCTACATAATGAGATTGTGTAAGACTGACCCTGAAATAATTACTGTTACGTATTAACACCTTTTACGATTAACACTAATTAATTTCACTTATCGATGACCTAGATAACTTGATCTGAATCTTGAGCTATCTATGAACTCCTATTTATTCAGAATTATCCCTTGATCTACATAGGTAAGAGTAAGCTCAATAGCGCTGCTCATCATTCCTTCTATTTCAGGGATAAGATTGGGTAGATAGTTGGGAACATAAAATTTGCAAAACGGAATTCACTCCTACCCAACTTAGGGATAGAAGAGAGGTTATTCTCTTAAGTGTTGTTTTCAGGACTTGAACAAGGGGCCCCATCCTCTCACTGGCTCGAGAGGGAATGGATTTAGTGATTAGATCCTAAATTAATTGTTCATTAGAGGGACAATGGTACTTGAGGAGAAAAGATGTAACTCAGAGGTAAATCGGTATTTGACCTAGCTGAAGTTATGAACAACCTGTGAAGGATTGACTTATCGATGACGGTTATATCAAATGGACACAAATATATCTACAGTGAGGAGAGTGCAACTACGGGCTTTAGTGGAGTGTCCCGTTAGTTAACGAATGTTGGTTAACTAGGTTAAAGAGTTTGGCCGATTAATCTCGGATCGTTGGAGCTCATGATCTATAGGTTCATTAGGTCCCTTTACTAGCTTATAAATGGACTAAAATCTTAGATAATGTGGTGAATAAGTTTGAATCGTTCAAATCTTGACTTAAGGAATGAAAGTTAGATATATACGATATATCGACGTTTAATTACGAATTAAACGTACAAATAGAGTTAATTATAATATTTAAATATAATTTAAATATTAATCATATGAATAGGGATTCATATTGGTTTTTTTTTAGAAAAATCGAGACAAGTGGGAAAAATAATATTATTTTATTATTTAATATTAAAATAATATTTAATTAATTAAATATTAAATTATTTTTTATTTAGTTATTTAATTATCTTTTTGAAATTAAAAATCAATTTTAATTCGATTTTAAAAATTCATTAAAAATTGATTTTAAAATTTATTTTTGAAGATTGGATTTTCCCACTAACTAAGCTAGGAGCTTGATTGTCTTCTTCACAATTAACCAACAAATTAACCATTTTGTGTTGTCAAATTTTGATGCAATTGGATTGCATGTTATTCTTTAATAAATAGAGATGATTTTGTCATAAAAATGGTTAAGAATTTTGTGAAATTAAGGGTTAATTTTGCAAAATTCTATCCATTGTTCACCTTCTTCCCAACCTTCATTCTTTCTCAAATTCACCACAAATTTGGATCCCACCATCCAAACTAAGCCTAGAGAATAGTAGAGAAGACTCTTGTGCTGGTCTACAACCAAGTGGTGCTGAAATTCATTAAGAATTGAAGGAGAATTTGGAGCTTCAAGAGTAAGTGTTCTTGAAACTTTGGTTTTTCTTATTAATTGCATGTTTAATCCTCTAGATTGAGCATCTTAGAGTGAAAATTGATCAAATTAACTTCTGCTGCATGCTCATTAATCTATCATGAACATGCTATGCATTCTATTACTATGCGTTGGTGATCTTGTCAAGTTTTCCTATCTTTACCCAAGTATAAGCAAAGGAGTAGGTTTTCTCGGTGAGTCCAAGGTCGAACACAGGGATTATATTGATTCAGTATTTAGTTGGAATTCATGCGTTGCAGTGGTAACCAAGAAATAGTTGAGAGCTGTTTTTAATCTACAGAAAGCGATTGTTTGTACACTAGACTAAAAGTTGTGAAAGATGGAAAGCATGTGACACAGCAAATTCAACTAAAGATGTGAGTGAATGGATAAAGAAAGGGTTCGAGTTGATTAACATCTAACATTGGAAACGCACAGTAGTATTCTATTCATACTTGCGACTATTCTCCTAGTTGTCAACCGCTATGCGTTATATGTCTATAACGCATAGGAGAGTGTCAAGAACCAAGGTTATCCCCATAGACAGGTAACACTGCTTGGCCCTTGTCAATTGAGTTCCACAATCACTTACCCTCTCGAGCAGTTTGATTATTACTACTTATATCGATTTGTCAGATGGACATAAGCATCGGATTAAGATCGCAATTGACAAGATGAAATAGTTACACTATGGTTCCTAGTTAGATGCTAACGCAACCCTAGACCCTTGAGTGATTAGTTACTCATGGTTTGAAAGTAAAAAGCGGAAAGTTTAGAGAAATGAGTAGACATGGAAGATAATTATATTGATGAAATGGGATACAATTTTTGATAAGTTCAATGTCTTGATACAAGTCTAAAATTAAGATAGAATAATAAGAAAGAAAGCAGGGAAGGCGTCAATGTCTTGAGTAACCCGGATGGAAGTGTGAGGTTCTGCTGTGAAGTGGTCCGGCGGAGGGAAGACTCTTCTCTCTCGAGCTATTCGTCTCCGGCTGAAGTCTGAGAGAACTCTGCTGTCACTTATGGAGTTCTTCCGAGAATCAACAACCCTTTCTCATCTCGCAGAGCTGCCCTTTTATAGATGATGCGTTCGCAATTAATGGCAAATCTACTTGATTGGCGGCGAGATTGATACTGCGTCCATCTCACCTGATTGCGTGATTCTCGGGTCAATTAAGATCCACCACTTTAGCCACAAATCATGTTTGTCAATCATCTGTCAATCTTTCAAGATTCTGATTTGATTCTCAGCGCCTTGCATTAATGGTCGTCTATGCGTCGATGAATAGTTTGGCCGATGTCAATGCGGCAGGTTGCTAACGCGTAGTTATGCATTGAGTTATTGTTAACGCATCGTCTGGTTCCTGCGTTAAGAAGTCATCAACGCATCGTTCGCATTCCTGTGTCAAAATATGCGTTTTAGGCTCAAAAAGTGGTAAAATCATTTATCTTCATAAAAATACATTAGTATAACGTAAAGGAAGATTTCTTAATAAAAATTAACATAACTTACCGCATGCTTCTCTATTTAATCTCTATTTATCTAAGAAAAAGGCTATCATAACTTGTATTTCTACAAGTTATCAGCTCTCAACGTCGAAAACAACCTTAGTTGGGGGTGGAGCAAGGCTCAACACACCCAACGTCGAAATCATCCCTCGATCGATGAGGAGCAAACTCAACGCACCAGCCAAATTAACCTCTATGTGCACATAGGAATATGACGGTTTGCCCAAGTACCTTCTCTATGTCCATCAGTACTGGGTCCCGAGGAAACTCACGTGTCTTCTCATGTCCTTGAGCACTAAGCCTCCTCTAAAACATTTTATCAATCAGTTTACATAAATAGTTCATATGAAACTTTTCCATGAAAAATCAGATATAACACGATAAACAACATTTCACAACATGCCATTCAGCATCTTATAGAAAACGGATAAAACATGCCTTGTGAACAATGTCATCAAACATCATGCTTTTCAAGAAAACAGTTCATCTCAAAGCCATATCTCATAAGAAAAACCAAACTAAACATTTTTAATAAATTTCGTTTCAAAGAGAGAAAAGTGTCACTCACAACTTGTCCTCAGGCCCTGAGCGGATTATATGCCTTTCCGAGCTCTTCTTGGCCTGTAAATACACATTCCTCACGTTACGCTAACTTTCTTTACATGATCATTAAATGTGCATACTTAAACTCTAATCATGATTCACCACCAAGACTCTCTTTCTTTTCTAAAATAAACATAATAAACGAGATTCTATGTCACTAGCGAGATTACAAACGAGATTTCACCTTACTAGCGAGATTACTAGCGAAATTACGCAACAGATACACGACACTGGCGACACCAGAATAAGCGAGACTAGCGAGATTACCCGAGGAGCGACATTGAGCGAGAGTGAGCAAGATTTGTGAGACAAAAACCTCCTCTGCACTACCAGCGAGATTCGTGTCGCTACTCACGCTCCAATTTCTCAGCGATACCAGCTTCCTGACGACACCCGACAGCATAGTTTCCTCCTTTTCTCTTTGTTCTCACTTTTGTCAGTTCAAAGTTGTCACACCCCCTTCCAGATTACCCACTTAACCTAAAAGGGAATGTGAAGACAATAAACATCACCCCTCTTGTGACGCATATTGTCCCATCTTACATTCCTTCCTGTGCATACATTTACTCACTTACATACATAGAACTCAATCATACTACACATGCTTATAACTTGATATGATTTCCTGCATAGGGTACACTTTTATTACATAGCATAATTTCACTTCCATGTCCGTCATACAATGTACAAAATTCTACCAACAATCCCTACTCAAATCTACATGATCTACATGCCATTTACATAAGACGAACATATGCAACGTACAACTCTCAGACTTGACTGTATTTTGAGAACTCGAGACTTACGCAGGGTGAGCTGAAGTAGGCTAAGCACCGGGAACGTCCTTGCTACCTGGGGGAGAAAAGAAAAATATTGGAAAACATAAGCTAACAGCCCAGTGAGTGACAAATCTTTGTAAAACGAACATTCATTGAAAACAGGCATGTTATGTATAACGAATAAGTAAGAGTTTATCATTTTGTTCAAATTAAACATGCTTTCCATAAAATCCATTAATCTCATAAATCAAATCTTAAATCATAAAGGAGCGTTTTCCAAGGAGTTTATCAACATTAGTTTAGTTTTTCAACTCTTCCCTTAGTTGAGGCGGAGCAATGCTTCTACGCACTCAACGTCGAAAATCACCTTAGTTGGGGTGGAGCAAAGCTGAACACTCCCAACGTCAAAATCGTCCTTGGCTCAATGTGGAGCAAAGTCGACGCACCAGCCAAATCAATCTCTATGTGCACATAGGAATATGACGGGTTGCCCAAGTACCTTCTCATGTCCTTCAGTACTGGGTCCCGAGGAAACTCACGTGCCTTCTCGTGTCCTTGAGCACTGAGCCTCCTCTAAAATGTTTTAGAATTTCATTTACACAATAGTTCATATGAAAATCCTTTCATAGAAATCACACAAAACTTTATTCAATAACATTTCATAAAAGAGAATACTTTCCATCAACTTTAGAAAACGTATAACATGCCTCGTAAATAATGCAACCAAACATTATGCATTTAGACAGTTCATCACAAAAATCATATTTCATAAGAACATTTTTAATAAAATAGAATTGAAGAGTAAAATAGTCACTCACAACTCTTTCTAGGCTTTACGCGGGTTATACACTCTTCCTATTTCTTCTTGGCCTGTAAGAGATATGTACCTTGCGTTATTCAACATTGAATCTTCTTCCTTTTCCAAACTAACTTTATAAACGAGAATCACAGCGACACCAACCAACAAGTTATAAACGAGAATCACGACACCAACCAACAAGAGTTGTTACTAGCGATACTTGATGGAGCGACACTAGCGTTACCTGACTTAGTAGCGATACTCAGCGTTATCTAGCGAGATCTATGAGACGGAAGACTCCCTTGCGTCTCAGCGACACCCGTCTCGCTATCAGTACCCAGACAGTGTGCCGATACTTGATTTCAGCGGCACTCTGCACTGTAATTCCTTCCTTTCTTCTTGTTCTTACTTCAATCTATTAAAAATCACAATTCTATATGGATTCAGGACTTCCTCTCTTCTACAAACTTATAGGAAATTAAGTTCTATAGCTTACCTAAAAGTTTCAAGGCTTAACTCCTCCTCGCTCTCACGGTATTCCGGAATCACTTCCTTCTGTTCCGGATTGTGTAATAATCTTGTAAACTCTGCTTTTCCTAAGGATTCACATAGTAAATCTTCAATTTCAGCATTACCATCCTTCACAAAAGTTGTTAGGAATTATGTTAACTTTCTAACCTCCAAGTTTCAGCTCTAAACTCGGCTTCCTCCACACGTTCTACTTTGATTATCAGTCACTGCTCAAACCGTACGACTTCAGTCATTCCTCTGTTCCAGCTTCGTTTTCAACATCAACATGAGTCAAATTTCGTCCAACATCCGCAAGAACACCTTCTTCAATCTTCTTCTAAAGTTTGTCTGAAATACGAAACCGACTTAAGCTCTCGAAATGTCTTAAAAATGATTAAACATTTAATTAATCCATCTATATATACTACTGACTTAGCCTTTACAAGCACTAGGACTTATGTTGCCGACTTATCCTTCACCCGCAGACTAGCGTAGGGTTCTTATCTTAACGCGAGGCACTCAAGTTAACTTCTCTTCCAACGCCTCCAGCAACTGACCACACTCAACGCATGGTGTCGTCCTCAACGCCTCCTATTTTTGATGCATACATTTCCGTCATACGATACTACTTTCGTCGCGTCAAGTCCATTCTGTCTTCGACGCAGGGTGACTCCAACACATGTCTGTCTTCGACGCATCGACTTCAGCGTATAATTGTCCTCAACGCAGAGTGACTTAAATGCATGGTTTAAGCACATTTCCTCCCCCGCCAGAATTACTTAACCTTCAACGCGGGTAGCTACTTCAGCTGACTAACCTCCGTGAATCAACCACAACGCATGGACTTGTCCAACACTTAACCAAGATTTTACTTTCCAAAAATTCTGACTCTCATTCCCGGCCACTTCTTCCTTTGAAACACATAGCCACAAACGCATAGCCGCACCCCAACGCTTGGTAACGCAAATCAGTGCTTACAAAAGTCATATTTCCAGCCAGATTTAGAACTTCTTTCCTTCTGCAAACTTGTAGAGAAACATGTTTTCTGCTTACCTCAAATTTTCGTGGCTTAACTCATCCTGGTTCGTCAGATATTGCAAGTTTTCTCTGCGCTACTCCAGATTGCACATAAATTTTTTATCAGTAACTTCCAGCTAAAAGTTTACATGTTTCTATTCCATTTCAACTCAGGCACCCTTCATAAAAGTTGTTCAAAATTGAGTTAACTTACTAACCTCAAAATTTCAGCCTTAGACTCGATCTCTTCGATTCACTCTACTCCAAACATCAAGCATCGTTCAGTCCGTGCGTCCACGAACAGCGTTCTGTTCCAGCTTAGATTTTAACACTAACACGAGTAGATTCCCCTCCAAAATCCACCGGGACACCCACTTCTACTTTCCTTTGTAGTTCGTCTGAAAAGTGAAACCGACTCAAGTTCTCAAAGTGTCTAAAATGATTAAATATTTAATTCATTTTTCCTTTATATATATATATCACTGACTTAAGCTCTCGAAGTGTCCAGAATGATTGAATATTAATTTATTTACTTTTATATATATCACCGACTTAACCCTCCAAGGCAAGCTAGCGCACTGGGTTCTCCTTTCTTACTTCAACGCAAGGCACCCATAACGCCACCTACCCTAACGCCTTCATCAATCAACTACGCTCAACGCATGGCGCCCTCAACGCCTCCTATCTTCAGCGCATGCAACACAGTCATTCACACCACTATCGTCGTCGCGTCAAGACCTCTCTGTCTTCGACGCAGCGTGACTTCAGCGCATGGCTGTCTTCGACGTTGAGTGACTTCAGCGCATGGCTGTCTTCGACGCAGAGTGACTTCAGCGCGTGGTTCAAGCACATTTCTTCCCCCGCCAATGATCACTTATCCTTCGACGCGGGCAGCTACTTTAGCTCACAACCCTTCGTGATTCAATCAACAACGCATGGTTTCTCAAATAGATCAACTTTCCTCTTCATTCACCAACGCATAGTCTTGGCCAACACTTAGCTAAAATTTTGCTCTCCAAAAATTTTTGCTCTCATTCTCGGCTACTTCCTATGCGTCCACCTTTACTATGCGTTACCTCAGTCTTGACTATGCGTCCAACATGGTCTTTTATTCCTTTACTTCAGAATTTTCAACGCATCGATTTTTTAAAAGTTAGATGTCACAATTATCATGTTAATACCAAAAACATATTATTCTTAAATTGTGTTTTAGAATGGTTCCCAATGCCGAAGGACACAGAGAAGGCATATGGGCAGCCTAAATCTTGTATATGAGACCCAGTACTGAAGGACTTTGAGAAAGTATACGGGCAACCCAGGTTATGATTCCTATGTGCACATAGAGGTGTATTCGACGTTGTTGTGTTGAGATTACTCCACATAGCTAAGGTTATTTGACGTTGGCTGTGTCGAGATTACTTCATCCCAACTAAGGTTGTTTTTGAAGTTGGACAACATTGAGCTCCGCTCCACGTCAACTAAGAAAAATCTTTCGGATTTATGTTGAACTTTATGGTTTTCTGACGATGAAATGTATACGATTTTAACTCCGTGTATCGAGCATGTTTTGTTGAATTTGATAATGAACTATTTACTGTTTTGTAAGCTCGCATTTGATTTTGTGACAAGGCAAGATAAGAAGAGATCAAGAGATGGGCGTTTGGTAGGGTAGTTGGCTGAATGTGTGTGTGGCGGCAGAAAAATGGCTAAGTATCAGCTATGCGGTGGTGGCGTTATGCCTTGACGGAGGTAGTTTTGGCGTAGGCGCAGAGATGAGGGAAGGTTATTAGGCATTAAGGCCATGAGGCGTTGAGGTCATGTGGCGTGGAGAGCTACTATGCGTCGAAGATTATTATGCGATGAACGCAAGGAAGGCCACAAGGTGTTGAAAGTTGAAGGCCACGAGGCGTCGAGAATCAATCTGCGATGAAGGTCACTATGCGGTGAACACTACCATGCGTTGAATGAGGGTATGCATTGGTGCATAGAAGGTTGGCCGAAAGAACAATGCGTTCGTCAGCTATCCGGCGAGAGAGTTGGGAAATTTTACAATGCAAAACCGTGGCTGTGCGATGCTGAAGCCAAATATAGAAGGTATGCGTTAAATAAATTATTATATAGAGATGAAGTGGAGTTAAGTCGGTGGTATATATATAAGTGGACCGAGAATTCAATTGTTTTGATCACATTTCAGAGCTCGAGTTGATTCCATTTCGAAGCTAAACAACGGAGGGAGGTAGAAGAAGGTGTTCATGTTGATTTTGAGTGGAATTCTCGTCGTTTCCGTGGAGGAAACTTGAGCTGGAGCGGAGGATTTAGCTGGTGTTACTTAATCAAGAGTAACGTTCAGTTTTTGGGGAAGAACGAACTGAGAAAACGGTGGTTGGTGTCACACCCCATCCCAGATACACTCTATACCTAGGATTGAGCATGATCCTGTTTTCTCTTTATAAAATTCTATAAGATGGATACCATATAAATAGCAAAACAAACAACATTTCCATTATCTCGTCACAAAAGAACATGCAATCTCTCAACAAACATATCTGTATATATACATATAAGGTGCAACACGCCCCCCCTTTCTTCTCAAAGAAATATGCATATTACAAGATATATGTACGGTCTAAGTATTTACAACTATCCCAGAGGTTCACTTCCAGATAAGCCCAGACGAGATTCTTCTGTAGGCTAGGCGTCCCGGACACGCTCGCTACCTGAAACAACAAACAACAACAACAAACTGTATGAGCAAAAGGCTCAGTGAGTGACTAAATCTACTAAACTATTCATAACAACTATAATCCAGTTTGTTGGCTGGTAATCTTCACATAACACATCCCAATGAATTATCAAGACTCACTTTCCACAATGCATATATATAACTATCAAATTCTCATGTCTCACAAAATTGCATCTATTTAGTGCTTTCACTTTCCATCCCTCAGCACTTACTCATTTATAAATACAGTACCATGTGCCTTGGCATGAAATCCCTCGACACAGGTAAGAAACTCTATTTATGCTCAAGTGCCTTCACTCATGATCCCTCGGCACGAGCTAGCGTATGATGGATTACTACATGCCTTCAATTATAGTCCCTGAGCATTGTAGTCCATTCTTGATTTTGGGCTGTGAGATCATGCATAGTAGATAGGACCATGTAAAAAGTGAATTGATTACATACTATGTTATAGGAACATGCTCAGAGGTACCAGACGAGGTAGGCAGGAAGGCACCGTGACATCGCATGCTACCGGGGAGGAGAGACAAGCGTCTGAAGGAGAATCTAGTAATCCTCAGGCGAGTATGAATATGGAGGAACAACTTTTTAGCAGAATCGCACAGAGATTAGTAACTAGTATGGAAACAGTTCAGGGTGACCCTGAGAAAAAGTTTGGCATTGAGCGATTCAAGGCATTAGGTGCTCAAGTGTTTGAAGGCACCACAGATCCTGCGGAAGCTGAAGCATGGTTGAATCAGGTAGAAAAATGTTTTAGAGTGATGCATTGTCCAGAGGACAGGAAACTTGACTTGGTCACATTCATGCTCTAAAAAGGAGTTGAAGACTGGTGACGATTGATAGAGCATAGAAGTGCAGATGTGGGCTCATTAACATGGGCAGATTTTAAGAAGTCATTTCAGGATAAGTATTACCCTAAATCCTTTTGTGATGAGAAAAGGAAGGAATTTTTAAATCTAGTAAAACGAGGTATGACTATAGCTGAATATGAAAAGAAATTCACGGAGCTTGCCAAGTATGCTTTGGCATTGATAGCAGAAGAAGCTGATAAATGCAAGCATTTCGAAGATGGCTTGTGTAGTGAAATCCGAACTCCAGTAACAGCTAGTACAGAGTGGACAGACTTTGCAAAATTAGTGGAGGCGGCCATGAGAGTAGAAAAGAGTATAGGGAGTTGAAGAAAGCGGATCGAAGGCTGGACAGATTTATAGTTCTTCACGAGTACAGACCCAGCAGGGTGAAGGACGACGTTTTACATCGGGAGTTTTTGGTAGGGGTAAGTTTAAAGCCCGTACCAGTGGCTCGTACTTTTCAGGAGGATCACGGAGGGGAAATCCACAGGGAGGATGAGGGAGGTTTCCTCAGGCATCTGTATCATCGGGGCGGTCACAGTACAACCAACCTAGTGAATCTGTGGCCAGTTTAGCACGGAAACCATATTGTACTTCCTGTGGCAACTCCCATTGGGGACAATGTTATATGGGATCTGATGTCTGTTATAACTGTGGACAAACAGGGCATTTTAGAAGAGATTGTCCTCAACCCAAGAAAGGAAGGGAAGCGGAGCAAAGAACGGTGGTGCAGTCAGCAAATCAGTCTAGACAGGAAATGGGTGCTGGAGAAGGGACTAGTGGAGGTCAATAGAGGGGTAGCACAGGTAGACCTAGACAACAGGGGCAGGTGTTTACTGTAACACGGCAGAAGGCCAAAGCGACACCGGATGTAGTTACGGGTATGCTTATTGTTTGTTCTAATACTGCACATGTGTTAATAGATTCAGGAGCTACTCACTCATTTGTGTCTTGTAAATTTGCTGCATTTATGCATAAAGAATTAGAATCCTTGTCTGAAGCTTTACTAGTATGTACCCCTACTGGGGAAACCATTATTATAGAACAGGCTTATTTCGAGTGTGAGATTGTAATTGATGGTGTGGTGTGGTTGGCTGATTTATTACCTCTAGAATTATTGGAGTTTGATGTAATTCTTGGCATGGACTTTTTATCAAAGTATCATGCAAAAGTTGATTGTTTTAAGAAGGAGGTGTGGTTATCGAAGCCTGATGGAATTGAAGTAGTATTTAAAGGGAGGAGACAGATTCTTCTTACTTGTGTAATCTCTGCAGTGAAAGCTAGGAAGTTATTGAGTAAAGGCTGTGAAGCATACTTAGCTCATGTGATGGAAGTAAAAGCAGAGAAGCTAAAACCAGAAGATGTACCGGTAGTACAGGAGTTCCTTGATGTTTTTCCTGAAATTATCAGGTTTACCACCTGATAGGGAGGTGGAATTTACTATTGATTTAGTTCCTGGAACAACTCTCATTTCACAGGCACCATACCGTATGGCGCCGTCAGAGCTGAAAGAGCTGAAGGTGCAGTTGCAGGAGTTAGTAGATAAGGGGTACGTTAGACCCAGTATGAAGAAAAAGGATGGAACTATGAGATTGTGTATAGATTACCGTCAATTAAATAAGGTAACTATACGCAATAAGTAACCTTTACCTCGTATTGATGATTTATTTGATCAGCTTAGAGGAGCATCAGTATTTTCCAAGATAGATTTGAGATCAGGATATCATCAGTTGAAGGTCAGGGAGACAGATGTGCCAAAAACGGCTTTTACAACAAGGTACGGTAATTATGAATTCCTCATAATGCCATTTGGTTTGACAAATGCTCCAGCAATATTCATGGACCTGATGAATAGGATTTTTCATCCTTATCTAGATCAGTTTGTGATTGTATTCATTGATGATATCTTGGTGTATTCTAAAAGCAGGGAGGAACATGAGAGACATCTTAGAACTGTTTTGCAGATGTTAAGAGAAAAGAAACTATATGCAAAATTCAGCAAATGCAAATTTTGGTTGAAACAGGTGATGTTCTTAGGACATATTATATCTGAGGCAGGAGTGTGTGTGGATCCTCAGAAAACAGAGGCAATTACTAGATGGGAACAGCCCAAGACAGTATCTGAGGTACGTAGTTTTCTGAGACTTGCAGGATACTATCGACGATTTGTACAGGGATTTTCTAAAATAGCTTTACCATTGACTCACCTAACTAAGAAAAGTACCAAATTTGAATGGAGTGACGAATGTGAACGAAGTTTTCAGGAGTTAAAGAATAGGTTGATATCTGCACCTATTCTGGCACTACCAGAGTCAGGGAAGGAGTTTGAGGTGTATTGTGATGCTTCCCGACAGGGGTTGGGTTGTATGCTAATGCAGGGTGGCAGGGTTATAGCATATGCTCTAGACAGTTGAGGCCGCATGAAGTTAGCTACCCTGTTCATGATTTGGAATTGGCTGCGGTGGTGTTAGCATTGAAGATATGGCGTCATTATCTGTATGGGAAGAAATGTCATATCTATACAGACCACAAAAACCTAAAATATATCTTTGATCAGAAAGAACTTAACATGAGGCAAAGGAGGTGGTTAGAGTTGATTAAAGATTATGATTGTACCATAAACTATCATCCAGGAAAGGCGAATGTGGTGGCTGACGCTTTGAGTAGGAAGTCTCAGAGTGAAATAAGTTTACTAAATGCAATAAGAGTGTCCTTACTCAAGGAGTTGAGCTTTGGTGTGGCTAGTTTGGAAGTAACTGGAACAGGAGCATTGTTAGCACATTTCCAGTTGAAACCTAAACTAATAGGTGAAGTTGTAAAGAGGCAAATGGTTGATCCTATAATTAGTAAGTTAGTAGAAGAGGTGAAGACTCAGCAGAGAACAGACTTTGAGCTTAGACCTGATGGTGTATTATTGAAATAGGGCAGGATATATGTACCAAAAGATGAAGAGATTAAACATATGATATTGGAAGTGGCTCATAGTTTGGCGTATGCTATGCACCCAGGCAGTACCAAGATGTACAGGACGCTGAGGAAATTCTATTTGTGGCCAGGTATGAAAAGAGAAATAGCGGAATTTGTAGCAAAATGTTTAATTTGTCAGCAGGTTAAGCCTGAACGACAAAGGCCAGCAGGATTATTGAATCCACTTCCTATTCCCGAGTGGAAATGGGAGCATGTTACTATGGACTTTCTATTTGGATTACCAGGAACAATAGCAGGTGTTAATGGAATCTGGGTGATTGTGGACAGGTTAACAAAAACGACACGATTTTTACCAGTTAAAACGACCTACACTTTAGACAGGTTAGCACAACAGTATGTGGACAGGATCGTGAGTCAGTTTGTTGTACCTGTAACGGTGACATCAGACAGAGATCCTAGGATTACTTCCAAATTTTGGGGAAGTTTGCAAAACGCATTGGGAACCAAGCTACAGTTCAGTACTGCGTTTCACCCTCAGACCGAAGGGCAATTTGAGCGGACCATTCAAACTTTGGAAGATATGCTGAGAACCTGTGCGTTACAGTTTCAAGGTAACTGGGATGTGCATTTACCTTTGATGGAATTTGCATATAATAACAGTTATCAAGTGAGTATTGGGATGGCTCCCTATGAAGCACGATATGGTAGACCATGCAGAACCCCAGTTTGTTGGGGAGAGGTGGGTGAAAGAAAGTTAGTTGGACCAGAAATTGTGCAGGTTACAACAGAAAAGGTAGAACTGATTAAGGCCAATCTTAAGGCAGCTAGAGACCGTCAGAAAAGTTATGCGGACAACAGAAGAAAAGATCTTGAATTCGAGGTTGGAGACAAAGTATTTTTGAAGTTATCACCGTGGAAAGGAATTATGAGATTTGCCAAGAAAAGGAAGTTGAGTCCTAGATATATTGGGCCCTATGAGATATTAGAAAGAGTTGGACCAGTGGCATATAGACTAGTCTTACCCATTGAAATGTCTAGGATACATAATGTATTCCATGTATCAGTGTTGAGGAAGTATATACCCGATGCTACTCATGTGCTACCGACGCAACCAGTAGAGCTTAATGAAGATTTGAGCTATGAGGAAAAGCCCGTACAGATATTAGATGAGAAAGAACAAGTTTTAAGAAACAAAGTGATACCATTAGTTAAAGTGTTATGGAGAAATCACGAGATAGAAGAAGCAACGTGGGAGCCGAAGGAGCAAATGCTGAAGCAATATCCAAGTTTATTTGAGTAAGAGTGTGCTGCCTACTGATTTTGGGGACGAAATCTTTATAAGGAGGTGGTAATTGTAAGCCCCGCATCTAATTTTGTGAGAACGCAAGGCGAGAAAGGGCCGAGAGATGGATGAATGTATAAAAGTAGTTGGCTGGCTTGCATTTTGGAGAGGGAAAACGACTAAGTGTCAGCTATGCGTTGATGGCAACCTGTTGTGGAGGAACCAATTTTGGCGTAAACGCAAAGGTGAGGGAAGTTTAGCATGCGCTGAAGTCGTGACGCGTTGAGGACATAAGGTGTGGAGGACCACTTGATACCAAGGATTATTATGCGGCAAACGCATTGAATGCAGTGTGTCGTTGGAAGTAAAGGCCACGAGGAGTTGAAGCTCTTATGCGGTGAGACTATTATGCGGTAAACGCTACCATGCGTTGAAGGCGGGTATGCGTTGGACGAGGAGTGTTGGCCGAGAGAAAATAATGCGTATGCTAACTATTTGGCGGGAGAGTTTGAAAAGAAGTATCATCAGAGGTTGTGTGTATTGCTGAAGCTGAGCATAGGAGGTATGCGTTGAACGGATTATAGTATAGAGTTGAAATGGAGGATAAGTCGGTGGTATATATATAAGTGGACTGAGAATTCAATTGTTCTGCTTGCATTTCAGAGCTCGAGTTGGGTCCATATTAAGGCGAAACATCGAAGAGAGATAGAAGAAGATGTTCATGTCGATCTGAAGCAGAAATCTCATTGAATTCGTGGAAGAAACTTGGGTTTGACAGAGGTTTCGGCTCCTGTGATCTCTTCAGAGTGATGCTCAGTTTTGGAGGAAGAACAAATTGAAGAGACGAAGGTTAGGGCTGAAACTTTGAGGTTAGTGAGTTAACTCAATTTCAGGCAGGTTTCATGAAGAATGCTTGAGCTGAAATTGTTTAATTGTCTGTCAAACTCAGGAAGAAGAGACGGGAGTTGAATTGTCGGATGATTAGAGGTAACTTGGAGTTGCCGAAGGATATATCCTAAACGAAGAGGATGTTCTTCATGAAATTTGGAGGTAAGATGAAGGACCTGTATTTTAACAAGTTTGTAGAAGGAAGAAAGTACTGAAATTGATTGAAACGAAATGTTTAGCAGGTTGAAAAGCGGTTCTGAGTGAGCGAGAGACTGGGCAGCGAAGCAAGTAACGCTGCAACGCAAAGATAGGTTTTGCGTCTCATGATTCTCGCTAGAGTATCGCTGGGTATCGCTCCTTAAGGTAGTCTCGCTAGTTTTAATCAACGCAGTATCGCTAGTACAGTTTAAGTATCTATTGAGTAACGCTGGCAGCTTACAATTTTCTATAGAGTAACGTTACTATTGTATGTTAAAGGAAAAGGGAGATTATGGAAACTAAACTTGAGGATTATGTGTTTTCAGGCCAAGAAGAGCTCGGGGAGGCTTATAACCCACTTAGAGCCGGGACCAATTGTGAGTGATTGTTTGATATACCTTGTGTTAAACTTAGTATGCATATTGATGAGGAAACGTGATTCATGGTTGTATGCTTTATGTATGTGATGTGTTAGTGATTTAAGAGAATATTATTACAAATGTCTAAACACATAAGTGGCTGAGGGACCTTATGGTGAAAGCTACATGTGAGTTAGCGTGAAATTAAGTGCTGAAGGATTTGAGAAGGCACTTGAACAACAGTAGAGAATGGACTACAATGCTTAGGGACTATAATTGAAGGCATGTAGTAATCTATCATACGCTAGCTCGTGCCGAGGGATCATGAGTGAAGGCACTTGAGCATAAATAGAGTTTGTTACCTGTGCCGAGGGATTTCATGCCAAGGCACATGGTACTGTATTTATAAATGAGTAAGTGCTGAGGGACGGAAAGTGAAAGCACTAAATAGATGCAATTTTGTGAGACATGAGAATTTGATAGTTATATATATGCATTGTGGAAAGTGAGTCTTGATAATTCATTGGGATGTGTTATGTGAAGATTACCAGCCAACAAACTGGATTATAGTTGTTATGAATAGTTTAGTAGATTTAGTCACTCACTGAGCCTTTTGCTCATACAGTTTGTTGTTGTTGTTTGTTGTTTCAGGTAGCGAGCGTGTCCGGGACGCCTAGCCTACAGAAGAATCTCGTCTGGGCTTATCTGGAAGTGAACCTCTGGGATAGTTGTAAATACTTAGACCGTACATATATCTTGTAATATGCATATTTCTTTGAGTAGAAAGGGGGGGCGTGTTGCACCTTATATGTATATATACAGATATGTTTGTTGAGAGATTGCATGTTCTTTTGTGACGAGATAATGGAAATGTTGTTTGTTTTGCTATTTATATGGTATCCATCTTATAGAATTTTATAAAGAGAAAACAGGATCATGCTCAATCCTAGGTATAGAGTGTATCTGGGATGGGGGGTGACAGTTGGAGCCGGAATTCTAAGGTTAGTAAGGTTAACTCGATTTTTTAGCAAGTTTCATGAAGAGTACTTGAGCTGAAATTGAGTAAATGTTTGTTAAACTCTAGGTAGAAGAGGTCGGAGTTGAATTGCCGGATGATTAGGAGCAATCCGAAGTTGTTGAAGGATATATCTTAGATTAAGAGGACATTCTCTATGAGACTTTGAGGTAAGATGAAGGACTTATGTCTTTATAAGTTTGTAGAAGGAAGTAAGTTCTGAAATTGGCCAGAATGCAATGTTTAGCAGGTTAAAGAAAGAAGAGGAAGGAAAGATGAAAAACTGTTCTGCTACGGCGGAAGTATCGCTGAGAGAGCGAGAGACTGGGCAGCGAAGCTAGTGTTGCTGATAACGCAAGAGGGACTCTGCGTCTCACAATTCTCGTTGAAGTCTCGCTGGTGTCGCTCCTCAGATAATCTCGCTAGTTTTGTTTAACCCGGTATCGCTTGTGCAGTATAATGTAGTGTAGTTCCGTTGGTAATTTCACCACAGAATGTAGAATAGCGATATTTGTGAGTGTTTTGAGGAAAAGGGAGTTTGGCGATGAACCGAGCATAGGATTTAATTATGTATATTTAATGAGTTTAAAGGAAAAGAAGTCTAAGGAAAACTTAACGTGGAAATGTGTATTTTCAGGCCAGGAAGAGATCGGGAGGGCATATGATCCACTTAGAGCCGAGACAAGTTGTGAGTGACTTTCTATCATATCTTGTGGTTACTTTTAGCACAATTATTTGGCATTGGATGAGTAGGAAGTTATGGTATGATGTAGTACTTGAAGTGATTATGTTGTGTTGGTAAAGATTAAAGGAATCAAGATATAGTATCTAAATGTAATCATGGCTGAGGGACCTTAAGGTGAAAGCCTAAGTTAATATGTAATGTGATACTCAGTGCTGAGGGACCATGTGTGAAGGCACTTGAGTGGTTAAGTGAAATGGATTTCAGAGCTGAGAGACCTTAAGTGAAAGCATATGGAAATCCATTATATGTTAGCTCGTGCTGAGGGACCATGAGTGAAGGCACCTGAGCAGAGATTTGATTAGTTACCACTGCTGAGGGACCTCGTGTGAAAGCACATGGTGATATTGATGTAGTTGAACTCAGTGCTGAGGGACGGAACGTGAAGGCACTTGATAGTATGCGATTTGTAGTGGTTACTATGGCTTGTATTAGCTCATGATTGTTTGTAATGACTGAATGAATTTAGTCATTCACTGGGCTTTAGGCTCACTCAATTTTTTTGTTTGATTGTTGTTTCAGGTAGCGAACGTGTTCGGGACGCCTAGCCTACAAAAGATTCTCGTCTGGGCCTACTTGGAAGCAGACCTCTGGGATAGTTGTAAATACTCAGTTTATGTCCATGTTTTGTAATGTACATGTTCCATGGGAGTGCTAGGAGGATCGTTTTGTATTTATCATTTCCGTACAAGGATGCGTCGAGAATTACTCTAAGTGTGATCATGATTAAGCAAGTTTTCCTATAAAAAGCCCAAGTATAAGCATTTATAGGTTTCCTAGTGAGCCGAAGGTCGAACGCAGGGATTTGTAATAACTTGACGTTGAGATTAGATGTTTGACTATGCGGTGAACTATACATGTAATATGTGCATTTGTTGGTTATATGTGTCTAAAACTATACATAAAGAATGAATCAAATTTCCTATAACTAACAATGAGGTGGACGCGGCGATGGTTAGTCATATGTCATTTAGTGTCAAATAGCATGCGTTGAGAATGAATGGAACCATGCGATAGAAGTAGAGTTAGCGCAAGAGCTAGTTGTTACCTAAGCTTTCTAAGTATAATTACATACCTACAAACTGCGTTTGTTAATCCATCTCTCGATGTTTCGACGCCACATTAATCTTATCTCTAAGACGCATGGTAAGTTTGCGTTGGCAAAAGATGAACTACATCTCTGCAACTCATCTAGTCATAATAAATGCTAAAGATTAACTATCCACTCTCTCAAGCTCGACAGTCATGCTTACTACTTTTGTTTGTCAGACAAAGTTATGCAAGATAAAGATATGCATTAATCAAGATGTAACATACTCAGAATTGCTCAAGAAAAACTAACTTTTAACATCTAACTCATTTAGCATTCAAACAACATGGTGTACGGTGTTTAATACATAAATAGATGGCAGATAATAGTCAATCAAACTCATATTAAGAAAATAAATCATTCTCTCGAATGTCATTAACAAAATATAAGCAAGAAGGAGAGAAATGGAGATAAAATAGAAATGAAAGGCGTCAAGCTGGCATTGGCAACATCTTGCTTCATGGAGGCTTGAGATGGTTGCTATCTGATACATAGATTCCATAGGGTGAAGGTTCTCACTCACTGGGAGACGACTCTGAAGGTGCTCAGAATCCTCTCAGAAGAGCTCGAAATGGAGGTTGGTCATGGTTAGGGAGAAACTGTGCAGAGCTTTAGCCTCTTGAACTGGTCTCTCTTCCTTCTTTTCTTGGAGAAGCTTTTGGGCTATTTATAGGCGTCAAAAAGTTGATATCATGATGACCTGACAACTTTGCATTAAATTTCAACCACGCTGCATAGACTTTTCAGATTGTCAGCCTATTTGTTCTGCCGCAATCTGATAAGGTGTTGTCCTTTTTCATAATGACATGACAGCTGTTTGAGCATGTGTCTGTTTATACATTTTCTCGACGCATGGTCTCGACGCATGGTCTCAACGCATAGGCTCGACGCATGGGTCTCCACTTTTTCTCGCAACAGCTTCGTCTCTTCGTACTTGGTTGTTTGCGCTTCTTTTCTTCTTAATCTTGCGTTAGGAACATAAACGCTCATCGTTTTTCAGGTATTTTCTTTTGTAAATAGTGCCAACGCATGGTGATACATTTTTCATCATTCAACTACCAAAATCATGCATTTAGTTCCAAAGTTACTCTAATTAAATCAAATAGTGACTATAATAACTTGTATTTCTACAAGTTATCATTATGCATAAGACTTGTCTTGTACTTATAGGGATTTAAGGAATGCGAGCTTGTAAGGATTTGCTGTTTTAAGTTTGAGATTGATCTTCGACTTTGAATTATAAACTGTACATTAGTTGCTTGGAGTATGAGTTGAGGATTGTCAGGTTGACAGTAGATGTCGTAAGAAGGTCGATGTCTGCTGTCCTCACGCATTTTCCTAATTTAAGAGGATACTTGGGAGGGGGTGTGACATTCAGACATGTTGAGAAGCAAAGGAGTTGCAAAGGAAAAAAGTTGAAGTTGTCTTCAAAGGTAGTCTTTTTTCTCTAAAATTATCTCTTAAAAGCATGTTGTAATTTTTATGTTTATTCTTTTCCTCTAGTTTTTTCTGTTTTTCAAATTGAATCCAATGGGACAAGGTATTCACACGCTTCCGTATTGGAATTTGATTTCTTCATTATAGTTACTCATTAAATAGTAGGTTGATTAAAAACTATTATTAATTAATTTATGAACTTGATTTATGTTAAAAAATTTGTATAATTATTATTTTTTGATATCATATAACTTATAATATATATTATATAATACATAATTTAGCTTAACAAAAATAAATGAGTTTAGAACATGAAATGATATATTTGATAATGTGTTTATTCTATTTAATATAATACTACATTTAAAGATTTCAAACTGAAAATGTGAATACACTAAAAACATAATAAGTGTTATTTTTAAAATTTGTATTGTTTGGATCACAAAATTTGAAAACGGTTTTCAAAAATAGAATTCACCTGCCTACCGAATACATATTCGTCGAACTAGGTGAATCTTAAAGCATAAAATAGAATTTGAGTTGCATACCAAATGGACCCTAAAACTTCGTTGAATTTGAAAAGGTTGGAGCTCTAATCAATCTCAAAGACCATAATTTTATGGAGACTGAAGACATGGGAGGTTAAAATTTCATTCATCATTAGAGAGAGAGCATCAAATGATCAAATATTAGATATTGTACTCACTCAATACAAGTCTGAAGTTCATTTTACGAATTAAAGTTTTTCAAAAATCTCGTCCAACAACCATCCAATGGCCTCTTTTAAATCCTACTCTTATTAGGCCAAAACTGTCTTTAAGTTTCATCATCATCTCCTTCAAAAATTAACCATTTCAATTGCTAAATCTTTTCCTTCAAAAGGCTTGGTCTTCCCTATTTCTTCAAGCCTCAACTTTTCATATTTTATGAGAGATTATTTGTTATCATGGGAGGATGGTTTGTGAGCTTAAGCCTTTATACATCTAACTCTTTGTGAGAGTTTATTTTTTAGTTTTTTAGGAATTTTAGTTTCATCATTTCAATTAGAAATTTGTAACGAGACATAACAACACCTTTAAGATTGAGTGTAGTCGTTTAATATAATATTGAATCTAATTTTTTTTTTTTGTATGGTAGTAGTTTGATCTTGAACCGGTTGAAAAATATTGGAATGGGTTGGATTTTTTATCTTGCAAAAGATTTGGTCGAAGTTGACTCTTGAACCCATAAAAGGAATGGTCGATTTGTTTGATTCTTACCCGTAACAGAACTATTACAAAAAACAAAAAAAAAATGGAATGGAGCAAAGATTTTCAAAGCACTGTAAAAATTACTACGGTCATTTCTTTCTCTTTGTTCTTTCAATTTTTGTTGTTTAATTTGTTTTATTATTGGAGTAAGTCACATGCTTAGGAAGTTGGTTAAATATTTCTAGCATCTTTGGTAACTTATTACATCAGTTTTAAATCGATTAAATTTAGATTAAGTTTCTTTAAAGGAAAAAAATAATGTTATAAATGAATCCTATCCACTACTCTTCTCTTCTAGTGTTGTCAAACGATTTTACACCTTCTATATTACGACCTTATACCTTCTACATTATTCCTTTTATAGGAGTAGTTTAAAGCTTGATTTAAGCACTATTTTAGTTCATATATTTTTTATTTTGGTTTCTTTAATTTAGTTCTTATAGTTTCAAAATGTTTATTTTAGTCTCATATACTTTCATCTTTGGTGTATTTTGGTTTCCATACCTTAAAAATGTCCATTATAGATATTGTACATTTAACTTTTGTTCATTTTTGTCCAGTAACTTTAAGGAGTGACAATTTTGGTTCCTTCTTCTTTAATATTTATTTCATTTTTACGGAACGAAAATGAACACTTCTTAAAAATTAAACGACCAAAATAAACAAAAGTTATAAATACAAATACCAAAATGAACATTTTGAAAATAGCGAAACCAAAATAAACTAATGTTGTTGGAAGTATAGGGACCAAAATGAATCTTTTGAAAATAGTAAAAAAAAAGTGAACCAAAGCTAGAAGTCCAACTTTAGTATTTAAACCTTAAAAAAAATAGTCTTTTTTAACTTTTAAGTAAACTTTAAAAAAATATATATATAGCTTATATATTTGGAAGCTGTTTGTTGAGTAGGAATCACGATTTTCATGGGATTTGATGGAAATTATATAGTAGATTAATATAAAAAGAGAGAAATATTATTAGAAAAGAAAAATTAGAAAAAGAATAATACTTGCCTCTTTGCATAACGTGAAATATTTGTTTTTAATCATTATATTTTTCACCACTAGAAAAAATATATGCAAAATATGATAGAAAGAGATTTATCTTCTCTTCTTTATTAAAATAGTGATTAGTAGAGTAAGAGGGCAAATTATCATTTATTGGATGGAGGGAGTTTATATATACACACATTAACATAGGACCACTTTGTAACCATTTCGTTTTTTATTTTTGTTTTTGAAAATTAAGCCTATATACACTAGTTTCATTTTCAAATTTATTCCTTTTGTTATATCTACTTTTTAACAATAGTTTAAAAAATTAAGCCAAATTTTGAAAACTAAAAGAAACTAGTTTTTAAAAACTTGCTTTTGTTTTTAAAATTTGGCATATATTCAACTATTGTATTTAAGAGAGATGCAAACCAAAGTAAAAAATAGGAAAGAATTACACTTAATTAAAAAAAATAAAAAACGAAAGAATTATCGAGATCTTAGTTTAATGATTTTAATTTAACATTTAACCTTTTTTCGAATTGGCACAATATCGCAAAGTGACCGCCTTTGCTCAATTTGGGTAAGAAACTAACTTCTCGACTTTCCTTAAAAAAAAAAAAACCACTTTTCGAAACTTAAAAAATCCATGATAAGGGACAAACTTGATTATTTTTTAATATTGAAAATAAAAATTAGTTATCAAATAACAAGATTTTAAATTATTACCTTTTAAATTAGTGATGAAATGATTACAAAATTGAAAATTTTCGAAAAACGTTAATGAATGTACGATAAGCAAAATAAAATATATGAACCGAAAGTTATATTTTTCTTAAGCAAGTGTTGTTAGTTGTGCACTTATTTTTTATAATTCGCACCGGCGTGGAAATTGATTGCTTTTATTATTATTATTTCTTACTGTTTCTTACTTTAGCAATGGGTAGGGATATATTTAATTTTATGTATGGCAAAATACACTTTTAATTTGCGTTCGAGGAGTTGACGTCTATTTAATTGCTCAAGTTTAAAAATATATACTTTAATTGATCGTAAATTCAAAATAATTCTAAATGATCTTTTACTTAACTTTAACTTAACATGATGCTAACTTGACTACATAATAATCTAGTTAACGCTTCATGAAGTTAAAGTTAAATCAAGGATAATTTAAAATTATTTTGCAAACTCGAGAAACGGAAACAAAAAGTATTTTACACTTTTATCTCCTATCTTTTCCTTTTAAATAAGGGTTGGTTGCACAAATAGCAATCAGGCCCAAAATAATAAAAGAAATATAGTACAAGGAAAAATATATTAGGAATATAGCACAAAATTAGCGCCAGATATCACTAATAGTAGCTATCAGTTATAGTCATATTGGTAAATGACTAAAAAGCTCATATTCAGCCCGCCATTTCACGCTTCTTTCTTCCGATTTTCTCAAATTGAAAGTTATCACCAATAGCAACTATCAGTGATAGCTATCAGTGGCTATCATTGATAGTTGCTGTCAATAATAGCTTTCAATTTGAGAAATATTAATATAATCTTGAATTAGTAACACTTGAAATACTAGCTTTCAATTTGCTATCATTTATTAGTGGCTATTATTGATACACTTTCATTAATTGGAATCAAACTTGAAATATTAACACTTAAGGCCATAAGTGGTTATCAATGGTAGACTTTATAAGTAGTTGTCAACTTTGTAAAGAAACTATCAGCTTTCAAAGATTAACATTTAAAGCTAAAAGTGATAAAACTCTATTAACAAGAGGTAAATTGGAACAGGTATGCGTTGAACTTAAGGGAAGAAAAAGTTTGGTATCAACTTGAGTTTTGGGTTGAGAATAAGCCGTGGGTGAGTTTGGAAGAAACCTACGATTTTCGGACCTTGAACTTCGAAATACCTCTTGAAGTTAAGAATCCTTCTAAGTAACACAACTAAACTAATAAAACTCAACTATGCTATTAGAATAGTAAGCTTGGAAGCATGATCTAAGGAGAAGAAAGGAAATCTCACCAAGTGTTGGGAAGAGTTGAAAGCATAGCTGGGAGTTAGTTATGAGTTGGACACACACTTGGTAGGGAAAAGACCATGTTGGACGCATGGTCAATCTAAAAAAACTCATGGTACCCCTTGTGGGAAAGGAAATGGTTAAGTGTTACAGTATTGTAAGGAAAACCGAGAACTCGGGGGAAGAGGTGAACGCATAGGAGATAGTTAAGGAAGGAGATGCAACCTTGGCCTAGGGAGGATGTATGAGCTAGCTATAAAAGGGACTAGGGTTGAGTCTTGGATGTGTTGGAGATTTGAAAAGCAAACCAAAAAGAAGGAAGCAAGAGGTGCCGCATGCTAGATTAATCGTTGAGAAAACGGCTAAGTATGGGAGGAATAAAAGGAAAAAGTTGGAAGCATCACCCTGGGATACACCTCAGGGACACATAGAGTGGACAAACAAGGGATTCCTAAGGATAGAATGAAGGTCATGGACGCATGACAAAGTGGTGATGAATGCATGGTACAAGGTAAGGACGCATGAAGGTAGGTTTTGAGGTGATTTGGGCTAAGTGACTGAGTACCAAGCATAGTCAGACGTTTATCACTCAAAAGAGGGGCTTGTAGCTAAGATTTGGGCGTGAGGAAAGAAGTGATAGACATTTAACAGGAGGCACAAACGCATGGTAATGTCTGGGGGAGAAACTTGGTCAAATGTAGGAAGGCCGGAAGGAAGAAAAGAGAACAAAAGAAGGTAAACTCTAAAAGAGAACTTTATGGACACATAGGGGCACTAAGTTGGATGCATGGTCCGTGTCTCGGAGCAAGTTGAACGCATGGATGAGTTTATAAAGGTTAGGTGGCCTCATTTAGACTTAACACCTCATAAGGAGGAAGCGTCGGGAATGCATGTTGGGTGTGTCATGCAAGACGACACTTGGATGAACGGATGGTTAGTTAAGCATGCAGTGTAACATGTGGAAAAAAAGTGTTAAATGGAGAGGAAAAGTTGGGCGACAAGATCTCAATTCGAAGTCTATAAATAGGAACTTGAGGGAGAAGGAGCATCATACCATCGAAATTTCTAAGCTTTGTTGAGAGAAAAGAGAGGGAGAAGGTTGGCAGAAAGCACCCTTGCGTCCAAGGGGTGAAGCCAAGTGCACAAGAGGAGCTGAATCCTTGTTGAGAGACTGCACCTTGCGTTCAAGTCATCTGCCAGAAGTCCAGGGTGCAAGGTTGCGTCCAAACCTAGCTGTCAGAGGGAAAAAAAATTAGTTGTATTGCGTTTCAGACTATCAGCCCTGCGTCCAAGAAGCTTGGGGGAGGCAGAACTAGAAAGAGGAAAAGGGAACTTCCCTTAAGCAATTACTTTCTCTGTGAGTAACCCCAACGTTTTCAATTATGAATGTTTTCTCTGTGAATAATAGCAATGGTTTTGGAAATGAATAACTCTTTGTAAGAAATACAATAGTTTTGAAGTGATTATTATTGATGTTCCTTGAAATGCTTGATTTATACGCAAAGATAAGATTTCTAAATACGAACGAGTTTTGATAAAGCATGAATATCCTTACATGATTTTGATTATCCTTCTACGCAGTTTTGAGTGTGAATGATAACTTGTAGAAATACAAGTTATGCTAGCCTTTTTCTTAGATAAATAGAGATTAAATAGAGAAGCATGCGTTAAGTTATGTTAATTTTTATTAAGAAATCTTCCTTTACGTTATACTAATGTATTTTATGAAGATAAATGATTTTACCACTTTTTGAGCCTAAAACGCATATTTTGACACAGGAATGCAAGCGATGCGTTGATGACTTCTTAACGCAGGAACCAGACGATGTGTTAACAACAACTCAACGGATAACTACGCGTTAGCAACCTACGCCGCGTTAACATCGGCCAAACTATTCATGGACACCGTTGCGGTTATTTTGTATGTGAAAATCAACCTAACGCAAGGTGCTAAATAATGTGCTTATGCATTCAACATGTCATGCTTTGAACATGCTATGCGTTCTACTACTATGCGTTGGTTGTCACACCCCATCCCAGATACACCCTATACCTAGGAGTGAGTGTGAAACTGCACTCTCTATAATACATATTAAAACAAGATGCCAGATAAACCTCAAATAGAAACACCATTGCTATTAAAATATTTGAGAACAAACAATCTCTCGACAAGTATTCTTTGTATATATATATATATATGTGACACAGAACAAATCTCCCAACACTCCTAAGGAACATGTACATTACAAAACATGGGTACAAACTAAATAATTACAACTATCCCAGAGGTTTGCTTCAAGATAGGCCCAGACGAGATACTTCTGTAGGCTAGGCGTCCCGGACATGCTCGCTACCTGAAACGACAAACAACAAACAATTTGAGTGAGCATAAAGCCCAATGAGTGACTAATTCCATTCAACTATCACTAACAAACATGAACTAACATAACCATTACATATCGCATCTCAAATAGTTTCTAAGCCTCTTATGCTTTTGATCTCACCCATAACGATATTCTTATTACTCCATGGTAAATAACTAACTAACGTTGTGACAAAGCACAACTTAACTCTTCCGTATTTCACAACAACTCTCATTTCTAATCACATATCCATGTCAATCATCATATTTCACGGATTTGTAATTATCAAGTGCCTTCACATTCTGTCTCTCAGCCCCGAATTCGATTATGTCTACATTACCATGTGCCTTCACACGAAGTCCCTCAGCACTAGTAACCAATTCAATCTCCGCTCATGTGCCTTTACTCATGGTCCCTCAGCACGAGCTAGTATATGATGGATTTCTACATGCTTTCACTCAAGTCCCTCAGCATTGAAATCCATTCCACTTAACTATTCAAGTGCTATCACACGAGGTCCCTCAGCACTGAATTTCATGTTTACATTCACTTAGACTTTCACCATAAGGTCCTCAGCCGTATTTACATTTAAACAATAAAGTTAGTTTCCTTTTTAACTTGCTAGCATAACATACTTACTATGAATACTACAGAGTACCATAATTCTTACCAAATAAGAATACTAAAAGTAACCACAAGGTATAGTAAAAGGTCACTCACAACTTGTCTCGGCTCTAAGTGGATTATAAGCCTCCCCGAGCTCTTCCTGGCCTGAAAATACATATTTCTCACGTTTAGTTTTCCAAAATCTTCCTTTTCCCTTAACACACATTAATAGCATTACTCTTCAGACAACTAAAGGCTACCGGCGAAATTCATTACATACTACTGCACCAGCGACACTAAATTGGACGTAACTAGCGAGACTACCTGAGGAGCGACACCCAGCGATATTCTAGCGAGAATTGTGAGACGCAAAGCCCCTCTTGGGTTACAGCGATACTTGCTTCGCTGCCCTGTCTCTCGCTCTCTCAGCGATACTACCGCTGGAGCAGAACCGTTTCCTTCTTCCTTTCCTTTTCCTTCTTCAACCTGCTAAACATCACATTTCCGTCAATATCAGAACTTACTTCCTTCTACAAACTTGTTAAGTGTAAGTCCTTCATCTTACCTCCAGATTTCATGAAGAACATCCTCTCCGTTTAGGGTAGATCCTTCAACAACTCCGAGTTACCCCAAATCATCCGGCAAATTCAGCTTTAATCTATTCTATCTGAGTTTGACACACATTTATACAATTTCAGCTCAAGCATCCTTCATGAAACTTGCTAAAAATCGAGTTAACTTACTACCTCAGAAGTTCTGGCCCTAACCACCACTTCTTCATTTTGTTCTTCCTCCAAAACCGAACGTTACTCTGAGAGAGTAACACCAGCTGAGTCCTCTGCCCAGCTCAAGTTTCCTCCACGGTTACGATGAGATTTCCACTCCAAATTGACATGAACATCTTCTTCTACCTCCTTCCAATGTTTAGCTTCAAAATGGACCCAACTCGAGCTTTGAAATGTAATCAAAACAATTGAATTCTCGACCCACTTATATATATACCACCGACTTAATCTCCATTTCAACACTATACTACAATCCATTCAACGCATACCTTCTATGTTTAGCTTCAGCAACACACGGCCTCTAATGGTGTTACTTTTCAAAACTCTCCCGCCAGATGGTTAACAAACGCATTACTCTCTCAGCCAACCTTCTTTGTCCAACGCATACCCACTTTCGACGCATGGTAGCGTTCACCGTATAAGGGCCTCATCGCAAATTACCTCTCAACTCCTCGTGGCCTTTAACCTCCAACGCCCTGCAGCCTTCAATGCGTTTATCGCAAGATAATCTTCGGTACAAGGTGGCTCTCCACGTCTTATGACCTCGACGCGTTGTGGCCTCAACGCCTAACAATCTTCCCTCACCTTTGCGTCCACGCCAAAAGTGTTTCCATCTAGGCGCTTTGCCACCAACGCATAGCTAATACTTAGCCATTTTTCTGCCCCCAATCACACTCTAGCCAACTACTCCTACCAAAGTGTCCATCTCTTAGTCTCTTCTTATCTTGCTTCCTCACAAGTTTAAGTGTGGGGCTTACATTAGTGGTCTTGTCAAGTTTTCCTATTCTTTTACCCAAGTATAAGCAAAGTAATAGGTGTTCTCAGTGAGTCCGAGGTCGAACACAGGGATTATATTGATTTAGTTTTTAATTGGATTTCATGCGTTACAGGGGTAACTAATAAATATTTGAAAATTGTTTTTAATCTACTGAAAGCGATTGTTTGAACACTAGACTAAAAGTTGTGAAAGATGGAAAGCATGCGACACAGCAAGTTTAGCTAAAGATGTGTGTGAATGGATAAAGAAAGGGTTCGGGTTGATTAACATCTAACGTCGGAAACGCACAGTAGTATTCTATTCATACTTGCGACTCTTCTCTCGGTTGTCAGCCGTTATGTGTTATATGTCTATAACGCATAGGAGAGTGTTAAGAACCAAGGTTATCCCCATAGACAGGTAACACTACTTGGTCCTTGTCAATTAAGTTCCACAATCACTTACCCTCTCGAGCAGTCTGATTATTACTACTTATATCGATTTGTCAGATGGACATAAGCATCGGATTAAGCTCGCAATTGACAAGATAAAATAGTAACACTGTGGTTCCTAGTTAGATGCTAACGCAACCCTAGACCCTTGAGTGATTAGTTACTCATGGTTTGAAAGTAAAAATCGGAAAGTTTATAGAAGTGAGTAGACATGGAAGATAATTCTATTGATGAAATGAGATACAATTTTCGATCAGTTCAATTCCTTGATACAAATCTAAAATTAAGATAGAAAATGAGAAAGAAAGCAGGGAAGGCGTCAATGTCTTGAGTCGCCTGGATGAAAGCGTGATGATCTGCTGTGAAGTGGTGCGGCGGAGGGAAGACTTTTCTCTCTCGAGCTATTTGTCTCCGGCCGAAGTCTGAGAGAACTCTGCTGTCACTTATGGAGTTCTTCCGAGAATCAACAACCTTTCTCATCTCGCAGAGCTGCCCTTTTATAGATGATGAAATCGCAGTTAATGGCAAATCTGCTCTATTGGCGGCGAGATTGATACTGTGTCCATCTCGCCTGATTGCGTGATTCTCGGGCCAATTAAGATCCACCACTTTAGCCACAAATCATGTTCGTCAATCATCCGTCAATCTCTCAAGATTCCGATCTGATTCTCAGCGCCTTGTCTTAACGGTTGTCTATGCGTCCATGCATAGTTTGGCCGATGTCAACGCGTCGTACGTTGCTAATGCGTAGTTATGCGTTGAGTTGTTAACACGTCTTCAAGTTGTTTGCGTTCCGTTCAGATCATGCGTCCATGAAGAACAGATTGCTAACGCGTCGTCCTGCGTTAAGAAGTCATCAACGCATCATCTGCATTTCTGCGTCAAAACATGCGTTTTAGGCTCAAAAAGTGGTAAAATCATTATCTTCATAAAAATACAAGAGTATAACGCAAAGGAAGATTTATTAATGGAATTTAACATAAACTACCGCATGCTTCTCTATTTAAACTCTATTTATCTATGAAAAAGGTTATAATAACTTGTATTTCTACAAGTTATCACACCCCCAAACTTAGATAAATGCTTGTCCTCAAGCATAACTTCTATCTAAGAAATTTCAATTATCTAAACATTTTCTCAATGCATTGATTAGTCTCTCAGAATGCTATACTCAATCAGCTACCCGTTAGTTATATTATTTCTCTACCTCTATATTCTTTTCTTTAGAATGGGTCTCATTTGTATGCGGCAAGCTTTCTTTCCAAAACTCTTTAACTCATTATTCACAAAATTTTTGTTTCTTCTTTTAACAGTGAGTCTGAAAAGATGAAGATACAAAGTTCCTTTTTCTTTCATTGGTTTTATTATATGGTTATTAAGCATGCGTCAAGTAGGGTTACCCACCTTCGTTCTGACATACCAACAATGGGGTGCATGGAGGCAACCAACTACGAACAAGTGCCCTTCTCGACTAAACTCTTATCTAAGCTCAGTTTCCTCACTAGACATTGGAGTTTGTTATTTATCTATGCGTCGTTGATTACGATTACCCACCTTCGTTTTGAGACACCAACTATGGGGTGCATGGAGGTGGCCAACTACGAGCAGGTGTCGTTTTCAGCTAAACTCTTAACAAGATAAATATATTAGCCTTGCCAGTAGAGTTTTGCGTTTCAAAGAATAAAAATTTTTATTTTTATTATTATTATTTTTTTTTTATTATTATTATTATTTTTAACATGATTGAAATAAGTTCCTCATATTTTTATCTTTTAACAGTTCAAACCTCTTCCACCCCCAAACTTGAGAGTAGCAAGGTCCTCATTGCTTAAATCGTAAACAAGGATTAAGTTGCAAAATTTTGTAAAAGAGGTTTGAATTGGCTACTTGCATACATTCAAAGTAGGTTTGCGTTTCTAAGGAATAGTATGCAGACGCATTGAAAGTAATCTAACTTAAAGAGTGTACAAAAAGTGTAAGCATAATTATCATCACAGTGACCAACTTTTCAACGCAAAGATAAAAGTTAAGACTAATTAAATGTACTTAGAATAAATTTACAACAAGGGACAACATAAAGAGGAAGTTAAAGATCCATGCGATGAAGAAATGGTCATTCTATTAATTTTATTATTACCAACGCATACAATTGAATATGAAGATACAAAATTGCAAGAGAAAAATTACAACTCTTGACTACACCCCTAAAATTTTTTTTTTAACCATCAGTCCTGTCTTCATCAGGTCTGCGTTGCTGCTCAGGTGCAGGACGCTTCGGTACTGGGAAGATAAGGGGCTGTTGGAGGCGTTCTGGAATGTTAGGGGGCGGGATTTCCGGTCGGATCGAGAGCAGTTGATGAACGTAATTCAATGTGAATTTGAACTGCTTCGTCTGCCGGTGTGCTAACATATTCAATGAGTGCATCACTGGACGCAAGATGGATTGCTGCAGATATGTTTGCACTGTCTCCCACTCGAGGTCAAGTTGGCCTTCTTGCGGTTGTGGTTGCGTTGGTGGGGTAGGCGGGTTTGGTTGAGGCGGGGAAGTGGATGGAGTTTCGTCAAACGCAGGGGATGATGGACGCATAAAAGTCGCGCCAAAATCCCCAAAGTGTGAGTCATCAACTCTTATTGAGGAGGAGGGTTTTGTGGAAGGTCGAGGTTTTGGATGTTTGGGGCGATGCGTTTTAGGAGGAGGTGGAGGTGGCTTAGGGCGCTGCGTCTCAAGAGGAGGTAGAGGTGGAGTTGGTTCCCTTCTGGTTGTTGGAAGTGGGGGTGAAGGACTTGAGGTTGGGAAAGGTCTAATGGTGGCATGAGGACTTGCCACGCCCTTCAACTTGGACGGCTTCCCCTTCTTCTGCGGTTGCGGCTTTGGAGGCGGAATGGGTTGATGAGGTCTTTTGGTGGCCTTGGCAGGCTTTGGCAGATATTGTGATCCTCTCATCAACCGACACAGAGTCTTGTGGGCGATTACGCCACTAACTTCAATCATCTTCTCTGCGTCTAACATTTCCGTTGGCCCTCCGATGGAAGCATTGGCGTATAAGTTCATGATAAGAGTGGGGAAAAAGAGTTGGCCCCTTGGCTTGTTGAACACCCCTCTTATCTGCGCCGCAATTATCATCCAACATCAAAGGTGATGCGAGGCATAATGCAATATGCTGCCATCACCCGATCCCTTGACACTGTCTTGTCATGCGTTGTAGGGATCAGCAGCTTCTTCACCAAGTACACCCACAGGTTTGCCTCTGGTCTTAGGCTGCTAGCGGATAGCGTTTTTATACCTGTGGGTGAAACATCCCACTTAGCCCCTGGCTTCGCCAATACCCGGATTGCGTCCTCCATTAACTCCGTTGGAGTTGATTCTATAATCTTGTTTCCTTCCGCATCCAGGTTGTCCCTCAACTGATATATGGCGTTGATTTCCCTTGTGTTGAATGAGACTTCAGTTTCATCCACCACCACCACGTCTTCCTTTTCGTCTATGCGTCCATTGTAAAAACTCCGAACAACGTCAGGTTGGATCCAAGAGGTGCTGGAATAGAAGTTTCTCCAGCTGTGGTGGTCAATAATTTCGGTGATGTATGGCGGCACTGGGGCTTCTTCAGGGAAAAATCCCACCTCAATCATCAAGTCAGGGAACGCTCTGCGTCTCCCTTTTCCTTCCTTCTTTTGTGGCGATGCATCAGCCACCTTCTCTTTTCCTTTGGCCTTAGCTGGAATCTCATTCACAGTTCTCTTCTTGCTCTCGATCACTTTAACTGGTGCTTCAGTCACCTTTTCCTTCCCTTTGCGTTTCTCATTATGCGTGCTTGGGTGTTTGGTGACTGACACCTCCTTTTCTTTCTTCTTCTTCTTCTCCAAGGTGCTCACACCTTGTTCTTCCCTCGCATCCTCCCCGATGCGTTCCTTCCTACTTTTCTTCTTCTTTTTCTTCTTGCCCTCCCCTTCTTCTTAGGCTTTTATTCTAGCAGCCAACTCTTCATCTTCTTCAATTTGTAGCTCTCTTTCAAGCTCCTCGGCTGCTTTTTTTATTCTTTCTTCTTCCCTCATTTCCTCTTCAAATGCCAATGCAACTTCTTCTATTTGAGGATCAGGAAGGCCTTGCGTCTCCCCCTCTTCTTGAGGCGGCACTTCCTTGCGCGCCTTCTTGCGGGACAATGCGTCCTTAGCAATTTTCTCAACTCCTTGTCTTAGGGCTCTGAGCTCTTTTCTCAACTTGGCCCTCTTCTTCTTCTCTTTCTCTACCAGCCTATCAAAGGATGTGGCCGCAATTGGAGACTCAGGTCTGACTCTTTGCTCTGTGCTTTTGGGCTCTTCATCCTCGGCAGTTTCTGGTGATACCCTTCGTTTCTTCCTCAACAGGGTACCACTTCCTCTTCCTCTTCTCTTTTTCTCTTGACCTCTGCGACCATCACAACTTTTCTTATCGGTCCTTCATTGGAGTCCAGTGTCATCTCCTCAGGACTGATAGACGCAGGGACAGACCCTTGCGTTTGACGTGGCTCGCCTACGTCCTCCTTGCTGTAGGCTGCCTCTCCTTCCTTATCTCTCCCACTCTGTTCACCCTCCCGAGTCTCCTTCACTGACTCTGGACCTCTTTTATCGGCGAGGGTGATTCTCTTCTGGCGTCTGAGACGGTTGCGTCCATTGGGTCACGCAGTCTGCTCAGAATTTCGGCTATCCACTCGTCTGGGGATTTTGCGGAGTTTACTTCCCCCACTGTGACAGCCACTTTTTCTTCTTCTTCTCTTCCCATTTCTTCCGTCCCTCTCATGCTGGGTGGACGTGATAGGGGCAAGGGCTGGTTGACCTCCCCGTCATCCTCCCTACCCTTTGCCTCCCTTTCCTCTCGAGCTATTCGCTCCAAAATGTTGTCGAATACGTCTCTTTCTTCCCTTCGGCGTAATTCACTACTTCTGTGCAGTGTGCTGGCTTCATCACGAACCGTTCCAGGAACCGGTTGCTATGCCTCGGAGTTTTCCGTGCTTAGCCGTTGGCTTCCAACATTGAAGTTCGCGGCGGAAAAGTCTCTCATGTTTTTCATTCTGGGCCGTGAGATGCAAGATTTGACCCGGCTTTTGGGTTTTGGGGTAGGTATTGGGTTTATTTGGCTCAAGGGGCGGATATTTAAAACTTCCACACAATTGTCGGAGTCGTCGACTACTAGTGGACGGGTTGGGGTTCTGGCGAATGGCCGGAAGAATGGGTATATGGGTGGTCTTTGGGCAGTGGCCCGGATTCTAGATGCAGAGAAGTTTGGGATAAACGGTGGGTTAGGATTTGGAGATCTTGGTCTGACTGGAGAAGCAAAAGGCCTCACAGGTCTGGAATGATGAAATGTAGGTGGAGAGAAGAATAGAGATCGAGGGTTAAGGAATACCTCAGGGACTGGTGTAGATGATGATGAAGGTCTTGGGGAAACGTTGCCGGCGAGGTGTTCTTGATTTTGTGGGTTTGACTGGTTAGACATATGAAGTTCTACTAGAACACAAATCGCCGGAAATTAAAGAGGTGAAAGGTTTCGAAAATGGAAAATGGAAGATTGGATCGTGTTTATAAAGGGCTAATTTAGCCGTCGATAATAAATGCGGATTCGCGATATCCGGAATCCCACTGATCAAGGCAAATTTTATTGAGCCGCACACCCATCAAGTGTCATGGGTGGCTAATTAACGCACGCAGAGCACTTGAGTGTTTTGGCACTTGAGTGTTTTTCTGGGCAAAACGCGTAATCTGAGAGGACATCTGCGTTTCACCTACTGCTCTATATAAAACGCAATGAACTAATGATAAACGCATAGCTGATGAACGTCTGGTTCTCAGGTTAGATTATGCGTTGTAAGTTAAGTATTATGCGTTTGACAAAATATGTACGGCTCTAACCTTACCTCTAACCTTAACTCGATAAACACAGAAATCGTTTATCGACGAATGCATAGTTTACTTATGCGTTGGACACATGCATGAATAATAGAGTATGTGGTGAAATCAAATTGTTAAAAAAAAAAAAACTCAACGCCTACTTTCATGCTTATCTCATTTACATTATTAAACTGAAATTAAAGAAATAAAAAAATGCTAAAAACAAAATACAAACAGAAGATAGAAGGCAAAATACAATAAAATAAAAAAAATAACTACTAGAACAAGTTCAAATGACAATAAAGCAAGGGTAAAAGAAAGCGTCCCTGGAAAAGTATACATTCGGCAACGCAGGGACCTTTCGATGCAAGGTCAGTTATTACACTTGCGAGCCTTTATCGCGATCAAGGTTCAACGCAGAGGCGACAATGAACTACATTATGATCTCCCTCAAGCGTGCACAGTTGAGATGCGTTGGTCTGGTTTGTAGCTCATGCGTTGAAGGCTCTTGTAATAGCGGCTCGATATTTGCCGCGGATCTGTTGCTCCGGCCTGATTTCTTAATTGTACCATCGGAGAGTAATTGGATTTCATCATTTTCACCATCTTCACTGTCCTTGAGGATTTCACTTCTCAACGCCGCGTTCACGGGTCTTGCCTTTTCATTGATATCTGCGTTCATTGGACAAAATTGAAAATGATCAGGATCGTTTAACGCGTTAACTACATTAAATTTTACCTGATCACCCGCGCGGGGTGTTGAGATTTCTTCTTGGACGTCAGTCAGGATGCGTCCAGAAGTAGTATCTTCATATACAGACGCAGGTTCTGCCTGCGTTGCTTTTTCTCTCCGCTCTCTATTTTTCTCTTCTGATGCGGTGAATGATGATGGATGCTGGACATTATGCATGATAGTCTCCATCGGTTGACTTGTGGGAGCATTTAAGGATTGCAAGTTTCCTTGCGTCCCCTCATTATGCGCTGTGGGATTGATTTTCCCACTTAACAATGTCTCACCTTGACATTGTTCTTCTAAGTTCCCTCGTGAAACTTCGGTTGTACTTAGCAATGCTTCTTGCTTTTCATTTTCGAGCTCTACTGCAATTTGATTCATTTTAATTTCTAAATTGCGAATTGCAGTGGCTTGGTTCTGGAGCATCGCTTCGTACAACTGGCGCGTTGCTTCAATATTACTGTTTTCTTCTCGTAAAAGAGATTCCATGGAAGACAATGAGGATGATTCGTTCGCCTGCGGATCCTTCGAATACTGATGAAACTGGCCTTGATTCCATTGGTTGAAACCAGGAGGGTTGCCTCTCTGCGGCTGCTGCTCAGTCCTCTGCATTTGTTGTTGATTCCCACCCCATCCGAAGTTAAGGTGGTTCCTCCAACTCGAATTGTACGTCTCACCGTAGAGGTTGTTTTGAACACTGCAAATAGACTGGAGGTTTTAGGGACACATGTCATACAAGTGCCCCCCACCACACTGCGGGCAGTCTACAGATGCTGTCGAGTTCATCGCGTGCACTGCGTTCATTGCAGCAAATGGTCTACCTTGATTTCTCAAGACTAGTGTTTGCAGCATGGATGTCATATTGGCGAGCTGCGCTGCAAGATTGTTGGCAACATCAGCTTCAAGCATTCCAGCTTGCGTTTGCCTTTTATTAGTGGGACGAAATTCATATCCGTCGTCCACCCACTCATTGGTGTCCCATGGAGTTCTGTCGAAAAGATTTCCGGCATATGAGTAAGTCATCTTCAATACTTCTCCTGCTGACGCAAGCAATTTTCCTCACTAGCCATTTGAATTAGGTCCAAGCAATTGGCCCCTCTTCAATTCTACCTTGTCCTTCCGGTGAAGGTCCTCTCAATCTCTGGGTCAATATCGAGCTATGAATTGCTCCCGTCACTCAGATACTGTTAGAAGCTTCTGGCAGAGGAGAAACTTACTATACTCCTTCGACTGAGGAATCCTGCAACACAATAATCCAAATAAAATAATTAAATCAATGAAATAATCCCCGGCAACAGAGCCAAAAACTTGTTGCGGTTATTTTGTATGTCACACCCCCTCCTAATCTAAGGGGGAGTGTGAAGACAATAAACATCACCCCTCTTGTGACGCATATTGTCCTAACTTTACATTTCTTTCCGGTACATACATTTACTCATATACAAACATAGAACATAGTCATACATCACGTGCTTATAACTTGATACAATTCCCTGCATAGGGTACATCTTTAGTGCATAGCGTAAGTTCATATTCATATTCATAATACAATATACACGACTCTACTAACAGTCCCCACTCAAAACTACATGTTCTACATGTCATTTATATAAACATATGCACGTACAACTCTCAGACTTGACTGTATCTTGATAACTCGAGACTTAGGCAGGGTGAGCTGTAATAGGTTAAGCACCGGGAACGTCCTTGCTACCTAGGGAGAGAAAAGGAAAACATTGGAAAATATAAGCTAACAGCCTAGTGAGTGACAATCTTTGTAAAACGGCATTCATATGAAATAGGCATGTTTCATATAAATGAATAAATAAGAGTTTAACATTTGTTCAAACGTAACATACTTTTCATGAAATCCATCATTCTCATAAATCAATACTAAAATCATACAAAAGCGTTTCCAAGGAATTTATCAATATCAACTAGTTTTCAAACTTTTCCCTTAGTTGAGGCGGAGCAATGCTTCTACGCACTCGACGTCGAAAATCACCTTAGTTGGGGTGGAGCAAGGCTCAACACCCCCAACGTCGAAATCATCCCTGGTTTCAAGCAGAGCAAGCTCGATGCATTAGCCAGCTTAACCTCTATGTGCACATAGGAATATGGCAGGTTGCCCAAGTACCTTCTACGAGTCCTTTAGTACTAGGTCCCGGGGAAACTCACATGCCTTCTCATGTCCTTCAGCATTGAGCCTCCTCTAAAACATTTTAGAAACCAGCATTATACGTGAATAGATCCCATGGAAAGCTTTCATAAAAATCAAATATATTACGATAAACAACATTTCAAACCATGCCATTCAACATCCTATAGAAACGGATAAAACATGTCTTGTGAACAATATCATCAAACATCATGCTTTTCAAGTAAACAGTTTATCTCAAAGCCATATCTCATAAGAAAAATCAAACTAAACATTTTCAATAAATTTCGTTTCAAAGAAAGAAAAGTGTCACTCACAACTCTTTCTAGGCTTTACGTGGGTTATATACTTTTCCTATTTCTTCTTGGCCTGCAAAGGAGATATACCTTGCGTTAATCAACATTAATTCCCTTTCCTTTTCTCTACTGTCCTATAACGAGAACCTTAGCGATACCCGCCAAGTGATATTGTTACTAGCGATACCTGATAGAACAGCACCAGCGTTACATACCTTAGCAGCGATACTCAGCGTTATCTAGCGAGATCTGTGAGACGGAAGGTTCCTTTGCGTCTCAGCGATACCCGTCTCGCTACAAATTCCTAGACAGCGCGCCGATACTTGATTTTCCAACGGCACTCTGCACTGTAATTCCTTCCTTTCTTCTCGTTCTTACTTTAACCTATTAAAAGCCACATTTCCATACGAATTCAGAGTTTCTTCTCTTCTACAAACTTATAGGAAATCACGTTCTAAAGCTTACCTCAAAATTTTAGGGTGTAGCTTCTTCTCATTCTCGCGATATTCCGAAGTTACTTCTTGCTGTTCCGGATTGCGAGATAGTCTTGTAATCACTGATTTCCTAAGGATTCACATAGTAAATCTTCAATTTCAGCATCGCCATCCTTTACAAAAGTTGTTAGGAATTGCGTTAACTTACTAACCTTAAATTTTCAGCTCTGAACTCAGCTTCTTCCTCACGTTCTGTTCCGAATAACAGTCACTGCTCAATCAAACCAAGTAGCTTCAGTCATTCCCCTATTCCAGCTTCGTTTTCAGCATCAATATGAATCAAACTTCGTCCAAAATCCACAAGAACACCTTCCTCTATCTTCTTCTGAAGTTTATCTAAAGAATAGAACCGACTTAAGCTCTCGAATGTCCTTAAAATGATTAAACATTTAATTAATCCAGCTATTTATACTACCGACTTAACCTTGTCATACACCAGAACTTAGGCTACTAACTTACTTTCATCTGTAGTCTAGCGCAGGGTTCTCAGCTCGACGCACGACACTCAAATTAACTTCTCTTCCAACACATGGTGGGTGTCCCCACATGCCTCCTATTTTGAACGCATATCTTTCCATCTTGCACTTCTATTTTCATTGCGTCCAGACCATCCTGTCTTCAGCACAGGTGCTTCCAGCGCATATCTGTCTTCGACGCATCGACTTCAACACAATACTGTCCTCAGCACAGAGTGACTTGAACGCATGGTTCACGTGTACTTCTTCCCCCATCAGGACTACTTATCTATCAACGCGGGTAGCTACTTCAGCTCACCAACCTCCGTGAATTAACCACAAACGCATGGACTTAGTCAATACTCAGTCAAAATTTTACTTTCCTCTCGCCCTCGGCCACTTCTCCCTTTGAGACGCGTAGCCACAACGCATGGCTACACCTCAATGCTTGGCATCGCAAATCAGTGCTTACATTGTATGTGAAAATCAACCTAACGCAAGGTGCTAAATAATGTGCTTATGCGTTCAACATGTCATGCTTTGAACATGTTATGCGTTCTACTACTATGCGTTGGTGGTCTTGTCAAGTTTTCCTATTCTTTTACCCAAGTATAAGCAAAGTAATAGGTGTTCTCGGTGAGTCCAAGGTCGAACACAAGGATTATATTGATTTAGTTTTTTAATTGGATTTCATGCGTTACAGTTGTAACCAATAAATATTTGAAAATTGTTTTTAATCTACTGAAAGCGATTGTTTGTACACTAGACTAAAAGTTGTGAAAGATGGAAAGCATGCGACATAGCAAGTTCAGCTAAAGATGTGTGTGAATGGATAAAGAAAGGGTTCGGGTTGATTAACATCTAATGTCGGAAACACACAGTAGTATTCTATTCATAGTTGCGACTCTTCTCCCGGTTGTCAGCCGCTATGCGTTATAGACATATAACACATAGGAGAGTGTTAAGAACCAAGGTTATCCCCATAGACTGGTAACACTACTCGGTCCTTGTCAATTGAGTTCCACAATCACTTACCCTCTCGAGCAGTCTAATTATTACTACTTATATCGATTTATCAGATGGACATAAGCATCGGATTAAGCTCGCAATTGACAAGATAAAATAGTTACACTGTGGTTCCTAGTTAGATGCTAACGCAACCCTAGACCCTTGAGTGATTAGTTACTCATGGTTTGAAAGTAAAAAGCGGAAAGTTTATAGAAGTGAGTAGACATGGAAGATAATTCTATTGATGAAATGAGATACAATTTTCGATAAGTTCAATTCCTTGATACAAATCTAAAATTAAGATAGAAAATGAGAAAGAAAGCAAGGAAGGCGTCAATGTCTTGAGTCGCCTGGATGGAAGCATGATGATTTGCTGTGAAGTGGTGCGGCGGAGGGAAGACTCTTCTCTCTCGAGCTATTTGTCTCCGGTTGAAGTCTGAGAGAACTCTGCTGTCACTTATGGAGTTCTTCCAAGAATCAACAACCTTTCTCATCTCGCAGAGCTGCCCTTTTATAGATGATGAACTCACAGTTAATGGCAAATCTGCTTGATTGGCGGCGAGATTGATACTGCGTCCATCTCGCCTGATTGCGTGATTTTCGGGCCAATTAAGATCCACCACTTTAGCAACAAATCATGTTCGTCAATCATCCGTCAATTTATCAAGATTCCGATCTGATTCTTAGTGCCTTGTTTTAACGGTTGTCTACGCGTCCATGCATAGTTTGGCCGATGTCAACGCGTCGTAGGTTGCTAATGCGTAGTTATGCGTTGAGTTGTTAACACGTGGTCAAGTTGTTTGCGTTCCGTTCAGATCATGCATCCATGAAGAACAGATTGCTAACACGTCGTTCTGCGTTAAGAATTCATCAACGCATCGTCTGCATTCCTGCGTCAAAACATGGGTTTTAGGCTCAAAAAGTGGTAAAATCATTATCTTCATAAAAATACAAGAGTATAACGCAAAGGAAGATTTATTAATGGAATTTAACATAAACTACCGCATGCTTCTCTATTTAAACTCTATTTATCTATGAAAAAGGTTATAATAACTTGTATTTCTACAAGTTATCAGACACATAGACGACCATTAATGCAAGGTGCTGAGAATCAAATCAGAATCTTGAGAGATTGACGGATGATTGACGAACATGATTTGTGGCTAAAGTGGTGGATCTTAATTGACCCGAGAATCACGCAATCAGGCGAGATGGACGTATAGTATCAATCTCGCCGCCAATCAAGCAGATTTGCCATTAATTGCGATCGCATCATCTATAAAAGGGCAGCTCTGAGAGATGAGAAAGGGTTGTTGATTCTCGGAAGAACTCCATAAGTGACAGCAGAGTTCTCTCAGACTTCAGTCGGAGACGAATAGCTCGAGAGAGAAGAGTCTTCCCTCTGCCGGACCACTTCACAGCAGAACATCACGCTTCCATCCGGGCGACTCAAGACATTGACGCCTTCCCTGGTTTCTTTCTTATTGTTCTATCTTAATTTTAGATTTGTATCAAGACATTGAACTCATCAAAAATTTTATGCCATTTCATCAATATAATTATCTTCCATGTCTACTCATTTCCTTAAACTTTCCGATTTTCACTTTCAAACCATGAGTAACTAATCACTCAAGTGTCTAGGGTTGCGTTAGCATCTAACTAGGAACCATAGTGTAACTATTTTATCTCGTCAATTGCAATCTTAATCCGATGCTTATGTCCATCTGACAAATCGATATAAGTAGTAATAATCAAATTGCTCGAGAGGGTAAGTGATTATGGAACTCAATTGACAAGGGCCAAGTAGTGTTACCTGTCTATGGGAATAACCTTGGTTCTTAACACTCTCCTATGCGTTATAGACATATAACGCATAGCGGCTGACAACCGGGAGAAGAGTCGTAAGTATGAATAGAATGCTACTATGCGCTTCTGACGTTAGATGTTAACCAACCCGAACCCTTTCTTTATCCATTCACTCACATCTTTAGTTGAATTTGCTGTGTCGCATGCTTTCCATCTTTCACAATTTTAGCCTAGTGTATAAACAATTGCTTTCTTTAGATTAAAAACAATTCTCAACTATTTCTTGGTTACCACTGCAACGCATGAAATCCAACTAAATACTGAATCAATATAATCCCTGTGTTCGACCTTGGACTCACTGAGAAAACCTACTCCTTTGCTTATACTTGGGTAAAGGATAGGAAAGCTTGACAAGATCACCAACGCATAGTAATAGGACGCATAGCATGTTCAAAACATGATATGTTGAACGCATAATCACATCATTTAGCACCTTGCATTAGGACAATTTACATATACAATTACATCGCAACAGTGAAGCTCTATGTTACCGAGTTTAATGAAAACGTGTTGTTTGAGAAATATTCTGAGAACTCTGAATGATTAGATACTCGAGTTTATGAATGATTTAGCATGCTATTATCTGAATATAACCAGAGAAGGCATCTAGGTAGATTTAATGGTCCCTAATGCCGAAGGATTTGGTGAAGGTATGTATGATTTGCTATACCGAAGAACCAAGAGAAGGCATCTGGGTAGATTGATGGTCCCCAATGCCGAAGGACTTGATGAAGGTACACCGAGGAACCGAGAGAAGGCATCTGGGTAGATTTGATGGTCCCCAATGCCGAAGGACTCGGTGAAGGATTGATATAGGATCCCAATGCCGAAGGACGGAGAAAAAGCATATGGGCAGCCCAGATTATAATTCCTATGTGCACATAGAGGGAAACTGAAAGTTGTAGTGATATGAGGGGAAATTTCTAACAACATGCTTAAAATACTTATACGTTTCAATATATTACGATTTGATTTATAAAGCCTAATTTCTATGAGATTTACAACCAAAAATGGTTTTCGAAATCGTTACTCATTGGGCTATTTAGCTCAACCTTTTCAAATGCTTTTCACTTTTCAGGTAGCAAGAAAGTTCCCGTTGCCGGTCGATGTCGAGGTTTATTGAGAGTTAACAGATTCATCATCCTAGGAAGCGTGGGTAAGCAGAAAGCTAGAGTCATGTCTCTTGTAATTAAAAATTATAACACTGTAAAAAATAACTATGTTTTATGTGTAAAAGCTAGGCTTTACATTAACATGTTGTTGGGGATTTGTTGTGTTTAAGTAGTATATCTTGTTGGCTTTTTAGCACTTAATCTAAAATTAATTAATTTTAATTGATTGATTGATTAATTAGTGTTTTGATGATAACAAACCTGATTTTATTTATTAACCATTTGTGTGTTTTGAAGTGTCTATTGTGTGGAGTTTGGAACAACGGTTCCAATGCAATTTGAATCACTTAAATCGGAGTTCAAACGAAGAAGATATGACCAAAACAAGCTTAATGGGAAAATCCCGAGCTGATGATGTGGCAGATTTTTTTAATCAAAGTGGACTAATTGAAAGGTGCCACTTGAAGCAATGGAGAAGTGACAATTGGTGGGTTTTTTATTTTTGGATTGATGTTAAAAAGAAAATGATTTTAAAAAGAAAATGAAGTTAAAAAGAAGATGAATTTAATATTATTATATATATTTGTGTCTAACGGCTAGTTGCTTTTTAAAAAGATTAATTTAATATTATTATATGTTTGTGTCTAACGGCTAGTTGAATTTAAATCTCCACCATTCAGTTTTCTTTTACAAAGATCTAATGGTCCAAATTAAATCTCCACCATTCAGTTTTCTCCAAAATTTTACAATAACTCTTATTATTTTCAATCCTCCATAATTCACCAAGCCACCATTGTTGCTCTCTCTTTAAGCTTTAATTTTCTTCTTTTCATTTTATTCTTTAGAGAGATATATTGTATTGTGAAGTGCTTAAACTTGTAAATCCACTCTATTTAAAGAGTTTGTCAAGTGTGCTCTTTGTTTTTCCAAATTTTTGTATGGGTTGGCCCTTGATCCCCAAAAAAAAAGTTGTTGTAATGGTTTGATCCTTAACCGTGGAAAGGATTGGGTTTGTTCTTGTGCTAGGAAGAAGAACGTTGTAACGGTTCGATTCTAAGTCGTCGAAAGAGTCAAATACTTCTAGTGAAGTACCCAAGAGGAGCTTCGAAAATGGACGTAGGTCGGTTTTGCCAAATCACTATAAAATTCACAGTGTCATTTTCTCTATCCCTCTCCTAATTTATTTTTGCAATTAATTTTTGTTACTATATTTTATTGCATGATATTAATTGCAATTTTTAATTCTTGAAATTAATTGCTCATATTGGTTGTTCTTAAATTTCTATATTCATTACCAATCTTTTTATTAGAATTAAATAGGGTGCTTTAAAGTGTGATTGTTAATTTCTTGTTTAATTCAAAGTGAATTTGTTTGCATAAATAATATTGTTTAAACTACTTATTTGCAAAGAGTTTATTAATTTGCTTAATTGGGCCCACATTAGTAAAAAATTTAAATTAATTTTAATAAGCCCTATTCACCCCCTCTAGGGTTGCCATACCAATCCTACATATCTAAGAGTAAGTTCGACAGTGGGAGTCTGCCGGCGAATCAATGACTATTGTCCTCACACTCTATCTCGGGCTACGGAAGGGTGGTTCGGGATAGGGCGTGAAAACTAATATCACTGAGAATTCATATTACCAATACACATATATTTAGTGAATTCTTTTCTGACATTTAAAAACATGAGTAATAGCCAATGAATTCTTCAATCAATGATAGTATTCTTTGAGTGGCTAAGTTATAAGTATATTTGTAGCTATCACTGATATATTTATATTATTATGAGGAGATTGGGGAGATGAAATAAAAATAAGAAAAAGCAAAGGGAAAAAAAAAAGAGAGAGAAAAAGAAAATATAAGAAGATTGGGGAGGTAGAAGAAAAATTGGAAAAAAAAAAAAAGGTAGAAGAAAATATGAGAAGATTGGGGAGATGGAAGAAAAATTGGAAGAAAAAAAACGGAAAAAAAAGGTAGAATAAAATATGAAAAGATTTGGGAGATGGAAGAAAAAATGGAAAAAAAAGGGGAAAAAAAAAAGGAAGAAGAAAAAATGAGGAGATTGGGGAGATGGAAGAAAAAATGGGGAAAAAAGGGGAAAAAAAGAGAAGAAGAAAATATGAGGAGATTGGAGAGATGAAAGAAAAATTAGAAAAAAAAAAAAAGAAAAAAAATGGAAGAAGAAAATATGAGAAGATTAGGGAGATGGAAGAAAAATTAGAAAAAGAAAAGGGAAAAAAAGGGCAGAAGAAAATATGAGAAGATTGGTGAGATGAAAGAAAAATTGGAGAAAAAAATAATAAAAAAAAGAGGAAGAAAATATAAGGAGATTGAGAAGATGGGAAAAAAATTGGAAAAATAAAAGAGAAAAAAAGGAAGAAGAAAATATGAGAAGATTGGTGAGATAAAAGAAAAAATAAATAAATAAAAAAAAGAAAAAAAAAGAGAGAGAAGAAGAAAATATGAAGAGATTAGAGAAAAATTAGAAAAAGAAAGGAAAAAAAATATGAGGAAATTGGGGAGATGGAAACAAAAGCTAGAAAAAAAAATGAAAAAAAAAATTGGGCAAGACAAGGGAGGGTAAAATTGGAAATCACAAAAAATGTTCCCCTTATTTTACTATCTATCACAAATATCTTTTAAATAAACCGCCCAACGATCACTACTTCAAAATTAGATACCATAAATTTTCTTTTTATCATAATTATTTTATGGATACAAAGAATTCAAGAATAGTAAAAAATTGTTTTTCCTTAAAAATTGTAATGTGAATTATTATTATTATTAGGAAAACTATTATAAAAGAAAAAAAATATCAAACTATTTACATTTATAGCAAAATTTTACTTTCTATCTATGATAGATTGCTATAAACCTAAATAGACATCTATTCGTGTCTATTTAGTTAAGTGATAGATTTCTATCCCAATCTATTACAGTCTATCACTGATTGAAATTAAAATTTTGCTATATTTGTAATTATTTTAAATAGTTTTCTATTTTTGAAAACATGTCTTATTATTATTGTAGTTATTTTATTTTATTTTTACTTCAACATAATAGTAGAGATTTAAAAGATAATATATCTAAATTAATTCAACCATTCGAGATTTACATGAATAAAACATGACTATATTTGAATTAATATTTGTTCTACATTATTTTACAAAACACCCAAATTTTTTAAGATGATATACATATAATTACAAATCAGAGTACGCAAACATCCACTAATTAAAACATTACCAACTACAATATAGAAAGCTCAAATCCTCATTCTACCATGTATATTATATTAAAAGTTTAAATCGTCATTCTACCATGTATATTATATTGTACTACAAAAGTAGTAGACATGGTCCAACTAATTTTTTTGTTTTTATGCATAATCATTTAGAAATTTGAGGTGAAAGACGTGGGGTTAAAACAACCTCAAGTGGAATTTTTTTGGTAATGTTCAATGCAACACTCTCTTCCATATTAAGTGGCTCTTTAGATGGTCGTCTAATTTCAAACTCATGAAGTAGTCTTGCAAGTGACAAGTGCATAACTTGGAAGGCAAATGAAATTCCGGGACAAATTCTTCTACCAGCTCCAAATGGTATGAATTTGGAGCTCTGTCCTTTCACCTCAAAATTCTTTTCAGTTGTCAAAAACCTCTCCGGATGAAATTCTCTAGGACTCTCCCAAACATGTGGATCTCTTTGGAGTTTATAAAGATTCACCCACAATCGTGTGCCTGCTGGAATGTGATACCCAGCCACTATACAATCTTCTATAGATTCACGAGGGACTGAGAGTTGTGCTCCAGGATATAGACGCAATGTTTCCTTCACAACTGCTTGAAGATATGTCAAATTTTTCATGTCAGACTCTTTCACTTCTCTTTCTGTCCCAACTTGTTCATTTAATTCAAATTGAACTTTATTAAGTGCTTCCTCATTATTGAGTAGTAATGAAAGAGCCCATACCATTTCCACTGTGGTGGTGTGAAATCCACCTAATATCAAAGCCTACACATGATTTCAACTCATTGTAATTAGTGAGATCAAATAAAAAAACTTAGTTGGCATATTAAAAATTAGTTTTTTGGAAAACTCATTTAAAAGGAACATCTTTGAAGATTTTACTAGAAACATCTTGATCTCACAACTTTTATAAGGTATATAAATTGCTCTACTAATCCTGAATCAATTTTGAAGTGGGATTTGATAGATATACCACACATGTAGATTTGATGATTGTATCGACATCGTACCCGGAAAAATCCTCATCCTTGGTTATAGACAACATGATGTGCATGAGATCTTGCTCTTCCTTCCCCACTCCACCGTAATTTCTCCTCTCTCGATGCTCTCTAAGCCATTTATCATGCATCTCATCCATGACCTTCGCCGTCTTCTTCATGGCCCTTTTGTAACCTCCAAAGTCAAACCATCTTAAAAATGGGAACAAATCTGATGGAACAAACGCGGTAAACAATGTAAAAAAATCTTTTAACGCATTATGATACTCTTCCCCACCACTCCCTTCAAAAGCAGTGGAGAATCGTTTTCCCACCACCATCCTAAATATGGTGTTCAGTGTTATATCTTCAAACCATGCCTCCATCTTCACTAACACTTTCTTGTTTGCTCTGCATAAATCATGTAGTTTCTCAATGGAACTTTGAACCTCTGATCTAAGGATGTGTTGCAGCTTCTGGAGGCGGCGGTTAGCGAGGAGTTCGAGCATGACTATTTTACGAATATGCCTCCAGTGGGAACCATATGGGCTAGTCCCGAACATGGCATAGTTATATCCAAGAAGCTTAGCAGCAGCAAATTTGGGGCGAGATGCAAAGTTTTTGTCGTTGATAGTAAAGCACTCCTTTGCTACTTCCCAGCCACTAACAATCAAGGTTTTTTTGGTACCTAATCTTAGCATAAAGATTGGTCCATAAGCGTCTGCCAATTTCCCCAAGGTATTATGGATTAGTTCTTTTCTAGTGAGTAGAGGGAGGTGGCCGATCACCGGCCAAGCACCACCAGGTTGGGGCGGTACTCTCTTACGACGACGACCACCAATAAATGAAGTGAAGAGAGCATAGAGAAAGAAGAGAAGGGTGAAGATTATTCCAAGTAGAGCAAGGTTGGATGAGGATATGTGGGGAAGGGGAACAGCCATTTTGGTTAAGGGGAATTATTGGTTCTTGAGATTCAACACTATGAATGATCTTTTATAGACAGGGTTCAAGTGGAACAATAAAATAATTTAGATGGATAAATTTTGCCTATCATCTTTCCAAAGATCAAGTTGATCTTAATAAAAATCTTAAAATATATTTAGTGCATCTTACGTACCAATTTGGTGCTGATCATCTTTTCAAAGATCAAGTTGATCTTAATAAAAATCTAAAAATATATTTACTGCATCTTACGTACCAATTTGATGTGTCACACACCAAATTGTCCACAAATTCTTTTATTACCTTTCTGAAGTATTTTAAAAAAGAAATAAAAGTATTTTATTATTTTCCATGTCGTAAATTGTTGGAAACAAAAAAATACTCTTGCTTTCTGAGTTTTCAAGAATAAGTATATTTAATTTGTAATGTTTGAGATTAGTCATTTTGGTCTTTGAATTCGAAACAATAATTCTAATTAATTAAAAATAAAAATAAACTTTAAGTTAATGTAGGATTTGGTAAAATGAATTAGGAAAACTATATATGTTTGGAATATTTGCCACTCTGTCCTCTTTCTCTCCTCTTTTCTCCCATCTTTCCTTCTCTCTCCTCCTTTCTGGGTTTATGAAGAAGATAAGAAAAGGAAAGAATTTAAAAAAAAAAAAAAAAATCGAGAACAATAGTTGGACGGATATCTCATTTATTAACTCTAAATCTGCTTTTTATAAATAAAATAAAAAAAAAAAATTGCAGTAGTTATGCATTACAAAAATTGTTTCACGAGCTCCACAACTTACCTAATAGTCAACTGGAAGTCTATAACAACGAAACGGGATCTAAGCGCCTCATCTCCAACATCCCAATGCCATAAGGTCCTCGAAACGACACATAAAACTACGGTCTTTGAAGAAATATTTGAAAAAAAGAAAAAAAAAAGGAAAAAAAACAAACGTGTACCGTCATTATTTGTAGACATAGTGTTAATTTTTTGTCTTTATTAATTTCAGTCTTCCCAAAAGACTGAAGTTGAACCTTTCTTTCATTTTGATTCTCTGCCCAAACCGAATTTTATGTGAGTTTTTTTTTTTTTTTTTTTCATCTCTTCATTTTCTTTTTACTAACATTTTTCAAACTAATACAACATCTATTTTTCTTTTTCTTTGGATTTCATTGATTGTGTCCAATTTTTAAAATATGATTGGATTATAAATTTGGTCCTATGGTTTCAAAAAAGTTAGAAATTAGTCCTCATAATTTTAAAAGTTAGAATTTTAATCTTCATGTTTTGATAAAACACACAAATTTTTCTTATGGTTTGAGAGAAATCTTAGTATAAATTTGAACTTTCACCAAATTATAGGGACAAAAATTGCAATTTAATCTTAAAATATCTGTTGGCTTGTCGATATATCTGTAAATTGAAAGGACTATTTATGAGAATTTTATTAAATCATAGTGACTAAATTTCAATTATATATCATATAGATTAAATTCTATTTTTTTCCAAATCATAATGACCCAAATTTACAATTTACCTTAAAATATCTATTGATATGTCGATATATCCATAAATCAAAGAGTTCAACATCGTTCATTAATATTTTTGGTAGGAATACTAATAACACTATTCATAACTTAGTTTATAAGTTCATTTATTATCCCATTTCAAGTTGAATTCCAAGTTTGGTTGACAGTTGAGGTGTAAACCCTACTTTCATTTCTACGCACTTAACTTAAGTATGTAATAGGTTGTGGATTTATTCGTATTCTCTTGTTTAGATTGAAGGGAGAAGTGAAGGAAAGCCGAGGAAGATAGGTGGATTAATGTCACACCCTACTTTTTAAGAAACGATGCATTGAAGAATTTATGAAGAAAAGAGGTGAAAGACCGTGTTGGACGCATGGTCAAGGCTAGGTAGCGCATGGTAAGGGTGGACGCATGGAAGTAAACCGAGAATGGAAAGAAGTGAAGCGAATAAGCAAGAAAAGAATAAAGTTAAGTTGTGAAGTGTTAAAGAAGGTTGTGAAGTAAACATAAAAAAAAAAACTGGAGCATGTGGTGGACGCATGCTAATCTGTCCTTAAGAGAAGTAGTTTAAGTGCAAGGAAAAGGTTAAAACAATAATCTTGGGAGTAATCAAGGAATGTTCAAAGATAGAAAGATGGTCATTGAACGCAGGATGAAGGTGAATGCATCAGGATCAACGCATAAGGGAAAAACTTGAGGAGTTGTTGTTATGGACATAAGGAAGGAGTTGGACACATGGTATGATGCGATGAGGTACAAACGCATAGTATTGTGCGTTGGTCATTAACGCCTAGTGGCATTGTGTAAGCATTGGGTTATAACAGTGCGGCTATGCGCTGAAGGTGATCCTAAATGATTGTTGTGAGCTGAAGTGGTCGCTGCGTTGGCAGGGGGGAAGATACGTACTTAGCTTACCATGTGTCGGTAAGGTTGTCATGCGTTGAGATCTTTATGCGTCAAAGAGTAGTATAGTTGGCTGAGGGTTAGGAAAAATGAGTAGTAAAGCTCAAACTTAAAAGGAAACTTAATGAACGCATGAGGGCGTTGTGTTGAATAAATGGTTATCTATTGGAAAATGTTGGACACATAAGATAAGCTTATAAAGGCCAGGTGGCTTTGTGTAGATTTGACACCTTATCAGTAGGAGGTGTTAAAGGTATGTTAAGTGTTTCATGCAAGGTGACACTTGGGCTAATGCATGGTTAATTAAGCATGTAGCGTGACATGTGGCAAACAAGTGGCAAAAAGAGAGGAAAAGGTGGATGGCAAGCTCCCTATAAATAGAACTTTAAGGGAAAAGGAGCAACTGATGACTCTAAAAGAAGAATTCTGGAGAGAAAAGAGAAGAAGGCAACAAGGATGTTTGTGGTAGGAGTATGCGGCCAAGAAAGAAGGTATTTGACAACTTAGTTATTTTATGTAAAGAAGTTGTCTGGTGTTAAAAAGGGTCTATGCGTTGAGGACAAACATAATGACCAAGGTGAACGCAGCGCCCAAAGTTAGATGATGTGTTCATGATGGACCTTGCATCCAAGAGAGGGCGACGATCCGAACGAGAAGTAAGAAGAGTTGGGATGCGTTCAATCGGACTGACAGAGGAAAGTGGAGCCTTGCGTTCCAGAGTTAGAACGCTGCGTTCAGAAAACCCGGGAAAAGGAAATAGAGGAAAAGAAATATTCTGTGGCAAGTACAGGGTTTATAAAATATAAATGAGTTCTTTATGAATATAATTCTATGAGTTTCGAAAGAAATAATGCATGCGTTTTCATATATATAAAGTATACGGTTATGTGATTAATATAGACTTGAGCATGTGTTTTAGAGACAAGAGCATGCGACTTACTTGAGAACTTTGAGAATGTTGGGTACTTGCTATGAGTTATAAAACGCATGGTGAATGATTGATATTTGTTCTCATGACTTCTCTGAAAAGCATGCAGTTTTATATTAAAATTTGAAATTGAATTTAGCATGCTGATAAGATGAGATTTGAAAACGGTAAATTGATGAGTTATTAATATAACATTTACAAAATATGATTTTGTGATATATGAAATTTGAAAAGGCACCCGAGGCTCAGGGACTTGGAGAAGGCCAAAGAGTAGCCATTTTATCAAAACGGGACCCCAATGCTCAGGGACTCGTAGAAGGCATTGTGGGCGGCCCGGATTAAAAAGGTACCCAATGCTCAGGGACTCGTAGAAGGCATATGGGTAACCTGGATATAGAAGTGGGACCCCAATGCTCAGGGACTCGTAGAAGGCATTGAGGGCAGCTCGAGTTCTAGTATCTATGTGCACATAGAGGCATATACGACGCTGATGTGTTGAGATTACTCCACATAGCTAGGGAAAATCGACGTTGAGTAGTGTTGAGCATTGCTCCGCCTCAACTAAGGAAAAAGTATTTTATAAGAATAAGATTTTTGAGTATTTATTCTGAAATGGACAAGCATGTTTTCACAATGATGTTTGAGTGTAATTTAATGTGTATTGAAGTAATATGTTTTATGCGAATTTGACCAGTTTTATAGTTAAATTATATTGTTTTCAGAAAACCGTTACTCACTGAGCCTTAGCTCATTCTTTTAAATGTTTTCCATTTTCAGGTAGCATGACAGTTCCCGTTGCCGATCGAAGTCGAGGTTTGTCAAGAGCATGTGGATTGGTGAGGTTGACAGTGGGTTACATGACAGGGTAGTCGGTAACTGCTGTCCTCACATCTCTTTTCGGGTTATGGAGGATAATCCGGGAGGGGGTGTGACAATTAAGCCTCGAGTACTTTTGATAAGTTAATTTTTAAATCCTTATGAGATAAATCGAACTTGGAATCTATTTTGACATGTCAACTTGTGTCATACCCCCTCCCAGATTCCCATACTACTCTAGGAGTGAGTGCGAACCAGCATACACCTGTTCTCTAATGTAACTATCTATTAATCAACTACAGATCATTTAAACTTATCTATATGCCATATAATCTCATAGGATAATATAACTCATCACATCCATATTCAAATGCTTCCACACAACGTCCCGCGGTATTATAATCCTTCAAGTGCCTTCACGTATTGTCCCTCAGCATTGAGTTTTACCATATCGGAGTTCCCATGTGCCATCGCACGTGATCCCTCAGCACTGATGATAACTTGTAGAAATACAAGTTATTATAGCCTTTTTCATAGATAAATAGAGTTTAAATAAGAGAAGCATGTGGTAGTTGATGATAAATTCCATTAATAAATCTTCCTTTGCGTTATACTCTTGAATTTTGATGAAGATATTGATTTTACCACTTATTAAGCCTAAAACGCATGTTTTCACGCAGGAATGCAAGCGATACGGTGATGACTCCTTAACGTAGGAATCAGACGATGCGTTAACGACAGCCCAACGCATAACTACGCATTAGCAACCTATGTTGCGTTGACAACAACCAAACTATGCATGGACGCATAGACAACCGTTACGGCAAGGCGCTGCGAATCAGATCGGAATCTTGAGAGATTGACGGATGATTGGCAGACATGATTTGCGGCTTAAGTGGTGGATCTTAATTGGCCCGAGAATCACGCAATCAGGCGAGATGGACGCAGTGTCCATCTCGCCATCAATCAAGCAGATCTGCCATTAACTGCGATTTCATCATCTATAAAAGGGCAGCTCTGCGAGAGGAGAAAGTTGTTGATTCTCGGAAGGATGCCATAAGTGACAGCAGAGTTCTCTCAGGCTTCAACCGGAGACAAATAGCTCGAGAGAGAAGAGTCTTCCTTTCCGGCGCATCACTTCACAGCAAATCATCACGCTTCCATCCGGGCGACTCAAGACATTGACGCCTTACCCTGCTTTCTTTCTTACTGTTCTTACTTGTATTTTAGATTTGTATCAAGAAATTGACTTATCGAAATTTGTATCTCATTTTCATCAATACAATTATCTTCCATGTCTATTCACTTTTCTCATCTGTCCACTTTATACTTTCAAGCCATGAGTAACTAATCACTCGAGGGTCTAGGGTTGCGTTAGCATCTAACTAGGGACCGCAGTGTAACTATTCTAACTTGTCAATTGCGAGCTTAATCCGATGCTTATATCCATCTGACAAATCGATATAAGTAGTAATAATCAGACTGGTCGAGAGGGTAAGTGATTGTGGAACTCAATTGACAAGGGCCAAGTAGTGTTACCTGTCTACGGGGACAACCTTGGTTCTTAACACTTTCTTATGCGTTATAGACATATAATGCATAGCGGCTGACAACCGGGAGAAGAGTCGCAAGTATGAATAGAGTACTACTGTGTGTTTCCGATGTCAGATGTTAATCAACCCGAACCCTTTTCTTTATCCATTCATACACATCTTAGCTGAACTTGCTGTGTCGCATTGCTTCCCATATTCCACAACTGTTATTCCAGTGTACCAACATCTGCTTTCTCTAGATTAGAAACACAAATTCAAACAATTGTTGGTTACCTCTGTAACGCATGCATTCCAATTAAAACCAAATCAATATAATCCCTGTGTTCGACCTCGGACTCACCAAGAAAACCTATTACTTTACTTATACTTAGGTAGAGGAATAGGAAAACTTGACAAGACCAACGCATAATAATAGAACGCATTGCATGATCAACTGGGTTTCCTATCAATCCACTACTCAAGTGCCTTCACTTGTGATCTCTCAGCACTGAGCTATCATATATATTGGATTTCCATATGCCTTCACACAAGGTCCTTGAGCATTGGAATCCATATCAACCAACTACTCAAGTGCCTTCACACATGGTCCTTCAGCACTGAATATTATATACATTCTTTAATCCTTACAGCACAACACAATCATTCAATAACTACACCATATGACAGATTTCACTCACCCATTACTATTAAAGCATGCTAAGAGAATTTGTTATATTAGACAGGAAGTCACTCACTACTTGTCTTGGCTTTGAGGGATTATATGCCTTCCCGAGCTCTTCTTGGCTTGTAAATACACATTTCTCATGTTAAGTTCTCCTTGAACTTCCTTTCCATGATCATTAAGTATGCATAATCAGACTCTATTCTCGCTCCATTAACAAGACTCCTTTTCCCAAAATTTCATAATTAGCGTTACTCTATATCCCTAGCGAGATTACCAGTGAAAAACACCTAACAGGATACAGCACTAGCGATACTGGAATGAATGAGACTAACGAGATTACCTGAGAAGCGACACCCAGCGAGACTTCAGCGAGAGTTGTGAGACACAAAGCCCTTTGCGTTACCAGCGACACTCGCTTCGTTGCTCAGTCCCTAGCTCTTTCAGCGATACCACTGTCTTAGTAACAACTGATGGCTACTGCTTTCTTCTTTCCCTTCTAACTCTTTCTTTAACCTGCTAAACATCGCATTCGAACTAAATTTAGAACTTCCTTTCTTCTACAAACTTGTAAAGAAGTAAGCCTTCTAACTTACCTAAATCTTTCACATCATAACTCTTCTTCGTTTGAGAACTATTCTCAAATAACTCCAACTGCTTTGAATCATCTAGCAGTTCAATTTTGATTACTTCCTCCTAGAATTTAACATATTTTTGGTCAAATTCAGCTTAAACATCCTTCATAGAAGTTGCTAAGAATTGAGTTAGCTTACTAACCTTAAAATTTCAGCCCTAGCTTCAACTTCCTCAGCTCACTCTTCTTCAAATACCGAATGATGTCCAGTTTTATCGACAACCATCTAACTTCTGGTTCCAACTTCAATTTCACCATGGAAATGATTTGGATTCTACTTAAATTCGATATAAACACCTTCTTCCACCTCTACTCGTTGTTCATCTGCGAAATGGGGTCAATTTGAGTTCGAAAATATGTCTAAAATGTTTAATCATTCGGTGCACTCACTTATATACATATATAGACCACCGACTCACCAGCACTACCATCACCTTCCTGCGTAGGTTGGCCAACGCAACCTTTTCCACGCATGGCTTCAGCAACGCATAGCCTCAACTTACTGTGCTACTAATTGCCCAACGCCCCATCGCCGGATAACCGACTAACGCATGGCCCTCTCGGCCACTCTTCTATGCGCCAACGCATACCAACCTTCGACCCATAGTGGCTGTTGTAAAATATACAAAAACTTGTTGTGGTATTAATTTTGGAAATGAAAATTTACAAACGCAAGGTACAAGTAAGATATGATTATGCGTTTTATATATCATGCGTTAAACATGCTATGCGTCTTACTACTATGCGTTGGTGATCTTGTCAAGTTTTCCTCTCCTTTACCCAAGTATAAGCAAAGGAGTAGGTTTTCTCGGTGAGTCCGAGGTCGAACACAGGGATTATGATGATTCAGTATTTATGTGGATTTCATGCGTTGCAGCGGTAACCAAGAAATAGTTGAGAGAGTGTTTGTTTCTAATCTAAGGAAAGCGATAATATGTACACTAGACTAAATGTGGAAGATGGAAAGGCATGTGACACACCAAAGTCAGCCAATGATGTGAATGAATGGATAAAGAAAGGGTTCGGGTTGGTTAACATCTAACATCGAAAACGCATGGTAGTATTCTATTCATACTTGCGACTCTTCTCCCGGTTGTCAGCCGCTATACGTTATATGTCTATAACGCATAGGAGAGTGTTAAGAACCAAGGTTATTCCTATAGACAGGTAACACTTCTTGGCCCTTATCAATTGAGTTCCACAATCACTTACCCTCTCGAGCAGTTTGATTATTACTACTTATATCGATTAGCTAGATGGAAATAAGCATCAGATTAAGTTCGCAATTGACAAGATGAAATAGTTTACACTATGGTTCTTAATTAGATGCTAACGCAACCCTAGACCCTTGAGTGATTAGTTACTCATGGTTTGAAAGTAAAAAGCAGAAAGTATAGAGAGATGAGTAGACATGGAAGATATATATATTGATGAAACGGTATACAACTTTAGATAAACTCAATGTCTTGACACAAATCTAAAATCAAGAAAGAAACAGTAAGAAGGAAAGCAGAAAAGGCGTCAATGTCTTGAGTCGCTCGGATGGAAGCGTGAGGTTCTGCTGTGAAGTGGTCCGGCGGAGGGAAGACTCTTCTCTCTCGAGCTATTTGTCTCCGGGTGAAGTCCGAGAGAATTCTGCTGTCACTTATGGAGTTCTTCCGAGAATCAACAACCCTTTCTCATCTCGCAGAGCTGCGCTTTTATAGATGATGCGTTCGCAATCAATGGCAAATCTGCTTGATTGGCAGCGAGATTGATGTCATGCGTCAATCTCGCTTGATTGCGTGATTCTCGGGTCAATTAAGATCCACCACTTTAGCCACAAATCATGTTCATCAATCATCCAACAATCTCTCAAGATTCTGATTTGATTCTCGGCGCCTTGCGTTGATGGTCGTCTATGCGTCCATGGACAGTTTGGCCGATGTCAACGCGTCGTAGGTTGCTAACGCATAGTCTTGCGTTGAATAGTTGTTAACGCATCGTTAGGTTGTTCACGTTCCGTTCAGATCATGCATCCACGAAAAACAGATTGCTAATGCGTCGTCCTGTGTTAAGAAGTCATCAATGCATCATTTGCATTCCTGCGTTAAAACATGCGTTTTAGGCTCAAAAAGTGGTAAAATCATTATCTTCCTAAAAATAGAAGAGTATAACGCAAAGGAAGATTTCTTAATAAAAATTAACATAACTTACTGCATGCTTCTCTATTTAATCTCTATTTATTTAAGAAAAAGGCTATCAGAACTTGTATTTCTACAAGTTATCAGTGGCCTTCAACGCATAGTGGCCTTCACACCCGCGTCCATGCCAAGCTACCTTCCTCAACGCATAGCTATCAGTGGTCTCGTCAAGCCTCAGACATACTCTCAACGCATAGTCCCACCAACGCATGGCCAACACTTAACCACTTTTGATCCCACACAACTCGGCCAACTTTCTTTACTCAATGCTCGTCTCATAGTCTCTTCTTAACTTGCCATCTCCCAATGTTAGGTACGGGGCTTACAACTAGAATATAAAAGACTCAAGAGGGTTACCACCATTGAGACCAAGAGTAAAAGATGCTATTAAGAATTATGATCATCATTAGTAATAAAATAATCGTCCTATTATTATTATTATTATTATTATTAATATTATTATTATTATTATTATTATTATTATTTTGTTGTTACTGAGTAAATAGGAAAGTTATAAATTGAAATTAAGCTTTTGGATTTAAAAACAAAAAAAGAAGAGAAAGTTGAGAATAAGGCGGTGGAACAGATGAAATTGGAAGGGAAATCATTTTCCCATTTTCATTGCCGACTTTCTGTATACCTCAAAGCCAAACTTTGTGGTTTTCCAGCTAGGCACCGACAAGGAGGAGAAGAAGAAGATTCAGGTGGTTTGGAGTAAAATTTTGAACAAAACATGGTGATAACCGAAGAGAAGGCGAAGCTATTCTGGAATTCGAGCAATCTGCACAAGGTTTGATGTTTGGAAAACAACGAGCTATAGAGATCTTTAGAGCTGAAAAATTTGAGGTTAGTAAGTTGACTCATTTCTTAACAACTTTTGTGAAGGATGTCCGAGTTGAATGTGAAGTAAAATAGGTGGAATTGGAGGTGGAAGTGACTGGTGTGATTTTTCGAGTAATCTAGAGTAGGGTGGAAAAATTTTGAGTTATTCGTCAAACGAAGGAAAGATAGACCTTGAAATTTGGAGGTAAGCTAGTAAACTCATTTCTCTACAAGTTTGTAAGAGAAATTAAATTATAATTCAAGCTGAAAGTATTATTTTTAGCAATTGAAAGTGTAGATAGAAGCTCTGGTCAGACAGGTTTCGCTGGAAAGGACAACAACACTAAGGGCGTGAAGGTGAGCAGCGAGATTAATCTCGCTAAGTCTCGCTAGCCATTTTTGTCTCACAAATATTGCTTGTCTCACTCGTCTTCCTGGTGTCGCTGGTTAGGTAAGTCTCGCTGGTTGCTTGGTTTCTCTAGTACAGATCTCGCTGGTTGCTTAGTCTCGCTAGTAAGGATCTCGCTGGTAGACTAAGTCTCGCTAGTTGTGAAGTCTTGCTAGTAGTTTGGTCTCACTAATGAACTAAATTTCAATAGTAAGACCTATTTGTTATACATTAATGGGAAACCTAAGGAATCTAACAGTAGAAATTATGTCATTTCAGGTCGAGAGGAGCTAAGAAAGACTTATAATCCATTAAGGGCTTGGAACAAGTGGTGAGTGACAAATTTTATTCAAAACAATCATCATTTTATAAAAAGATTTCATGATGCTCTAGTATGTTTGTAAGCATGTTCTAATGTTTATATTCTCACGAGTTTTATTGTGCAACGCTACTTGTTTTGAAGTAAGCATGTGTTTTCCAGCATGTGAATATTATGTGTTTTGCACTAGAAATTGTTCGAAAGCATGCTAGTTGTTAAACAAGTTTTATGAAAGACATGTTATTAATAATTCTCAATTTTATGGAAGTATGATATTTGATGGTGGATTTGTGAAGTTTTGAGATGTCATAAACTCATGATTACTAACTTGTTATTTCCAAAAGCATGTTATTTTTAGACTATGTTTTAGAAAGGCTCCCAATGCCGAAGTGTTGGGTTGTATGTCCTAAAAACTCGTAGTTTTTGTAAATAGGTGATTTTTATTACATATGAAGTTATTCAAGTGAATTAATTATTTATCAACTCTAAATCCAATTAAACTACGAGCCCTTGGCTACTATCATGAGTACTTGAACTTTATGTGGAGACATAAACAGGATCAAGTTCGAGTAAGTAGCCTCAATAGTCTATAGTACATGGATCAGGTTGGGTACCTGATAACTTGTAGAAATACAAGTTACTATAGTCACTATTTGATTTAATTAGAGTAACTTTGGAGCTAAACGCCTGATTTTGGTAGTTAAATGATGAAAAATGTATCACCATGCGTTGGCACTATTTACAAAAGAAAATACCTAAAAAACGATGAGCTTTTATGTTCCTAACGCAGGGTTAAGAAGAAAAGAAGCGCAAACAATCAAAGTACGAAGAGACGAAGCTGCTGCGAGGACAAGTGGAAACCCATGCATCGAACCTATGCGTTGAGCTCATGCGTTGAGACCATGCGTCGAACCTATGCATTGACAATCTGAAAAGTAGAAACTGACGCATGCTCAAACAACTGTCATGTCATTATAAAAAAGAACAACACCCAATCAGATTATGGCAGAACAAATAAGCTGACAATCTGAAAAGTCTATGCAGCGTGGCTGAAATTTAATGCAAAGGTGTCAGGTCATCATGATATCAACTTTTTGAGGCCTATAAATAGTCCACAAGCTTCTCCTTGAAGAGGAGGAAGAGAGACCAGTTCAAGAGGCGAAAGCTCTGCACTATTTCTCCCTCACCATAACCAGCCTCCATTTCGAGCTCTTTTGAGAGAAGGATTCTGAGCATCTTCAGAGTCGTCTCCCAGTGAGTGAGAACCTTTCACCTTATGGAATCTTTGTATCAGATAACAACCATCTCAAGCCTCCATGAAGCAAGACGTTGCCTGTCACACCCCCTCCCAGATTATCCTCCATAACCCGAAAAGAGATGTGAAGACAGCAGTTACTGACCACCCTGTCACGTAATCCACTGTCAACCTCACCGTCTATTATACTCTTGACAAACCGATCGGCAACGGGAACTGTTATGCTACCTGAAAATGAAAAACATTTAAAAGAATGAGCTAACAGCTCAGTGAGTAACAGTTTCTGGAAATAATATAAATCAACTCTAAAACCGGTCAAATTCGTATAAAACATATCACTTTCAAACACATTAGTTTATATTCATACACCACGAAAACATGCTTAACCGTTTCAGAAGCATAAATACTCAAAATCTCATGTTAATAAAATATTTTTTCCTTAGTTGAGGCGGAGCACTGCTCAACGCTACTCAACGTCGATTTTCCTTAGTTGTGTGGAGTAATCTCAACACATCAGCGTCGTGTATACCTTTGTGTGCACATAGGTATTAAAACTCGGGCTGCCCTCAATGCCTTCTACGAGTCCCTAAGCATTGGGGTCCCATTTCTACATCCAGGTTACCCATATGCCTTCTACGAGTCCCTGAGCATTGGGTACCTTTATATTAGAATGGCTACCCCTTTGGCCTTCTCCATGTCCCTGAGCCTCGGGTGCCTTTTCAAGTTTAATATATCACAAAACATATTTATAAACGTTATATCAATAATTCATGAGTTTACCATTACGAAATCTCATCTCACCAGCATGCTAAGTTCAATTTCACATTTAATATAAATCCGCATGCTTTTCATTAGGTTTACTTTCAGACCTTCCTTGAAATCATATAATACCTTGCTTTCCATAAAAGTTATGAAAACAAATATATCAATCATTCATCATGCGTTTTATAATTCATAGCAAGTACCCAACTTTCACAGAGTTCTCAAGTAAAAACACATGCTCTTGTCTCTAAGACGCATGCTCATGTCTCTATAAATCACATAATCATATACTTTATATATATGAAAACGCATTCATTATTCCATTAGAAACCCATAAAATCATATTCATAAAAATCTCATTTACATTTTGTAAAACGCAGGTGTTACTCACCTGTACTTGCCACAGAATACTTCTTTTCCTCTTCTCTAGTTCCTCTTCCCGAGCTTCTTGGACGCAACATTCTAACTATGGAATGCAAGACTCCACTTTCCTCTGTCAGCTCGGTTAAACGCATCCCTACCCTTCATTGCAAGGTTGATAACGCAAAGCTGATTATTTTCACCAAGTGCATCCCGACTCTTTTTACTTTCCTTTCGGATGCGTCGCCCTCTCTTGGACGCAAGGTCCATCATGAGCGTGTCACCTAATCTTCTCTCTTGGCCTCATACTCCTACCACAGACGTCCTTGTTGCCTTCTTCTATTTTCTCTCCAGAATTCTTCTTTGGGAGTCATCAGTCGCTCCTTCTCCCTCAAAGTTCTATTTATAGGGAGCTTGCCATCCACCTTTTCCTCTTCTTTTGCCACTTGTTTGCCACATGTCATGCTGCATGCTTAATTAACCATGCATTAGCCCAAGTGTCACCTTGCATGAAACACTTAACATACTTTTAACACCTCCTACTGATAAGGTGTCAAATCTACCCATAGCCACCTGGCCTTATAAACTTATCTTATGCGTCCAACATCTCCAACAGATAACCATTTATTCAACACAACGCCTTCATGCGTTCATTAAATTTCCTTTAAAGTTTGAGTTTCACTACTCAAAAATCTCTCAGCCAACTATACTACTCTTTGACACATAGAGATAATTCTGTTTTCACCGCGTAGGGACCTTAACGCATAACAACCTTACCAATGCATGGTAAGTCGAGTACGTTTCTTCCTCCGCCAACGCGATGACTGCTTCAGCTCACACCACTATACGTGATTTCACCTTTAACGCATAACCGCACTATTATAAACCAGTGTTTACATATGCCACTAGGCGTTAATGACAAACGTGCAGTATTATGCGTTTATTCGTCATCGCATCATACCATGTGTCCAACTCTCATATTCATAATGAATAAATCCTTCTCCAGTTCTTCCTCTATGCATTGTCCTATTGCGTTGACCTTCATCCTGCGTCTATGACCATCTTCCTATCCTTGGACATTCCTTGATTATTCCCAAGGTTACTCCTGTTTTATGTTTACTTTACAACCTTCTCCAACACTTGTGAACATCCCTTGTTATAAGTTTATGCGTTACTCAATTTGCGATAATATTCTATCTTTCCGAGACTTAAATCTCCTGCAACACTTCACAGCTTAAGTTTATTCCTTTCTTGCTTACTCGCTTCACTTCTATCCATTCTCGGTTTACTTCCATGCGTCCACCCTTACCATGCGCTACCTAGCCCTGACCATGCGTCCAACATGGTCGTTTACCACTTTGCTCCATGAATTCTTCAACGCATTGTTTTCTTAAAAAATAGGGTGTGACATTGCTAGTGGCGGCTTGACGCCCTTCATCTCTATTTTATTTCCATTTCTCTCCTTCTTGCTTATATTTTGTTAATGACATTTGAGAGAATGATTTATTGTCGTAATATGAGTTTGATTGACTTTCATCTTCCGTCTATTTCTGTATTAAATACTTTACACCATGCTGTCTAAATGCTAAATGAGTGAAATGTTAAAAGTTAGTTTTTCTTGAGCAATTCTGAGTATGTTACATCTTGATTAATGCATATCTTTAGCTTACATAACTTTGTCTGACAAACAAACGTAATAAGCATGACTGTCGAGCTTGAGAGAGTGGATAGTAAATCTTTAGCATTAATTAAGACTAGATGAGTGCAGAGAGGTAGTTCATCTTTTGCCAACGCAAACTTACCATGCGTCTTAGAGATAAGATAAATGTGGCGTCGAAACATCGAGAGATGGATTCACACACGTAGTTTGTAGGTATGTAATTGTACTTAGAAAGTTTAGGTAACAACTAGCTCTTGCGTTCAACTCTACCTCTATCGCATGGTTCCATTCATTCTCAACGCATGCTATCTGACACATTGTTTTACATATGACTACCCAACGCCGCGTCCACTTCATTATTAGTAGTAGGAAATTCTTTTCATTCTTTATGTATAGTTTTACACACATAATCAACAAACGCATATATATATTTACATGTACAGTCACCGCATAGTCATACATTTATTCTCAACGCCTAGTTATTACAAATCCCTGCATTCGACCCTGGACTCACCAGGAAACCTATAAATGCTTATACTTGGGTCTTTATAGGAAGACTTGCTTAGTTATGATCACATCCAGAGTAATTCTCAACGCATTCTCGTACGGAAATGATAAATCTATTTTTGTGCAACGAGCTAAGAAACTCAATTTAATTGGAATAGAACTTTAAACGAACAAATTTAACGAACAAGTTTTTGGCGCCGTTGCTGGGGATTTGAATTAATAATTTAGGTTTTCATATTATTTCTTGATCTATGCAGAAAATCTCAATCTTGGGCTGTACAGAGGGTTTAGCTGAAGACGTTCCTAACAGTTTATGAACAACGGATAGCCTACGTTCATTTCTGACCCTAAGAGCGAGAGAACATTTCGGAAAAGAAGTAAGACATTCGAAAGGCGGCGACAACTTTACAGAGAGAAAAATGGAAAATCAAGGAAACAACGCCAATCAGCCTTTGAGAGCTAACAACGGGGCTAACGACAGACGTGAAGAAGCAGTGAACCATGCGTTAGCCCAAGCGCAGCTTCAAGCTCAGCTGCAGATTGATCAACAAACTCATCCTATCTTATTGGCACATGATCGGAATCGGCCGATCAGGGATTATGCGTCACCTATCTTATATAATTTTTCACCTGGAATTATGCGACCAAAGTCTCAAGGTTCAAGATTTGAGATGAAGCTAGTCATGCTTCAAATTCTACAAACAGCAGGACAGTTTAGGGGATCACCTGGTGAAGACCCTCATGCTCACCTAAAACGCTTCATCGAAATATGCAACACCTTCGTCATCCCAAACATAAGTGCAGACGACATCCGATTGACGCTGTTCCCATTCTCCTTCAGAGATGAGGCGAGACATTGTGTAAGCCCCGTACTTAATCTTGTGAGAAAGCAAGGTAAGAAGGGACTAAAAGATGGATGCTTGGGTAGGAGTAGTTGGCTGGAATGTGATTGGGGCGGAAAAATGACTAAGTACAAGCTATGCGTTGGTGGCAACACGCCTTGATGGAAACAGTTTTGGCGTGGACGCAAAGGTGAGGGAAGACTGTTAGGCGTTGTGGCCACGACGCGTTGAGGTCATAAGGCGTGGAGAGCCACCTTGTACCGAAGATTATCTTGCGACAAACGCATTGAAGGCTGCAGGGTGTTGGAAGTTAAAGGCCACGAGGAGTTGAGAGCTGAATTGCGATGAGGCCATTATGTGGTGAACGCTACCATGCGTCGAAAGTGGGTATGCGTTGGAAAAAGAAGGTTGGCCGAGAGAGATTAATGCATTTGTTAACTATCTGGCGGGAGAGTTTTGAAAAGTAACACCATCAGAGGTTGTGTGTTGCTGAAGCTAAACATAGAAGGTATGCGTTGAATAGATTGTAGTATAGTGTTGAAATGGAGATTAAGTCGGTGGTGTATATATAAGCGGATCGGGAATTCAATTGTTTTGATTGCATTTTAGAGCTCAAGTTGGGTCCATTTTGAAACTAAACATTGGAAGGAGGTAGAAGAAGATGTTCATGTCGATTTGGAGTGGAAATCTTATCGTAACCGTGGAGGAAACTTGAGCTGCGCAGAGGACTCAGCCGGTGTTACTCTCTCAGAGTAATGTTCGGTTTTGGAGGAAGAACAAACTGAAGAAACGGTGGTTAGGGCCAGAACTTCTGAGCTTAGTAAGTTAACTCGATTTTTAGCAAGTTTCATGAAGGATGCTTGAGCTGAAATTGTATAAATGTGTGTCAAACTCAGATAGAAGAGATTAAAGCTGAATTTGCCGGATGATTAGGGGTAACTCAGAATTGGTGAAGGATGTACTTTAAACGAAGAGGATGTTCTTCATGAAATCTAGAGGTAAGATGAAGGACTTACACCTTAACAAGTTTGTAGAAGGAAGTAAGTTCTGAAATTGACCAAAATGTAATGTTTAGCAGGTTGAAGAAGGAAGAGGAAAGGAAGAAGGAAACGGTTCTGCTACAACGGTAGTATCGTTGAGAGAGCGAGAGACAGGGCAGCGAAGCAAGTATCGCTGTAACGTAAGAGGGGCTTTGCGTCTCACGATTCTTGCTAGAATATCGCTGGGTGTCGCTTCTCAGGTAGTCTCGCTAGTTACGTCCAACTTAGTGTCGCTGGTACAATAGTATGTGATGAATCTCGCTGGTAGCCTTTAGTTGTCTGAAGTATAATGCTATTAATGTGTGTTAAGGGAAAAGGAAGATTATGGAAACTGAACATGAGAAATATGCATTTTCAGGCCAGGAAGAGCTCGGGGAGGCTTATAATCCACTCAGAGCCGAGACAAGTTGTGAGTGACCTTTTATTATATCTTGTGGTCACCTTAGTATATTTATTTGATGAGAAAATATGGTACTTTGCAGTATACATAGTGAATATGATATGCCAGTAAGTTAAAAAGAAACTAATTCTATTGTTTAAATATAGTAATGGTTGAGGGACCTTATGGTGGAAGCCTATGTGCTAGTAAACATGAAATTAAGTGCTGAGGGACTTCATGTGAAAGCGCTTGAATAGTTAAGTGGAATGGATTACAATGCTGAGAGACTATGAGAGAAAGCATGTAGTAATCCATCACATACTATCTCGTGCTGAGGGACCATGAGTGAAGGCACTTGAGCGAAGAATGAATTGGTTACCAGTGCTGAGGGACTTCGTGTGAAGGCACATGGTAATGTATACATAATCGAAGAAGTGCTGAGGGATAGAATGTGAAGGCACTTGATAGTTGCAAAATCGTGAAACATGATGATTAGGCATTTATATGTGTTTAGCAATGAGAATTTGTACTAAATACGGAAGAGTTAAGTTGTGCTTTGTCACAACAATAGTTAGCTAATTACCATGAGGCTATGAGGATATTGGTAAAGATGAAACCAAAAGCTTAAAGAAGTTTAGAAACTAACTGAAAGGCGATAAACATTGATTACTAATAGTTATGCTAGTTTATGGTTGATAGTGATAGTTGAATGAATTTAGTCACTCACTGGGCTTCATGCTCACTCGATTTGTTTGTTTGTTGTCGTTTTAGTTAGCGAGCGTGTCCGAGACGCCTAGCCTACAGAAGAATCTCGTCTGGGCCTACCTTGAAGTAAACCTCTGGGATAGTTGTAAATATTTAGTTTGTATTCATGTTTTGTATCATACATGTATGTATGCAACTAATATTTGTTGAGAGTTTGTATGTTCTTTTTTTTTTTTTAATAGCAATGGTATTTCTAATTAGGATTTATCTGGCTTCTAGTTCCAATATGCTATGCCGAGAGTGCAGTTTCACACTCACTCCTAGGTATAGGATGTATCTGGGATGGGGTGTGACACAGTGGGCATATTCTTTGGAACCAGGTGAGATCCCCACCTGGAACCAAATGATAGAGAAGTTTATGAAAAAATTCTTCCCACCAACGGAGAATGTTCGAAGAAGAAGAGACATCGCCAATTTTCAACAAAAAGACAGAGAAACCCTGACCGATGCTTGGGCAAGATTTAAGAGATTGATGAGAAACTGCCCGCATAATGGCTTCCCTGACTGTGTTCAAATGGAGATATTCTATGATGGTTTGACCGAGGCATCTCAAACCGCTGCAAATGCTGCTGCAGCGGGAGGACTACTGGATAAAACTTATACTGAGGCCAAGAAAATTCTTGATAGAATATCAAGAAACCATGAAGATTGGGAGGACCATGGATATAGCCGATCTGGCCGCAGGTAAAACAATGCGACGGAAGCACCAGAGCATAGTAGTGTTGCTGCGTTACAAGCTCAAGTGACCGCCATGACTAACCTGTTACAGATTATGGCCCTGAATCAGTCAAATACAGGAGGCGGCGGCCAAGTGAACACAGTGAATCAACTGAACGCCGAAGGATGCGTTGGATGCGGGGAGCCGCATGCATATGAGGTATGTCCACAGAACCCTCAATCTGTATGTTTTATATGCAATAACCCCTATTCCAACACCTACAACCCTGGCTGGAGGAATCATCCGAATTTCTCATGGGGTGGTAATTGCCAGCTTGAGCAGCAAGGTGCGCCTACACACGAAAGGGGAAGATCATCTGGATTCCCCCATGGAAATCAGAGGCAAAATTCACACCAATCAGCGCCTAATCCATCATCATCAATGGAAGCTCTTCTGAAGGAATATATGCAAAAGAACGACGCCTTGTTACAAACCCAGGCGTCATCCATCCGAAATTTAGAGCTTTAGATTGGCCAGATGGCTGGAGAGTTTAAGACGCGGCAGAAAGGTTCTCTTCCGAGCAACACCGAAGCCCCACGCGGTACGGGCAGTTCAGGAAAAGAACAATGTCAAGCTGTGACATTGCAAAGTGGAAGAGCTTTGAATAAACTTCCCCGCCTAGAGAACTCTCAACCAACAATTCATCTTTCCAACCCCACAACTGATTCTGACCCATCAACGCAACAAAAACAAGTTGACATGCAAAGAAGTTTATCAAGGAAAGACGCATCAACAAGCATGTCAGCCGAGCTGCAAACGCCTCCTTACCCACAATGGTTAAAAAGGATGAAAAATAATGAGAGGTAGTTCAAACGCTTCCTGGATGTACTCAAACAATTGCACATCAACATCCCACTGGTGGAGGCGTTGGAACAAATAGCCACCTATGCTAAATTCCTCAAGGACATACTGTCTTAAAAGAGAGGAATGGGTGAATATGAGACCATTGCTCTAACGCAGAAGTGCAGTGACATGGTCTGTGAACGCGTCCCCACAAAGATGAAAGATCCAGGTAGTTTCACCATTCCTTGTTCTATTGGAGGAATTCACATAGGAAAAGTGTTGTGTGATCTAAGGGCTAGCATTAATCTCATGCCCCTGTCAGTATTCAACAAGTTGGGGATATCATCGCAGCCAACAACAGTTACCCTACAATTGGCGGATCGATCCGTTGTGCATCCTGAAGGAAGGATCGAGGATGTGTTGGTAAAGGTAGACAAGTTTATTCTCCCTGCAAACTTCATTATCCTGGATTATGAAGCAGACGAGGACGTCCCAATCATACTTGGACGCCCGTTTCTGTCAATGGGTTGCACACTTATTGCGTCCACAAGGGGGAGATCATTATGAGAGTTAATGATCAGGAGGTGATATTCAACGTTTTCAAGGCGTTAGAATATCCATGAGAACAGGAGACCTGCCAGAACCTCGACGCAGAGGATGAGTTACATGAAATGTTGCTTGAAGAAAATGATGAAACCATTGCAAATTTGGACGCGCAGCAGCCTGAACAATGCTGTGCTTTGGTCCATTCTACTTTTGAAACCTTGACTCCGAATCAGATCAACCAACGAACGAAACCATCTCTGGAAGAAGTGCAAGAAATCGAGTTACAAGTGTTGCAAGCTCACCTGAAGTATGCCTACTTAGGCAAAGGTAACTCTCTCCCAGTTATCATTTCTGCTGCTTTATCCCCTAATCAAGAATCAGCTTTGTTTGTTATTTTGAAAAAGCACATCCGAGCTGTCGGATGAACGTTGGTTGATATCAAGAGGATCAACTCCACATACTGCATGCATAAAATTCGTCTGGAAGAAGGAAAAGACGGTTCCATCGAGGACCAAAGGCGGCTAAACCAAGCGATGAAAGAAGTTGTCAAGAAAGAAGTACTTAAATGGTTGGACGCAGGCGTTATCTTTCCCATCTCTGACAGTAAAAGGGTAAGTCCTGTGCAACGCGTTCCCAAGAAAGGAGGTATGACTGTAGTCCCAAACAAGAATAACGAATTGATCCCCACCCGCTTTCACACCCCATCCCAGATACACTCTATACCTAGGATTGAGCATGATCCTGTTTTCTCTTACAAAATTCTATAAGATCCTGTTTTCTCTTACAAAATTCTATAAGATGGATACCGTGTAAATAGCAAAACAAAACAACATTTCCATTGACAAATCAGAGGAAAATGCAACCTCTCAACAACATAACTGTAGTTATACATATATGGTGCAACACGTCCCCCCTTTGTACTCTCAGAAATGTGCATAATACAGGATATATGTACAGTCTAAATATTTACAACTATCCCAGAGGTTCACTTCCAGATAGGCCCAGACGAGATTCTTCTGTAGGCTAGGCGTCCCGGACACGCTCGCTACATGAAACAACAAACAACAGCAAACTAAATGAGCAGAAAGCTCAGTGAGTGACTAAATCTACTAAACTGTTCATAGCAAATATAAGCTAGTTTGTGAATTAATAACCATCACATATCACATCCCAATGAATTACCAAGATTCACTTTCCACGTGGCACATATAACTATCAAATTCTCATGTCTCACAGACTTGCAACTATTTAATGCTTTCACTTCCCGTCCCTCAGCCCTTACTCAATTGTAATTACAATACCATGTGCCTTCATATAAAATCCCTCAGCACAGGTAATAAATTCTATCTTTGCTCAAGTGCCTTCACTCATGATCCCTCGGCACGAGCTAGTGTGTGATGGATTACTACATGCCTTCACTCATAGTCCCTGAGCATTGTAGTCCATTCCTTACTGTTTATCAAGTGCCTTCTCAATTCCCTCAGCACTTGCTTTCACGCTTCCTCACTTATAGCTTTCACCATAAGGTCCCTCAGCCAATAATGTAAGCCCCGCTTCTATTTTATTGGGAACGCAAAGAAGAAGGGGCCGAGAGATGGGTGAATGTGCAAAAGTAGTTGGCTGGCTTGCATTTGGAGTGGGAAAATAGCTAAGTGTAAACTATGCGTTGATGGCAACCTGTGGTGGAGGAAATAATTTTGGGGTAAACGCAAAGGTGAGGGAAGTTGATCATGCGCTGAAGTTGAAACGCGTTGAGGACATAAGGCCTGGAGGATCACTTGGTATCGAGGATCATTATGTGTCAAACGCATTGAAGGCAATGTGCCGATTAGAAGTAGAGGCCACGGGGAGTTTGGGAGCTGATCTGCGTTTAGGCTATTATGCGGTGAACGCTACCATGCGTCGAAGGCAAGCATGCGTTGGACAAGGAGTGTTGGCTGAGAGAAAGTAATGCATATGTTAACTATTTGGCGGCAGAGTTTGAAATGAAATATCATCAGAGGCCGTGTGCGTTGATGAAGCTGAGCCTAGGAGGTATGTGTCGAACGGATTATAGTGTAGAATTGAAATGGAGTACAAGTCGGTGGTATATATATAAGTGGACTGAGAATTCAATGGTTCTGCTTTCATTTCAGAGCGCGAGTTGGGTCCATATTAAGGCGAAACATCGAAGGGAGGTAAAAGAAGATGTTCATGTTGATCTGAGGCAGAAATCTCATTGAATTTGTGGAAGAAACTCGGGTTTGACAGAGGTTTCGGCTGCTGTGATCTATTCAGAGTGATACTCGGTTTTGAGGAAGAACAAATTGAAGAGATGAAGGTTAGGGCTGAAACTTTGAGGTTAGTAAGTTAACTCGATTTCTAGCAGAATTCATGAAGGATGTTTGAGCTGAAATTGTCTAATTGTGTGTCAAACTCAGGAAGAAGAGACGGAAGTTGAATTGTCGGGTGATTAGAGGTAACTTGGAGTTGTCGAAGGTTATGTCCTAAACGGAGAGGAGGTTCTTCATGAAATTTTGAGGTAAGATGAAGGACCTGTATTCTAATAAGTTTGTAGAAGGAAGAACGTACTGAAATTGATTGAAACGAAATGTTTAGCAGGTTGAAGAAGGAAGAAGAAAGGAAGAAGGAAACGGTTCTGTCATAGCGAAAGTATCGCTGAGTAAGCGAGAGACTGAGCAGCCGAAAAAGTAACGCTGCAACGCAAAGATAGGCTTGCGTCTCACAACTCTCGCTAGAGTATCGCTGGGTATCGCTCCTCAAGGTAGTTTCGCTGGTTCTAATCAACGCAGTGTCGCTAGTACAGTTTGAGTATCTTTTTGAGTAACGCTGGTAGCTTACTAATTTCTATAGAGTAACGATGCTACTGTATGTTAAAGGAAAAAGGGAGATTATAGAAACTAAACTTGAGGATTGTGTATTTTCAGGCCAAGAAGAGCTCGGGGAGGCTTATAACCCACTTAGAGCCGGGACCGATTGTGAGTGACTATTTGTTATATCTTGTGTTAAACTTAGTACGCATAGTGATGAGGAAACGTGATGCATGGTAGTTTACTCTATGTATGAGATGTGTTAGTGATTTAAAAGAATACTATTACAAATGTTTAAGCGCAATAGTGGCTGAGGGATCTTATGGTGAAAGCTACTTGTGAGTAAGCGTGATATTAAGTGCCGAGGGATTTGAGAAGGCACTTGAATAACAATAGAGAATGAACTACAATGCTTAGGGACTGTAAGTGAAGGCATGTAGTAACCTATCACATCTAGCTCGTGCCGAGGGATTCTGTGAGAAGGCACTTGAACGTAGATAGAGTTTGTTACCTGTGCTGAGGGATCTCATGTGAAGGCACATGGTATTGTAGTTATACATGAATAAGTGCTGAGGGACGGAAAGTGAAGGCACTAAATAGATAGGAAATTTGTGAAACATGAGAATTTATAGATATATACATGCATAGTGGAAAGTGAATCTTGATAATTCGTTGGGATGGGTTATGTGATGGTTACTATCTTACAAACTGGATTTAAGTTAATATGATTAGTTTTAGTAGATTTAGTCATTTACTGAGCCGTTTGCTCATTCAGTTTGTTGTTGGTTGCTGTTTCAGGTAGCGAGCGTGTCCGGGACGCCTAGCCTACTGAAGAATCTCGTCTGGGCCTATTTGGAAGCCAATCTATGAGATAGTTGTAAATATTTAGAATGCTCTTATGTCATGTGATAAACATCTTTACTGAGGGTATAGTGAAAGAGGGACGTGTTGTACCTATTATGAGTATATTCAGACATGTTAGTTAAAAGTTTACACGTTCTTCTGATGTGATAATGGGATTGTTTTATGATTTTCTATTCTTTTATGGTATATATATTATAGAGTCTTATGTTGGGAATAGGATCATGCTCCTTCCTAAGTATGGAGTAAATCTGGGTTGGGGTGTGACAAATAATATATTTAGACATTAGTATTAATATTCTTTTAAATCACTAACACATCACATTCACAAGGCATACTACCATGAATCACGTTTCCTCATCAATATGCGTACTAAGTTTAACACAAGATATAACAAACAGTCACTCACAATTGGTCCCGGCTCTAAGTGGGTTATAAGCCTCCCCGAGCTCTTCTTGGCCTGAAAACACATAATCCTCAAGCTTAGTTTCCATAATCTCCCTTTTCCTTTAACATACAATAGTAACGTTACTCTTAGAAAATTGTAAACTGCCAGCGTTACTCATGTGATACTAAAACTGTACTAGCGATACTGCGTTGATTGAAACCAGCGAGACTACCTTGATGAGCGATACCCAGTGATACTCTAGCGAGAATAGTGAGACGCAAAGCCTATCTTGCGTTGCAGCGTTACTTGCTTCGCTGCCCTGTCTCTCGCTGACTCAGCGATACTTCCGCTGCAGCAGAACCATTTCCTTCTTCCTTTCTTCTTCTTCCTTCTTCAACCTGCTAAACATCTCGTTTCAGTCAATTTCAGTACTTTCTTCCTTCTACAAACTTGTTAAGATACAGGTCCTCCATCTTACCTCCAAATTTCATGAAGAACATCCTCTCCGTTTAGGATATATCCTTCGGCAACTCCAAGTTACCACTAATCATCCTACAGTTCAACTCCCGTCTCTTCTTCCTGAGTTTGACACACAATTAAACAATTTCAGCTCAAGCATCCTTCATGAAACCTGCTAGAAATCGAGTTAACTTACTAACCTCAAAGTTTTAGCCCTAACCTTCGTCTCTTCAATTTTTTCTTCCTCCAAAACCGAGCATCACTCTGAAGAGATAACAGCAGCCGAAACCTCTGTCAAACCCAAGTTTCTTCCACGAATTCAATGAGATTTCTGCTTCGGATCAGCATGAACATCTTCTTCTACCTTGCTCCGATGTTTCCCCTTAATATGGACCCAACTCGAGCTCTGAAATGCAAGCAGAACAATTGAATTCTCAGTCCACTTATATATATACCACCGACTTATCCTCTATTTCAACTCTATACTATAATCCGTTCAACGCATACCTCCTATGCTCAGCTTCAGCAACGCACACGGCCTCTGATGATATTTCTTTTCAAACTCTCCCGCCAAATAGTTAGCATACGGATAACTTTCTCTCGGCCAACACTCTTTGTCCAACGCATACCCGCCTTCGACGCATGGTAGCGTTCACCGCATAATAGCCTCACCGCAGATCAGCTCCCAACTCCTCGTGGCCTTTACTTCCAACGGCACACTGCCTTCAATGCGTTTGCCGCATAATAATCCTCGGTACCAAGTGATCATCCACGCCTTATGTCCTCAACGCGTCACGACTTCAGCGCATGACAAACTTTCCTCACCTTTGCGTTTACACCAAAATTGTTTCCCCCACAACAGGTTGGTATCAACGCATAGCTGACACTTAGTCGTTTCCCACTCCAAATGCAAGCCAGCCAACTACTTTTACACATTCACCCATCTCTCGGCGCCTTCTTACCTTGCGTTCTTACAAAATTAGGTGCGGGGCTTACAATTACCACCTCCTACAAAGATTTCGTCCCCGAAATCAGTAGGCAGCACACTCTTACTCAAATAAACTTGGATATTGCTTCAGCATTTGCTCCCTCGGCTCCCACGTTGCTTCTTCTATCTCGTGATTTCTCCATAACACTTTGTTTCTTAAAACCTGTTCTTTCTCATCTAATATCTGTACGGGCTTTTCCTCATAGCTCAAATCTTTATTAAGCTCTACTGGTTGCGTTGATAACACATGAGTAGCATCAGGTATATACTTCCTCAACACTGATACATGGAATACATTATGTATCCTAGACATTTCAACGGGTAAGGCTAGTCTATATGCCACTGGTCCAACCCTTTCTAATATCTCATAGGGCCCAATATATCTAGGACTCAACTTCCCTTTCTTGGCAAATCTCAGAATTCCTTTCCACGGTGATAACTTCAAAAATACTTTGTCTCCAATCTCGAATTGAAGATCCTTCCTTCTGTTGTCCGCATAACTCTTCTGACGGTCTCTAGCTGCCTTAAGGTTGGCCTTAATCAGTTCTACCTTTTCTGTTGTAACCTGAACAATTTCTGGACCAACTAACTTCCTTTCACCCACCTCTCCCCAACAAACTGGGGTTCTGCATGGTCTACCATATAGTTCTTCATAGGGAGACATCCCAATACTCACTTGATAACTGTTATTATATGCAAATTCCATCAAAGGTAAATGCACATCCCAGTTACCTTGAAACTGTAACGCACAGGTTCTCAGCATATCTTCCAAAGTTTGAATGGTCCGCTCAGATTGCCCGTTGGTCTGAGGGTGAAACGCAATACTGAACTGTAATTTGGTTCCCAATGCGTTTTGCAAACTTCCCTAAAATTTGGAAGTAAACCTAGGATCTCTGTCTGATGTCACCGTTACAGGTACACCAAACTGACTCACGATCCTGTCCACATACAGTTGTGCTAACCTGTCTAAAGTATAGGTTGTTTTAACTGGTAAAAATCGTGCCGTTTTTGTTAACTTGTCCACGATCACCCAGATTCCATTAATACCTGCTGATGTTCCTGGTAATCCAAACAGAAAGTCCATAGTAACATGCTCCCATTTCCACTCGGGAATAGGGAGTGGATTCAATAATCTTGCTGGCCTTTGTCGTTCAGGCTTAACCAGTTGACAAATTAAACATTTTGCTACAAATTCCGCTATTTCTCTTTTCATACTTGGCCACAAATAGAATTTCCTCAGCGTCCTGTACATCTTGGTACTACCTAGGTGCATAGCATACGCCGAACTATGAGCCTCTTCTAGTATCATATGTTTAATCTCTTCATCTTTTGGTACATATATCCTGCCGTGTTTCAATAATACACCATCAGGTCTTAGCTCAAAGTCTGTTCTCTGCTGAGTCTTCACCTCTTCTACTAGCTTACTAATTATAGGATCAGCCATTTGCCTCTTTATAACTTCATCTACTAGTTTAGGTTTCAACTGGAAATGTGCTAACAATGCTCCTGTTCCAGTTACTTCCAAACTAGCCACACCGAAGCTCAACTCCTTGAGTAAGGACACCCTGATTGCATTCAGTAAACTTACTGCACTCTGAGACTTCCTACTCAAAGCGTCAACCACCACATTCGCCTTTCCTGGATGATAGTTTATGGTGCAATCATAATCTTTAATCAACTCTAACCACCTCCTTTGCCTCATGTTAAGTTCTTTCTGATCAAAGATATATTTTAGGCTTTTATGGTCTGTATAGATATGGCATTTCTCTCCATACAGATAATGCCGCCATATCTTCAATGCTAACACCACCGCAGCCAATTCCAAATCATCAACAGGGTAGCTAACTTCATGTGACCTCAACTGTCTAGAGGCATAAGCTATAACCCTGCGATAAGTGGTCTTGAGGAGTCTGACTCCGATGAAAGACCTATTGGCAAAGTAATAGTGGCGGTTTAAAAGAAGAAATCCGCCAAGGAAAAGAAAATCAGGCCAATAAGGGCCAGGGAAGAAGAATCCAAGGAAGATGTCCTTCCGCTAAGAAGAAAAAATGAAAAAGCAAAGGACGCGGGGACATCTGAGGCTATCGCATCATCGGTCGCCGCATCACCTGTTGAGCAGCTAGCAGCGAGAGCGGCAGAGAAGTCTAAGAAGCTAAGAGACGACATCAAAAAGATGAAGGAAAAGATGGAGTCGTTTCTCGCTGCAAAGAAGAAAATAAAAGAGGAAATTGCGGCTGGCGAACAAGCTCTTGATAAGGCCGTGAGAAAAGCCGAGTTTCTCCGTCGCTGTAAGCACCTAATTGGTAAGCACGTTCAAAAGCTTTAAGCGAATTAGTATTAATAATCGCATATTGTAAATTAGAAAAAAAAAAAAAGAGGAATTAGAATTTAAAAAGAAGAAAAGAGAAGAAAAAGAAAAAGAAGAAGAAAGGATAAGGATCGAGTCGCGGTTATAACTTCCCATTGGATAGAAAATGTTGCCGACTTCTTTCTACTAATTTCCAAACTCAATTCTATGCTATTTTTCAGCTGCACGTCATGGAGAGGTTGAAGAAGAGTCCTAGGGAAATTTCGTGCAAGGTTTTGGACGATTTCATGGTAAAACTGAAGCTGAAACAGAAGCTTCGTCTCTTGTCGCACAGCTCAAACCAGGTCTGGTGTTTGGTGAATATCGAGCTGAAGAGATTACATTTTGGGTTGAAATTTTAATGTTAGTAAGCTAACTAAATTTTGAACAACTTTTATCAAGGATACTTGAGTTGAAATGGATTCGAAACATGCAAACTTTTAGCTGGAAATTACTGATACGAATTTTCTGTGTAATCTGGAGTAGCGCAGAGAAAACTTGCAATATCTGACGAACCAGGACGAGTTAAGCCACGAAATTTTGAGGTAAGCTAGAAAACATATTTCTCTACAAGTTTGTAGAAGGAAAAAAGTTGTAAATCTGGCTGGAAATATGACTTTGAATTGACAGAAGTGAGAACAAATAGGAAAGGAGGAAACTCTGCTGTCGGATGTCGTTTGGAAGCAGGTAACGCTGAGGAATTGGAGCGTGAGTAGCAACACTAGTCTCGCTGGTCGTGCAAAGAAGGTTTTTCTCTCACAAATCTCGCTGGCTCTCGCTCGGTATCGCTCCTTAGGTAGTCTTGCTGGTCTCGCTTATGCTAGTGTCACTAGTGTCGTGACCTGTTGTGTAATTTCGTTAGTAAACTCGCTAGTAAGGTGAAATCTCGTTGGTAATCTCGCTAGTGACATAGAATGTCGCTTATTATGTGTACTTTAGGAAAGAAAGGGAGTCTCGGTCGTGAATCATGATTTGAGTTTAAGTATGCACATTTAATGATAATGTAAAGGAAGTTAAGGAAAACGTAACGTGAGGAATGTGTATTTACAGGCCAAGAAGAGCTCGGAAAGGCATATAATCCGCTCAGGGCCTAAGGACAAGTTGTGAGTGACACTTTTCTTACTTTGAAAACGAAATTTATTGAAAATGTTTAGTTTGGTTTTTCTTATGAGATATGGCTTTGAGATGAACTGTTTTCTTGAAAAGCATGATGTTTGATGACATTGTTCACAAGGCATGTTTTATCCGTTTCTATAAGATGTTGAATGGCATGTTTTGAAATGTTGTTTATCGTGATATATTTGATTATCATGAAAGATTTTCATGTGAACTATTTACGTATAATACTAGTTTCTAAACTGTTTTAGAGGAGGCTCAATGCTGAAGGACATGAGAAGGCTGGTGAGTTTCCCCGGGACCTAGTACTGAAGGACTCGTAGAAGGTTGATGTGCCACTTTTGTGTGTTAACCGCAAGTGTACGGGTCAAGTTATAATATAAAACGGTTAAATACGAGTATCGTTTCCACTAGAGATCCAATTGGGAAGGTTTAAGTTATTTAGCTATTCTAGAGTTGAATCAATTTTATTTGAGGATTGAAATTCAATATTTCAATTTTGGGAAAAAGAAAAATCAAGCCAAGAAAGTATCAAGGGGAGAATTGCAAGGGTCAAAGAGAGTTCTAGGGTTTCGAATCCTTGTTTGTTTCATCATGCAAAATTATAGATTTCATGGATTTAATTCTTATGCCTAAGTCTAGAAACTTAATTCCAAGTTATCTTCTCTCAAAGACAACTCTTTCTCATGCAACTTGATTGATAGTTAATCTCTTAAAACCAATACAAAATTACATGGCATTAAAACTAGTCTTTAGCAACTTTCATTGTCAACCTAACTACTCTCGTGATAGATTAACAACGATTCATTGTTATAGATCAAATTAAACATATAATCTCTCGATCATACATCTAACCTAACATGTGAAGGTGGCCAATCTTCAAGAATTAAACACAATAACAATGAAAAGCATATTTAATTGAACAAAACCATGAGTCTACAAAGTTATCATGAATTCACAAACAATTCATCAAAAACCCTAAAACTAAAGAGTTTAGCCACTCATAGCGTAAAACAACATATTGAGCAAAACTAATCAAAGAAAGAGTGTAAAGAATAGGGAAACTCTACTGAAAAGAGGTTCTTGATTGAGGCAGCACCGTCACGAACTCCTTGGCTCTCGCGTCGGACTTCGAAGGGCACCAAAACTATCTCGAACTCTTTTCCTCTTCCTTGCGGCTAACTCACTCTTGGAACTCTAGCTTAATTCTCACCTTTTTGGATCTTTCTTTTGTTCTGCAACGTTCTTGATCTTCTTGATAATTCTCCTCCTCTTTTTGGCTACTGAAAACCCCTAAATTTATAGAGTTTTGCCGCCCAAAATTGGACCTAAAATACAAACTTTTTGTTTTAATTAACACTGGCGCCGCGCCGCTGATGCATAGCGCCGCGGTGCTAGGGTTGCAGCCAAAAATAAGTTGCTCTCAGGCGCTGCCGCGGCGCTGTCTTGCGTTCATCAAGGATGCGTCGAGGCAGCGCCTTCCCAGCTACGCGTTGCTGCTCTGCATCCATGCTGATGCGTTTCTGCTTCAGCGCCGCAGCGCATCATGCATTTCAACAAGGATGCGTTTTTCATCTCTTTTTCACCATATTCTTGCTCGGTTTTGATCTTTTAGTCGTTTCTTCTAATTTTCCTCGTTTTAACCTGAAAATTACTAGCAAACAAGTGAAATCTAATATAAAACTCCCTTAATTTGAGAGAATAATAAGCACTTTTCAAGTGCTTATCAACACCCCAAACTTAGAGATTTGCTAGTCCCGAGCAAAGAATAAAATCAAATAATAGGGAGTTTTAGATGAAAAAGTATGCCATTGACTCATTTCTCAGAGAATAGCATTCAGAGCTTAAGCAGAAACATGCAAGCATATCTATGTTGTTATAATTATTCAAGGCCAAATCTTGCTATCTCCCATGTGTGTGTGTGCAATCCTCCTTTAATTTAAAATACTAGAACTCAAATTAGGACTTAAGAGAGTTTCTTTAGTTTTCCCCCTACTCTACTCATGCACCAATCTTCAAGCTTTCATGCATTCAAGTGAGTAATATGTCCACTAAGGTGCCTTTCAGTCATATATATTTTTTCATGGGCCCTAAACTTGCATTCTCTTACCTAGAGGCACTAGCTTTCACACATCCACTGTAGGGACTCGTACTTAGTCAATTCCCAGGCGTCTTTACTGATCACAGCAAAGGCAGCTCTTTTTACCCTTATCCATGCATACTCATTACAAGTTTAACATTTAAAAAGATAGACAAATAAAGCTCGTATATTTGTGTACACTCTTTCTTTTCTCAAGGCATGTATACTCTTTTCTTTTTCCTTAGTCTAAGATTACAAGCTATCATGCATTTCCACTTCCTAACTGGTGGGGCCTTTCGAAGTGACCACCAAATACACCCAACTTAATCCTTTTTTCAGTTAAAGATTCTAAATAGTAGTGGCTACGTGCTCAAGAATATGAGAGATTTTAAGAGGGACTTAAATGAATTTAACTCAAGATAGTGCTATTCTATTTCAACAATAAGTCATCTATCATGCAAATTCGAATCTCATCATGGGCAATCAACATCAAGGCACACAACCATAAACAACATTCCCATTAACTTTGAAAGCTCCAAAATTTTCAAAAAAAAAAAAAAAAATTTCAAAAATTGTTTAAAAAAATTTGACATGCATATGATCATTAAAACCTTCACTAACATGCATAGCAAGATAAGAAAACACACAAAAGTACGAAAGACACCCCTCACCCCAAACTTAGAATCATGCATTGTCCCCAATGCATAAGAACATCTAACAAGGAAAGAGCAAGCCTGGGAGCAAGCGGGAAGCCACCAAACAGGCTTGGTGTAAGGAGTACTTTGTGTGATGAGCTATGTTCCTGAGAAATAAAGCATATGAGTGACTCCAAGATTTAAAAAAAAATTTAATAAATAAACAAAAGTAAAGAAATCAATAAAATTGGGTTGCCTCCCAATAAGCGCTTGGTTTAACGTCTTCTAGCTAGACGGGACTACTGGATTATGTAATGAAAGTCAGGTTCTCAAGTCCGCGTTCTTCATCACTGATGTAGTGCTTTAATCGTTGACCATTCACTTTAAAAGTTGTTCCATTGTTACCTTTTAGTTCCACGGCTCCGTGTGGGGATACCTTGACAATAACAAAGGGTCCCGACCATCGTGTCCTAAGCTTACCTGGAAACAAGCATAAACGTGAGTTAAAAAGTAATACTCTTTGTCCTGGAAGGAAGGTTCGTGATGTGATCTTCTTGTCATGCCATCTTGCAGTGCGTTCTTTGTAAAGTTTGGCATTCTCATAAGCTTGAGCACGGAACTCCTCCATCTCATTGAGTTCTAAGAGGCGTTTCTCACCAGCTTTCTCAAAATCCATGTTCAGCTTCTTGATGGCCCAATAAGCTCTATGTTCGAGCTCTACCAGTAAGTGACAAGCCTTTTCAAACACCAACCTATACGGGGAAGTACCAATTGGGGTTTTGAAAGCTGTGCGGTAGGCCCACAGTGCATCATCGAGCTTAAGGGCCCAATCTTTCCTATTGGTCTTGACTGTCTTTTCCAAAACTTGTTTGATTTCCCTGTTAGATAACTCAGCAAGGCCATTAGTTTGAGGATGATAAGTTGTAGCAATTTTATGATTAACATTATATTTTTGCATCATGGATTTAAACAGTTTATTGCAAAAGTGAGAGCCTTCATCACTAATAATAGCTCTAGGTGTACCAAAACGTGTGAAAATGTTTTTATGCAAGAATTTTACAACAGTGCGAGCATCATTGGTCCTAGTAGCTATGGCTTCTACCCACTTAGATACATAATCTACTACAACTAGAATGTATAGGTAACCATTAAAAGAAATAGGAAAAGGTCCCATAAAGTCAATACCCCAAACATCAAATAACTCCACTTCCAAGATAGGTTTCATTGGAAGCTCGTGTTGTCTAGAAATATTGCCAGTACGTTGGCACCTATCACATGACTTAACAAAGGTATAACAGTCTTTAAAAAGGGATGGCCAATAAAATCCTGACTAAAGTACCTTAGCTGCAGTTCTGGTGGGTCCAAAATGACCTCCATAGGGGGAGCATGACATGAATTTAGAATACTTACCACTTCCTCTTGAGGCACACACTTTCTTATCATATTGTCAGCACAAACCTTGTAGAGGAGTGGGTCCTCCCAATGGTAAGACTTAACATTGTGCATGAATCATTTCTTTTGTTGATAGTTTATGTCAGGTGGCAAATGTCCTCCTGCAAGATAATTAACTATGTCAGCAAACCGGGGCACACTATCTTTTACCTGATACAGTTATTCATCAGGGAACATCTCAACAATTGGGGGCCATGATTTAGCATCCTCATTCGCAATTCTAGATAAGTGGTCTGCAACCACATTTTCACAACCTTTCCTGTCTTTGATTTCTAAGTCAAATTCCTGTAACAATAATATCCATCTCATTAGCCTAGGTTTAGAATCTTTCTTAGCAAACAAATACTTTAAAGCAGCATGGTCAGTATGCACTACTATTTTAGAGCTAAGCAAGTATGATCTAAATTTATCAATGGCAAACACAACAGCTAGTAGTTCTTTTTCAGTAGTAGTGTATTTCTGTTGAGTATTATCAAGAGTCCTACTAGCATAGTAAATTGCCCTAAACATGTTATCTTTACGTTGGCCTAAAACAGCTCCTAAAGCATAATCACTAGCATCACACATGATCTCAAAAGACTGACTCCAATCTGGTACAACAATAATAGGTGCAGCAATTAGTCTTTCCTTCAGAGTATTAAAAGCTAGTAGACATGCATCATCAAAAATAAATTTAGCTTCCTTTTCTAGTAAATTACTCAAGGGTTTAGCAATTTTAGAAAAATCTTTAATAAATCTCCAGTAAAACCCTGCATGCCCTAGGAAGCTTCTGACTCCTTTCACGTTGGTGGGGGGTGGTAGTTGTTCAATGACAGATATTTTAACCCTATCCACCTCCAATCCTTTTTGAGCGACTTTGTGTCCCAGGACGATGCCTTCTGTCACCATGAAGTGACACTTTTCCCAGTTTAGAACAAGGTTAGCATCTTGGCACCTCTGCAAAACACGAGTTAGATTAACAAGACAAGAGTCAAATGAAGACCCAAATACAGAAAAATCATCCATAAAAACCTCCATTGTGTCTATAGCATGGCAAGGACTCTACTCTCATCATGATGACTCAAGGACTTGTAAATATCAAATACTACATTTTCATCATTTACCCTTAGAGTCAACTTCCCTTGTTGGACATCTATGATAGCCTTTCCAGTTGCTAGGAATGGCCTCCCAAGTATGATAGGAATCTCAGAGTCCTCCTCCATGTCCAATACTACAAAATCTGCAGGGAAGATAAATTTGTCAACTTTAACTAATACATCTTCAACAATACCTTTGGGATAAGCTAATGATCTGTCAGCAAGTTGTAGGGTGATGGTGGTAGGTTGCACCTCTCCAATGTTGAGTTTCGTATAAACAGATAAAGGCATTAAATTAATAGAAGCACCCAGATCACAAAGAGCTCTAGTAACATTTAAAGAACCAATAGTGCAAGGTATAGTAAAACTCCCTGGATCTTTTAACTTTTGTGGTTGCTTCTTTTGTAACACTGCACTGCATCCTCAGTCATGCTAATCATCTCATATTGCCCAAACTTTTTCTTTTTAGATAAGACGTCTTTCATGAATTTCGCATAGTTGGGCATTTGCTCTAAAGCATCAGCAAATGGAATGTTAATGTGCAGCTTTTTAAATAACTCAAGAAATTTAGCAAATTGCGAGTCTATTTCTTTCTTTTTAAAACGTTGAGGATATGGCATAGTATTAGGTACAAAAGGTAGAGGGTTAGATGACTTACTTGAAGATGTTGACTCTTTTACCTTTACCTCCTTTTCTAGGATCTTTGGTTCATCTTCTAAAATTGGCTCTTGAATTGTGTCATCTACCTCTTGCTTTTCATCCTCATCAAGGATCAAAGGAGTGGACAGCTTTTTCCCACTCCTCAAAGTCATGGCCTTGGACTCCTCTTTTGGATTTATCTCGGGATAACTAGGAAATTTTTCCTTTTGCATTGTTTGAAGGGAAGTGGCGATTTGGCTTATTTGTACCTCAATGTTTTGAATGGCCTTACCATGACTTTGTACTGTGCTTTCCAATGCGGTTGTCCTTCCTCTTGATTCTTTTATGAACTCTATCATCAAATCTTCTAAGTTGGACTTCTTTTCAGTGTGGGATGGACCTACACTGGATAAATCAGAAGAACCTTGCAAAACATTTCTTTTGTTAGCATAAGAAAAATTTTCATGATTCCTCAAACTAGGATGGTAGTGAGTTGGAAGTTGTTGATGTTGGTGACTCCTATAGTGTCCTCTATCAACATAGTTAGCCGTCTCATTATCTCCATGAACGCCCATTTCCGATGCCAAAGTAGCAAGAGAGGCTATAGATGGTGGATTTGTTTGAGCTTGGCCTCCTTCAGTTAATTTAGAAAGAGCATTAGTAAGGGAAGCCATTTGAGCTTTGAGAGAATTTACCTCATCCACTTCATATAATTCGGCGGCTCTTGGGATGTTTGAAGAAGACCGTTCACATGGCCAATTGTAGGATGTATTGGCCAAGTCTTCTAGTATGGTGTAGGCTTCTTGAGCATTCTTTGAAAAAATTGACCCTCTGGCGGTTGCATCTAAGATGGATTTGGTTGAACTTGCCAATCCATTGTAAAAGAGTTGGATTTGCAACCAATCCGGGTACCCATGTTGAGGGCATCTTCTCAAGAGATCCTTATACCTCTCCCAAGCCTCATATAGTTGTTCATCCTCAAGTTGGCGGAATGTTCCAATCTCCGTCTTTAGTCTTTGAGATTTAGCTGGTGGAAAATATTTGTTCAAGAAAGCTTGAGCTAAGATCTCCCATGTTGTAATGCTATCCGGAGGTATGGTTTCCAACCAATCCTTAGCACGGTCCTGCAAAGAGAAAGAAAAAAGTCTTAGTTTAATTGCATCATTAGAAACACCATTCATCTTTACCGTCCCGCATATCTCCAAGAAAGATCGCAAGTGCTAGTGAGGATCTTCATTTGTTCTTCCTCTAAAGGCTAGCTCTCTAGCCATTTGGATCAACCCCGGTTTCAACTCAAAATTGTTGATATTGATAGGCACATTCATTATTCCGGGTTGACTTGCCGGTAACGTAGGTTGAAAGTAGTCTCTAATTGCCTTAGGTATCTCCTCCGCCATCTCTGTAGTTTGATTAACTTGAGCCCTTAAATTTCTTCTACACGTCCTTTCAATCTCGGGATCAAGAGGGAGGAGGTTAGTATTATCTCGAGCCATAGACTAACAAAATAAATAAAATAAAAAAAAATTATATAAAATAAACTAAATAAATAAACAATCAAATAATATACACCTCAAATTAAGATCTATCAATTCTAATGAATATTAAATAACAAAAACTGTTCTTTGGATCCCCGGCAACGGCGCCAAAAACTTGATGTGCCACTTTTGTGTGTTAACTGCCAGTGTACGGGTCAAGTTATAATATAAAATGGTTAAGTCCGAGTATCGTTTCCACTAGAGATCCAATTGGGAAGGTTTAAGTTATTTAGCTATTCTAGAGTTGAATCAATTTTTTTGAGGATTGAAATTCAATATTTCAATTTTGGGAAAAAGAAAAATCAAGCCAAGAAAGTATCAAGGGGAGAATTGCAAGAGTCAAAGAGAGTTCTAGGGTTTCGTATCCTTGTTTGTTTCATCATGCAAAATTATAGATTTCATGGATTTAATTCTTATGCCTAAGTCTAGAAACTTAATTCCAAGTTATCTTCTCTCAAAGACAACTCTTTCTCATGCAACTTGATTGATAGTTAATCTTTTAAAACCAATACAAAATTACATGGCATTAAAACTAGTCTTTAGCAACTTTCATTGTCAACCTAACTACTCTCGTGATAGATTAACAACGATTCATTGTTATAGATCAAATTAAACATATAATCTCTCGATCATACATCTAACCTAACATGTGAAGGTGGCCAATCTTCAAGAATTAAACACAATAACAATGAAAAGCATATTTAATTGAACAAAACCATGAGTCTACAAAGTTATCATGAATTCACAAACAATTCATCAAAAACCCTAAAACTAAAGAGTTTAGCCACTCATAGCGTAAAACAACATATTGAGCAAAACTAATCAAAGAAAGAGTGTAAAGAATAGGGAAACTCTACTGAAAAGAGGTTCTTGATTGAGGCAGCACCGTCACGAACTCCTTGGCTCTCGCGTCGGACTTCGAAGGGCACCAAAACTATCTCGAACTCTTTTCCTCTTCCTTGCGGCTAACTCACTCTTGGAACTCTAGCTTAATTCTCACCTTTTTGGATCTTTCTTTTGTTCTGCAACGTTCTTGATCTTCTTGATAATTCTCCTCCTCTTTTTGGCTACTGAAAACCCCTAAATTTATAGAGTTTTGCCGCCCAAAATTGGACCTAAAATACAAACTTTTTGTTTTAATTAACACTGGCGCCGCGCCGCTGATGCATAGCGCCGCGGTGCTAGGGTTGCAGCCAAAAATAAGTTGCTCTCGAGTTTTAGCGCCGCCGCAGCGCCGCGACGTTGTCTTGCGTTCATCAAGGATGCGTCGAGGCAGCGTCTTCCCAGCGTCGTGTTGCTACTCTACGTCCATGCTGATGCGTTTCTGCTTCAGCGTCGCGGCGCATCATGCGTTTCAACAAGGATGCGTTTTTCAGCTCTTTTTCACCATATTCTTGCTCGGTTTTGATCTTTTAGTCATTTCTTCTAATTTTCCTCATTTTAACCTGAAAATCACTAGCAAACAAGTGAAATCTAATATAAAACTCCCTTAATTTGAGAGAATAATTAGCACTTTGCAAGTGCTTATCAAAAGTTCTTGGGCAACCCGCCATATTCCTATGTGCACATAGAGGTTATGACGTTGGGTGTGTTGAGTCTTGCTCCACCTCAACTTAGGATTGTTATCGACGTTGAGTACGTTGAGTTTTACCCCGCCTCAGCTAAGGATGTTTTCGACATCGGGTGCGTTGAGTCTTGCTCCGCCCTTACTAAGGGAAAGTTATGAGAACGAATTGTTTTTCGTAGATGACCATTTTAGCATGAACATATGTGATTTGTTTACATTGTTGAAATTATGATTTTACAGAAATGATTTTTTGAATCACGTTTACGTTTATGGCGTTATTATGATTTTAACATGCCTGTTTTCGAACAAATGATAGTTTTACAAAATTAGTCACTCACGGGGCTTTTAGCTCACGTTTTCCATGTTTTCTTTTCCTCCCAGGTAGCAAGGACGTTCCTGGTGCATTGCCTACTCCAACTCGCCCTGCTTAAGCTTCGAGTTTCCAAAAATAGTTTATTTTCTTGTTGTTGTACATGTAAATAACTTAACACTGGTGGCATGTAGTTTAGTTGTTTATAAGTGGGTTATGAGAGAGTATGTTATAAAGGGTGGGTACAGGAAGGATTATTATATGATCATGCGTTAATATGGCTGAATTCTAAGAATGTACCCGTATGAAATGTTTGTGCAGGAAGTTATGTAAGATGGGGCAATATGCGTCACAAAAGGGGTGATGTATATTGTCTTCACATCTTCTTTCAGGTTAAGTAGGTAATCCGGGAGAGCGTGTGACAGTCGCATAGCAGAGATTGCGACGGAGTTAGAAGTACAGTTGGAAGTGAGTGATGCGGAGAGGCCACCGAAAGCTGAACGCATCAAGAAAAATATAAAAAAGATAAGGGACGAGAAGAAGAAAGAAATAGAGGTAGCATTCTTCAAGGAGAAGCTACTGGAGAAAAAGAAGAAGAATAAGGTGGCTAAGGCACCTGGAGTTGTTATCAGGGACGTGGACGCAGGCAGAGCAAGGAGAATGCCTGCTAGTCCCATCAAGAGGAATGAGAAGGGAAAAGAAAAATTGGTTGAGGAACCAACAGAGGAGGCGGCAAAGAGCCGAAAGAAACAGTACAGTGGGCTCTACACTGAAGTGGGATTTTTCCCAGAGCCAATTGAGCTGCCCACCTTCATCATACAAGGAGTCGACGCATTGGGTTGGAGGCAATTTTGTGAAAGTGGCCAAGTCATCCAACCCACCGCCGTGGAGGCATTTTACAAAGGAACAATTCACCGCAAGGCACATTTAGTCAAAGTTGAAGATGAGGTGATTTCCTTCGAGCCTCAAGAGATCAACGTGTTGTTTGATCTTCCCAACATCGCGGCGGTGGAAGGTAACAAAATAATGTCGATGCCTTCAGACGCCGAAATGAATGACGCCCTCACAATCATCGCCAAACCGGGGTCAGAGTGGAACACTTCCCTAAGGGCATTCAGTCATTGGCGCCTAACTGCTTGATCGCCTAGGCTAACCTATGGCTTTATTTCATCAAGCGGTCGCTGCTCCCCACAACGCATGACGCCTCAATTTCAAGGGACCGTGCCATGGTCATCTACTACATCATGCGGGGAATTCAGCTGGACATGGGACGCATCATTGCCCCACAGATTCGGGGGTTGTTCTTCAAGCCAAAGGGTCAGTTATTCTTCCCCTTTCTTGTGACTAGACTGTGCGCCAATGCAGAGTTCATGGGGGATGCGCCAGTCAGAGCAGTGAACGGAGTCCTTTCAGCGCAAAGTTTGAGACGAATATTAAAGGACTCACCGCATCTGCTTGATGCGGCCAACTCAAAGAAGAGGTCGCCAAAGTCACAAAAACCATCAACCCCCCAACTTCCTCAACCAAAGAAGAGGAAACTGGTCAAGAAGATTTTGAGATTCAGGCGTCGAGTTCACAACCTGGTGAAGCCGAAGAAGCAGTTCAGCTCGACGCCTACACCCAAGCCTTGACCATTTATACTCCTCCCATCGCCCCAATCACTGAGGAGCCCTCTTCACCACCAACTTCCCCTTCTCTTTCCCCTAAAATCCAAAATGAGCCACTCCATCTCCCTACCACCCATCACGGCCTTCCAATGCCTCTTCAGCTTCCTATCGCAGATTTAAACGAAGAGTCGAAGGAAGTGTTGCTGCCTTCTTCGCCCCACCTGGAGTTAACCCTCTCCCCGCCTCAAGTATCCACCTTTCGAGAGGCAACTCCACCACCACCACCACCACCCGTTGAGCCGACCCTGACTCTGGATCCTGAGGAGTCAGCGCTCTTTCACTTCTCACCGCCTCGCCATGAACCTCAATTTCCCAGTCTTCCAACTTCACCAACTACCAAACCTTCTGCCCGCCCAACTCAACTGCAGGCAGAAGCAACTACCAGCACTCATCATCAAGAAGAACAGTATCACTTGCGGCACGCCTATGCTCCGCTGCCATTTGTTGATTTAAATTTAGATGATTTGCTGAGGTACTTGGATGATGGGATCCTTCACCCCATCATGGGAGACCTGGATGAAATTCGACGCAAGGAGATGGAAAGTCTCCAGTGGCAACAAGAATTGGCTCAACAAGTTTCACAATTGGGTCAGCAAGTGACTCAGATGGCGCAGCAACAATCGGAGCTTCAGAGTTTTGTTCAACGCCAAGCTTGGCGTCAGGACGAACAGTTCAGCACTTTGATGAATTATATTCATGAAGTGTTCGTCCAACGTATCCCAGCACTAGTTATCCCTCCTTCCCTTCAGCAACCCCTATAGTTCAACGATCCAAATCCTCCCCTTGCGGACAACAATGACAACGCCCCGGGGAGAACTTAAATTTGGGGGTGTTCTTTTGGTTTATTGTTCCCTTCTTTTCTTTAGTGTATTTCCTTTGAATTTTTTTTTGTAATTAGTACAACGCATAGTACTTTTGCATCAATGCCATATCTTCATGAATCTTTTCGTTCTCTTTAGTTTGTAGTTTCAATTATTTCTTGCTTTATTATTCTCTCCGCCTTGTTTTTGTTTATGCGTCCAACCTCCATGATAAAATTTATGCGCTTCACCTATAGACTTATTGAAATAAGAGGATTTACTTGCAAGCCTTAGGATATTACACTTGGTAAATTACTTCTAAGAGTTAGTATGCGTTGCAAGGTTTGCCTCAAACCTCTTTTACAAAATTTTTCTAAGGCAATCGCATTACTCGATTTCAGCAATGAGGACCTTGCTGCCTTCAAATTTTGGGCGTAAGAAAGGTTTGAACCATGCGTTCAAAATAAAAAAAATAAAAAAATAAAAAAAATAAAAAAAAATTTCCTTTGGACAAACAACTCCGCTGACAACGCATAAAATTAGCCTTTTAAGAGTTGAGTTGAGAATGGCTCTTTAACACCCCATAATCAAAGGTGAGAGTCCAAGATCCGCACATAGTAAATAAACGGTACCACTGTCGACGCAACCAAAAAGGAATGCGATAAGTGCCGAGTTGTAAGCCCTGTACTTAATTTTGTGAGAACGCAAGGTAAGAAGGGGCCGAGAGATGGACGATTGGGTAAGAGTAGTTGGCTGGACTGTGATTGGGGCGGAAAAATGACTAAGTATCAGCTATGCGTTGGTGGCAACATGCTTTGATGGAAACAGTTTTGGCGTAAACGCAAAGGTGAGGGAAGGCTGTTATGCGTTGAAGCCACGACGCGTTAAGGACATAAGGCATGGAGAACCACCTTGTACCAAAGATTATCTTGCGACAAACGCATTGAAGGCAGCGGGGCGTTGGAAGTTAATAGCCATGAGGAGTTGAGAGCTGATTTGCGATGAGGTCATTATGCGGTGAACGCTACCATGCGTCGAAAGTGAGTACGTGTTGGACAAAGAAGGTTGGCCGAGAGAGAGTAATGCGTTTGTTAACCATCTGGCGGGAGAATGTTGAAAAGTAACACCATCAGAGGCTGTGTGCTGCCGAAGCTGAATATAGAAAGTATGTGTTGAATAGATTGAAGTGTAGTGTAGTGTTGAAATGGAGATTAATTCGGTGGTATATGTATAAGTGGATCGAGAATTCAATTGTTCTGATTGCATTTTAGAGCTCGAGTTGGGTTCATTCTAAAGCTAAATACCGGAACGAGGTAAAAGAAGATGTTCACGCTGATTTGGAGTGGAAATCTCATCGAAACTGTGGAAGAAACTTGAGTTGGGCAGAGGACTTAGCTGGTGTTACTTCCTCAGAGTGACGCTCGGTTTTAGAGGAAGAACAAACTGAAGGAACGGTGGTTAGGGCCGAAACTTTTGAGGTTAGTAAGTTAACTCGATTTTTAGCAAGTTTCATGAAGGATGCTTGAGCTGAAATTGTATTAATGTGTGTCAAACTCAGACAGAAAAGATTAACGCTGAATTTGGCAGACAAATAGGGGTAACTCGAGGTTGTTGAAGAATATACCCTAAACGAAGAGGATGCTCTTCATGAAACTTGGAGGTAAGATGAAGAACTTACATCTTAACAAGTTTGTAGAAGGAGGTAAGTTCTGGAATTGATCAAAATGTGATGTTTAGCAGGTTGAAGAAGGAAGAAGAAAGGAAGAAGGAAGTGGTTCTGCTATAGCGGTAGTATCGCTGAGAGAGCGAGAGACAGGGCAGCAAAGCAAGTATCGCTGTACGCAAGAGGGGCTTTGCGTCTCACAATTCTCGCTAGAGTATCGCTGGGTGTCGCTCCTCAGGTAGTCTCGCTAGTTACATCCAACTAAGTGTCGCTAGTACAGTAGTATGTGATGAATCTCGCTGGCAGCTTTTAATTGTTTTAAGAATAATGCTATTAATGTGTGTTAAAGGAAAAGGAAGACTATGAAAACTAAACATGAGGAAAATGTATTTTCAGGCCAGGAAGAGCTCGGGGAGACTTATAATCCACTTAGAGCCGAGACAAATCGTGAGTGACCTTGTATTATATCTTGTGATTAATTTAGTGTACTTATTTGATTAGGAAATGTGATCCTTCGCAGTATCTATTGTGAATGTGATGTGTTAGCAAGTTAAAAGGGTACTAATGCTAATGTCTAAATATAATAATGGCTGAGGGACCTTATAGTGAAAGCTTATATGTAAGTGAGCATGAAGTTAAGTGCTGAGGGACTTTGTGAAAGCACTTGAATAGCTATAAGAAATGGATTACAATGCTGAGGGACTATGAGTGAAAGCATGTAGTAACCTATCACATACTAGCTCGTGCTGAGGGACCATGAGTGAAGGCACTTGAGCGAAGATAGAATTGGTTACCAGTGCTGAGGGATTTCATGTGAAGGCACATGGTAATGTAAATATAATCGAAAAAGTGCTGAGGGACAGAATGTGAAGGCACTAGATAGTCGCAAATCTTTGTGACAGGAGGATTTGACATTTATATGTGTAATTTGGAAAGAGAACCTTAGTAACTCTCTAGGATGTGATACGTAATGGTTACTAACAGATAAGCTAGCTCATATTTGTTAGTGATGGTTGAATAGATTTAGTCACTCACTGGGCTTTTTGCTCATTCAGTTTGTTGTTGTTTGTCGTTTCAGGTAGCGAGCGTATCCGGGATGCCCAGCCTACAGAAGAATCTCGTCTAGGCCTATCTGGAAGCAAACCTCTGGGTGATAATCACTTGAAAAGTGCTTATTATTCTCTCAAATTAAGGGAGTTTTATATTATATTTCACTTGTTTGCTAGTAATTTTCAGGTTAAAACGAGGAAAATTAGAAGAAACGACTGAAAGATCAAAACTGAGCAAGAATATGGAGAAAAAGTGCTGAAAAAACGCATCCTTGCTTGAAACGCATGGTGCGCCGCGGCGCTAAGGCAGCGCTGCCGCGGTGCTGAGGCAGAAATGCATCAGCATGGACGCAGAGCAGCAATGCGGCGCTGGGAAGGCGCTGCTTCGACGCGTACTTGGTGAATGTAAGACAGCGTCGCGGCGCTGAGACGGCGCTGCCGCGGAGCTAAAACCTGAGAGCAACTTATTTTTGGTCGCAACCCTAGCGCCGCAGCGCTATGCGTCAGCGCCGCGGCGCCAGCGTTAATTTAAACGCAAGTTTTGTATTTTAGGTTAAATTTTGGGCAGCCAAACTCTATAAATTTAGGGGTTTTCAGCAGCCAAAGGGGGGAGAAATATCAAGAAGATCAAGAAAGTTGCAGAACAAAAGAAAGATCCAAAAAGGTGAGAATTAAGCTAGAGTTTCAAGAGTGAGTTAGTCGCAAGGAAGAGGAAAAGAGTTCGAGATAGTTTTGGTGCCCTTCGAAGTCCGACGCGAGAGCCAAGGAGTTCGTGACGGTGCTGCCTCAATCAAGAACCTCTTTTCAGTAGAGTTTCCCTATTCTTTACACTCTTTCTTTGATTCTTTTTTATCAATATATTGCTTTACGCTATGAGTGGCTAAACTCTTTAGTTTTAGGGTTTTTGATGAATTGTTTGTAAACTCATGATAATTTTGGGAACTCATGGTTTTGTTCAAATAAATATGCTTTTCATTGTTATTGTATTAAATTCTTGAAGATTGGCCACCTTCACATGTTAGATTAGATGTATGAATCGAGAGATTATATGTTTAATTTGATCTATAACAATGAATTGTTGTTAATCTATCACGAGAGTAGTTAGGTTTACAATGAAAGTTGCTAAAGACTAGTTTTAATGCCATTTAATTTTGTATTGGTTTTAAGAGATTAACTATCAATCAAGTTGCATGAGAAAGAGTTGTCTTTGAGAGAAGATAACTTGGAATTAAGTTTCTAGATTTAGGCATAAGAATTAAATCCATGAAATCCATAATTTTGCATGATGAAACAAACAAGGATTTGAAACCCTAGAACTCTCTTTGACTCTTGCAATTCTCCCTTTAATACTTTCTTGGCTTGATCTTTCTCTTTCCCAAAAACAAAATTTGAATTCCAATCCTCAAATAAAATTGATTCAACTCTAGAATAGCTAAATAACTTAAACCTTCCCAATTGGATCTCTAGTTGAAACGATACTCGGACTTAACCGTTTTATATTATAACTTGACCCGTACACTCGCGGTAAACACACAAAAGTGGCACATCACTGGGATAGTTGTAAATATTTAGTCTGTACATATGACTTAGAATGTGCATGTTTCTTAGAAGTGAAGGGGGGGATGTGTTGTATCTTATATGTATATATGCAGAAAATACTTGTTGAGAGGTTGCATGTTTTTCTAATATTTTAATAGAAATGTTGTTTTGAATTGAGATTCATTTGGTATCTATTTTCAAATATGTATTGAAAGAGAACAGTATCACGCTCAATCCTAGGTATAGAGTGCATCTGGGATGGGGTGTGACAATTTGGTATCAGAGCATAAGATTTTGGCTGTGAGGTCATGCATAGTAGATAGGAACATGTAAATAGTGAATTGATTGCATACTATGTTATAGGAACATGCCCAGAGGTACCAGACGAGGTAGGCAGGAAGGCGCCGCGACATCGCACGCTATCGGAGAGGAGAGACAAACGTCTGAAGGAGAATCTAATAATCCTCAGGCGAGTATTAATATGGAGGAACAACTTTTTAGCAGAATCGCACAGAGACTAGTAACCAGTATGGAAACAGTTCAGGGAGATTCTGGAAAAAGTTTGGCATTGAACGATTCAAAGCGTTGGGTGCTCAGGTGTTTGAAGGCACCACAGACCCTGCAGAAGCTAAAGCATGGTTGAATCAGGTAGAAAAATGTTTCAGAGTGATGTACTGTCCAGAAGACAGGATGTAAGCCCCGCATCTAATTTTATGAGAACGCAAAGTAAGAAAGGGGCCGAGAGATGGGTGAATGTGTAAAGTAGTTGGCTGGCTTGCGTTTGGAGTGGGAAAAATGGCTAAGTGTAAGCTATGAGTTGATGGCAACCTGTTGTGGAGGAAATAATTTTGGTGTAAACGCAAAGGTGAGGGAAGCTGATCATGCGTTGAAGTTGAGAGCGTTGAGGACATAAGGCATGGAGGATCATTATGCGTCAAACGCAATGAAGGCAATGTGTCGATCAGAAGTAAGGGCCACGAGGAGTTTGGGAGCTTGTCTGCGGTGAGGCTGTTGTGCGGCGAACGCTACCATGCGTCGAAGGCTGGTATGCGTTAGACAAGGAGTGTTGGCTGAGAGAAGGTAATGCGTATGTTAACTATTTGGCGGGAGAGTTTGAAATGAGATATCACCAGAGGCTGTTTGCGTTGCTGAAGCTAAGCATGGGAGGTATGCGTTGAACGGACTATAGCATAGAATTGAAATGGAGTACAAGTCGGTGGTATATATATAAGTGGTCTGAGAATTCAATTGTTCTGCTTGCATTTCAGAGCTCGAGTAGGGTCCATTTTAAGGCGAAACATCGAAGGGAGGTAGAAGAAGATGTTCATGCTGATCTGAAGCAGAAATCTCATTGAATTCGTGGGAGAAACTTGGGTTTGACAGAGGTTTGGCTGCTGTTGTCTTTTCAGAGTGATGCTCGGTTTTGGAGGAAGAACAAATTGAAGAGACGAAGGTTAGGGCTGAAACTTTGAGGTTAGTAAGTTAACTCGATTTCTAGCAGGTTTCATGAAGGATGCTTGAGCTGAAATTGTTTAATTGTGTGTCAAACTCAGGAAGAAGAGACGGGAGTTGAACTGTTGAATGAGTAGAGGTAACTCGGAGTTATCGGAGGATATGTCCCAAACGGGGAAGATGTGCTTCATGAAATTTTGAGGTAAGATGAAGGACCTGTATTCTAACAAGTTTGTAGAAGGAAGAAAGTACTGAAATTGATTGAAACGAAATGTTTAGCAGGTTGAAGAAGGAAGAAGAAAGGAAGAAGGAAGCGGTTCTGTCACAGCGAAAGTATCGCTGAGTAAACGAGAGACTGAGCAGCAGAGGAAGTAATGCTGCAACGCAAAGATAGGCTTGCGTCTCACAACTCTCTTTAGAGTATCGCTGGGTATCGCTCCTCAAGGTAGTTTCGCTGGTTTTAATCAACGCAGTGTCGCTAGAACAGTTTGAATATCTTTTGAGTAACGATGGTAGCTTACTAATTTCTATGGAGTAACGATGCTACTGAATGTTAAAAGAAAAAGGGAGATTATGGAAAACTAAACTTGAGAATTGTGTATTTTCAGGACAAGAAGAGCTCGGGGAGGCTTATAACCCACTTAGAGCCGGGACCGATTATGAGTGACTGTTTGTTATACCTTGTATTAAACTTAGTACGCATATTGATGAGGAAACGTGATTCATGGTAGTATGCCTTATGTATGTGATGTGTTAGTGATTTAAGAGAATAATATTACAAATGTCTAAACACATAAGTGGCTGAGGGACCTTATGGTGAAAGCTACATGTGAGTAAGTTTGAAATTAAGTGCTGAGGGATCTAAGAAGGCACTTGAATAACAGTAGAAAATGGACTACAATGCTCAGGGACTGTAAGTGAAGGCATGTAGTAATCCATCTCACACTAGCTCGTGCCGAGGGATCATAAGTGAAGGCACTTGAGCATGGATAGAGTTTGTTACCTGTGCCGAGGGATTTCATGTGAAGGCACATGGTACAGTAATTATAAATGAATACGTGCTGAGGGACAGGAAGTGAAAGCACTAAATAGATGAAAGCTTGTGAGACATGAGAGTTTGATAGTTATATATGCATAGTGTAAAAGTGAATCTTGATAGTCCATTGGGATGTGCTATGCGTTGGTTACTATCTTACAAACTGGATTTAAGTTGTCATGATTAGTTTTAGTAGATTTAGTCACTCACTGAGCCTTTTGCTCATCCAGTTTGTTGTTGTTTGTTGTTTCAGGTAGCGAGCGTGTCCGGGACGCCTAGCCTACTGAAGAATCTCGTATGGACCTATCTGGAAGCGAACCTCTGGGATAGTTGTAAATATTTAGATTGTTCATATGTCATGTACTAAACATCTTTCATGAGAGTGTAGTGAAAGGGGGAGCGTGTTGTACTTATTATGTGTATACAGACATGGTAATTAAAAGTTTACCCGTTCGTCTGTGATGAGATAATGGGATTGTTGTATGATTTGTTAATCTTTTATGGTGTTTACATTATAGAGTCTTACGTTGGAAATAGGATCATGCTCCTTCCTAGGTATAGAGTAAATCTGGGTTGGGGTGTGACACAGGAAACTTGACTTGGTCACATTCATGCTTCAAAAAGGACCTGAAGACTGGTGGCGATTGATAGAACACAGAAGTGCAGATGTGGGCTCTCTAACATGGGCAGATTTTAAGAAGTCGTTTCAGGAAAAGTATTACCCTAAATCCTTTTGTGATGAGAAAAGGAAGGAATTCTTAAATCTGGTACAAGGAAGTATGACTGTGGCGGAATATGAGAAGAAATTTACGGAGCTTGCCAAATTTGCTTTGGCATTGATAGTAGAAGAAGCTGATAAATGCAAGCGTTTCGAAGAGGGCCTGCGAAGTGAAATCCGAACCCCAGTGACAGCTAGTACAGAGTGGACAGACTTTGTAAAATTAGTAGAAGCGGCCATGAGGGTAGAAAAGAGTATAGCAGGAGTTGAAGGAGGCGGAATGAAGACTGGACAGACTTATAGTTCACCACGAGTACAGACCCAACAGGGTGAAGGACATCGTTTTACACCAGGAGTCTCTGGTAGGGGCAAGTTTAAAGCCCGTACTAGTGGTTCGTATTTTCCAGGGGATCACAGAGGGGAAACCCACAGAGAGAACGAGGGAGGTTTCTACAGACATCTATACCTACGGGACGGTCACAGTATAGTCAACCTAGTGAATCTGTGGCCAGTTCAGCACAGAAACCGTATTGTACTTCCTGGGGCAACTCCCATTGGAGACAGTGTTATGTAGGATCTGATGTTTGTTATAATTGTGGACAATCAGGACATTTTAGAAGAGACTGTCCTCAACCAAAGAAAGGAAGGGAAGCAGAGCAGAGAACAGTGGTGCAGTCAGCGAATCAGTCTAGACAAGAAATGAGTGTTGGAGAAGGAACCAGTGGAGGTCGACAGAGGGGTAACACAGGTAGACCCAGACAGCAGGGGCAGGTGTTTACTATGACACGGCAGGAGGTTGAGGCAACACCGGATATAGTTACGGGCATGCTTACTATTTGTTCTAATACTGCACATGTGTTAATAGATTCGGGGGCTACCCACTCATTTGTGTCTTGTAAATTTGCTGCATATATGAATAAAGAATTAGAACCTTTGTCTGAAGCTTTACTAGTATGTACTCCTACTGGGGAAACCATTGTTATAGAACATGCTTATTTCAAGTGTGAAATTGTGATCGATGGTGTGATGTGGTTGACTGATTTATTACCTCTAGTATTATTGGAGTTTGATGTAATTCTTGGCATGGACTTTTTATCAAAGTATCATGCAAAAGTTGATTGTTTTAAGAAGGAGGTGTGGTTGTCGAAGTTTGATGGGGTTGCTGTAGTATTTAAGGGAAGGAGACGAATTCTTCCTACTTGTGTAATCTCTGCAGTAAAAGCTAGAAAGTTATTGAGTAAAGGCTGCAAAGCATATTTAGCTTATGTGACGGAAGCAAAGACAGAGAAAATAAAACCAGAAGATGTATTGGTAGTGCAGGAGTTCCTTGATGTTTTTCCTGAGGAACTATCGGGTTTACCACCTGATAGGGAGGTGGAATTCACCATTGATCTAATTCCTGGAACAACTCCTATTTCACAGGCACCATACCGTATGGCACCGTCAGAACTGAAAGAGTTGAAGGTGCAGTTGCAGGAGTTAGTGGATAAGGGGTACATTAGACCTAGTGTGTCCCCGTGGGGTGCACCAGTACTATTTGTGAAGAAAAAGGATGGAACTATGAGATTGTGTATAGATTACCGTCAATTAAATAAGGTAACTATACGCAATAAATATCCTTTGCCCCGTATTGATGACTTATTTGATCAACTTAGAGGGGCGACAGTATTTTCAAAGATAGATCTGAGATCTGGATATCATCAGTTGAAGGTCAAGGAGACAGATGTGCCAAAAACGGCTTTTAGAACAAGGTACGGACATTATGAATTCCTCGTGATGCCATTTGGTTTGACAAATGCTCAAGCAGTATTCATGGATTTGATGAATAGGATTTTCCATCCTTATCTGGATCAGTTTGTGATTGTATTTATTGATGATATTTTAGTATATTCTAGAAGTAGGGAGGAACATGAGGAACATCTTAGAACTGTTTTGCAGATGTTAAGGGAAAAGAGATTGTATGCAAAATTCAGCAAATGCGAATTTTGGTTGAAACAGGTAATGTTTTTGGGACACATTGTATCCGAGGCAGGAGTAAGTGTGGATCCTCAAAAGACTGAGGCGATTATTAAATGGGAACAACCTAAGACAGTGTCTGAGGTACGTAGTTTTATGAGACTTGCAGGATACTATCGACGTTTTGTGCAGGGATTTTCTAAGATAGCTTTACCATTGACTCATTTAACTAAGAAAAGTACTAAATTTGAGTGGAATGACGAATGTGAACGAAGTTTTCGAGAGTTGAAGAATAGGTTGATATCTGCACCTATTCTAGCACTTCTAGAGTCAGGAAAGGAGTTTGAGGTGTATAGCTTATGCCTCTAGACAGTTAAGGCCACATGAAGTTAATTACCCTGTTCATAATTTGGAATTGGCTGCGATGGTGTTGGCATTGAAGATATGGCGGCATTATTTGTATGGAGAAAAATGCCATATCTATACAGACCACAAAAGCCTAAAATATATCTTTGATCAGAAAGAACTTAACATGAGGCAAAGGAGGTGGTTAGAGTTGATCAAAGATTATGATTGCACCATAAATTATCATCCAGGGAAGGCAAATGTGGTGGCCGACGCTTTGAGTAGGAAGTCTCAGAGTGAAGTAAGTTTATTAAATGCAATAAGGGTGTCCTTACTCAGGGAGTTGAGATTTGGTGTGGCTAATTTGGAAGTAACTGGAACAGGAGCATTGTTAGCACATTTCCAGTTGAAACCTAAATTAGTAGATGAAGTTATAAAGAGGCAAATGGCTGATCCTATAGTTAGTAAGTTAGTAGAAGAGGTAAAGACTCAGCAAATAACAGACTTTGAGCTCAGACCTAATGGTGTACTACTGAAACAGGGCAGAGTATACGTACCAAAAGATGAAGAGATTAAACAGGTGATACTGGAAGAGGCTCATAGTTCGACGTATGCTATGCATCCGGGCAGTACCAAGATGTATAGAACGCTGAGGAAATTTTATTGGTGGCCAGGTATGAAAAGAGAAATAGCAGAATTTGTAGCAAAATGTTTAATTTGTCAGCAGGTTAAGCCTGAACGACAAAGACCAGCAGGGTTATTGAACCCACTCCCTATTCCCGAGTGGAAATGGGAGCATGTTACTATGGACTTTCTGTTCGGATTACCGAGGACATCAACAGCTGCTAATGGAATCTGGGTGATCGTTGACAGGTTAACAAAAACGACACGACTTTTACCAGTTAAAACGACCTACACCTTAGACAGGTTAGCACAACTTTATGTGGACAAAATCGTGAGTCAATTTGGTGTACCTGTAACGGTAACATCAGATAGAGATCCTAGATTTACTTCCAAATTTTTGGGAAGTTTGCAAAACGCATTAGGAACCAAGCTACAATTCAGTACTGCGTTTCACCCTCAGACCGACGGGCAATCTGAGCGGACCATTCAGACTTTGGAAGATATGCTGAGAACCTGTGCGTTACAATTTCACGGTAACTGGGATGTACATCTACCTTTGATGGAATTTGCCTATAATAATAGTTATCAAGTGAGTATTGGAATGGCTCCATATGAGGCCCTTTATGGTAGACCGTGCAGAACCCCAGAAAGAAGAAGAAAGAATAGAAAAGGTAGCCGAGGAGCTTGAGAGAGAGCTGCAAATAGAAGAGGACGAGGAGCTGGCTGCTAGAATAAAAGCCCAAGAAGAGGGGGAAGGCAAGAAAAAAAAGAAGAAGAGAAGTAGGCATTACTCGCCTACAAGGAAGGAATGCATCGGGGAGGATGCGAGAGAGGAACAAGGTGTTAGCACCTTGAAGAAGAAGAAGAAGAAAGAAAAAGAGGTGTCAGTCACCAAACTCCCAAGCACGCATAAAGAGAAACGCAAAGGGAAGGAGAAGGTGACTAAGGAACCAACTGAAGTGGCCAAGAGCAAGAAAAGAACAGTGGATGAAATCCCTGCTAAGGCCAAAGGAAAAGCTAAGGTGGCTGATGCGTCGCCACAAAAGAAGGAAGGAAAAGGGAGACGCAGGGCATTCCCTGATTTGATGATAGAGGTGGGATTTTTCCCTGAAGAAGCCTCATTGCCACCATACATCACTGAAATTATCGACCACCACAGCTGGAGAAACTTCTGTTCCAGCACCTCTTGGGTCGAACCTGACGTACTCTGCAGTTTTTATAACGGAGCATAGATGAAGAGGAAGATGTGGTGGTGGTGGAAGAAACTGAAGTCCCGTTCAACGCAAGGGAAATAAATGCAATATATCAGTTGAGGGACAACTCGGATGCAGAAGGAAATAAAATCATAAAATCAACTCCACCGGAGTTAATGGAAGACGCAATCCGAGTATTGGTGAAGCCCAAGGCTAAGTGGGACATTTCACCCACATGTATCAAAACGCTATCCGCTAACAGCCTAAGACCAGAGGCGAACCTGTGGGTATACTTGGTGAAGAAGCGGCTGATCCCTACAATGCATGACAAAACAGTATCAAGGGATCGGGTGATGGCAGCTCATTGCATTATGCGTCGCATCACCCTTGATGTTGAATGCATAATCGCGGCGCAGATAAGAGGGGTGTTCAACAAGCCAAGAGGCCAACTCTTTTTCCCCACTCTTATCATGAATCTGTACGCCAATGCTTCCATCGGAGGGCCAACGGAAGTGTTAGATGTAAAGAAGATGATTGAAGTCAGTGGCGTAATCGCCCATAAGACTCTGCATCGGTTGATGAGAGGATCACAACATCTGCCAGAGCCGGCTAAGGCCACCAAAAGACCTCATCAACCCATTCCGCCTCCAAAGCCGCCAACGCAGAAGAAGGGGAAGGCATCCAAACCAAAACCCAAAGCCGTGGCAAGTCCTGATGCCACCATTAGACCTTCCCCAACCTCAAGCTCTTCACCCCCACTTCCAACAAATAAAAGAGAACCAACCCCACCTCCACCTCCTCCTGAGATGCATCGCCCTAAGCCACCTCCACCTCCACCTCCTCTTAAAACGCATCGCCCTAAACCTTCTAAACCTCAACCTTCTGCAAAACCCTCCTCCCCAATCTCCTCAATAAGAGTTGATGACTCACACTATGGGGATTTTGGCGCGACTTCTATGCGTCCATCATCCCCTGCGTTTGATGAAACTCCATCAACTCCTCGCCCTCAGCCAAACCCGCCTCAACCACCAACGCAACCACAGCAGCAAGAAGCCCAACTTGATCTTGAGTGGGAGACAGTGGAAACATATCTGCAACAATTGATTTTGCGGCTAGTGATGCATTCCTTGAATATGTTAGCACGCCGGCAGACAGAGCAGTTTCAATTCACACTGAATTACGTTCATCAACTGCTCTCGATTCGACCGGAAATCCCGCCCCCTAACATTTCGGAACACCTACAACAACCGCTTGTCTTCCCAGTATCGCAGCGCCCTGCGCCTGAGCAGCAATGCAAACCTGATGAAGACAAGTCTGATGGTTAAAATTTAGGGGTGTAGTCAAGAGTTGTAGCTTTTCTTGCATGTATCTTCATATTCATTGTATGCGTTGGTGATAATGAAATTAATAGAATTAACATTTCTTCATCGCATGGAATTTCTACCTTCCTCTTTGCGTTGTCCCTTGCTGTAAATTCATTTTAAGTACATTCCATTATTCCTATTTTATATCTTTGCATTGAAAAGTTAGTCACTGTGATGATCATCATGCTTACACTATTTGTACAGTCTTTAAGTTAGATTACTTTCAATGCGTCTGCATACTATTCCTTACAAACGCAAACCTACTTTGAATGTATGCAAGCAACCAATTCAAACCTCTTTTACAAAATTTTGCAACTTAATCTTTGTTTACAATTTAAACAGTGAGGACCTTCCCGCTCTCAAGTTTGGGGGTGGAAGAGGTTTGAATTGTCAAAGATAAAAATATGAGGAACTTATTTCAACCATGAAAAAAAAAAAATTCTGTTAAACGCAAAACTCCGCTGGCAAGACTAATATATTTATCTTGTTAAGAGTTTAGCTGAAAACGAAACTTGCTCGTAGTTGGCCGCCTCCATGCACCCCATAGTTGGTGTGTCAAAACGAAGGTGGGTAATCATAATCAGCGACGCATGGATAAATAACAAACTCCAATGTTTAGTGAGGAAACCAAACTTAGATAAGAGTTTAGTCGAGAAGGGCACTTGCTCGTAGTTGGCTGCCTCCATGCACCACATCGTTGGTAGGTCAGAACGAAGGTGGGTAACCCTACTCGACGCATACTTAATAACTAAATAATAAAACCAATGAAAGAAAAAGGAACTTTATATATTCATCTTTTCAGACTTAGTGTTAAAAGAAGAAACAAAAATTTTGTGAATAATGAGTTTAAGAATTTTGAAAAGAAAGCTTACCGCATACAAATTAGACCCGTCTTAAAGAAAAGAATATAGAGGTAGAGAACTAATATAACTAATGGGTAGCTGATTGAGTATAGCATTCTGAGAGACTAGTTAATGCGTTGAGAAAATGTTTAGGATAATTGATGTTTCTTAGATAGAAGTTATGCTTGAGGACAAGCATTTATCTAAGTTTGGGGGTGTGATAACTTGTAGAAATACAAGTTATGATAGCCTTTTTCTTAGATAAATAGAGATTAAATAGAGAAGCATGCGGTAAGTTATGTTAATTTTTATTAAGAAATCTTCCTTTACGTTATACTAATGTATTGTTATGAAGATAAATAATTTTACCACTTTTTGAGCCTAAAACGCATGTTTCGGCACAGGAATGCAAACGATGCGTTGATGACTTCTTAACGTAGGAACCAGACGATGCGTTAACAACTCAACGCATAACTACACGTTAGCAACCTACGCCACGTTGACATCGGCCAAACTATTCATGGACGCATAAATGACCATTAATGCAAGGCGTTGAGAATCAAATCAGAATCTTGAGAGATTAACGGATGATTGACGAACATGATTTGTGGCTAAAGTGGTGGATCTTAATTGACCCGAGAATCACGCAATCAGGCAAGATGGACGTATAGTATCAATCTCGTCGCCAATCAAGCAGATTTGCCATTAATTGCGGACGCATCATCTATAAAAGGGCAGCTCTGCGAGATGAGAAAGGGTTGTTGATTCTCGGAAGAACTCCATAAGTGACAATAGAGTTCTCTCAGACTTCAGCTAGAGACGAATAGCTCGAGAGAGAAGAGTCTTCCCTCCGCCAGACCACTTCACAGCAGAACCTCACGCTTCCATCCGGGAGACTCAAGACATTGAAGCCTTTCCTGCTTTCTTTCTTATTGTTTCTATCTTAATTTTAGATTTGTGTCAAGACATTGAACTTATCGAAAATTGTATCCCATTTCATCAATATAATTATCTTCCATGTCTACTCATTTCTTTAAACTTTCCGCTTTTTACTTTCAAACCATGAGTAACTAATCACTCAAGGGTCTAGGGTTGCGTTAGCATCTAACTAGGAACCATAGTGTAACTATTTCATCTTGTCAATTGCAATCTTAATCCGATGCTTATGTCCATCTGACAAATCGATATTAGTAATAATCAAACTGCTCGAGAGGGTAAGTGATTGTGGAACTCAATTGACAAGGGCCAAGTAGTGTTACCTATCTATGGGGATAACCTTGGTTCTTTAACACTCTCCTATGCGTTATAGACATCTAACGCATAGCGGCTGACAACTGGGAGAAGAGTCGCAAGTATGAATAGAATACTACTATGCGCTTCCGACGTTAGATGTTAATCAACCCGAACCCTTTCTTTATCCATTCATTCTCATCTTTAGTTGAATTTGCTGTGTCGCATGCTTTCCATCTTTCACAATTTTAGTCTAGTGTACAAACAATCGCTTTCCGTAGATTAAAAACAACTCTCTCAACTATTTCTTGGTTACCCCTGCAACACATGAACTCCAACTAAATACTGAATCAATATAATCCCTGTGTTCGACCTTGGACTCACTGAGAAAACCTACTCCTTTGCCTATGCTTGGGTAAAGGATAGGAAAACTTGACAAGATCACAAACGCATAGTAATAGGACGCATAACATGTCCAAAGCATGATATGTTGAACGCATAATCACATCATTTAGCACCTTGCGTTAGGACAATTTACACATACAATTACCCCGCAACAGTGACACATCAGGTATGGTGACTTCGGTTTCAGCTAAACCTAAATAGCGGTCGGGCTGTCTAACAACCCTCCCACTACGTCGAGGCTCTCTCAACTCTTGAGATGGACGTGACAGACTAGATGTGCTTGGTCTATCAACAACTCTTGTTGATTTGCTAGTTTGATCAGCAATTTTTTGTGATCTATCTGTAGCATCTTTTGAAATCTCTTCCAATACTTGTTTACTACGTGGTTTATGATCACGTATGTGGTCTTCCTCTAGGAATGTGGCATTTGTCGATACAATTACCTTTTCATCTTGAGGATCATAAAATAGACCACCTTTCGTTTCTTTAGGGTATCCTACAAATAGGCATAATTTTGAACGACGTTCCAACTTTTTAGGATTTTGCACCAACACATGTGTTGGGCAACCCTAGATCCGAAAGTGACGTAAACTAGCTTTATGCCCTGTCCATAACTCATAGAGTGTTTCTGAAACACTCTTAGAAGGAACATTATTCAAAATATAAACCGCGGTCTCCACTGCGAATCCCCAAAACGAGTTAGGCAATGATGCGTGACTCATCATCGAACGAACCATGTTCAACAAGGTTTTGTTTCTCCTTTCAGATACTCCGTTCTGCGGTGGCGTACTAGGTGCAGAGAGTTGAGACTTAATTCCATGTTCTATCGTATAGTCCTGGAATTTTAAGTCCATATATTCTCCACCTCAATCAGATCGAAGTGTTTTAATAGTTTTACCTAATTGGTTCTCAACCTCGGTCTTAAATTCCTTGAACTTTTCAAGGGTTTCAGATTTATGATGCATTAGGTAAATATAATCGTACCTTGAATAATCATCAATAAAGTTGATGAAATATTCATACTCTCTCGAGCCCTTACATTCATTGGTCCACAAAGGTCCGAATGCAAGAGTTCTAAGGGTTTTTTGGCTCGAAAACCTTTTTCAGAAAAAAATCTCTTTGTCATTCTTCCCTCGAGACAAGACCACATGGTGGTAGAGAGTTATTTTCTAACTTGTTTAGAAGTCCGCTCTTAACCAATCTCTCAATCTTATTGAGATTAATGTGGCCAAGTCTTAAGTGCCAAAGATAGGTACTTTGAGAAACACGTCATCGTTTTGTTTGAGTTTCGGCTGTTTTAAATATTTCATTATTGTAAATAGCCTTAACTCTAGTTGGTTTTAACTTATATAAATTATTATTTAAGTTTGCAGAACAAATTTGTACACCTCTTTTAGTAATGAACGCTTCATTAATTTCAAAAGAAACTTTGTACATATGTTCAATCAAACAAGAAATAAATATTAAATTCCTCTTGCAGGAGGGTACATACAGAACACTTTCTAAGTATATATATCTATTTCCAAAAAATAACTTTACATCTCCCACTACCAAAGCTGAGATGAGCTCTCCTGATCCAACCCAGAGAGTTATCTCACCATATTCTAGTTGTTTCCAAGAACTAGTTTCATGAAAAGAAGAACAAACATGATTAGTGGCCCCTGAATCCAGTATCCAAGTAGAATAATTATTCTCCACTATACATGTTTCTAGAACCATTAAATTGTATTTACTTTGATTCTCTTTTCTAGCCTTCTTATCGGCAAGGTACTTTGGGCAGTTCCTTTTTGTCACACCCCCTCCTGAATTATCCTCCTTAACCCGAGAGGAGATGTGAAGACAGCAACCTTGACTCCTCTGTAAGGTTCACTGTTCAACCATTTTCACTAAAGATGGCCCAGACGAGGTTCTTGCGTACGCAAAGCATTCCGAACTCGCTTGCTACCTGAAAAGTTAGAAAAACATAGGAAAACGTGAGCTAAAGCCCCGTGAGTGACTGGTTTTGTAAAACTATCTTTTATTCGAAAATAGGCATGTTACAGTAATACGCATTAAAACAAGATTTAACGCGACAATTCAACAGAAACAGATTTTCACAAAACTTTATCAATCTCGTAAATCTTTTCCAAATCAATAGAATCGTTTTCCAGAATGATTTAACAGAAAACTGTTTGATTTTTCAATCTTTTCCCTCAGTTGAGGTGGAGCAAGACTCAACGCTCTCAATGTCGAAAACAACCTTAGTTGGGGTGGAGTAAGACTCAACACACCTAACGTCGAAATCATCCCTGGCCTGATGCAGAGCAAAACTCGACGCACCAGCCAAATCAACCTCTATGTGCACATAGGAATATGGCGGGTTGCCCAAGTACCTTCTCACGTCCTTGAGTACTGGGTCCTGGGGAAACTCACATGCCTTCTCATGTTCTTGAGCACTGAGCCTCCTCTAAAACATTTTATCTGTCACACCCCATCCCAGATGCACTCTATACCTAGGATTGAGCGTGATACTGTACTCCCTATATAAATATTGGAATTAGACGCCAGATAAATCTCAATTTCAAAACACCATTGCTATTAAAACATTAGAAAAACATACAATCTCTCAACAAGTATTCTCTGCATATATATATAAGATACAAAACAACTCCCCATTACTTCTAAGAAACATGTACGTTACAAAACATAAGCACAAACTAAATATTTACAACTATCCCAGAGGTTTGCTTCCAGATAGGCCCAGACGAGATACTTCTGTAGGCTAGGCGTCCCGGACACACTCGCTACCTGAAACGACAAACAAATAAACAAACTGAGTGAGCAAAAAGCCCAGTGAGTGACTAAATTCATTCAACTATCAGTAACAAACATGAGCTAGCTTATCCATTTGTAACCATTACATATCGCATTTCAGAGAGTTACTAAAGTTCTCATTTCTAATTACACATATAAATGTCAAATCATCATGTTTCACAGATTTGCAACTATCAAGTGCCTTCACATTCTGTCCCTCAGCACCGTATTCGATTATGTCTACATTACCATGTGCCTTCACACGAAGTCCCTCAGCACTAGTAACCAATTCATTCTTCGCTCAAGTGCCTTCACTCATGGTCCCTCAGCACGAATTATTATGTGATGGACTACTACATGCTTTCACTCAAAGTCCCTCAGCATTGAAATCCATTCCACTTGACTATTCAAGTGCTTTCACACGGGGTCCCTCAGCACTGAATTTCCTGTGTACATTCACTTAGACTTTCACCATAAGGTCCCTCAGCCATATTTACATTTGGACAATAAAATTTGTTTCCTTTTAACTTGCTGGCATAACATACTTACCATAGATACTACAGAGTACTATAATTCTTACCAAGTAATTATACTAACAGTAACTACAAGATCTAATAAAAGGTCACTCACAACTTGTCTCGGTTCTAAGTGGATTATAAGCTTCCCCGAGCTCTTCTTGACCTGAAAATACATATTTCTCACATTCAGTATTCCATAATCTTCCTTTTTCCTTCATACTCATAAATAGCGTTACTTCTAAGACAACTAAAAACTACCAGCGACATTCATTACGTTTTACTGCACCAGCGATACTAGGTTGAACGTAACTAGCGAGACTACCTGAGGAGCGATACCCAGCGAGACTTCAGCGAGAATGGTGAGATGCAAAGCCCCTCTTGCGTTATAGCGATACTTATTTGACTGCCCTGTCTCTCGCTCTCTTAGCGATATTATCGCTGCAGCAGAACAGTTTCCTTCTTCCTTTCCTCTTCCTTCTTCAACCTGTTAAACATCACATTTCGGCCATTTTCAGAACTTTCTTCCTTCCACAAACTTATTAAGGTGTAAGTCCTTCATCATACCTCAAAATTTCATCAGGAATATCCTCTCCGTTTAAGACATATCCTTCAACAACTCCAAGTTGCTCCTAATCATCCGGCAAATTCAGCTCCAATCTCTTCTATCTGGAGTTTGTCACACATTTATACAATTTCAGCTCAAGCACCCTTCGTGAAACTTGCTAAAAATCGAGTTAACTTACTAACCTCAGAAGTTCTGGCCCTAATCATGGTTTTTCAGTTCGTTCTTCCTCCAAAACCAAACGTTACCCTGAAAGAGTAACACCAGCTGAGTCCTCTGCCCAGCTCAAGTTTCTTCCGCGGTTACGATGGAATTTCCCCTCCAAATCGATGTTTAGCTTCGAAATAAACCCAACTCGAGCTCTGAAATGTAATCAAAACGATTGAATTCTCAATCCTCTTATATATATACCACCGACTTAATCTCCATTTCAACAATATACTACAATCTATTCAACGCATACCTTCTATGTTTAGCTTCAGTAACACACAGCCTCTGATGGTTTACTTCTCAAAACTCTCCCACCAGATGGTTAACAAACGCATTACTCTCACTCGGCCAACCCTCTTTGTCCAACGCATACCCACTTTCGACGCATGGTAACGTTCACCGCATAGTGGTCTCATAGCAAGTTGGCTCCCAACACCTCGTGGCCTTCAACTTCCAACGCCCTACAGCCTTCAATGCATTTGTCAGAAGATCACCTTCGGTGCAGGGTGGCTCTCCACACCTTGTGACCTCAACGTGTCGTGGCCTCAACGCCTAACGGTCTTCCCTCACCTTTGCGTCCACGCTAGAACTGCTTCCATCAAGGCGCGTTGCCACCAACGCATAACTGGTACTTAGTCATTTTTCCGCCACCAATCACATTCCAGTCAACTACTCCTACCCATGTGTCCATCTCTGGTTTTCTTCTTACCTTGCGTTCTCACAAGATTAAGTACGGGGCTTACATTATCAATCAGTTTACATAGATAGTTCATCTAAAACCTTTCATAGAAAACAAAATACTTTTTGGTAAACAACATCTCGTAACATGCCTTTCAATATCATAAAGCAATTATATAAAACATGCCTTTTTAAACAATATGGTCAATCATCACGCGTTTCAAAATAATTCATCACAAAGCCATATCTTATAACAACATTTTTAATAAAAATCGAATTGAAGAAGAAAGGAGTCACTCACAAGTTACTTAAGAATTTCCTCTTTTCCCTCTAAAATCCTGCGTTCCCGAGCCCTTGAACACAAGGCTTGCGTTTCTAACCCGCAAGGTTGCTCAGATGAACGTAGCGGGCAAGATCTTCTGGACGCGTCGACCTTGTACAAGATTTCCTGGATGCGTCGGCTTTCTTGGATGCAAATCTCTTTTTACAAACCCAAGGGTTCCTTCTTCTACCTTCGTTTCCCTCTTCCTCTTAAGGATTCTTACTTCCGAAACATCAGTCACTACTCTTCCCTCTGGGTTCTATTTATAGAGGGCTTGCCATCCTACTTCTCTCTTTTGCCACTTGATTGCCACATGTCATGCTACATGTCTGACTAACCATGCATTAGTCCAAGTGTCACCTTGCATGAGACACTTACCATGCCTTTTTAACACCTCCTACTTTAAGGTGTCAAGTCTATATGAAGCCACCTGGCCTATATAAGCTTATCTTAAGTGTCCAACATTTTCCAATAGACAACCATTCATTCAGCACAACGCCCTCATGCGTTCTTGAGTTCCCTTTAAGGTTTGAGCTTCACTACTCACTTTTCTAACTCTCAGCCAACTATACTACTGTCTTCGACGCATAGATCTGTCTTCAACGCATAGGGACCTCAACGCATGACAACCTTACCAATGCATGGTAAGCCAAGTACGTTTCTTCCCCCGCCAACGCGGCGACTACTTCAGCTTACAACCATTCGTGATCACCCTTAACGCATAGCCGCACTATTATAAACCAGTGCTTACCCAATGCTACTATGCGTTTGTACCTCATCGCATCATACCATGCATCCAGCTCCTTCCTTATGTCCATAACTCCTTCTCAAACTCTTCCTCTATGCGTTGGTCCTGTTGCGTTTACCTTCATCCTGCGTCAATAACCATCTTCCTATCCTTGGACATTCCTTGATTATTCTCAAGGTTATTCTTTTAATCCTTTTCCTTGCACTTAAATTATCTCTTAAGATAGATTAACATGCGTTCACCACATACTCCAGTCTTTATGCTTACTTCACAACTTTAATAACCAATGATAGCCACCTTCAACTCATAAGCCCCTCGTCGCATAGCTAATAGTCGTCCTTAACACGTGAACTTCCAACGCATTGCTGATAACCTTCTCAACGCCTAGCTGATAACCTTCTCAACGCATATACTTTATCAACGCATAATAAGACTTCTTACCAACGCCTTATTTCGTACTCTGCTATTTCACTTTTCACCCTTGGCCATTTGTAAATATTTCCTTTTAACTTCCTATACATCGCTGTACTTCTAGGATGTATAACGTGAACCAAATTATAACCATCTTATTCAACCTTTGAGATTTCGAGGTTACCCTTCTACGCGTCCACTAGGTATACCCAACGCTTTGTTTCCAAATTTCTCCCATACTCAGCCATTTCCTTCAACAATTATTCTAGTATCCATCCTTCTATTGTTTTCTCCTATTAGGTTTGCTTTCAACTCTACAGCATATCCAACGCCTGAACTCAGTTTCCTTTTTGTTAGCTCATAAGACCATTTCTATGTAAGGTTGTTTCTTAATTATTAGCTATCAAGAATCTCAATTTTCTCAACGCGTCGCTTTGCCAACGCATAGAAATTTTTCCAATATAATAACCTTCAACGCTTAACGGCCTCTTCCGCACATGCTATACCATATTCGGGGACTTGTTGATCAACCCAATGAACCTTTATAGCACATAGTAAATTCCCAACGCCTAGCCTTCAGCGCATAGTTACAGCTTATCGCATGGCTTACCAATGCATAGTGGTGATCAATACTCAATAGTTGTTCCTTTTTCCACCGTACTATTGCTCTTCACAACGCCTAACGCATTACTTTCCTTAACTTCACTTTCCAACGCGTTGTAAACCATTCCAACGCAAGATACTTTTCCTACATGATGATTCTACATCACTTTACATTATCGACGCGTGGTACTTCACCCCATTCAACTTGCCATCATTAAAACCTAATCTTATAGCTTGGTAACTCCTCAATATTAAATACCCTGCGTTAAAACTTATCCATCTATGCGTCAACCTTATTTCCAACATACATCTAACTTTAACCAATTTCCAACTATACCTTTAGTCTTTCATTCTCACCCTTTTCCTAATATCATTCATTTCAACACACATAATTTCTCGGCCGTTATTCAATAAGTACACAAACTTAACTTTTTCATTTTAAAAGTTCCGTTAATCCTCATCTTTTATCCTTTTATCCTTACTAACCATTTTGGATACCTAGGTTTTTTTGGAGAGAGGGTATTACAATTCCAAGTTTGTATAAGAGCCGGTGCCCGAATCAATGTTAAAACCTTAGATAGGTCTAGCGGGGACACTTGACTCGTTAGGGGGGGAGATTGTAAGGTCTATGACGTTGACCCTTGCTATACATTGTCCCACATCGGTTAGGAAGGAGAACGAAGCCTTCCTTACAAAGGGGGTGGATACCTTTTTATGTACGAGGCCTTTTGGTAGGCGCAACCCTACCAAGAACAAAACCGTGAGGGGTAACCCATAGCGGACAGTATCGTATAGCAGGTGGTCAGAGCTGTTACATGTCAGCCGCTATGCATTATATGTCTATAACTCATAGGAGAGTGTTAAGAACCAAGGTTATCCCCATAGACAGGTAACACTTCTTGGCCCTTGTCAATTGAGTTCCACAGTCACTTACCCTCTCGAGCAGTTTGATTATTACTACTTATATCGATTTGTCAAATGGACATAAGCATCGGATTAAGATTGCAATTGACAAGATGAAATAGTTACACTATGGTTCTTAGTTAGATGCTAACGCAACCCTAGACCCTTGAGTGATTAGTTACTCATGGTTTCAAAGTAAAAAGCGGAAAGTATAGAGAAATGAGTAGACATGGAAGATAAATATATTGATGAAACGGAATACAACTTTAGATAAGCTCAATGTCTTGACACAAATCTAAAATCAAGAAAGAAAAACTAAGAAAGAAAGAAAGGAAGGCGTCAATGTCTTGAGTCGCCCGGATGGAAGCGTGAGGTTCTGCTGTAAAGTGGTCCGGCGGAGGGAAGACTTTTCTCTCTCGAGCTATTCGTCTCCGGTCGAAGTCTGAAAGAACTCTACTGTCACTTATGGAGTTCTTCCGAGAATCAACAACCTTTTCTCATCTCGCGGAGCTGCCCTTTTATAGATGATGCGTTCGCAATTAATGGCAAATCGTCTTGATTGGCAGCGAGATTGATGTCATGCGTCCATCTCGCCTGATTGGGTGATTCTCGGGTCAATTAAGACCCACCACTTTAGCAACAAATCATGTTCGTCAATCATCAGTCAATCTCTCAAGATTCTGATTTGATTCTCAGCGCCTTGCATTGATGGTCGTCTATGCGTCCATGAATAGTTTGGTCGATGTCAACGCGTCGTAGGTTGCTAACGCATAGTCATGCGTTGAATAGTTGTTAACGCATCGTCAGGTTGTTCGCATTCCATTTAGATCATGCGTCCACGAAGAACACGTCGTTTTGCATTCCTGCGTCAAAACATGCGTTTTAGGCTCAAAAAATGGTAAAATCATTATCTTCATAAAAATAGAAGAGTATAACGTAAAGGAAGATTTATTAGTCAAAATCAATATAAACTGCCGCATGCTCCTCTATTTAATCTCTATTTATCTAAGAAAAAGGCTATCATAACTTGTATTTCTACAAGTTATCAGAAACTCAACGAACGCATGAGGGCGTTGTGTTGAGTGAATGGTTGTCTATTGGAAAATGTTGGACGCATAAGAAAAGTTTATAAAGGCCAGGTGGCTTCGTGTAGATTTGACACCTTCTCAGTAAGAGGTGTTGAAGGCATGTTAAGTGTTTCATGCAAGGTGACACATGGACTAATGCATGGTTAATTAAGCATGCAGCGTGACATGTGGCAAATAAGTGGCAATAGGAGAGGAAAAGTTGGATGGCAAGCTCCCTATAAATAGAACTTTGAGGGAAAAGGAGCGACTAATGACTCTCAAAGAAGAATTCTGGAGAGAAAGAGAGGAAGAAGGCAGCAAGGACGTCCGTAGTAAGAGTATGCGGCCAAGAAATAAGATATTTGACAACTTAGCTATTTTATGTAAAGAAGTTGTCTTGCGTTAAAAGGGGTCGGCCTTGCGTTGAGGACAAACATAATGTCCAAGGTGAACGTAGTGTCCAAAGTTGGGTGATGCGTTCAAGTTGGACCTTACGTCCAAGTGAGGGTGACGCATCCGAAAGAGAAGTAAGAAGAGTTGGGATGCACTTTGCGGATGTAATCAACCTTGTGTCGAAGGGCAGGGTTTGCGTTTCTGAGATTAGAACGTTGCGTCCAAGAAGCTCGGGAAGAGGAAATAGAGGAAAGGAAGAAGAAGTATTCTTTGGCAAGTACAGGTGAGTAACACCTGCGTTTTAAAAAATATAAATGAGTTCTTTATGAATATGATTATATAGTTTCTAATGAAATAAAGCATGCGTTTTCATATATAAAGCATATGAATATGTTGTTTATAGAGATAAGAGCATGCGTTTATACATACATAAAAGAACATGAGCCAGCTGAGAGCATGCGTTTTACTTGAAAACTTTGAGAATGTTGGGTATTTGCTATGAGATATAAAATGCATGGTGATTGGTTGATACATGTTTTTCATGAAATTTCTGAAGAGCATGGTGTTATATGTTTTCATGAAAGATTTGGAAATACACTTGTATGACAAGCATGCTGTTTGATAAATAAAGTTTTGAATTGAGTATTAGAAATGGTTACTCATAGCATGGTATAGCTATTGAACGTTTGTGTTGTGTTGATGAGTTTAAAGAATATGATATGTATTATTTTAAGGTAACCCATGGCTGAGGGACCTCGTGTGAAGGCCTATGGGAGATATGTTATATGGTACTCAATGCTGAGGGACCATGAGAGAAGGCACTTGTGTCACACCCTATCCCAGATACACTCTATACCTAGGATTGAGCATGATCCTGTTTCCCCTACATAAAACTCTATAAGATGGATACCATAGAAATAGTGAAACAAAACAACATTTCCATTGACATATTAGAAGAACGTGCAACCTCTCAACAAACATATCTGTATATATACATACAAGGTGCAACACGTCCCCCCTTTCTACCCTAAAAAATATGCATATTACAAGATATATGTACAGTCTAAATATTTACAACTATCCCAGAGGTTCGCTTCTAGATAGGCCCAGACGAGTTTCTTTGTAGGCTAGGCGTCCCGGACACGCTTACACACATATAGGCTTTTACCATAAGGTCCCTCAGCTACTATTATGTATAGACATTTGTATTAATACTCTTTTAAATCACTAACACATCACATTCATAAGGCATACTACAATGAATCACGTTTCCTCATCAATAAGTGTACTAAATTTATCACAAGATATAACAAATAGTCACTCACGATTGGTCTCGGCTCTTAGTGGATTATAAGCCTCCTCGAGCTCTTCCTGGCCTGAAAACACATAATCCTCAAGTTTAGTTTCCATAATCTCCCTTTTTCTTTAACACACAATAATAACGTTACTCTTTAGAAAATTATAAGCTGCCAGCGTTACTCATCACACATCACTGTACTAGCGATACTGCGTTGAATGAAACCAGCGAGACTACCTTGAGGAGCGACACCCAGCGATACTCTAGCGAGAATCGTGAGACGCAAAGCCTATCTTGTGTTGCAGCGATATTTGCTTCGCTGCCCTGTCTCTCGCTCTCTCAGCGATACTTCCGCTGCAGCAGAACCGTTTCCTTCTTCCTTTCTTCTTCCTTCTTCAACCTGCTAAACATTTCGTTTCGGTCAATTTCAGTACTTTCTTCCTTCTACAAACTTGTTAAAGTACAGGTCCTTCATCTTACCTCCAAATTTCATGAAGAAAATCCTCTCCGTTTAGGATATATCCTTCAACAACTCCGAGTTACCCCTAATCGTCCGACAATTCCACTCCAATCTCTTCTTCCTGAGTTTGACACACAATTAAACAATTTCAGCTCAAGCATCCTTCATGAAACTTGCTAAAAATCGAGTTAACTTACTAACCTCAAAGTTTCAGCCCTAACCTCCGTCTCTTCACTTTGTTCTTCCTCCAAAACCGAACATCACTCTGAGGAAATAACAGCAGCCGAAACCTCTGCCAAACTCAAGTTTCTTCCACGATTACAATGAGATTTCCACTTCAAATCAGCATGAACATCTTCTTCTACCTCCCTCCGATGTTTCGCCTTAATATGGACCCAACTCGAGCTCTGAAATGCAATTAGAACAATTGAATTCTCAATCCACTTATATATATACCACCGACTTATCCTCCATTTCAACACTATACTATAATCCGTTCAACGCATACCTTCTATGCTCAGCTTCAGCAACGCACACAGCCTCTGATGATATTTCTTTTCAAACTCTCCCGCCAAATGGTTAGCAAACGCATTACTTTCTCTCGGCCAATACTCTTTGTCCAACGCATACCCACCTTCGATGCATGGTAGCGTTCACCGCATAGTAGCCTCATCGCAAATCAGCTCCCAACTCCTCGTGGCCTTTACTTCCAACGGCACACTGCCTTCAATGTGTTTGCCGCATAATAATCCTCGGTACAAAGTGATTCTCCACGCCTTATGCCCTCAACACGTCACCGCTTTAGCGCATAATAGTCTTCCCTCACCTTTGCGTTTACACCAAAACTGTTTCCATCACAACATATTGCCATCAACGCATAGCTGATACTTAGTCGTTTTCCCACTCCAAATGCGAGCCAGCCAACTACTCTTACCCAATCATCCATCTCTCGGCCCCCTTCTTACCTTGCGTTCTCACAAAATTAGGTACGGGGCTTACAACTTGAGTAGTTGAATGAGACGGATTCCAGTGTTGAGGGACCTTGTGTGAAGGCATATGGAAATCCGAAACATGATAGCCAAGTGCTGAGGGACCACGAGTGAAGGCACTTGAGCAGTGGTTGACAGTAAAACTCAGTGCTGAAGGACTATGTGTGAAGGCACCTGAGGGATTGAAAATGCCGAGGGACGAAGTGTGAAGGCATTTGAATATGTGATTAAGGAAATTCGACGTTGAGAAGCGTAGAGCATTGCTCCACCTCAACTAAGGAAAATGATTATGGAATGAGTGAAGTTTTGAGTATTTACCCTAAAACAGACATGCATATTTTATAATGGCATTTGAGCATTAATTAATATGATCTGAAGCGTTATATTTTATGCGAGTTTTACCAGTTTTATAGTTAAAATATATTATTTTCTAATAACTGTTACTCACTGAGTCGTTAGCTCATTCTTTTAAATGTTTTCCATTTTCAGGTAGCATGACAGTTCCCGTAGCTGATCGAAGTCGAGGTTTGTCAAAAGCATGCAGATGGTGAGGTTGACAGTGGGTTACGTGACAGGGTAGTTGGTAACTGCTGTCCTCACATTCCGTCTCAGGCTACGAGAGGGTAGTTCGGGATGGGGTGTGACATAATTGGTGTGCTTGGGATTGGTTGTGAAGTGATGTGAGGCTGCAGATTTCCTTGCGTCTTCATGTCTTGCGTTTCAGTGGGAAGAACCTTCCCACTCCTCAATGTCACAGCTTGACATTGTTCTTTACTGTTACCTCGTGGGGCTTCGATGTGACTGGGCAATGCTCCTTGGGGTCTGATTTTGAGCTCACTTGCAATCTATCCCATTTGGACTTCTAGATTGCGAGTCGCAGCGGCTTGGTTCTGGAACATTGCATCGTGGTTCTGGAGCATTGCATCGGTTTTACTCATATAGGCTCGTACGAGAGATTCCAGGGAAGACAATGAAGATGATGCGTTCGCTTGCTGGTTTCTTTGTGATTGATGCCCTTGAACACCTTGGTTGTAAACAGGATTATTGCTTCTTTGCGGCTGTTGCCCAGTTCCCTGCGTCTGTGGTTGGTTTCCTTCCCATCCAAAGTTAGGGTAGTTTCTCCAACCCGGATTATAGGTTTGAGAGTATGGATTGTTCTGAACATAGCAGACGTATTGTGGATTGTAGGGACACATATCGTACATGTCACACCCTACTTTCTAAGAAACCGATGCGTTAAAGAGTCTATGAAGAGAAGAGGTAAAAGACCATGTTGGACGCATGGTCAAAACTAGGTAACGCATGGTAAGGGTGGATGCATGAAAGTAAACCGAGAAGGGAAAGAACTGAAACGCATAAGCAAGAAAGGAATAAAGTTATGATGGGAATTGTTGAAAGAGATCTAAGCCTCGAAAAGATAGAATACTATAGCAAATTGAGTAACGTTATAGCAAGGGATGTTGCGAAGTAAACATAAAATTGGAGCATGTGGTGGACGCATGCTAATCTATCTTAAGATAAATAGTTTAAGTGTAAGGATAAGGTTAAAAGAGTAACCTTGGGAATAATCAAGGAATGTCCGAGGATAGAAACATGGTCATGGACGCAGGATGAAGGTAAATGCAATAGGACAATGCATAGAGGAAGAATTGGAGAAGGATTTATTCGTTATGAATATGAGAGTTAGACGCATGGTTTGATGCGATGAGGTATAAACGCATAGTATTGCACGTTTGTCATTGACGCCTAATGGCATATGTAAGCACTGGTTTATAATAGTGCGGTTATGCGTTAAAGGTGAAATCACAAATGGTGGTGTGAGCTGAAGCAGTAGCCACGTTGGCGGGGGAAAGGAACGTACTTGGCTTACCATGCGTTGGCAAGGTTGTCATGCGTTGAGGTCCCTATGCATTGAAGACAGAATTATCTCTATGCGTCAAAGACAGTAGTATAGTTTGCTGAGAGTTAGAAAAGGGAGTAGTGAAACTCAAACCTTAAAGGAAATTCAACTAACGCATGAGAGCGTTGTATTGAATAAAAAGTTGTTCATTGGAAATGTTGGACGCATAAGATCAGCTTATAAAGGCCAGGTGGCTTCGTATAGATTTGACACCTTATTAGTAGAAGGTGTTGAAGGCATGTCAAGTGTTTCATGCAAGGTGACACTTGGATTAATGCATGGTTAATTAAGCATGCAGCGTGACATGTGGCAAACATGTGGCAAAAGGAGAGAAGAAGTTGGATGGAAAGCTCCCTATAAATAGAACTTTTAGGGAAAAGGAGCGACTGATGACTCTCAAGGAAGAATTCTGGAGAGAAAAAGAGAAGAAGGCAGCAAGGACGTCCGTAGAAGGAGTATGCAGCCAACAAAGAAGGTGAACGCGGCGTCCAGAGTTCGGTGATGCGTTCAAGTTGGACCTTGCGACCAAGTGAGGGTGACGCATCCGAAAAAGAAGTAAGAAGAGTTGGGATGCACTTCGCGGAAGTATCAACTTTGCGTTGAAGGGCAGGGTTGCATTCAACCGAGCTGGCAGAGGGAAATGGAGCTTTGCGTTTCTGAGATTAGAACGTTGCGTCCTAGAAGCTCGGGAAGAGGAAATAGAGGAAAGGAAGAAGAAGTATTCTTTGGCAAGTACAGGTGAGTAACACCTGCGTTTTACAAAATATAAATGAGTTCTTATAAATATAATTTTATGGGTTTCTAATGAAACAATGCATGCGTTTTCATATATGAAGCATATGAACATGTTGTTTATAAAACTAAGAGCATGCGTTTATATATATATAAAAGAATACGAGTCAGCTGAGAAGCATGCGTTTTAATTGAAAACTTGAGAATGTTGGGTAACGCATGGTAACATTGAGCATGCTGAGTAACGCATGGTAACTTTGAGAATGCTGGATAACGCATGGTGTTATATGATTTCCAGAAAGATTTGAAAATAGACTTGTATGAAAAGCATGTTGGTTGATATTAAAGCTGGAAAATGAATTTAGCATGCTGATGATGTTTCCATGAAAGATTTGGAAACGGTTAATTTATGTGCTATTAATATAATGTTTCCAAAATATGTATGGTGTTTTATAAAGCTTTGAAAAGGGACCCCAATGCTCAAGGACTCGTAGAAGGCATTGTGGGCAGCCCGAGTTATAAAAGGTACCCCATGCTCAAGGACTAGATGAAGGCAAGTGGGTAATTGGAAAATAGAAATGGGACCCAATGCTCAAGGATAAAAGGAAGGCATATGGGCAGCCTGGGTAATAATATCTATGTGCATATAGAAGAATATATATATACGACGCTGATGTGTTGAGATTACTCCACATAGCTAAGGATGATCGACGTTGAGGAGCGTTGAGTACTGCTCGGCCTCAACTAGGGAAAGAGTATTTGAAATGAATGAGATTTATATTATTTATTCCAAATAGATATGTACACATGATATAACCAAAAATTGATCATGTTATAAACTGATTTTCAGTGTGATATTTTATACGAGTTCAATCAGTTTTACACTTAAAGTATAATGTTCTTCAGAAACTGTTACTCACTGAGCTGTTAGCTCATGCTTTCATATGTTTTCCATTTTCAGGTAGCATGACAGTTCCCGTTGCCGATCGAAGTCGAGGTTTGTCAAGAGCATGTGGATGGAGAGGTTGATAGTGGGTTACGTGACAAGGTAGTCGGTAACTGCTGTTGATAACTTGTAGAAATACAAGTTATGATAGCCTTTTTCTTAGATAAATAGAGATTAAATAGAGAAGCATGCAACAAGTTATGTTAATTTTTATTAAAAAATCTTCCTTTGCGTTATACTCTTGTATTTTTAGGAAGATAAATGATTTTACCACTTTTTGAGCCTAAAACGCATGTTTTGACGCAGGAATGCAGACGATGCGTTGATGACTTCTTAACGCAGGACGACGCATTAGCAATCTGTTCTTCGTGGACGCATGATCTGAACAGAACGCGAACAACTTGATGATGCAATAACAACTATTCAACGCATAACTATGCGTTAGCAACCTACGACGCGTTGACATCAGCTGTTCGTTGGATTTTTGTTCGTTTAATTTCTAATTAAATTGAATTGAGTTTCTTAGCTCGTTGCACAAAAACAGATTTGTCATTTCCGTACAAGCATGCGTTGAGAATTACTCTAGATGTGATCATGACTAAGCAAGTTTTCCTATAAAGAACCAAGTATAAGCATTTAGGGGGTGTTTGGGGTAAAGGATTGGGTTGGGTTGTATTGTATTGGGTTACAAAGCCCATGTTTGGGGAATGGGCTTTGGGGTTGGTTTGGATTACAAAACCAATCCCAAATACAATCCAACCCAATCCTTCCTAGTTTTCGCCGCTTCCCAATGCACACTCTGCCCGATGTCTGCTCTCCCTCTCTCTCTTCTGTCACCTTCTGTCACCTTCTGTCCGCATTCATTCTTCCCATGCGTTGGTCGAAGCAGCCATACGTTGGTCGAAACAGCCATGCGTTGGTCGAAGCAGCCATGCGTTGGTCGAAGCAGGCCATGCATTGGGCGAAGCAGGCCATGCGTTGGTCGAAGCAGGCCTTGCGTCGGTCGAAGGTAGGCCTTGCGTTTGTCGAATTAGGCCTTGCGTTTGTCGAAGTAGGCCTTGCGTTGGTCGAAGGCTTGTGGTGGTCGAGGGTCGGATGCCTTGCGTTTGTCGAAGGCTTGCGTTGTTAATATTATATTGTTATAATTTGGTTGTTGGCTTATTAGTCTTCGGTCACTTCCTGCACTGTTAGTCAAATTAATTGAGTGGTTGGGTTGTTTGTCACACCCTCTTTCTAAGATTACTTCGTAGAAGAGTTTGTTAAGGAAAGAAGTAAGATAAGAATAGTTGAGAAGTGAGTAGGGTTGGTTGCAAGCTTTGTGAAAAACCATGTTGGACGCATGGCAGAATCACTTAACTGTATGCAATTGAAGCAACGTGTGGTATTATGCGGTAGGAAAAAACGGCAAGACTATCGAACATTGAGAGTTGGTAAGTTGAGAAGGAACTATGAACGGGCAGTGGTTAGAAAAGTTGGCTGAGTAGTGTCGGAACAAAAGTGGCTAAGAGTTGATCATGCGTTAGTATGGCTACGCGTTGAGAATACGTTGGATGCTCTGAGGCGTTGAGTTATCATGCCATGAAGTGAGGGTGTCTTATGCGTTTGTAAAGGCTGTTATGCGTTGATGATGGGTATGCGTTGGTATATTAGAAGAGTGACCGAGAGAGAGACGTGCGTTAGTCGGTTATTTGTCGATGGGGCGTTGGGCATTTGTATCACACCCAGTCGAGACTATGCGTTGCTAAGCCCTGCGCCGAAGGTATTCATTGAATAACTAAGTACAGAGAGAAGAGATAAAGTGTAAGTCGGTGATATATGTATATAAAGGGGACTGAGTATTTAAACATTTGAAAAACACATTCTAGAGCTCGAGGTGATCTTATTCTGAGCTAACCAAAGAAAGGGAGGTAGAGAGAAGTGTTTATGCCGGTTCAGAGGAGAACCCTCATCACTTTCATGGAGGAAGCTTGAGCTGAGTTGGAGAGTTTGATTAATGCCACTTAAACCTCGTGCTGATCAAAGTTTGAAGAAAAACGAGCCGTGGAAGCTGAATCTAAGGTAGAAGTGATCGGAGTTAAGCTGCAAATGTTTGTAGCAACCCGGAGTTATTTGAGAATAGTTCTCAAATGAAGAAGAGTTGAGATTTGAGACCTTGAGGTAAGTTAGAAAGTTCACTTCTTTATGAGTTTGTAGAAGAAGGATGGATCTGATTTTGACTGGATTTAATGATTAGCAGATTGAGAGCAGAGTAGAGGAGGAAGAAGAAGAGCAGTAATCGTCGGGAGTCGCTAAGATAGGAGTATCGCTAAGAGTTGGAGAGTGATCAGCGAGACGAGTATCGCCGGTAACGCAGAGACCATTGCGTCTCACAACTCTCACTGACTCTCGCTTAGTATCGCTCTTTGAAGGTAATATCGCTAGTCCTGCGACGTTGAGTATCGCTAGTGCCGCATAGTTATGAATAATTAACCTCGAAGTCTCGCTCATATTGATATTAACAAGAAAGGAAAAGTAGTGATGAAAACCCATGTTTAAGATAACTAAGCAAACATAAAGAATACATAAAAGGAATATTAGAAATACCTAACACGAAAGAGGTATGTTTACAAGGCAAGAGGAGCTAGGGAAAGCTTATAACCCGCTCGGAGTCTGGAATCAGTCGTGAGTGACTTTATGGTTTGAGATGTGCTTAACTTGAATATTATTTCATTTCTATGTGCTTAATACTATTTTTGAAGCATGAATTGAAGTGTACGTATGTGTATGATGCTAGCACGTATTTTATATGTGAGATAAGTTTGACAAAGTATTAGTTAATATCCTAAATTTTATTAAGCTAGTTGCTAGATAAATGTTCTTAGAATTCTGGATATTATGAATCTAGTTAAATGATGATAAATGTAATGTGCATGTTTGTGTACTAGAAGTGTTTGAATGAGACCCGGTGTCGAAGGATGGGTGAAGGCATATGGGTAGCCTTAGAATTTATGAATGCTGAGGTATGATGTTTGTTGTTATATTATGATGAATGTGATGTGAAAGTTAGTGTTCTAGAAAGATTCTCAGGGACCCAATGCTGAAAGTTAGTTGAAGGCATATGGGCAGCCCTAGTATGTAACCTATGTGAAACACTCACCTAAGGATTTAATGACGGTGAGTGAGTAATTCTTTGGGACCCAATGCTGAGGAACATGAGAAGGCATATGGGCAGCCCTAATACTTAACTTATGTGAATCTCTCGCCTAAGGATTTAAAGACGGTGAGTGACTAATTCCATGGGACCCTGGTACCGAAGGACATGGGAAGGTACACGGGCAGCCCGAGATTAGATAGATTCATGAGCCGAATAGAAAGGGTTGACGCTGATGTGTTGAGATTTCTCCACACAGCTAAGGCTTATTAACGTTGGGTGCGTTGAGTTCGCTCCGCCTCAACAAAAGTTTAATCAAAAGAAAAGCATATATGTACGGATAATGTTTTACAGGTTACAGTCATCTATAAGGTTATGAATTGTGATATAAGGCATGATTAGGTGGTTCATATCTAAATTGTTGTTATCATGTTATTGATTGTATATTTCAGTAGTCACTCACTGAGCAAGCGTGTTCGGGGTGCTTAGCCTACCATCAAGATCCGTCTGTGCCAGAATAGAATTTTGTAATTTGGAAATCTGTAAACCCTAACTTTTAATAGAAGTCACACTTAGCCTGGGTAGCATATGTAAATTCACCAGATATGTTTGTAAACTCTAAACATAGTCTTTAAAACCTACTTATGATGTGATTTTATTAAGTAATTTTGTTATAATGTTGTAAGGCCGAGCGTTTCACTGTCTAGTTGTGGATTTCTAGTTTTACTAATGCATTTACAACAGTCTTTAATAGAGTACAGACTAGGTAACACTCACTCCTAGGTATTGATATAGAAATATATTTAATATCTTGGGTGGGGGTGTTACATTGTTTAACTTTTCACATGCTTATATATATGAACTCTCTGCTATTCCTATATCAACTCTTTGCTATTCCTATATCACACACCATTTTGGAGAAAAAATTTACTCTCCAAGTTCTTCTGTTCTTCTTTTCCCGTGAGTCCCCTTCAATCTTTTGCTATTTTTTATTTCTTTCTCCTTATGTTATGAATTATTTTTCCCCAAATTTTCTTCTGTTTCATGTGATGGTGGACTTCTTGTTTGATATGTGCCCTATCCATTTGCCTCTTTAACCCGATTGACAGTCGAGTTCTAACGAGTACGTATGTATGCTCAGTTTTTTAATTGATTTTTTTTTCCTAGTCATGATGTTTACTTAGCTAACATGGACTATTTCCTACGTTTTCCATATCTATTTCTATAAAACGATTTCTCAAGTTGTTGTGTTAAGTATGTGGATTAAATATGAGAGAAAACTTAAAATAATAATAATAATAAAATTATTAAAAAAAAAAAAAACAGTGAATGATGTTTTATATATATATAAAAAAAAAAAAACCAATGTTTTGTAATATAAAAGAAAATGGACTATTTCCTACATTTTCCATATCTATTTCTATAAAACAAACAGCCATGTTGTTGTGTTAAGTATGTGGATTCAATATGAGAGAAATCTTAAAATAATAATAATAATAAGATTATTAAAAAAAAAAAAACAGTGCATGATGTTTTTGTAAAAAAAAAAAAAAAAAGGAAAAAAGAAAAGAAAAACCCAATGTTTTGTATTAAAAAAAAATGGACTATTTCCTACACAATCGTCTCTTGACGAGTTTGTTTATTTGTTTACGCGTTTATTTGTTTATGTGTTGAGTTGTTTACTTATTCATTTGTTCATTTGTAATCAATATCTTTCTGAATAAGAAATTGGGTGGGGTGTAAGAAAGGATTGATTGCATAGGAAGATCGAATAGATAGGACCTGGAATAAATAGGAATACTTAAGTATGGCCGCTATCTTGTCCATTGTTAGGTCAGTTAATCAATGGATGACATGGACATTCAACCTGACGAGCTCATTGCAATACTGACGGTTGTATGTGCGGCTACTGTAGCAATGGTGAATACTATCACCACTTTGCTACAATTGGATAACGATCGGGAGCGACCGTCTCCACTAATTAAACATCAGATTCGATAGTTGAATTTCTTTCGACTGATCTATGAAGATGATCAGACTTGTCGTGAGAACACTCGCATGGATAGGCGAACATTCACGATTCTGTGTCAATTACTTAGGACGACGGGTATGCTAAGGCCCACGAAATATGTAGATGTGGAGGAAATGGTGGCTATCTTCCTGCACATAGTCGCACACGATATCAAAAATCGAGTGATGCGACGCCAATTTTCAAGGTCTGGCGAGACGGTTTCTAGGCACTTCAATATTGTGCTCAATGCAATATTGGGACTGTACGACGTTCTATTGCGGAAACCAGAGCCAGTAACTGAGAATTATACAGATGATAGATGGCGCTGGTCCTAGGTATAGTCATTATTTTGTTTTAATGGTATTGTTTGGGGTTTTAGAAATTACCTTAAACTTATCATTTAAACAACGTTTCGTCACAGAATTGCTTAGGTGCACTTGACGGAACCCACATAAAGGTAAATGTCAGTGTAGCTGATCGACCACGCTATAGGACTAGGAAGGGCGAGATTGCAACGAACGTTCTTGCTGTATGCAATCAAACGTGTGAGTTCATATTTGTTTTCACTGGATGGGAAGGATCAGCTGCTGACTCGAGGGTTCTGCGAGATGCAGTTTCCAGGCCAACTTGATTGAAAGTCCCAAGGGGTTAGTTTGTAGATATCGGTATACCCTTGGGTACGAAAAAATAAATATTCGACAAGTGATAACTTGGCCCAATTTCGCAGGATACTACTATCTATGCGACGCCGGTTATCCAAACGCTGAGGGATTTTTGGCTCCTTATCGGGGACAAAGATACCATTTGACTGAGTGGCGTGGAGGGAACCCGCCAACAAGCCCTAAAGAGCTTTTCAATATGAGACATTCATCTGCCCGGAATGTTATTGAGAGAGCGTTCGGGATGTTGAAAGGTCGATGGGCAATCCTCCGAGGAAAATCATACTACTCGGTTGATGTGCAGTGCAAGACCATACATGCATGTTATCTCCTGCACAATTTAATAATTCGAGAAATGGGACCAAATTCCTTACTCGACGAAGGAGAGGGAAGTCAGGAGGGACCAATACCAACAAACAATGAGAATATCGAATTTGTGGAGACATCTGATGCATTCACTGCATGGAGGGATAATATGGCAAATCAGATGTGGGCTGAATGGAATGCAAACTAAAGACGCCCTTGGGAAATTCTATGCATTCCTTTTTTTTTTTTTTTTTTTTGTAGAAGATTGGAATTGAATTTTTTTTTTTTTGTATAAAGTATTTTGTTGGTGCCCGACGTGTACGCTTTACAATTTTTTGTATAACATATGTGAATATTTCAATGTTATAGTGTGTATGGATTGATTCCCCACATTCTTTTCGCAATGTTGTATCCTACATGTGTTGACAAACTCAATTTCAGATGGAAGCATCCAGGTCACGAGCAAGAGCCGCTAAACATGTATGGACGGATGAGGAGGATAGAATCCTCGTGGAGTGTTTGGTCCAGTGTGTGCAGTCTGGACACTGGCGAGCTGATAACGGGACTTTCCGACCTGGATTCCTATCAAACATACTACGGATGATGCAGCAGAAGGTACAGGGTGTTCCATACAGGTCAGCCCACATCTGGAGTAAAGGGTCAGGACATTGAAGAGACAGTATAGCGCGATCGCTGAAATGTTGGGCCAAGGCTATAGTGAGTTTGGGTGGAATGCGGAGCGCAAATGTATTGACTGTGAGGCGGAGATATTTGACGCATGGGTCAAGGTAATTTAATTACATGTTTTATTTATTTCTTCTTCGTTTAAATTTGTATAGGCCATAACATAACACAAGCCACCTTGAACAGAGTCATCCGAGTGCAAAAGGACTGCGCCATAAGTCATTTCCATACTATGATGACTTGGCCATCGTATTCGGCAAAGACAGAGCCACAGGGAGTCATGCAACCACCACTGCAGAGGTCGGATCTGAACCTGTTATGGAAGAGGAGAACAAGAACATCCTGAACAACCAGTCCCCAGACTTCTATATTCCTGATCCACCTTTTGCTAACTCGCCCCCGTCAGAGGACTATTCGACTACCCCCAGCGGTAGAGGGTCTGAGAGTAGCTTGCCATCAAGGAGTAGGAGGTCCAGAAGTTCATCGATTGGAGAGTACAGCGAGGTGGTTCGTGAGGGATTCCAACTTCTGACGAAGTCTATTGACGGCATTGCACAGTGGCCTGTCATGAACGAGGACCTGGCAAGGCATCGTTGTCGAGAACTATACGCTGAGCTGCAATCCATTCCTGGTCTGTCAGTACAGGATGGATTGACTGTTGCACGGTCATTGCTTGCAGATCCAATGCTGTTAAGCCACTTTGTGGACTTCCCACCACAGTGGAAGTACGACTATTGCATGCAAGTCCTCGGGCGACCACGGGATCCAGCACCATGACTCTGTTTTTTCTCCCTTCAATTTTTAATTTCAAGTTATTTGTGATTAAGGAACCTTATCTTTAATTTGAATTATGTGTACTTTTTTCCAACTTTAATTTTATATCGTTGTCCTTTTATTATATACTAACATTATTTTACTTTTAATTCTAATATACTGTGATAGTTGAAACAGATGTAAAAAAAAAAAAAAAAAAAAGTCGAAATAATACTTTAAGAAAAAGTAGTCAACATTATAATATAGCATGATAATTTGAAATAATATTTAAAAAGAAAAAAATCAAAATCAGTCTTATAGAATGGTAGTTTAATTTTGTATAGTATGAACAAATAAAATTCAAAATACACCTCGCCGGCAACGTTTCCCCAAGACCTTCTTCATCATCTACACCAGTCCTCGAGGTAACTCTTAACCCTCGATCTCCATTTTTTCTCTCGACCAACATTTCAGCATTCCAGACCTGTGAGGCCTTTTGCTTCTCTGGTCAGACCAAGATTTCCAAATCCTAACCCACCGTTTATCCCTAACTTCTCTGCATCTAGAATCCGGGCCACTGCCCAAAGACCACCCATATACCCATTCTTCCGGCCATTCGCCAGAACCCCAACCCGTCCACCAGTAGTCGACGACTCCGACGACTGTGTGGAAGTTTTAAATATCCGCCCCTTGACCCAAATTAACCCAATACCTACCCCAAACCCAAAATCGGGTCAAATCTTGCATCTCACGGCCCAGAATGAAAAACATGAGGGAGTTTTCCGCCACGAACTTCAATGTCGGAAGCCAACGGTTAAGCACGGAAAACTTCGAGGCAGAGCAACCGCTTCCTGGAACGGTTCGCGATGAAGCTAGCACACTGCACGGAAGCAGTGAAGTACGCCAAAGGGAAGAAAGAGACGTATTTGGCGACATTTTGGAGCGAATAGCTCAAGAGGAAAGGGAAGCAAAGGGTAGGGAGGATGACGGGGAGGTCAACCAACCCTTGCCTCTATCACGTCCACCAAGCACGAGAGAGACGGAAGAAATGGGAAGAGAAGAAGTAGAAGAAGTGGTTGTCACAGTAGGGGAAGTGAACTCCGCAAAATCCCCACACGAGTGGATAGCCGAAATTCTGAGCGGACTGCGTGACCCAATGGACGCAATCGTCTCAGACGCCAGAAGAGAATCACCCTCGCCGATAAAAGAGGTCCAGAGTCAGTTGAAGGAGACTCGGGAGGGTGAACAGAGTGGGGGAGATAAGGAAGGAGAGGCAGCCTACAGCAAGGAGGACGTAGGCGAGCCACGTGAAACGCAAGGGTCTGTGTCACACCCCATCCCAGCTACACTCTATACCTAGGATTGAGCGTGATACTGTTTCCCTTACTCATAAGTTTATAAAAAGGATACCATATATATCTCTATTCAAAGCAACAGTTCTATTGACATATTAGAAAAAGATGCAGCCTCTCAACAAGTATTTCTGCATATATTCATATAAGGTACAACACATCCCCCTTTCACTTCTAAGAAACATGCACATTACAAGATATATGTACAAATTAAATATTTACAACTATCCTAGAGATTCGCTTCCAGATAGGCCCAGACGAGATTCTTCTGTAGGCTAGGCGTCCCGGACACGCTCGCTACCTGAAACAATAAACAACAACAAACTAAATGAGCAGAAAGCTAAGTGAGTGACTAAAGCTATTCAACTGTCCCTAACAAATATGAGCCAGTTTGTCTATCAGTAACCATTACGTATCACATCCCAGAGGATTACTGAGATTCTCTTTCCAAATTACACATATAATTATCAAGTCCTCATGTCTCACAGACTTGCAACTATTTAGTGCCTTCACATTCTGTCCCTCAGCACTTCTTCGATTATATTTACATTACCATGTGCCTTCACATGAAATCCCTCAGCACTGGTAACCAATTCTATCTTCGCTCAAGTGCCTTCACTCATGGTCCCTCAGCACGAGCTAGTGTGTGATGGATTACTACATGCTTTCACTCATAGTCCCTGAGCATTGTAATCCATTCCTTATAGTTATTCAAGTGCCTTCACAAAGTCCCTCAGCACTTAACTTCACGCTTACCTACATATAAGCTTTCACCATAAGGTCCCTCAGCTACTATTATATTAGACATTAGCATTAGTACCCTTTTAACTTACTAACACATCACATTCATAATGAATACTACAAAGGATCACATTTCCTCATCAAATAGTCAGTCACGATTGGTCTCGGCTCTAAGTGGATTATAAGCCTCCCCGAGCACTTCCTGTCCTGAAAACACATATTCCTCATGTTTAGTTTTCATAATCTCTCTTTTCCTTTAACACTCAATAATAGCGTTATTCTTTAGACAATTAAAAACTGCCAGCGTTATTCATCACACACTACTGTACTAGCGACACTGAGTTGGATGTAACCAGCGAGACTACCTGAGGAGCGACACCCAGCGATACTCTAGCGAGAATCGTGAGACGCAAAGCCTCTCTTGCGTTACAACGATACTTGCTTCGCTGCCCTGTCTCTCGCGCTCTCAGCGATACTACCGCTGCAGCAGAACCGTTTTCTTCTTCCTTTCTTCTTCCTTCTTCAACCTGCTAAACATTACGTTTTGGTCAATTTCAGAACTTTCTTCCTTCTACAAACTTGTTAGGGTATAAGTCCTTCATCTTACCTCTAAATTTCATGAAGAACATCCTCTCCGTTTAGGATATATCCTTCAACAACTCCGAGTTACCCCTAATCGTCCGATAATTCAGCTCTAATCTCTTCTTCTTGAGTTTGACACACATTTATACAATTTCAGCTCAAGCATCCTTCATGAAACTTGCTAAAAATTGAGTTAACTTACTAACCTCAAAAGTTTCAGCCCTAACCACCGTTTCTTCAATTTGTTCTTCCTCGAAAAAAGAGCGTCACTCTGAGGGAGTACACCAGCTGAGTCCTCTGCCCAACTCAAGTTTCTTCCACGGTTACGATGAGATTTCCACTCCAAATCAGCATGAACATCTTCTTCTACCTCCTTCCGATGTTTCGCTTTAGTATGGACCCAGCTCGAGCTCTGAAATGCAATCGGAACAATTGAATTCTCAATCCACTTATATATATATACCACCGACTTATTCTCCATTTCAACACTATACTATAATCTGTTCAACGCATACCTTCTATGTTCAACTTCAGCAATGCACACAGCCTCTGATGATGTTTCTTTTCAAAACTCTCCTGCCAAATGGTTAGCAAACGCATTACTCTCTCTCGGCCAACCTTCTTTGTCCAACGCATACCCACCTTCAACGCATGGTAGCGTTCACCGCATAATAGCCTCATCGCAAATCAGCTCCCAACTCCTCGTGGCCATTAACTTCCAACGGCCCGCTGCCTTCAATGCGTTTGCCGCAAGATAATCTTCGGTACAAGGTGATTCTCCACGCCTTATGTTCTCAACGCGTCGTGGCTTCAACGCATAACAGTCTTTTATCACCTTTGCGTTTACTCCAAAACTGTTTCCATTAAAACATGTTGCCACCAACGCATAGTTGATACTTAGTCATTTTTCCGCCCTAATCACAGTCCAGCCAACTACTCTTACCCAATCATCCATCTCTCGGCCCCCTTCTTACCTTGCGTTCTCACAAAATTAGGTACGGGGCTTACAGTCTGTCCTTGCGTCTATCAGTCCTGAGGAGATGACCCTGGACTCCAATGAAGGACCGATAAGAAAAGTTGTGATGGCCGCAGAAGCCCAGAGAAAAAGAGAGGAGAAGAGGAAGTGGTACCCCTGTTGAGGAAGAAACGAAGAGTATCACCAGAAACTGCCGAGGATGAAGAGCCCAAAAGCACAGAGCAAGGAGACAGACCTGAGTCCCCAATTGCAGCCACATCCTTTGATAGGCTGGCAGAGAAAGAGAAGAAGAAGAGGACCAAGTTGAGAAAAGAGCTCAGGGCCCTAAGAAAAGAAGTTGAGAAAATTGCCAAGGACGCATTGTCCTGCAAGAAGGCGCGCAAGGAAGTGCGGCCTCAAGAAGTAGGGGAGACGCAAGGCCTTCCTGATCCTCAATTAGAAGAAGCCGCATTGGCATTTGGAGAGGAAATGATGGAAGAAGAAAGAATAGAAAAAGCAGCCGAGGAGCTTGAAAGAGAGCTACAAATTGAAGAAGATGAAGAGCTGGCTGCTAGAATAAAAGCCCAAGAAGAAGGGGAGGGCAAGAAGAAAAAGAAGAGAAAAGTAGGAAGGAACGCATCGGGGAGGATGCGAGGGAAGAACAAGGTGTGAGCACCTTGAGAAGAAGAAGAAGAAAGAAAAGGAGGTATCAGTCACCAAACTCCCAAGCACGCATAATGAGAAACGCAAAGGGAAGGAAAAGGTGACTGAAGCACCAGTTAAAGTGGCCGAGAGCAAGAAAAGAACTATGAATGAGATTCTAGCTAAGGCCAAAGGAAAAGAGAAGGTGGTTGATGCGTCGCCAGAAAAGAAGGAAGGAAAAGGGAGACGCTGAGCGTTCCCTGACTTGATGATTGAGGTGGGATTTTTCCCTGAAGAAGCCCCACTGCCGCCATACATCACCGAAATTATTGACCACCACGGCTGGAGAAACTTCTGTTCCAGCACCTCTTGGATCCAACCTGACATAGTCCAAAATTTCTATAATGGACGCATAGACGAAGAGGAAGACGTGGTGGTGGTGGATGAAACTGAAGTCCCATTCAACGCAAGGGAAATCAATGCAATATATGAGTTGAGGGACAACCCGGATGCGGAAGGAAACAAGATTATAGAATCAACTCCAACGGAGTTAATGGAGAACGCAATCCGGGTATTGGCGAAGCCAGGGGCTAAGTTTGGGATGTTTCACCCACAGGTACAAAAACGCTATCCGCTAGCAGCCTGTAAGCACTGATTTACGTTACCAAGCGTTGTGATGCGGCCATGTGTTTGTGGCTATGCGTTTCAAAGGGAGAAGTGGTCGTGAGCGAGAGAAAGAATTTTTGGAAAGTAAAATTTTGGCTAAGTGTTGGCCAAGTCCATGCGTTGTGGTTGATTCACGGAGGTTAGCGAGCCGAAGTAGCTACCCGCGTTGAAGGATAAGTAATTCTGGCGGGGGAGGAAATGTGCTTGAACCATGCGTTTAAGTCACTCTGCATTGAGGACAGTTATGCGCTGAAGTCGATGCGTCGAAGACAGACATGTGTTGGAGTCACCCTGTGTTGAAGACAGAATGGTCTTGACGCGACGAAAGTAGTATTGAATGACGGAAAGGTATGCGTCAAAAATTAGGAGGCGTTGAGGACGACACCATGCGTTGGGTGTGGTCAGTTGCTGGAGGCGTTGGAGGAGAAGTTAACATGAATACCTCGCGCTGAGATAAGAACCCTGCGCTAGTCTGCGGGTGAAGGGTAAGTCGGCAACATAAGTCCTAGTGTTTGTAAAGGCTAAGTCGGTAGTATATATAGTTGGATTAATTAAATATTTAATCATTTTTAAGACATTACGAGAACTTAAGTCGGTTCTATACTTCAGATAAACTTCAGAAGAAGATTGAGGAAGGTGTTCTTGCGGATTTTGGACGAAATTTGACTCATGTTGATGTTGAAAACGAAGCTGGAACAGAGGAATGACTAAAGTCACATAGTTTGAGTAGTGACTGATAATCAGAGTAGAACGTGTGGAGGAAGCCGAGTTTAGAGCTGAAACTTGGAGGTTAGTAAGTTAACATAATTTCTAACAACTTTTGTGAAGGATGGTAATGCTGAAATTGAAGATTTACTATGTGAATCCTTAGGAAAAGCAGAGTTTACAAGATTATTACGCAATCCAGAACAGCAGAAGGTGATTCCGAAATACCGTGAGAGCGAGGAGAAGTTAAGCCTTAAAACTTTGTGGTAAGCTATAGAACTTAATTTCCTATAAGTTTGTAGAAGAGAAGAAGTCCTGAATCCATATGGAATTGTGACTTTTAATAGATTGAAGTAAGAACAAGAAGAAAGGAAGGAATAACGGTGCAGACTGCCGCTAAAAATCAAGTATCGGCACACTGTTTGGGTACTGATAGCGAAACGGGTGTCGCTGAGACGCAAAGGAGTCTTCCGTCTCATAGATCTCGCTAGATAACGCTGAGTATCGCTACTAAGGTAAGGTAACGCTAGTGTCGCTCCATCAAGTATCGCTAGTAACAGCTCTTGTTGGTTGGTATCGCTAGGATTCTCGTTTATAATGTTAGTTTAGAAAAGGAAGAAGATTTAATGTTAAATAACGCAAGGTAAATGTCTCTTGCAGGCCAAGAAGAAATGGGGAAAGTGTGTAACCCACGTAAAGCCTAGAAAGAGTTGTCAGTGACTATTTTATTCTTCAATTCTATTTTATTAAAAATGTTCTTATGGAATATGATTTTTGCGATGAACTGTTTAAAATGCATAATGTTTGGTTGCATTATGTACGAGGCATGTTATACGTTTTCTAAAGTTGATAGAAAGCATTCTATTTTATGAAATGTTATTGAATAAAGTTTTGTATGTTTTCTATGAAAGGATTTTCATATGAACTATTATGTGAATGAAATTCTAAAACGTTTTAGAGGAGGCTTAGTGCTCAAGGACACGAGAAGGTACTTGGGCAACCCGTCATATTCCTATGTGCACATAGAGGTTGATTTGGCTGGTGCGTCGAGTTGCTTCGCATTGAGCCAGGGACGATTTCGACGTTGGGAGTGTTGAGCCTTGCTCCACCCCAACTAAGGTGATTTTCGACGTTGACTGCGTAGAAGCGTTGCTCCGCCTCAACTAAGGGAAAAGTTTTAAAAAACTAACTGATATTGATAAACTCCTTGGAAAACACTCCTATATGATTTAAGATTTGATTTATGAGATTAATGGATTTTATGGGAAAGCATGTTTAATTTGAACAAAATGTTAAACTCTTACTTATTCGTTATACGTAACATGCCTGTTTTCAATGAATGCTCGTTTTACAAAGATTTGTCACTCACTGGGCTGTTGGCTTATGTTTTCCAATGTTTTCCTTTTTCTCTCCCCAGGTAGCAAGGACGTTCCCGGTGCTTAGTCTACTTCAGCTCACCCTGCCTAAGTCTCGAGTTCTCAAAATACAGTCAAGTCTAAGAGTTGTACGTTGCATATGTTTTTATGTAAATAGCATGTAGATCATGTAGATTTGAGTGAGGATTGTTGGTGGAGTTTTGTACATTGTATGATGGATTTGGAAGTGAAATTATGCTATGTAATAAAAGTATACTCTATACAGGGAATCATATAAAGTTATAAGCATGTGTAGTATGACCGAGTTCTATGTATGTATATGAGTAAATGTATGCACAGGAAGGAATGTAAGATGGGACAATATGCGTCACAAGAGGGGTGATGTTTATTGTCTTCACATTCCCTTTTAGGTTAGGTGGGTAATCTGGAAGGGGGTGTGACACAGCCTAAGACCAGAGGCAAACCTGTGGGTGTACTTGGTGAAGAAGCGGCTGATCCCTACAACGCATGACAAGATAGTGTCAAGGGATCGGGTGATGGCAGCATATTGAATTATGCGTCGCATCACCCTTGATGTTGGACGCATAATTGCGGCGCAGGTAAGAGGGGTGTTCAACAAACCAAGGGGCCAACTCTTTTTCCCCACTCTTATCATGAACTTATACGCCAATGCTTCCATCGGAGGGCCAACGGAAGTGTTAGACGCAGAGAAGATGATCGAAGTTAGTGGCGTAATCGCCCACAAAACTCTGCGTCGATTGATGAGAGGATCACAATATCTGCCAGAGCCTGCCAAGGCCACAAAAAGACCTCATCAACCCATTCCGCCTCCAAAGCCGCAACCGCAGAAGAAGGGGAAGCCGTCCAAGTTGAAGGCAGTGGCAAGTCCTGATGCCACCATTAGACCTTCCCCAACCCCAAGCCCTTCACCACCACTTCCAACAACCAGAAGGGAACCAACTCCACCTCCACCTCCTCCTGAGGCTCAGCGCCCTAAGCCACCTCCACCTCCTCCTAAAACGCATCGCCTCAAACATCCAAAACCTCGACCTTCCACAAAATCCTCCTCCTCAATAAGAGTTGATATCTCACACTTTGGGGATCTTGGCGTGACTTTTATGCGTCCATCATCCCCTGGGTTTGACGAAACTCCATCCACTCCCCCACCTCAGCCAAACTCGCCTACCCCACCAACGCAACCACAACCGCAAAAAGGCCAACTTGACCTCGAGTGGGAGACAGTGCAAACATATCTGCAGCAATCAATCTTGCGTCCAGTGATGCACTCATTGAATATGTTAGCACGCCGGCAGATGGAGCAGTTCCAATTCACATTGAATTACGTTCATCAACTGCTCTCGATCCGACCGGAAATCCCGCCCCCTAACATTCCAGAACGCCTCCAACAGCCCCTTGTCTTCCCAGTACCGCAGCGCCCTGCACCTGAGCAGCAACGCAGACATGATGAAGACAGGACTGATGGTTAAAAAAAAAAATTTTTAGGGGTCTAGTCAAAAGTTGTAATTTTTTTTCTTGCAATTTTGTATCTTCATATTCAATTGTATGCGTTGGTGATAATAAAATTAATAGAATGAACATTTCTTCATCGCATGGATCTCGAACTTCATCTTTGCGTTGTCCCTTGTTGTAAATTTATTCTAAGTACATTTAATTAGTCTTAACTTTTATCTTTGCATTGACAAGTTGGTCACTGTGATGATAATCATGCTTACACTTTTTGTACACTCTTTAAGTTAGATTACTTTCAATGCGTCTGCATACTATTCCTTAGAAACGCAAACCTACTTTGAATGTATGCAAGCAGCCAATAAAAACCTCTTTTACAAAATTTTGCAACTTAATCCTTGTTTACAATTTAAGCAATGAGGACCTTGCTACTCTCAAGTTTGGGGGTGGAAGAGGTTTAAACTGTCAAGGATAAAAATATGAGGAACTTATTTCAATCATGTTAAAAATATAAATAAATAAAATAAAAAATAAAATAAAATAAAATAAAAATTCTATTTTATTCTTTGAAACGCAAAACTCCGCTGGCAAGATTAATATATTTATCTTGTTAAGAGTTTGGCTGAAAACGACACCTGCTCGTAGTTGGCCACCTCCATGCACCCCATAGTTGGTGTGTCAAAACGAAAGTGGGTAATCGTAATCAACGACGCATAGATAAATAACAAACTCCAATGTCTAGTGAGGAAACCGAGCTTAGATAAGAGTTTAGTCGAGAAGAGCACTTGCTCGTAGTTGGCTGCCTCCATGCACCTCATCGTTGGTATGTCAGAACGAAGGTGGGTAACCCTACTCGACGCATGCTTAATAACCATATAATAAAACCAATGAAAGAAAAAGGAACTTTATATCTTCATCTTTTCAGACTCAGTGTTAAAAGAAGAAATAAAAATTTTGTGAATAATGAGTTAAAGAGTTTTGGAAAGAAAGCTTGCCGCATACAAATTAGACCCGTTCTAAAGAAAAGAATATAGAGGTAGAGAAATAATATAACTAATGGGTAGCTGATTGAGTATAGCATTCTGAGAGACTAGTCAATGCGTTGAGAAAATGTTTAGGAAAATTGAAGTTTCTTAGATGGAAGTTATGCTTGAGAACAAGCATTTATCTAAGTTTGGGGGTGTGATAACTTGTAGAAATACAAGTTATTATAGCCTTTTTCATAGATAAATAGAGAAGCATGCGGTAGTTTATGCTAAATTCTATTGATAAATCTTCCTTTGCATTATACTCTTGTATTTTTATGAAGATAATGATTTTACCACTTTTTGAGCCTAAAACGCATGTTTTGATGCAGGAATGCAGACGATGCGTTGATGACTTCTTAACGCAGGACGACACGTTAGCAATCTGTTCTTCATGGACGCATGATCTGAACGGAACGCAAACAACCTGACGATGCGTTAACAACAACTCAATGCATAACTACGCGTTAGCAACCTACGACGTGTTGACATAGGCCAAACTATGTATGGACGCGTAGACAACCGTTAAGGCAAGGCGCTGAGAATCAGATCGAAATCTTGAGAGATTGACGGATGATTGACAAACATGATTTGCGGCTAAAGTGGTGGATCTTAATTGGCCCGAGAATCATGCAATCAGGCGAGATGGACACAGTGTCAATCTCGCCACCAATCAAGCAGATTTGCCATTAACTGCGATTTCATCATCTATAAAAGGGCAGCTCTGCGAGATAAGAAAGGTTGTTGATTCTTGGAAGAACTCCATAAGTGACAGCAGAGTTCTCTCAGACTTCAGCCGGAGACAAATAGCTCGAGAGAGAAGAGTCTTCCCTCCGCCACACCACTTCACAGCAGATCATCACGCTTCCATCCAGGCGACTCAAGATATTGACACCTTCCCTGCTTTCTTTCTCATTTTCTATCTTAATTTTAGATTTGTATCAAGGAATTGAACTTATCGAAAATTGTATCTCATTTCATCAATAGAATTATCTTCCATGTCTACTCACTTCTATAAACTTTCCGCTTTTTACTTTCAAACAATGAGTAACTAATCACTCAAGGGTCTAGGGTTGCGTTAGCATCTAACTAGGAACAACAATGTAACTATTTTATCTTGTCAATTGCGAGTTTAATCCAATGCTTATGTCCATCTGACAAATCGATATAAGTAGTAATAATCAGACTGCTCGAGAGGGTAAGTGATTGTGGAACTCAATTGACAAGGACCAAGTAGTGTTACCTGTCTATGGGGATAACCTTGGTTCTTAACACTCTTCTATGCGTTATAGACATATAAAGTATAGCGGCTGACAACCAGGAGAAGAGTCGCAAGTATAAATAGAATACTACTGTGCGTTTCCGAGGTTAGATGTTAATCAACCCGAACCCTTTCTTTATCCATTCACACAAATCTTTAGCTGAACTTGCTGTGTCGCATGCTTTCCATATTCCACAATTTTTAGTCTAGTGTACAAACAATCGCTTTCTTTAGATTAAAAACAACTCTTTCAAATATTTATTGGTTACCACTGCAATGCATGAAATCCAACTGAAATCTAAATCAATATAATCCCTGTGTTCGACCTCGGACTCACGGAGAACACCTATTATTTTGCTTATACTTTGGTAAAAGAATAGGAAAACTTGACAAGACCACCAACCCATAGTAGTAGAACGCATAGCATGTTCAAAGCATGACATGTTGAACGCATAAACACATTATTTAGCACCTTGCGTTAGGTTGATTTACACATACAAAATAATCGAAACACATATGAATTACATAATTAACAACTTCAATTCCAATCCTTATTTGGTTTATATTTTCCATAATTAACAACTTCAATTCCAATCCTCAAATAAAATTGATTCAACTCTAGAATAGCTAAGTAACTTAAACCTTCACAATTGGATCTCCAGTGGAATGATATTCGAACTTCACGGTCTTATATTATAACTTGACCCGTACACTTGCGGTTAACACTAAAAGTGCGCATCAACCAAAAATATTCATAAGATGTTTGTTTGCATCTAATCTAAAGAAAGCGATGACATGTACACTAAACTAAAATGTGGAAGATGGAAAGACATGTGAAACAACAAAGTCAGCTAAGTGAGGTAAATGAATGGATAAAAACATGGTTCGGGTTGGTTAACATCTAAAGTTCGAAACGCATGGTGGTTGTCACACCTCATCCCGAACTACCCTCCCATAGCCCGAGACGGAGTGTGAGGACAGTAGTTACCGACTACACTGTCACGTAACCCACTGTCAACCTCACCATCCACATGCTCTTGACAAACCTTGACTTCGATCGGCAACAGGAACTGTCATGCTACTTGAAAATGGAAAACATTTAAAAGAATGAGCTAACAGCTCAGTGAGTAACAGTTATTAGAAAACAATATATTTTAATTGTAAAACTGGTAAAACTCGCATAAAATATAACGCTTCAGATCATATTAGTTTATGTTCAAATGCCATTATAAAATATGCCTATCTGTTTTAGGGTAAATACTCAAAACTTCACTCACACCATAATCATTTTCCCTAGTTGAGGCAGACCAATGCTCTACGCTTCTCAACGTCCAATTTCCTTAATCACATATTCAAATGCCTTCACACTTCGTCCCTCGGCATTTTCAATCCCTCAGATGCCTTCACATATAGTCCCTCAGCACTGAGTTTTACTGTCAACCACTACTCAAGTGCGTTCACTCGTGGTCCCTCAGCACTTGGCTATCATGTTTTGGATTTCCATATGCCTTCACACAAGGTCCCTCAGCACTGGAATCCGTCTCATTCAACGACTCAAGTGCCTTCTCTCGTGGTCCCTCGGCACTGAGTACCATATAACATATCTCCCATAGGCCTTCACACGAGGTCCCTCAGCCATGGGTTACCTTAAAATAATACATATCATATTCTTTAAACTCATCAACACAACACAAACGTTCAATAGTTATACCATGCTATGAGTAACCATTTCTCATACTCAATTCAAAACTTTAATTATCAAACAGCATGCTTGTCATACAAGTGTATTTCCAAATCTTTCATGAAAACATGTATCAACCAATCACCATGCGTTTTATATCTCATAGCAAATATCCAGCATTCTCAAAGTTTTCAAGTAAAACGCATGCTCTCAGCTGGCCATGTTCTTTTGTGTATGTATAAACGCATGCCCTTATCTCTATTAACAACATATTCATATGCTTTATATATGAAAACGCATGCTTTATTTCATTAGAAACCATATAATCATATTCATAAAGAACTCATTTATATTTTGTAAAACGCAGGTGTTACTCACCTGTACTTGCCAAAGAATAATTCCTCTTCCTTTCCTCTATTTCCTCTTCCCGAGCTTCTTGGACGCAGCGTTCTAATCTCAGAAACGCAAAGCTCCGTGTCTCTCTGTTAGCACGGTTGAATGCAACCCTGCCCTTCAACGCAAGGTTGATAACTACCGCAACCCTGCCTTTCAACGCAAGGTTGATTACTTCAGCAAAGTGCATCCCACCTCTTCTTACTTCTCTTTTGGATGCGTCACCCTCACTTGGATGCAAGGTCCAACTTGAACGTATCACCCAACTTTGGACGCCGCATTCACCTTGGACATTATTTTTGTCCTCAAAGCAAGGTCGACCCCTTTTAACGCAAGACAACTTCTTTACATAGAATAGCTAAGTTGTCAAATACCTTTTTTCTTGGCCGCATACTCCTACTACAGATGTCCTTGCTGCCTTCTTCTCTTTTCTCTCCAGATTTCTTCTTTGAGAGTCATCAGTCGCTCCTTTTCCCTCAAAGTTCTATTTATAGGGAGCTTGCCATCCATCTTTTCCTCTCCTTTTGCCACTTGTTTGCCACACGTCACGCTGCATGCTTAATTAACCATGTATTAGCCAAGTGTCACCTTGCATGAAACACTTAACATGCCTTCAACACCTCCTACTGATATGGTGTCAAATCTACACGAAGCCACCTGGCCTTTATAAGCTTATCTTATGCGTCCAACATTTCCAATAGACAACCATTCACTCAACACAACGCCCTCATTCGTTCGTTGAGTTTCCTTTAAAGTTTGAGCTTCACTACTCACTTTTCTAACTCTCAGCCAACTATACTACTCTTTGACGCATAGAGATAACTCTGTCTCTGTCGCACCCCCTCCCGGATTATTCTCCATAACCCGAAAGAAGATGTGAAGTCAGCAACCTTGACTCCTCTGTAAGGTTCACTGACCAACCATTTCTTTACCAAAGACGGCCCAGACGAGGTTCTTGCATAGAAGCATCCCGAACTCGCTTGCTATCTGAAAAATTTGAGAACATAGGAAAATGTGAGCTAAAGCCCTGTGAGTAACTGGTTTTGTAAAACTATCTTTTACTCAAAAACTAGCATGTTACATTCATACATATAAAACAAGATAAGTACATCAATACAACAGGAACGTATTTTCAACATCTCTTTTGAACTATATCAAAACGTTCCAAATCAATAGAGTCGTTTAAAAACATTTATACGAAAAACTCGTTTGGTTTCTCAATCATTTCCCTTAGTTGAGGCGGAGCAAGACTCAACGCTCTCAACGTCGACAACATCCTTAGTTGGGGTGGAGTAAGGCTCAATGATAAGCACTTGAAAAGTGCTTTATATTCTCTTAGATTAAGGGAGTTTTATATTAGATTTCACTTGTTTGCTAGTGATTTTAAAGTTAAAACGAGGAAAATTAGAAGAAACAACTAAAAGATCAAAACCGAGCAAGAATACGGCGAAAAAGAGATGAAAAACTCAAAAGAAAAAATTTTGGGGTAGTGATGCGGGGCTGAGACGGCGCTGCCGCGGCACTGAAGCATAAACGCATCAGTCTGGACGCATAGTAGCATCTCGGCGCCGAGATGGCGCTGCCTCGACGCATCCTTGGTGAACGCATAACAGCGTCGCGGCGCTAAAATCCGAGAGCAACTTATTTTTGGTCGCAACCCTAGCGCCACGGCACCAGCGTTACTTAAACGAAAATTCTGTATTTTAGGTTAAATTTTTTGCGGCCAAACTCTATAAATTTGGGGGGTTTTCAGCAGCCAAGGGGAGAAAAAAATCAAGAAATGCAAGAAAGTTACAGACCTAAAAAGAGATACAAAAAAAGAGAATTAAGCGAGAGTACAAAGAGTGAGTTAGTTGCAAGGAAGAGGAAAAGAGTTCGAGATAGTCTTGGTGCCCTCCGAAGTCCGATGTGAGAGCCAAGGAGTTCGTGACGGTGCTACCTCAATCAAGAACCTCTTTTCAGTAGAGTTTCCCTTTTCTCTACACTCTTTCTTTGATTATTTTTGCTCAAACATGTTGCTTCATGCTATGAGTGACTAAACTCTTTAGTTTTAGGGTTTTGATGAATTGTTTATGAATTCATGTTAATTTTGTAGACTCATGGTTTTGTTTAAATAATTATGCTTTTCATTGTTATTGTGTTTAATTCTTGAGGATTGGCCATCTTCACATGTTAGGTTAGATGTATGATTGAGAGATTATATGTTTAATTTGATCTATAACAATGAATCGTTGTTAATCTATCACGAGAGTAGTTAGGTTGACAATGAAAGTTGCTAAAGACTAGTTTTAATGCCATGTAATTTTGTATTGGTTTTAAGAGATTAACAATCAATCGAGTTGCATGAGAAAGAGTTGTCTTTGAGAGAAAACAACTTGGAATTAAGTTTCTAGACTTAGGCATAAGAATTACAATAAAATCCATGAAATCTATAATTTTGCATGATGAAATAAACAAGGATTCATTACCCTAGAACTCTCTTTGACTCTTGCGTTTCTCCCTTTGATACTTTCTTTGCTTGATTTTTATTTCTCCCTAACTCATAAAATTGAATTCCAATCCTCAAATAAAATTGATTCAATTCTAGAATAGCTAAGTAACTTAAACCTTCCCAATTGGATCTCTAGTGGAACGATACTCGGACTTAACCGTTTTATATTATAACGTGACCCGTACACTTGCGGTTAACACTAAAAGTGCGCATCAAGCTTTTGGCGCCGTTGCCGGGGATCGAAAGAACGGTTTTTGTTATTTAATATTCATTAGAATTGATAGATCTTAATTTGAGGTGTATATTATTTGATTGTTTATTTATTTTTGGTTGGTTTATGCCTCACGATAATACTAACCTCCTCCCTTTTGATCCCGAGATTTAAAGGACGTGTAGATCTTAATTTGAGGTGTATATTATTTGATCCTTTATTTATTTTTTATTTTTATTTTATTGTATATTATTGTTTTTCATTTTTTTATTTTATTTTTTATTTTATCATGGAGGAGCATGATAAAAATGAAGTGGTGAGTCCGGTAAAATCTAAGCATGATAATTCTTTAATAAGTCTTGACCACAGTAGAAACGATGATGTTCAACTTGATAATGATTTATTGACTAACTCACTAAATGATAATGAATATGTTTGTGAGTGTCAATGTGTGCGAATACTAAAAGTTGTAGGTGATCCAAAGCATGAAAGGAAGACACCACCTTGCGATCCACCATGATTCGTGAGCCCCGTCTAGCTAGAAGACGTTAAACCAAGCGCTTATTGGGAGGCAACCCAATTTTATTGCTTTCTTTACTTTTTTTTTTATTATTTTATAAATCTTGGAGTCACTCATATGCTTTATCTCTCAGGAACGTGGTTTATCACACAAAGTACTCCTTACACCAAGCCTGTTTGGTGGCTTCCCGCTTGCTCCCAGGCTTGCTCCTTCCTTGTTAGATGCTCTTATGCATTGGGGACAATGCATGATTCTAAGTTTGAGGTGGGGGGTGTTCTTCGTACTTTTTTGTGTTTTCTTATCCTGCTATGCATGTTAGTGAAGGTTTTAATGATCATATGCATGTCAATTTTTTGAAACAATTTTTGAAAAATTTTTTGAAAATTTTGGAGCTTTCAAAGTTAATGGGAATGTTGTTTATGGTTGTGTGCCTTGATGTTGATTGCCCATGATGAGATTCGAATTTGCATGATAGATGACTTATTCTGGAAATAGAATAGCACTATCTTGAGTTAAATTCATTTAAGTCCCTCTTAAAATCTCTCATATTCTTTAGCACGTAGCCACTTCTATTTAGAATCTTTAACTGAAAAAAGGATTAAGTTGGGTGTATTTAGTTGTCACTTCGAAAGGCCCCACCAGTGAGAGAGTGGAAATGCATGATAGCTTGTAATCTTAGACTAAGGAAAAAGAAAAGAGTATACATGCCTTGAGAAAAGAAAGAGTGTACACAAAATATATGAGCTTTATTTGTCTATCTTTTTAAATGTTAAACTTGTAATGAGTATACATGGATAGGGGTCAAAAGAGCTGCCTATGCTGTGATCAGTAAGGACGCCTGGGAATTGACTAGGTACGAGTCCCTACAGTGAATGTGTGAAAGCTAGTGTCTTTAGGTAAAAGAATGCAAGTTTGGGCCCATGAAAAAAATATATGATTGAAAGGTACCTTAGTGGACATATTACTCACTTGAATGCATGAAAGCTTGAAGATTGGTGCATGAGATAGAGTAGGGGGAAAACTAAAGAAACTCTCTTAAGTACTAATTTGAGCTCTAGTATTTTAAATTGAAGGAGGCTTGCACACACACACATGGGAGAAAGCAAGATTTGGCCTTGAATAATTATAACAATATAGATATGCTTGCATGTTTCTACTTAAGCTCTGATTGATATTCTCTGAGACATGAGTCACTTGCACACTTCTTCATCTAAACTCCCTGTTATTTGATTTTATTCTTTGCTCGGGACTAGCAAATCTCTAAGTTTGGGGTGTTGATAAGCACTTGAAAAGTGCTTTATATTCTCTCAGATTAAGGGAGTTTTATATTAGATTTCACTTGTTTGCTAGTGATTTTAAGGTTAAAACGAGGAAAATTAGAAGAAACAACTAAAAGATCAAAACCGAGCAAGAATACGGTGAAAAAGAGCTGAAAAACTCAAAAGAACAAATTTTGGGGTAGCGATGCGGTGCTGAGACGGCGCTGCCGCGGCGCTGAAGCATAAACGCATAAGTCTTGACGCATAGTAGCATCGCAGCGCCGAGATGGCGCTGCCTCGACGCATCCTTTGTGAACGCATGACAGGGTCGCGGCGCTAAGACGGCACTGTCGTGGCGCTAAAACCTGAGAGCAACTTATTTTTGGTCGCAACCCTAGCGCTGCGGCGCCAGCGTTACTTAAACGAAAATTTTGTATTTTAGGTTAAATTTTTGGCGGCCAAACTCTATAAATTTGGGGGGTTTTCAGCAGCCAAGGGGAGAAAAAAATCAAGAAAAGCAAGAATGTTACAGACCTAAAAAGAGATACAAAAAAAGAGAATTAAGCGAGAGTTCAAAGAGTGAGTTAGTTGCAAGGAAGAGGATGAGAGTTCGAGATAGTCTTGATGCCCTTCGAAGTCAGACGTGAGAGCCAAGGAGTTCGTGACGATGCTACCTCAATCAAGAACCTCTTTTCAGTAGAGTTTCTTTTTTCTCTACACTCTTCCTTTGATTATTTTTGCTCAAACATGTTGCTTCAAGCTATGAGTGACTAAACACTTTAGTTTTAGGGTTTTGATGAATTGTTTATGAATTCATGTTAATTTTGTAGACTCATGGTTTTGTTTAAATAATTATGCTTTTCATTTTTATTGTATTTAATTCTTGAGGATTGGTCATCTTCATTTGTTAGGTTAGATGTATGATTGAGAGATTATATGTTTAATTTGATCTATAAAAATGAATCGTTGTTAATCTATCACGAGAGTAGTTAGGTTGACAATAAAAGTTGCTAAAGACTAGTTTTAATGCCATGTAATTTTGTATTGGTTTTAAGAGATTAACAATCAATCGAGTTGTCTTTGAGAGAAAAAAACTTGGAATTAAGTTTCTAGACTTAGGCATAAGAATTAGAATAAAATCCATAAAATCTATAATTTTGCATGATGAAGTAAACAAGGATTCATTACCCTATAACTCTCTTTGACTCTTGCGTTTCTCCCTTTGATACTTTCTTTGCTTGATTTTTATTTCTCCTTAACTTATAAAATTGAATTCCAATCCTCAAATAAAATTGATTCAATTCTAAAATAGTTAAGTAACTTAAACCTTCCCAATTGGATCTCTAGTGGAACGATACTTGGACTTAACTGTTTTATATTATAACTTTACCCGTACACTTGCGGTTAACACTAAAAGTGCGCATCGCTCAACACACCCAACGTCGAAATCATCCCTGGCTCAAAGCAGAGCAAGCTCGATGCACTAGCCAGATTAACCTCTATGTGCACATAGGAATATGACGGGTTGCCCATGTACCTTCTCATGTCCTTGAGTACTGGGTCCTGGGGAAACTCACGAGCCTTCTCAAGTAGATAAGCACTGAGCCTCCTCTTAAACATTTTTTTTTTGATCAGTTGAGTAGATCATTCATATGAAATCTTTGATAAGAAACAGGATATTCTTGGTAAAACTACATCTTGCAACATGCCTTTCAATGTAGTAAAACAATCAGTTTAAAAGAAGAAGAGAGTCACTCACATTACTTAAGAGATTTCCTTTTAAATCTCTACTTGCCGAGCTCTTTAAACGTAAGGCTTAAACTCTTTAGTCTGCCTTCACCCTTTGGTAATCTAGTTGGACGCAAATCCTACAAAGTGCAGACTAACTCTCACTATTCTTTTGAATGCGTCGACCCTCCTTGGACGCAAGGTCTACCTTGAACCAATCGTGGCATTCACCCTTTATGTTGAATTCGGATTAAACGCAAGGCTCACCTTCTCGACGCAAGCCAATTTCTTAACACCAGATGACTTAAGTGTCAAAGTTGTCTTCCTCTTTGGCCGCAAACTTTCTCCTTCAAACGCAAGGTTTTCTTCCTTCAGCTCTTTTTCTTTCCTTTTCTCAAGGATTATTATCACTGAATCATCAGTCATTACTTTTCCTTCAAGGTCCTATTTATAGAGTACTTGTCATTCTACCTCTTCTCTTCTGCTGCTACTTGGTTGCCACATGTCATGTTGCATGCTTAATTAATCATGCATTAGTCCAAGTGTCACTTTGCATGAAATGTTTATCATGCTTTCTAACACCTCCTACTTAATGAGGTGTCACAATCATGTGTAACCACCTGGCCTATAGACTTACTTTATGGGTTTATTATATTCCAATACAGAACTACACAACCAACTCCTTGCCCCTATGCGTTCATGGAACTATCTTCCAGATTCAACTCCTTTGCTTTCGTTTACTACCCTCGGCTTTACTACCTTTATTCCATTTCTCCTTTATTTAGGTGTACAAATTCTAACGCATACTACTATGCACTTCAGCTGAACATCATACATCAATTTTCTTCGCATATTATATGCATCTAGCTCCCTTTCTTACATTCGTTTATAGCTACATTTCCTCCTTTGTACAACTGCACTCTTCTAACCATGTGGTTTACCTTTGACTACCACATCCAACTCACATTCTTTCTTCCTGCATTTACCCTCCTGCATTTACCTTTGCTTCAGTCCGCGTTCATGACCTTCCTTTAAGTATCTTGATTTTACCCTCTATGCGTCCTTGAATCTTATACCAAGGTTATTCCTTAACCATTTCCTTCTTTAACTTCTTCCTATGCGTTTACCTGAGATAGTGATGGCATTTTCCATTTTCATGAGATTAAGCTCTGCAGCGTATGACTTGGTAACTAATGGTAACCATCATCGACTCATGAACCCTTCGTTGCATAGTTAACAACTGTCCTTAACACCGAATTCCTCAACGCATAGCTAATAGTTCTTACTACATAACTTTCTCAACGCATAGTAAGACCCTATTAATTGCTGAAGTCCTACTAGCATATAATAATCCTTTAACGTTTAACATTTCATAGCACTTAAACGCTTAGTGTCCCCTTGTGTACTAGAGAACTTCCTGATCCACGCTATGGTCTTTATAGTAACCTTTAACGCATAGTTGTTATCCATCTCATGGGCTATCAATTCATTAGTAATCCTTCAGCCTATCGCATCCAACTACTCCCAATTCAAGTTATTCTTCTCATCGTAACGTAGGTCGAATACAACCTTTGGTTAGGCTTCATCTTTGCCTCCAAACACATAATAACACTCTTCAACGCCTGACATACCTATCAAAATAACGACCATCTATCAAGGCTATGGCAACGGTGTAAGCCCCGTATCTATTTTTATTGGAACGCAAAGAAGAAGGGGCCGAGGATGGGTGAATGTGCAAAAGTAGTTGGCTGGCTTGCATTTGGAGTGGGAAAATAACTAAGTGTAAGCTATGCGTTGATGGCAACCTGTTGTGGATGAGGTAATTTTGGTGTAAATGTAAAGGTGAGGGAAGCTTATCATGCGTTGAAGTCGTGACGCGTTGAGGATATAAAGGCGTGGAGGATCACTTGGTACCACTTGGTACCGAGGATCATTATGCGTTAAACGCATTGACGGCAGTGTGCCGGTGGAAGTAAAGGCCACGAGGGGTTTGGGAGCTGATCTGCGGTGAGCCCATTATGCGGTGAATGCTACCATGCGTCGAAGGCGAGTATGCGTTGGATAAGGAATGTTGGCTGATAGAAGGTAACGCGTATGTTAACTATTTGGCGGGAGAGTTTGAAATGAATTATCATCAGAGGCCGTGTGCGTTGCTAAAGCTGAGCATAGGAGGTATGCGTCGAACGGATTATACTATAGAGTTGGAATAGAGAACAAGTCGGTGATATATATATAAGTGGACTGAGAATTCAATTGTTCTGCTTGCATTTCAGAGCTCGAGTTGGGTCCATATTAAGGCGAAACATCGAAGGGAGGTAGAAGAAGATGTTCATGCTGATTTGAAGCAAAAATCTCATTGAATTCGTGGAAGAAGCTCGGGTTTGACAGAGGTTTCGGCTGTTGTGATCTCTTTAGAGTGATGCTCGGTTTTGGAGGAAGAACAAATTGAAGAGACGAAGGTTAGGGTTGAAACTTTGAGGTTAGTAAGTTAACTCGATTTTTAGTAGAATTCATGAAGGATGTTTGAGCCGAAATTGTCTAATTGTGTGTCAAAATCAGGAAGAAGAGACGGGAGTTGAACTGTCGGGTGATTAGAGGCAACTTGGAGTTGTCGAAGGTTATGTCCTAAACGGAGAGGAGGTTCTTCATGAAATTTGGAGGTGAGATGTAGGACCTGTATTTTAACAAGTTTATAGAAGGAAGAAAGTGCTGGAATTTATTGAAACGAAATGTTTAACAGGTTGAAGAAGGAAGAAGAAAGGAAGAAGGAAACGGTTCTGTCACAGCGGGAGTATCGCTGAGTGAGCGAGAGTTTGAGCAGCAGAGAAGTAACGCTGCAACGCAAAGATAGGCTTGCGTCTCACAATTCTCGCTAGAGTATCGCTGGGTATCGCTCCTCAAGGTAGTTTCGCTGGTTTTTATCACCGCAGTGTCGCTAGTACAGCTTGAATATCTTTTTGAGTAACGCTAGTAGCTTACTAACTTCTATAGAGTAACGATGCTACTTTATGTTAAAGGAAAGGGGAGATTATGGAAACTAAACTTGAGGATTGTGTATTTTCAGGCCAAGAAGAGCTCGGGGAGGCTTATAATCCACTTAGAGCCGGGACCGATTGTGAGTGACTGTTTGTTATATATTGTGTTAAACTTAGTACACATAGTGATGAGGAAACATGATGCATTGTAGTTTGCTTTATGTATGTGGTGTGTTAGTGATTTAAAAGAATACTATTACAAATGTCTAAGCACATAAGTGGCTGAGGGACCTTATGGTGAAAGCTACTTGTGAGTAAGCGTGATATTAAGTGTCGAGGGATTTGAGAAGGCACTTGAATAACAGTAAAGAATGGACTACAATGCTCAAGGATTGTAAGTGAAGGCATGTAGTATCCTATCACAACTAGCTCGTGCCGAGGGATTCTGTGAGAAGGCACTTGAGCGTAGATAGAGTTTGTAACCTGTGCTGAGGGATCTCATGTGAAGGCACATGGTATTGTAGTTATACATTAATAAGTGCGGAGGGACGGAAAGTGAAGGCACTAAATAGATAGGGAACTTGTGAAACATGGGAATTGATAGATATACATGCGTAGTGGAAAGTGAATCATGATAATTCGATGGGATGGGTTATGCGATGATTACTATCTTACAAACTGGATTAAAGTTAATATGATTAGTTTTAGTAGATTTAGTCACTCACTGAGCCTTTTACTCATCCAGTTTGTTGTTGTTTGCTGTTTCAGGTAGCGAGCGTGTCTGGGACGCCTAGCCTACCGAAGAATCTCGTCTGGGCCTATCTGGAAGCGAACCTCTGGGATAGTAGTAAATATTGAAAATGCTCATATGTCATGTAATAAACATCTTTACTGAGAGTGTAGAGAAAGAGGGACGTGTTGTACCTACTATGAGTATATCCTGACATGTTAGTTAAATGTTTACACGTTCTTCTGATCTGATAAAGAGAATGTTGTATGATTTGCTATTCTTTTATGATGTATGTATTGTAGAGTCTTATGTTGGGAAATAGGATCATGCTCCTTCCTAGGTATAGAGTAAATCTGGTTTGGGGTGTGACAAACGGTCTACTTTCTTCTCTTTACATTAGCTTCCCATACAAGGCTTACCAACGCATAGCCATAATCCATACTCAATTCTTGTTCCTTCACCTCCATTCACTATTATTCTATACAACACTTAACGCATTACTTTTCTTAGCTTCACCCCCCGACGCGTTGTCAACCATTCCAACGCAAGGTACTTTTCCTACGTGATGGTTTTATTTCACTTTACATCATCGACACATGGTACTTCACCCCATTCAACTTGCCCTCATTAGAACCTAATCTCACTGCTTGGTTGATAACTCCTCAGTATTAAATACCATGTGTTTGAGCTTAACCATCTACGCATCAATTTAATCCCCCGAGATATGTCTATTCTTTTCTTAATACCATTCATCTCAACGCACATAATTTATTGGCCATAATTTAGTAGTTATACAATTTTAACTTTTCGTTGAAAGGTTCCCCAATCCACACACTTTTATCCCTACTAGTTATATAAATACTTAGGTTTTTGGGGACAGGGTATTACAGTCTTCAACGCATAGGGATCTCAATGCATGACAACCTTACCAACGCATGGTAAGCCAAGTACGTATCTTCCCCCCGCCAATGCGGCGACTACTTTAGTTCACAACAACCATTCGAGATCACCTTCAACACATAGCTCCACTATTATAAACCAATGCTTACATAATGCCACTAGGCGTTAATAAAAAACGCGCAATACTAGGCGTTTGTACCTCATCGCATCATACCATGCGTTCAACTCCTTCCTTATGTCCATAACATCTCCTTCTTAAGCTCTTCCTCTATGCGTTGGTCCTGTTGCGTTCTCCTTCATCGTGCGTCCATGACCATCTTCCTATCCTTTGACACTCCTTGATTATTCCCAAGGTTATTCTTTTAACCTTTTCCTTGCACTTGAACTATTTCTCTTAAAGATAGATTAGCATGCATTCACCACATGCACCAGTTTTTATGTTTACTTCACAACCTTCTCCAACACTTGTGAACATTCCTTGCTATAAGTCTATGCGTTACTCAGTTTGCAATATTCTATCTTTCCGAGACTTAAATCTCTTTCAACATTTCACAACATAACTTTATTCCTTTCTTGCTTATGCGTTTCACTTCTTTCCCTTCTCGATTTACTTCCATGCGTCCACCCTTACCATGCGTTACCTAGTCCTGACTATGCGTCCAACATGGTCTTTTACCTCTTTTGTTCATAGACTCTTCAACGCATCGGTTTCTTAGAAAGTAGGGTGTGACAATTCCATTCACCTTAGAAAAATTTCGTCCTCAAAATTTAGGCAGATAGGATGAAAATGAAAATACTTCTTACTCTTATACGTTATTTATACAATTCTTACTTCAACAGTACCTTTAACTATAATAACTAAATTACTTCTTTCCATTCTACAATCTTTATATTAATGCCTCGGTTGCTCACACATATATTCAAAACATCTTCCTCAGCTTGGCTGCAAAAGTCTATAAATGTATTGCATCACTTCCGGTGATGTTCTTTCACCCATACGCAAGTATCTTTCTTTACTAACATTTCCCGCGAATGTCCCTTTTTTCCTCACACTAGACATCTGTTTGCCAAATGTTTCCATTTCCCTTTTGTTTTTCTTGTCTAACATGATGAACTATACACAAAATAAATAAATTTGCTTGCGATAATCTCAATTAAAACCAGTCCAATTCTCAAATAATTTTATGAGAAACATTTTTTCCAAAAACTATTGTAATTTCCGTCTAGTTATAGTTTTACTACTATGCGCCTATCCTTTACATTTTACTTGGACGCGTAGTCCGCCAACGCCTTCTTGATTGCAAACCTGAGCGCATAGTTTAGCTTCTAACTTGAACGCGTCGCATCCTGCGTCAGTCGCATAATTCAGTTCAATGCAACTTCCTCAATCACGACCAATGCATAGCTTCTTATTCAAAAAACTCACAAAGTTTTAAACTTTTACTCACGCTTACCTTCGAAAACGCATACCTTCCCAGTCGCGTCATTCTCTTTTATACTTAAGTCCGCTTAATTCCTTGTTTCATCAACACATATAAGCCTTCACAAATGTATAGAACTTTTATCTACACATTACTTTCAACTTATACAATACTATGCGTTTGCTGTAACTTATGAATTCACCACACTTCTGCTGCGCTACTTTGATAGCCAATGCTTCTGCTTCCCCTTCTTTTCCTATATTCTTATTCATCTCCTTAGCATGCTTATGCGTTTTGATTTCCTCAACACCAAGTACATATCCAATTCTATTTTTTATCAAATTCTTTGGTGAAATTTCCTTTTCGTCAGATCACATTTCCAAATTTAGTAGTCTAGTTCTTTTACTTATAATTATTTCAGAATTAAAGAATTCAAGTGTAAGTCTTTTAATCCTCAACACATACCTTTTACTGATTTCAACCAACGCATGTCTGTTGGTTCCACAATCTCATCAATGCATAACCTCAATATTTACACTTGTTCAACTCTTGAAACACATGTTTCAACCAGCCAACATTTCATCTTTACGCTTAAACTTAGCTACGCAATTCTTTTACTATTGTCAGGTATTACCCATGCTCGTTCTTATGGATTTCTTATTTCATTCCACCAACGCATGGACACTTAAACCCAAAAACTTTCGGCCGATACTTCTAATTACCCGTCTACTTGCTTGCCATTCTCCAAGCTGAGAGTAAAACTTTCAACTTACTATTTCCTCATAACAATTTCGTCTTAAAATTTCTGTGGGTTGTTAGTCTCTCCAGAACAATTGTGAATACTGTTTTTATCATTTGTTCCTTGGGCTTAACTCCTCAAATAGCTTCCTCTTCACAACTCTTAAGCCAATGAATTCAAGATCTTACTACTTACTCCTTTTCATCAAATGAACATTTGAATCAATTCCTTCTCATAATCTTAACTCATCTCTTAGCTCCATTGGTTGCACCTAAAGCATATGAGTAGGATCAGAGACATATTCCTTAAAAATGAAACATTGTTTTCCATAGACGCAATACTGAACTGCGACTTTATTTATAAGCTTGTTGATAACTTGTAGAAATACAAGTTATTATAGCCTTTTTCATAGATAAATAGAGATTAAATAGAGAAGCATGCGGTAGTTTATGCTAAATTCTATTAATAAATCTTCCTTTGCGTTATACTCTTGTATTTTTATGAGGATAATGATTGTACAACTTTTTGAGCCTAAAACGCATGTTTTGACACAGGAATGCAAGCGATGCGTTGATGGCTCCTTAATGCAGGAACCAGATGATGCGTTAACGACAACCCAACGCATAACTACGCGTTACCAACCTACGTTGCGTTGACATCGGCCAAACTATGCATGGACGCATAGACAACCGTTAAGGCAAGGCGCTGAGAATCAGATCGGAATCTTGAGAGATTAACGGATGATTGACAAACATGATTTGCGGCTAAAGTGGTGGATCTAAATTGGCCCGAGAATCACGCAATTAGACGAGATGGACGCAGTGTCAATCTCGCCACCAATCAACCAGATCTGCCATTAACTGCGATTTCATCATCTATAAAAGGGCAGCTCTGCGAGATGAGAAAGGTTGTTGATTCTCGAAATAACTCCATAAGTGACAGCAGAGTTCTCTCAGACTTCAGCCGGAGACAAATAGCTCGAGAGAGAAGAGTCTTCCCTCCGCCGCACCACTTCATAGCATAGCCTCACGCTTCCATCCGGGGGACTCAAGACATTGACGCCTTTCCCTGCTTTCTTTCTTACTGTTCTTTCTTAATTTTAGATTTGTATCAAGGAGTTGAACATATCAAAAATTGTATCCCATCTTCATCAATATAATTGTCTTCCATGTCTACTCACTTTTCTTAACTGTCCGCTTTTTATTTTCAAACCATGAGTAACTAATCACTCAAGGTAGGGTTGCGTTAGCATCTAACTAGGAACCACAGTGTAACTATTTTATCTTGTCAATTTTGAGCTTAATCCGATGCTTATGTCCATCTGACAAATCAATATAAGTAGTAATAATCAGACTGCTCGAGAGGGTAAGTGATTGTGGAACTCAATTGACAAGGGCCAAGTGGTGTTACCTATCTATGGGGATAACCTTCGTTCGTAACATTCTCCTATGCGTTATAGACATATAACGCATAGCGGCTGACAACCAGGAGAAGAGTCGCAAGTATGAATAGAATACAACTGTGCGTTTCCGACGTTAGAAGTTAATCAACCCGAAGCCTTTCTTTATCCATTCACACACATCTTTAGCTGAACTTGCTGTGTCGCATGCTTTCCATATTCCATAATTGTTAGTCTAGTGTACAAACAATCGCTTTCTTTAGATTAGAAACACAACTTTCAACTATATATTGGTTACCGCTGTAACGCATAAAATCCAATTAAAAACTAAATCAATATAATCCCTGTGTTCGACCTCGGACTCACCGAGAACACGTATTACTTTGCTTATATGATAAGCACTCGAAAAGTGCTTATTATTCTCTCAAATTAAGGGAGTTTTATATGAGATTTCACTTGTTTGCTAGTGATTTTAAGGTTAAAACGAGGAAAATTAGAAGAAACGACTAAAAGATCAAAACCGAGCAAGAATACGGCAAAAAATAGCTGAAAAACGCATCCTTGTTGAAACACATGATGCGCCGCGGCGCTAAGGCAGCGCTGAAGTATAAACGCATCAGCATGGACGCAGAGTAGCATCGCGGCGCCGAGATGGCATTGCTTCAACGCATCCTTGGTGAACGCATGATAGCGTCGCGGCGCTAAGATGGCGTTGCCGCGACGCTAAAACCCGAGAGCAACTTATTTTTGGTCGCAACCCTAGCGCCGCGGCGCCAGCGTTAATTAAACAAAAGTTTTGTATTTTAGGTTAAATTTTTGGCGGCCAAACTCTATAAATTTAAGGGTTTTCAGCAGCCAAAAAGGGGAGAAATATCAAGAAAAGCAAGAAAGTTGCAGACTAAAAAGAAAGATCCAAAAAGGTGAGAATTAAGTGCGAGTTCAAAGAGTGAGTTAGCCGTAAGGAAAAGGAAAAGAGTTAGAGATAGTTTTGGTGCCTTTCGAAGTCTGACGTGAGAGCCAAGGAGTTCGTGACGGTGCTGCCTCAATCAAGAACATCTTTTCAGAAGAGTTTCCCTATTCTTTACACTCTTCCTTTGATTATTTTTGCTCAAACATGTTGCTTCAAGCTATGAGTGTCTAAACTCTTTAGTTTTAGGGTTTTGATGAATTGTTTGTGAATTCATGTTAATTTTGTAGACTCATGGTTTTGTTTAAATAAATTATGCTTTTCATTGTTCTTGTGTTTAATTCTTGAGGATTGGCCATCTTCACATGCTAGGTTAGATGTATGATTGAGAGATTATATGTTTAATTTGACCTATAACAATGAATCGTTGTTATTCTATCATAAGAGTAGTTAGGTTGCCAATGAAAGTTGCTAAAGACTAGTTTTAATGCCATGTAATTGTGTATTGGTTTCAAGAGATTAACAATCAATCAAGTTACATGAGAAAGAGTTGTCTTTGAGAGAAGATAACTTGGAATTAAGTTTCTAGACTTAGGCATAAGAATTACAATAAAATCCATGAAATCTATAATTTTGCATGATGAAATAAACAAGGATTCGAATCCCTAGAACTCTCTTTGACTCTTGCAATTCTCCCTTTGATATTTTCTTTGCTTGATTTTTCTTTTTCCCAAAATTGAAATATTGAATTTCAATCCTCAAATAAAATTGATTCAATTCTAGAATAGCTAAGTAACTTGATCTTCCCAATTGGATCTCTAGTGGAAACGATACTCGGACTTAATCGTTTTATATTATAACTTGACCCGTACACTTGAGGGAAACACTAAAAGTTCGCATCAAGTTTTTGACGCCGTTGCGGGGATCAAAAGAACGGTTTTTGTTATTTAATATTCATTAGAATTGATAGATCTTAATTTGAGGTGTTATTTAATTAAGCATGCAACATGACATGTGGCAAAAAAGTAGCAGCAGAAGAGAAGAGGTAGAATGACAAGTACTCTATAAATAGGACCTTGAGGGAAAAGTAACGACTGATGATTCGGTGATTATAATCCTTGAGAGAAGGAAAGAAAGAGAGCTGAAAGAAGAAAACCTTGCGTTTGAAGGAGGAAGTTTGCGGCCAAAGAGGAAGACAACCTTGACACTTAATTCATCTAGTGTTAAGAAGTTGGCTTGCTTCGAGAAGGGTGAGCCTTGCGTTTAAACCGAATTCAACATAAGGGAGGACACCACGATGCGATCAAGTTAGACTTGGTATTCAAAGAAGGTCGACGCATCCAAAAGAATAGAGAGAGTTAGTCTGCACTTTGCAGGATTACGTCCAACTAGACTACCAGATGGTGAAGGCAGACTAAAGAGTTTAAGCCTTGCGTTTAAGAGTTCGGGAAGCAGAGATTTAAAAGGAAATCTTTTAAGTAATTGTGAGTGATTCTCTTCTTCTTTTAAACTGAACTTTGTTGAAACATACTTACGTGATATGGTTTTGTGATAACTAATTTCATGAAACGCATGATGTTTGATCATATTATCTAAAAGACATGTTTTACCTAATTGTTTTACAACATTGAAAGGCATGTTGCAAGATGTAGTTTTACAAGAACATCTTGTTTCTTATCAAAGGTTTCATATGAATGATCTACTCAACTAATCGATAAAATGTTTAAGAGGAGGCTCAGTGCTTATCTCCTTGAGAAGGCTCGTGAGTTTCCCCGGGACCCAGTACTCAAGGACATGAGAAGGTACATGGGCAACCCGTCATATTCCTATGTGCACATAGAGGTTAATCTGGCTAGTGCATCGAGCTTGCTCTGCTTGAAGCCAGGGATGATTTTGACGTTGGGTGTGTTGAGCCTTGCTCCACCCCAACTAAGGATGTTTTCGACGTTGAGAGCATTGAGTCTTGCTCTGCCTCAACTAAGGGAAATGATTGAGAAACCAAACGAGTTTTTCGTATAAATGTTTTTAAACGACTCTATTGATTTGGAACGATTTGATATAGTTCAAAAGAGATGTTGAAAATACGTTCCTGTTGTATTGATGTACTTATCTTGTTTTATATGTATAAATGTAACATGCCTGTTTTTTATTAAAAGATAGTTTTACAAAACCAGTCACTCACGAGGCTTTAGCTCATATTTTCCTATGTTCTCAAATTTTCTAGGTAGCAAGCGAGTTTGGGATGCTTTGCCTATGTAAGAACCTCGTCTGGGCCGTCTTTGGTAAAGAAATGGTTGGTCAGTGAACCTTACAGAGGAGTCGAGGTTGCTGACTTCACATCTTCTTTCGGGTTACGGAGGATAATCCGGGAGGGGATGTGACAGACACCCAGCAAGACTTCAGCGAGAATTGTGAGACGCAAAGCCCCTCTTGCGTTATAGCGATACTTGTTTCGCTGCCCTATCTCTCGCTCTCTCAGCGATACTACCGCTGCAGCAGAACAGTTTCCTTCTTCCTTTCCTCTTCCTTCTTCAACCTACTAAACATCACATTCCGGCCAATTTCAGGACTTATTTCCTTCTACAAATTTATTAAGGTGTAAGTCCTTCATCTTACCTCAAAATTTCATGAAGAAGATCCTCTCTGTTTAGGGCATATCCTTCAACATCTCCAAGTTGCTCCTAATCATCCAGAAAATTCAGCTTTAATCTCTTCTATTTGGAGTTTGACACACATTTATACAATATCAGCTCAAGCACCCTTCGTGAAACTTGCTAAAATCGAGTTAACTTACTAACCTCAGAAGTTCTGGCCCTAACCACCGTTTCTTCAATTCGTTCTTCCTCCAAAACCGAACGTTACTCTGAGAGAGTAACACCAGCTGAGTCCTCTGCCCAGCTCAAGTTTCCTCCACGGTAACGATGAGATTTCCACTCCAAATCGACATGAACATCTCCTTCTACCTCCCTCCGATGTTTAGCTTCGAAATGGACTCAACTCAAGCTCTGAAATGTAATCAAAACAATTAAATTCTCGATCCACTTATATATATACCACCGACTTAATCTCCATTTCATCACTATACAATAATCTATTCAACGCATACCTTCTATGTTTGGCTTCAGCAGCACACATCCTCTAATGGTGTTACTTTTTCAAAACACTCCTGCCAGATGGTTAACAAACGCATTATTCTCTCGGCCAACCTTCTTTGCCCAACGCATACCCACCTTCGACGCATGGTAGCATTCACCTCATAGTGGTCTCATCGCAAATTGGCTCTCAATGCCTCGTGGCCTTCAACTTCCAACGCCCTGCAGCCTTCAATGCGTTTGTCGCAAGATAACCTTCGATACAGGGTGGCTCTCCACGCCTTGTGACCTCAACGCGTCGTGGCCTCAACACCTAACAGTCTTCCCTCACCTTTGCGTCCACGCCAAAATTGCTTCCATCAAGGCGCGTTGCCACCAACGCATAGCTGGTACTTAGTCATTTTTCTGCCCCCAATCACATTCCAGCCAACTACTCCTACCAAAGCGTCTATCTCTTGGTCTCTTCTTATCTTGCTTTCTCACAAGATTAAGTACGGGGCTTACAATCCTCCCTAACCCAAGAGAAGATGTGAAGACAACAACCTTGACTCCTCTGTAAGGTTCACTGTCCAACCATTTCCACCAAAGACGGCCTAGACGAGGTTCTTGCGTAGGCAAAGCATTCCGAACTCGCTTGCTACCTAGAAAATTAGAAAAACATGGAAAAACGTGAGCTAAAGCCGTGTGAGTGATCAGTTTTGTAAAACTATCTTTTATTCGAAAACAGGTGTTGTGATGTATTTGTATGTGGGAATTCGCCTAACGCAAAGTGCTAAAGAATATGGTTATGCGTTCAACATGTCATGTTCTGATCATGCAATGCGTTCTATTATTATGCGTTGGTCTTGTCAAGTTTTCCTATTCTTTTACCCAAGTATAAGTAAAGTAATAGGTGTTCTCGGTGAGTCTGAGGTCGAACACAGGGATTATATTGATTTGGTTTTAATTGGATTTCATGCGTTACAGTGGTAACAAATAATTGTTTGAATTTGTGTTTTTAATCTAAAGAAAGCGATTGTTTGTACACTAGACTAACAATTGTGGAGTATGGAAAGCATGCGACACAGCAAGTTCAGCTAAAATGTGTGTGAATGGATAAAGAAAAGGGTTCGGGTTGATTAACATCTAACATCGGAAATGCACGGTAGTATTCTATTCATACTTGCGACTCTTCTCCCGGTTGTCAGCTGCTATGCGTGTTAAGAACCAAGGTTGTCCCCGTAGACAGGTAACACTACTTGGCCCTTGTCAATTGAGTTCCACAATCACTTACTCTCTCGAGCACTCTGATTATTACTACTTATATCGATTTGTCAGATGGATATAAGCATCGGATTAAGCTCGCAATTGACAAGTTAGAATAGTTACACTGCGGTCCCTAGTTAGATGCTAACGCAATCCTAGACCCCTTAGTGATTAGTTACTCATGGCTTGAAAAAATAAAGTGAACAGATGAAAAGAATGAATAGACATGGAAGATAATTGTATTGATGAAAATGAGATACAAATTTTGATAAGTCAATTTCTTGATACAAATCTAAAATTCAAGTAAGAAAAGTAAGAAAGAAAGCTAGGCAAGGCGTCAATGTCTTGAGTCGCCCGGATGGAAGCGTGATGATTTGCTGTGAAGTGGTGCGGCGGAAAGGAAGACTCTTCTCTCTCGAGCTATTTGTCTCCGGTTGAAGTCTGAGAGAACTATGCTGTCCCTTATGGAGTCCTTCCGAGAATCAACAACCTTTCTCCTCTCGCAGAGCTGCCCTTTTATAGATGATGAAATCGCAGTTAATGGCATATCTGCTTGATTGGTGGCGAGATTGACACTGCGTCCATCTCGCCTAATTGCGTGATTCTCGGGCCAATTAAGATCCACCACTTAAGCCGCAAATCATGTCTGTCAATCATCCGTCAATCTCTCAAGATTCCGATCTGATTCTCAGCGCCTTGCCGTAACGGTTGTCTATGCGTCCATGCATAGTTTGGCCGATGTCAACGCGTCGTAGGTTGCTAACGCGTAGTTATGCGTTGAGTTGTTGTTAACGCGTCGTTAGGTTGTTTGCGTTCCGTTCAGACCATGCGTCCATGAAGAACAGATTGCTAACATGTTGTCCTGCGTTAAGAAGTCATCAAAGCATCGTCTGCATTCCTGCGTTAAAACATGCGTTTTAGGCTCAACAAGTGGTAAAATCAATATCTTCATCAAAATTCAAGAGTATAACGCAAAGGAAGATTTATTAATGGAATTTATCATCAACTACCGCATGCTTCTTTTATTTAAACTCTATTTATCTATGAAAAAGGCTATAATAACTTGTATTTCTACAAGTTATCACACCACCAAACTTAGATAAATGCTTGTGCTCAAGCATAACTTCTACTAAGAGACTTCAATTATCTAAACATTTTCTCAACGCATTGACTAGTCTCTCAGAATGCTATACTCAATCAGCTACCCGTTAGTTACATTATTTCTCTACCTCTATATTCTTTTCTTTAGGACGGGTCTAATTTGTATGCGGCAAGCTTTCTTTTCAAAACTCTTTAACTCATTATTCACAAAATTTTTGTTTCTTCTTTTAACACTGAGTCTGAAAAGATAAAGATATAAAGTTCCTTTTTCTTTCATTGGGTTTATTATATGGTTATTAAGCATGCGTTGAGTAGGGTTACCTACCTTCGTTCTGACATACCAACGATGGGGTGCATGAAGGCAGCCAACTACGAGCAAGTGCCCTTCTCGACTAAACTCTTATCTAAGCTCGGTTTCCTCACTAGACATTGGAGTTTGTTATTTATCTATGCGTCGCTGATTACGATTACCCACCTTCGTTTTGACACACCAACTATGGGGTGCATGGAGGTGGCCAACTACGAGCAGGTGTTGTTTTCAGCTAAACTCTTAACAAGATAAATGTATTAGTCTTGCCAGCGGAGTTTTGCAATTTTTTTTTTTTTTTAATGATTAAAATAAGTTCCTCATATTTTTATCTTTGATAGTTCAAACCTCTTCCACCCCCAAACTTGAGAGTAGCAAGGTCCTCATTGCTTAAATTGTAAACAAAGACTAAGTTGTAAAATTTTGTAAAAGAGGTTTGAATTGGCTGCTTGCATATATTCAAAGTAGGTTTGCGTTTCTAAGGAATAGTATGCAGACACATTGAAAGTAATCTAACTTAAAGAGTTTACAAAAAGTGTAAGCATGATTATCATCATAGGGACCAACTTTTCAACGCAAAGATAAAAGTTAAGACTAATTAAATGTACTTAGAATAAATTTATAACAAGGGACAACGCAAAGAGGAAATTAAAAATCCATGCGATGAAGAAATATTCATTCTATTAATTTGATTTTCACCGACGCATACAATTGAATGTGAAGATACAAAATTGCAAGAAAATTACAACTCTTGATTACACCCCTAAATTTTTAACCATCAGTCTCGTCTTCATCAGGTCTGCGTTGCTACTCAGATGCAGGGTGCTGCGGCACTGGGAAGACAAGAGGTTGTTGGAGGCGTTCTGGAATATCAGGGGGTGGGATTTCCGGTAGGATTGAGAGCAGGTTGTTAACATAATTTAAAGTGAATTGGAACTGCTCTGTCTGCCGGCGTGCTAACATATTCAATGAGTGCATCACAGGACCCAAGATCGCTTGCTGCAGATATGTTTGCACTGTCTCCCACTCAAGGTCAAGTTGGCCTTCTTGCGGTTGTGGTTGCGTTGGTGGGGTAGGCGGGTATGGCTGAGGTGGGTGAGTGGGTGGAGTTTCGTCAAACGCAGGGGATGATGGACACATAAAAGTCGCGCCAAAATCCTCAGAGTGTGAGTCATCAACTCTTATTGGGGCAAAGGGTTTTGTGGAAGGTCGGGGTTTTGGATGTTTGGGACGATGCGTTCTCTGAGGAGGTGGAGGTGGTTTAGGGCGATGCGTCTCAGGAGGAGGTGGAGGTGGAGTTGGTTCCCTTCTGGTCTTTGGAAGTGGGGGTGAAGGGCTTGAGGTTGGGGAAGGTTGAATGGTGGCATCAGGACTTGCCACGGCCTTCGACTTGGACGACTTCCCCTTCTTCTGCGGTTGCGGCTTTGGAGGCGGAACGGGTTGATGAGGTCTTTTGGTGGCCTTGGTAGGCTCTGGCAGATGTTGCGATCCTCTCATCAACCGACGCAGAGTCTTGTTGGCGATTACGCCATTAACTACAATCATCTTGTCTGCGTCTAACACTTCCGTTGGCCCTCCGATGGAAGCATTGTCGTATAAGTTCATGATAAGAGCGGGGAAAAAGAGTTGGCCCCTTGGCTTGCTGAACACCCCTCTTATCTGTGCGGCAATTATGCGTCCAACATCAAGGGTGATGCGACACATAATGCAGTATGCTGCCATCACCCTGACACTGTCTTGTCATGCGTTGTAGGGATCAGCCGCTTCTTCACCAAATACACCCACAGGTTTGCCTCTGGTGTTAGGCTGCTTGCTGATAACGTTTTTATGCCTGTGGGTGAGACATCCCACTTAGCCCCTGGCTTCGCCATTACACGGAGTGCGTCCTCCATTAACTCTGTTGGAGTTGATTCTATGATCTTATTTCCTTTCGCATCCAGGTTGTCCCTCAACTCATATATACCGTTGATTTCCGTTGCGTTGAATGGGACTTCAATTTCATCCACCACCACCACGTCCTCCTCCTCGTCTATGCGTCCGTTATAGAAATCTCGGACTACGTCAGGTTGGACCCAAGGAGTGCTGGTACAGAAGTTTCTCCAGCCGTGGTGGTCAACTATTTCGGTGATGTATGGCGGCACTGGTGAGTCTTCAGGGAAAAATCCCACCTCAATCATTAAGTCCGGGAACGCCCTGCGTCTCCCTTTTCCTTCCTGTTGGTGTGGCGACGCATCAGCCACTTTCTCTTTTCCTTTGGCCTTAGCTGGAATCTCATTTACGGTTCTCTTTTTGCTCTTGGCCACTTTAGCTGGTGCTTCAGTCACCTTTTCCTTCCCTTTGCGTTTCTCAGTATTCGTGCTTGAGAGTTTGGTGACCGCTACCTCCTTTTCTTTCCTCTTCTTCTTTTCCAAGGTGCGCACACCTTGTTCTTCCCTCGCATCCTCCCCAATGCGTTCCTTCCTACTTTTCTTTTTCTTTTTCTTCTTGCCCTCCCCTTCCTCTTGGGCTCTTATTCTCGCAGCCAGCTTTGCATCTTCTTCAATTTGTAGCTCTCTTTCAAGCTCTACGGCTGCTTCTTCTAGTCTTTCTTCTTCCATCATTTCCTCTTCAAATGCCAATGCAGCTACTTCTATTTGAGGATCAGGAAGGTCTTGCGTCTCCCCGACTTCTTGAGGCCGCACTTCCCTGCGCGCCTTCTTGCGAAACAATGCGTCTCTTGCAATTTGTTCAACTCTTTTTCTTAGGGTCCTGAGCTCCTTTCTCAATTTGGCCCTCTTCTTCCTCTCTTTCTCTGCCAGCCTATCGAAGGATGTGGCCGCAATTGGAGACTCAGGTCTGTCTCCTTGTTCTGTGCTTTTCGGCTCTTCATCCTCGGCCGTGTCCGGTGATACCCTTCGTTTCTTCCTCAATAGGGGTACCACTTCTTCTTCCTCCTTTCTTCTTCTCTTGGCATCTGCGGCCATCACAACTTTTCTTATTGGTTCTTCATTGGAGTCCAATGTCATCTCCTCAGGACTGATCGACACAGGGACAAACCCTTGCGTTTCACATGGCTCGCCTACGTCCTCCTTGCTGTAGGCAGCCTCTCCTTCCTTATCTCCCCCATTCTGTTCACCCTCCCGAGTCTCCTTAACTGACTCTGGACCTCCTTTATCGGTAAGGGTGATTCCCTTCTGGCATCTGAGACGGTTGCGTCCATCGGGTCACGCAGTCCGCTCAGAATTTGAGCTATTCGTTCGTCTGGGGATTTTGCAGAGTTTACTTCCCCCACGGTGACAGCCACCTCTTCTTCTCCTCCTCTTCCCATTTCCTCCATCCCTCTCGTGCTTGGTGGACAGGATAGAGGCAAGGGCTGGTTGACCTCCCCGTCATCATCCCGACCCTTCGTCTCCCTTTCTTCTTGAGCTATCCTTTCCAAAATGTCACCGAATACATCTCTTTCTTCCCTTCGGCGCACCTCACTGCTTCCGTGCAGTGTACTGGCTTCATCACGCACCGTTCCAGGAACTGGTTGCTCAGCCTCGGAGTTCTCCGCGCTTAGCCGTTGGCTTCCTACATTGAAGATTGCGGCAGAAAACTCCTTCATGTTTTTCATTCTGGGCCGTGAGATGCAAGATTTGACCCGGCTTTTGGTTTTTGGGGTGGGGATTGGGTTGATTTGGCTCAAGGGGCGGATATTTAAAATTTCCACACAGTCGTCGGAGTAATCGACTACTGGTGGACGGGTTGGGGCTCTTGCGAATGGCCGGAAGAATGGGTATATAGGTGGTCTCTGGGCAGTCGCCCTGTTTCTAGACGCGGAGAAGTTAGGGATGAATGGTGGGTTAGGGTTTGGATTTCTTGGTCTGACCGGAGAAACAAAAGGCCTCACAGGTCTGGAAGGATAAAATGTAGATGGAGAGAAGAATGGGAATCGAAGGTTTGGTGTAGATGATGAAGAAGGTCTTGGAGGAATGTTGCCGGCGAGGTGTTCTTGTGGGTTGGGCTGGTTAGACATATGATTTCAGCGAGAACACAGATCGCCGGAGGTTTAAGAGAGATGAAAGATTTCGAAAATGGAAAGTGGAAATCGGATCGCGTTTATAAAGGCCTAATTTAGCCGTCGATAATTAATGCGGATACGCGATATCCGAAATCCCACTGATCAAGGCAAATTTTATTGAGCCGCACACCCATCACGTGTAATGGGCGGCTCATTAACGCACACAAAGCACTTGAGTGTTTTTCTAGGAAAGACGCGTAGGCTGAGAAGACATTTACGTTTCACCTAGTGCTCTATCTAAACGCAGTAAAATAATGATAAACACATACTGATGAACGCCTGGTTCTCAGGTTAGATTATGCGTTGTAAGTTAAGTATAATGCGTTTGACAAAATATGTAAAGAGGTTTCGCTGGTAGTCTTTAGTTTGTCTGTGGAGCAATGTTATTAATGAGTGTTAAGGAAAAAGGAAGATTAAGGAAAACTGAACGTGAGAAATGTGTATTTTCAGGCCAGGAAGAACTCGGGGAGGCTTATAATCCACTTAGAGCCGAGACAAGTTGTGAGTGACTTTCTACTATATCTTGTGGTTACTTTTAGTATAATTATTTGGTAAGAAATTATGGTACTCTGTAGTATTCATAGTGAGTATGTTATGCTAGTAAATTAAAAGGAAACTGACTTTATTGTCTAAATGTAAATATGGCTGAGGGACCTTATGGTGAAAGCCTAAGTGAATGTAAACATGAAATTCAGTGCTGAGGGACCACGAGTGAAAGCACTTGAATAGTTAAGTGGAATGGATTTCAATGCTGAGGGACTTTGAGTGAAAGCATGTAGAAATCCATCATAAACTAGCTCGTGCTGAGGGACCTTGAGTGAAGGCACTTGAGCGGAGATTTGATTGAATACCAGTGCTGAGGGACTTCGTGTGAAGGCACATTGTAATGTTGACATAATCGAATTCGGTGCTGAGGGACAGAATGTGAAGGCACTCGATAGTTTGCAATTCGGGAAACATGATGACTAGACATTTATCTGTGATTAGAAATGAGAATTGTACTGGAATATGAAAGAGCTGGGTTGTGCTTTGTCACAACAAGAGTTAGTTATTTGCCATGAGATAATAAGGATGTTGATATAGGTGTGATCAATAGCATAAGAAGTTTAGAAACTATCTGAAATGCGATATGTAGTGGTTACTAATGGCTATGCTAGCTGATGTTTGTTAGTAATAGTTGAAAGAATTTAGTCACTCACTGGGCTTTAGGCTCACTCAATTTGTTTTTTGTTTGTCGTTTCAGGTAGCTAGCGTGTCCAGGATGCCTAGCCTACAGAAATATCTCGTCTGGGCCTATCTTGAAGCAGACCTCTGGGATAGTTGTAAATATTCAGTTGGGTCCATATTTTGTAGTGTACATGTTCCTTATGAGTGTTGGGAGAATTGTTTTGTATCATGTATATATATGTAAAGAATACTTAATGAAAGATTGTATGTTTTCAAACACTTTAATAGTAATGGTGTTTCTATTTGAGATTTAACTGGCATCTAGTTTCAATATGTTATATCTTAGTGCAGTTTCACACTCACTCCCAGGTATAAGGTGTATCTGGGATGGGGTGTGACAATTTGGTATCAAAGCATAAGATTTTGGGCTGTGAGGTCATGCATTGTAGATGAGAACATGTAAATAGTAAATTGATTGCATACTATGTTATAAGAACATGCCCAGAGGTACCAGACGAGGTAGGCAGGAAGGCGCCGCGACATCGCACGCCACCGGAGAGGAGAGGCAGGCGTCTGAAGGAGAATCTATTAATCCTCAGGCGAGTATTAATATGGAAGAACAACTTTTTAGCAGAATCGCATAGAGATTAGTAACCAGTATGGAAACAGTTCAGGGAGACCCTGAGAAAAAGTTTGGCATTGAACGATTTAAGGCGTTGGGTGCTCAAGTGTTTGAAGGCACCACAGACCCTGCGGAAGCTGAAGCATGGTTAAATCAGGTAGAAAAATTTTTCAGAGTTATGCACTGTCCAAAAGACAGGAAACTTGACTTGGTCACATTCATGCTCCAAAAAGGGGTTGAAGACTGGTGGCGATTGATAGAACACAGAAGCACAGATGTGGGCTCTTTAACATGGGCAGATTTTATTCCAGGAGAAATATTATCCTAAATCCTTTTGTGACGAGAAAAGGAAGCAATTCTTAAATTTAGTACAGGGAAGCATGTCTGTGGCAGAATATGAGAAGAAATTTACGGAGCTTGCAAAATATGCTTTGGCATTGATAGTAGAGGAAGCTGATAAATGCAAGCGTTTCGAAGAGGGCTTGCGCAGTGAAATCCGAACCCTAGTGACAACTAGTACAGAGTGGTCAGACTTTGTAAAACTAGTAGAAGCAGCCATGAGAGTAGAAAAGAGTATAGCAGGAGTAGGAGTTGAAGGAGGCAGAATTAAGACTGGGCAGACTTATAGTTCATCACGAGTATAGACTCAGCAGGGTGAAGGACGCCGTTTTACACCAGGAGTCTCTAGTAAGGGCAGGTTTAAAGCCCGGTCTAGTGGTTCGTACTTTCCAGGAGGATCACAGAGGGGAAACCCATAGAGAGGACGAGGGAGGTTTCCTCAGACATCTGTACCTATGGGACGGTCGTAGTATAGTCAACCTAGTGAATCTGTGGCCAGTTCAGCGCGGAAACCGTATTGTACTTCTTGTGGCAACACCCATTGGGGACAGTGTTATGTAGGATCTGATGTTTGTTATAACTGTGGACAACCAGGGCATTTTAAAAGAGACTGTCCTCAACCTAAGAAAGGAAGGGAAGCAGAGCAGAGAACAGTAGTGCAGTCAGCGAATCAGTCTAGACAAGAAATGGGTGTTGGAGAAGGGACTAGTGGAGGTCGACAAAGGAGTAACACAGGTAGACCAAGACAGCAGGGACAGGTGTTTGCTATGACACGGCAGGAGGCCGAGGTGACACCGGATGTAGTTACGGGTATGCTTACTATTTGCTCTAATACTGCACATGTGTTAATAGATTCAGGGGCTACCCACTCATTTGTGTCTTGTAAATTTGCTGCTCATATAAATAGAGAATTAGAACCTTTGTCTGAAGCTTTACTAGTATGTACCCCTACTGGGGAAACTATTGTTATAGAACATGCTTATTTTGAGTGTGAAATTGTGATCGATGGTGTGATATGGTTGACTGATTTATTACCTCTAGTATTATTGGAGTTTGATGTAATTCTTGGCATGGACTTTTTATCAAAGTATCATGCGAAAGTTGATTGCTTTAAGAAGGAAGTGTGGTTGACAAAGCCTGATGGGGTTGAAGTAGTATTTAAAGGAAAAAGACGGATTCTTCCTACTTGTGTAATTTTTGCAATAAAAGCCAAGAGGTTATTGAGTAAAGGCTGCGAAGCATATTTGGCTTATGTGACAGAAGCAAAGGCAGATAAACTAAAACCGGAGGTTGTACCGATAGTGCAGGAGTTCCTTAATGTTTTTCCTGAAGAACTATCGGGTTTACCACCTGATAGGGAGGTGGAATTCACCATTGATTTAGTTCCTGGAACAACTCCTATTTTACAGGCACCATACTGTATGGCACCGTTAGAACTGAAGGAGTTAAAGGTGCAGTTGCAAGAGTTAGTGGATAAGGGGTACATTAGGCCCAGTATGTCCCCGTGGGGCGCACCAGTGCTATTTGTGAAGAAAAAAGATGGAACTATGAGATTGTGTATAGATTACCGCCAATTAAATAAGGTAACTATACGCAATAAATATCCTTTCCCCCGTATTGATGACTTATTTGATCAGCTTAGAGGGGCATCAGTATTTTCAAAGATAGACCTGAGATCTGGATATCATCAATTGAAGGTCAGAGAGACAGATGTGCCAAAAACGGCTTTTAGAACGAGGTATGGACATTATGAATTCCTCGTGATGCCTTTTGGTCTGACAAATGCTCCAGCAGTATTCATGGACTTGATGAATAGGATTTTCCATCCTTATCCGGATCAGTTTGTGATTGTATTTATTGATGATATTTTAGTATATTCTAGAAGCAGGGAGGAACATGAGGAACATCTTAGAACTGTTTTACAGACGTTAAGGGAAAAGAGATTATATGCAAAATTCAGCAAATGCAAATTTTGGTTGAAACAGGTGATGTTTTTGGGACATATTGTATCCGTGGCAGGAGTGTGTGTGAATCCTCAAAAGACTGAGGCGATTACCAGATGGGAACAGCCAAAGACAGTGTCTGAGGTACGTAGTTTTCTGGGACTTGTAGGATACTATCGACGTTTTGTGCAGGGATTTTCTAAGATAGCCTTACCATTGACCCATTTAAGTAAGAAAAGTACTAAATTTGCATGGAATGACGAATGTGAACGAAGTTTTCGAGAGTTGAAGAATAGGTTGGTATCCGCACCTATTTTGGCACTTCCAGAGTCAGGGAAGGAGTTCGAGGTGTATTGTGATGCCTCCCGACAGGGGTTAGGTTGTGTATTAATGCAAGGAGGCAGAGTTATAGCTTATGCCTCTAGACAGTTGAGGCCACATGAAGTTAACTACCCTATTCATGAATTGGAATTGGCTGCGGTGGTGTTGGCATTGAAGATATGGCAGCATTATCTGTATGGAGAGAAATGCCATATCTATACAGACCACCAAAGCTTAAAATATATCTTTGATCAGTAAGAACTTAACATGAGGCAAAGGAGGTGGTTAGAGTTGATCAAAGATTATGATTGTACCATAAATTATTGTTGTGGAAATATTATTGTGTGAATTAACCTAACGCAAGGTGCTAAAGTATATGATTATGCGTTCAACATGTCAAGATTTGATCATGCAATGCGTTCTATTATTATGCGTTGGTCTTGTCAAGTTTTCCTATTCCTCTACCCAAGTATAAGTAAAGTAATAGGTTTTCTCGGTGAGTCCGAGGTCGAACACAGGGAATATATTGATTTAGTTTTAATTGGATTGTATGCGTTACAGAGGTAACAAACAATTATGTGAAATTGCATTTCTAATCTAGAGAAAGCAGAAGTTTGTACATTAGACTAACAGTTGTGGAATATGGAAAGCATGCGACACAGCAAGTTCAGCTAAGATGTGTATGAATGGATAAAGAAAAGGGTTCGGGTTGATTAACATCTAACATCGAAAACGCACAGTAGTACTCTATTCATACTTGCGACTCTTCTCCCGGTTGTCAGCCGCTATGCGTTATATGTCTATAACGCATAGAAGAGTGTTAAGAACCAAGGTTGTCCCCATCGACAGGTAACACTACTTGGCCCTTGTCAATTGAGTTCCACAATCACTTACCCTCTCGAGCAGTCTGATTATTACTACTTATATCGATTTGTTAGATGGATATAAGCATCGGATTAAGCTCGCAATTGACAAGTTAGAATAGTTACACTGCGGTCCCTAGTTAGATGCTAACGCAACCCTAGACCCCCTAGTGATTAGTTACTCATGGCTTGAAAATATAAAGTGAACAGATGAAAAGAGTGAATAGACATGGAAGATAATTGTATTGATGAAAATGAGATACAAATTTTGATAAGTCAATTTCTTGATACAAATCTAAAATTCAAGTAAGAAAAGTAAGAAAGAAAGCAAGGCAACGCGTTAATGTCTTGAGTCTCCCGGATGGAAGCGTGATGATTTGCTGTGAAGTGGTGCGGCGGAAAGGAAGACTCTTCTCTCTCGAGCTATTTGTCTCCATTTGAAGTCTGAGAGAACTCTGCTGTCACTTATGGAGTCCTACTGAGAATCAACAACCTTTCTCCTCTCGCAGAGCTGCCCTTTTATAGATGATGAAATTGCAGTTAATGGCAGAGCTGCTTGATTGGTGGCGAGATTGACACTGCATCCATCTCGCCTGATTGCGTGATTCTCGGGCCAATTAAGATCCACCACTTAAGCCACAAATCATGTCTGCCAATCATTCGTCAATCTCTCAAGATTCCGATCTGATTCGTAGCGCCTTGCCGTAACGGTTGTCTATGCGTCCATGCATAGTTTGGTTGATGTCAACGCAACATAGGTTGCTAATGCGTAGTTGTGCGTTGGCTGTCGTTAACGCATCGTCTGGTTCCTGCGTTAAGGGGTCATCGACGCATCGCTTGCATTCCTGCGTGAAAACATGCGTTTTAGGCTTAACAAGTGGTAAAATCAATATCTTCATCAAAATTCAAGAGTATAACGCAAAGGAAGATTTATTAATGGAATTTATCATCAACTACCGCATGCTTCTCTTATTTAAACTCTAATTATCTATGAAAAAGGCTAATAACTTGTATTTCTACAAGTTATCAATTATCATCCAAGAAAAGCAAATGTGGTGGCCAATGCTTTAAGTAGAAAGTCTCAGAGTGGAGAAAGTTCATTGAATGCAATTGTTCATTGGATTTTGTTCGTTTAATTTCTAATTAAATTGAATTGTTTCTTAGCTCGTTGCAAAAAAACAGATTTGTCATTTTCGTACAAGTATGCGTTGAGAATTACTCTAAATGTGATCATGACTAAGCAAGTTTTCCTATAAAGACCCAAGTATAAGCATTTATAGGTTTTTCTGGTAAGTCTAGGGTCGAACGCAGGGATTTGTAATAATTAGGTGTTGAGACTAAATGTATGTCTATGCGGTGACTGTACAAGCAAATATATGTGTGTTTGTTGTTTGTGTACCTAAACTATACAAAAAGAATGAAAAGAATTTCCTACTACTATTAATGAGATGGACGCGGCGTTGGGTAGTCATATGAAATAATGCGTCAGATAGCATGCGTTGGGAATGGATGGGACCATGCGGTGAAAGTAGAGTTGAACGCAAGAGCTAGTTGTTACCTAAACTTTCCAAGTACAATTACATACCTACAAACTGCGGGTGTGAATCCATCTCTTGGTGTTTCGACGCCACATTTATCTTATCTCTAAGACGCATGGTAAGTTTGTTTTGGCAAAAGACGAACTACATCTCTGCAACTCATCTAGTCTTAATTAATGCTAAAGATTAACTATCCACTCTCTCAAGCTCGACAGTGATGCTTACTACGTTTGTTTGTCAGACAACGTTATGCAAGCTAAAAATATGCATTAACCAGGATGTAACATACTCAGAGTTGTTCAAGAAAAACTAGCTTTTAACATTTAACTCATTTAGCATTTATATAACATGGCGTGAAGTATTTAATATGGAAATGGATGGAAGATGATAGTCAATCAAACTTATATTAATGAAATAAATCATTCTCTCGAATGTCATTAACAAAATATAAGCAAGAAGAAGAGAAATGGAAATAAAATAGAGATGAAGAGCATCAAGCTGTCACTGCAACGTCTTACTTCATTGAGGCTTGAGATGGTTGCTATCTGATACATATATTCCATAGGGTGGAGATTCTCACTCACTGGGAGATGACTCTTATGATGCTAAGAATTCTTCTCTCAGAAGAGCTCGAAATGGAGGCTGGTTATGGTGAAGGAGAAAAAGTGCAGAGCTTTCGCCTCTTGAACTGGTCTCTCTCTCCTTTCAATGGGGAAGCTTGAGCTATTTATAAGCGTCAAAAAGTTGAAACTTATGATGACCTGACACCTTTACATTAAATTCCATGCCCTGCTGTGCAGACTTTTTACGTCGTCAGCCCATTTGTTCTGCCATATTCTGATAGCGTGTTATCCTTTTGCATATTGATATGATAGATTTTGGCCATGCGTCTGTATCTACTTTTTCTCAACGCATGGTCTCAATGCCTAGGCTCGACGCAAGTTTCCACTTGTTCTCGCAACAGCTTCTCTTCTTCATGCTTTGCGCTTCTTTTCTTCTTAACCCTGCGTCAGGAAAAGAAAAGCTCATCGTTTTTCAGGTATTTTCCTTTGTAAGTAGTGTCAACGCATGGTGATACATTTTTCATCATTTAACTACCAAAATCATGCGTTTATCTCCAAAATTACTCTAATTACATCAAATAGTGACTACAATAACTTGTATTTCTACAAGTTATCAGCAATAAAGGTTTCCTTGCTCAGGGAGTTGAGGTTTGGTGTAGCCAACTTGAAAGTAACTGGAACCGGAGCATTGTTAGCATATTTCCAGTTGAAACCTAAACTAGTAGATAAAGTTGTAAAGAAGCAAATGACTGATCCTATAGTTAATAAATTAATAGAAGAGGTAAAGACTCAGCAGAGAAAAGACTTTGAGCTGAGACCTGATGGTGTACTATTGAAACAGGGCAGGGTATATGTACCAAAAGATGAAGAAGTTAAACAGGTGATACTGGAAGAGGCTCATAGTTCGGCGTATGCTATGCATCCAGGCAGTACCAAAATGTACAGAACGTTGAGGAAATTTTATTGGTGGCCAGGTATGAAAAGAGAAATAGCAGAATTTGTAGCAAAATGTTTAATTTGTCAGCAGGTTAAGCCTGAACGACAAAGGCCAACAGGGTTATTGAACCCACTTCCTATTCCCGAGTGGAAATGGGAGCACGTTACTATGGACTTTCTATTTGGATTACCGAGGACATCAGCAGGTGTTAATGGAATTTGGGTGATCGTTGACAGGTTAACAAAAATAGCACGATTTTTACCAGTTAAAACAACTTACACCTTAGACAGGTTAGCACAACTTTACGTAGACTGAATTGTGAGTCAGTTTGGCGTACATGTAATGGTGACATCAGATAGAGATCCTAGATTTACTTCCAAGTTTTGGGGAAGTTTGCAAAAGCGTTAGGAACCAAGCTGCAATTCAGTACTGCTTTTCATCCTCAGACCGACGGGCAATCAGAAAGAACCATCCAGACTTTGGAAGATATGTTAAGAACCTGTGCATTACAATTTCACGGTAGCTGGGATGTGCATTTACCTTTAATGAAATTTGCATATAATAATAGTTACCAAGCGAGTATCGGAATGGCTCCATATGAAGCACTTTATGGTAGACTGTGCAGAACCCCAGTTTGTTGGGGAGAAGTTGGTGAAAGGAAGTTAATTGGACCGGAAATTGTGCAGGCTACGACAGAAAAGGTAGAACTCATTAAAGCCAGTCTTAAAGCAACCAGGGACCGTCAGAAGAGTTATGCTGACAACAGAAGAAAAGATCATGAATTTGAGATTGGAGATAAGGTGTTTTTCAAGTTATCACTGTGGAAGGGAATTCTGAGATTTGGTAAGAAAGGAAAATTGAGTCCCAGATATATCGGACCCTATGAGATATTGGAAAGAGTTGGGCCAGTGGCTTATAGATTAGCTTTACCTGTTGAAATGTCTAGGATACATAACGTTTTCCATGTATCAGTGTTAAGGAAATATATCCCTGATGCTACTCATGTGCTATTAACTCAACCAGTAGAGCTCAGTGAAGATTTGAGTTATGAAGAGAAGCCTGTTCAGATAATTGATGAGAAAGAACAAGTTTTAAGAAACAAAGTGATACCATTAGTTAAAGTACTATGGAGGAATCACGAGATAGAGGAAGCAACGTGGGAGCCGAAGGAGAAAATGATGGAACAATATCCAAATTTATTTGTTTAGCAGTATTCTGCCTACTGATTTCGGGGACGAAATCTTTGTAAGGAGGTGGTAATTGTAAGCCCCGTACTTAATCTTGTGAGAAAGCAAGATAAGAAGAGACCAGGAGATGGGCGTTTTGGTAGGAATAGTTGGCTGGAATGTGATTGAGGGCAGAAAAATGGCTAAGTATCAGCTATGCATTGGTGGCAACATGCCTTGATGGAAGTAGTTTTGGCGTGGACGCAGAGGTGAGGGAAGACTGTTAGGCGTTGAGGCCACGATGCGTTGAGGTCACGAGGCGTGGAGAGCCACCCTGCATCGAAGATTATCTTGCGATAAACTCATTGAAGGCTGCAAGGCGTTGAAAGTTGAAGGCCACTGGGCGTTGAGAGCCAATTTGCGATGAGACCACTATGCGGTCAACGCTACCATGCGTCGAAAGTGGGTATGCGTTGGGCAAAGAAGGTTGGCCGAGAGAATAATGCGTTTGTTAACCGTCTGGCGAGGGAGTCTTGAAAAAGCAACACAAACAGAGACTGTGCGTTGCTGAAGCCAAACATAGAAGGTATGTGTTGAATAGATTATTGTATAGAAACGAAATGGAGGTTAAGTCGGTGGTATATATATAAGTGGACCGAGAATTTAATTGTTTTAATTACATTTTAGAGCTTGAGTTGAGTCCATTTCGAAGCTAAACATCGGAGGGAGGTAGAAGAAGATGTTCATGTCGATTTGGAGTAGAAATCTCGTCGTTACCATGGAGGAAACTTGAGCTGGAGCAAAGGACTCAGCTGATGTTACTCAATCAGAGTAACGTTCAGTTTTGGAGGAAGAACGAACCGAACAAACGGTGGTTAGGGCCGAAATTCTGAGGTTAGTAAGGTTAACTCGATTTTTAGCAACTTTCATAAAGGGTGCTTGAGCTAAACTCGAATAAATGTGTGTCAAACTTCAGATAGAAGAGATTGGAAGCTGAATTGCCGGATGATTAGGAGTAATTTGGAGTTGTTGAAGGATATGTCCTAAACGGAGAGGATATTCTCTATGAAATTTTGAGGTAAGATGAAGGACTTATACCTTAATAAGTTTGTAGAAGAAAGTAAGTTCTGAAATTGGCCAGAATGTGATGTTTAGCAAGTTGAAGAAGGAAGAAGAAAGGAAGAAGGAAACTGTTCTGCTGCAGCGGTAGCATCGTTGAGAGAGCGAGAGACAGGGCAGCGAAACAAGTGTCGCTGTAACGCAAGAAGGGCTTTGCGTCTCACAATTCTCGCTGAAGTCTCGCTGGGTGTCGCTCCTCAGGTAGTCTCGCTAGTTACGTTCAACCTAGTATCGCTAGTGCAGTAATATGTAAAGAAGTTTCGCTGGTAGTCTTTAGTTTCTCTTTAGTTTGTCTAAGTTAAAAGGAAACTAACTTTACTGTCTAAATGTAAATATGGCTGAGGGACCTTATGGTGAAAGCCTAAGTGAATGTGAACATGAAATTCAGTGCTGAGGGACCACGCGTGAAAGCACTTGAATAGTTAAGTGGAATGGATTTCAATGCTGAGGGACTTTGAGTGAAAGCATGTAGAAATCCATCACATACTAGCTCGTGCTGAGGGACCTTGAGTGAAGGCACTTGAGCAGAGATTTGATTGGATACCAGTGTTGAGGGACTTCGTGTGAAGGCACATGGTAATGTTGACATAATCGAATTCGGTGCTGAGGGACAGAATGTGAAGGCACTCGATAGTTTGCAAATTCGTGAAACATGATGACTTGACATTTATCTGTGATTGGAAATGAGAATTTGTACTGGAATATGAAAGAGCTGAGTTGTGCTTTGTCATAACAAGAGTTAGTTATTTGCCATGAGATAATAAGGATGTTGATATGGTTGTAATCAATAGCATAAAAAGTTTAGAAACTATCTGAAATGCGATATGTAGTGGTTACTAATGGCTTTGCTAGCTCATGTTTGTTAGTGATAGTTGAAAGAATTCAGTCACTCACTGGGCTTTAGACTCACTCAATTTGTTTGTTTGTTTGTTGTTTCAGGTAGCGAGCGTGTCCAGGACGCCTAGCCTACAGAAGTATCTCGTCTGGGCCTATCTTGAAGCAGACCTCTGGGACAGTTGTAAATATTCAGTTGGTGTCCATATATTGTAGTGTACATGTTCCTTATGAGTGTTGGGAGAATTGTTTTGTATCATGTATATATATGTAAAGAATACTTAACGAAAGATTGTATGTTTTCAAATACTTTAATAGTAATGGTGTTTCTATTTGAGATTTAACTGGCATCTAGTTTCAATATGTTATATAGAGAGTGCAGTTTCACACTCACTCCTAGGTTTAAGATGTATCTGGGATGGGGTGTGACACATGACCATCTTCCTATCCTTGGATATTCCTAAGGTTACTCCTTTAACCTTTTCCTTGCACTTAAACTATTTCTCTTAAGATAGATTAGCATGCGTCCACTACATGCTCCAGTTTTTATGTTTACTTCACAATCTTCTACTTTCCAACACTTGAAAATATCCTATGATAGAAGTCAATGCTTCTTACTTCTTTCCCTTCAAGTTCTCGGGTACTTCCTATGCGTCCACCTTTACCTATGCGTTACCTTAGTCTTGATCATGCGTCCAACATGGTCTTTTATCCCTTTTCTTCAGACTTTTCAACGCATTGGTTGTTAAAAGTTGGATGTCACATGATATGCGTCGAGAGTGGTGCATCGAAATTAAACCGGAAATCACGCGATTATGCGAGATGGACGCAAGGCATAAATTTAGCCTCTAATCATGTAGATTTTCCAGCGATTGCAACGCAACATCTATAAAAGGACAAACCTAAAGACAAAAATGTTGTTGAACCTCTCAGACGAATTTCTAAGTGACAGCAAAGTTCTCTCCAAACGACAACCAGGGACAAATAGCTCGAAAGAGAAGAGTCTTCCCTCCGCCTGAGCACTTCACAACAGAACTCACGCTACCATCCCAATGAGCTCAAGACATTTAGAAGCCATTCCATGCTTTCTATCTCTTTTCCTACTTATGAATTAGTCTATTAGCAAGACATTTTATTATCTAAAACAATTATTGATAACTTGTATAAATACAAGTTATGATAGCCTTTTTCTTAGATAAATAGAGATTAAATAGAGAAGAATGCGACAAGTTATGTCGATTTTTACTAATAAATTTTCCTTTGCGTTATACTCTTGTATTTTTATGAAGATAATGATTTTACCACTTTTTTAGCCTAAAACGCATGTTTTAACGCAGGAATGCAAACGATGTGTTGATGACTTATTAATGTAAGACGACATGTTAGCAATCTATTTTTCATGGACACATGATCTGGACGGAACGCGAACAACCTGAAGATGTGTTAACAACTACTCAACGCAAGACTATGCGTTAGCAACCTATGACGTGTTGACATCGACCAAACCATCCATGGACGCATAGATGACCATCAACGCAAGGCGTCAAGAATCAAATCAGAATCTTGAGAGATTGTCGGATGATTGACGAACATGATGTGTGGCTAAAGTGGTGGATATTAATTGACGCAATCAGGCGAGATGGAGGCATGATATCAATCTCGCCGACAATCAAGCAGATTTGCCATTGATTGCGAACGCATCATCTATAAAAGGGCAGCTCTACAAGATGAGAAAGGGCTGTTGATTCTCGGAAGAATTCTGTTGTGAGATATTTGTATGTGTAAATTATCCTAACGCAAGGTGCTAAATGATGTGTTTATGCGTTCAACATGTCATGCTTTGAACATGCTATGCGTCCTATTACTATACGTTGGAGGTCTTGTCAAGTTTTCCTATCCTCTACCCAAGTATAAGCAAAGGAATAGGTTTTCTCGGTTAGTCCGAGGTCGAACACAGGGATTATATTGATTAAGTTTTTAGTTGGATTTCATGCGTTGCAGTGGTAACCAATAAATAGTTCAGAGAGTTGTTATTAATCTAAAGAAAGCGATTGTTTGTACACTAGACTAAAAATTATGAAAGATGGAAAGCATGCGACACAACAAGTTCAGCTAAAGATGTGTGTGAATGGATAAAGAAAGGGTTCGGGTTGATTAACATCTAACATCGGAAACGCACAGTGGTATTCTATTCATACTTGCGACTCTTCTCCCGGTTGTCAGCCGCTATGCGTTATATGTCTATAATGCATAGGAGAGTGTTAAGAATCAAGGTTATCCCCATAGACAGGTAACACTACTTGGCCCTTGTCAATTGAGTTCCACAATCACTTACCCTCTCGAGCAGTTTGATTATTACTACTTATTATCGATTTGTCAGATGGACATAAGCATTGGATTAAGCTCGCAATTGACAAGATAAAATAGTTACACTGTGGTTCCTAGTTAGATGTTAACGCAACCCTAGACCCTTGAATGATTAGTTACTCATGGTTTGAAAGTAAAAAGCGGAAAGTTTAGAGAAATGAGTAGACATGGAAGATAATTATATTGATGAAATGAGATACAATTTTCAATAAGTTCAATGCCTTGATACAAATCTAAAATTAAGATAGAACAGTAAGAAAGAAAGCAAGGAAAGGCATCAATGTCTTGAGTCACCCGGATTGAAGCGTGAGGCTCTGCTGTGAAGTGGTCCAGCGGAGGGAAGACTCTTCCCTCTTGAGCTATTCGTCTCCGGCTGAGGTCTGAGAGTACTCTGTTGTCACTTATGGAGTTCTTCCGAGAATCAACAACCCTTCTCATCTCGCAGAGCTGCCCTTTTATAGATGATGCGTTCGCAATTAATGGCAAATCTGCTTGATTTGCGGCGAGATTGATACTATGCGTCCATCTCGCCTGATTGCGTGATTTTCGGGTAAATTAAGATCCACCATTTTGGCCACAAATGATGTTCGTTAATCATCCGTCAATCTCTCAAGATTCTGATTTGATTCTCAGCACCTTGCATTAATGGTCGTCTATGCGTCCATGAATAGTTTGGCCAATGTCAACGCAGCATAGGTTGCTAACGCATAGTTATGCGTTGAGTTGTTGTTAACCCATCGTCTGGTTCCTGCGTTAAGGAGTCATCAACGCATCGCTTACATTCCTGTGTCAAAATATGCGTTTTAGGCTTAAAAAGTGGTAAAATTATTTATCTTCATAAAAATACATTAGTATAACGTAAAGGAAGATTTCTTAATAAAAATTAACATAACTTACCGCATGCTTCTCTATTTAATCTCTATTTATCTAAGAAAAAGGTTATCATAAATTGTATTTCTACAAGTTATCAAATTCCATAAGTGACAGCAGAGTTCTCTCAGACTTCAACCGGAGACGAATAGCTTGAGAGAGAAGAGTCTTCCCTCTGCTTGACCACTTCACAACAGAACCTCAAGCTTTCATCCAGGCGACTCAAGACATTGACGCCTTTCCTGCTTTCTTTCTGTCAAGACATTGAGCTTATCTAAAGTTGTATTCCGTTTAATCAATATATATTTCTTCCATATCTACTCATTTCTCTATACTTCGCACTTTTTACTTTCAATCCATGAGTAACTTGTCACACTCCCTCCCGGATTATCCTCCTTAACCCAAAAAGAGATGTGAAGACAGCAGTTACCGACTACCCTGTCACGTAACCCACTGTCAACCACACCAATCCACAAGCTCTTGACAAACCTCGACTTCAATCGGCAACGGGAACTGTCATGCTACCTGAAAATGGAAAACATTTTAAAGAATGAGCTAACGGCTCAGTGATTAACGGATTTCTGATAACAATATATTTTAACTGAAAAACTGGTAAAACTCGCACAAAACATATCACTTCAAAACATATTAAATTATACTCAAACATCATTGCGAAAACATGCTTGACCGTTTCAGAATAAATACACAAAATTCTCATTCTTATAAAATACTTTTTCCTTAGTTGAGGCAGAGCAATGCTCAACGCTACTCAACGTTGATTTTCCCTAGCTGTGTGGAGTAATCTCAACACATCAGCGTCGTATATACCTCTATGTGCACATAGGTACTAGAACTCGGGCTGCCCTCAATGCCTTCTACGAGTCCCTGAGCATTGGGGTCCCATTTCCATATCCAGGTTACCCATATGCCTTCTACGAGTCCCTAAGCATTGGGTACCTTTATAATCCGGGCCGCCCACAATGCCTTCTACGAGTCCCTGAGCATTGGGGTCCCATTTAAATAGAACGGCTACCCTTTGGCATTCTCCAAGTCCCTCAGCCTCGGGTGCCTTTTCAAGTTTAATATAACACAAAACATATTTGTAAACGTTATATCAATAACTCATGAATTTACCATTTCGAAATCTTATCTCATCAGCATGCTAAATTCAAATTCACATCTTAATATAAAACCGCATGCTTTTCATTAAATTTACTTTCAAAACTTTCTTGAAATCACATAATACCATGCTTTCAGAGAAGTTATGAAAACAAATATCAATCATTCACCATGCGTTTTATAACTCATAGCAAGTACCCATCATTCTCGAAGTTCTCAAGAAAAACGCATACTCTTGTCTCTAAGTCGCATGCTCATGTCTCTATAAATCACATAATCATTTACTTTATATATATAAAAACGCATACATTATTTCATTAGAAACCCATAAAATTATATTCATTAAGAACTCATTTATATTTTGTAAAACGCATGTGTTACTCACCTGTACTTGCCACAGAATACTTCTTTTCCTTTCCTCTATTTCCTCTTCCCAGCTTTTCTGAACACAGCGTTCTAACTCTGAAACGCAAGGCTCCACTTTCCTCTGTCAGCTCGGTTGAACGCATCCCTACCCTTCAACGCAAGGTTGGTAACGCAAGGCTGATTATTTCTGCCAAGTGCATCCAAACTCTTCTTACTTCCCTTTTGGATGCGTCACCATCTCTTGGACGCAAGGTCCATCATGAACGCATCATCTAACTGTGGACGCCGCGTTCACCTTGGACATTATGTTTGTCCTCAACGCATAGCCGGCCCTTTTTAACACCAGACAACTTCTTTACATAACATAACAAAGTTGTCAAATACCCAAAGTTGTCAAATACCTTCTTTCTTGGCCGCATACTTCTACCACAAACATCCTTGTTGCCTTCTTCTCTTTTCTCTCCAGAATTCTTCTTTGGAAGTCATCCTCCATAACCTGAAAGAAGATGTGAAGTCAGCAACCTTGACTCTTCTGTAAGGTTCACTGACCAACCATTTCTTCACCGAAGACGGCCCAGACGAGGTTCTTGCATAGGCAAAGCATCCCGAACTCGCTTGCTACCTGGAAAATTTGAGAACATAGGAAAATGTGAGCTATAGCCCCGTGAGTGACTGGTTTTGTAAAACTATCTTTTAATCAAAAACAGGCATGTTACATTTATACATATAAAACAAGATAAGTACATCAATACAACAGGAACGTATTTTCAACATCTCTTTTGAACTATATCAAATCGTTCCAAATCAATAGAGTCGTTTAGAAACATTTATACGAAAAACTCGTTTGGTTTCTCAATCATTTCCCTTAGTTGAGGCGGAGCAAGACTCAACGCTCTCAACGTTGAAAACATCCTTAGTTGGGGTGGAGCAAGGCTCAACACACCCAACGTCGAAATCATCCCTGGCTCAAGGCAGAGCAAGCTCGATGCACTAGCCAGATTAACCTCTATGTGCACATAGGAATATGGCGGGTTGCCCATGTACCTTCTCATGTCCTTGAGTACTAGGTCCCGGGGAAACTCACGAGCCTTCTCAAAGAGATAAGCACTGAGCCTCCTCTTAAACATTTTATCAATCAATTTGAGTAGATCATTTATATGAAAGCTTTAATAGAAATCAAGATGTTTCTCGATAAACTATGTCTTGCAACATGCCTTTCAATATAGTAAAACAATCAGATAAAACATGCCTTATAAACACTATGATCAACACCATGCGTTTCATGAAATCAGTTATTACAAAACCATAATACTTTTAACAAGTTCAATTTTGAAGGAAGAAGAGAGTCACTCACAATTACTTAAGAGATTCCCTTTTAAATCTCTGCTTTCCCGAGCTCTTAAATGCAAGGCTTAACTCTTTGGTCTGCCTTCACCCTCTGGTAGTCTAGTTAGATGCAATCCTGCAAAGTGCAGATTAACTCTCCCTATTCTTTTGGATGCGTCAACCTTCTTTGAATACAAAGTCTAATTTGATCGCATCATGGTGTCCATCCTTTATGTTGAATTTGGTTTAAGCGCAAGGCTCACCCTTTTCAACGCAAGCCAACTTTTTAACATCAGATGACTTAAGTGTCAAGGTTGTCTTCGTCTTTGGCCGCAAACTTTCTCCTTCAAACGCAAGGTTTTCTTCTTTCAGCTCACTTTCTTTCCTTCTCTCAAGGATTATTATCACTGAATCATCAGGCATTACTTTTCCCTCAAGGTCCTATTTATAGAGTACTTGTCATTCTACCTCTTCTCTTCTGCTGCTACTTGTTTGCCACATGTCATGTTGCATGCTTAATTAATCATGCATTAGTCCAAGTGTCACTTTGCATGAAATGTTTATCATGCTTTCTAACACCTCCTACTTAATGAGGTGTCACAATCATGTGTAACCACCTGGCCTATAGACTTACTTTATGGGTTAATTATGTTCCAATACATAACTACACAACCAACTCCTTGCTCCTTTGCGTTCATGGAACTATCTTCCAGATTCAACTCCTTTGCTTCCTTTTACTACCCTCGGCTTTACTACCTTTATTTCACTTCTCCTTTATTTAAGTGTACAAATGCTAAATGCATACTACTATGCGCTTCAGCTTGACAACATACATTAATTTTTATCGCATTTATATGCGTTCAGCTCCCTTTTTTTACATTCGTTCACAGCTACATTTCCTCCTTTGTACAATTGCACTCTTCTGACCATGTGGTTTACCTTTAACTACCCCATCCAACTCACATTCTTTCTTCCTGCGTTTTCCTCCTACATTTACCTTTGCTTCATTCCACGTTCATTACCTTCCTTTAAGTCCCTTGATTTTACCCTCTATGCGTCCTTGATTCTTATACCAAGGTTATTCCTTAACCATTTCCTTCCTTAGCTTCTTCCTATGCGTTTACCGGAGATTGTGATGGCATTTCCATTATCATGAAATTAAGCTCTTCAGCGTATGACTTGATAACCAATGATAACCTTTATCGACTCATGAACCCTTCGTCGCATAGCTAATAGCTGTCCTTAACACAGAATTCCTCAACGCATAGCTAATAGTTCTTACTACATAACTTTCTCAATGCATAGTAAGACCCTACTAATTGCTGAAGTCCTACTAGCACATAATAATCCTTTAACGTTTAACATTTAATAGCACTTAAACGCTTGGCGACCACTTGTGCACTAGAGAACTTCCCGATCCACGCTATGGTCTTTATAGTAACCTTTAACACATAGTTGTTATCCATTTCATGGCTTATCAATTTATTATTAACCTTTAGCGTATCGCATTCAACTACTCTCCACTTCAAGGCATTTTTCTCAACATAATAAGTTGAATACAACCCTTGGTCAGACTCCATCTTTACCTTCGAACACATAATAACACCTTTCAACGCCTGACTTACCTATCAAAATAACGACCCATCTATCAAGGCTATGGCAACGGTCTACTTTCTTCTCTTTACATTAGCTTCCCCTACGAGGCTTACCAACGCATAACCATAATCCATACTCAATTCTTGTTCCTTCACCTCCATTCACTATTGCTCTATATAACACTCAACGCATTACTTTTCTTAGCTTCACCCCCGACGCATTGTAAACCATTCCAACGCAAGGTACTTTTCCTACGTGATGGTTCTATTTCACTTTACATCATTGATAAGCACTTGAAAAGTGCTTATTATTCTCTCAAATTAAGGGAGTTTTATATTAGATTTCACTTGTTTGCTAGTGATTTTCAGGTTAAAACAAGGAAAATTAGATGAAACGACTAAAAGATCAAAACCGAGCAAGAATACGGCAAAAAAGAGCTGAAAAACGCATCCTTGTTGAAACGCATGATGCGCCGCGGCGCTAAGGTAGCGCTGCCGCGACGCTGAAGTATAAACGCATCAGCATGGACGCAGAGTAGCATCGCGGCGCCAAGATGTCGCTGCCTCGACGCATCCTTGATGAACGCAAGACAGCGTCGCGGCGCTGGGACGACGCTGGGACGACGCTGCCGCGGCGCTAAAACTCGAGAGCAACTTATTTTTGGTCGCAACCCTAGCGCCGCGGCGCCAGCGTTAATTAAACGAAAAGCTTTGTTGTAAGCACTGATTTGCGATGCCAAGCATTGAGGTGTAGCCATGATTTGTGGCTACGCGTCTCAAAGGGAGAAGTGGCCGAGGGCGAGAGGAAAGTAAAATTTTGACTGAGTATTGACTAAGTCCATGCGTTTGTGGTTAATTCACGGAGGTTGGTGAGCTGAAGTAGCTACCTGCGTTGATAGATAAGTAGTCCTGATGGGGGAAGAAGCACACTTGAACCATGCGTTCAAGTCACTCTGCACTGAGGACAGTATTGTGTTGAAGTCGATGCGTCGAAGATAGATATGCGCCGGAAGCACCTGTGCTGAAGACAGGATGGTCTGGATGCAATGAAAATAGAAGTGCAAAATGGAAAGATATGCGTTCAAAATAGGAGGCGTGTGGGGACACCCACCATGCGTTGGAAGAGAAGTTAATTTGAGTGCCGTGCGTCGAGCTGAGAACCCTGCGCTAGACTGCAGATGAAAGTAAGTTAGCAGCCTAAGTTCTAGTGTATGAGAAGGTTAAGTCGGTAGTATAAATAGTTGGATTAATTAAATGTTTAATCATTTTAAGGACATTTCGAGAGCTTAAGTCGGTTCTATTCTTCAGATAAACTTCAGAAGAAGATAGAGGAAGGTGTTCTTGAGGATTTTGGACGAAGTTTGATTCATATTGATGCTGAAAACGAAGCTGGAACAGGGGAATGACTGAAGCTACTTGGTTTGATTGAGCAGTGACTATTATTCGGAATAGAACGTGAGGAAGAAGCTGAGTTCAGAGCTGAAAATTTAAGGTTAGTAAGTTAACGCAATTCCTAACAACTTTTGTAAAGGACGGCGATGCTGAAATTGAAGATTTACTATGTGAATCCTTAGGAAATCAGTGATTACAAGACTATCTCACAATCCGGAATAGCAAGAAGTAACTTCGGAATATAGCGAGAATGAGAAGGAGCTACACCCTGAAATTTTGAGGTAAGCTTTAGAACGCGATTTCCTATAAGTTTGTAGAAGAGAAGAAACCCTGAATCCGTATGGAAATGTGGCTTTTAATAGGTTAAAGTAAGAACGAGAAGAAAGGAAGGAATTACAGTGCAGAGTGCCGTTGGAAAATCAAGTATCGGCGCGCTGTCTAGGAATTTGTAGCGAGACGAGTATCGCTGAGACGCAAAGGAACCTTCCGTCTCACAGATCTCGCTAGATAACGCTGAGTATCGCTGCTAAGGTATGTAATGCATGTGCTGTTCTATCAGGTATCGCTAGTAACAGTATCACTTGGCGGGTATCGCTGAGGTTCTCGTTATAAGACAGTAGAGAAAAGGAAAGGGAATTAATGTTGATTAACGCAAGGTATATCTCCTTTGCAGGCCAAGAAGAAATAGGAAAAGTATATAACCCACGTAAAGCCTAGAAAGAGTTGTGAGTGACACTTTTCTTTCTTTGGAACGAAATTTATTGAAAATGTTTAGTTTGATTTTTCTTATGAGATATGGCTTTGAGATAAACTGTTTACTTGAAAAGCATGATGTTTGATGATATTGTTCACAAGGCATGTTTTATCCGTTTCTATAGGATGTCGAATGGCATGGTTTGAAATGTTGTTTATCGTAATATATTTGATTTTTATGAAAGATTTCTATGGGATCTATTCACGTATAATGCTGGTTTCTAAAATGTTTTAGAGAAGGCTCAATGTTGAAGGACATGAGAAGGCATGTGAGATTCCCCGGGACCCAGTACTGAAGGACTCGTAAAAGGTACTTGGGCAAACCGCCATATTCCTATGTGCACATAGAGGTTAAGCTGGCTAATGCATCGAGCTTGCTCTGCTTGAAGCCAGGGATGATTTCAACGTTGGGGGTGTTGAGCCTTGCTCCACCCCAACTAAGGTGATTTTCGATGTTGAGTGCGTAGAAGCATTGCTCCGCCTCAACTAAGGGAAAAGTTTGAAAACTAGTTGATATTGATAAATTCCTTGGAAATGCTTTTGTATGATTTTAGTATTGATTTATGAGAATGATGGATTTCATGAAAAGTATGTTACGTTTGAACAAATGTTAAACTCTTATTTATTCATTTATATGAAACATGCCTATTTCATATGAATGTCGTTTTACAAAGATTGTCACTCACTAGGCTGTTAGCTTATATTTTCCAATGTTTTCCTTTTCTCTCCCCAGGTAGCAAGGACGTTCCCGGTGCTTAACCTATTACAGCTCACCCTGCCTAAGTCTCGAGTTATCAAGATACAGTCAAGTCTGAGAGTTGTACGTGCATATGTTTATATAAATGGCATGTAGAACATGTAGTTTTGAGTGGGGACTATTAGTAGAGTCGTGTATATTGTATTATGGATATGAATATGAACTTACGCTATGCACTAAAGGTGTACCTTATGCAGGGAATTGTATCAAGTTATAAGCACGTGATGTATGACTATGTTCTATGTTTGTATATGAGTAAATGTATGTACAGGAAAGGAATGTAAAGTTAGGACAATATGCGTCACAAGAGGGGTGATGTTTATTGTCTTCACACTCCCCCTTAGATTAGGTGGGTAATCTGGGAGAGGGTGTGACATTTGTATTTTAGATTAAATTTTTGGCAGCCAAACTCTATAAATTTAGGGGTTTTAAGCAACAAAAGGGGGGGGGGGGGAGAAATATCAAGAAAAACAAGAAAGTTGCAGACTAAAAGAAAGATCCAAAAAGGTGAGAATTAAGCGCGAGTTTAAAGAGTGAGTTAGCTGCAAGGAAGAGGAAAAGAGTTCGAGATAGTCTTGGTGCCTTTCGAAGTCTGACGTGAGAGCCAAGGAGTTCGTGACGGTGCTGCCTCAATCAAGAACCTCTTTTCAGTAGAGTTTCCCTATTCTTTACACTCTTCCTTTGATTATATTTGCTCAAACATGTTGCTTCAAGCTATGAGTGGCTAAACTCTTTAGTTTTAGGGTTTTGATGAATTGTTTGTGAATTCATGTTAATTTTGTAGACTCATGGTTTTGTTTAAATAAATTATGCTTTTCATTGTTATTGTGTTTAATTCTTGAGGATTGGCCATCTTCACATGCTAGGTTAGATGTATGATTGAGAGATTATATGTTTAATTTGACCCATAACAATGAATCGTTGTTAATCTATCACGAGAGTAGTTAGGTTACCAATGAAAGTTGCTAAAGACTAGTTTTAATGCCATGTAATTGTGTATTGGTTTTAAGAGATTAACAATCAATCAAGTTGCATGAGAAAGAGTTGTCTTTGAGAGAAGATAACTTGGAATTAAGTTTGTAGACTTAGGCATAAGAATTACAATAGAATCCATGAAATCTATAATTTTGCATGATGAAATAAACAAGGATTCGAAGCCCTAGAACTCTCTTTGACTCTTGCAATTCTCCCTTTGATATTTTCTTTGCTTGATTTTTCTTTTTCTCAAATTGAAATATTGAATTTAAATCCTCAAAGAAAATTGATTCAATTCTAGAATAGCTAAGTAACTTGACCTTCCCAATTGGATCTCTAGTGGAAACGATACTCGAACTTAACCGTTTTATATTATAACTTGACCTGTACACTTGCGGTAAACACTAAAAGTGCGCATCAATCATCAACACATGGTACTTCACCCCATTCAACTTGCCCTCATTAGAACCTAATCTCATTGCTTGGTTGATAACTCCTCAGTATTAAATACCATGCGTTTGAGCTTAACCATCTACACATCAATCTAATCTTCCAAGATATGTCTGTTCTTTTCTTAATACCATTCATCCCAATGTACGGAATTTATTGGCCATAATTCAGTAGTTTCACAATCTTAACTTTTCATTTAAAAATTTCGTTAATCCACACACTTTTATCCTTTTATCCTTACTAATTATGTGAATACTTAGGTTTTCAAGGACTGGGTGTTACACGCTCCTCTTCCCTCAAAGTTCTATTTATAGGGACCTTGCCATCCACGTTTTTCTCTCCTTTTGCCACTTATTTGCCACATGTCACGCTACATGCTTAATTAACCATGCATTAGTTCAAGTGTCACCTTGCATGATTTACATAACATGCGTTTTAACACCTCCCACTGACAAGGTGTCAAATCTATACATAGCCACCTGGCCTTACTTACCTTATGCGTCCAACATTTCCAACAGATAACCATTTATTCAACACAACGTCCTCATGCGTTCATTAAGTTTCCTTTAAAGTTTGAGCTTTACTACTTAGAAAACTCTCAGCCAACTATATTACTCTTTGACGCATAAAGATAACTGTTAACGCGTAGGGACCTCAACACATAACAACCTTACCAACGCATGGTAAGCCAAGTACGTTTCTTCCTCCGCCAACGCGACGACTATTTAAGTTCACAACCATTCGTGATCACGCTCAACGCATAGCCGCACTATAATAAACCAGTGCTTACACAATGCTACTAGGCGTTAATGACAAACGCCCTATACTGTGTCTGTATACCATCACGTCATACCATGCGTCCAACTCCTTTCTTATGTTCATAACAACTCCTTCTCAAGCTCTTTCTCTACGCATTGGGCCTATCGCATTTGCCTTCATCCTGCATCCATGACCATCTTCCTATCCTCGAACATTCCTTGATTATTCTCAAGGGTATTCTTCTGATCCTTTTCCTTGCACTTAAACTATCTCTTAAGATAGATTAGCATGCGTTCACCACATGCACCAGTTTTTATGTTTACTTCACAACCTTCTTCATTACTTCACAACTTAACTTTATTCTTTTCTTGCTTATTCGATTCACTTCTTTCCATTCTCGGTTTACTTCTGTTTTGCTATTATTGTATGTGTAAATTGTACTAACGCAAGGTGCTAAATGATGTGATTATGCATTCAACATATCATGCTTTGAACATGCTATGCGTCCTTGTTGTGATGATATTCTTGTGTGAACTAACCTAACGCAAAGTGCTAAAGTATATGATTATGCATTCAACATGTCAAGATTTGATCATGCAATGCGTTCTATTATTATGCTTTGGTCTTGTCAAGTTTTCCTATTCCTCTACCCAAGTATAAGTAAAGTAATAGGTTTTCTCGGTGAGTCCGAGGTCGAACACAGAGATTATATTGATTTGGTTTTAATTGGATTGCATGCGTTACAGAGGTAACAAACAATTGTTTGAATTTGTGTTTCTAATCTAGAGAAAGCAGATGTTTGAACACTAGACTAACAATTGTGGAATATATGAAGCAATGCGACACAGCAAGTTCAGCTAAGATGTGTATGAATGGATAAAGAAAAGGGTTTGGGTTGATTAACATCTAACATTGGAAACGCACAGCAGTACTCTATTCATACTTGCGACTCTTCTCCCGGTTGTCAGCCGCTATGCGTTATATGTCTATAACGCATAGGAAAGTGTTAAGAACCAAGGTTGTCCCCGTAGACAGGTAACACTACTTGGCCCTTGTCAATTGAGTTCCACAATCACTTACCCTCTCGAGCAGTCTGATTATTACTACTTATATCGATTTGTCAGATGGATATAAGAATCGGATTAAGCTCGCAATTGACAAGTTAGAATAGTTACACTGCGGTCCCTAGTTAGATGCTAACGCAACCCTAGACCTTCGAGTGATTAGTTACTCATGGCTTGAAAGTATAAAGTGGACAGATGAGAAAAGTAAATGGACATGGAAGATAATTGTATTGATGAAAATGAGATACAAATTTCGATAAGTCAATTTCTTGATACAAATCTAAAATACAAGTAAGAACAGTAAGAAAAAAAGCAGGGTAAGGCGTCAATGTCTTGAGTCGCCCGGATGGAAGCGTGATGATTTGCTGTGAAGTGATGCGCCGGAAAGGAAGACTCTTCTCTCTCGAGCTATTTGTCTCCGGTTGAAGCCTGAGAGAACTTTACTGTCACTTATGGCATCCTTCCGAGAATCAACAACTTTCTCCTCTCGCAGAGCTGCCCTTTTATAGATGATGAAATCGCAGTTAATGGCAGGTCTACTTGATTGGTGGCGAGATTGACACTACGTCCATCTCGCCTGATTGCGTGATTCTCGGGCCAATTAAGATCCACCACTTAAGCCGCAAATCATGTCTGCCAATCATCCGTCAATCTCTCAAGATTTCGATCTGATTCGCAGCGCCTTGCCGTAACGGTTGTCTATGCGTCCATGCATAGTTTGGTTGATGTCAACGCAACATAGGTTGCTAACGAGTAGTTATGCGTTGGGCTGTCGTTAACGCATCGTCTGGTTCCTACGTTAAGGGGTCATCAACGCATCGCTTGCATTCCTGCGTGAAAACATGCGTTTTAGGCTTAACAAGTGGTAAAATCAATATCTTCATCAAAATTCAAGAGTATAACGCAAAGGAAGATTTATTGATGGAATTTATCATCAACTACCGCATGCTTCTCTTATTTAAACTCTATTTATCTATGAAAAAGGCTATAATAACTTGTATTTCTACAATTTATTAGTCCTATTACTATGCGATGGTGATCTTGTCAAGTTTTCCTATCCTTTACCCAAGTATAAGCAAAGGAGTAGGTTTTCTCGGTGAGTCCGAGGTCGAACACAGGGATTATATTGATTCAGTATTTAGTTGGAGTTCATGCGTTGCAGTGGTAACCAAGAAATAGTTGAGAGAGTTGTTTTTAATCTACAGAAAGCGATTGTTTGTACACTAGACTAAAATTGTGAAAGATGAAAAGCATGCGACACAGCAAATTCGACTAAAGATGTGAATGAATGGATAAAGAAAGGGTTCGGGTTGATTAACATCAAACATCAGAAGTGCATAGTAGTATTCAATTCATACTTGCGACTCTTCTCCCAGTTGTCAACCGCTATGCGTTATAGATCTATAACGCATAGGAGAGTGTTAAGAACCAAGGCTATCCCCATAGACAGGTAACACTTCTTGACCCTTGTCAATTGAGTTCCACAATTAATTACCCTCTCGAGCAGTTTGATTATTACTACTTATATCGATTTGTTAGATGGACATAAGCATCGGATTAAGATTGCAATTGACAAGATGAAATAGTTACACTATGGTTCCTAGTTAGATGCTAAAGCAACCCTAGACCCTTGAGTGATTAGTTACTCATGGTTTGAAAGTAAAAAGCGGAAAGTTTAGAGAAATGAGTAGACATGGAAGATAATTATATTGATGAAATGGGATACAATTTTCGATAAGTTCAATGTCTTGACACAAATCTAAAATTAAGATAGAAACAATAAGAAAGAAAGCAGGGAAGGCGTCAATGTCTTGAGTCGCCCGGATGGAAGCGTGATGTTCTGCTGTGAAGTGGTCCGGCGGAGGGAAGACTTTTCTCTCTCGAGCTATTCGTCTCCTGCTGAAGTCTGAGAGAACTCTGCTATCACTTATGGAGTTCTTCCGAGAATCAACAACCCTTTCTCATCTCACAGAGCTACCCTTTTATAGATGATGCGTCCGCAATTAATGGCAAATCTGCTTGATTGGCGGCTGATAACTTGTAGAAATACAAGTTATTATAGCCTTTTTCATAGATAAATAGAGTTTTAATAGAGAAGCATGCGGTAGTTTATGCTAAATTCTATTAATAAATCTTTCTTTGCGTTATACTCTTGTATTTTTATAAAGATAATGATTTTACCACTTGTTGAGCCTAAAACGCTTGTTTTAACGCAGAAATGCAGACGATGCGTTGATGACGTCTTAACGCAAGATGACGAGTTAGCAATCTGTTCTTCGTCGATGCATGATCTGAATGGAACGCAAACAACCTGACGACGCGTTAACAACAACTCAACGCATAACTACAAGTTAGCAACGTACGACGCGTTGACATCGGCCAAACTATGCATGGACGCGTAGACAACCGTTAAGGCAAGGCGCTGAGAATTAGATCGGAATCTTGAGAGATTGACAAACATGATTTGCGGCTAAAGTGGTGGATCTTAATTAGCCCGAGAATCACGCAATCAGGCGAGATGGACGCAGTATCAATCTCGCCACCAATCAAGCAGATCTGCCATTAACTGTGATATCATCATCTATAAAAGGGCAGCTCTGTGATAGGAGAAAGGTTGTTGATTCTCGGAAGAACTCCATAAGTGACAGTAGAGTTCTCTCAGACTTCAGCTAGAGACAAATAGCTCGAGAGAGAAGAGTCTTCCCTCCGCCGCACCACTTCACAGTAGATCATCACGCTTCCATCCGGGCGATTCAAGACATTGACGCCTTCCCTGCTTTCTTTCTCATTGTCTATCTTGATTTTAGATTTGTATCAAGGCATTGAACTGATCGAAAATTGAATCTCATCTTCATCAATATAATTATCTTCCATGTCTACTCACTTTTCTAAACTTTCCGCTTTCTACTTTCAAACCATGAGTAATTAATCACTCAAGGGTCTACGGTTGCGTTAGCATCTAACTAGGAACCATAGTGTAACTATTTTATCTTGTCAATTGCGAACTTAATCCAATGCTTATATCCATCTGACAAATCGATATAAGTAGTTATAATCAAACTGCTCAAGAGGGTAAGTGATTGTGGAACTCAATTGACAAGGACCAAGTAGTGTTACCTATCTATGGGGATAACCTTGGTTCTTAACACTCTCCTATGCGTTATAGACATATAACGCATAGCAGCCGACAACCGGGAGAAGTGTCTCAAGTATGAATAGAATACTACTGTGCGTTTCCGACGTTAGATGTTAATCAACCCGAACCCTTTCTTTATCCATTCACACACATCTTTAGCTGAACTTGCTGTGTCGCATGCTTTTCATATTTCACAACTTTTAGTCTGGTGTACAAACAATCGCTTTCAGTAGATTAAAAACAATTCTCAAACATTTATTGGTTACCCCTGTAACGCATGAAATCCAATTAAAAACTAAATCAATATAATCCCTGTGTTCGACCTCGGACTCACCGAGAACACTTATTACTTTGCTTATACTTGGGTAAAAGAATAGGAAAACTTGACAAGACCACCAACGCATAGTAATAGAACGCACAGCATGATCAAAGCATGACATGTGAAACGCATAAACACTTCATTTAGCACTTTGCGTTAGGCTAATTTACACGTACAAAATAATCACAAGTTTTTGGCGCCGTTGCCGTGGATTATTTCATTGACTTAATTATTTTCTTTGGATTATTGTGTTGCAGAATTCCTCAGTCGACGGAGTATAGCAAGCTTCTCTTCTGTCAGAGGCTTCTAACAGTATATGAGTGAAGGGGATAACCCAACATTTGATATTGAGCCAGAGATTGAGAGGACCTTCAGAAGAAGGATAAGACAGAATAAACAAAGAAGGAGCAATTAAACTACTGAAGAGAACATGGATGCTCAAAATAATTAACCTCAAGCTCCTCAAGCTAGGGTTAGGCAGAACGCAAATGTGCTAGAGCACGCAAACTACGATACAAATCCAATTCTCTTGGCGCATGATAGAAATCGCCCGATGAGGAAGTATGCGTCCCCAAATCTATACAATTTTGCACCGGGAATTTTACAACCAACCTTCGAGGGTAATGGAAGGTTTGAAATGAAGCCAGTAATGTTGCAGATGCTGCAAGCCGCAGGGCAGTTTGGGGGTGCAACGGGTGAAGATCCACATGCACACCTGAAAAGTTTCTTGCAAATTTGTAGCGCATTCCCTATGGCTGGAGTACCGCAAGATAGCATCAGACTGACGCTATTCCCATTTTCTCTCAGAGATGAGGCAAGACAATGGGTGTATTCATTTGAACCTGGTGAGATTACAACTTTGGGCCAAATGGTTGAAAAATTCATGCAGAAATACTTTCCTCTGACGGTAAGTGCAAAGAGGCAACGAGACATTGTCACCTTCGAGCAAAAGGATTCGGAGACACTTAGTGAAGCATGGGCCCGGTTTAAAAGGCTCGTAAGGAATTGTCCCCACAATGGTATCCCTGATTGTGTACAGATGGAGATTTTCTACGGAGGACTAAATAAAACATCACAATCAGTGGCTGACGCCTCTGCAGCAGGAGGTTCAATGGACAAAACTTATACGCAAGCCAAAGAGATCCTCGACAGAATTTTGAGGAACACTGATGAATGGGTGGATGATGGATATGGATCCAGGTACATGGATAAAAGACGAACGCAAACTGGAATGATTGAAACGGACGCGACTAATAATCTTTCAGCTCAGATCGCCAACATGACATCCTTGCTGCAAACAATTGCGTTGAACAACCAAGGTGGAACAGTTGCATCAATGGACGCAATGAACACGGTGAATGCAACAGCGTCTGTAAGCTATGTGCAATGCGGTGAGGGCCACTTGTACGATATGTGTCCCAATAACCCACAGTTTGTCTGCTATGTTCAGAACAACCCGTACTCTAAGACTTATAATCCGGGTTGGAGGGACCATCCTAACTTTGGATGGGGAGGAAACCAATCACAGACGCAGGGAACTGGGCAACAACCGCAGAGAAGCAACAACCCCGTGTACAACCAAGGTGTTCAAGGGCATCAAGCACAATGAAACCAGTCAGCAAATTCATCATCATCATCCCTTGAAGCACTTATGCGTCAAACGATCACCCAAAATGAAGAAACACGTAAGTCGTTGGAAGCGATGCTCCAAAACCAAATACGTGAAATAAAAAGCCATGCCATTGCAATCCGAAATTTAGAACTGCAAGTGGGACAAATGGCAAGCGAGCGCAATGTCAAACCCCAAGGAGCATTGCCTAGTAATACAGAAGCCCCACGAGGTAACGGTAAGGAACAATGTCAAGCTGTGACATTGAGGAGTGGGAAGGTTCTTCCTGTAAGCCCCGCATCTATTTTTATGGGAACGCAAAGAAGAAGGGGCCGAGAGATGGGTGAATGTGCAAAAGTAGTTGGCTGACTTGCAGTTGGAGTGGGAAAATAGCTAAGTGTAAGTTATGCGTTGATGGCAATCTGTTGTGGAGGAGGTAATTTTGGTGTAAACGCAAAGGTGAGGGAAGCTTATCATGCGTTGAAGTCGTGACGCGTTGAGGATAATAAGGCGTGGAGGATCACTTGGTACCGAGGATCATTATGCATTAAACGCATAGAAGGCAGTGTGTCGGTGGAAGTAAAGGCCACGAGGGGTTTGGGAGCTGTTATGCGGTGAGTCCATTATGCGGTAAACGCTACCATGCGTCGAAGGCGAGTGTGCGTTGGACAAGGAGTGTTGGCTAAGAGAAGGTAATGCGTATGTTAATTATTTGGCGGGAGAGTTTGAAATGAATTATCATCAGAGGCTGTGTGCGTTGCTGAAGCTGAGCATAGGAGGTATGCGTCGAACGGATTATAATATAGAGTTGGAATGGGAAACAAGTCGGTGATATATATATAAGTGGACTGAGAATTCAATTGTTCTGCTTGCATTTTAGAGCTCGAGTTGGGTCCATATTAAGGCGAAACTTCGAAGAGAGGTAGAAAAAGATGTTCATGCTGGCCTGAAGCAGAAATTTCATTGAATTCGTGGAAGAAACTCGGGTTTGACAGAGGTTTCGGCTGCTATGATCTCTTCAGATTGATGCTCGGTTTTGGAGGAAGAACAAATTGAAGAGACGAAGGTTAGGGCTGAAACTTTGAAGTTAGTAAGTTAACTCGAATTCTAGCAGAATTCATGAAGGATGTTTGAGCTGAAATTGTCTAATTGTGTGTCAAACTCAGGAAGAAGAGACGGAAGTTGAACTGTCGGATGATTAGAGGCAACTTGGAGTTGTCGAAGGTTATGTCCCAACGGTGAGGAGGTTCTTCAAGGAATTTGGAGGTGAGATGTAGAACCTGTATTTTAACAAGTTTATAGAAGGAAGAAAGTACTAGGATTTGTTGAAACAAAGTACTGGAATTTGTTGAAACGAAATGTTTAATAGGTTGAAGAAGGAAGAAGAAAGGAAGTAGGAAACGGTTCTGTCACAGCGGGAGTATCGCTGAGTGAGCGAGAGATTGAGCAGCAGAGGAAGTAACGCTGCAACGCAAAGATAGGCTTGCGTCTCACAATTCTCGCTAGAGTATCGCTGGGTATCGCTCCTCAAGGTAGTTTCGCTGGTTTTAATCAACGCAGTGTCGCTAGTACAGTTTGAATATCTTTTGAGTAACGCTGGTAGCTTATTAATTCCCATAGAGTAACGATGCTACTGTATGTTAAAGAAAAGGGGAGTTTATGAAAACTAAACTTGAGGATTGTGTATTTTCAGGCCAAGAAGAGCTCGGGGAGGCTTATAACCTATTTAGAGCCGGGACCGATTGTGAGTGACTGTTTGTCATATCTTGTGTTAAACTTAGTACGCATAGTGATGAGGAAACGTAATGCATGGTAGTTTGCTTTATGTATGTGATGTGTTAGTGATTTAAAAGAATACTATTACAAATGTCTAAGCATATAAGTGGCTGAGGGACCTTATGGTGAAAGCTACTTGTGAGTAAGCGTGATATTAAGTGCCGAAGGATTTGAGAAGGCACTTGAATAACAGTAGAGAATGGACTACAATGCTCAGGGACTGTAAGTGAAGGCATGTAGTATCCTATCACAACTAGCTCGTGCCGAGGGATTCTGTGTGAAGGCACTTGAGCGTAGATAGAGTTTGTTACCTGTGCTGAGGAATTTCATGTGAAGGCACATGGTGTTGTAGTTAAACATGAACAAGTGCTGAGGGACGGGAAGTGAAGGCACTAAATAGATAGGAAACTTGTGAAACATGAGAATTGATAGATATACATGCGATGGTTACTACCTTACAAACTGAATTAAACTAATATGATTTGTCTTAGTAGATTTAGTCACTCACTGAGCCTTTTGCTCATCTAGTTTGTTTTTGTTTGCCGTTTCAGGTAGCGAGCGTGTCCGGGACGCCTAGCCTACTGAAGAATCTCGTCTGGGCCTATCTGGAAGCAAACCTCTAGGATAGTTGTAAATACTTAGTTTGCTCATATGACATGTAATAAACATCTTTACTGAGAGTGTAGTGAAAGAGGGATGTGTTGTACCTACTATGAGTATTTTTTTTCAGATATGTTAGTTAAAAGTTTACACGTTCTTCTGATCCGATAAAGAGTTTGTTGTAGGATTTGCTTTTCGTTTATGATGTATATATTATAGAATCTAATGTTGGGCAATAGTATCATGCTCCTTCCTAGGTATAGAGTAAATCTGGGTTGGGGTGTGACACTTCCCACTGAAACGCAAGATCAGAGGATGCAAGGAAATCTGCCGCCTCACATCACTCCACAACTAACTCAAATAACACCTACTAGTGAACCACAATCTTCATCCACAACCACAGCCTCTCAAGAACAAGAAAATGGAAAGGGGAGAGAAAAAGCAACGAAGACAAACCCTGTATCTCAGAATATCACTCCCCCTATGCGTCCGCCCTTTCCTCAACACCTAAAGAAGAAGAATGATGAGGGCCAATTTAGAAAATTTCTGGATGTTCTCAAACAACTTCACATCAACATTCCGTTGGTGGAAGCCCTGGAACAAATGCCGAGCTATGTCAAATTTTTGAAAGACATATTATCTAAGAAAAGAAGGCTTGGAGAGTTTGAGACAGTCGCATTAACGCGGGAATGCAACACATTGTTCAAAAGCAATATACCCGCCAAAATGAAAGATCTAGGGAGTTTCACATTACCCTGTTCTATAGGAGGAATGGACGTAGGTCAGGCACTATGCGACTTAGGGGCCAGCATAAATTTAATGCCACTGTCTATATTCAAGAAGTTGGGTATAGGGGAAGCACGGCCAACCACAGTCACACTTTAGCTCGCTGACCGTTCCATTAAGCATCCAGAAGGGAAAATTGAGGATGTTCTTGTGAAGGTAGACAAATTTATCTTCCCAGCCGACTTCATAATTCTGGATTATGAAGCCGACAGAGAGGTGCCCATCATCCTGGGAAGACCTTTCTTAGCCACTGGACGCACCCTGATTGACGTCCAGGAAGGGGAGTTAACCATTCGAGTGGACGACCAGCAGGTAAAGTTTAATGTTTTTAATGCGTTGAAATATCCTGATGATTTTCATTCTTGCCAGATGATTGAAGAGATAATTGAAGAAAAGACAAGTATAATAGACGCATGTGCTGAAAACGAAACAATGTTGGATGAACTGGATGAGAGAAGAGAAGCGGAAATAGGTTTAATCTCCAATGCAAGCTTTTAACGCTTAGACTTAAACAACCGATCCACGGAGAAAACAAAGCCGTCCCTAGAGGAGCCGCCAACCCTTGAGCTAAAAACACTGCCAACACATCTAAAGTATGCATATTTGGGGGAAGAGGGCACGCTACCGGTCATCATATCCTCTGCGTTGACTACAGAGTGTGAAAAGGCTTTGCTGTATATACTGAAAAATCATGTCAAAGCCATTGGATGGACCTTCGCGGATATTAGAGGAATAAGCCCTTCATACTGCATGCACAAAATTCGGTTGGAAGAAGGTAAGGATGGCTCAGTTGAAAGGCAACGCAGGCTTAACCCTGCGATGAAGGAGGTTGTAAAGAAAGAGATCATCAAATAGCTCGACGCAGGGGTCATTTATCCAATCTTCGACAGCAGCTGGGTAAGCCTAGTTCAGTGTGTACCGAAGAAAGGGGGAATGACAGTGATCATGAACAGTAAGAATGAATTGATACCAACAAGAACGGTCACTGGATGGTGCATCTGTATGGACTACCGCAAGCTGAATGCGGCAACAAAGAAGAACCACTTTCCATTACCATTCATCAACAAGATGCTAGATAGGCTGGCAGGAAATGAATTTTTCTGCTTCCTTGACGGATACTCCGGCTATAACCAGATCATGATAGCTCCGGAAGATCAAGAGAAGACGACGTTCACGTGTCCATATGGTACCTTTGCGTTCAGACGCATGCCATTCGGGCTATGTAACGCACCAGGGACGTTCCAAAGGTGCATGATGGCAATATTTTCTGACTATTTGGAACAGTCAGTAGAGGTGTTTATGGACGACTTCTCAATATTTGGGAAATCATATGATGAATGCTTGACCAACTTGGAATGTGTGTTAAAACGATGCGAAGACACAAACCTAGTCCTCAACTGGGAAAAATGTCATTTTATGGTTACTGAGGGTATTGTGTTGGGACATAAGATCTCAAAGGTTGGATTGGAAGTGGATCAAGCAAAGATAGATGCGATAGCAAAACTCCCATCCCCCATAAATGTAAAGATGTTGCGAAGTTTCCTAGGCCATTCGGGCTTCTACAAAAGATTCATTAAAGGATTCTCGCAAGTAGCAAAAACACTGAGCGAGCTGCTGGAAGCCAACAGGGAATTTAATTTCGACAGTAATGCCTGTTTGCATTCGAGTCTTTAAGGCAAGCTCTGATTTCAGCGCCAATTTTAGTTGCACCTGACTGGTCTCTTCGATTTGAATTAATGTGTGACACAAGTAACCATGCGATGGAAGCAGTATTGGGGCAAAGAAAAGAGAAAATAATGCACCCCATCTATTATGCTAGTAAAACATTGAATTCGTCTCAGGAGAACTACACCACTACTGAGAAGGAAATGTTAGCCATAGTCTTTGCGGTTGACAAATTCAGAGCATACTGGATAGGGTCAAAGGTGACCATCTATAGTGATCATTCTGTGATCAAATATTTGATGGCGAAAAAGGACGCAAAGCCTAGACTCATCCGATGGGTATTGCTATTACAAGAACTTGATTTGGAGATTAAAGATAGAAAGGGAACCGAGAATCAGGTTGCGGACCACCTATCTCGGTTGGAAAATAAAGAGGTCTAGGAAAGTTGGAGTGATATAGAGGAACGATTCCCAGACGAGCACGTCATGAACGCAGAGAGCCAGGAACCGTGGTACGCAGACATAGAAAATTACCTGGTATGCAACCAATAGCCTGAAGAATTCAACACTCAACAAAAGAAAAAGCTCCAACATGAAAGTAAGTTCTACTGCTGGGATGAGCCATATCTATACAGACTTGGCCTTGACCATATCCTGTGTCGATGCGTTCCAGAATATGAAACGCATAGCATTTTGAGAAGCTGTCATGAAGCACCTTATGGAGGACACTTTGGAGGGCAGAGAACAGCTGCAAAGGTGTTGCAAAGTGGGTATTTCTGGCCCACATTATTTAAAGACGCAAGGGCATATGCGGTAGCTTGCGATCGTTGTTAAGGAACATGCAACATTTCCAACCGAAATGAGATGCCTCTGAATTCAATGCTAGAAGTTGAATTGTTCGGCGTACGGAGAATCGACTTCATGGGACCATTCCCTCCTTCTTACGGCAATCAATATATCTTAGTAGCGGTTAACTACGTATCCAAATGGGTAGAAGCAGCAGCCTGTGCAAAGAACGACGCAAACACAGTGTCCAAGTTTTTAAAGAAACAAATCTTATCTCGATTTGGGATACCAAGGGCGATAATTAGTGATGAAGGTACGCATTTTATAAATCGCATAATCACTAATTTACTGACTAAACTTAATGTCTCACACAGGGTAGCAATTGCTTATCACCCACAGACAAACGGCCAAGCTGAAATAACAAATCGGGAGATCAAGTCCATACTTGAAAAAGTCGTGAGCACATCAAGGAAGGACTGGACGGAGAGATTAGATGAACCTCTATGGGCATACAAAACGGCATTCAAAACACCTATAGGCATGTCACCCTATGCGTTGGTGTTTGGGAAAGCATGCCATCTCCCGCTTGAACTGGAACACAAGGCCATCTGGGCCATGAAGAAGCTCAATTTAGACCAGGACGCAAGCGGTGAAGCCAGAAAGCTTCAACTAAACGAACTCCTGAAGTAGAGGCATTCAGCTTACGAAAACGCAAAGCTATATAAAGAAAGGACCAAGAAATGGCACGACAAAAACATTAGTAAGAAAACTTTATACGTCGGCCAGAAGGTACTGTTATTTAATTCAAGGTTGCGTTTGTTTCCAGGTAAGCTGAAGTCTCGTTGGTCGGGTCCATTCATAATCAAGGAAGTGTTCCCGCATGGTGCGGTCATGCTGACAAACGAAGACGGAACCACATCCTTCAAGGTCAATGGACAGAGGGTAAAACCCTATCACAGTGGAGAGTTCGAAATTGACAAAACCTCCATTGACCTACGCGAGTGTAATAACTGAGCTTGCGTCGAAAGGTCTCTGCGTTGCCGAATGCCTATTTTTCCAGGGACGCTTTCCTTTACCCTTGCTTTATTTTCATTTGAACTTGTTTTAGAATTTATTGTTATTTTATTGTATTTTGCTTTCTTTCTTCTGTTTGTATTTTGTTTTAGCATTTATTTATTTCTTTAATTTTAGCTTAGTAATATAAATGAGATAAACATGAAAGTAGGTGTTGAGTTTTTAAACAATTTGATTTCATCGCATAATATTCATGCATGCTTCCAACGCATAAGTAAACTATGCGTTCATCGATAAACGATCTCTGTGTTTATCGAATTAAGGTTAGAGGTTAGGTTAGAGCCGTACATATTTTGTCAAACGCATAATACTTAACTTACAACGCATAATCTAACCTGAGAACCAGACGTTCATCAGCTATGCGTTTATCATTAGTTCACTGCGTTTAGATAGAGCACTAGGTGAAACGCAGATGTCTTCTTAGTCTGCACGTCTTTCCCAGAAAAACACTCAAGTGCTCTATGTGCGTTAATTCGCCGCCCATCACACTTGATGGGTGTGCGGCTCAATAAAATTTGCCTTGATCAGTGGGATTCCGGATATCGCGTATCCGCATTAATTACCGACGGCTAAATTAGCCCTTTATAAACGCGATCCGATTTCTCATTTTCCATTTTCGAAACCTTTCATCTCTCTTTAACATCCGGCGATTTGTGTTCTAGCAAAACCCCATATGTCTAGCCAGTCAAACCCACAAAATCAAGAACACCTCGCCGGCAACGTTTCCCCAAGACCTTCTTCATCATCTACACCAGTCTCCGAGGTATTTCTTAACCCTCGATCTCCATTTTTCTCCTGACCAACATTTCAGCATACCAGACTTGTGAGGCCTTTCGCTTCTCCGGTCAGACCAAGACTTCCAAATCTTAACCCACTGTTTATCCCAAACTTCTCTGCATCTAGAATCCGAGCTACTGCCCAAAGACCACCCATATACCCATTCTTCCGGCCATTCGCCAGAACCCCAACCCGTCCACCAGTAGTCGACGACTCCGACGACTGTGTAGAAGTTTTAAATATTCGCCCCTTGAGCCAAATCAACCCAATACCTACCCCAAAACCCAAAAGTCGGGTCAAATCTTGCATCTCACGGCCCAAAATGAAAAACATGAGAGAGTTTTCCACCGCAAACTTCAATGTCGGAAGCCAACGGTTAAGCACGGAAAACTCCGAGGCAGAGCAACCGGTTTCTGGAACGGTTCGCGATGAAGCCAGCACACTGCACGGAAGTAGTGAAGTACGCCGAAGAGAAGAAAGAGACGTATTCGGCGACATTTTGGAGCGAATAGCTCAAGAGGAAAGAGAGGCAAAGGGTAAAGAGGATGACGGGGAGGTCAACCAGCCCTTGCCCCTATCACGTCCACCCAGCACGAGAGGGATGGAAGAAATGGGAAGAGGAGAAGAAGAAGAAGTGGCTGTCACAGTGGGGGAAGTAAACTTCGCAAAATCCCCAGACGAGTGGATAGCCGAAATTCTGAGCGGACTGCGTGACCTAATGGACGCAACCGTCTCAGATGCCAGAAGGGAATCGCCCTCGCCGATAAAAGAGGTCCAGAGTCAGTTGAAGGAGACTCGGGAGGGTGAACAGAGTGGGGGAGATAAGGAAGGAGAGGCAGCCTACAGCAAGGAGGACGTAGGCGAGCCACGTGAAACGCAAGGGTCTGTCCCTGCGTCTATCAGTCCTGAGGAGATGACACTGAACTCCAATGAAGGACCGATAAGAAAAGTTGTGATGGCCGCAGAGGCAAGAGAAAAAGAGAAGAGGAAGAGGAAGTGGTATACCTGTTGAGGAAGAAACGAAGGGTATCACCAGAAACTGCCGAGGATGAAGAGCCCAAAAGCATAGAGCAAGGAGCCAGACCTGAGTCCCCAATTGCGGCCACATCCTTTGATAGGCTGGCAGAGAAAGAGAAGAAGAAGAGGGCCAAGTTGAGAAAAGAGCTCAGGGCCCTAAGAAAAGGAGTTGAGAAAATTGCCAAGGACGCATTGTCTGGCAAGAAGGCGCACAGGGAAGTGCGACCTCAAGAAGAGGGGGAGACGCAAGGCCTTCCTGATCCTCAAATAGAAGAAGCCGCATTGCCATTTGAAGAGGAAATGAGGGAAGAAGAAAGAATAGAAAAAGCAGCCAAGGAGCTTGAAAGAGATACAAATTGAAGAAGATAAAGAGCTGGCTGCTAGAATAAAAGCCCAAGAATAAGGGGAGAGCAAGAAGAAAAAGAAGAAGTAAAGTAGGAAGGAATGCATCGGGGAGGATGCGAGGGAAGAACAAGGTGTGAGCATCTTAGAGAAGAAGAAGAAGAAAGAAAAGAAGGTGTCAGTCACCAAACTCCCAAGCACGCATAATGAGAAACGCAAAGGGAAGGAGAAAATGACTAAAGCACCAGTTAAAGTGGCCGAGAGCAAGAAGAGAACTGTGAATGAGATTCCAGCTAAGGCCAAAGGAAAAGAGAAGGTGGCTGATGCGTCGCCACAAAAGAAGGAAGGAAAAGGGAGACGCAGGCGTTCCCTGACTTGATGATTGAGGTGGGATTTTTCCCCGAAGAAGCCCTAGTGCCACCATACATCACCGAAATAATTGACCACCACGGCTGGAGAAACTTCTGTTCCAGCACCTCTTGGATCCAACCTGACGTAGTCCGAAATTTCTATAATGGACGCATAGACGAAGAGGAAGACGTGGTGGTGGTGGATGAAACTGAAGTCCCATTCAACGCAAGGGAAATCAATGTAATATACGAGTTGAGGGACAACCCGGATGCGGAAGGAAACAATATTATAGAATCAACTCCAACGGAGTTAATGGAGGACGCAATTTGGGTATTGGCGAAGCCAGGGGCTAAGTGGGATGTTTCACCCACAGGTATTAAAACGCTATCAGCTAGTAGCCTAAGACCAGAGGCAAACCTGTGGGTGTACTTGGTGAAGAAGCGGCTGATCCCTACAACGCATGACAAGACAGTACCAAGGGATTGGGTGATGGCAGCATATTGCATTATGCGTCGCATCACCCTTGATGTTGGACGCATAATTGCGGCGCAGATAAGAGGGGTGTTCAACAAGCCAAGGGGCCAACTCTTTTTCCCCACTCTTATCATGAACTTATACACCAATGCTTCCATCGGAGGGCCAGCGGAAGTGTTAGATGCAGAGAAGATGATTGAAGTTAGTGGCGTAATCGCCCACAAGACTCTGCGTTGGTTGATAAGAGGATCACAATATCTGCTAGAGCCTGCCAAGGCCACCAAAAGACCTCATCAACCCATTCCGCCTCCAAAGCCGCAGCCACAGAAGAAGGGGAAGCCGTCCAAGTTGAAGGCCGTGGCAAGTCCTGATGCCACCATTAGACCATCCCCAACCTCAAGCCCTTCACCCCTGATAACTTGTAGAAATACAAGTTATTATAGCCTTTTTCATAGATAAATAGAGATTAAATAGAGAAGCATGCGGTAGTTTATGCTAAATTCTATCGATAAATCTTCCTTTGCGTTATACTCTTGTATTTTTATGAAGATAATGATTTTACCACTTTTTGAGCCTATAACGCATGTTTTAACGCAGGAATGCAAACAATGCGTTGACGACTTCTTAACGCATGACTATGCGTTAGCAATCTGTTCTTCGTGGACGCATGATTTGAATGGAACGCAAACAACCTAACGACGCGTTAACAACAACTCAACGCATAACTACGCGTTAGCAACCTACGACGCGTTGACATCGGCCAAACTATGCATGGACGTGTAGACAACCGTTAAGGCAAGGCGCTGAGAATCAGACCGGAATCTTGAGAGATTGACGGATGATTGACAAACATGATTTGCGGCTAAAGTGGTGGATCTTAATTGGCCCGAGAATCACGCAATCAGGCGAGATGGACGCAGTGTCAATCTCACCACCAATCAAGCAGATCTGCCATTAACTGCGATTTCATCATCTATAAATGGGCAGCTCTGCGAGATGAGAAAGGTTGTTGATTTTTGGAAGAACTCCATAAGTGATAGCAGAATTCTCTAAGACTTCAGCCGGAGACAAATAGCTCGAGAGAGAAGAGTCTTCCCTCCGCCGCACCACTTCACAGCAGATCATCACGCTTCCATCCAGGCGACTCAAGACATTGACGCCTTCCCTGCTTTCTTTCTCATTTTCTATCTTAATTTTAGATTTGTATCAAGGAATTGAACTTATCAAAAATTGTATCTCATTTCATCAATAGAATTTTCTTCCATGTCTACTCACTTCTATAAACTTTTCGCTTTTTACTTTCAAACCATGAGTAACTAATCACTCAAGGGTCTAGGGTTGCGTTAGCATCTAACTAGGAACCACAGTGTAACTATTTTATCTTGAAAAGTGCTTATTATTCTCTCAAATTAAGGGAGTTTTATATTAGATTTCACTTGTTTGCTAGTAATTTTCAGGTTAAAACAAGGAAAATTGGAAGAAACGACTGAAAGATCAAAACCGAGCAAGAATATGGAGAAAAAGTGCTGAAAAACGCATCCTTGCTTGAAACGCAAGATGCGCCGCGACACTAAGGCAGCGCTGCCGCGGCGCTGAGGCTGAAACGCATCAGCATGGACGCAGAACAGCAACGCGGCGCTGGGAAGGCGTTGCTTCGACGCGTACTTGGCGAACGCAAGACAGCGTCGCGGCGCTGGGACGGCGCTGCCGCGGCGCTAAAACCCGAGAGTAACTTAATATTGGTCGCAATGCTAGCGCCGCGGCGCCAGCGTTAATTTAAACGCAAGTTATGTATTTAAGGTTAAATTTTGGGGCGGCCAAACTCTATAAATTTAGGGATTTTCAGCAGCCAAAGGGTGGGGGGAGAAATATCAAGAAGATCAAGAAAGTTGCAGAACAAGAGAACGATCCGAAAAGGTGAGAATTAAGCTAGAGTTCCAAGAGTGAGTTAGCCGCAAGGAAGAGGAAAAGAGTTCGAGATAGTTTTGGTGCCCTTCGAAGTCCTACGCGAGAGCCAAGGAGTTCGTGACGGTGCTGCCTCAATCAAGAACCTCTTTTCTTTAGAGTTTCTCTATTCTTTACACTCTTTCTTTGATTCTTTTTTATCAATATGTTGCTTTACCCTATGAGTGGCTAAACTCTTTGGTTTTAGGGTTTTTGATGAATTGTTTGTAAACTCATGATAATTTTGTAAACTCATGGTTTTGTTCAAATAAATATGCTTTTCATTGTTATTGTGTTTAATTCTTGAAGTTTGGCCCCCTTCACATGTTAGATTAGATGTATGAATCGAGAGATTATATGTTTAATTTGATCTATAACAATGAATCGTTGTTAATCTATCACGAGAGTAGTTAGGTTTACAATGAAAGTTGCTAAAGACTAGTTTTAATGCCATGTAATTTTGTATTGGTCTTAAGAGATTAACTATCAATCAAGTTGCATGAGAAAGAGTTGTCTTTGAGAGAAGATAACTTGGAATTAAGTTTCTAGACTTAGGCATAAGAATTAAATCCATGAAATCCATAATTTTGCATGATGAAACAAACAAGGATTTGAAACCCTAGAACTCTCTTTGACTCTTGCAATTCTCCCTTTGATATTTTCTTGCTTGATTTTTCTTTTTCCCAAAAACAAAAGTTGAATTTCCAATCCTCAAATAAAATTGATTCAATTCTAGAATAGCTAAATAACTTAAACCTTCCCAATTGGATCTCTAGTGGAAACGATACTCGAACTTAACCGTTTTATATTATAACTTGACCCGTACACTTGCGGTTAACACACAAATTGGCACATAAGGTTTTTGGCGCCGTTGCCGGGGATCCAAAGAACGGTTTTTGTTAATTAATATTCATAAGAATTGATAGATCTTAATTTGAGGTGTATATTATTTGATTGTTTATTTGTTTTTGTTTTATTTGATTTTTTTTATTTAGTTTATTTTATATAATTGTTTTTTTTTTATTTATTATTGTTAGTCTATGCCTCGAGATAATACTAACCTCCTCCCTCTTGATCCCGAGATTGAAAGGACGTGTAGAAGAAATTTAAGGGCTCAACTTAATCAAACTACGGAGATGGCGGAGGAGATACCTAAGGCAATTAGAGACTACTTTCAACCTACGTTACCGGCAAGTCAACCCGGAATAATGAATGTGCCTATCAATGTCAACAATTTTGAGCTGAAATGGGGATTGATCCAAATGGCTAGAGAGCTAGCCTTTAGAGGAAGAACTAATGATGATCCTCACAAGCACTTGCGATCCTTCTTGGAGATATGCGGGACGGTAAAGATGAATGGTGTTTCGAATGATGCAATTAAACTAAGACTGTTTCCTTTTTCTTTGCAGGACCGTGCTAAGGATTGGTTGGAAACCATACCTCCGGATAGCATTACAACATGGGAGATCTTAGCTCAAGCTTTCTTGAACAAATATTTTCCACCGGCTAAATCTCAAAGACTAAGAACGGAGATTGGAACATTCCGCCAACTCGAGGATGAACAATTATATGAGGCTTGGGAGAGGTATAAGGATCTCTTGAGAAGGTGCCCTCAACATGGGTATCCGGATTGGTTGCAAATTCAACTTTTCAACAATGGATTGGCAAGCTCAACCAAATCCATCTTAGATGCAACTGCCGGAGGATCAATTTTTTCAAAGAATGCTCAAGAAGCCTATACCATATTAGAAGATTTGGCCAATACATCCTACAATTGGCTATGTGAACGGTCTTCTTCAAATATCCCAAGAGCCACCGGATTATATGAAGTTGATGAGGTAAATTCTCTTAAAGCTCAAATGGCTTCCTTACTAATGCTCTTTCTAAATTAACTGCAGGAGGCCAAGCTCAAAATCCACAATCTATAGCTTCTCTTGCTGCTTTGGCATCGGAAATGGGCATTCATGGAGATAATGAGACGGCTAATTATGTTGATAGAGGACATTATAGGAATTACCAACATCAACAACTTCCAACTCACTACCATCCTAGTTTGAGGAATCATGAAAATTTTTCTTATGCTAACAAAAGGAATGTTTTGCAAGGTTCTTCTGATTTATCCAATGTAGGTCCATCCCACACTGAAAAGAAGTCCAACTTAGAAGATTTGATGGTAGAATTCATAAATGAATCAAGAGGAAGGACAACCGCATTGGAAAGCACAGTACAAAGTCATGGTAAGGCCATTCAAAACATCGAGGTACAAATAAGCCAAATCGCCACTTCCCTTCAAACAATGGAAAAGGGAAAATTTCCTAGTTGTCCCGAGATAAATCCAAAAGAGGAGTGCAAGGCCATGACTTTGAGGAGTGGAAAAAAGCTGTCCACTCCTTTGATCATTGATGAGGATGAGCAAGAGGTAGATGGCAATATCCAAGAGCCAATTTTAGAAGATGAACAAAAGATCCTAGAAAAGGAGGTAAAGGTAAAAAAGTCAACATCTTCAAGTAAGTCATCTAACCCTCTACCTTTTGTACCTAATACTATGCCATATCCTCAACGTTTTAAAAAGAAAGAAATAGACTCGCAATTAGCTAAATTTCTTGAATTATTTAAAAAGCTGCACATTAACATTCCATTTGCTGAGGCTTTAGAGCAAATGCCCAACTATGCGAAATTCATGAAAGATGTCTTATCTAAAAAGAAAAAGTTTGGGCAATATGAAATGATTAGCATGACTGAGGAATGCAGTGCAGTGTTACAAAAGAAGCTACCACAAAAGTTAAAAGATCCAGGGAGTTTTACTGTACCTTGCACTATTGGTTCTTTAAATGTTACTAGAGCTCTTTGTGATCTTGGTGCTTCTATTAATTTAATGCCTTTATCTGTCTATAGGAAACTCAACATTGGAGAGGTGCAACTTACCACCATCACCCTGCAACTTGTTGACAGATCATTAGCTTATCCCAAAGGTATTGTTGAAGATGTATTAGTTAAAGTTGACAAATTTATCTTCCCTGCAGATTTTGTAGTATTGGACATGGAGGAGGACTATGAGATCCCTATCATACTTGGGAGGCCATTCCTAGCAACTGGAAAGGCTATCATAGATGTCCAACAAGGGAAGTTGACTCTAAGGGTAAATGATGAAAATGTAGTATTTGATATTTACAAGTCCTTGAGTCATCATGATGAGAGTAGTCCTTGCCATGCTATAGACATAATTGATCATACTATTTTTAAGCATGTAGAGGTTATGTTAGCTAATGATCGTCTAGAACAAAGCATGATAGATGTTGAAAATGCAGATACAATCTTTGATGAAATAGCATTTTATGCTAGGTGGTTAGATAGGTTGCCAATATGTTCTAAAGTAGATAAACCTATACCTTTAGCACCCTTGCATGTTGTGAATGATATTGAGAAGTCTAAGCTTGAATTAAAAGTATTACCTCTTCATTTAAAATATGCATTCTTAGATGATTTATCTTCTTTACCTGTTATAATATCTTCTGATCTTCATTCTGTGGAAGAAGAAAAATTATTGAAAGTATTGAGGGATCATAAATCTGCCATTGGTTGGTCTATTGAGGATCTTAAAGGTATTAGTCCGTCGGTCTGTATGCATAGAATATTGATGGAAGATACCTTTAAACCATTAATAGAGCACCAAATGAGACTTAATCCCACCATGAAGGAGGTAGTTAAGAAAGAAGTGCTCAAGCTTTTGAATGCAGGAATCATATATGCCATATCTGACAGTCCATGGGTAAGTCCTGTTCAAGTGGTACCCAAGAAAGGTGGCATAACTGTGGTAAAAAATGAAAAAGATGAAATGATAGCCACTAGAACTGTGACAGGATGGCGTGTATGCATTGATTATAGGAAGTTGAACAAAGCTACTAGAAAAGATCATTTTCCCCTTCCTTTTATAGATCAAATGCTTGATAGACTTGTAGGTTATTCTCATTATTGCTTTCTAGATGGATATTCAGGTTATAACCAAATTGTCATTGCTTCTAAGGATCAAGAAAAAACGACATTTACATGTCCCTATGGGACATTTGCTTTTAAGAGAATGCCTTTTGGTTTATGTAATGCCCCTGCTACTTTCCAACGTTGTATGATGTCTATTTTTCAGGGGCTCATTGAAGACATAATGGAGGTTTTTATGGATGATTTTTCTATATTTGGGTCTTTATTTGATTCTTGTCTTGTTAATCTAACTCGTGTTTTGCAGAGGTGCCAAGATGCTAACCTTGTTCTAAACTGGGAAAAGTGTCACTTCATGGTGACAGAAGGCATCGTCCTGGGGCACAAAGTCTCTAAAAAAGAATTGGAGGTGGATAGGGCTAAAATAGTTGCTATTGAACAACTACCACTTCCCACCAATGTGAAAGGAGTCAGAAGCTTCCTAGGGCATGCAGGGTTTTACAGGAGATTTATTAAAGATTTTTCTAAAATTGCTAAACCCTTGAGTAATTTGTTAGAAAAGGAAGCTAAATTTATTTTTGATGATGCATGTCTACAAGCTTTTAATACTCTGAAGGAAAGACTAATTACTGCACCCATTATTGTTGTACCAGATTGGAGTCAGCCTTTTGAGATCATGTGTGATGCTAGTGATTATGCTTTAGGAGCTGTTTTAGGCCAACGTAGAGATAACATGTTTAGGGCAATTTATTATGCTAGTAGGACTCTTGATAATACTCAACAGAAATATACTACTACTGAAAAAGAACTACTAGCTGTTGTGTTTGCCATTGATAAATTTAGATCATACTTGCTTGACTCTAAAATAGTAGTGCATACTGACCATGTTGCTTTAAAGTACTTGTTTGTTAAGAAAGATTATAAACCTAGGTTAATGAGGTGGATATTATTGTTAAAGGAATTTGACCTAGAAATCAAAGACAGGAAAGGATGTGAAAATGTGGTTGCAGACCACTTATCTAGAATTGAGAATGAGGAAGCTAAAATCATGGCCCCCAATTGTTGAGATGTTCCCTGATGAACAACTGTATCAGGTAAAAGATAGTTTGCCCTGGTTTGCTGACATAGTTAATTATCTTGCAGGAGAACATTTGCCACCTGACATGAACTATCAACAAAAGAAAAGATTTATGCACAAAGTTAAGTCTTACCATTGGGAGGACCCACTTCTCTACAAGGTTTGTGCTGACAATATGATAAGAAAGTGTGTACCTCAAGAGAAAGTGGTAAGTATTTTAAATTCATGTCATTCCTCACCCTATGGAGGTCATTTTGGACCCACCAGAACTGCAGCTAAGGTACTTCAGTCAAGATTTTATTGGCCATCCCTTTTTAAAGACTGTTATACCTTTGTTAAGTCATGTGATAGGTGCCAACGTACTGGCAATATTTCTAGACAACATGAGCTTCCAATGAAACCTATCTTGGAAGTGGAGTTATTTGATGTTTGGGGTATTGACTTTATGGGACCTTTTCCTATTTCTTTTAATGGTTACCTATACATTCTAGTTGCAGTAGATTATGTATCTAAGTGGGTAGAAGCCATAGCTACTAGGACCAATGATGCTAGCACTGTTTTAAGATTCTTGCATAAAAACATTTTCACACGTTTTGGTACACCTAGAGCTATTATTAGTGATGAGGGTTCTCACTTTTGCAATAAACTGTTTAAATCCATGATGCAAAAATATAATGTTAATCATAAAATTGCTACAGCTTATCATCCTCAAACTAATGGCCTTGCTGAGTTATCTAACAGGGAAATCAAACAAGTTTTGGAAAAGACAGTCAAGACCAATAAGAAGGATTGGGCCCTTAAGCTCGATGATGCACTGTGGGCCTACCACACAGCTTTCAAAACCCCAATTGGTACTTCCCCGTATAGGTTGGTGTTTGGAAAGGCTTGTCACTTACCGGTAGAGCTCGAGCATAGAGCTTATTGGGCCATCAAGAAGCTGAACATGGATTTTGAGAAAGCTGGTGAGAAACGCCTCTTAGAACTCAACGAGATGGAGGAGTTCCGTGCTCAAGCTTATGAGAATGCCAAACTTTACAAAGAGCGCACTGCAAGATGGCATGAAAAGAAGATCACATCACGAACCTTCCTTCCACGACAAAGAGTATTACTTTTTAACTCACGTTTACGCTCGTTTCCAGGTAAGCTTAGGACACAATGGTCGGGACCCTTTGTCATTGGCAAGGTATCCCCACACGGAGCCGTGGAACTACAAGGTAACAATGGAACAACCTTTAAAGTGAATGGTCAACGATTAAAGCACTACATCGGTGATGAAGAACGCGGACTTGAGAACCTGACTTTCATTGCATGATCCAGTAGTCCCGTCTAGCTAGAAGACGTTAAACCAAGCGCTTATTGGGAGGCAACCCAATTTTATTGCTTTCTTTACTTTTGTTTATTTATTTATTATTTTTTTGGAGTCACTCATATGCTTTATTTCTCAGGAACATAGCTCATCACACAAAGTACTCCTTACACCAAGCCTGTTTGGTGGCTTCCCGCTTACTCCCAGGCTTGCTCTTTCCTTGTTAGATGTTCTTATGCATTGGGGACAATGCATGATTCTAAGTTTGGGGTGGGAGGTGTCTTTCGTACTTTTATGTGTTTTCTTATCCTGCTATGCATGTTAGTGAAGGTTTTAATGATCATATGCATGTCAATTTTTGAAAAAAAAAAAATTTGAAAATTTTGGAGCTTTCAAAGTTAATGGGAATGTTGTTTATGGTTGTGTGCCTTGATGTTGATTGCCCATGATGAGATTCGAATTTGCATGATAGATGACTTATTGTGGAAATAGAATAGCACTATCTTGAGTTAAATTCATTTAAGTCCCTCTTAAAATCTCTCATATTCTTGAGCACGTAGCCACTTCTATTTAGAATCTTTAACTGAAAAAAGGATTAAGTTGGGTGTATTTGGTTGTCACTTCGAAAGGCCCCACCGGTTAGGGAGTGGAAATGCATGATAGCTTGTAATCTTAGACTAAGGAAAAAGAAAAGAGTATACATGCCTTGAGAAAAGAAAGAGTGTACACAAAATATACGAGCTTGATTTGTCTATCTTTTTAAATGTTAAACTTGTAATGAGTATGCATGGATAGGGGTAAAAAGAGCTCCCTTTGTTGTGATCAGTAAGGACGCCTAGGAATTGACTAGGTACGAGTCCCTACAGTGGATGTGTGAAAGCTAGTGCCTCTAGGTAAAAGAATGCAAGTTTGGGCCCATGAAAAAAAAAATATATGATTGAAAGGCACCTTAGTGGACATATTACTCACTTGAATGCATGAAGGCTTGAAGATTGGTGCATGAGCTAGAGTAGGGGGAAAACTAAAGAAACTCTCTTAAGTCCTAATTTGAGTTCTAGTATTTTAAATTGAAGGAGGCTTGCACACACACACTTGGGAGATAGCAAGATTTGGCCTTGAATAATTATAACAATATAGATATGCTTGCATGTTTCTACTTAAGCTCTGAATGCTATTCTCTGAGACATGAGTCAATTGCACACTTCTTCATCTAAAACTCCCTATTATTTGATTTTATTCTTTGCTCGGGACTAGCAAATCTCTAAGTTTGGGGTGTTGATAAGCACTTGAAAAGTGCTTATTATTCTCTCAAATTAAGGGAGTTTTATATTAGATTTCACTTGTTTGCTAGTAATTTTCAGGTTAAAACGAGGAAAATTGGAAGAAACGACTGAAAGATCAAAACCAAGCAAGAATATGGAGAAAAAGTGCTGAAAAATGTATCCTTGCTTGAAACGCAAGATGCGCCACGGTGCTAAGGCAGCGTTGCCGCGGCGCTGAGGCTGAAACGCATCAGCATGGACGCAGAGCAGCAACACGGCGCTGGGAAGGCGCTGCTTCGACGCGTACTTGGTGAACGCAAGACAGCGTCGCGGCGCTGGGACGGCGTGCTGCTGCGCTAAAACCCGAGAGCAACTTAATTTTGGTCGCAACGCTAGCGCCGCGGCGCCAGCGTTAATTTAAACGCAAGTTTTGTATTTTAGGTTAAATTTTGGGCAGCCAAACTCTATAAATATAGGGGTTTTCAGCAGCAAAGGGGGAGAAATATCAAGAAGATCAAGAAAGTTGCAGAACAAGAGAACGATCCGAAAAGGTGAGAATTAAGCTAGAGTTCCAAGAGTGAGTTAGCCGCAAGGAAGAGGAAAAGAGTTTGAGATAGTTTTGGTGCCCTTCGAAGTTCGACGCGAGAGCCAAGGAGCTCGTGACGGTGCTGCCTCAATCAAGAACCTCTTTTCAGTAGAGTTTCCCTATTCTTTACACTCTTTCTTTGATTCTTTTTTATCAATATGTTGCTTTACGCTATGAGTGGCTAAACTCTTTGGTTTTAGGGTTTTTGATGAATTATTTGTAAACTCATGATAATTTTGTAAACTCATGGTTTTGTTCAAATAAATATGCTTTTCATTGTTATTGTGTTTAATTCTTGAAGATTGGCCACATTCACATGTTAGATTAGATGTATGAATCGAGAGATTATATGTTTAATTTGATCTATAACAATGAATCGTTGTTAATCTATCACGAGAGTAGTTAGGTTTACAATGAAAGTTGCTAAAGACTAGTTTTAATGCCACGTAATTTTGTATTGGTCTTAAGAGATTAACTATCAATCAAGTTGCATGAGAAAGAGTTTTCTTTGAGAGAAGATAACTTGGAATTAAGTTTCTAGACTTAGGCATAAGAATTAAATCCATGAAATCCATAATTTTGCATGATGAAACAAACAAGGATTTGAAACCCTAGAACTCTCTTTGACTCTTGCAATTCTCCCTTTGATATTTTCTTGCTTGATTTTTCTTTTTCCCAAAAACAAAAGTTGAATTCCAATCCTCAAATAAAATTGATTCAATTCTAGAATAGCTAAATAACTTAAACCTTCCCAATTGGATCTCTAGTGGAAACGATACTCGGACTTAACCGTTTTATAGTATAACTTGACCCATACACTTGCGGTTAACACACAAAGTGGCACATCATTATGTGCATCTGACAATCGATATAAGTAGTAATAATCAGACTGCTCGAGAGGGTAAGTGATTGTGGAACTCAATTGACAAGGACTGAGTAGTGTTACCTGTCTATGGGGATAACATTGGTTCTTAACACTCTCCTATGCGTTATAGACATATAACGCATAGCGGCTGACAACCGGGAGAAGAGTCGCAAGTATGAATAGAATAATACTGTGCGTTTCCGACGTTAGATGTTAATCAACCCGAACCCTTTCTTTATCCATTCTCACACATCTTTAGCTAAACTTGCTGTGTCGCATCTTTCCATCTTTCACAACTTTTAGTCTAGTGTACAAACAATCGCCTTCTTTAGATTAAAAACAACTTTCAAACAATTATTGGTTACCACTGTAACGCATGAAATCCAACTGAAAACTGAATCAATATAATCCCTGTGTTCGACCTCGGACTCTCCGAGAACACCTATTACTTTGCTTATACTTAGGTAAAAGAATAGGAAAACTTGACAAGGCCACCAAGCATAGTAATAGAACGCATAGCATGTTCAAGGCATGACATGTTGAATGCATAAATACATCCTTTAGCACTTTGCGTTAGGCTAGTTTATACATACAAAATAATCGCAACAACCCCCACTTCAAAAAACCAAAAGGGAACCAACTCCACCGCCACCTCCTCCTGAGATGCATCGTCCTAAGCCACCTCCACCCCCTCCTAAAACGCATCGCCCCAAACATCCAAAACCTCGACCTTCCACAAAACCCTCCTCCCCAATAAAAGTTGATGACTCACACTTTGGGGATCTTGGCGCGACTTTTATACGTCCATCATCCTTTGCATTTGACGAAACTCCATCCACTCCCCCGCCTCAGCCAAACCCGCCTACCCCACCAACACAACCACAACCGCAAGAAGGCCAACTTGACCTCGAGTGGGAGACAGTGCAAACATATCTGCAGCAATTGATCTTGCGTCCTGTGATGCACTCATTGAATATGTTAGCACGCCGGCAGACGGAGCAGTTCCAATTCACATTGAATTTCGTTCATCAACTGCTCTCGATCCGACCAGAAATCCCGCCCCCTGACATTCCAGAACGCCTCCAACAGCCCCTTGTCTTCCCAGTACCGCAGCGCCCTGCACTTGAGCAGCAACGAAGACCTGATGAAGATAAGACTTATGGTTAAAAAAATTTAGGGGTGTAGTAAAGAGTTGTAATTTTTCTTGCAATTTTATATCTTCATATTCAATTGTATGCGTTGGTGAAAATAAAATTAATAGAATGACCATTTCTTCATCGCATGGATCTTTAACTTCCTCTTTGCGTTGTCCCTTGTTGTAAATTTATTCTAAGTACATTTAATTAGTCTTAACTTTTATCTTTGCGTTGAAAAGTTGATCACTGTGATGATAATCATGCTTACACTTTTTGTACACTCTTTAAGTTAGATTACTTTCAATGCGTCTGCATACTATTCCTTAGAAACGCACACCTACTTTGAATGTATGCAAGCAGCTAATTCAAACCTCTTTTACAAAATTTTGCAACTTAATCTTTATTTACAATTTAAGCAATGAGGACCTTGCTACTCTCAAGTTTGGGGGTGGAAGAGGTTTGAACTGTCAAAGATAAAAATATGAGGAACTTATTTCAATCACATAAAAAAAAAAAAAAATTATTCTTTTAAACGCAAAACTCCGCTGGCAAGACTAAATATTTATTTTGTTAAGAGTTTGAATGAAAACGACACCTGCTCGTAGTTTGCCACCTTCATGCACCCCATAGTTGGTGTGTCAAAACGAAGGTGGGTAATCGTAATCAGCGACGCATAGATAAATAACAAACTCCAATGTCTAGTGAGGAAACCGAGCTTAGATAAGAGTTTAGTCGACAAGGGCACTTGCTCGTAGTTGGCTGCCTCCATGCACCCCATCGTTGGTATGTTAGAACGAAGGTGGGTAACCCTACTCGACGCATGCTTAATAACCATATAATAAAACCAATGAAAGAAAAAGGAACTCTATATCTTCATCTTTTCAGACTCAGTGTTAAAAGAAGAAACAAAAATTTTGTGAATAATGAGTTAAAGAGTTTTGAAAAGAAAGCTTGCCGCATACAAATTAGACCCGTCCTAAAGAAAAGAATATAGAGGTAGAGAAATAATATAACTAATGGGTAGCTGATTGAGTATAGCATTCTGAGAGACTAGTCAATGCGTTGAGAAAATATTTAGGATAATTGAAGTTTCTTAGATAGAAGTTATGCTTGAGGACAAGCATTTATCAAAGTTTGGGGGTGTGATAACTTGTAGAAATACAAGTTATTATAGCCTTTTTCATAGATAAATAGAGTTTAAATAGAGAAGCATGCGGTAGTTTATCCTAAATTCTATTAATAAATCTTCATTTGCGTTATACTCTTGTATTTTTATGAAGATAATGATTTTACCACTTGTTGAGCCTAAAACGCATGTTTTAACGCAGAAATGCAGACGATGCGTTGATGACTTCTTAACGCAGGACGACGAGTTAGCAATCTGTTCTTCGTGGACGCATGATCTGAATGGAACGCAAACAACCTGACGACGCGTTAACAACAACTCAACGCATAACTACGCATTAGCAACCTACGACGGTTGACATCGGCCAAACTATGCATTGACGCGAAGACAACCGTTAAGGCATGGCGCTGAGAATTAGATCGAAATCTTAAGAGATTGACAAACATGATTTGCGGCTAAAGTGGTGGATCTTAATTGGCCCGAGAATCACGCAATCTGGCGAGATGGACGCAGTATCAATCTCGCCACCAATCAAGCAGATCTGCCATTAACTGCGATTTCATCATCTATAAAAGGGCAGCTCTGCGAGAGGAGAAAAGTTGTTGATTCTCGAAAGAACTCCATAAGTGATAACAGAGTTCTCTCAGACTTCAGCCGGAGACAAATAGCTCGAGAGAGAAGAGTCTTCCCTCCGCCGCACAACTTCACAGCAGATCATCACGCTTCCATCCGGGCGATTCAAGACATTGACGCCTTCCCTTCTTTCTTTCTCATTGTCTATCTTAATTTTAGATTTGTATCAAGGAATTGAACTTATCAAAAATTGTATCTCATCTTCATCAATATAATTATCTTCCATGTCTACTCACTTTTCTAAACTTTTCGCTTTCTTCTTTCAAACCATGAGTAACTAATCACTCAAGGGTCTAGGGTTGCGTTAGCATCTAACTAGGAACCATAGTGTAACTATTTTATCTTGTCAATTGCGAGCTTAATCTGATGCTTATATCCATCTGACAAATCGATATAAGTAGTTATAATCAAACTGCTCAGAGGGTAAGTGATTGTGGAACTCAATTGACAAGGACCAAGTAGTGTTACCTGTCTATGGGGATAACCTTGGTTCTTAACACTCTCTTATGCGTTATAGACATATAATGCATAGCGGCTGACAACCAGGAGAAAAGTCGCAAGTATGAATAGAATACTACTGTGCGTTTCCGACGTTAGATGTTAATCAACCCGAACCCTTTCTTCATCCATTCATACACATCTTTAGCTGAACTTGCTGTGTTTCATGCTTTCCATATTTCACAACTTTTAGTCTGGTGTACAAACAATCGCTTTCAGTAGATTAAAAACAATTCTCAAACATTTATTGGTTACCCCTGTAACGCATGAAATCCAATTAAAAACTAAATCAATATAACCCCTATGTTCGACCTCGGACTCACCGAGAACACCTATTACTTGGCTTATACTTGGATAAAAGAATAGGAAAAATTGACAAGACCACCAACGCATAGTAATAGAACGCACAGCATGATCAAAGCATGACATGTGGAACGCATAAACACTTCACTTAGCACTTTGCGTTAGGCTAATTTACACGTACAAAATAATGACAACAGCTGTAAGATTGATACTATGCGTCCATCTCGCCTGATTGCGTGATTCTCGGGTCAATTAAGATCCACCACTTTAGCCACAAATCATGTTCGTCAATCATTCGTCAATCTTTCACGATTCTGATTTGATTCTCAGCGCCTTGCATTAATGGTTGTCTATGCGTCCATGAATAGTTTGGCCGATGTCAACGCGTCGTAGGTTGCTAACGCGTAGTTATGCGTTGAGTTGTTCTTAACGCATCGTCTAGTTCATGCATTAAGAAGTCATCAACGCATCGTTTGCATTCCTGTGTCAAAACATGCGTTTTACGCTCAAAAAGTGGTAAAATCATTTATCTTCAAAATACATTAGTATAACATAAAGGAAGATTTCTTAATAAAAATCAACATATCTTACCGCATGCTTCTCTATTTAATCTTTATTTATCTAAGAAAAAGGCTATCATAACTTGTATTTCTACAAGTTATCACACCCCCAAACTTAGATAAATGCTTGTCCTCAAGCATAACTTCTATCTAAGAAACTTCAATTATCCTAAACATTTTCTCAACGCATTGACTTGTTGGGTTGTATGTCCTAAAACTCGTAGTTTTTGTAAATAGGTGATTTTTAGTACATATGAAGTTATTCAAGTGAATTAATTATTTATCAACTCTAAATCCAATTAAACTACGAACCCTTGGCTACTATCATGAGTACTTGGACTTTATGTGAAGACATAAACAGGATCAAGTTCGAGTAAGTAGCCTCAATAGTCTATTGTACATGGATTAGATTAGGTACCTCTTCCTGGAGACACTATTGAATACGACCCGCTTCATGATTGTTACAAATATTGTAAAGTGTCATAAATGAAGTGATTCTGATTTGATCATGTAGAGACATGTGAGTGGGGGTATTCTAAATAATGAGATGATGCGCACTTTTAGTGTTTACCGCAAGTGTACGGGTCAAGTTATAATATAAAACGGTTAAGTCCGAGTATCGTTTCCACTAGAGATCCAATTGGGAAGGTCAAGTTACTTAGCTATTCTAGAATTGAATCAATTTCATTTGAGGATTGAAATTCAATATTTCAATTTTGGGAAAAAGAAAAATCAAGCAAAGAAAATATCAAAGGGAGAATTGCAAGAGTCAAAGAGAGTTCTAGGGTTTCGAATCCTTGTTTGTTTCATCATGCAAAATTATAGATTT